>LR991047.1:1332223-2664446 GCA_905163495.3 Cosmia trapezina
GCGCGCGCACCCCGCGCCGCCCGCGAACACCCGCACACCCGCTGCGCGCCCCGCTGCGCCGCCGCCGCGTTTCGTGTCGCCGCCCGCTCCAGCCGTGCGCTCCGGCGCACCCGGTGCCCGCTTCTCGCTGGCGGGCCCGGTGATGGCTGAGCAGGAGCGGCCAGTGAGTGACACTAAAAGTGACAAAGGTGCCAGTGCAGTGAAAGTGAGAGTGCAGCCAGTGTTAACAGGGGTGCCCGATTCACCGGCGCCCCCCCGCGTCTCCGCCTACGATTCGCCCGCCGCACTATCGGCATGCTCATCACGCGCGGGATCCAGCATGTCGCTGGTCTCGGCGGGGTCGGCCGGGTCCGGTCGCGACGACGTGTCCTTGGACACGACACCTCGACCCGGACCGCGGCCCACCGTGGGAGGAGCAGTGACGCCGCTAGGGTTCGACTTTGAGTTCGAGCTCGCTGAACCCAGATCTCAGCGGCGGAGGCGGGGAAGAGATTCCAGCGGAGCAGCACAGGAGGAGAAGGAGGCGAAGCGGGTTGATATGGGAGAGCCAGTGTCGCCTACCTTCGCCGATGTGGCCCGCAGCACGCCATCACCGGACATGACAACCGCAGGGGTAAGTCCACTTAATTTACCCCTTGCCCCCTCTGATTTGACTGACCCCCCCGCAGCCTCCTCCGGCACTGTAACGACGCCGAGGACGACGACGACGACTAGGACGACGACGTCGAACAACGGGACGAAACAAGTGCCGGGGAAGAAGCCCAGATACCCTCCGCTGGTAGTGGAGAAGATGCCACACTGGGTTGTACATTTTAAAGCCATCGCCGCCAAGTTGGGCCGGCCCCCGAACGCTCGCCCATATGGGAACGGGGTTAAATTCAACCCAGACAGTGAGGATGAATACAGGCTGGTTCAACGCTATCTGACCAGCCTGGAGAAGGAAAGTGGCGTCTCCTGGTTCGCTTATTCACTACCAGCGGACCGAAGCCTAAAGATAGCCATCAAGGGGCTACCGGCGGACACCCCCCCTGAGGAGATAGAGGAGGAACTCCGGGCGCTGGGGTACGAACCGGAGTACGTGCGCCATATAAAAGGCGCACAGGGACGACCCGGATGCGTGTTCCACGCCATAATTAAGAGGACCCCAGACGTCCGGAGCATCTACGACACCACCGTGTTTATGCTCATGAGTGGTGTCAGGATTGAGGCCTGGCGAGGCAAGAAAGGGCCCGCCCAGTGCCACCGGTGCCAGCGCTTCAGACACAGCTCGCACCAGTGTCACCGCCCGCTCGCTTGTGTGAGATGCGCGGGCGAGCACGCGGCAAAAGATTGCCCACGCCCACGGGAAGAGCCGGCCACCTGTATAAACTGTGGTGGCCCGCACCCCGCGTGCAATATAAAGTGCCCCGTATTTCAAGCGGAAATACGAAATAAGCGAGCGGGGCCCGCCGCCATCACGGCCACTATGCGCCGGTCCCAAGCGGCCACTGAGAGGCCTACAGAAGAGAGGCCGCAAGAAGAGGCCCAAGGCACGACGCTGATGGCGGCGGCCAACGGGCCCACGGACAGAACAGCGGCCACCTCCTCTAGGCGGAGGAGGAAGAGACGTGGGGGCAAGGGTAGGAGAGCGAAGCCCGGACCCCCAGCGACCCAAGAAGAAATTCCCGAGGCCGGCCCTGCCTCAGAAGAGGTGCAGGCCGTGAACAGCGAGGAACATACCACTAGCGCCGGCATAGCGCAGCGGTCAAAAATGGAAGTTGCCAAAACCGCCGCCGGCGCTATCGACGCTAGCGCCGGCCCATCGCAGCGGCAACAGGGGGAAACAAGAAAGTTCCCCCAAAAGACGGTTGGTGGCGCTGCCGGCGCCAAGAAACAACATACCGCTACCAAATCGGATTTCACGGCCTGCGCTATAACGCTATTAATGGACCTAATTAAGGCCATTAGGCAGGGCCATGACGTGGAAACTGTCATCCTTGACGGCTTGGCCAAACTCCTGACCCTGTACAATGGCTGAGTCGTTGAGGATTTTACACTGGAATGCCCGCGGCCTCCGGGAAAAGGTCGCCCCCCTCCGCCATCTCCTCAGGGAACAAAACATCGACGTGGCGCTCATAGGTGAGACGCTGCTGGGGCCTGAGGACAGGATCAGGTTCCCGGGATACCTCACCTATAGGAAGGATGAACGGTCGGCACAAAGTAGAGCCTACCGTGGTCTGGCGGTATTGGTGAAACGAAGAGTCGTCCATCAGGAACTCCCCTTGCCGTCACTCAGCTCATTTTACGCGCTGGGTGTGCAGCTGCACATAGCCGGCGAGGACATTAACATCTACGCGTGCTACAAGCCGCCCGCGGCTCGCCTTGACCTTACTGAGCTGCGGGCCCTACTTAGCGCGTCCCAGCACGCCACCCTCCTCGCCGGCGACTTAAATTGTAAGCACCCAGCGTGGAACTCAACAAACCAGAATACCGAGGGGAGACGGCTCTTCGCGGACGCGGAGGCCTTCGGCTACTCGGTGTCCGGCCCTGAGACACCTACCCACTACCCTGAAATCAGGCAGCACATACCGGACGTGCTGGACATCGTAGTCGACCGGGGGCTACACTGCCAGGCCACACAACAAGTGATAGACGACGAGCTACTGTCAGACCATCAGCCGGTACTCGTCGTCTTATCGGGTATGCCGACCCGACTGCAGCCCATTGCGCCACGTCGATCAACGGATTGGACAATGTTCGCAGAGAAGTTGGAAGCCACCACGCCTACTCGGCCTGTCGCTACCGCCGCGGACGTCAACCGAACGGCGGAAGACGTCACTGCTTGCATCCAGGGCGCCCTGGAAGCGGCGACAACGACGCAGCCGCAGGGGAGAGGGCTGATGCCGCCCCTGCCGGCGCGCATTATGTCGCTAATCATCGAAAAGAGGCGCCTCCGCAAGCAGTGGCAACACTTAAGATGTCCCACACTAAAAACGCGACTAAACCGTCTCGCGGAGAAGGTAAAGGCCGAGTTACAGGCTCACACCGCCGCGGGCTGGGAGGAACGCATTGATGCCACAACTGACAGTTGGCCGTCCGTACACCAACTCTGCCGCCAACTGACGAACACCCCAGCCCCGGTGCGACCGCTGCTAAACAGCGACGGGGCGCTTAAATACGTAGCGGAGGACCGCGCGGAGGTCTTCGCCGAACACCTGGAGCGTCAGTTCTGCCCGAACCCGACCAGCGACACCGAACATGTCGCAGCAGTCGAGAAACACATTGGAGAGTACTTCGCTTCGCCGATAGCTCCCGATGAAGACCCAGTATTCTTCTCGCCTAGCGCGGTCAGACGCGCCATCCTAAGAACGAAGCCTAGGAAGGCCCCTGGTGCTGACGGCATCACCAACGCAGTGCTGCGCCACTTGCCGTTCCGTACTGTAGCGGCACTGGCGCGCCTGTTTACGGCGGTGCTGCGCACGGGGACCTTTCCCGCTTCGTGGAAGGAGGGGCGCGTCATCATGCTGCCCAAGGCGGGGAAGAACACCCTGAAGCCGGAGAGCTATCGGCCCATCACACTGCTGCCGACTGTCTCCAAGGTGTTTGAAACACTCCTGCTGCGACATCTACAGCCACACGTCACGCCGCGACCTGAGCAGTTCGGGTTTCGGTCAGAACATAGCACGACGCTTCAGTTGTCGAGGGTACTGCACCATCTCTCGGCAGCCATGAATAAAAAGGAAAACGCGGTCGCAGTATTCCTCGACATGGAGAAGGCCTTCGACCGCGTGTGGCACGAAGGCCTGATTTTTAAGCTGGCCACTTCAGACGCGCCCCGTCGCGTGGTAAAGGTGGTTTCCGACTTTCTCTCCAACAGAACATTCAGGGTGGTGGTCGACGGAGCGCTATCCAGCGCCCGCCCGGTGCGTGCCGGTGTGCCGCAGGGAAGCTGGCGTGTTACTCACGTTACACCGACGACATTCCAACGTCTCCAGACGCGATGCTCGCGCTGTACGCCGACGACGCCGCGTACATAACCACCTCGCTTAACGCGAAGCACGCGGCGTTGAAAATGCAGCGCGCGCTAGATCTCCTCCCCGAGTGGCTGTCCAAGTGGCGGCTATCGGTTAACGTGGGTAAGACGCAGGCGCTGGCCACCGGTGCGGGGGCCCTCCCGCCACCCTTGAAGCTGCAGGGAGCCGACGTCGAGTGGTCGCCCCAGGTCAAGTACTTGGGGGTCACCATCGACCGTCGGCTCACAATGGGGCCACACGTCCGCGCGGTCGTCGCTAGAGGCAAGGTCGCCCGCTGCCTCCTACGACCAGTGCTCTCATCCCGCATCCCGGCGCGCGTCAAGTTGGGCGTGTACAAGGTGTACGTGCGCCCAATACTGACGTACGCCGCCCCCGCCTGGTTCGCCCTCACGAGCGAGACGAACCGAAAGAAGCTCCGCACGCAGCAGAACCAAGCGCTGCGGACCATAGTTGCTGCCCCTCGCTACGTGAGGAACGATGTGATACAGCGGGGCCTCGGGATAGAGGGCCTGGACGTCTTCGTGCAGCGTCTCGCGAAGGTCATGTTCGCGCGTGCCGACGCATCTGATTGGCCCCATGTCAAACAGATCGCGCCCTGGCATGCGCGGCCACCTGACGCGAGGAGACCTCTGCCCCGCGACCTGGTCGCGGACGACTGACCCCATTCACCGGACTGGACTTCCGAGTGAGTCGCTCCCAGTTTACACGCGGCTCACTTGCGACAAACACACTCCACAACACTACACACACCTGCTGCGTGGCGCGTGCTAGGATAATTTAGGCGTGTCACGTAGTAAACATCAGACACTCACCTCTACACAGGCACTAAAAACACATGCGAAGACGCAGCGCGGGCGTGCGCGTTTTTCGCATAGACACCGGGTGGCGTCACACTGTACAATGCCACCCACACACCCACAACACGGTCCCCCTAACCCACGCAGGCTCGGCTCGCTCTGAAAGTGTGATGGGCGGGGGCCACTCACCCTTCTGTAGGAACGTCGAGTCCGTACCTCTGTCGCTGGTCGCCTCCTGCTGGGCTTCACCCATGTAGATGGGGGTTCCACCTGGTAGGGGTTGACCGCCGGGGTACGGTGAAGAAAGCGGCGCTGAATAGCAGCGTCGTGGCGTGCCTGCAGACACAAAGATAGCAATCACTCACAGGGGCGCGACAGTCGCGCCCCATCATCTTTAGGCCGTGCTAGGCCAGCAAAATGACGGGTCCGTATTGACGGGCCGAGGTGTTGCTGCCGCGGGAGAGGGGCTACGCCCCGTTACCGCCAGTCACACCCCCTGACCGGGGTGTAGTGACAGCCATTACGATGCTTGTTAAGACTGACCTAGCATTGCATTCGAGGGCTACGTCCTACTTGGAATAGCTACACGGGACCTTGCTAATAAGTCTGTAAAAATTAAGACAGATTGTCATTTTTGGTTTAGAGGACTTCTGTTCCCCGCCTTCGTCCTTACTGGGAAAAGGTGGCCGGGACCTGTCCTATATATATTATTATATTACTGTACCGCACGTCTATACAATAAATCCTTGTCTGACATCGGGACTTCTCATTGTGCCGGAAACGGTGACGTCATCGAAAACACCTCCTACAGAACTAATTTGCATGCCCTAAACAGGCAAAATATGGAATGTACCTACTTAAACCACCAATTTTTACATCTGGTAAAACCTATATTTTCAGCAAATAAATTATTCTTATTCTTATTCTTACTTGTATACACTATACGTAATAAACCTAACGGGAACTAAGTGATCTTGTCTCTCCGCGCTTCAACTTGAACAAAACAACAACTTTTGCAAGTTTACGAACCGTACCATATTATTATTTTTAGGGTTCCGTACCTCAAAAGGAAAAAAACCGGTCAAGAGCGAGTCGGACTCGCGCACCGAGGGTTCCGTTCCAATTTCTGAAAAAGTGTGCTATTTAGAGACATCGTTTTATTTTTCCTGTAATCTTTACATAAACTTCTATCACATAGAATAATTTCAGAATTTTCTCTTTGCAAACTTCGGAGATAAAGGGGGGGGGGGGAACGGTATTTTTTCTTACATTTTTCATCAGAAGTCGAAAACTATGCGGCCTGAAAAAAAGAAAAAAAAATGTTTGAAAATCTGCAAACAGCGCTCTTTCATATGATACCCCACATGCTCTAGTAGCCCCACTTTGATTTTTTAAGACCCCCTTTCAGTCCCTGTTGCAAAAAAAAATATTTTAATTTCTTTCTTATTTGCAAAATAGTTGGGTCAACGTCATCTAAAACTATTCTAAATTTCAAGTTGATAGCATTAGTAGTTCTTGAGATATCCAGCTGTGACAGACAGACAGACAGACTGAGTCACACCATAAGGGTTCCTTTTTTACCATTTTGGTACGGAACCCATATAGGATCACTTTGTTGTCCGTCTGTCTGTCTGTCAAGACCCTTTTACTCAGAAACGCGTAAAGGTATCAAGTTGAAATTAATATTAGTCCCTTGGAGTTCTAAAAAAATCAAGCTTCTAAGTCAACGCAATAAAAAAATACGGTCATTTATGCGACATATTTTGATACTCGCAAGTAAATCAAAACCTATAGAGTACGTCCCGTTGACCTAGAATCATGAAATTTGGCAAAAAGGAAGGTCTTACAGCACAAATAATGGAAAAAGTCCGAAAATTGTTAATTTATAATTTTATCACATCATAAAATATTTTTAGTAGTATATCATCTGTCAAGGCCCTTTTTCTTAAGAACGCGTAAAGGTATCGAGTTAAGTTGAAATATGCTAATTTGTAATTCAATCACATAAAAAAAAATTTCAAGTCTGTCAGTCTGTCAAGACCCGTTTTCTCAGGGTAGCGTAGAGATATCAAGTTGAAATTAATATCAAATACGTAGGTTTATGGTCCCTTACAGTTCTAAAAAAATCAAGCTTTTATGTCAACGCAACGCAATAAAAAATACGGCCATTTTGCGACATATACATACACACACACACATATTTTGATACTCACAACTGTCGCAAGTAAATCAAAACCTATACGGTACTTCCCGTTGACCTAGAAAAATGAATTTTGGCAAGAAGCAAGGTCTCTCAGCACAAGTAAAGGAAAAAGTCCGAAAATTGTGAATTTAGAATTTTATCACACAAAAAAAATTTTTTTTGGGATCCAATGTTAAGTTTGTTTTTGGGATGAATTCCTTTCAACTACGGAACCCTTCATTGTGCGTGATTGGACACGCACTTGACCGGTTTTTTACTTCTGATGACGAAAACATAAAAAAAATGTTTTGATCAAATTTACTTGAAATAGCTGTAAATATCAATAATTGACGTCATAATCTACTATAAAAAAATATGTACCGAGCTTACAACTCTTTTGTTTGTTTTCTTGTAACTCTAGTAGGAAAAATATCCACGTAATGACTTAAATACGTGAGAGAGGGCGCTACTGTGCGTAAACAAACATCAGCTCCGTATATCTTTATGATTCTTCAAAAAATACAACTCAACCTAGGCAATAAATGAGAACAGCGCCATCTATGGTTGACAGGAGGAACTAACTCCAACAAGCACTCTTCGATCGACAGAATTACTTACATATTTGCTACCTAGTACTTACATATTTGTTACATATTTGTTACATATTTGCTACCTAGAGGGCGCTACTAGTTGCAAAATCACTTGTTATTACAACAACAATAAATTATTAATATTAAAAATGGATTCCTGCGCAGGATGTAATCGAACATTGCAAAGAAATATAAATCTCACCTGTGTGCTCTGTAAAAAGACTTAGACGATTTAGAGTGTGCCAATCAGTGGTCTCGAACCTACCGATTTTTCGGTATTTCTGCCTACATGGGCTCTGTTATACCGAAATATTTTTTTCAATAAATAAACGAATTTGATTGAATATTGTATTTTTTTCTGAAATACCGATTTTTGGTACAAATATACCGATTTTACCGGCAACTGTACCGATCTCGCTCTATGACGTTCGAGACCACTGGTGCCAATGTGTCTGTTGATCGTTTTAATAGCAAAATGTCATTACATCTAAGAAATACGTGGAATTGCCAAGCTTGCTTATGCAAATTACCCAAGAAAGGCAACACGAATACCCTAGGCTAGAGGATCGTCAGCTATCCCAGCAGATGCGAACACCTCACTATAAGGAAAATGACCACAAATTCTCACAATTTCACAGCTAACTCTGAAGACTTGAGTTTATTTGGTGATTCACACACAAGAAACAACCGTTCAAGCGGAAGTAACGCTACAAAATTTGAGCGAAATTATAATATTACGCCTGAAAGAAAATAATAAGTCAATCTTAACGGAACTTAAACATGCAATACAGAGTGAAATCAATAAAGCAATAACTGAATTAAGAGCAGATATAGAACAGAAAACCGATATCTTACTGAAACAAAACGACCAAAGAATAGTAGATATAGGGAAAATTAACAGGAAAATTGAAAATTTGGAAAAAGAAAATGAAAAATTGAAAAACGAAATTAAAGATCAAATATCCCCAACATCGCTTGCACCGAAACTAACTCGAAGAAAATAGTTCTCTACGGATTCGCCGAATATTATCAAGAACCGGAATACAATCTCCACCTCAGACTAATTGAACTATTTCGCGACACGACGAATGTAGACCTGATGGGTTATATAGAAGATACATATAGAATAGGCAGAAACAATATAAAAAACCGACCACTAGTTATTGAGTTATTAAGTAAAAGGATGACGAAGTATGTTATAGATAAGGGTCAATGTCTCCAGGGAACCCGTTTATTTATTTCCGAATTTTTAGACGATAACACACGAAAGGAAAGACGTTTAATGCGAGAAGAAATGCTTAAGGCACGAAGAAACGGCTTATTTGCAATAATCAGAAACAACCAATTATTCACAGTCACAGATAATTCTACTGAAAATGAGAAATATCCATATAATATGAATAGTAGGAAGTAACAACAACAACAATAACAATTAATAGTTTAATATGAATAATATGAATATACAAGGAACAAGTCATTAATTACCCGCACATACATGACAAACAGAAAATACTTGATACATGATTATGAACTGTCAAGTGTCAAGTGTCAATAACTGACAGTAAAAACTGTGACTAAATAACTGACAGTAAAAATAACTAACTGACAGTAAAAACTGTGACTAAATAACTGACAGTAAAAATAACTAACTGACTGTAAAAACTGTGACTAAATAACTGACAGTAAAAATAACTAACTGACAGTAAAAACTGTGACTAAATAACTGACAGTAAAAATAACTGACTGACTGTAAAAACTGTGACTAAATAACTGACAGTAAAATAACTAACTGACTGTAAAAACTGTGACTAAATAACTGACAGTAAAAATAACTAACTGACAGTAAAAACTGTGACTAAATAACTGACAGTAAAAATAAGTAACTGACAGTAAAAACTGTGACTAAATAACTGACAGTAAAAACTGTGTTACAATGTGAAAGCTTCCAACTACGAAACCACAATGATGTTCCGATATTCGAATCGC
This sequence comes from Cosmia trapezina, assembly GCA_905163495.3. Classification (NCBI taxonomy): domain Eukaryota; kingdom Metazoa; phylum Arthropoda; class Insecta; order Lepidoptera; family Noctuidae; genus Cosmia; species Cosmia trapezina. Next base: position 1,341,792 of record LR991047.1, read on the forward strand.
GATTCGAGTAGCGCAACATCATGAGAGTCAGTTGAATTGACGTACTGCGGTTTTGCTGATAAGCATCCCAATTGCGTAACACATCATCAATCGGAGTTGGTTTCATTTTGACAGTTCAACAACATTCATTACGGATTTTTTCAAACATATGAAGCAATGGATTAACAATAAGCTACAAAATCGTTCAGATTCCGATCGCCAGTGTGTAATTAGGGTGCCGACCACAGGACAGATAAAAGAGGTCTCTTTTATCTGTTCTGTGCCGATTGGTTAGTGAAGGCCTCCTAAATTGATATATCGATGCCTTCCACGTAAGTTGTTGTAAGCCATAAAATTGCGATTTTGTGTTTTTCACGCAAAAGTGTCTAATTATATATATATTATCGTATTCAAAATAAATCAAATGCAAAAAACTATAATTTTAGGTAGTTTTGAGATGTATAATGTCGTAAGTTCCAAACTATTCCGGCGCAGATTACTGTATTATTACTTGCAATGGCTTACGGCGGGCGGTGGGGGGGCTGAAGAGCGCGCACGCACCGCGTATGTGTCACATAAAACTGACTACGCTGGAACTCGCTGTCGGCTGTACTTCATGCGCGTTTTTTTTTTTGTTTATATAATATTTGCGTAATAACACTATCACTTAAATATTTTCTTATAGTAGCATAATGAAACGTTATCAGATACAATTCAGAGGACGGAAACTATATGCTATGGTCAAAAATATTACACGCATAACCCACAAAAAAGATACATTGAGGAAATCCATCGAAAATGACGATATCACAATAAATCAAATTGAACATATCGATTTCCATGATTCATTTTTCCGAAGTATTGAAGGTATCTTAAAATTTTGTGTCTTTATGGCAATACTTTTAGTAATTATAGTGATGGTGATTTAAAATGTGGTATAGAATACATACAGCAATATACGTTGCTGAATTTAGATGTATTTTATGTTAAGTAATACATACAACATTTTACTTTGGAATTAGTTGTACTAAACTAAATTGTAACATAACATACAATGATTTACGTTGCCATATTAACTGTTTCATGGTTAATAAGTAATACATACCACAATCAACGTCGCTAATCACAGACACACCTATGTTGTATTGTAAGTAATATTTGCGATTTCCAGATGTAATCAAACTTACGCATAATAATCATTGAACTTCGTGGGTGTTTTAAGGATGATTATGAGATTTTCTACTCTATTGGCATTATTCACATCTTATTTAAACGCAATATTGCGTTATTTCAGAATCACCCTTACCAGTAAATTTTAATGAATCTGAGATCTTTGTAGTTGAATTTTAACCAATTAATATTAACCACTTCAAAAATCTCAGTTTCATTAATAGGTGATGACTTTTTCGCAACAACTATAGAAACTGATACTACAGATCACTCTTATCATGAAACTGCTCACCCATCTCCTAACTGTAGTCTTAACCACTTGGATTACGACTGTGACATTCGTTTTTATCCGTATGCCTTTGATAAAGAAAATGAACCCATATTAGATCAAAGACTAATATGGGTCCATCTGAGAACTGAGTCAAAATCTGAGCCTGAGAACTGCGCAAGTGATTGCTGAGCTAGTGGTCAGCAATCACTTGCGCAGTTCTCAGACTGTTCCACTCCTCAATAAGCAATTGTAATTATGTTCATTTTGAGTGTTTTATTCTATTTTTTTTGTTTAAAGTTTGAAGTTTTAATTTATTATGAACTAACGTTTATTCTGGAATAAATTTTACGTAATATTATTAATGTAATAGGTACAGGAGAAATTTACAGTTCATTTCTGAGCGTTTTTAGTAGGTTTGGTTTTGAATGGGATTTTTTTATAGCTATTCCATACATATTTCAAAAATTCTGAGGCCGCTATGAACTAAACCATAATTACAGAGATATTTATATAAATAAAAAGAGAAGTCCTGACTGACTGATTGACTGACTCATCAACGCCCAGACCAAACCCTTGGACCTAGAAAGCTGAAATTTTGCACAGATGTTCCCATTATCTATCTATATAAATAAAAACAGAAGTCCTGACTGACTGACTCATCAACGCCCAGTCCAAACCCTTGAACCTAGAAAGCTGAAATTTTGCACAGAGGTTCCCATTATAATGTAGACAAGGAATAAGGAAGGAATTCCCAGTAGCAGGTTCCCTTGGGATAGTTCCCGACATACACGCGGGCGAAGCCGCGGGAAAAGCTAGTTATTATATATTTTTCATTTCACAGTAGTCAATCCACGTGCTCGAAAAAACATTTTTTCTTAAAATGTAAACATAAATAGTACATACGGCTGCATCGGCTTTATATAGATAGATAAGAAAGTTGCGAAAAGCGAGACAGCTATAAACTATACTAATAACTATTCCCCACCACTCAATAAGTCAAAGTGGTCAGAGTATTTCAGCTTCTCCGAATAAAAACGCCACAGTTGGCCATTTAACTCAAAAATCATGGTCGAAATGTATGATGCCTCTCAATAATTTCGACAGTAAGTTTTTAGTTATTTAACGATTTTTTATTGGTTTAGTAACGTATACACGAAACAGTTTTGTAGGTAGGGACAATTAACTAAATTTCGCAGAAAAAAGGTTATATTTTTATTTTATAATATCTAAAAATGCTATACGTACGGTACATACCAGACCCTTCTATTTTTTTCATTCGGAGTAAATTGTTGTAACTAGCCTATACGTCTAAATGCGACTCTTGTGTTCCAGTGTAAGTGACAAATACAACAATTTGCAAGCGCCATAAAGCCGCGGTAAAGTGTTGTAACCGCAAAATCTCTGAAACCTTTGGTATTTTTATATGAAGCCATGCAGTAAACGCTAAAGTATTGCTAACTATATTCACATACTGAATTTTATAAAGATTACTTGAAAAATGCCAATTTTTATTGCCAATAGTATCTTTGAAACTCTCTCCTGTAAAATTGCAGTTTATGGGTTACAACAACGTAAGTACGTGGGAGGCATCGATATATTTGGAAATTTTCTTTTTAAACTCTTCCTCGCCGGATAGATGGCGCTGAACTTGGTAAGTTAGTGTCAAGGAACGGAACGAATAATTTTGAGATCGTAAAACGAAACGTACATAAAAAGTAATTAATTTCATATCATTGTCACATTCATGGACCTAATATACTATATAAACAGGACTGAGCTCTCCAAAAATCGTATCATACAAAAATTAACCTTAATGACTGCAGTTTAGGTTTACTTTTGATAGGATATCTTAGCTGAGGCAAAACGAGCCGAGAGAGAGGCCCCGAGTTGTGGAGTGTGTCCCTTTTGCTCAATTGCCAACAGATAAAAATGATAAAGATGGTAGAAAATTTTACCAACTACAAGTAGGTAAAATAAGTTACGTATATTTTTTTTTAGCATTTAGATTAGTTTTAAATAATTTTATTTATAGGTTTACAATCTGTATATCATAGTCAATAATTTTATAAGTAAGCTCCATGAGTAAAATAATCAAAATAATATAATTTTGATTAATGTTTGGTAGCTATCATATAATTACTCTGGTAACACTGAAATCTGACATCAATGGTTTCATGGCGGTTTTTTTCAATTTATATAGCGAAAATGGTGAGAAAGTGTTGCATCGAGAAATGTAAAAGTGAATGTTATGCTGGTTGTGGCATTTAATTTCACAGGTAAGGAACTTGTAAGGAATAACAAAGATTTAAATAAATCTCGATAAAAGACTTAAAATTGTTAGGTACTAAATAATAACAATTTTGAGTATAAGTAGTGTAACCATGCTCTAGACGTTTTGTAGACAGAAGACTTAGCGTCTTCTGTCTACAAAAGCTATAAGTAGTGTATTTCTGATTAAAACTATTAATATTAGGCGTATAATAAATACAATTTGTACTTATGTATCGCATGATTGAAATAGCATTATTTTTAAGTAGTTTACAGCTTTCCATCCAAAGAAGAAATTCAACAAATATGGTTGGATGTAATTCCAGAATCATTTTAGTTCCCTTTGCTTCAATTACATACTTACCCAAACCAGCTCTGTAGAGTAAACGAAAAAAGAGCAAGAAAGTACCATGGTCCCAGAACGAGATTCTACATGCCTACATCATCATAAGCCTACCTACGTGATCAAATTTGATGATTCGCCACAAGACGAATCTCACCAATATTGTAGTCCTTCCTTCTTGCCTCAAAACATGGGTAGGTACACGATTCAACACCGACACAGAACACAATAATGTTCAGTTTCATAAAGGAGCTTTCGAAAAAGGTCTATTTCTTTATATTATTTAATTACAATATGTTTGTAATACAAACAATAATTAGAAATCACTTATGGTCAACCGGACGCAAATTATCTCTGTATAAACGAATTTTCCTGTTTGTCATAAAAATGTTTGGTCACCCTATTAGAAGGAGATAACTGCCTCATGTGACATATCTCTCTCTGCTCGTGTTTTTGGTATGAGAGCTCAGTCCAGTTTGTATAATAGGTCCATGGTCACATCACATCACAATGACATTTTGAAAATAAATGAGAAATAAATAATGACAACATGGAAAAATAAAAAATATTTACCAGTCTTTTAATGGGTTTTCCACGCCAGAAAGAACAAGCACATTGGCATGATGATGAATTAATCAATATATATATCAACTAGATTTTGCCAGCGGCTTCGGCCGCGTGGATGTCGGAAAATATCCCACGGGAACCTACTACCGGGTAATCATTCCTTATTCCTTGTCTACATTATAAAGGGAACCTCTGTGCAAAATTTCAGCTTTCCAAGTCCAAGGGTTTGGGCTGGGCGTTGATGAGTGAGTCAATCAGTCAGTCAGGACTTCTCTTTTTATTTATATAGACAATATAATATGATGTTCATATCAATGTGTTTTGGATTTGGCACCTAGTAACGTAGTCAGTTCAACGCCATCTACAGAGTTCTTGGAAACTATGTTTTTTTTTTAATACTCTAAAAGAAAACCTCTCAATGAGCAGTTGACATTAGGCTATTGTAACTTAGATAAATTACAAACTCAATCAATCTGCCTAGCCTTTTCCCAACTTTGTTGGGGTCAGCTTCCAGTCTCACCGGATGCAGCTGAATACCAGTATTTTACATGGAGCGACGGCCTACCTGACCTCCACAACCCAGTTACTAGGTAATACGATACCCCTTGGTAAGACTGGTTATCAGACTTTCGGGCTTCTGACGACCCGTAACGACTGTCAAAGATCCACGAATAACAGCCGGGACCAACGGCTTAACGTCCTTTCCGAGTCACGGAGGTATCTCGGTATGTAAAGATGGTCACCCATCCACTGACCAACCCCGGCAAGCGTAGCTTAACCTGACGGATCGACCCGTGCGGCTGTTATTACTTAGCCACGAGCTTCTCTTACAAAGTGACCCACTAAAAAGTGAAACATAAAATTTTTTTTACAAAAAAAAAATCGACTTCCAAAAAAAACACTACAAAAATAACTTTAATTTTGGAAGTCAGTGGCAAAAAACTAAAATACAGAACCAAAGACACCGACTTCCGAAATTAAAATTATTTTTCACTTTGCACAGTAGTGTTTTTTTTTGGAAGTAGGTTTTTTTAGTAAGTACCTAGTGTTGGTTATTTGTGTAATAATAAAAACATTGTTTAAAGGTAAGCAATTTAATGTTAACCGAGTAATAAAGTTGAGTAGTTCACATACGAGTATTGCAAGACACCAGACAGTTGTTTTCTCGTAAATGTTGACGTTCAAAAGTGACACTTTTATAGTGACTAACTTGAATTAAATGATTTGACTTTGACTGTGCTCCTCATCACATAACAAACAAAATTAGTATTCAACTAAATATTTATAGTGATGACACATATTTTAAAGTCATCCTACCTTGTTATATCTAAATAAGGATAAAATAATAATAATACTTCGTTAATTCTATAGAGGAGCTCGTGGCTAAGTAATAACAGCCGCACGGTTCGATCCATCAGGTTAAGCTACGCTTGCCGGTGTGGGTCCGTGGATGGGTGAACGTCTTTACATACCGAGACTCCTCCGTGCCTCGGAAAACACGCTAAGCCGTTGGTCCCGGCTGTCATTCGTGGATCTTTGACAGTCGTTACGGGTCCTCAGAAACCCGAAAGTCTGACAACCAGTCTTACCAAGGGGTATCGTATTAACCAGTAACTGGGTTGTGGAGGTCAGATAGCCAGTAGCTCCATGTAAAATACTAGAATTCAGCTGCATCCGGTTAGACTGGAAGCTGACCCCAAGATAGTTGGGAAATGGCTAGGCAGATTGATTGATTGTTCTAATATAATTATAATAGTCAACCAGGACGAATTTCAGGGGCTTTCCGAGACACGGAGGAGTCTCGGTATGTAAAGATGGCCACCCACCCACGGGTCACCCTGGCAAGCGAAGCTTAACCTGATGGATCGACCCGTGTGGCTGTTATTACTTAGCCACAAGTTCCTCCTCTATTATTTTATTAGAACATTTATATTATTAATATAACTTGAAAATGTTATTGAGGAAAACACTGACCAGTTACGTCATACCTTTAGAATTTGTGGCGTCTTCGAAAATCACTTTTAAGGATAGCCACATAAGCTTCCTTTTCGAACAGTTCGTAAGCCAGACAGACCACTTGTTTTCGAGAGACTTCAAAACAAGGTAAATAAATGACTATGTGCAAAATCAAAAATAATTTATTAAAATTAGTCTGAGAATCAGCTTATTAAACGTCAATTATACTTCAGTGTTGCATCCTCTAGATTTAACGTACATTGTAGTCCGTTTATCGTTGTACTACATTGCCACACTGTTCAAAGACTAGAAAAAAAAATATATTATTTGATAGTCTATGTCATCTGTCAGCTGTCACCTCATTCGTTCTTCGTGTGTTGCATTGCTACGCTGTTAATTTTTCAATTTAATTTTAAATCCATAAAAATCTTTCTAGTTTCATAGTGAAAAGTGTTATTTTAGCGATAATTAGACGTGAGAAAAGGAAAAACAAAAGTAATGAAGAATATTTTTAGACGCAAGATCAAACGTTACGAAAACAAATTAAGGGAAAAACGCAAAGAACGTGAGTAAGACGCCATACTTATGGCACCCTTATTTTAAAAAGTTAAGACTATTATGTTTTTTAAATATTGTAATGAGATAACACCTGATGTTATCCTGTTTACAAAATGGTATTTCTTAACGAGGTAACACACGATGTTATCCAGAAATACAGTACTTTCTTGATGAGGTAGTACGTGATACTATCCTGAAAGTAACTTTGCTTTTTTTGTTTCGACTTTCAAAAAAGTTTATCATTGCGATCTATACCTATGCTTATTGCCATATGATGCATACCAAAGTTCTGTAACACCTGATGTTATCCTGTTAACAAAATGGTATTTCTTAGCGAGGTAACACGCGATGTTATCCAGAAATACAGTACTTTCTTGATAAGGTAGTACGTGATACTATCCTGAAAGTAACTTAGATTGTTTTGTTTCGACTTCCAAAAAAGTTCATCATTGCGATCTATACCTATGCTTATTGGCATATGCTGCACACCAAAGTTCTGTAACACTTAATGTTATCCTGTTAACAAAATGGTATTTCTTAGCGAGATAACACGCGATGTTATCCAGAAATACAATAAGTTCTTTCTTAATGAGGTAGTACGTGATACTATCCTGAAAGTAACTTTGCTTTTTTTGTTTCGACTTTCAAAAAAGCCTATCATTGCGATCTATAAGCTTATCGCCATATGATGCATACCAAAGCTCTGTTTAAACTTTCACTGCGGATGTGTCTACAGAAATTCTTGACTTACTTGGTCAAGCAAAGAAATTGGATCCTTCTCTCGGGGAAGAAATACCCAGTGAAGTTGCTGAACGTTGGGGAAATATACTGCTTGATGGATAAGACAAAGGCCACAAACTTGGTACAAGGAATCACCGGCCTCGTCAACCTAACAAAAGACCTCATACGGGGCCAATCTGTAGACACATTAAATATTCTGAAAAGTATATCAGAAATCAGACAATTGCTTCTTGATTGACATGAACTGACATTTAATAGACGAAAACTTGGCATACCTTTATTAGAATGGGCCTACAAATTAAAAAACCGACTCCAGTGAATACTGCAGGCAACCGGCGAACCGGTTTTCAGGCGTGAAATGTGCGGGGTCCTCTTAGACGAGCAAACAATGCGACTGCAGCGCCATCTACAGCCGACGCCTGACACCAACCGCAGCCATCGACTTCTTCAGCGAGGAGGACCAACAACTCAATGCAGTCGGCAAATGGGACTATTAGAGGTACCTCACGCGCTGGTAGAAATAGATATTTTATAAAATTAGATGCTGTTAACTGATGATCCTATCATATTAAGTTATGTTAGTGGTTATAAAATTTCGTTTATTGGGAAAGTGGTTCAAAACACTGAACCAAAAAACCCACCATCTCCTCTTGGAGAAATGGATTGTGCAATTTCCTAACTTATTGACTTAAGGGCGATTTCTAAATGTTCTGACCTACCACAACAGTTTATTTCGTCGGTATTCTTAACGCCTAAGAGTACAGGCGGTTATAGATTCATCTTAAACTGGCTGCGCCTCGCAGTTTCACCCGCGTGGATGAGATAAAAGATGGCCTGTGTGTTGGTCTAGGTTGTGGGCTGTCTGCGTGCCAGATTTCATCCGTGACGGTCCGGCCGCGGCCGTTTGAGCGAGAGAAGGTGGCAGGCGTGCGGGCACGCTCACAAACTTTCGCCTTTGTAATATTGGTGTGATTTTAAGAACCTTAATAAGTTATTCAATACTCAATATCTTTATTGCTTTACCATAATGTATACTTAGGTGGTAACATTCTAACCAACCCGACATTTTAAAATGGATAATACCTATACGTTCTGTATCCAAATTAATAATACGTAATGCATTCATGGCAACAATAGATCTTATTTTTTCTAATGCCAATTACGAAGGCTGCGGCCGGGATACTTAAAAAAAACCAATTTAGATTCTAAAACTGATTTAATAAAAGCAAAAGAACTTACAATAAATGAAAACTATATCTAGCTAAATCTAAAGTTATGCCTTCCTTCGAAACCGGAATAGAAGTGGCCGACCTCATGTAGCGGTGGCGCGATGGTGCCGCGGTATTTTGTGCATTCAGCGCATTTGCCTCGTGTCGCTAATTGCGCATTTTACTTGTTTGTTATAATTAATTGAGGCCGTCCTTAGTCAGCGCTTTGGATATACTACGCTTGCGTAACACCTCCGCCTGTAGTTCAGCAACTATTTTAAAACGCTCAGTGAAAATGTTGCTGGTAGGTTTTCTCGTTGCGTATGCGTTTCAGATGTTACAGGAACTGCGTTTTCATGATTTCCTGGTCCTGTGGGTACAGCGTCGTTTTGGTTCGGTTTTCTGGAAAGGTTTCTTCCAGGAAAATATCTTCTGGTTAACATCGCAATTGTAAGTATGGCTGCGATACACAGTATAACATAAAACGGTATAGTAGTATGATATAGCGTTTCAGTTGTTTCAAACGATGAAATCGGCGACTGAAGAGTTATTCTGTCCTGAATAGTGTGTAGTCTATCCAAGTTAATAGATGTTAAATTTGCATGTAGTAAGCTTATCTCCTGTGTTTCAGTAGTGTAGGGAATGTTCAATACTTTTACAGGTTGGCCTTTTATCTCGTCCTTAGTGTTTATTAAGGTTATTTCGTTTGTGTGTATCGAGCAGTGCAATGGAATAGTGGCAAGGTAGCTTCCCCTCAGTGTGTCGTAATCGTCGCTTCCACATTTCATCTGAACTCTGGTAGATTGAGGGAATGATATAACGTAATGTCTACTATCTAATTCTTCTACAGCCGGTTTTGATAGATGTACGGTCGTTAGTTTACAGGATTTTTGTAATGTCTTGCTTGAAATGAAGGTTTGCACGCAGTCAGCTTGAGTTTGGATATAGTGATTTGTTTTTTGCTCGCAGAGGTACCGATTATTATTTAGCTTCGGGCATTCTGCCTCCATGTACATGAACGTGTTCCCATTGGTTGCTATGAAAGGATAAGGAGGTATGAGGACTTGGTTGTTCTTGTTCGGGACTATGGAGAGTTTATAAAGTGTATAGGTATCTTCTGAGACTATGGGAAACCTAAATGCTATTACTATTTTCCTGTCGTCGTAATAATACCCAGCTTTAATGATGTCATAGTACTGACGTAATTCTAACTCTATTACGTGGTGATTACCATAAATTTCCTTAAGCCTGTCTACTACGTTACCCAAGATGTCTATTCCTAACATGCTATGATGAATAGTCATCGCGCGGGTGAACGATAAAATATTCTCTATCCTATATAATTCCGATAACACGTCCTCTATGTTTTCGCTGACGATAGTCAACAGCTGATTGAACTTAGCGACTTGGATTATATTTATGCTACTTTCTGCCTGTTTTATTAATAGACTTAGTGTGGTGTTGATTTTACTCTGGTTTTCGACAATTTTATTTATGATATTAGTGTGAGTTAGCATCCACTCTTTACTGATGCTGATATGCTCGTTAAATTCATCTATAGTCTTCTTTTGGTTATTTCTCAACGTCTCTATGGCATTATTATATCGAACAGCATCCGAGTAATCGAGGTTACCTGTAACGCTTTTTATGACAGATCCTAGGCCGTCTATAAGACCTCTTTTTGAACGTCTAGGCTCTAGGGTACGTAGCTGATCAGTGACTTTACTTAATTTATCCGAAAGGTAGTCTATTTGATACTCGTAGAGAGAATATGTGTTATTCATCATGTGTAATTTAATGTAACGGAATTGAGTTTGAAGGGTGGAAAGAGTATTTTCAATGTCGTCCAGGTTGACATATTGGAGGAAAGTATGATAATGGGTTATTAGTCTGAGCGGGTAGTAATCCAATTCCAGAGTCTAAACTTTCAAGTTTTATCTCCTGGCTCCGTATTGCATATACCGTCAGTAGCAGCGTCATCCTGCAACAATTTAGCAGTCTTAGGTACGCGTTTAAGTCGTGATTTTGCTACGGGGCCGCGTTTCTTTGATGTATAAATGTGGATAGGTAAATCTGCTAAGACTACATCCTGTGTGTATCTGGGGGCTAATTTTTGCCGCGGGGCTGATGGGTTTTTTATGAAGACCTGTTGTTTAGGTTGATACTCCTCCTCCTGCTCGCGGGTCTTATTTCGGTTTTCGATTAAAGAGGTGCGATTACTAAGAGAGGTTTCATTTATGATTTGGTATACTGTTTTCATTTGATCTCTATGGTTTAATATGTATTGTTGCAATAGGTGGCTACTTAGATCAATGTCCCACGGGTCTCGGCTATCAAAGTGCCCGGTTATTATGTCAAATGGTCTGCATTTAGTGAAACTATGGATTGAGCTGTTATATCCGAGTAAGGCATATGGTATTAGATTGTTTGCGGGTTCTTTTTTATGTTGAATACGTAGGATTCTTATGTGTTCAAGTAACGTGGAGTGGAACCTTTCTATGTTGCCGTTATCGTTAGGACTGTGAGCTAGTGTTTTATGGTGATTAATTTTGTGGAGTCTAGTGAATTCAGCGAACAGCTGATTAGCATACTCGGTACCGTTGTCCGTTATTATAGTTACAGGAAAACCATGGTGAGTGCAAAACTGTAATAGGCCTTGTAAGATACTAATTGCGGTACCATCTCTCATAAGGTATGCTTGTCCGTATTTTGAAAATACATCAATGAATGTTAGGTATTTCTCATTTTCGACCGTGAAGAGGTCCATATGAATTATTTCAAACGGTTTAGTGGCTGGTGGCACTATGTTAAACTTTTGTTTGATGGGACTTCGGTCATATTTGGCCTGACCGCAAGTAGTGCATTCATTAATATACTTGGTAATGTGGTCTCTCATTTTCGGCCAGTAATACTTATGCGAGAGGGCTAGGTGACATTCGTTTATGCCGCGATGGTTAGTTTTTCCGTCATGATAATGCCTAATTATGTCTTGCTGCCTAAGGTACTCTTTTACATTTTCGAGTTCGGATTTACATAACACGAGGTTCATTGCAGAGCTTTTAAAGTTATCTTGTATTATAGGAATGATGTCATACATGCTCAAAGGGGGGTTAATAATAATACCCGTCTTCACCTTCGGGTTTACGTACTCTTTTATAGCGGCTATGACGTCATCTATTAGGTTAGTTTGTGAAACTTGTATAGAGGTGCGAGTATGTGTGTCAAACGGTTTGGTCGCGGTCGGTCTTTTTTTTATGTCTCCTACTACTGTCATGATTATTTGTCGGTGAAATTTATTTATAGGTTCGTCGGTGATTGGTACTTCGAGTATGGGGTTCTCGTTACTTGTGTGGGCTGTTTCAGTACTGGAGTCCGCTATTGACGGGGGTTTTTCGGAAGGATTCACTGTAATCGAGCTTATCTCGTCATTATGTATTTCAACTCGCGAGAGGGCGTCAGCGTTGGTGTTGTTTTTGCCCTTTTTATACACTACAGTGAAGTCGTACTCACTGAGTTTCAATCTCCATCTAGTTAAACGCGAGTTAGGTTCTTTCAAGCTCATAATCCATTGTAGTGGCTTATGATCCGTAACTATCTTAAACTTACGTCCAAAGAGGTAGGGTCGAAAGTACTTAGTGGCCCACACGATGGCGAGAAGCTCTTTCTCAATGGTACTGTAGTTTATCTCGCTTTCGTTTAGTGTTCGTGATGCGTATGAAATCGGTCTGTCTGATCCTATTGGCCCTTGTGATAATATGGCTCCTATCGCAAAGTTAGAGGCGTCTGTTGTCAATATGAATTCCTTATTGAAGTCGGGGTACTGTAAGATCGGGTCGTTTGTTAAGAGGTTTTTACATCGTTCGTAGCAGTCAACGTAGTCTTTATTAAGTGTGACGATCCTACCTTTCTTTAAGCACTGAGTAAATGGTTTCGTGATTCTAGCGAAATCGGGTATGAATTTTCTGTAGTATCCTATAAGTCCGAGAAACTGTTTTATCTGTTTTGAGGTTTTGGGTATGGGGTATTTTTGTATAGCTGTAATTTTGTCCGGGTTTGGTTTGATTCCTTCATTGCTTATTATATGACCTAGGAAAGCGGTTTCTAACTTCAAGAATTCGGACTTGTCCATCTGAATCTTAAAGTTAGATTCTCGGAGTCGTTGGAATACTTTCTCTAGGTTATTTAGATGCTCCTGAAGCGAGGTACTATAGACTATGATGTCATCCATGTAGACGAGGCAGATCACGTTTTGTAGGCCTCTCAGCACATTGTCCATTACCCGTTGGAATGTTGACGGGGAGTTCTTCAAACCCATGGGCATTCTTAGGAACTCAAAATGCCCATGTTCTACATTGAATGCTGTCTTGTGGATGTCGTCAGGGTCTGTCTCAACTTGGTAAAAACCACTGGCAAGGTCAAGGGTACTAAAATACTGGCACTTCCCTAACTTGTCTAGGACGTCTGTTATGTTCGGTATGGGGTATTTATCGTCTATGGTTTTTTCATTTAGTTTTCGGAAGTCTACTACGAGCCTCCATTTTTGTTTCCCGGAAGCGTCTGCTTTTTTAGGGACTACCCAAATGGGAGAGCTCCAGGCTGAGTCAGAGGGTCTAATGATATTTTGTTCCAGCATTTTTGAAATTTGCTCCCTAACTTCTTGGCGATGAACGAAAGGATATCTGTAAGTCTTGGTATAGATAGGTGCGTCGTCTACAGTCCGTATACGGTGTTTCACCTTATTGGTGAAAGATAAGGGTTCGCCTTCTATGTAAAATACATCTGCATACTTCGAGCAAATATTAACTAAGTTAATTTTCTCCTCCTCATTAAGATGATCTGTTCGCAATTTAGATATTACTTTATTAATGCGAGATGTGTCAGGTATTTGTTCCAGGTTCATGCATTCGATGTTACTTATAGTTACAGCCTCTACCGGGTGGTCTAGGGATAGAATAGTATCGTTGTTTGATGGGTTTAAAATTTCTATAATGCCGCGGTTATTACAAACGGTTGTAATGCATTCGCTTACAATGCAATTGCACAGGTATTGTTGTGTGATATGTACGTCACCGTCTTTAGCGTTTATAGGTAATCTGATAAGCTTAGTTGTGTTGGCTGGTATAACAGCCTCATAAAGGTTTACATTTCGGGAATTAAACATTACGATAGGGTTCCTAGCGGTAGCCGTAATCAGTAGGTTGTCCTTTAAGTCAATCTTCGTCTTCCATCTGGTCAGTAAATCTAGTCCGATAAGTCCATCAAAAAATTGGTGAAAGTCATATATGAATAATTTAATCTCGTTAGGGTCATTGAGTTCACGGAAGGCTGGTATAGTTATTGAATAATCGTTTCTAGTTGTAGCGTGGACATTAGTTACCTCGAAGGGATCATAGTTAAGAGGGTATTCCGAGTAATACCGTTGTACAGCTGTAGGACTAATAAATGACTGGTTTGCTCCGGTATCAATGAGTAGGTTTAGTGGGGGGTCAGATATTTTTATGTAGGGCAACTGTCGTTGCGTTTGCAAGTTAACTTCTATTTTGAGGGTTTTAATGGGGATTTTATCTGAAAATCCTGGTTTGCGTTACTAGTCGAGGGTTGGGGGTCCTCACATGCTGTAGAGGGTTGAATCGGTTTTTGCTCGGGCACCATAGCTGGTCCGAAGTCCTGTACGTAATAGTGGTTACCGTCGTCATAGTAAACGTTATAGTCAGCATGGTCGTAGTCATAAGAGTAGGGTTCCTCCACGAGGTAATAATCATAGTTATTTTCGCTGCAATCGTTGAAATTCATCTCGCGGGTTTTAAAATAATTTGTCGGAGCCGGATTGCCAAACTTGCCCCAGTCATGAGGTCTACTTGGCATAGGCTTAGCAACAAAATGGCTGACCCCGCTCATTGGCTGAGGTCCCGGGGCTAGGGCACGTGGCTGAACTCTAAATACGTTGCTCTGAGCGTTATAGTTAGGCGGTGCCGCGCGGAACATTTGCTGTGTACGTGTTTGGTTATTAGGTGCGTTGGGCGCACGTGGCGCGCCATGTGGTTGGAACATAGGTTGTCTCCAACTGCTTTGCGGAGCCGGTGGCCGTTGCCAGTTTGAAAACGGTTGGTGACCAAAGGGTTTCGGCATCGACATGGGTAGAAAACCTGTGGGCTGTGTTAGTAATTTGGGCATGGGAGCGGTTGGAAGTGGCCTTTTTACACTCGCACTATCATTACGATTTTGCAAGTACATCACATTTAGTTCCTCTTGGACGAACTCCAGCGCCCTCTCTATGCTTTCAGGACGCATACAACGTATTCGGGAACCTAGAGGTTCCTTAAGGCCACGTACAAACGCTTGCATTGTTAATTTCTTGTATAGTGTACGTTTCGCTTCTATGGTGGTAGTCACTGTTTCATGCAACGATATATAAGTCATAATGGTACTGAATAACGATTGACATTGGTCGTAGTACTCTTGTGGAGTACTATTACCCTGAGCTGATACTAGGAGGTCATTATAGAGGGCTGTTTCGTCCCTCTGGTCGGCAAAGCTATTAATTAGGGTATTTCGTATTCCTGCCCAACTATCTGGGATGCCATTCGAATTAATTCTAGTTGCCGCAACGCCTGTTATTTTATTTAATATCCCGTTCAAAAGGCATAGGTTACCTAACTCACTTCCCGGTACATTACTTAAATAAGTACTAACTATCTGGTCGCATAATTTAATAAATCGCGTGAGTACGTTAGGGTTCCCATCGAACTCGGGAACTGAGCGCAGAGCCTTAAAAATTGTGTCCGGATCACACGACATTTCGCGGTCCTCTAATAGGCTATTAAAACCTAAATCTATGTCTCTACTCGAATCTAGCACTAATTGCCTACTATTCGGTCTACCTGATGTAGACTCGCGAGGTCCTAAATTACGCGGGTGGAAAATTTTGAAGGATTAAGTGACTTGGATACACAGGAAGCAACACAGGGAATAATTCAAGTGTACTCACGTAACCTTCATATCGGTCTCTGGGGTCGATGTCTGGATCCCGTTCTCTCCCGGCAGCAATCCTTGAGTTCGGATACTCGATGAAGCTTGACAGCAGGTTAGCCGCGATCGCTCACGCGCGGTAGCGATAATATCGATATAAGATAGACCTAGCTAACCTCGAGTATCCTACCGACTGCGCCAATTACGAAGGCTGCGGCCGGGATACTTAAAAAAAACCAATTTAGATTCTAAAACTGATTTAATAAAAGCAAAAGAACTTACAATAAATGAAAACTATATCTAGCTAAATCTAAAGTTATGCCTTCCTTCGAAACCGGAATAGAAGTGGCCGACCTCATGTAGCGGTGGCGCGATGGTGCCGCGGTATTTTGTGCATTCAGCGCATTTGCCTCGTGTCGCTAATTGCGCATTTTACTTGTTTGTTATAATTAATTGAGGCCGTCCTTAGTCAGCGCTTTGGATATACTACGCTTGCGTAACATGCCTATACATATCTGACATAAAAAATATTTGGGTTTTTATTATAATAAAATGTTCAATGAATTCAATTGCTTACCATATGGCCTCAGCCTGGCGCACTAGTATTTACAAAATTACTCAAACCTTTGTAAAATTAGCTTTAGTTATCTATTTAGGAAGAAATTCTCTTATACCAAATCAGATTTGCAAATTCATAGGATTTCTCATCAACTCGCAGTCTATGTGTTTACAGTTAAAACTAATTGGTGCGTTATCAACAGCGTGTTCAGCTATAACGTATGGTTGGGTATACACACCAAACAACTAGAGTGGGAGAAATATTTAGCACTTTTGAAGTCAAATGACAATGCAAAAATGACTGTTAGTCCTCTCTACAAGAAGACTTCACTTGGTGGAGTCAAATATCGCACCAAAACATGAACAAACTTCGTGTTTTTTACTCCTTCCGATTGGAAATATTCACTGACTCTTCACTCTCAGGATGGAGGGCAGCCTGTGAGGGAGAAATTACTAGAGGTATTTGGTCAATGAAGGAAAGAAAACACGACATTAACTTTCTTACAGCGTTTATGGGCCTAAAAACTTTCTGTAAAAATAAAACCAATGTAGATATTATATTTAGAATAGATATACCACTGCCATACCACTGCCACTGCATATGTCAACAAAAGGGGTGGCACACAATTTCCGCATTTAAATCGTATCACTCGGCAAATGTGGCAGCAAATATTTATTTACTCTTTTTTTACTAAGCCCAGAGAAAATACTGATGCAGACCAAGCTTCTAGGTATACTAACATATGATCTGTGTATACTAATGTTGATACCAAATGGGAATTAGATTCACAATTATTTAAATCTATTACGAAAAAGTTTGGTAAACCTTTTATTCATTTGTTTGCGTCACGCCTTAACAGAAAATGCACTAAATATTTATCCTGGAAACGTGACCCAGACACATATGATATAGACGCGTATACAACACCTTGGAAAAATTACCTCTTCTATGCCTTTTCACCATTATTTTGGTCTTATAAATTATAAACGACAAAGTAATTGGCATAATTACAGTTCCATAATGGCCTAGCCAACCATGGTTCCCTTTATTCAGGAAACTAGTTGATTCTGAAATATTGTCAAGGAATCGTACATAAGGAGAAAAATTCCAATTGAAGCAATATATATAATTATGATTAATTATTTCTCTAATAATATCATTGGACAAATAATTAATCATTAATAGAGCCAGTATAATGTTGCTCTTAAACGTTGGTATTCCTTTTGTAAAACTAATAATATTGGTTACTTCAATAGCTCAATAATATAGATCCTAAAACTTTTAACTGAGTAATTTAAAAAAGATGCATTATGGGACGATAAATTCTTTTCGCTCTGCATTAAAAATTATTTTGATCAAAAAGTCAAATAGAAAATCATTATATTCGAGATTTTTTAAAGGTGTTTTTAAAAGTAAGCCTACTTTTCTTAAGTACTATGTGCTACCTGGTATCCTAATCTGGTCATAGACCATATATCCGATTAAGTCTATCCCTTAAAGAAATTTCTAAAAAACTTGTAACTTTGCTTGCATTGTCCATGGGACAACGGATGCAAACGTTATCTTTGATCAAAATTAATGATATTCATGTAACTGAAACATTATTACAACTTCAGCACCGAACAGAAAAAATCCCCGCCTGATTTTACCTTTCTATAATAATAAACAATCTCTATGTCCAGTAGAACTTCTTACATGGGGAAATTTTGTGATAAATCAATACAAACCTGTACCTCCTAGTCCATCAGCCGCTGGATCAAAGAAACGCTTAGTGATAGTGACGTGGATGTGAATAAGTTCACTGCCTACAGCACTAGGCATACATCGATGTCAGTGGCTTTCAGATCACAATGGAAATAATAAAAAGACTGCTGGCTGGACTGGACGGTAACTCAATACATTTTGCAAAATTTTACAACCAACAACCAACCAACCAACGTGTGATAGATTCTGAAAAAGACAAGGTTTTTGCTGAATTCAATTAATAAGTCTGTAAGAATAATCTTCTATTCATAATCCGCTTTGTTAAGTGTTTGTTACCAATTATTAGCTTTTTAATATAAAACTGATTGTGATTACTGACCGGATTTGTTTTGTTTTAAAAAACAAATGCCAAACTAAGTACTCCATAGATATAATGTTAGTGTATACTAAATCTACGAAGTACTCACATGTGATCATGAACATTATAGGTTTTCCATTCCACAATAAACATGCTCTAAACATCTACAATGTACGTTAAATCTAGAGGATGCAACACTGAAGTATAATTTATGGTTAATTGAACTTACCTTAAGTGAACTTCAACCAAAATTATACGAAGTGTTGCATCCGAAGAGATTTAACACCCTACCCACCCATGTAACCATTACCCCCTTATTATTGTGGAATGGAATAGGCAGTGAGCTCTAAAACGAATGAGGTGACAGCTGACAGATGACATAGACTATCAAATAATATATTTTTTTTTCTAGTCTTTGAACAGTGTGGCAATGTAGTACAACGATAAACGGACTACAATGTACGTTAAATCTCTTCGGATGCAACACTTCGTATAATTTTGGTTGAAGTTCACTTAAGGTAAGTTCAATTAACCATAAAATATATGTATAATCTGTTAATGCCCAAGTTTGGCAACCATAAGTCAAGCACGGCAAAATACATATGTTGTAAATTTTTCTTTTGTCTTTGATTGGCATGTCTCTGTTCTTCATCACTTCGCTAAAGGACCAAAATCTCTTCCAAGTGTTAGCTATCCTTCTATCAATTTCTTTATGCATAGTATCAGTTGTAGAAATTAACTGTCCTAGGTAAATGTAGTCTTCTACGTAGTCTATTGGTTCCCGATTTACTGTGATACTGGTCTGTAAGGAATTGGTCATAATTTTGGTCTTAGTCATGTTCATTGACAGCCCTGCTTTCGCACTTTGATCTGATAATTGTTGTAGCATTTGCTCTAGCTTTTTTGGGCACTCAGAAAACAGAATCAGATCGTCTGCAAAGCGTAGATGGTTTAAGTTTTCGCCATTTATGTTAAGTCCATTTTCATTCCATTCTAAATTCCTGAAAATCATTTCTAGTACTGCTGAGAACAACTTAGGTGAGATAGGGTCCCCTTGCCGGACGCCTCTCTCTATAGGGAACTCATCACCCGTTGTTTCCAGCCTGACTTGTGCAGTACTCTTCGAGTATATGTTCTTTAGTAATCGTATGTACTTTCCTTGTATTCCTTGACTATGCAGTGCCTTCCAGATATATTCGTGTTCTAAGGAATCAAAGGCTTTATTAAAATCAACGAATGCCAAATAATAAGTTTTGTTGTACTCTTTATATTTTTGTAAAACTTGTCTAAGAACATGTATGTGATCTATGGTTGAAAATTTGCTACGGAAACCAGCTTGCTCTTTTGGTTGATTTTCGTCGAGTACAATGGCAATTCGAGATAACAATATTTTGGAAAAAACTTTATAGACATTAGACATAAGACTAATGGGTCGATAGTTCCCGATCTCGGTTTTATCGCCTTTTTTATGTAACAATATTATTGTTGATTTAGTCCAGTCAGTAGGAATACTTTCAGTCTCTATAATTTCGTTAAATATGTCTGTCAATGTAGGAGCAATCACTGATATAGTTAATTTTAGTAGTTCATTTGCTTGACTTATGGTTGCCAAACTTGGGCATTAACAGAACAACTAATCCATAAAATAAACGTATGTCAAAGTAGTATAGAAAGAAGTGTAATTGGAGTCAAAAGAAGAGATAAAGTAAGATTAAAAGAAATAAAAAGTATAACTAAGTTTAAAGATGCGAAAAAATTATATAAAACACAAAAATGGCGATGGACAGGACATATGTTAAGAGAGGAAAAAGAGAAATGGACAAAGTTAATAACAGAATGGTACCCAAGGGATGGAAAAAGGAGCAAAGGACGACAAGTGAAACGTTGGGAGGACGACGTCAAAAGAGTAGCTAGTCCAAACTGGATTCAGAGGGCGAGAGATGGAAATCTTTAGAGGAGGCCTTTGTCGAAGGACAAGCTGTTTAAAGAAAAAGTGTACTGAACGTCAATATTTAAGAAAATTAGTAGATATAATAGACAAACAATTTAGTAAACATTGTAGAACCAGCAATAAAGGCTTATTTTTTTTTTTTTTTATTTTTTTTTTTTATTTATATGTATAATAATAATTCTAAATAACCCCACCGCCGTATCTCTACGTTGACGTCGTGGTGGGGCTTGCGCGCTCCGAACTGTAGGTCTGTGCCGGTAGAGTGTACTTTGCCGGAACAGGTCTAGGATGAGGAGCCAGACCAAGAGAGATACAAAAACCCGCAGGGCAGCATGTGGCGAGCTGTCGGGCAGTAGCGACCCCACGGACCCTATCTCCCGGGAGAAGTCTTGTTCTTCACCTCTCGCTTGCCTTTATTGGCCGGCTGGAGTGAACAATGACGAGGAACAGTGCTCCCACCTCTTTCTTGCCTTTATTGGCCGATTTAAGTGGAGATTCGCAAGAGTAAAAGTACTCGGAGGGAGGAAGTATTCCAATAAGATGCTGGTAGGGTCAAGAACCCTACCAGCATCTTACCGTACCGTACTTCCGGGATTGTCCTGATAGCCATGGAATGCCTGTCAACTCCTCAAGCAACTCAGGACATGTTGCCCCCTTGCTACGTCACTAAGTGTTAGCGACCGTTTCCGGGGGCCCTTTATTGAGTGTGCAAGTCACCCGCTGCCATTTTATCTGTGTATATTATAACATTGGTAAGGCGGGGACATAGTTCTTCCATAGTTCAAGGTACCCAATCCACTATAGGCACCCAAACCCATACCCCAATATGTTGTGTTTCCATGTTCTGCAATAGTCCTGCACCAACCAGGGGTTGTCCTTGGGTGCACTTCCATATTGCATATAGGGATAATCGTCGGCTGATCCCTCGTCATTTAAAATTGTCTCCTCTGCAAGTTGGCTTCGGCCCCTCGTACGCCTTCCAAAGGTCCGGGAGGGTCCCGAGATATGTCAAAGACAATTAAAATAATAATAAATAATAAAGTTAATAATAATCAGCCAATGGCTTAGTTGCCAAGAGCCTCAACCAACATCTAAGGAGGCTCTCGTTGGGCTGCTGGATCAAGGGCTTGATTCAGAAAGCGGTACTTCTGGACACGACCCACATTGTTAGGAGGTTCCTCTCTCAGCAGCCCTGACTACCGGTAGCTTGGACTCTGTTCCCGATACCGGTGGGCTACAATTTTTATACAGGGTGTAAGGGACAGCCCTCCGCAAACCAACAGGGTGCATTCAGCTACTCATTTTGAATCATATTCCACCGGAAATTTTCTCATGAAAATTTTCATTTTTTCAAAAAAAAATTCAGTTATATTTTCATTATTTCAATGTAAAATTGCATTGTGTGTTCGCAGCACTCCATTTATGTAAAAAAAAACTGCAAAAAAAACAGCAAAAAAAAACCTGCAATGGATGTTGAAATACTCTAACCAACGACGCGTGAAATCAGCTGTTCACTTCTGTCTAGCTACAGAGTTTATCGAAGTCACCGCATACCTATTACCTACCCCTCCCAACCAGTAATAGAAGCTCCGATTTGTGCACAAAAACACAAACAAATCAGGTTTATTGGATTCCCTTAACGTTCCTGAAAAAATTTCATGTACCGGTCATCTTAGTATGACACACTGAAATCACCCTATCAGTTTGCGGAGGGCTGTCCCTTACACCCTGTATTTTTAAATGTTTTTATATTATTTTTATTCTAATATTTCAAAATGTAACAAATATGTGTAAAGTGAAATAAATGAAAAAATCATAAAGTTTATTAGGTACAATGTATAGGAACTTACTTAACTTAACAAAAGACACAAAGATAGCATCCAGCTAGCTGGGCCCCGCGAGCTAGGCTCCTAAAACTAGTAGAAATGCTTTGTTTGTTCAATGTACTTCATGAATTTATCAACAAGATCCAATGTACCTCGATAACTTTGATAGAATTCACGATAAATCGCCTGATCTATACAGCGGGGCCCTCGGCTGTACTGCACTCGTAATACATAAAAAAAATAAAATCTTTTTACAAAAAAAAAACAACCGACTCCCAAAAAAGTGTAGTGTTACAAAGTGAAAAATAACTTTAATTTCGGAAGTCGGTGTCTTTGGTTTTTTATTTACTTTCGTTTTGTTTTGCCACCGACTTCCGAAATTAAAGTTATTTTTCACTTTGTAGTGTTTTTTTGGGAGTCGGTTGTTTTTTTTTGTAAAATAAAAATATTTTTCACTTTTTAGTGGTGCCTACCTACTCCACACAAATCTGAATACCACTCTGCAAAATAAATTAGAGCATCATTGAAGCGGCATATAATAATAATAACCATTAAAGCATTTATAGCCAGAGTGCACCTCATGACAATTCCAATAAGCCCAAACACGGCTGGGATACATTGTTTTATTACTGAGTTCCGATGCCTACCTTCCGGCTTCTTCATCAGATCGGTTCGATGGTACCATTTTCATCAGAACCATTTATTTGAAGCTTCGTCATAGTCGCTTAACTATTTTAATCTTATCGCTATCCGTGAAATACTTATCATCGTTGAGGAGTTTCCGTGGCCATCTGTGGTCTTCTTCATCAGTTCCACTTCACCAGATGGTACTTTCTGAATGCAAACGCTTGATTTGTTGATGAAAATACCATAATCGCTATATGTATGCCTATAATATTTGAGGAGTTCCCTCGATTCCTCATGGATCCCATCATCAGAACTGAGTTTTGATAAAAATGGGACCAATCTGGAAGTATTTAATACCCTTTCAAATAAAAAAAGAATTTTCCGAATCGGTTCATAAATGACGGAGTACTGAGGTAACAAACATACAAAAAAAAAAAAACACAACCGAATTGAGAACCTCCTCCTTTTTTGGAAGTCGGTTAAAAATAATACTGATCGCATCTGCTCCTAATGTACCTCTCGATTCATGTATTAAATTCTAGGAATTTTTGATAGAACAGGAGAAATTCAGCATGAAAGTTTTGTGTTTCCAGCGAGGCCCTTTGTAATTAGAATGAATACAAACAGAAAGCAAACTGAAGTGGCAGTGGGCTGGCCATGTTTGTCGAAGGACCGATGGCCGGTGGAGCAGACGGGTCCTGGAGTGGAGACCGCGTATCGGTAAGCGTAGTGTGGGACGCCCCCCAGCTAGATGGACCGACGACCTGAAGAAAGTGGCTGAGACAGACTGGATGCGGAAGGCGGAGGACAGGGTGTTGTGGCGCAGACTGGGAGAGGCCTATGTCCAGCAGTGGGCTGCGGTAGGCTGAGTTGATTGATTGACAAACAGAAAAAGGAGAAATGACGGTGACGTTTATCAATATACGTCACGATCATTTCTCCAACTGCAAGTATGTATGTGACAAAATTACAAGTTACCAATTTTCGGACTTTTTCCTTTACTTGTGCACTGCCACTTATGTTTGGCAATTCTTCGGGTTATGTCGGTTACCTTGGTTCTCTTGGGGATCTCCTCATTTCTAATTCGATCACTTAGGGAAAATCGAAGCATAGCCTTCTCCTTTGTCCTTTGGATGACTTTTAGCTTTCTATTAAGACCTATTGTGAGCGAGAACGTTTCAGTGCCGTAGGTCATCACTGGCAACATGCACTGGTGAAAGACTTTCGTCTTGAGATACTGCGGTATATGTACATGGTACATAGAAATATAAATACCGGTCAAGAGCGAGTCGAACTCGCGCACCGAGGCTTCCGTGCCATGTAATTTTTGTTGATGATTTCTGAAAATGTGTGCTATTATTTAGAGACATCGTTATATTTTTCCTGTAATCTTTACATAAACTTCTATCACTTAGAATTATTTCCAATTTTTCTCTATGCAAACTTGGGGAACGGTATTTTTTTTACATTTTTCATCAAAAGTCGAAAACTATGCGGCAAAAAAGAAAAAAAGTGTTTGAGAATGTGGCCACAGCGCTCTTTCATAATTATGATACCATAAATATGCCATAGGTGGTAGTAGCTCCACTTCGAATTTTTAAGACCCCCTTTCAGTCCCTGTTGCAAAAAAAAATAATATTTGTTTCTCATTTTCAAAACAGTTGGGCAAACGTCATCTAAAACAATTCCAAATTTCAAGTTGATAGCATTAATAGTTCTTGAGATATCCAGGTGTGACAGGCAGACAGACAGACTGAGTCGCACCATAAGGGTTACTTTTTAGCATTTTTGTACGGAATTCAAAATACAGAGTATGTAGGACTAGAAGATATTGCGAAGCTTCCCGAACGCTCTGCCCAGCCGAGTCGGATTCAACGATTGGCATCTTTCTAGAAATTGTACCTACCACCGAACTGGACAGTTTGTCCAGTCGCAAATCTGTCTGTCTATCAGAAATGAAAGATTCATCGGGATTTTTCGGGTTATAGACGAGGAAGTAGAGTTATTGGAGTCTGATGGTTTTTGGTACTAGACTGTAAAAAGTAACTCCTGCAAATCGTGCTTACGCACGGTTATTTTGTCCTCCTTTTGTGCACCACTATAGCTTTGTGCTCAGCACAGTCTTGCCATGGTTATCTTATCATCTTCCTGCCCTTATCAAATGTTACTGGGGTCGGCGCAACACGTTTTCTTCTTCCATTCTCCCCTGTCACCTGTCACGCTATCATTCACTCCCTTCTCTCTCATATCATTCCTCGCACAATCCATCCATCTTTTCTTTGGCCTTCCTCTGCCTCTCCATCCTTCAACATTCATTTTCTCTTTTAGTCACATGTGTTTCGTCTCTCCTCATGACATGCCCAATTGCCCATACCAAGCCAAACGATTTCCTTTCAAGTTTTCTGTCACTGGCGCCACTTTCAACCTTCCTCTTATACAGGGTGGTAGGTACATCGACGCGCAAACTGTTACCACGTATTCAGTACATCATTATGAGCCCTCATATAGTTCATCGGATATTGAAAAAAAACCTGCAATTTTCTACAATAGTGCAATACCTACACGGTCAAAATGTATGGAAGAGCAGATTTTTTTTCAATAACCGATGAAAAATTTCTATATACGGTGGGCTCAGAATGATGTACTGAATACGTGGTAACCGTTTGCGCGACGATGTCGCTTCCACCCTGTATACTCATTTCTTACTTTATCCATTCTATGATATACCTCCTATTAATGTTATGTCTAATTAAGTTAGTAATGTAATGGTCATCATAAGGAAGAGCGCTGATGTCCGAGATACAGATATTTTTATCTAGTTCAGACACAGATGCCTTCAGTATAAATTAAGAAAATTTGATTGTGTCCTGTATATCTGTTCAAATGTAACATATGTTCTGTGTCAAATAAATATATTATTATTTCTTTTATTTTACTTTTCACATATTTGTTACATTTTTAAATATTAGTATAAAAAGAATAATAAAAACATTTAAAAATATAAAAATAGTACCCCACCGGTATCGGGAACAGGGTCCAAGCTACCGGCGGTCAGGGCTCCAGAGAGAGGAACCTCCTAACAATGCGGGCCGTGTCCAGAAGCACCGCTTTCTGAATCAAGCCCTTGATCCAGCTGCCCAACGAGAGCCTCCTTAGGTGTTGGTCGAGGCTCTTGGCAATTAAGCCATTGGCTGATACGACTATCGGCACAATGACTGCTGAGTCCACATCCCACATGTCGACAACCTCGCGAGCCAAGTCAATATACTTGATTTGTTTATCTTTCTCGGCTTTCACGAGGTTCCCGTCATGCGGGACTGTTATGTCAACAATCATTGCGCGCCGCTCTGTTCGATCCACCACCACTATATCAGGCTTATTGGCAACAATAGTCCTGTCAGTGATGATGGATCGGTCCCAGTACAATGTGATATGTCCATTTTCGAGAACTGGGTCGGGCACATACCTATAGTACGGCACTTCCGATTCCACAAGGCTGTATTTCAGAGCAAGTTGCTGATGGATTATCCTGGCTACAAGGTTGTGTCTATGCAAGTACTCTTCGTTAGCTAGACGAGAACACCCGGAGATAATGTGTCGAATTGATTCTCCCGGTCGGTGGCATGCCCGACAGATGTCAACCGTTCCGTCTTTCACAATAAATCTCCGGTAATTGTTCGTCATGATAACTTCGTCCATAATTGCACAGACAAAACCTTCGGTTTCCCCAAAGAGGTCACCGGAACGCAGCCAGGCTACGGACGCTAGCAAATTTACATCGGGTCCATGTAGGGCCCGGAAAAAGCGTCCGTGGAGCTCCTTACTCTGCCATACTTCCATGCGGTCGTTAGCATCAAGCACTACAGGCTTGCGCCAGTTCTCTTTAGCCAAGGAGAGCGGGGTGAGGCCCTTGTCCACCGCGACCACATCTCGATGCATCCCCACGTCGGTTTCTAGGAAATATTCCCTGAGACTGCATATCTCGCGATTGTGGAGGGTCTTAGCGTTTAAAAAGCCTCGGCCTCCACACTTTCTCGGGATATACAGTCTCATTACCGATGACCGTGGGTGATGCATTCGATATGCAGTCAACAGCGTACGGACCCTCCGATCCAGGGCATCGAGTTCAGTCTGAGTCCATTTGAGTATGCCGAAAGAGTACATCAAAACCGGCATGACCCAACCGTTGAAGGCGCGCACCTTGTTTCCGCCTGATAGAAGACTATTAAATACTTTTTTCAGGCGGCCAAAGAAGCGCTCCTTCAACGATTGCTTCATGTCAGCAACATTGATGCCTAATGCTTCCGACATACCCAAATACTTATAGGTTTCGGCTGCGGAGAGGGTTCTAAGGTTTATGGAATCCGGGAGTTGGGTTCCCACGGATTCCACAATCTCCCCTCGCTTTACATGCATGACCGCACATTTGTCCACACCAAATTCCATCCTGATGGCGCTACTGAAAGTTTCAGTTACTTTCAATAGCTCCATCAGTTGCAAACTGCTGGGGGCAAAGAGTTTTAGGTCATCCATGTAGAGGAGGTGGGATATAACCTGACCACCTCTCCTCAGCCGATAGCCTAGACCTGAATCCTCCAGCAGTGTGCTTAGAGGATTCAAGGCTAAGCAGAACCAAAGTGGACTCAAACTATCGCCCTGAAATATGCCTCGCTCAATCCTTATCGGTTCGCTATTCCTCTGGATATTTCGACATCCTGGATAGCGAAGGACCGTCCTCCATTGCCCCATACACGACATCAGGAAGGTGCGCAGAGTTGCATCTACTTTATACAACTCCAGCACCCTCATGAGCCATGTATGTGGCACCGAGTCATAGGCCTTCTTATAGTCTATCCAACATGTCGACAGATCCCTACGGGAACGACGAACCTGTTGGCTAATGGCCATATCAATGAGGAGTAGCTCCTTAGTACCACGGGACCCGTTCCTAGATCCATTTTGAGAGGCAGACATGATGGAGTTGGTGTCTATATGTTCGTTAATTTTAGCTCTCAAAATGGATGTAAGAACCTTATAGACCGTCGGTAGACAAGTGATCGGTCTATAATTTTTGGGCTCCGTAGTACTACCTGATTTATGGAGCAGGTGGGTTATTCCTGTCGTTAGGAACTGGGGTAGCGACCCTGACTGTAAGGCTGACTGGTACTGAGCCGCCAAGCAAGCGTGCGACCCGAGAAACCATTTGATCCAGAAGTTATGCAGTCCATCCGGGCCTGGAGACTTCCAATTTGGCAACGGACGGACTGCACGAGCTACATCTTGGGGACAGATGGTAATAGCCCCCATTTCTGGTATTGGATCGCAGGCTCGCCTGACTTCCCGAGCCCAATCACCCTCGGTGTGACTGACAGGCACCGACCAGATACTGCGCCAGAAAGAACACATGGTATCATCATCCGGCAGGCGCGTGTCAGTCACACCTTGGTCCGGTCGCTCCCAACCCCTATAAACCCACCTTTCATCGCTCTGGAAGGTGCGATTCTGAGTGTATCGGTCCACTCGCCGCTTATACCTACGAATACGGTTTGCCCATGCATACACTTTCTGCCTCAGGAAGTCGATGCGCTCTGTGACACGGGACATATAGTCCTGAGGGCTGACATCAGTCCCTGAGAACGCCCGTCTCACAAAGCGCATCACTCTGGGGCGAGTATTGCCCTCCCTGAAGCAGATTAGTTTGCCGATGAGCGCTCTGGCCCCACCAATACGGCGCTCAATCCTGCACTGCCAAGCTGGTACGGCTGGTTTCGGTCGTGTAGCTCTAGAGTCATTAGCAAATTTGACGTGAGCTACACGACATGCCGCTACAGCCGCGCAGTACAGAATCGAATGAGTATCGGTGAGGTCTTCGCAGTCATCAAAATAGTTTGACAACTGCGAATCCAGAGCCGCCACCAGCGCCCTATTTTTGTTATGCATGGGCAATCGAGGTAAGCGTGGCCTAAGTTCGGGTGATACGAACCGATATTCCTGAATCGCACCCTCCAAAGCACTCCTCAATTCCTCATTGCACTGGGTACTTACGTTTGCAGCCGTGCCATCACTCCCCTCGTCAGCTTGAGTTGTGTTGCACTGTGGTGGTGGTGGTGCAACAATAGTCTGCGACAGGGGGGCGATCACACGGCTACTCTGCATTTCATTTCGCAGGCGATCAAGTACAGTGTCATCCAACATATGGTTACGCTGGATGACCCGCACCTGATCCGACAGTCGTTGTGCCGACACGTTGAGAGCTGGCTCAAGCACCTGAAAAAGAGAGTGCATCCGAACACGGTACGCGGTCAGATTGTTTCCTCCCTCTGTAGCCCCATAGTATGAGCGCATGACATTCTCATTAATGGCTCGCGTCCATCTCATGCGCTGCACACTTCCGCCGGGAGCTGGGACCCTATCAGAGGCCGGTGGGCCTCGAGGTCCTAAGCCGTCCGGCGGCCGGCGTCCTCCCCGTCGACGAGCAGGTGGTGGCGTCGTGGGCGGAGAGAAATACTCGTCACTCGAGCTCGACGCAACTACCGCGGCCGGTGTCGACACAGCGCTCACAGTGAGGCTGGGTACCGGCGGCGGCGAGGCGGAGCTGAGCGACGAGTCCGGAGGTGGTAGGCGTGCTTTTCGTGTGGCTGATCTCGTCAACATTTATCTTCATTCGTTTTCCTGATTATTTTCTTCAATTCATTGATTTATCGGAGGTGACATCTGTCATGTCACCTCCGATTCTGCAGTTTTTATTAAATTTCTATTTCATTTTGGTAGTGTATGGTCTCTTTTTATAATTTTCAATGGTTTTCTGGTTTCAGGTTTAGTATTATTGTTGAAAAACTGTTGTAATAATGCGTCAAAATTAATAAAATTGTAAAAAATATTAAAATTAGGAAATCGAGCGACCCTGTTGACACGGTGTTGCCAGTTATTATTATTATTGCTTTTATTTCATTTTACACATATTTTTTACATTTTTAAATATTAGAATAAAAAGAATAAGTATAAAAACATTTAAAAATATAAAAATAGTAGCCCACCGGTATCGGGAACAGGGTCCAAGCTACCGGCGGTCAGGGCTCCAGAGAGAGGAACCTCCTAACAATGCGGGCCGTGTCCAGAAGCACCGCTTTCTGAATCAAGCCCTTGATCCAGCTGCCCAACGAGAGCCTCCTTAGGTGTTGGTCGAGGCTCTTGGCAATTAAGCCATTGGCTGATACGACTATCGGCACAATGATTGCTGAGTCCACATCCCACATGTCGACAACCTCGCGAGCCAAGTCAAGATACTTGATTTGTTTATCTTTCTCGGCTTTCACGAGGTTCCCGTCATGCGGGACCGTTATGTCAATAACCATTGCGCGCCGCTCTGTTCGATCCACCACCACTATATCAGGCTTATTGGCAACAATAGTCCTGTCAGTGATGATGGATCGGTCCCAGTACAATGTGATATTTCCATTTTCGAGAACTGGGTCGGGCACATACCTGTAGTATGGCACCTCCGATTCCACAAGGCTGTATTTCAGAGCAAGTTGCTGATGGATAATTCTGGCTACAAGGTTGTGCCTATGCAAGTACTCTTCGTTAGCTAGACGAGAACACCCGGAGATAATGTGTCGAATTGATTCTCCCGGACGGTGGCATGCCCGACAGATGTCAACCGTTCCGTCTTTCACAATAAATCTCCGGTAATTGTTCGTCATGATAACTTCGTCCATAATTGCACAGACAAAACCTTCGGTTTCCCCAAAGAGGTCACCGGAACGCAGCCAGGCTACGGACGCTAGCAAATCTACATCGGGTCCATGTAGGGCCCGGAAAAAGCGTCCGTGAAGCTCCTTACTCTGCCATACCTCCATGCGATCGTTAGTGTCAAGCACTACAGGTTTGCGCCAGTTCTCTTTAGCCAAGGAGAGCGGGGTGAAGCCCTTGTCCACCGCGACCACATCTCGATGCATCCCCACGTCGGCTTCTAGGAAATATTCCCTGAGACTGCATATCTCGCGATTGTGGAGGGTCTTAGCGTTTAAAAAGCCTCGGCCTCCACACTTTCGCGGGATATACAGTCTCATTACCGATGACCGTGGGTGATGCATTCGATATGCAGTCAACAGCGTACGGACCCTCCGATCCAGGGCATCGAGTTCAGTCTGAGTCCATTTGAGTATGCCGAAAGAGTACATCAAAACCGGCATGACCCAACCGTTGAAGGCGCGCACCTTGTTTCCGCCTGATAGAAGACTATTAAATACTTTTTTCAGGCGGCCAAAGAAGCGCTCCTTCAACGATTGCTTCATGTCAGCAACATTGATGCCTAACGCTTCCGACATACCCAAATACTTATAGGTTTCGGCTGCGGAGAGGGTTCTAAGGTTTATGGAATCCGAGAGTTGGGTTCCCACGGATTCCACAATCTCCCCTCGCTTTACATGCATGACCGCACATTTGTCCACACCAAATTCCATCCTGATGGCGCTACTGAAAGTTTCAGTTACTTTCAGTAGCTCCATCAGTTGCAAATTGTTGGGGGCAAAGAGTTTTAGGTCATCCATGTAGAGGAGGTGGGATATAACCTGACCACCTCTCCTCAGCCGATAGCCTAGACCTGAATCCTCCAGCAGTGTGCTTAGAGGATTCAAGGCTAAGCAGAACCAAAGTGGACTCAAACTATCGCCCTGAAATATACCTCGCTCGATCCTTATCGGCTCGCTATTCCTCTGGATATTTCGACATCCTGGATAGCGAAGGACCGTCCTCCATTGCCCCATACACGACATCAGGAAGGTGCGCAGAGTTGCATCTACTTTATACAACTCCAGCACCCTCATGAGCCATGTATGTGGCACCGAGTCATAGGCCTTCTTATAGTCTATCCAACATGTCGACAGATCCTTACGGGAACGACGAACCTGTTGGCTAATGGCCATATCAATGAGGAGTAGCTCCTTAGTACCACGGGACCCGTTCCTAGATCCATTTTGAGAGACAGACATGATGGAGTTGGTGTCTATATGTTCGTTAATTTTAGCTCTCAAAATGGATGTAAGAACCTTATAGACCGTCGGTAGACAAGTGATCGGTCTATAATTTTTGGGCTCCGCAGTACTACCTGATTTATGGAGCAGGTGGGTTATTCCTGTCGTTAGGAACTGGGGTAGCGACCCTGACTGTAAGGCTGACTGGTACTGAGCCGCCAAGCGAGCGTGCGACCCGGGAAACCATTTTATCCAGAAGTTATGCAGTCCGTCCGGCCCTGGAGACTTCCAATTTGGCAACGGACGGACCGCACGAGCTACATCTTGGGGACAGATGGTAATAGCCCCCATTTCTGGTATTGGATCGCAAGCTCGCTCGACTTCCCGAGCCCAATCACCCTCGGTGTGACCGACAGGCACTGACCAGATACTGCGCCAGAAAGAACACATGGCATCATCATCCGGCAGGCGCGTGTCAGTCACACCTTGGTCCGGTCGCTCCCAACCCCTATAAACCCACCTTTCATCGCTCTGGAAGGTGCGATTCTGAGTGTATCGGTCCACCCGCCGCTTATACCTACGAATACGGTTCGCCCATGCATATACTTTCTGCCTCAGGAAGTCGATGCGCTCTGTGACACGTGACATATAGTCCTGAGGGCTGACATCAGTCCCTGAGAACGCCCGTCTCACAAAGCGCATCACTCTGGGGCGAGTATTGCCCTCCCTGAAGCAGATTAGTTTGCCGATGAGCGCTCTGGCCCCACCAATACGGCGCTCAATCCTGCACTGCCAAGCTGGTACGGCTGGTTTCGGTCGTGTAGCTCTAGAGTCATTAGCAAATTTGACGTGAGCTACACGACATGCCGCTACAGCCGCGCAGTACAGAATCGAATGAGTATCGGTGAGGTCTTCGCAGTCATCAAAATAGTTTGACAACTGCGAATCCAGAGCCGCCACCAGCGCCCTATTTTTGTTATGCATGGGCAAACGAGGTAAGCGTGGCCTAAGTTCGGGTGATACGAACCGATATTCCTGAATCGCACCCTCCAAAGCACTCCTCAATTCCTCATTGCACTGGGTACTTACGTTTGCAGCCGTGTCATCACTCCTCCCGTCAGCTTGACTTGTGTTGCACTGTGGTGGTGGTGGTGCAACAATAGTCTGCGACAGGGGGGCGACCACACGGCTACTCTGCATTTCACTTCGCAGGCGATCAAGTACAGTGTCATCCAACATATGATTACGCTGTATGACCCGCACCTGATCCGACAGTCGTTGTGCCGAAACGTTGAGAGCTGGCTCAAGCACCTGAAAAAGAGAGTGCATCCGAACACGGTACGCGGTCAGATTGTTTCCTCCCTCTGTAGCCCCATAGTATGAGCGCATGACATTCTCATTAATGGCTCGCGTCCATCTCATGCGCTGCACACTTTCGCCGGGAGCTGGGACCCTATCAGAGGCCGGTGGGCCTCGAGGTCCTAAGCCATCCGGCGGCCGGCGTCCTCCCCGTCGACGAACAGGTGGTGGCGTCGTGGGCGGAGAGAAATACTCGTCGCTCGAGCTCGACGCAACTACCGTGGCCGGTGTCGACACAGCGCTCACAGTGAGGCTGGGTACCGGCGGCGGCGAGGCGGAGCTGAGCGAAGAGTCCGGAGGTGGTAGGCGTGCTCGTCTTGTTGCTGATCTCGTCAACATTTTCATTTCATTTTCATACGTAGGTCTATTGTTTTATCGGAGGTGACATGACAGATGTCACCTCCGATTCGGCAGTTTTTGTTGAAAATATTTATGATTCTGGTTCATTTTGCTATTTTATTTTTTTGTCTTGATTGTTTGGGTTTCGGGATGGTTTCAAGTTTATTCTCGTAAATAAAAAACTGCGATTAAAATTATTAAAACTGAAAATGATTATTATGAAAACAAATGTGACTTGTTGACTTTGGTGTTGCCAGCTTATTATTATTATTATTATTATTTTTATGTGTCTTAACAATTCTCGGGACCCTGGAGTCCCGGACCTTTAGAAGGCGTACGAGGGGCCAAAGCCAACTCGCAGAGGCCAGTTAGACGCTTTCAATGAAATGAGGCACCAACCGACGATTATCCCTGTACGCACTATGCAAGTGCACCCAAGGACAACCCCCGGTTGGTGCAGGACTATTGCAGTATATGGAAATAAAGAGATTGGACTATGGATTTGAGTGGCTAAAGTGGACTGGTTGCCTAGAACTATGAAAGGACTATGGCCCCTGCCGGATCAATGTTTTGTAATACACGGATAAAATGGCAGGGGGTGACTTGCACACACAATAATGGGCCCCCGAAAAGGTCGCTAGCACATAGTGTCGTAGCGGCAAGGGGGCAACATGTCCTGAGGTGCTTGTGAGGAGTGGAGAGGTATCCCACGGTTCTCAGAACAATCCCAGAGCCCGGAAGATGGTCAAGATCCCTACAAACACTTACTGGAATACTTCCTTCCTCCGAGCACGTTTGCTCTTGCGAATCTCCACTCAAACCGGCCAATAAAGGCAAGAAAGAGGTGGGAGCTCTGTTCCTCGTCAGTGTTCACTCCAGCCGGCCAACAAAGGCAAGCGAGAGGTGAGGAACAAGACTTCTCCCGGGAGATAGGGTCCGTGGGGTCGCTACTGCCCAACAGCTCGCCACATGCTGCCCTGCGGGTTTCTGTATCTCTCTTGGTCTGGCTCCTCATCCTAGACCTGTTCCGGCAAAGTGAACTCTATCGGCACAGACCTAAAATTCGGAGCGCGCAAGCCCCACCACGACGTCAACGTAGAGATACTGCGGTGGGGTTATTATTATTATTATTATTATTCTCGTCACTCCACACATCCATCTCAACATTTTCATCTCCGATGCATGCAACCTTTTTACATCCGTCTTCTTCACTGGCCAGCATTCCGATCCATAAAGTACGACAGGCCTTATCACGGACTTGTAAACTTGAGGGGCATCCGTGGGTCGCAAATACCATGGTTATCCTGTAACAATAGTAATTTTATATTGAAAATCTTCTCTTCTTTTTTTTTTTTGTGGATGGGAAATCATCAAATGACTTCTACCACTCTGGGTGGAGCGGAAGGGCGTGTCAGATTTTTACTGACTAAAACCACCCGTGTTCCTTCAGTTGTCTGTGCCAGGGTCACGGTATCTCTTTCGAACAACCCGCGACCGCGTCGGCATCGGCCTTATCGGACCCCATCTTCTTGCTAACATCTCTTTGAGGCACGCGTAGAACACAACGCGCCGTCGACCCGGGCCTGGGGGCCTACTCCCTTAGTCCGTCCGTCTTTCCGTCCGTCTGTTCATCCGTCCGTCTGTACGATCCATCAAAACAAGTGTAAACATTACATTTTTCGGACGGGCTAAAACACATCGGGAGTAGGGACAACTGGCAAACCATGTTGTCATTCATACTTCGTTCGGGCCCCGAACCAATCATCCATCCGTAGGTGATACGGAGTAGGAAACGCCCGTAACAAAGGCCGAAACTACGGACTTCGTGCTTAGGGAATAGGCCCCCTGGTCCTTACCGAACGGCGAACTACGCACTACTCGCCGTCCGCAAGCCCGCGCATACGGTAGCCGGTAATCGGGCCTAGATCGGCGTCTCCTGCGGCGACGGAGGGCGTGAGGTTGTCTCTCCCTCACGCGTTCCGCCTCCTCCTTCGCGAGCATTACTGCTTCGCAGAAGGAGAAAAGTTCTCTTCTTGTAAGTATGCATGTAACCAGGATGTATAACCGTAAAAGGAGCAAAATAGTATGTGATGATCGCAGCAGGAAGAATGTGTGAATATGTATATTTAAATGTTCTCTTTGTCTTGCAGTCATTTAAAAATCACGATGCCACAAGGAAGGATAAAAGTCAAATGAAATTAATAAAATGTCAAATAAAAGGCACTCGTAGAACGGAGATTCCGAGATACGGTAAAACGCATTATAATGAGATCCTGATTTGTGTTATTTGTAACGGTGAATTAAGTTTATTTTCCTACTTTATACTTAGAATCCATATTCATTTATTCATTAAATTTATCTAAGTTACAATAGCCCAATGTCAACTACCTTTTACAAAATATTGCTTTTCTCGATGCAGGGACGTTAATTGTTGAGGAGTTCTCCTAGTAAGAACCAGCACGCTTAGCATGACGACGTTTTGTCGACGGAAGAATAGACAAAACTACACTTTGCCATGCAAAAAATACCCAAATCGCTATAGGTGTGCCTATAAAATTTGAGGGTTTCCCTCGATTTCCATGGGATCCCCTCATCAGATTCTGACTTGGTGACAACGGGACCACCTCGAAAGTATACCCTTCCAAACAAAAAAAAAATTGCTAATCCGTCTTTATGACGAAGTTATGTCCGAACATACCTACATAAAAAAAAATATTACCATCTGAATTGATAACCTCTTCCTTTTTTCAGAAGTCGGTTAAAAAAAACCAAACCAATAAATCACCAACCAACCAACGAATAAATCAGATTTGATACGGAACCCTAAATGTACGAAGTCCGACACGCACTTGTCCGGTTTTTTTACCTACGTATTTGATATTAATTTCAACTTGATACCTCCACGCGTTCCTGAGTAAAAGGGTATTGACAGTCAGACAGATAGACGGACAACAAAGTGATCCTTCTTATAAGGGTTTCGTTTTTAGGGTTCCGTACCAAAATGGTAAAAAAGGAACCCTTCTGGTGTGACTCAGTC
The DNA here is from genome assembly GCA_905163495.3 of Cosmia trapezina. Classification (NCBI taxonomy): domain Eukaryota; kingdom Metazoa; phylum Arthropoda; class Insecta; order Lepidoptera; family Noctuidae; genus Cosmia; species Cosmia trapezina. The sequence continues at coordinate 1,378,557 of LR991047.1, forward strand.
TGTCTGTCTGTCTGTCTGTCTGTCTGTCACAGCTGGATATCTCAAAAACTACTAATGCTATCAACTTGAAATTTGGAACAGTTTTAGATGACGTTTACCCAATTATTTTACAAATAAGAAAGAAATAAAAATATTTATATTTTTTTTGCAGCAGGGACTGAAAGGGGGTCTTAAAAATTCAAAATGGGGCTACTATGGCATGTGGGGTATCATATGAAAGAGCGCTGTTTGCAAATTCTTAAACATTTTTTTTCTTTTTCTTAGGCCGCACAGTTTTCGACTTTTGATGAAAAATGTAAAAAAAAATACCGTTCCCCCCCTTATCTCTGAAGTTTGCTAAGAGAAAAATCTGAAATTATTCTATGTGATAGAAGTTTTTGTAAAGATTACAGGAAAAATAAAACGATGTCTCTGAAAAGTTTTTCAGAAATCGGAACGGAACCCTCAGTGCGCGAGTCCGACTCGCTCTTGACCGGTTTTTTCCTTTTGAGGTATGGAACCCTAAAGAGAGGTCCTGGGTTCAATTTTCCTCCTGGGTTCTTCTAACTGAACAGACAGCTGTGCTGCTGGGGAGTTTGTTCCGCTACTTCTTCTTCCCAGCTAAAGCACTAGGAAGTGGTGAAGGGCGGGCGTTTTGTGGGGACTGTCTTACTGTAATTTCGACGTTCAAAAAGTGCTGATTCTCAGCCTAATTTGAATAAATGACTTTTGATTTTGATTTTGATTTTCTCGAGTCGGGAAAAGTGTGGTTTTCCATGAAGTCCGGAGTCTGTATTAGTGCCTTGTTGAAGGCAATAGACTCGCCCCCTAATACATGGGATTTAAACATATGTTTCGAAATGTGAGTGTATTATAAGTACACCTCTGCCCAACCCTGCGAGGACTACCAGGCGTGTTGTTACGTTACAAAAATCTGTCTGGCAATAAAAAAAAAACAATGCAGAAAAAAACCGGAAAAACGAGTCAGAATTCGAATAAAATTGTTAGGTTGTCTTGTAAAAATCCGGTTTTATGCTTATAAATAAAACATGCCAGGATGAGTGAACAAAACATATACTTACAATAAAATTGTCTTTATAATATGTCTGAATAATTTATCCTCGAGTTAGTATCTGAGTGCACTGCCTCTGAAAGGACGTGTTCATTTCAAATAAATATAATTAATTTCAATGAACTTAAATAATAATTTGTTGTGTTAGTGTTTTATATCAAAAATGATTTTAAGAGTTTTGCTTATTTTTGTCAGTGCTGTGTTTTGTCAGAACCTGTATGAAGGTACGTTTTCTTTTATTGTTATTATTTTTTTTTTTTTTCAATAAACTTGATTTGAACGTAGAGAACCTACAATACTCGTTTATTAGCATCAAACATTATATCATAGACAACCAACTCGAAACTTTTTTTGGTTTTTGCTGACCTAGCTAGGAGAACAGCGATTCATCCAACAATTATATATGCGGTGCGTTTTTCTACCGCATAATCTGTGAAGTATGGAATGTCTTTGAAGTGCGCGCACTGCGGTCATGCGTTTTGTTACCCAGTGCGGCAGAACTAACGGAAACGCACCGCAGTGCGCGCTCGAACTTCACCATGTAATTATTAATGCATACTTTGTAAGTCCTTGGTGTACTACAAAGCATATAAGTACCTATACTATAAAGGTTTAGGTAGTGAAATAAAGGTACATAAACAATATTGATGTGTCTTTTATCTTTTTTTATTTTAAAACCTCGGTTTAAAAATAAAATGCAACTAAAAACCAATGTAAATATAACCATAATGATTACTAAATAAATAGGGATAATGCCTGGGTAAAAAAAAAAAGAAATTCTATTTAGTCTGTCAGTCAGATAATAAAAAAATATTAGTCACGTATTTTTTGCTTTATCATATTAATAAAAAATACTTAGCTATCACGCATTAAAGTTGGGGAGTGGGGGCTCGCTACGTCACTTGTACGTATAAAACCTAGCTACGCGTGACGTCATGCCATATTTCGTGCTCATTTTACGTGACTTTTTGTCAAACCGCACCTTTCGATACCGTATCGAAGGAGCGCTATCTTCTCCCCACCCTATCCGCGCAGGCGTACCACAGGGCTCTGTAATTTCACCCCTTATCTTTACTCTATTTACCAGCGATATCCCGAAAAGTAGAAAGGCTCAGTTGGCTCTGTTCGCAGACGATACGGCCATCTACTACACGGGAAAAAGCCCAGACGCGATATCTCGTACTCTCCAAACCTCAGTCGATAACCTCGCCTGGTGGTTTCGTAGGTGGAGAATCGAAGTAAACCCGAATAAAAGTCAAGCGGTTCTCTTTCTGAAACCGTACCACACACGTCCTTTACCCCGACCAATCACGATGTTTGACAAGCCGATCCCTTGGGAGAAGCGAGCCAAATATCTCGGTGTCACGCTCGATGAGCACTTAAGCTTCTCCGAGCACATAAAGCTCGCTCGTTCACGGGCCGCTTTTGCCCTCGGTAGACTCCATTCCGTTCTGAATGCACGTAGCAAATTGTCACTTAAGTGCAAGTTGCGCATTTATACAGCCGTCATTCGGCCCATCATGACCTATGCGGGCTCGGTATTTGCTCACGCCAAGCCCCATCACATACATAGAATGCAGACACTGCAAAACCGTTTTCTCCGAAAGATAACGGGTGCCCCCTGGTTCGTTCGGAACGAAAACCTCCACCTTGACCTCAAAATCCCAACGATCCGACAATTTCTGAAACGCAATTCCGTGCGTTTCTTTGAAACCGCCGCGAAACATCGCAACCCTTTGGTTGTCGAATCCGCCAACTATGTTCCCTCCCGGATTAGTAGGACCCGCCGTCCTAAACATGTTCTCTCCGAACCTGATGACCCTATAACCCTCCTACAGGAGAGTAATAAGGCCACCAGTACACTCCGCAAACGTAAATTAAGATCTACGTTCCGACCTCGCCGTCGAGGTCGGAAACGTAATTGCCCACCTCCCTCTTGCCCTCTACTCGGCGAGGCTGCGCCAGCCGGTAGCGCAGCCGAGCCTGTAGCCTCTAACCCGCCACTAAACTCCCCTTGCCCACCGATCATTCTCGTACCTAGTAGTACCTTGGATGTTATCGCGTCACGACCCAGCCTGAACCCTCTGGCTGACCTCCCTACCCTTACCGCAGCGACGTGCAGAGTCGCTCAAAACCCCTAGTTTTAAGTCTTAGTTTTAAGCCTGGCCGGAGGCTTTAAGCTCTCGCTTAAAGCAGCCACAGGAAAGTCCGGTTAAACAGTCTCGACCCCCCGTGGTCAACTGCGAGAAGCCATTCAAAAAAAAAAAAAAAAAAAAAAAAAAAAAAAAAAACGTCATGCCATATTTTAACTCGATGTATCGCCGTAATTTTTTGATTACGTAAAAAAAGAAAAAAATATGTGTCCAATATTTTTTAATAATCTCTATGACGGACAAAAAATAAATTTTTAGTCATCATCCCTATTGAACTATTATTTTAAGCAGTAGTTTAAAATAAATTATTATTAGGTATAATAATAACGACTTTCTGCATTACTTACCTCTATAGACTGGTTTTGCTATCATAATATAATAATGCTATGAGAACAGTGCTCTATTGGTACCGATAAATATACAATGATGTATAAATGATAAATGATAAATGATTTATTTTCGTTAAGTAGGTTTGTACAAACACTTTTACACGGCAAACATATTTTTAGGGTTCCGTACCAAAATGGTAAAAAAGGAACCCTTATGGTCTCACTCAGTCTGTCTGTCTGTCACAGCTGGATATCTCGAGAACTACCTACTAATGCTATCAAGTTGAAATTTAGAATAGTTTTAGATGACGTTTACCCAACTATTTTGCAAATAAGAAAGAAATTGAAATATTTATGTTTTTTTTGCAACAGGGACTGAAGGGGGAACTTAAAAATTCAAAGTGGGGCTACTAGGGCATGTGGGGTATCATATGAAAGAACGCTGCTTGCACATTCTCAAACATTTTTTTTCTTTTTTTTAGGCCGCATAGTTTTCGACTTTTGATGAAAAATGTAAAAAAAAATACCGTTCCCTCCGCCCTTATCTCCGAAGTTTGCAAAGCGAAAAATCTGAAAAGATAGAAGTCTATGTAAAGATTACAGGCAAAATAAAACGATGTCTCTAAATACCATACTTTTTCAGAAATCGGAACGGAACCATGGGTGCGCGAGTCCGACTCGCTCTTGACCGGTTTTTTTTATTTTTCGTCGAGTTTATAGTGTGAGATTTAGGTTAATTAAAAAAAAAATATTGCCAATTTTTAAAAACTTTTCAGTTTTTTTTTCAGGAAATGCATAGATATAGAGAATTGGAAATTATTTCTGTTGGTTTAATTTTATGAACGAGAGTTCTAAGTAGCCGAAACCAAAAGCAATTCTTTGGCTCTTTTTCTCTAAAATTTGACTAAGTTAAATAATTTTTTTAATCAAAAATTTGATATAAAAGTGGTAAAATTTATACATTGTATATGCAACTTTCACAAGAATACATCACAATTTTTTCATACCCTTTAAACGTCAAAACGATTGGTAATTATGTGATATTCTAAACCTCTTACAGAAAAAAATCACGAAACAGTCGCCGGTTTTAGGTCGATAAATCAAAATGAAATAATAATAAAAACTTTTTTACAAAAACAAAAACCGACTTCCAAAAAAAACACTACAAAGTGAAAAATAACTTTAATTTCGGAAGTCGGTGTCTTTGGATCTGTATTTTAGTTTTTTGCCACCGACTTCCGAAATTAAAGTTATTTTTCACTTTGTAGTGTTTTTTTTGGAAGTCGGTTTTTGTTTTTGTAAAAAAGTTTTTATTTTTCACTTTTTAGTGGTTCAGTTTGTAATCTACTATCTAAGTTACAATAACCCAATGTCAGCTGCTCATCACGTTTTACAAAATGTTGCTTTTCCCGATGCAGGGCCGTTAATTGTTGAGGAGTTCTCCTGGTAAGAACCAGGAGAAATGGAGCTCATGGTGAAGTCACCATTACCATTATTTTGACGAGCATAGACCATATTAAAGTAATCGAATCGCAACCTGTTATATCGACGGCCCCCACGTATACTATCGAAATTGCAAAAAAGCCATTTTCGTTTTATTGCACTAATAGCAAGTAGAGATAAAGATGTACAATTCTATATAAAAATTATGTACCAATTTTTATACCCTCAACTATTTTTCAATCGAACAAAATCGAAAATACATAAAATGAACATACTAAAACATCGACCTTAAAATCGCTCTCCTGTAAAGTAGAGGTTTTGCAGTTTCAATACTTTACGTGGGGGGCGTCGATATACTTAGATATAATTGAGTATTTCCGATGGCCCTCTGTGGTCTTCATCATCAGTTCCAGCTCACCGAATGGTACTTTCCGAGAGCAAATGCACGAGTTACTATAAAAAATACCGAAATCGATATAGGTGTGCCCATAAAATTTGAGGGTTTCCCTCGATTTCCATGGGATCCCATCATCAGATCCTGACTTGATGATCATGGGACCACTTGGGACGTATACCCTTTCGAACAAAAAAAGAAAAATCCAAATCGGTCTAGCCATTTTCGAGTAATCGGGGAACATACATAAAAAAAAAAAATAAAAAAAAAAAAAATAAAAAAAAAAAAAGGTTCCGACGAATTGAGAACCTCCTCCTTTTGGAAGTCGGTTAAAAATAAAAATGTAGCATAAACTTTAGATCATAATTGAAATGATCTTTCATGATCACTTTGGTAAAATGACGAAAGTCAACGACCTCATAGGTACCTTGATTTTCCCACCATTTGCATTTTTATTCAATGAGAATATACCAACTTGTCCCCATACCCATACTTACCTGCTACAGGTAAAAATATTACTTACTTTTCTTAAGGTTTGTCCGCCGTAAAAAGCGCGGTCACTGTGGAACTTCATAGAAAATAAAGAGAAGCGCGATGACACAACGCTTGCAAAATATGAAGTAATTACCGATTTACAAAAAATATAGGGATTGGACTAAAAAAGTAATCACATGAAAAATCATTCCTTATTATTTTGTAAAGAACTGTATAAATTTATGAACAATTTTAATGAAAACTGTAGGAGTAATGGTGAAAACTCGAAAAAATAGACAGAAATAGACCTGGGTTTAGCCTTTTTTTTTTCTTTAGTTCTACAAACTAAAATAGATTTCTGCATGGAATCACTTCCTATGTATTATTATTGGGATTATTATTATCGCGGCGACAGAAAAATTAAAGAGCAGCAAACTATTTGCAACTAAAATAATAACTTGTCAGCGATTAAATATTTTGGCAATCATTTATATTAAATGAGCTTTAAACTAAGGATATTTTAAAATTCAAATAATGGCAGTTACTTTAAGGTAGCAGAAATAATAAACAAGATTAGGTACTGAAATCATAGGCGAGGTACTATAAATAATGACTTGGCGACTAATATTAGCAGAAGGATAACAAACTTTATATTAGTGGCAACTACAGCACCCTAATTGCGTAACACAGTTTGTTTCTGATATAGATTCCAAATTTAAACAAACCCCTGTCGTTTTTGACTATTATATTTGGAATTGTGACATAAAAAATTACCCGACCGATAGGAATTTTATAGAGATGTACTAACCAATTGCTCAAAATCTGTTTCGATGAAGCGTTTAGTTTCATCATATAGGAATTATTTGTTTTCGAATTATTGTGCTTAAATCAATTTTTGTTTTAATTACAACTGATGGTCTACTAATGCATAGAAATGAAAACGTTCAATGATTGCCGAAAAATTAAAAACCAATTTTTAAAACACTTTCTACCAAAAACTACCATATTTGAAATAAGTAACGAAACGTTTTTCTTTTCACGTTTTTGTTATCTGTGGCCAATGAAAAAATCAAAGAAAAGCAGTGTTGTCAACTTATTGGAATCTCCACTGAAACGGGGGGGTTTCGCCATCCCTACTGGCGGAGTAATTTTGCTTTTAGTGGACGGTGGTTTTGTGATAATAATTATAATTTATCCAAATCTGTTCATTCGTTTAGGAGTTATGTGATATCCCACTGGATATCAAAATGAAGGGTTTTAAAAGGTGATTACAAAAACTTATAATGTTTAAAAGTAATTCGAAGTGACAAATCGAATAAAGAAGACAAAAAAATTTCGAACTCCACAATATGTCATCTCAAATCCGCCATTTTACTTTATTTTTGATGTTAATGTAGCCAGTGACACTCGCGCCACCAAGGCAAATCTAACGACGACGTATAATTTATCCAAATCCGTTCATTCGTTTAGGAGTTACGAGGGAACAAAGAAACGGACATACATACATACATAGTTACATACAGGTCAAATACATAACCCTCCTTTTGAGCTTCGCCGCAGTCGGGTAAAAAGTTGTCTAGTTTATTTTTGGTAGTGTGAAGAATCGCCGCTAGTGGACTCGCGAAAGAGAAGTTGGCAACACTGATAAAGATTAAACTGCCTTGAATAATAAAATAAAGAACATCGGCCAAATTTCTATAGAAGCTGGACCTGAGTTTTATTTTCAGTGTACAGAAGCAAATTATAGTGAGATTTGATTGTTTTATGTAGTAAACACCATCCCTTTCGAAAATAATATCTAAATAGCTAAGATATTTCAATAATGCAAAAAATACTTTTGAGGTTATCGGTGTCCGGAAATCAAAAGCACAGAATAATCGTCACAAGCGGTACTTAGTTATCAGTCTGTAAAACAATGCCAAGGTCAAACAACAGAAGGAAATCCAAAACAGTACAGTACGTATTACAATATTCACACTAACAACAACAACACAACAATGCGAGCGAGATCGCCGGGTGCAAAGACTACACACTACAGTATATTAGTGTTAAATTGACACCCGTTGTAATTGACACTGTCAATCCATGGCGCGCGTCGATGACATATTATGACGTTCCGTTGTACACAATTGAACAAAATGCTGATACTTACTATTAACCCACATAATTATTTTTATGACAAGAATCCAATACATAATAAAAACAGCACTAGTTGGTTTGATACACAAGTATATAGAATTGATTTACATCTAATAACTATTCAGAAAAACGTGAATAATTAAAATCTTTGAGTACTAAATCATTTCTTAAGCAAAATGAATCGTCAAAGGTGCGTTCTGAACATGTTATTCTAAATAATTTACAAATTATGCTATTAAAAAAAAATGTGTTTGTGCTTTTTTTTCTGGCGACTTAAATATCTATTTCTTATGTTTTTTAAGACCTTAAAAAATACTAGATTTTTTCATATATATGGCATATCTGTACACTACCGCCTCGTAGTCAGGTACGATTTGGCCGTCCTTCTTTTTCAACATACAAATTATTTATTAATAAAGCACAGAGTAGTTATATAAATAAAGGAACCATGGGCCTATGATGAATAAGACGGCCCACTGACCTAGTTCTGGAACATTTGTGGCTTAAAGTGACCACGTTAGGATGTATCTACATACTGTGGAGATTTCTCTGGTCAAGAACTAGCGCTCTGTTGATGATGCAGAGGGCTTTGTAGTGGGTGCACTAAGACTTGAGTCAAGTTGAGTCTGTTTTGCTCAATAGCGAAAACTGCCTATTACGTACTATTTCGATATCGGCACTACCTACAAGTAAGTAAACCAAGAATAACGTTTGTAGAAGTGTACCTTCGTACACATCTCATGCTGTAGGTACATTATTGGTCTGTCCACATACGGACAATCATTCCTTTGTTGCGTAGACACAAGCACCTTACGTGATGTACTTTTTTATATGTCCATGAGTGAGGTTAACTATTTTTTGTGGTTAAAATAATTTATTAGGTACATAAGTCTGTGAACCTCACATAATAGCTACTCAAATAATTGTTAATTGATATTTTTGGACATAAGTAGATTCTATAAATTTACTATAATAACCACTAAGTAACAATCAAAATAACAATTAACTACAAAACATTGGTCATAATATTTTCACAGACGGTGCTAGCTGAAAATACAAGAATGGAACACTGCCCACCCACATCAATCTAATATAGGAGGGATTTTGAAAGAAGAAGTTGATGGCAAGGCATGAATATTATTGAACATGGATTTTTTATAAAAATCATTGAAGGTACCTATCCAAGCTTTTTGACACATAATTATTGAAACAAGTGTAGCAACTTAATAAGGGAGACAGGACACTTGATCCCTTGGGTGAACTTTCTACATAGTCACATTACACTATAGGTACACCCAACTAATGTTTTAAACTAAAGGATCTGTGGATGGGTGACCATTTTTATATACTTACAAAGATTCCTCCGTGCCTTGGTGAGCATGTTAAGCCGTTGGTCCCGGCTGTCATTTGAAGATTTTAGGCAGTTGTTACAGGTTTTCAGAAGCCTGACAGTCTGTCAACATCTTACCAAGGGGAATCGTATTACCCAGTAACAGGGTTGTGGAAGACTAGGCCGGTGGCTTTTGGTCCAGCCATGGGCTGATAAAGGCATAGTTGATATGCCTAGTTTGCCACATTATAATTATTCAAGTACTTTATTCAAGCAGAAATAATGTGATTTTGTTTTCAAATTGTAGGAGAGTTCCCGGTGCGTTTCACCTACGATATGAAGGCAGCATAGATGTTGCCCGTTGCTGCTATACATGACATCACTGCACTGCTCCTCTGCAACTACTTCATTTTCAAAGTACAAAGTCCCTTCGGGGGTTATTACTAGAAAAGTGCTATTACAGCGTAGATGAATTCATAAATGATATTTTAGTTGTATATATTGTAATATTCTCAAATTAAATTTTGACATTTGAATTTTGACTTTGTAATTAAGTATAGATTACATTTTGACATTTTAATTAAAATTTAATTCAAATTGACATTGTAATCTCTTTCTTTGTTTTTTTTGTATTTGTTTGTCTAGTATGACTAATTTTGTACGCCACAAATGGCAAAACATGTAGCTACCTCACATTAATTATAAGACCTGTAAAATTTTACTCATGTTTTACAAAATAAATATAGGTATATCTTGTATCTAGAAACTGAAGATTTTTCATAAAACATTGTCATTATTTTAGAAAACTGTTGAAGTCGTTCACAACAGCAATACAAACATATTATTATGATATTGTGTTAATTGATAAGTTTAAACTTTAATTATAAAGTGTTTCATTATGAACTAAAGGTACAAATAAAAATAATTTGATATTTTATGAAGTATTTAAAAATTGAGTACCTACACACGGCTACACATCAAGCTATACATTTCCAGTATACACTGACATCTCATTGTAAGGAAATCCTATACAATGCGACATTAAGCTTATACTGGAAATGTATAGCTTGATCTGTAGCCATACCTACCTAGCAGGTACTTACTAGGTTTTTCAAAATAAAGAAGTGATTATTCTAGTGTTTAGAAAATAGTGGTGTTTAGCTAAATTAACTGTCATTACTTTCATTATGTATAGATAAATAGGTAGAAATAAAATATGGTAGGTACAAAAAACTGTCTTATTTATTATCAATACAATTACAACCACTGACAAGTGTTTAGACATGGGCAAAAAGAATTGGAACAAATATTTGTAGTGTAAGTAAGTTGAAATTTGGCATTTTAAGGCCCTGCACGTAGGTACTGGCGCACCGGCGGTGCCTACGGTGATTAAAACGCATGCGTTTTTCTCACCGCAGTGCGCGCACTTCAAAGACATTCCATACTTCACAGATGTAGTTAAGCCTCACACCTGCAATTTATAAAGAAAAGAACATAAGTACTTAAATCCTTATCCCTTAAACAATTCAATGCACTATCTATCAACTTTATAGAACAACAATATTCTGCTACCTATAAACAACGATTACCTATGTGCCTTACAAGTACTGATGGATAGAGCCTTGACTAAAAAGTACACAAACAGAGTTATTTGATAACAGATAAAAGGTGGATGAACCTATATACCAGTATTTTACGTGGAGCGACTGCCTATCTGACCTCCACAACCCAGTTACTGGGTAATACAATACCCCTTGGTAAGACTGGTAGTCAGACTTTCGGGCTTCTGACGACCCGTAACGACTGTCAAAGATCCACGAATAACAGCCGGGACCAACGGCTTAACGTGCTTTCCGAGGCACGGAGGAATTTCGGTATGTAAAGATGGTCACCCATCCATTGAACAACCCCGGCAAGCGTAGCTTAACCTGACGGATCAACCCGTGCGGCTGTTATTACTTAGCCACGGGCTCCTCCTGTAGGTATTCTTATGTGGTAAAGTTATAATTAGATCATGTGGAGCCTGTCGGGCACAGCAAAACTACTTAGCAAACTACTATATTAGGTATAGTAATGATGTGGGTATTTATCTATTGAAAGATATAATAATAATTAATTTCAGTTGCCTACTACTTTCTTTATTTTAGTTTGTTGTTTTAATTTGCTAAGAAATATTTATAAAGGTAGGTTGTAGGTATGTATGTATGGCAACTACATTTATTGGTGCCTTACCTACTTATATAATTTGTGTTCACCAGTAACAAGAAATATGTGTGTAACATTGTTGCTGTGCCTAACATTTTGAAGCTCAGACTAATTGCAAAACCAGTAAAGCGCTGTCAACAGTGATGTGAGGCCTCACATTTCGAGTATCCTAAACTTGTGCATGTAAGAACACTCTTACATGCACATATTTACACCAACCCAATCCAATCCAATTTTATGTACAGAACAAGGTGTAGTGTTGCACATGCTACACTGTATTGTTTGCAGTGCTATAATGTCTTGATTTTTTATTTAATCTGAGCTTTGCAGACACCACATTTAATGTTCAACAATAGAAATATTGATATTACCTACCTACCTTGAACAGACAATGATGTGGAAATTGATCTATGTAAGTATGGTGGTATGTTTTCTGGATTGCCACAAGAAAAGAGAGGCCTATGCCCAGCAGTGGGTGAAGGCGGGTTGTGGATGACGATGATGATGGTGGTATAGTGCGATTTGCATTGTATGTATGTTCATCAGTCCTTACATAATACATTGACATAAAATGCTTCAAACTGTGCTTTTTTGTTGTTCCTATAAATATTTATTGCTTTTTTCAATGAAGCCCTGAAATAAAATGTTATTTCTTTAAGCACATTTTTTGAAGACACTTAGGTACCTACCATGTTTAAAGTTCGTTGTTTGCTTGGACTTTTTTGCTTTGTAATAATTTGATTTTAACAGTGTTCATGGAGTTTCATAACCATAATTTCTTCATTGTGATATAGGTAAGTTTTGGAATGGGCAAGTATCTTCACTTTCTGAGCTGACCAACTCCGTGCCTGTTAATGGTTTAATAAAATTCAAATAATGCTTTGAATTAGCCAAAGAAAATACTTCCTCACAAAGCCATAGGTAAGAGTTGAGGCACTTCTCAAAAGTCTGCGGCTTATAATAAGCTCATCTTTGAGGCGTTGCTCTTCCGCGCTAAGCAACAAAAACCTCGGTATTTAAAATACCCTATATATTGATTTAGCGTTGCAGGCAATCGCGGTTCTACACAAAAACACATTCACTATTTATCAAGAAGATGTTCACTTACATAATTTCGTAACAATTATGGAGATTTTATGAGAAAATCGCAAACAAATTGCTAAGAAAAATTATTGCGGGCACGACGTTGCCTTCTGTTTCAAAAACGACTGCTCGTAAATTTCAAACAAACTTCCAGCTGTCAAAATAGTTTTACAATTCGAATATAAGCCCTTTTAGTAGCTTATCGTTCACTCTTTACTGTCTTCAAACTCCAAACCACGATTGGAGTTGGTTACACACGTTAACGTAGTTTCGCAATTCGAAAGACATAAATTAAAATAAACTGCGGTAGAAGCCAAACCAACTAGTCTGAATAGGATGACGAAAATGTGTTTCGCAATTAAGTAGCAGGTCTCCATCTAAAAAAGCATTTTGGGCTTTGATTTGCTGGCAGCTTAAATATTAAAATGGGTACTATATAAAAGTAATGGGGAGTTATTTTTTTTGTTTTCGAAACCATAATTTAATGAAAACGGCGAAGAGCGCGTTCGTTCGAAGTGGAGTGCCGGTCGTCGCCTGATTTAGGGATTTATAATTTTTTATAAATCCCTAAATCAGATTAATTTGTCGCCGTTGTTGTTAAATACATGCCTTATTATTGTATGATTATTGTGTGTTTTTTTTTCATCCAAAAGCTGCTAAAGTTACTGTAAAAAATGGCAACAAAGTTACTTATTTTCGCCGTATTTTAGGGAGGACAAGCCCTAAAGTCTGACTGCTGATTTTTATGTATGTTTTACAGAATATAATCAATACTGTCTGATATTTCCCGTCGGAGGTCTTTTTCGCCAGACGCTAAGTTCGCAAAAAAATTACGTCATCTTACTAAATTATAGTTTGAGTCTAAATTTTTATTTATTACTAGCTTTTGTTAGCGGCTTCGCCCGCGTGGATGTCGGAAAATATCCCACAGGAACGTACTACCGGGAATTCCTTCCTTATTCCTTGTTTACATTATAAAGGGAACCTCTGTGCAAAATTTCAACTTTCTAGGTCCAAGGGCTGGGCGTTGATGAGTCAGTCAATCAGTCAGTCCGTCAGTCAGTCAGTCAGGACTTCTCTTTTTATATGTATATATATAGACTAGCGGCCCCGACAGACGTTGTCCAGTCTGAACGATCCTAGAACCCGACTGCAGCGCCACCTACCGGGTCTTCAAACTATCTATAAACCCATTCAATAATACAAACAAAATCTCATCTAAATCGGTCCAGCCGTTGTTATACCACGTTTTATCCGTTTTTAAATAGTGTAACTAACACGACTTTCTTTTCTTCCAGTATGATATTCCTGATAGTATGATGAGTACCATACCTATCTATTTAACCCCTCACGTGTCTATTCTCAATAAGTAATTAAGATTTATGTTTACATCTTATGAACCTATGATTCACAATAAATGATCCCACCAAAAACATTTTCATGTAAAATGTTGCCAAGACGAGACCACATATATATAGCTCGCACTGACAAAAAGCTATCAGATCTCATGTAGAGCCAAGCTTCTAACTCTACACGCCCTAACTCTCCAAGCCCTAACTTCACAAACTCTACACCTTAGTCAAAATATGAGGCTTGGCGGTTTCGTTACTACAAGAACTATTGTATAACAGAAAAGTAATGAACAGTGAATACATTTTTCACCTTGCGCCCATGTGATGGTAGCGAAACGGCCAAGCCACATATTTTGACTAAGGTGTAGAGTTTGTGAAGTTAGGGCTTGGAGAGTAGGGCGTGTAGAGTTAGAAGCTTGGCTCTACATGAGATCTGATAGCTTTTTGTCAGTGCGAGCTATATGTGGTCTCGTCTTGGCAGCATTTTACATGAAAATGGTTTTGGTTGGATTTCATTTCTTTTTGTAAGTTGCTTATGATATTTATATGAGTATTTCTCTGTTGTTAATTTTTTCTTTCTTTTTTTGGGGTTAGGTTGATAGGTAGGAGATTAATAAACACTTATCGAAGTATACAACGTGTCCCAGAAATCAACGTCAAGCCGAAAACGGTCAATAGGCCAAGTCGTGCCAGTTCTTAGAAAAATATTTAAAAAAATCTTAGTCATGTACTTTTCAAGTTTTATGGATTCAAAAATAAATCTCAAAAAGTGACACCCTGTGATGATCTTTCAAGTCCTGTGACTACAAATATTAACTTTTCGTCAGTTTTTTTTCTGTGACGTAACCATGAATAACCCTTCTGTAAATGACAGTTAAAAGTTAAAACATAACTACCTCAGTTTTAAATAAAATGTTAGATTTCTGCCCAACATTGAATTCAAAATGATTACATCACCCAACTTTAACCGCGTGTAGTGTAAAAAAAATGAACTACACTATTTTGGCACGTAACTCTAAAAAAAAAAAAAATAATCGTAAATCTAGGTCTTCATGGAGAAGAAGTACAAGAAACTTCATGGAAACAGTATTAAAGTATTCTATCAACACATTTCTTACATTTCCATAACTTATCGTTAACTTCAAAACAGTTCTATCTCTTGGACCATTACTCAGAATAATAGCAACAATAGAACTTGAATATTGCATTATACAATTTCAACACATTAGCAATATAATATACCTTACACAAAGACATAATCATAATAAACAATAATTACGGTATAATATATGTAAATAGTTAGTTTGTGAATCAAATTCATTACTGGAATCACCAGTTTCTGATTTATGGACCGTCCATTTACTTTCTAATTTTTTAAATTGAATAATGTTTCTACGTGACGTCTGTTCTGTAATATCATCCTGTTCTTCATCACCAACTCTTTTTTAAAAAAATGAGATTGATCATTAAATTGTTAAGTTAATACATTTCCTTTAATCATTTTTGCTGTTTTCTTTGATCATAATATTGCTATTTTACTTTACTTTCAAGTAATTTGACATTTTTGCTAGTCTAGCAAAGATTTCAGATTTCAAATTAGCTAGCTTTGTTATTTTACTTTCAAGTAATTTGAAATTTTTTTGCTAGTCATACTGCTAGTGTTGTGAAAGACATAAATCCTTTAGTCTTTATTTCTAGGCCAAAATAGATTTACAAGACTTGGGGACTATTAGTCTCAAAAGTCACAACTCCTTTGAGTCTTTTAAGTCCCGAGTTCTTTGACTCTTTGAATCCTATGTCCTCTAAGTATTATATTTTAAACACACATCTAATTTCAATTATTTTTTCCTTGGCTTAACTTTAGATAAGGAGTCAGGCGACTCAAACCCAAATTCTTTGAGACATACTCGAGGAAGTAGCTATCATAGGCAGGTTTGGGTAGTACCTGAATTTCTTGTTATTTGAAATACAACTATCTATTTGGTATTTGTTTTCAAACTACTACTTACAAACGTAATTTGTAATTAATATTTCAAATACCTGACGCTGAAGTGTTTTGTAGCTAGTATTTCAAACACTTATGACTTCAAAATACATTTTTACTTAAATACATTTAGTGATCTTATTAACGAAAAAGAAAAATATGCTGGCTCATACATACACTAGCATCTGCACTAGAAACAGTATATATGTTAATGTTTAGAGTTGGCAACACTACGTGTACTGACTGAATTGTTCAATTTTCCATTGAAATAGTTATGCATTTTGTCTATTTGTATGCTTATATAAATTTGAGTTATAGGGCTCTATAACTACCTATCACTTGTACCATAAGTATTCCAAAATTATATAAACATTATTAGCACGTTCAAGTGTGCAAGTTGAAATCGTTCTTACATTAGGGCACTTACGACAGTTATTGTACGGGTAAGGTACATTTAAATGATAGTCTGATATAGGGGTTCAACTTATGTATTGAAAGTCACACAGAAAAAACACCCAAAACTGATAGCTGATCAACACGCGGCGAATGAGTCCCTTATTGATAGCCCAACCGATGCTACGCGACTACTACTGCTTACTCCACTATATGCATTTTATTCATTCGCTGCGCGTTGATGTCAGCATAAAAGTAATACAATTGATATGTACGGGTTTGCTCGTACATGCTCCCCGCGGAAAAAGATATAAAGATACAACTGAGTTATTGAGAAACAAAACAATTATAGTAAATGATTTTATGTTAATCTATTTGCTTAGTGTCTCTATCGTTAACACACTGTTCACAAATTTGATATGCTTTTATAAGAACCTAACATAGGGGAGGTGGCTTTATCTAACACTCGCGCACTTGTTACCACCTTCGCCCTTTCACTGTCACACTGAAACACTACACTATCCCCAACACACGCATGTTGCGTGGCCGGGCACGCGCCGGCGCCGGGAGCGCCGTCTGCTGCGCGCGCCGCCGGCGCAGGTGCGGGGGCGCAGCGCGAGCGCGCGCGCCTCCACACGAACACTCCGAGACATGCTGCTACCACGCCGATCATACAGTAGATCGCGGTGTAATGATGAATATCATGGGATGAAAGACTGTCAAATATCAACCCATTTTCTTTCATGATCTTGATTTTGCCCTCAATCGTTTTAAGCTCTCGATCGCTCTCTATGCTGGAGTCGTTCAAGACATCTTGAGGAATAGACACGTTTATAACGTGGTTTATGGATGCAATGACTGGTGAGTATAGGTTAGCACTAATACTAACATCGCTCGTTCTTTGTTGATGCGCAATTACTTCAAAATTATCTGATTTGATTATGCAGCCGTAATCTATAGTTATAAGTCCGGAGTGAGTCAGCTGATGCCCGGAAACTTGATCTCCACATACTGTTCGTAGGTTACATTGACCGCAGCAAAAATAAATATAATTGTTGATAGAATGGCTTTCCATCCAAAGATTTTTACAGGGATTGACATTGACTTCACATGCTGATGCCTTTGATTGGCAGAAGTCCTTATCTCTGCTTAATTTGTAAATAGGAGAATGAATGTAACACAAGTGTACGTTTGTCACTAGGCAGGAATGTATGATATTTTCTGTCAAGATAATGTATGCATCCTTTTTCAGGTTCACAGCTATAAAATCTGATACTGGTTTAATTGATAACATTGTGCTCTTGGGTTTCTCCACAGGAATTGGTATAAGCTTGAATATTTCGTAGGTATCCCTGCTTATCAAAGGTATTTGTACTTCAAATATCGAGTAATTCTTGAGCATTCTTGCTTTGACTCGTAGAAGTTTAAAAAGTTGTGCTAGATCCGTATGAATGTTTTCTACAGGTAAAGTGACGTCATTAGACAAATGACTAGCTATAGTGCTCAGCTGATCCTGTAACTGTTCGGCTGTTATTAAATGTGGAGTAAATCGACCATGATAAGTGTCTGTTATTGTATCCACTAAGGCGTTCTGTAAGTCTTTCAAGTCGCGTAATAGATTGCTCGCGACTATAGCTCCCATAAAAACTTCACTTGTCCTCGAAAGGTTTTGAGTTTCAGCCTTTAATACTTCTAATGTGTTTTCGATGTTTGCAAACTGCTGATGAATCATTTTATGTTGTTTGTGCATTGTAGCCTCCGTCCTCTTTAATAGACTGAATTCTGCTTCTATAACCGAAGTTTGATTTTGCCAAAATGAGACAATATGCTTCTGATTTTTGCGAAGAAGAGTGATATCTTTCTCGTATTGTTCCGCGAATCGAGCGTCCAATACGCCGAACAGGCCGTTTGCTATGTAACCTACACCGTCGATAAGACCTCGCCGCCACCTGTTCGCTTGCTTTGCAAAATGCTGACTGAGTAACATATGATTATTGTAATCAAGTTCATTGGACCCGTGTCGTAATTGCAGTAATATTATGTCACAATGTGTTTGTTCTTTGATTGTCCTGCATGTTTGTTCCAACGACATTATACTTTTGTTTAGTGCGGTAAGTCCTTCCCAATAAGGATCTAAATCGTAGTATATGATTAGTTTCCAGTAGTCCCTTATGATCTGCATATTTGTTAGTTTGTCGAAGTAAATATGTTGATTATTTCTGAATTGTGTGACGTTAAGTGAGCATTGGGAAGTTGTTATGATACTAAAAAACAACATGATTGCTATAAACACTGACGTTATATTGTAACGGGTGCCTACTTTTCTTGTTTCAGACTGCTTATCTGTGCTAGAATCTCCCGAACCCGCTGTGTTTGCTTGCTTGATTTGCGAGGGTTCATTGTTGACTGGGAGTTTTGATAATTTTGTGATAGGACGTTTCAGTGTTCCGTTTTTTGTTTTTACTGTAACCACGCGAACATGACCGTCGGAACCGGGATGTAGTTCGATGACTCTGCCCATTAGCCATTTTCCCGGCGGAAGATTGTCATCATGAATCATGACAATATCATATAAATTGAGGTTTCTTTTAGCTTGTCGCCACTTACTTCTTTCTGTAATTTGTATTAGGTACTCATTCCTCCATCTTTTCCAGAGATCCTGTATAATTTTTTGTGTCAACTGCCATCGGGTTCTTAAATCCGTTTCAGTCTCGTGTATAGTAACCTTTGATCCACCTGTTAGGAAGTGAGCAGGTGTTAAAAAATCCACATCTTCTGGATCTTCTGATATAGCACATAATGGTCTCGTGTTGAGACATGCCTCAATCTGTGTCAGAACAGTATATAGTTCTTCAAATGTAAGAATCTGGTCACCAATAACCCTCTTGAAATGATATTTGAAACTTTTAACTGCCGCTTCCCATAGGCCTCCCGCAGATGGCCATGAGGGCGCATTAAAACTCCACTCAATTTCCATATCTAATACTTCTGCTTTTAGATCTTTGTCTTGCATGATATTCATTAGTGTTTGATATTCTTGCTGCAGTACCTTGTTAGCACCGACAAAATTGCGACCATTATCGCTGTAAATGTGACTAGGCGTCCCTCTGCGAGCTGCCATTCTTCTTAATGCTGCGATGAATGAAGTTGTGCTTAAATCACTCACTAGTTCTAAGTGTACAGCCTTCGTGGCCATACACACAAACACAGCCACATATCCCTTTGTGCTCTTAATACCCCGTCCTTTGCTTGCCTTGACGTAAATATGACCGGTAAAATCTACGCCTGTGTGTGTAAACGGACGTGATGGATTACTTCTGGCCTCCGGCAAGTGCCCCATAATTTGCTGTTGGCAGTCTGGATTGTGTTTTTTACATGTTACGCAACGACGAAGCTGCCTCTTCGTAGCGACGTTCCCTCCTAGAATCCAATATTTTTGTCTGATAAAACTCAATGTCAGCCGGGCTCCGGCATGTAACATGGTTCGATGTGCGTCCTCTATTATTAATTCTGTCAGCCGTCCACTGTGCGGCAGAATAATAGGGTGCTGCATGTCATGGCTGATATGTGCCTTTTTTAGTCTCCCTCCAACTCTTAAGATATCATTTTCATCCAGGTAAGGGTTTAATTTGAACAATTTGCTTTTTGAATTTAACTTTCCTTCTTGCTTTAAATCTCTTATTTCTTTCGCAAATTCATCTTGCTGTACTTGCTTGATAATTTTTTGCTTTGCTTGACTGATTTCTGATAATGATAAATAATACTTTTTTGCCTTTCTTTTGTAGGTCGTAATCTTCATCACTAATGCTAGAATACGTGATATTTTGCTGATTGATTGATACTTGCTTAACATGTCTGTAATGATGCTTGATTCATGTTTTGTAACAACATGAACTTCTTCTTGCTTCTTTATTTCCTCGTTTGTTTTGTAGGTGGCTTGATTTTCTTCCGTTGATTCAAAAGATTGTAACCATGTTGGTCCTTGCCACCACAAACGGTATTCATTCAATTGAGCCACTGTAAGTCCTCTGCTTCCACAATCAGCGGGATTTTCACTTGATTTTACATATCGCCAAGATTGTGGTGGAATGCTCTTAGTTATTTGTATTGTTCTATTTGCTACAAACGTTTTCCATCGACTTGGATTTCCTTGAAGCCATCCCAATACCGCAGTGGAGTCACTCCAAGCAAATATATGTAGGTCATGACCTGATAGACACTGCTTGACCTTGGTCATAAGTTTGGCCAACAACAGTGCTCCACATAGTTCTAATCGTGGTAATGATATTTGTTTTTTCGTAGGAACTAATTTTGATTTAGCTGCTACTAATATTGCTGATTTATTGCTATTTATAACTCTACAGTAAATGACGCATGCATATGCTTTTGCTGATGCGTCACAAAAACCATGTAGCTCTACACTGCTTGCTGTTTCCGTACCGTACCATCTAGGTATTTTAAATTGATTGATACTTTCTAATTCTTCCTTGATTTTGATCCATTCCTTACTGATTTTATCTGGTACTTGTTCATCCCATTGAAGATTAGATAACCATGTTTCTTGAAATAAAATCTTCAATTTTGTTATTACAGGCACGATCCATCCTAATGGGTCGAATATTTTAGACATGTCTGATAGTATGATTCTTTTAGTGATATTGGTGCTTGATGATTCAATTTTTGATACAAATGTGAAATTATCATGTGTAGGGTTCCAACGAAGTCCTAAAGTCTTAGTTAATCCTACATGATTAAAACTCTTGCTTTCTTGTTTATAATAATCTTGATCTTCTATTTGTAGTAGACGACTATCGTTTGATGTCCACTTTCTCAAGTTGAAGCCCCCTAATTTCAGTAAATTCATCAAATCTTGCTGCAACTGTTGTGCTTTTGATAAGGTGCAGGCTCCATGGACCAGATCATCCATATAGAACGACTCGTCGACGACCTTGGCGGCTTCTGGGAATTTATCCCGTTCATCAGTCGCTAACTGTCTCAATGTCATCATTGCAAGAAATGGAGCCGCTTTTGTGCCGTATGTTACGGTTGTCAACTGATATTCTTGTATTTTTTGAGACGGGTTATCTCTCCACACAATTTTTTGTAAAGTCTGATCTTCTGGGTGCACCCAAATCTGCCTAAACATTTTTTCTATATCAGCCGTGAATGCGTACTGATATTGTCTCCATTTAATGATAAGAGACTGCAGGTCTTGCTGTAAATTGGGCCCCGTGTACATTAGGTCATTTAAACTTTTATTTGTAGATGTTTTTGCCGAAGCATTGTACACAACTCTCAATGCAGTCGTTGCACTATCTTCGCGCAATACACAATGATGCGGTAGGAAACATTCCGGTGTCTGATTGCAAGGTGAAGGTTTCATGTGACCTAAGTTTTTGTATTCGGTAATAAATGATTTATATGCGTGGAATAAAGTATTGTTTTTATGTAATTTATTTTCTAAATGAATGAATTGAGCAACAGCCTTATTTTTGGACTGTCCCAATTTCTCCTCAAATTGTGGTACGAGTGGAAGTCTTACTTCGTATTTTCCGTCATCCAAACGATTTGTTGTTGCTTTGTAGTACTGAATGCACTCTTGATCTTCTAATGATAATGATTTTTCTTCTGTAACATCTTCCAACTCCCAAAATTGCTGAAATCTGTCTAAATCTAATTGTACGACGTTGCACATTAATTTAGTTTTCAAATTTCCACACAGTATCCAACCCAGGCGAGTTTCTTGAACAATCGGAAGTGATTCGCTTAATCTGCACATACCCGGTAAAAGAATATTTGAATACACGTCCGCACCCAACAAAATGTCTATGGGTCGGCTGATGTTGTACTCAGGGTCTGCTAATTCTATTTTTTCCAAAAATGGGCATGCTATTTTAGGGAATGAGTATGATGGTAAATATTTTGTTAGGTTATTCATGATGAAAACATCGATATTAAATTGATATAGTTTGATTCTTGAGCTTGACATACAGTTCAGGTTCATCACTCCTTTGCAACTG
Organism: Cosmia trapezina; assembly: GCA_905163495.3. NCBI lineage: Eukaryota > Metazoa > Arthropoda > Insecta > Lepidoptera > Noctuidae > Cosmia > Cosmia trapezina. Next base: position 1,400,907 of record LR991047.1, read on the forward strand.
TTTTCTGTTTGCCCTATGCCCGTGATTATGCCGTCACACCTGGATCGCTGCAATCCTAATTGCTGAGCAGCGTTCTCTGTGATAAGAGACATTTGTGAGCCCTGATCAATAAGAGCCCGCAGGATCAGATATGTCCCATCTGCTTTCTGAACCTTTAAAAGTGCAGTTGAAAGCAAAGTTTCTTGCACCATATTTTGCTGTGTTACGTGCGTGTTTCCTTGATTTTCACGTTCTTGATTATAACCGATGTAGTTTTGCTGTGTAGAAGGCGTCGAATTACCTCCTAGTTTTGATAATTCTTTTGAATACGATTCATGAAGTAATGTGTTGTGGAATTCATTGCATTTGAAGCAACGCTTCTTTGATATGCATTCCTTGCCTTTATGATCATGTAAGCAGTTTTTGCAATAATTCAAGTTAGTAACACATTGTTTTTTCTTCATCGGGGTAAAGTCAGCAAATTGTTTGCAATAAAATATAGCATGTCCGTCATTGCAGACTGGACAGTTTGGCCGATCGTTTTGCAATTTCCTGTAACTTGGTGATTGCAAAAGAGCCTTATTGTTTGAATATGATTCCTTGAAATGATATTGTTTTGATTCTGATGGTTTTTGTATGTTTGAAGAAAAGGATTTTTGATTATTGGTCTCCTGTTTTCTTCTACTTGCTTCCATGCTCGTGAACTTCCCCTCTAGAAAGGCTAGAAATTCATTCAACTCGAGTAATTCTCGAGGTTGTTTGATAGCTGCGTTGTATTCGCTGAATGTGTCCGAATCCAATTTTTGACACAGGATGTGCACGATCAACGGATCCCACGACGTCACGTCTACGCCGAGGTTCTGTATGGCGTTCATCGTTTCAAGTGCAGTATCATGGATTCGTTTGATATGATTGATTGATGCTTGCTGTGAAATTGGAATATTTAATAAAATGTTAATATGCGATGTGAATATCATCCTCTTGTTATCATAACGATGGCTCAAGATGTCCCAACTAATGATATAGTTGTCTGAGCTGATCGGGAGATGCTGTATGAGACGCTCCGCTTCTCCTTTCACTTTAGACTTGAGGAATTGCATCTTCTGAGCCCCAGATAATGACGGGTTGCTATGAACTGCTTCTGTAAAGAGATCTTTAAATGATGTCCACTGATGGTAACTACCACTGAATGTAGGTATTTCTATTTTTGGCGTAGTATGCTCTCTATGTGAAATGGACGACATCTTCTTATTGATTGCTTTGATAGCATCATTGTATGTGCTTTCGTATTTGAGATACAAACGATGATACTCTTGATTTCGGTCTCCCAGCTCACTGTCTAAGTCCCAATGCTGAGTGTCAATTTTCGCCCAGCGAGAACTTACCATGCTCAACAGATGATCGAATTCCCATTTCTCCGCTACAGCATCTAAGTTGATACTTGAAACAGTATGTTCAAAGGCCTTGAAGTTGCTCATCTGTTTCCTGATCATTTCATCCGTCTTGCTGTTTAATCCCTGAGACGTTAAAGATTGACCTGAAGGTTGCTGTACGGTGCTTGAGGTTGCTAGAGGAGTAGCAGGCTTTAGAAGCGGTGTTGATGGTCTATCCTCTGTTGGCTGATGATTCTGAATAACTGCTCTGATTTTCTGATATCTCTCCTTCACAGTGTCAAATTGCTTCGAAGTGAAGTAAGTATGAGTTCTGGCATACTCGATGCTACACAATCTTATATGATTCGATTGATACTCTTGCCAGCATGCATCCAAATTTTCTAACCTTCGGCGTATGTAATCCGAGGTTTTGCGATCGGAGCCATCCTTTTTGAAGTTTGTGTAAACTTGCTCTATTTGATTGAGTAGTTGCTGTTGTTGGGCAAGAACTTCCTCCACTGCCGACATGTTGTTGATAGAAATGATAATTAATGGAACGATCTTACTTGATTGTCCAAGCGGGAGCTTTGTTGCTCACCAAATGCGGATCCCTGTTGATCCCTGCTGATTGCTGCTGCTGCTGCTGCTGCTATGTACTGCACTATTGCTGGCAGTACAAACACCTTCACTGCTAGTTTGCTTAACGTCACTAGTGAAACGCTTTACAGTACTTGATTGCTACACTGTAATGTACACACGCGACGTCCTTCTCGAAGGACCAAAAATGTACGGGTAAGGTACATTTAAATGATAGTCTGATATAGGGGTTCAACTTATGTATTGAAAGTCACACAGAAAAAACACCCAAAACTGATAGCTGATCAACACGCGGCGAATGAGTCCCTTATTGATAGCCCAACCGATGCTACGCGACTACTACTGCTTACTCCACTATATGCATTTTATTCATTCGCTGCGCGTTGATGTCAGCATAAAAGTAATACAATTGATATGTACGGGTTTGCTCGTACAGTTATAAAGCTGTGAATGTATTTTAAATAAACAGAGTCAAAATATTTTGTATTTCAATCGAAGCAAAGCATATTATATTTTGCCCGGCCCTGATCACAGGTAAAATTAGCTTACGAATCTATTTACATAAATTCCCAGTTTGGCAATAAAAATGCTACCACTGGTAAGCAAAACGATTCTGTTTTGTTTGTAAGAACCAAGCATTAGTTGCCCAGACACTAAATATAACTTGATAGTTTTTTTTTTTTAGTTTTATTGAACTCAAAAGAATTAATTAAACAAAATACTCAAAATATTCATTGCAAGATTTTGATCACTTACTTTACAAATTAAAGTGCTTTTAATTTTATTTAAATAAACAGATGTGGTCTGATTGTATCTGCACTTTTTATATTGGTAAGTTAAAACATTGTCAATTTGAAGTATTTAAACAAAGTAATACCATCTGCCTAGCCTTCTCCCAACCATGTTGGGGTCAACCAGGTTGGGTTCCAGTCCAACTGGATGCAGTCAAACACCAGTATTTTACATGAAGCGACTGCTATCTCACCTTCAGTTACTGGATAATACAATACCCTTTGGTTAGACTGGTTGTCAGACTTTCGGGCTTCTGACGACCCGTAACGACTGTCAAAGTTTCACGAATTACAGCCGGGACCAACGGCTTAGTGTTTTTTTTTTTTTTTTAATATTGAAGTCACCACACATAATTACTTCTTTATTTACAGTTTCAAGTTTTGCCAAAACATTAATTACTGACTCAATTATAGAGTATATTTAATAATTTGGGGGTCTGTCAACGCACATGGTATATTATGACGTGCTTAACTCGCACAACACAAGAAAGTTCACAGCTAGGTATGTTCAACAGATAATTCAACTGTCTTTACGAGTTTTTGATTGAATACAACTTTTGATTAGGATTAGTGAACCAGCACACAATATTATTTTCATGCAATTTAACTGCAATAGTTCGTGTCACTATAATGACTTGACCTTGTGTTCACGTTCTGTGTCCAAACAGTTTATTCTTTCATTATTTCTTTTTTGTTTTGATATCACCTTTTTTCATTTAAAAACTATTAGAGTAATAATGGCATTAGAGTCATAAATGTATTCGTAATTGATGAAATTATGTATTTGTAGGAAGCCTGTGGCATACAATAATTTTGAGAAGAATGACTCAGTTTGGTGCAAAGTAATTTCCATAACCCCTTTCCAAAACTATCAGAAAACATAATGGAGCAGTAAAACTTTACTACTTACAAGGAAGAGAACTAGTTTTTAACTGAACTACTTGCAATGGACCTTGTTCAATGCCTGGTGTATCCTGATTGGGGATACAGACCCAAACACTTCTTAACTGGGACGGGTTCTCCGTTGCCTCAGTTTGGAGAGTGGCAAGTTTGGATTTCCTTAGCAAAGAACAATGAGAGCTGCTGAGATTTGGTGAGTCCACTTGTCTGCATTAGATTTGCACATGTCCACTAACTCATTTGCAGCAAGGATATGCTTCTGAATTCGTTTTTTTCCAGACCTCACATACCTAGAAGTGACTGCATTGACTCTTCTACCTGAATTTCAGAGTAAGCGTTGAGTGTAAATCTCATAGATGTTCTTACTGTCTTCTCATTTAATTTGGCAGTTATTGGATTTATTTAGTAGCAAAACCAGTTTTTTCATTATATTTGAACCGCGTTTTTTTTTATTCCTTATTGCATCTTTTTATGATTTGATTTAGTTTTGCATATTTTTTCATTTTATTTTGAGCTACTTTATAACTATTATTATTATGTTTCAATTTTCAATATAGAAACTTCAGTAAGGTCTATGTTTAGTAAGGAAGAAATGTTGAAATTGGTTTTATATTATTCAATATGTTACTAGTTTTCATAGCCAGAGTACATTCTTTTTGTTTTGTTTCAGTAATTTAGTAACTTGTACATTTGCATGAATAAATTGTGCTACTTACATGTATACCTACTTACATGTTTTCCTATTTATCTGGTACCATTCAGACTTAACTGAATTACCACATTAACAATAACTCATTTATAATGCAACGACAGAAATTCAAAACTACTGTTCCATTTCAAACAGAACAACAAATTTATAGTATTATTATTACAGCGTAAAAACGTAGCGTAGTGAAAACCATTAAAATTGACTGTATTTAACTGATAATTAATTTTATAAGATCAATGAAATAATATTGTTTGGAAAGTAGACCAAACAAATATTGTTATTTTCACTCGAAATATTTTACTTTGCAATCTTTAAAGTATTTATTATAAATATGAAACTTTAAAAATTATATTCAAATTATAAGTTTCTTGTAACACTAAAAGGTGTTATGATAATGTTTAAATTTCGAGATAATTGTTTTGATAAAACCTAATTGGTTTTTATTTTCACTAGCGCTGACCCAATTTCTGTTGAAATCTCGTTCTTGGGGATTAATAACGTATTTGGATTTCGTAGTCTATATTTGCAAAAATGTTTATATGATTATCTACCAATGTCCGTGGTTTTTCGACCACAGATATAGCGTGATTAAATAGGTAACTCACTTGTTATTTTCACATTGCAAATTGTGAAAATGTGTAGGTAGGTAGGTATTTGACAATTATGCCCGAATGTTTTCAAGATTACTTTGGGCTATCTGCTACTATTGTCTTTTGTTTGTTGTTTGACATTGCTTACAATAGTTTTTTTTTTTTTTGTATTAACTGATTTTAGCAGTTCACTATTTAATCCATACCAATATGTTTTTCTAGCACTAACAACTTAGTTAGTTCGTTTTTATCCACTAAGGTACCAGGTATCGAGGTAAGGTACCCATTGGATTTATTTAAGCTTATTAAGCTTAAAGGTACCCACTATTCATTTGATAGTTTACCTTTTCAAATTACTTCGTAATGTTATGATATCGATTAACCAAATAATCTATCAGTTTAGGTACCCACTATTCATTTAATAGTATACCTTTCCAAATTACGTGTAATGTTTTGATACCGATTAACCACATAATCTATCAGTTTCGCGCTTTCCACGACTCAACAAATGAGGTCATTATTCTTTTGTTTTTTTTAGATGCCTGTTTAAAGTGAAATGTAGGTAGGTAGGTAAGTAAAAAAAATTTTTTATTCGTGACTAGATATTCACGGTAAATAAACAAAGAAAATTAAATGCCACTCACGAATGATTGACGATTTGATTTGATTTGACGATGATGATGATGCATTAAATGACATTCACGGTTTTCACGATTATTTACTGTCATTTCATGTGTATTTTCTTAAGAGCCATAGGTACACTCTTAGGTATTGGTAGTTTTATGAATATATGCTATGTTTTACCACAAATTATTCAGGGGAAACTTAAACTACATGAAACCTCATTCGTTAACTTGCCAACATATCTCGCAACCATTAGGTTGTTTTAATTTTAAATTTTATGCACGACATACCTTAATCCTCGTCGCCACTTGTGGTGTCTTGGTTTTGGTTAGGTTTAGGTATCACAATAAAACACTGTTTGCAATATCACTGCGTTAGGCGTGTTGTCATAACGGCCGCTCGGACCAGACTGAGTGTGGCGCACCACTCCACAATCCCCCCACTGCGCAACCCCTACCACAGCACGCATAACTTGTTTATTAAACGTCACAGATATCAATAAAATCTAAAGTATAAGAGCTATGCAATTGAAACTTTATAGGTTTAATAAGTCAACCACTGACATCATATCCCGTAAATTTTGTTAATCTGGTATAATCCAAACCCAAGTTAAGAAGGTTCAAAAATACGACGAAGTGCTTCGAGAAAAGGTAGGTAGTGCCCTTGCGCTTCGCGTGGCTCGTCTTGGCGGGGGCACTACTGTGCCCCCAGATTTGAATTTGAATTTCAATTTGATTAAGAAAACTCAAGTGATAATCGATTTTATTGCTGACTGTACATTCATGCTCAGCTGACTCTACAAATCGGGGCAATCCACGCCTTGATTTACAACTTTAAACAATAAAGTTAAACGTAAGATTAAATTAATAATAAATAATAAATTGTATTCCAGGCGACCGATGCAACCACAATGGCGCGGTGGGCGTGTGCCGCAACCTGAGGCAATGCAAAACTGCTCTAGAAGACCTCAAACGCCAGAAACCTCCTAAGGTAACATCCCACTCCTGGGAACATCTATTTATCTTTAAAACTAGTTGCGGCCCGCGGTTTCACCTGCGTAGACCGGGATAAAAAGTAGCCTATATGTTAATCCAGGGTATAATCTATCTACATATCTAATTTCATTCAAATCGGTCGAGCCGTTTGAGCGTGAAGAAGTAACAAACACACACGTACTCGCAAACTTCGCCTTTATAACATTAGTGTGTTAATGGTAAGCAGGTTGGTCGGCATCCTTCCAGTCAAAACGGATGCAGCTAAATACCAGTAATAAATAGCAGTATTTTGAAACTGTCAAATAAATTCTATCGTCGTAATTAAAAAACAGTGGGTTTTTTCAAACAAATTAAATAGAAGCTATGGACCGATTGGATGAGTTTTGCCGATCTTTGAGTAACTATAGTGACTAGTGTACTTATTAATCCAAAAGAAATCCATGTATATGTCGCAGGTTTATGACAAAATCAGGTTTTTGATCAAAAACTAGGCTTTTGATCAAGAACCGGTCGACGGAGCGCGGGGCTGCTGTTTCTGTCTGCAGAGTTTAAAGGAATCTAACCTAACCGAACCTCAGGGTGCCCCTGACGTCGACCGTCTTCTTCCAGGTCTTGATCAAAAGCCTAGGTTTTTGATCAAAAACTAGGCTTTTGATCAAGAACCGGTCGACGGAGCGCGGGGCTGCTGTTTCTGTCTGCAGAGTTTAAAGGAATCTAACCTAACCGAACCTCAGGGTGCCCCCGACGTCGACCGTCTTCTTCCAGGTCTTGATCAAAAGCCTAGGTTTTTGATCAAAAACTAGGCTTTTGATCAAGAACCGGTCGACGGAGCGCGGGGCTGCTGTTTCTGTCTGCAGAGTTTAAAGGAATCTAACCTAACCGAACCTCAGGGTGCCCCTGACGTCGACCGTCTTCTTCCAGGTCTTGATCAAAAGCCTAGGTTTTTGATCAAAAACTAGGCTTTTGATCAAGAACCGGTCGACGGAGCGCGGGGCTGCTGTTTCTGTCTGCAGAGTTTAAAGGAATCTAACCTAACCGAACCTCAGGGTGCCCCTGACGTCGACCGTCTTCTTCCAGGTCTTGATCAAAAGCCTAGGTTTTTGATCAAAAACTAGGCTTTTGATCAAGAACCGGTCGACGGAGCGCGGGGCTGCTGTTTCTGTCTGCAGAGTTTAAAGGAATCTAACCTAACCGAACCTCAGGGTGCCCCTGACGTCGACCGTCTTCTTCCAGGTCTTGATCAAAAGCCTAGGTTTTTGATCAAAAACTAGGCTTTTGATCAAGAACCGGTCGACGGAGCGCGGGGCTGCTGTTTCTGTCTGCAGAGTTTAAAGTAATCTAACCTAACCGAACCTCAGGGTGCCCCTGACGTCGACCGTCTTCTTCCAGGTCTTGATCAAAAGCCTAGGTTTTTGATCAAAAACCTGTTTCTATCATAAACCTGCGACATATATATTAAGTACTTAATTGCCTGCGGCTTCGCCCGCGTGAAGGTTTTTTTTATTTTTTTTTTTATTTTTTTTCAAAAACCATTTTTTTGTTACATATCATAAACTAAATAACACCTTGTCTAATAGTTATTTATGCAAATGACGTTTTAATACCTAATTAAGTAATTATGTACAGTTGCATACAAGACTTTATCTACATCCATGTTATCAATCCTCTATAAAAGGTTCTGAAACAGTTTTTTGCAATACTAATACTCGTATCGAACATGGCGGCCGGCGTCATAGTATATGACGTGAATTCGAATAAATTCTTTTTTTTAAATTACGGCGCTTTTGTAGTGAAACGCGCGTGCATTACAATGTTCTTTTTTTGAAAACGAGTTGCATTATGAAATTCAGTACAACATTAAAGCACCCGTTTGGATGCTATTATGGTTACCATGGTTACTATGACTGGCTGTTTTAATGTTGGCAATAAGCTAACTGTTTCAGAAACTTTTATAGAGAATTTATAGCATGGGTGTAGATAAAAACCTTTAAAGGTTTATGTGACAAGGTGGAGGTACCGAGCACGCTCGCAACATATTACTTACCTATTAACAAAACATAGGAACTTAAAAAAGTTAAGATGTGATGTAATATAATATTTTTAAGTAATATAGTATTTTTAAAGGTAGATTTAGATTTTTTATATACATGCGCTAGAGACAATATTTGACTGCACATTTTCAGGAATTTTATTTAAAGTATCAGGTAATATATATTCCCACGTTCTCTTATAGGTTAGAAATTATCCCTAGAGACTGTCTAAAGTTGCCGTCTAGTAGTACCACCATATATTATTATATTCCGTGATACTTTGGTTGGTCGTAATATCTTTGATAGTTCGGTTTAGTAATCCGATTATACCTTTGTAGGACATCGTACAGTGGACAAAACTTAAGCATGCTCACTTTAAGAAAATATTTCTGCGGGAGCGCAGCTAGTGACAAACCACACCCCTTCCTGGTTTCTCTCAATTAGAGACATCACTAGTGAGTGTCACACGTCTATAATCATTAGACTAGTACGAGCACGACTAAAATACTCTTCGTGAATCCTATTGGTCAAAATGCATGCATTTTGCGAGCGAGTCGTAAGCCGTTCTCTGCGATTATCGCCTTTAAGGCGAGCATGCGAAATATTGCGATTATTCCCGATGTCCACCGCCTGTTTGGCCACCACTGGGGAACAGCGAAACAACTTTTTATTTTTATTCTCGTTGTCCACCACTGGGGGACAGACCTAACCTCAAAACACTTTAAAGTTGCTTCTGCATCGTCTCCGGCGCTGCGGGAAGTGCAAGCCATTCGCCCTTATGTAACAAAGGATAGGCACCCATGCTCACCTCCGCAGCTTCGGCTTGTCCGCAGCCTCAGCCGCTACGGCTCGCACGGGTGCCTATGTTTGTTACAGCAAGCGGAGGTTGCTCTCCCTTCGCGCCTCCGGTTTTTATACGGGGTGATTTTTTAATGACCAGCCAAATTTTCACAGGGTGTTCTACCCATGAATATGAACAACTTTCACTATGGGACCAACTTCACGAAAAAAAAACCAGCGGTTTCCTACAAAAGTTCAATACATATTCGATCAAAATGTATGAAACAGCTGATATTTTTTTTGCGATTTCAAAGTTGGTCCCATAGTGAAAGTTGTTCATATTCATGGGTAGAACACCCTGTGAAAATGTGGCTGGTCATTAAAAAATCACCCTGTATACACTCTAGGGGTAGCAGCCAAAAGACTATGTAAAGTTGGAGAGCCCCGATTCGGTTTTGGAATAGATTCGACCTATTTTAACCATGTAATGGTGGACAGCGGGAATTATTTTTAAAAATTGTTTCGCTGTCCCCCAGTGTATATACCGAATATACCGAAGTTTGGCCCATTGTACATTCATTCTAAACCAACAGTACTATATTGGTGCAACATTCGCTCGATGTTTTTACTAGTGTTACAAACTAACTTTTCCTCATGAACTAAATTGAATTTTAAGTAGGTACTCAACGTGCCGTTTGGCCACCATTTAGCCACGTGGCGGTAATTGCAACAGCAACTCCAATATCTTTACGGATTGAACTTAAAATCAGATTTCAAAGAAAAGTTTGTGAGTACCTCCGAAGGCATCCAAAAATAGACAGACCAGCTTCACCGCTTATCTACGATATCTTGCACAGTAACATGATGAAAAATTTAAAAAAAATATATCAGGTTTTTATGATTCTCTAAAGCCCACTTGCATGGTTTAGTCGCGTTATTTAAATAAATGTAGAGTTTGTAAACCCGGAGTTAAGTAGTATAGTAAACAGTGGCAATGTTTTAAGGTCATTGTATTCATCATTATGAACAACTTTTACTATGAGACCAAACCTGAAATCGCAAAAAAAAATCAGCTGTTCAATACATTAATTTATGTTCGGATAACTCGTCAAAATGTAGAGAACAGCTGATTTTTTTTTTTGCGATTTCAGGTTTGGTCCCACAGTGAAAGATATTCATAATGATGAATACAATGACCCCTTAAAATATTGCCACTGTTTACACGAAACTTACACCCTGTATATTACGCGTTGCGCCACTAAAAAATAACACCGGGTTAGTTAACCTGACATTAGTGTTTTTAGGGTTCCGTACCAAAATGCTAAAAAAGGAACCCTTATGGTGTCACTCAGTCTGTCTGCCTGTCTGTCACAGCTGGATATATCAAGAACTACTAATGCTATCAACTTGAAATTTGGAATAGTTTTATATGACGTTTACCCAACTATTTTGCAAATAAGAAAGAAATAAAATTTTTTATATTTTTTTGTAACAGGTGCTGAAAGGGGGTCTTAAAAAATCTACGTTGGACTACTAGGGATGTGGGATATCCTATGAAAGAGCGCTATTTGCACATACTCAAACATTTTTTTTTCTTTTTTTTAAGCCGCATAGTTTTTGAGTTTTGATGAAAAATGTTAAAAAAAATACCGTTTCCCACCCTTATCTCCGAAGTTTGCATAGAGAAAAATCTGAAATTAATAATCTATGTGATAGAATTTTTTGTATAGATTATAGGAAAAAAACCAGTCAAGAGCGAGTCGGACTCGCGCACCGAGGGTTCCGTACAATCATTTACATGTAATTGCTGTTTCATGATTTCTGAAAAACTATGCTATCTAGAGACATCGTTTTATTTTTCCTGTAATCTATACATAAACTTCTATAACATAGAATAATTTCAGATTTTTCTCTATGCAAACTTCGGAGATAAAGGGGGGGGGGGGGGGAACGGTTTTTTTTTTACTTTTTTCATCAAAAGTCGAAAACTATGGGGCCTAAAAAAAAGAAAAAAAATGTTTGAGGATGCGCAAACAGAGTTCTTTCATATGATACCCCACATGCCCTAGTAATCCCACTTCAAATTTTTAAAACCCCTTTCAGTCCCCGTAGCAAAAAAAACACAAGTATTTTTGTTTCTTTCTTATTTGCAAAATAGTTGGGCAAACGTCATCTAAACCTGTTCCAAATTTCAAGTTGATAGCATTAGTAGTTCTTGAGATATCCAGCTGTGACAGACAGGCAGACAGACTGAGTCACACCATAAGGGTTCCTTTTTACCATTTTGGTACGGAACCCTAATAAAAAGATGTCTCTAAATAGCACAGTTTTTCAGAAATCATCAACAAAAATTTCATATACATGATGGTACGGAACCCTCGCCTCGGTGCGCGAGTCCGACTCGCTCTTAACCGGCTTTTTTTGAGTTGGGAACATTGCAGTTCAATCGACGAAACATAAAATAGAATAGGGATGATGCCTGGGTAAAAAAAAAGAAATTCTATTTAGTCCGTCAGTCAGATAATAAATAGTATATTATGCAATTAGTGAATAAAGGACGGATTTAAAGCGAGGGCCATACATGAATCACGAGCTAGTGAAGGATTCTAATGATTGAATCACGACCGTAGGGAGTGATTCATGATGATTGAATCACGAGCGTAGCGAGTGATTCAAGTGTTAGAATCCTGAGCGACGCGAGTGATTCATGGCCCTCGATATAAATCCGTTTTATTCAAGAGTTGCATACTATACTTTATACCATGACTACGAGAAAAAGAAAGATTTAAGTTAAAATAGACATAATAATAGACATATATTGAAGAAACAGGAAAGTTAAATTGGCTTTGATGTAAACCAGCCGTGATTTTTTGGGTAGCAAGTTTTCCACTATATCGGCCACCCTCTCTTTCATAAACTCAGGTGTAAACACATCTTCATCACTCGAATGCATTTTTAATCGATTAGAACAACACTAAACAAACACAAAATTAAAGATTAAAGTAACACTAAACTTTGTGTTCGTACAACTTACAGTATTCAAAATAGCGCCAATTTACTAAGGACAGCAAAGAACACAAAACAGTTTTTATTCTAATGCCAAACTCCTGGTCGAAAATGTCGACCAATCAAATTGAATTTAGAACACATCAATATAGGTCGAATACAAAGATTACACTTACACTAGATACGGCAAGCCACGACCAAGCGTGCCCTGCATGTTCGACTGTTCGTACTAAAAAAAGTCTGTTAACTCAGTGACGCTTAGCGATTGAAACAATTCTGTTTACTTTGAGCACATCACTAAATGGCTGGGGTGAAGTTATCGTAGGTATAAAAAAGATGACACGTTCGGTTTTCATACTATCTAATAACATGCCGTATCTAGCCTAGGTACTCTAAATCTGTGGTCGAATACATTGGTGTGTTCCATTTTCAAACATCAAAACAGTGAGTAAAAGTGCTTTTTATTCACTGTTTTCAGTGAATAAAATAAACTTTTTAGAGGGGGAATGGTATAATAGTATATTATGCAATTAGTGAATAAAGGACGGATTTAAAGCGAGGGCCATAGATGAATCAAGAGCTAGTGAAGGATTCTAACGATTGAATCACGACCGTAGGGAGTGATTCATGATGATTGAATCACGAGCGTAGCGAGTGATTCAAGTGTTAGAATCCTGAGCGACGCGAGTGATTCATGGCCCTCGATATAAATCCGTTTTATTCAAGAGTTGCATACTATACTTTATACCATGACTACGAGAAAAAGAAAGATTTAAGTGAAAATAGACATATAATGAAGAAAAAGGAAAGTTAAATTGGCTTTGATTTAAACCAACAAGCAAGTTTTCCACTATATCGGCCGCCCTCTCTTTCATAAACTCAGGTGTTAACACATATTCATCACTAGAATGCATTTTTAATCGAGTAGAACAACACTAAACAAACACAAAATTAAAGATTAAAGTAACACTAAACTTTGTGTTCGTACAACTTACAGTAGGTGTAGGTATTCAAAATAACGCCAATTTACTAAGGACAGCAAAGAACATAAAACAGTTTTTATTCTAATGCTAAACTCAGCTAAACTCCTTGTTGAAAATGTCGACCAATCAAATTGAATTTAGAACACATCAATATAGGTCGAATACACAGATTACACTTACACTAGATACGGCAAGCCACGACCAAGCGTGCCCTGCATGTTCTACTGTTCGTACTAAAAAAAGTCTGTTAGCTCAGTGACGCTTAGCGATTGAAACAATTCTGTTTACTTTGAGCACATCACTAAATGGCTGGGGTGAAGTTATCGTAGGTATAAAAAAGATGACACGTTCGGTTTTCATACTATCTAATAACATGCCGTATCTAGCCTAGGTACTTTAAATCTGTGGTCGAATACATTGGTGTGTTCCATTTTCAAACATCAAAACAGTGAGTAAAAGTGCTTTTTATTCACTGTTTTCAGTGAATAAAATAAGCTTTTTAGAGGGGGAATGGTATAAAAAATATTAGACACGTATTTTTTGCTTTATCATATTAATAAAAAAATACTTAGCTATCACGCATTAAAGTTGGGGAGTGGGGGCTCGCTACGTCACTTGTACGTATAAAACCTAGCTACGCGTGACGTCATGCCATATTTTAACTCAATGTATCGCCGTAATTTTTTGATTACGTAAAAAAAGAAAAAAATGTGTCCAATATTTTTTAATAATCTCTATGACGGACAAAAAAAATTTTTAGTCATCATACCTATTGCAATGTCTAGGTGTGCCCTGATATGATGTAATCCGACCAAAAATTAATGAACGAACAATGAACAGAAATTGTATACGCCCATCTCTTTACGCATTACGATACGTAATACCTACTCTCTTGTCTTTGGATTTTATAACATAACATTTTATTTTAGACGTATTGTATCTAATTTGAAATAGGTATTCTAGCGCCGCTTTTGACCATGGAAGTCATAGATATAAGGAAATTTCTATGACGCCATTGTGTACGAGTCAGCCAAGTTATTTTGTGACTTTAAATTATTGTAATTAAGTACTTGTGGCCGAGCAAGACTATGTTACCTCAAGATACGGACAATGACAATAAGAGGCTTACACAAAAATTTCGATATTACCTACTTACATGTGATTTTTTTAAATCACCCCCTATTTTAACCCTCTTAAGGGGTGTTTTTACAAAAATACTGAAACATGTAACTCTTTTTTCTTACCAAAAACTAAAGTTTTAATTTTCATATACTTCGGAAATCATGGGTTCCCACACAAACTTTCATCCCCTATATCACACACTGTAGGATTATTTTTAAGAAAAATTTAACGTATGTCCGTCTATCTCCTTGCCAAATTTATTTTATCGAAATTCGTTCAGCGGTTTATGCGTGAAAAGGTAACGAACAGACAGACTTCAGATTATTTCGAATTTGTAATATTAGTATGGATATTTGATTGAATTTTCTTATATAGGCTGGGAACGTCATTAAGGCCCTATGATCGCTCGAGCCGCGTACTGAACTGAACTAGGTTCGCGAGTGGTTGCCTCGCGCATTCGGTAGGTATTTAAACATTAAACATAGTAATTATTTTAATCATCCTATCACGATAAACTCAGCGAATTGCGCTAAACAATCTTACTACTTCTTCATTTATACAAAAAATAAGAAAAAAACGTATGTTTTGTAGCTCTATGTGATTGATTAAACAATACAAACAAAAAACTTTGGGATTGGGGGGGGATTATTGTATATTTCTATAAATGTAGTAACGTCAATATCTGACGTAAATGTTTAATTAATTTTCAAAATCTTTAGCTTTTCCTGTTGCCGTCATTGAGTGCAACAAACAAAGTATTAGTATAGAATCTACGACTAAAGTTAATTGTATTCTTCCTCTTCTGAGTTGGCGTAAATAATTATTTCAAACATTTATTAATTATGAAATATTGCGTATATAGTTGTTAACATGTAGTCATTTAAGGAAAACGGGCTGAAAAATAAACATTTTCCTTCACATTACTGATTCAAACTAGACACAGCCTTTATTCTGGCATAATTTAATTCCGTAATTAAGTTTGGAACTGAATTACTAAACATAAAATGTATTTTCTTTTGGATTAGATTAACGAATCGTATCGAGAGGAGCTCGTGGCTAAGTAATAACAGCCTTACGGGTCGATCCATCAGGTTAAGCTACGCTTGCCGGGGTTGGTCCGTGGATGGGACCATCTTTACATACCGAGACTCCTCCGTGTCTGGGGGCCTACTCCCTAAGTCCGTCCGTTCATCCGTCCGTCCGTTTATCCGTCCGTCTGACTTAATGATACATCAAAACAACTGTAAAAGTTAAATTTTTCAGACGAGCAAAAACACGTCGGGAGTAGGGACACCTGTCAAATCGTGTTGTCATTCATTCTTCGTTCGGGCCCCGAACCAATCATCTGTCCGTAGGTGATACGGATTAGGAAACGCCCGTAACGAAGGCCGAAACTACGGACTTCGTGCTTAGGGAGTAGACCCCCTGGACCAGCACGTTAAGCCGTTGGTCCCGGCTGTCATTCGTGGCTCTTTGACAGTCGTTAAGGGTCATCAGAAGCCCTAAAGTCTTACAATCAGTCTTACCAAGGGATACCGTATTATCCAGTAATTGGGTTGTGGAGGTCATAATTCATTTTAAGACCTACTCTTTCGGAAGCTCTACTGAATCGTACGAACAAGTGAAATTCGCCTAACATTACTCTATTATCAAGTTGCCGCAACATAGTTTTGCTACGACATTTCCATCAGGCGTTTAGGACTTTCCCGAGAAGTTTTATTATTTGAACGATTTTTATATTATATTTGGTCTCTTAGTTAAAGTGTACATTCATGAGTACCATTGAAGACAAAAGTGCATGGAGAGCCTAAGGTCGACTTTTGACTGTGAGGTTTTGCATTACGTTTCATTACTTTTCAAGAGACTATCAAAATAAGAACATATCCAATTCGATTTCTTAAAGCTGTTAATATACCAGCATTATAAGATTTTAAATTTTGAGAATAAATTACTAAACAATAAGAAACTAGCCCTAAGCCATCTCAACCTAATAAAATTCTGAAACCCTGTACAAACGATTTTGGTTTGGAATTCTCCATGCACTTCTGTCTTCGTTAGTACATTCAACCCCCTGAAAAGTGCCATTTAATATAAAGTCGATCTGTATATCGACGCTGAAAAGCGATTTTGTCGTATCTCTAAAAATATGACTAACATTTTTTTTTGCATCATTGAAATCAGAAAAAAATACTGCGTCGGACAGTCTGAGAAAAGTACTTACTCTACATCGTATCATAACTACTTTTTCTAAAGTTTTTTTTAACAAAACATAGTATGCTTCAAAATGATTTACCTATGGGTACCATAAAATAACAACTAAATGTTTTGTAGAAACATCAAAATCGACGACCACACAAAAAACAACGACCATACAAAATCGATTCGTTATCGTTGTGCGAGTCGGACTCAGACACGAAGGGTTCCGTACCCTGTTACCTGTTTAACAATCGCAATGATAACTTTGTATTTAATAATATTTTATTTTATTTTATTATGGGATAATAAACAACAACAACATAAATACTACAACACATAAGATTAACAAAACTTTAATTAGTAATGTTGCAGTTTGCAGTTCACTGCATTATCCACAGATAAGATATTTACGAAGATCAATTTGATCAATTTCAAGTGACATTTCACAAAACAATGGGGAAGGTCGGGCAAAGCTAACTGTCGCAAAAATAAAATAAAACCACCTCACGCCTTGTATTATTAGCTTGTGTTGGGAACTAGCTACGACAGCGCCATTTTGTATATTAGCTTGTGTTGGGAACTAGCTACGACAGCGCCATTTTGTATATTAGCTTGTGTTGGGAACTAGCTACGACAGCGCCATTTTGTATATTAGCTTGTGTTGGGAACTAGCTACGACAGCGCCATTTTGTATATTAGCTTGTGTTGGGAACTAGCTACGACAGCGCCATTTTGTATATTAGCTTGTGTTGGGAACTAGCTACGACAGCGCCATTTTGACAGTTGCCTTCCTCATTGTACAAAAAATGTTCACGAACCGGCCCCTCCGTCAACGTCATTCGAGCGCCAACAGAAATTAGTAGCAGCTTAGATAATATACATCTAGATGGAGCCGCCGCGTGGCCGGTCATGAGACGGCAATATAATACTTTTTCTAGGTTATGTGGTATGAGAAATGAAGTTTAACGTAAGAAATCTTCCATACTTTGGACTGAAACCCATGTCAATACATACGCACAATGCAAAAATAGACCAAAAAAGTTAAATTAATCGACGAAAGATAAATTTTGTAACATTCAAAGCACTTTGTTTGGCTAACATTCAAAAGTTCGCCAAGCAAAAATACGGCACGCCGTAAGATACAGAAGATGCTTTGTCTCAATTTTCCTATTAATTTCGTATATATGTGTCTCACTTCCACAATTCACACTGTAATCGTGGCAACATCTAGAGGTTTAATGTCTTTGAGAAGCAGAGTGTTGTTAGATTTAAAATAGTTAATAATATGTATTTGTTTTCTTAATCAACAGACATGTTCGTTCGATATTGTCCCAATCGTCTGCTGTGTGGAGAGGACACCGGCAACAACAAGGTAAGCTCACAACTAACTTGAGATATTTTAAAGTTAGGTATGCTAACTAAAGATACGGTTTCCTAAAAGCGGTGGCTGCACTTAATGGCCGTAGTGACAGCTGTCATTAAAATGATGACAGCGGCAAAGATTTAAATCGTTAGATTCGCCATACCGCGTCAAAAGATAGTCGCGTTTCTGTTTCGGTTTGATACCTCTGACACACAATGACGCAGTGATTTGACTGGACTGTCATGGAAACGCTATTTAATAAATGTGTGAACTCACTCTTCTTAGTATTGACATTTTTTCTTGTAAATATGGACGGTGAGGGCAAATCTAGCGATTTAAACCACCACTGCTCTCAAAACGGTGAAGGAAATCATCGTGAGGAAACCGGCATGTCCTAGAACCAAAAATTCGAAGATATTTGACATTCACCAACCCGCACTGGGCCCGCGTGGTGGGTTACAGCCCACTCCCTCTCACCGAGAGGAGGCCTGTGTCCCAGCAGTGCGAACATTATAGGATGATTATAAGTATTATGCATGGTGGTGGAATGCTTGATGTAAAGACTTTGATATATAACTTCTGCTTTCAGTCCACCACCTGTACAAGAATCTGACGAGGATCAGTGTGACCCTCAGCCTGAAGATCTCACTCCGCTGAAGACTGGAAGCAAGGCTTTTGACAGTAAGTACCTGCAGTAAATTATTAATAACACATCTTCTGGGTTCACTCAACACTACGGTGTTCTTTTTATTACTCTATATGAGAAAATTTAAAAAAATATATTATTTAGATAGCATAAGCAAAAAGCAGTCGAAAAATGTTAGTTTTAGTTCATGTAAAATTCAATTCAAAGTTTTCAGTTTTTTTAACACTCTGTTTTCTAACACCATGAAAGTAGCCATGTTATTACGTCATATGGCTGTGTAAATTAAAAATGTCAACTGTCAACTGATCAGCGTATAAAGTGTTTGTTTACACAGCCAACCACAGAGCAATATATGCCGTATATCAACTCACACTCCAAGTACGTAACAACAATAAGAGCGGTCACGAACCAAAAAAAAAAAAACATGAAATCTTTTTATCTTGTCGTGTTTAAATATCGATACCCATCACTCTGCGGAGTTTTGCTACCTAATTTAATTTGACCCTGTATACTTAATAAGGACCCGTTCTGTAAGCATCTCACCGTGAAAACTTAAGTGAAGTAAGCGTGGAGTGAGCTGTCAGTGTCATTCCACCTGATGCTAGGGATGGACCAAGCACATTTTTACAGTCATAATCGAGATTTTAATAATATTTTTTATGCTAATTTTAAACCGCCGCCGTAAACCTACCTATTGCAACTTTCATGGAAATCGTTAGAGCCGATTTCGAGAACGTGAACGCTCATTTATATTGATGTGGATGTTTTATTTTATTTATTGTTCGTGTGTGACGCGCTCACACCTCAGTATAAGTACAGACGCCAGCACATCAAGCTACTACAATCTGTCAAATTTCATTAATACATTTTCATCTTTATCGCTAAAGCATTAGGTTCAAGGTTGATTGCGACAGTAATATAAATTTGTCAGTTTCGGGTGGCTTGACCTGCTGGCGTCTGTAGATACGGACTAGTCTTGCAAAATTGAGTTTGTGACTGAATTTCTGTTTTGCAATTTTATTTAAAAACCTCCTAAATAGTAATGTTCGGACACTTAAATACTAGCTTTGAAATAATGTAAAATGAAAAAATCTCGATTATGACTGTAAAAATGTGCTTGGTCCATCCCTAGCATCAGGTGAATGACACTGACAGTTCACTCCACGCTCACTTCACTTAAGTTTTCACGGTGAGATGCTTAAAGAATAGCATTGCTGTCCTCTAATGGACATACAGGTGAAATAAAGGTTTACCGTGTACTCCCAGCTACGCTAAGACGATGATGATGATATTTAATTCACCAATCTTTGTTAAGGTTCCGTACCAAAATGGTAAAAAGGAACCCTTATGGTGCGACTCAGTCTGTCTGTCTGTCACAGCTGGATATCTCAAGAACTACTAATGCTATCAACTTGAAATTTGGAACAGTTTTAGATGACATTTACCCAACTATTTTGCAAATAAGAAAGAAATAAAAATATAGATACATTTTTGCAACAGCGACGGAAAGTGGTCTTAAAAATTCAAAGTGGAGCTACTAGGGCATGTGGGGTGTCATATGAAAGAACGCTGTTTGCACATTCTCAATCATTTTTTTTCTTTTTTTTAGCCTGCATAGTTTTCGACTTTTGATGAAAAATGTAAAAAAAAATACCATTCCCCCTTATCTTCGAAGTTTGCATAGAGAGAAATCTCTAAATAGCATACTTTTTCGGGAATCTCCGACTCGCTCTTGACCGGTTTTTGTTTTATTTTCAGAATGCATAGATTACCAACTGAAGTACGTTTACCCCTGCGAGGCCGGAACGGACCTCCTGGGAGACATCAGCCGACAGGAGCACTGCTACCACAAGACCGATCAGCTCATCATCGGAGGAACTGACGCTGAGAGATACGAGTTCCCTCATATGGTAACATACAGGGTGTAAGGGACAGCCCTCCGCAAACTGATAGGGTGAATTCAGTATGTCATACTAAGATGACCCGTACATGAAATTTTTTCAGGAACGTTAAGGGAATCCAATAAACCTGATTTGTTTGTGTTTTTGTGCACAAATCGGAGCGTCTATTACTGGTTGGGAAGGGAAGGTAATAGGTATGCGGTGAGTTCGATGAACTCTGTAGCTAGACAGAAAGTGAACAGCTGATTTCACGCGTCGTTGGTTAGAGTATTTCAACATCCATTGCTGGTTTTTTTTTTTGCTGTTTTTTTTGCAGTTTTTTTACATAAATGGAGTGCTGCGAACACACAATGCAATTTTACATTGAAATAATGGAAATGTAACTGAAAAATTTTTTGAAAAAATGAAAATTTTCCTGAGAAAATTTCCGGTGGAATATGATTCAGAATGAGGAGCTGAATGCACCCTGTTAGTTTGCGGAGGGCTGTCCCTTACACCCTGTATAGCTTCTTATCCAACTTTTGTAGTCGGTTTTTACGGTTTTTAGGTTTCCGTACTTCAAAAAGAAAAAACGGAACCCTTAGAGGATCACTCGTGTGCCTGTCTGTTTGTCTGTCCGTTTGTTACAGCCAGTTTGCTCCTAATGTAATTGACCGGTTAAGTTAAAATTTGGTACACATATGGATTTCTGTGACCCAAACACGTATGGCTAAAGTAAATTAATTAATTTTGAATATGGGGGTCACTTTTAGGGGCCAAATAAGAAAATTAAAAAAAAAAGTTTTGCAAACTACTTGTATTTATTCATATTTTTCAAATAAAAGGGCTTACCTACTTTGAGGGTTTCATATATATTTTTTTTATATATTTAAAATAAATCGCTTTAAAGTTATTTAAGAAAATAGATGAAAATTTACCATTCCCCTTATCTCCGAAATCTCGAGCCTAAAATTTTTAAAAAAAATACAGAAAATTTACCGGAAAACCTATAAGAAGTTTGTGGTCTTAAAACAACATGGTAAATCTCTCAATAATGTGAGTACAAACTTACATTTACTGTTGGAATGTATGGGAGAACATGTTTTTCAACTATAATGTTTGTTCTTGGGATAATTTCATACCAATTACGGAACCCTTTATTGTGCGTAGTCCAACAACCACTTGGCCGATTTTTAAAGTTAACTTTTAACGCCTCTCTTCCTAACCATCACCTATTATTTTCTTCAGGTCATGCTCGGCTATGGGAATTTGCCAGCAATTGAATGGAGTTGCGGCGGGGCAATAATCAGCGAGCGATTCATTCTGACCGCGGGGCACTGCATATCAACGTTACGAAAGTGAGTTACTTCTTGATAAATAAATACTTAAGGATGATTCGCTAAGGCAACCCGCGAAATTCAATTTTTTGCGTTTTTTGCAATTTGCAGGTCAGTGTCAGGTTGTATGTTGATTAAAATATGATTCGCGGCCGTAACTAATATGACTTTACAGAATTATAATCATTAAAATCAGCAATACAACTTCATGTAAGAATGGGGTTGGCTCCTTAAAACTTTTGGCAGATGACGCTAGCATAGCTTTCACCTGTCACATTTGTTTACTCAATTTGTGTGTTCGGTTTTGTAAATTTTTTCATCAAAATACCAGGATGGATGATAAGATAAACATGTACTCAACATGAAGAATAAGCGAGCTAAAGGCTGAACTGAAAAAAACGAGGTGCTTCTTTACAAGGAAGAAAAGCAGACCTTATTAAAAGGTATACTCCATCAAGCTATTTTATTTATGAAATAGTTTTGCTTGTAGGAAGTATACATTTCATAATACTTTTCGCCAATTAAATTACTACAAAAAGCCAAATTAGACCACTTTTTTTTTATTACTTTTTTTAACCACTTTTTTTTTATTCTACAGCTATCGGAAATTGGTGTGCACCTATTTCTTTGCAATAAGGCACTTCACATTTCTTAGGCATTTTGTAAAATCAAACCAAATCAAAAAAATCATACAAATGAATATAATTTTGGTTAAAGCTACGCTAGCGCCACTTTGACAGTAGCCAACCCCATTGGCCACAAATCTCATGATTTCATGAAATAGTCATTCAATAGGATAATATGAACTAAGAGAGTTGTATTTGATGATTTTTATTATTATAATTACATACATTTAGATCAATCAACATACAACCTAATACTGACTTGCAAATTGCAAAAAACGTAAGAAATTTTGAATTTTACGGGCTACCCTGGTGCTTTCGCCTTAAGGCCATGCGCAGTGATAGCCCGCGAAATTCGGGTTTTACGGGTTAATTTTTTCGGGTTTTACGCAATTTGCAGCTCCGTGTCTGTATGTTGAGCAAAGTGTAACGCGGCAATAAAACACATGTATTTACATAATTTTAACCATAAAAATCATCACTACATCTCTCTAAGTTAGATTTCGTGCAGATTCGTTAAAATTATGTAAATACATATCGTCCGTGTACTTCTGATACCTATTATATAACATTTTTAACAAAATTTTAAGGTTAATGCTTTCAACGGGTCCCAATTTAAGGCAAGAGATGGCGTTAAAAACAAGTTTTGTATAAAATGTTAGATAGGAGGTATCAGAAGTACACGGACGATATGTTTTATTGCCGCGTATCATACTTTGATCAAGATACAACCTGACACGGACCTGCAAATTGCAAAAAACCCAAAAAAAAATGAATTTCGCGGGCTATTACTGCGCATCATCCTTAAACTGATATTTTCAAGTCAGTAAACTATCAGAGGACGTTTGACTTCAAAAAAATCATATTATCATTTTTTTTTTTTGTTTTGTCATGTATCGATAGCAGTAGAGTTTTCCTAGCTAATTTTACATATACTTTCAGTGAACCAGTGTCGTACGTGGTCATCGGTGCGTTATGGCGAAGTGATGTCAACGACCCGTCCAAGATTTACAAAGTGAAGAATATCATCCCGCACCCACAGTACGCTTCGCCGTCCAAATACAATGACATCGCGTTACTTGAGACTGAACGAGTGTAAGTAAATAGTAATTGAACTACCTACTTTTAATACTTAAACCACAGATTAATACAGATGGGACACTCCGCAAAATCATTTAAATAAAAAGCGACTCTTGCTACGACACAATAAAGTGCAATTCAGGTCGCAGAACGCCGCTTATTACCTACAATTATATTCACATACAAGTTGCCTCTCTTTCTATCGCGTAACTTTTATATCTTCTGACTCGTTAGGGTTGTCTTCTTTTACGACGCGGCGCGTGAGTGAGTATCGAACTAACGTGCGTAACGTGCGTGGCCGGTGCGCGGCAGCCGAGACCGCCGCGTACTTGTAGCTGCATACCTAAACTGCGGAGTGTCTCATCTGAATTAATCTGTGCCTATACATAATTACCTTATACCACAGGATAACATAACTACAGTAGTTTATCTGGGCCGTGACCTTGAATTAATTACCTACCGTACGGCCACTCATTAGATAAATACGTGTCCATCTGCGTGCTGTTGCGTACTGGTACTGACTGAGATTTCCAAGCGCGTCGTCTCGACTATTTTCTATTCATATAAATTTTGAACCCTATTTTAAACAATATTACTGTTGTTAGGGTTCCGTATCAAAATGGTAAAAAAGGAACCCTTATGGTGTGACTCAGTCTGTCTGTCTGTCTGTCTGTCTGTCTGTCTGTCACAGCTGGATATCTCGAGAACTACTAATGCTATCAACTTGAAATTTGGAACAGTTTTAGATGACGTTTACCCAACTATTTTGCAAATAAGAAAGAAATAAAAATATTTATATTTTTTTTTTTTGCAACAGGGACTGAAAGGGGGTCTTAAAAATTCAAAGTGGGGCTACTAGGGCATGTGGGGTATCATATGAAAGAGCGCTGTTTGCACATTCTCAAACATATTTTTTCTTTTTTTTAGCCCACATAGTTTTCTACTGTTGACGTAAAATGTAAAAAAAAATACCGTTCCCCCCCTTATATCCGAAGTTTGCAAAGCGAAAAATCTGAAATTATTCTATGTGATAGAAGTTTATGTAAAGATTACAGGAAAAATAAAATGATGTCTTTAAATAGCACAGTTTTTCAGAAATCATCAACAAAAATAAATTTAAATGATGGTACGGAACCCTCGGTGCGCGAGTCCGACTCGCTCTTGACCGGTTTTTTTTTTCTTTAGGTCCAGCACGCGTAGCATGACGACGTTTTATCGACGAAAGAATAGACAAAACTACACATTTCCATGCTGAGACGCGTAGAATGCGTAGAAATATTTCTACAATCTGTCATTTTGTCTATTCTTCCGTCGACAAAACCCGTTTCTATGGCGGTCATGCTAAGAGTGCTGATAATGCTTTGTCAACTCTTGACAAAGACCTAGAATAACTGATCTGGCTAAACACGTTTTATACGAATTGATATTTCGACACAATAGTGAAAAGTGCACTCGCTCAGTGCATGCAGATGCGGGTGTACCTACTCGCAAGCAGTGTGACGTCATACGCAAATTAACCCCCCCTAAAACAACCCGACTAAAAACCCCTCTTTAAAATTAAAATTGCTCTTTGTATTTGGCCTTACAATAAAATTGTTATAAATACTCATGATCTTTTGAATTTCCAAAGTTCCTAAGCTGTAAGGCGCAGATTTCCTGAAAACGATCAAAAAGGTGGTTTTTTAAAGCTGTGTATTTCTTAAACCGTAAATAATTTTGACATTTTAAAAAAATATGATATTTTCAAGTCTTTTTCGCATACAGTGTTGGAAGCCAAAACATAATTAAACATATTTTAATGCACCACAATCTTTAAACATACCTACCTACCTCTAAATAATCTTTAAAAGCTGTTTATCTCTTCATTAGCAATTATAATTGTAATTAAAAATATACCATGAAATGTCAAATTCCAAACTGCATCCAGTGATGGATTACTTTTTATTAAATAGTTAATTTCTAATTTTATACGATTTTATTTGCACTTTTACGACATAATTCCGGTGCGCGTGAGAATCTTCTAGATCTCGTGCGTCAAACTAGACAGCCATAACGCTTTTTCACTTACACACCGAGCTAAACCAAGCTTGGAACCAGGGCCTTAAGGTGCTACCACACCAATCCACAGATTTTCGATCGATGCCATTGATCGCCATCGATCGATTATAGAATGGATCAGTCGACATCAATCGTCAGTTGTTCCCACACCAATCGACCAACGTCGACCGAAGTCGATTAAGGCATGAATTGACGATCGATCGATGATAGAATGGATCAGTCGACTTCGATTGTCAGTTGTTCCTACACCAATCGACCAACGTCGACCGAAGTCGATTAAGGCATCGATTGACGATCGATCGATGATAGAATGGATCAGTCGACTTCGATTGTCAGTTGTTCCTACACCAATCGACCAACGTCGACCGAAGTCGATTAAGGCATCGATTGACGATCGATCGATGATAGAATGGATCAGTCGACTTCGATTGTCAGTTGTTCCTACACCAATCGACCAACGTCGACCGAAGTCAATTAAGGCATAGATTGACGATCGATCGATGATAGAATGGATCAGTCGACTTCGATTGTCAGTTGTTCCTACACCAATCGACCAACGTCGACCGAAGTCGATTAAGGCATGGATTGACGATCGATCGATGATAGAATGGATCAGTCGACTTCGATTGTCAGTTGTTCCCACACCAATCGACCAACGTCGACCGAAGTCGATTGATGGCATCGATTGATTGAGAAATATTGAACATAACACCAGTAGACCGCGAGCGAAAAGACGTTTTGTCACGTCAAAAGTACAGGCTAATTTTAAGACATTATTTCAGGATGGATCTGAACCAGTTCACGGTACCAGCTTGTCTGCACACCGGAGACGTTGTCAATGACACCAAGGTCATAGCTGCTGGCTGGGGGCATACACACGACAAAGACCGGGACTTGAGTAACACTCTTAAAAGGGTTCGTATCTTTTTAATGTTATGACCTGTTGGGACCAGGGACCGCACAACCCCGGTTAAGAGTTAAGTCGTTCGAATGGGTAAGCCGTTTATGAGGTTACCTTTATCAGTGTAACTCCTTGAATAGGTTTTAGGTTTGAAACCCGGTAAAAGGGTTCAAACTCAAACTCAAACTCAAAGCATTTATTTCAAATAAACCAATTACAGGCACTTTTGAATTGTCAAAGGGTCGGTCTTGGGTCGGTCAGTCAGAAAGATGAAGCTAGTTGCCGATTCCAAAGCGTAGATCCTGGAGAAGAACGGGCAAGAAACTCCACGGACAGTCTTTTAAATCAAATATTTTACATAATATTGGTTACATCGTTCATATTGAAAATATAGATGTGAGAACAATGTAGAACGACGTGCACGTTAAAAGCGTCCGTAATGAAAAAGATAAAAACTAAAAACAACTAAATTAAAAATAAGCCGTGGCAGCTAAGAGACGATCAGTCCCAACTGACGGCGCCCGTTCACGAACATGACGCATGGATCAGCACCAATTAGCTCAACCATTTTGAAGGGAACTTAATGATCCAACACACACGCCACCACCAGCGAGACATTTGAGTGAGCATGACATACTCTCAACCGCCAGGGCACATTCAAGTAGACGACGAACCCAGTAAAAGGTAGCTTTATATTAGCTACATAGTGCTCACACATGTGCTATGCAATTATACAATTCCTTTCTATATGGATAAACCATTGAATAGGTTCTTGAAACCCAGTGAAAAGGATACCCCTTCACTAAGATTACCTATAATAAAATAAGGGTTTTGTTCGGGTTAAGCTGTTTGCAACGTATGTCCATTGTCGAGAGATCATATTACACTGCTCCGAGTCGAAATGTTACGCTGTTATCATATTTAAGAAAGTTGAAGTGAAACCCTTTTATACGGCTTAATTTAAGCCATTCAAAAGGCTGCTTAGAAAAACCCTATCGGAAACCTTCAATGGATAACCAAAATGGTCTCTTAAAGCCATAGATATATAGATGTTTTTTATACTTATATGCTTATAGCCATTCAATGGTCGTCTCTTAGTTGCCACGGTTTATTTTTAATTTAGTTGTTTTGGTTTTTATCTCTTTATTACGGACGCTTTTAACGTGCACGTCTTTCTAAATTGTTCTCACATGTATATTTTCAACATGAACGATAGCTAGAACCAATATTTTGTAACAATATTTTGATTTAAAAGAGTGTCCGTGGAGTTTCTTGCCCGTTCTTCTCCATAGCTACTACGCTTTGGAATGGGCAACTAACTTCATCTTTCTGACTGACCGACCCCTTGACAATTCAAAAGTACCTGTAATTGGTTTATTTGAAACTAGTTTTTTCCCGCGGCGATTCCGCGTGGAAGTTTCAGGTCCAACTCAAGGAATAAGATTTTTCATGCAAACTTTGGACCCCGTTTCACCCCTTTGGGGCGTGAATTTTGAAAAATCCTTTCTTAGTGCACCCTTAGACCTCATAAGGAACCTAGGTGTCAAATTTGTAATCTCTAGACCAAGCGGTTTGGGGTGCGTTGATACATCAGTCAATCACTTTTGCCTTTTATTAACCGACTTCCAAAAGGAGGAGGTTCTCAATTCGTCGGAACCTTTTTTTTTTATTTTTTTTTTATGTATGTTCCCCGATTACTCGAAAATGGCTAGACCGATTTGGATTTTTCTTTTTTTGTTCGAAAGGGTATACGTCCCAAGTGGTCCCATGATCATCAAGTCAGGATCTGATGATGGGATCCCATGGAAATCGAGGGAAACCCTCAAATTTTATGGGCACACCTATATCGATTTCGGTATTTTTTATAGTAACTTGTGCATTTGCTCTCGGAAAGTACCATTCGGTGAACTGGAACTAATGACGAAGACCACAGAGGGCCATCGGAAATACTCAATTGTATCTAAGTATATAACAGGTTGCGATTCGATTACTTTAATATGAGCTCCATTTCTCCTGGTTCTTACTAGGAGAACTCCTCAACAATTAACGTCCCTGCATCGGGAAAAGCAACATTTTGTAAAACGTGATGAGCAGTTGACATTGGGTAACTTAGATAAATTACAAACTGAACCACTAAAAAGTGAAAAATAAAAACTTTTTTACAAAAACAAAAACCGACTTCCAAAAAAAACACTACTAAGTGAAAAATAACTTTAATTTCGGAAGTCGGTGGCAAAAAACTATAATACAGATCCAAAGACACCGACTTCCGAAATTAAAGTTATTTTTCACTTTGTAGTGTTTTTTTTGGAAGTCGGTTTTTTAACTTTTATAAGATCAATGCTTTGAGTTTGATTTAAAATAAAATTAAATAAATGTGTTCCTTTCACAGGCCGTCTTGTCGAAATTCTCAACCAGGGAATGTGCTGCAAAGTACGGATCCCATCGTCATATGAAGAGAGGTTTTGACGAATTAACCCAGTTCTGTTATGGAGACAGAGACCCACCGAAGAGATACCAAGATAAATTAGAGAGTAGAGATACGTGTCAGGTAAGAACAAGTAATCGAAGGGTCCAGTGCTTCTACCAAGATCCTAGTCATCACCATCTACCTGCCTTTTCCCCTTGTCTTCTTTTATGTGGGGGTTGTGATATGTATGAGAGCGGGAGACAAAGAAAACAACCGACTTGCTTGGACACTAGTATATTACTGCACGGGCCGGCGCGGCGCGGCGCGGCGCTCGCTCTGGCTTTATACAAATATGTATCAGGTTGACTTCCAGTCTACCCACGATACAGTTGAATACCAGTATTTTACTTGGAGCCGCGGGGAAAAGTTTATTTGCCTCGCTGAGCAGGACTGCTCAACGGTAGGGTCTCATGGGTTCGGTACTCAAAGCGGACAATTTTTTTTTGGATTTTCCGTAATGAATTTCTCAGTAATTGTTGGATAACTGGATTTGTGCCGATTGCTGGGAATTGAGCTTCACTTCGTTGTCCGTCTGTCTGGCTGTCAAAACCCTTTTTCTCAGGAACGCTTGGAGGTATCAATTTGAAATTAATATCAAATACGTAGGTCTATAGTCCCTTGGAGTTCTAAAAAAATCAAGGTACTAAGTCAACGCAATGAAAAACTACGGCCATTTATGCGACATATTTTGATACTCGCAAGTAAATCAAAACCTATTGGGTACCTCCCGTTGAATCATGAATTTTGTCAAGAAGCAAGGTCTCGCAGCACAAGTAAAGGAAAAACTCCCAAAATTGTAAATTTGTAATTTTATCACATAAAAAAACATTTTTTGGAATTACAATGTTAAGTTTGTTTTTGGAAAAAAATATTTTCCACTACGGAACCCTTCATTGTGTGTGGTCCGACACGCACTTGGCTCCTCATGGATGTCCTCCACCCTGGGGCGGGTGGAGGGGTCTGTCAGACTTTTACTGATTAAAAATGACCCCGGTCTTCCCATTGCACATTTTTTTTGTAGATGGGAAATCATCAAATGACTTCTCCCACTCTTGGTGGAGCAGGAGGGATTGTCAGACTTTTACTGACTAAAACCCACCCGTGTTCCTTCAGTTGCCTGTGCCAGGACCACGGTATCTCTTTCGAACAACCCGCGACCCCGGCAGCTCCCTTTGCACACTTGGATTGGCAATCATGGGACCTTGTGCCATATACATTCATACTCAAAACTTTCCTCATGACATTTTCCTCATTCCTCCGCATCACATGCCAATACCATCACTACTGATTTCCGCACATCAGTGCCACTTTCAAACTTCATACATAGACATGACAATTTAATTGTTTTTCTTTTCAGGGTGACAGCGGTGGTCCTATACAGATTAAGGATGAGAAGATATTTTGCATGTACACAATTGTTGGAGTGACGTCATTTGGCATAGGTTGTGGGGACGGCAATATACCAGGCATTTACACTAGAGTGCCCCATTATCTGCCATGGATCGAAAACATTGTGTGGCCTAATTAATAAGTATGACTGTTTTATATAATTTCGTGTTTAGGATCAATCAACTCAGCGTATGGCAGCCCACTGCTGGACATAGGCCTCTCCCAGGCTGCGCCACAACACCCTGTCCTCCGCCTTCCGCATCCAGTCTGTCCCAGCCACTTTCTTCAGGTCGTCGGTCCATCTAGGGGACGTCCCACACTACGCTTACCGATACGCGGTCTCCACTCCAGAACTCGTCTGCTCCACCGGCCATCGGTCCTTCGACAAACATGCCACTTCAGTTTGCTTACTCTGCAAACTATGTCAGTTACTCCGGCTTTTCCGGATAACTTCATTCCTGATGTTATCCTTCAAAGAAACTCCGAGCATAGCCCGCTCCAAAGCGCGCTGAGCGACCTTGAATTTGCGGAACAGCCTGACTGTCAGTGTCCACGTTTCAGCACCGTATGTCATAACCAGGATGCACTGGTTGTGACGACAAGGATGTTTTGGTTTAAATACCTGGGCCATCTGTTTACTGATGACCTGAAAGATGATATGGATCTAGAGAGGGAGCGCAGAGCATTGTTGGTTAGGCCGAATATGGTTCTCTGTGGTTCACGTACACCCAAAAGGCTTACAATTCTCTGCGTATCATTCAGGGTATTGTTGCGATTGCCGCGCTTCTATAGTGCCTCGGCAATGTTTGTAGACACACGCACTGACGGCTTTGATGCACTGTGGCGTAAGCATCTGCCTCGCTACTTCGCTGGCTCTTCCATGACAGTACCAACACTATCCTAAAACCGATAGCCGCCCGGGCAGAAAGCCCGCTAGTGTGGGCGCTTGCAAATCGCACCCGATCTGTTTTAGTTATAACTACTAACATAGGCTAAACTATTTTGTTACTAACACTGTAGACCACATTGTAGTCTGAATTAATAAATTTAATTAATTAATTGACGTTTTAATTAATCTGTCAATAATGTCATTGTCAGTGTGCTGGAGGTTATGTTTGGGTTGCCATCAATAAATAAATAAAATATTTAAATAGTTTATCATTTCTCTCTTAAATGGAGGTCTAAAATATTATTTCAGTGGTTCAAGTTCCATATTTTTGTCGTTTTTATTTAGGTGTAGTTTGATGCTTGTTAGATTTTACTCGGAATAAAAACTAATGTATAGACAAAAAGCGGACATCTCCTTTAAATACACTCTCGGTACCTACCCGCGGTAACCATATGAAAAAGCTAAAATAATTAAAAACTATTCTTCACACATTCTTCTCAGTTGTCATCTTCATCAAGCAATCTTTTCACCAAGTCTTTTCTGTCGAGTTTGTCACCAGCGCCTCTTGGCAGACGATCCATGAAACGGACGCCGCCGGCTAGACGCATTCTGAAGGTCACCTGGAAGAATATAGAATTCGTTTATTCATATAATTTATTCAAGTGAGTGAGTTTCGGTGCATGTAGTCGTGCGCCGAGTCCAGGTTTAGTGATTGCGATGTTAGTGCGAAACATATCTTATCTATCTATACTGTAAGTCCCTACTCACCCTGCTATCCACATGCTGGACCAGTTCCTCTTCAGTAGCACTGCACCCTGGCTGCAGCACAATGAAAGCCACAGGGACTTCACCGTGCTTCGGGTGAGGTTTACCCACTACTCCTGCTTCGCGGACTGACGGATGTTGTAGAAGCAATGCTTCGAATTCTGCTGGTGCTATCTGTAAAAGAAATAGAGTTAAAATAATGAAGTGGAGGGCTTATTGGGATATTTATTCAAAGATTTTTTGCGAACAGTAAAAAACAAATAAAAAAGCTCTGTAAAGTCTATTCAAGACCTTGATATTGTTTCCACTATAAAGCCTACTGTATACTGGGTGATTTTTTAATGACCAGCCGAATTTTCACAGGATGTTCTACCCATGAATATGAACAACTTTCACTATGGGACCAACTTTGAAATCACGAAAAAAAAACCAGCGGTTTCCTACAAAAGTTCAATACCTACTCGATCAAAATGTATGAAACAGCTGATATTTTTTTTTGCGATTTCAAAGTTGGTCCCATAGTGAAAGTTGTTCATATTCATGGGTAGAACACCCTGTGAAAATTTGGCTGGTCATTAAAAAATCACCCTGTATATTGATTTCAGAATAACTATTCTACTCTATTTGCAATAAGTTTAGACATCTAAGGATGATGCGCAGTGGTAGCCCGCGAAATTCAATTCTTTTTGGGTTTTTGCAATTTGCAGGTCCGCGTCAGGTTGTATCTTGATCAAAGTATGATACGCAGCAATAAGACATATGTATTTATATAATTTTACCCATAAAAATCATCAATACATCTCTGTAAGTTAGATTTCGTTCGTTTGAAGAATCTGCACGAAATCTAACTTAGAGAAATGTTTTTATGGGTAAAATTATATAAATATGACGGCGGGAACGTGGGCGCAGAGATAGGTGGTTCATCTCTCGGACCCTGTGGTAAGGGTTCCATTGCGTGGGTTACTCAGGCAAACCAATATGATGCTGTGGCAGGACTATTACTGAAGAGTATACAGAAGTAATGACTAGGTACAGGTACTGTGAACTTGATAGGTTCGATGGTAGCGTGTGCCTCTTTCGAGCTCTCGATCCAGTCTCTCCACAGAGAATGCTCGCACAGCTCCCAACGACCCCGTCCACATGCGGCGACCAAACGATACTCGCGCCACACGGCGTTCACCGTACGTACTAAACGAACAACCAATCAGAGCTAAGCTTGACTTGTACTAAGAAATCAACTGAGTGACGTACTATCGCTAAACTATCGTTCGCGACGACACGGCCAGAACTGACAGTCACAAGTCCTCGTGTGTACTTGTAACAAAATAAGGCTACTGTATACTACAAGCTCGGCCTCTCCTGACTATAGCCAGGTTAATTACAGACAGGATTAGGACAGATGCCTCAAAGTCAAGATAACCAGACCATAGTATAGTAAACACAATTAACTTCACACACACGCACAACATGGCCCAGCTGCTCGGCAGCGTACTCAACATTAATTGCAGCATTGCAAAGTAGTCTCCACGAGACCCAGGCCTCAACCCTACACCTTCAGCCGCGCATCGCGCCCTGAACGACCCACCAGTGAATCGCAGTTACGACTACGACTGAAGCGTGCAGTGCGGCCGAATACGTAGCCATGGCGTGTGTGTCTAGCGTGCCTTCACCAGCGCTTTCTACATCAGACTCGGTCACAAATAAGGTCAGATGGTACTTTGCTCTGAGACATATTATCCCCCCAATTCGATCATGAGCGTATTTATAGTACGCTTCTTAACTAGAGATTTCAAAACATAAGGATCGCCATCTAACACATCAAAAATTTGAAATGGCCTTACAGACAACACTAATATGACCCGGCTGCTCGGCAGCGTAGTCTCATTGAGACCCAAACAGTAGTCTTATTCAGACCCAAACAATAGACTTACAGACCCGAACAGTAGTCTCACAGAGACCCATTAGTAGTCTCACAGAGACCCATTAGTAGTCTCACAGAGACCCATTAGTAGTCTCACAGAGACCCATTAGTAGTCTCACAGAGACCCAAACAATAGTCTTGCAGACCCAAACAGTAGTCTCACAGAGACCCATTAGTAGTCTTATTCAGACCCAAACAATAGTCTTACAGACCCAAACAGTAGTCTCACAGAGACCCATTAGTAGTCTTATCCAGACCCAAACAATAGTCTTACAGACCCGAACAGTAGTCTCACAGAGACCCAGCCACCATACATCTAGCCGCGCATTGCACCCTGAACGACTCATAGAATCGCAGTTACAACTACGACCAGACTGTACAGTTTGATTATAGTCTCACAGAGACCCATTAGTAGTCTTATTCAGACCCAAACAATAGTCTTACAGACCCGAACAGTAGTCTCACAGAGACCCATTAGTAGTCTTATTCAGACCCAAACAATAGTCTTACAGACCCGAACAGTAGTCTCACAGAGACCCAGCCACCATACATCTAGCCGCGCATTGCACCCTGAACGACTCATAGAATCGCAGTTACAACTACGACCAGACTGTACAGTTTGATTAAAAAAACTTCATCATCATCATCATCATCATCATCATCATCATCATCATCATCATCATCATCATCATCATCATCATCATCACCATCATCATCATCATCATCATCATCATCATCATCATCATCATCATCATCATCATCATCATCATCATCATCATCATCATCATCATCATCATCATCATCATCATCATCATCATCATCATCATCATCATCATCATCATCATCATCATCATCATCATCATGACACCACACTGTTCAATGCGAAATAGAAATGAAAATATCTGGCTTGCTTTCTATAAGAGAGAGAGAGAGAGAGAGACAGACAGAGAAACATGCGCACGCCGCACGGCTTACAATAGCTTACTATAGCAAAAAGCGTCGCGACAACCCTTCGCGAGAACTTTTTTTTTTTTTTTCGTCTAGCCCCCCCCCCCACACCGCGCGACAAGGAACTTCGCTCCAAAAGGTGTCGTGAAAAGGTGGTGTGTGTCATGTCGTCATTGTTGATAAATGAAGTGGATGTGCTACCTTACCTAACAACAGTTCTAATGGACTCAGCGGTAACGGATAACGATCTGGCACTGTATTATTATTATTAAGCTCTCTATAATCTATGCACATACGATCTGATCTATCATACCTAAAAGGGCCGGACTAAGAAAAGGCGAACTACAGGGTTTAATTATCTTAGCTTGCAACAATTCGTTAACCGTTTCGCGCATGATTCGACGTTCGTACGGTGACAGTTTGTAACGATGTCTTTGCACTGTATGATTAGGGTCGATCAATCTTATCTCCAAGTCACCAGTGTTAACACACGTTATAGGAAAACCGTTAATCAAAAAGTCAAGACTATAATTATTCTAAGATGTTTACAAGGTCACGTCTTGTATCAAGTGGTAAAATTGAGAATAATCGAAAATACAACAATCACTACAGTGGGCCATGTACCATAGTCGTTCGAATCAACCTTTAAAACTCTACTGCAACCAAAACTGCCAAGCTTACAGAAACCTCGAGTAAAACCTCTAACGCCACGGCTCTCCAGCCGACTAGCAATCGCATTGCTCTCACACATCCAGCGCATGGATAAAAACTTCTGTGTGCATATCCATCAAGTGGATCGCCCGTGTGCATCACCCACTGACTACACACTATGGTCTCTCCAGACCTCGACCTCCGTCAGAACTACTGGTACGGTCGCACACACTACGGCCGATAGAAACCCTTACTCGATTTTCTACCACAACTTAAGCTTGCTACATCACCACTGTAATCACTAGGTATCTACTTGAACTGGTACATGACCTACTGGCACTATCATTACACTAAATAAGATTTGTTCTGTACTGAATACACGTGTTTGACCAATAGCAGTCCGTCGGCAGAGTGACCCGTACGCAGAGGCCATAACCATCTCAGCTGCGTAAGTACTACCCCTCGCAAAGGCCATGCTGCACATAAAAAGCAGCCCACATGTACTTCTTACATGCTCCGGCGCAACTACATATGGACACAATAAAAATGTGAAGAAAAAGGAACCCCACAATCTACTGACTATCAATACCACCGAAGACCATTTTAATCTTAAAATAAAAGCATGTTTCAGAAACAACAGAATCCCAATGAACTGAGTCTCGTTTAATCTAACTGTAGTAGAAATTCAATAATCAGGGACGATACGCAGTAATAACTTGCAACGGAGACCCTTGCATCAGAGAGCTGTACACAGAATTTAAAAATTGCATTGTAAACGAGGTTAGGCTATACCTAACATTGTAACCGTTTTTGCTGTTATTTACCAGGTAACCTACTAGCTATACTTCCCATGATCAGAGGGCACTCAGTACCTGAGTCCAAACAAATTGAAAACGACTCACCAGATTCGCCATAGAATAAACAGGTCACCGGCGTCGATGCTTTCTCCAACATACTGTCCTTGGCTGGTTGCGATACACTATTTCCTTAATGAGGGTAGCCGCAAAAGTTTCGACGCACACGAATCTGACCATCATGATCGCGCATCGAAATCGGGTTTATTGTAACTACTTAGTTTGTAAAAAAAAAGTAACCGCCACTGATTTTATTGTCACTATCACCACGTGTGATCTCATTAGCACGATATGATAACAGTTCATCGTCATCGGTTAAATCCGGATTGAATTCAGGCAACGTAATTGCAGCACTTGTTTTTGACGGTACTTGCATAGCCTGAATCAGTCGTTCCATGTTCTGGTTCTGGTGTTCCAGTAGCTTACGCCAATATGCATCAGACGTAGATGGTGCCTGAGCTGATCCCAGTTCTGATGACGGCGGGAACGTGGGCGCAGAGATAGGTGGTTCATCTCTCGGACCCTGTGGTAAGGGTTCCATTGCGTGGGTTACTCAGGCAAACCAATATGATGCTGTGGCAGGACTATTACTGAAGAGTATACAGAAGTAATGACTAGGTACAGGTACTGTGAACTTGATAGGTTCGATGGTAGCGTGTGCCTCTTTCGAGCTCTCGATCCAGTCTCTCCACAGAGAATGCTCGCACAGCTCCCAACGACCCCGTCCACATGCGGCGACCAAACGATACTCGCGCCACACGGCGTTCACCGTACGTACTAAACGAACAACCAATCAGAGCTAAGCTTGACTTGTACTAAGAAATCAACTGAGTGACGTACTATCGCTAAACTATCGTTCGCGACGACAAATATATTATGTTTTATTGCTGCGTATCATACTTTGATCAAGATATAACCTGACACCGACCTGCAAATTGCAAAAAACCCAAAAAAAAAATTAGTTTCGCGGACTACACAGCGCAATCACCTAAAGCGCGAATTACACAGAAGCGGCGTACGGTAAAGACGCGGCGCAGGCACAGAGCAGGCGTAGAACAGATAAGGCACGGATAAGATTTAAATTATATCAAAGAGGCGAAGAGACGCCGCAAGTAGTCATTAAACAGACTGACTTTATCGTGACAGCATGTCTTCCTCTTCAGACGACGAACAAACCGTCGTGCTGCTTGCGCGCCTCTCCAGTCGCGTCTGCTAGCGACGCGGAACAGGCGACGAAACGACGTCGCCGCTTCATTATAATTCAAAACGCGCCGCCTACCTACATTTCCAATTGAAACGTTTTGAAACGGCAAGATGCCTGCGCCGCGCCTTCACCCTACGCCTTTTCTGTGTAATTTGCGCCTTACACAAACCTTTTTTACAATCCGTTCAACCGATTTTGACTTCCATGACTGCCGTGGGAGATGGGCGTCAGTTTATGAATGTATATAAATGTAGCTTAAGGCTGCTCCTCCCTAAAATACGGCGAAACTAAGTAACTTTGTAACCATCTTTTACAGTAACTATAGTATCTTTCTGATAGGAAAAAACCGGTCAAAAGCGAGTCGGACTCGCACACCGAGGATTCCGTTCCGATTTCAAAAAAAATGTGCTATTTAGAGACATCGTTTTATTTTTCCTGTAATATCTACATAAACTTTTATCACATAGAATAATTTCAGATTTTTCACTTTGCAAACTTCGGAGATAAGGGGGGGCAACGGTATTTTTTTTACATTTTTCATCAAAAGTCGAAAACTATGCGGCCTAAAAAAATTTAAAAACATGTTTAAGAATGTGCAAACAGCGTTATTTCATATGATACCCCACAGGCCCTAGTAGCCCCACTTTGAATTTAAAAAAAAAATATAAATATTTTTATTTCTTTCTTAATTGCAAAATAGTTGGGTAAACGTCATCTAAAACTGTTCCAAATTTCAAGTTGATAGCATTAGTAGGTCTTGAGATATCTAGCTGTGACAGACAGACAGACAGACAGACTGAGTGACACCATAAGGATTCCTTTTTTACCATTTTGGTACGGAACCCTAAAAATAAACAGTAATCTACAATACATAAGAAGTGATTTCATGTGTCCTGAAATCTATTTTAATTTGTAGAACTAAGGGAAAAAAACCTAAATCCAGGTCTATTTCGGTCTATTTTTTCGAGTTGTTACCTTAATACTCCTACAGAAATTACATTAAAAGTGTTCATAAATTTATACAGTAGTGCTATTCTGTAAATATCTCACCGTGAAAACTTAGGTGAAGTGATCTTATAGTGAGCTGTCAATAGTGGCAATCCCTAGCATTGGGTGGAATGACAGCTCACTCCACGCTCACTTCACTTAAGTTATAACGGTGATATGTATACAGAATAGCATTGCTGTTCTTTACAAGCTCCTATGGAATGATTTCTTGTCATTACTTTTTTAGTTTAATCAACAGATTTTTTGTAAATTAATCGATAATTACTTCATATTTTGCAAGCGTTGTGTCATCGCGCTTCTCTTTCTTTTCTATAAAGTCTGACAGTGACCGCGCTTTTTGCGACGGATAAGCCTTAAGAATAGATAATGTTGCTGTGCCCGACAGGGTCCTTAGTGATCTCATTACAGCACATTGTCGAATGCAATAAATGATAGAGTATTGAATATTGGCACTTGTACAGTCGCCGTCAGATATACAGGGTGTAAGGGACAGCCCTCCGCAAACTAACAGGGTGCATTCAGCTCCTCATTTTGAATCATATTCCACCGGAAATTTTCTCAGGAAAATTTTAATTTTTTAATTTTTTTTTTCAGTTACATTTTCATTATTTCAATGTAAAATTGCATTGTGTGTTCGCAGCACTCCATTTATGTAAAAAAAAAACTGCAAAAAAAACAGCAAAAAAAAAAAACCAGCAATGGATGTTGAAATACTATACCCAACGACGCGTGAAATCAGCTGTTCACTTTCTGTCTAGCTACAGAGTTCATCGAACTCACCGCATACCTATTACCTACGCCTCCCAACCAGTAATAGACGCTCCGATTTGTGCACAAAAACACAAACATACACACAACTATCCAAAAATATCTGAACACTTACAACGTCAAGTGTTCCAAGATCTATTTTCTTTCAATAGTTTGACATTAACGTTACAGTTGCATCTTAAACAAATGATTTTTCATACAATTTTATTCCCTTTTCATCGTATTTATACCTCAGATACTCAGTGTTAGTTTTTCGTTCGTCCTTTATATCACGCGGTAACGAATTAGGCAAGCTCAGTGTTTGTCTGCGTAGAATATTATTGTAATAGTAATAGTAATATATTTATTTGCGTAAAACATGGTATGAAAAGGTCTCAATACAAAAATAGGGCAGACATGTTTTGCCAAGATTAAACATAGCATGCAAAGTATTAACAATTTCCTTAACAAAATTATTATTTTAATACAACAACGCTTTGACGTTGTAAGTGTTCAGATATTTTTGGTAAGTTGTGTGTATAGAAATTATTGACAAGCATCTGCTCAGAGGGGCAATTCTCGTACCTAAAAACGTTCACAATCTCATGCCAGCGTCAATCAAAATGTCAAAAATGAAGGTAAACGCTATACAATTTCTGTCAGATTGAGTCTTGAGATGATATTGCGAACGTTGTTAAAAATACGAGAATTGCCCCTCTGATATTACTGAAGTAATGAAAGTTTAGATGTTAATGATAACTAGTAGTGTATGGAACTTATTGATATTTTAAATTGTTCAGAAGTATGTAATCACCTTGTCTGCTACAATACAGGGTTACTGGTAACTCGACCACTTCCTTGCAGGACGTCATAGTAGGGTTCAAATGCTACAAATTAAGCCACCAAATGTTCTACCGAAATTCAGTATTTTTGCGTAATTTTTATTTTTATCAGGCAAAAATTACAAAAAATAAAATGTTTAATTAGTGATTTTTGTCAAAGTTTTGGGTATTTTCAAACTTTTAATTATTAGCAAAGATCTGCTACTGCATCAGCTATTATTAGGACTAACTTAAATTTCAGTGTAGTTCCGCCGTAAATAATTTTTAAATTGGATTTTTCAATAAAAACTAAAAATCGAAGTAACTCAAAAACTACTGAATTTCGGCAGAACATTTGGTGGCTTAATTTGTTGCATTTGAACCCTACTATGACGTCCTGCAAGG
The DNA here is from genome assembly GCA_905163495.3 of Cosmia trapezina. Lineage (NCBI taxonomy): Eukaryota > Metazoa > Arthropoda > Insecta > Lepidoptera > Noctuidae > Cosmia > Cosmia trapezina. The sequence goes on from LR991047.1 coordinate 1,441,542, forward strand.
AAGTGGTCGAGTTACCCAGTAACCCTGTATATCTGATGGCGACTGTACTCAGCATTGGGTGGTGTCGTACTTCGGACGGTGATGACGAAATGCTCTGTATACTTACAGAGATATCATTGAACTTGATCAGCTCCTTTATTCTGTTCACGATGTAGAAGTACCCGTCATCGTCATAGTAGCCGACGTCTCCAGTCTTCAGGAAACCTTCGCCGTCCTTACAGTCTGGGTTCACGTTGTTTAGATATGCTGGTAAAATAAATATAGGATCAGTATGTGATAAATTGGCAAGAAAACAACTCGCACTGTAGGTATTTTAGAGGCATGAGGAACAGGGTGTAAAGTTCACTCATCCTCCATAGAAAAGGGAGGATCCTCCGACCAGATGGGTGTTGTGTCTGGTGGGCTACTGCCCGACGGTTGATGTCGGGACGTTGTATACATGCTAGTCGCGTGGTAAACTCTAATTGCGCGATGCAGGATTGCGTGACGTCATGTCGTTGTGATGCGAAGTTCGTATGTGGCAATTTAGATGCCGTCACAGTATATTCAAAGATTTTATACAAAATTTAAAAAAACAAAAAACCCTTCTACCAAAATTCTACCTATATTATATTCTATGCTTGTTTTTCTCTATTTATTTCTTTTTGCAGTCGGGTTTTTAAATCAAAATCAAAATCAAAAGTCATTTATTCAAATTAGGCTGAGAATCAGCACTTTTTGAACGTCGAAATTACAGTAAGACAGTCCCCACAAAACGCCCGCGCTTCACCACTTCCTAGTGCTTTAGCTGGGAAGAAGAAGTAGCGCAACAAACTGTCCAGCAGCACAGCTGTCTGTTCAGTTAGAAGAACTAATTCTATACAATAGTACCTATGCAAAATAATTTACGCAAAACAATACATTAAATTATATTTTTGTCAAATAAAATAAACAATTTTAGTACTTAACTCATATAACCTGTCATTATGTAAGCTGATTCTGGAGAAAGAACATAACATAAACATTGTCTTGAGTTAATCACAGCGACCAAGTATTCTTATCGTTTAAGTAATCGTTGATAGAATAGTATGCCTTTGAACAAAGATTGGATTTTACTTTAATTTTAAACGCATTAAAAGGAAAATCTAGCAAAGAAGAAGGTAGCTTGTTATAAAAAGTTATACCAAGACCAACAAATGAGTTATGAACCTTATGAAGCCGATGAAATGGAGCACGTAATTTGTCCTTATTTCTGGTGTTAATATTGTGAATATCACTGTTTATAATGTACAATTTTTTTTAAAATAATTTAAGCACTTAATTTCAAGCCTTTTAGCTAACATATAAATATATATTTAAAATTGAATCTTTTATTAATGCTGTCGTAATTTATTTTTAAAAAACCTTTTCCTCCCTTTTTTTGTTCGTTCTCCCACAATTAAGACGAATCTAACGACACCTCATATCAAGCCGTTTAGGCTTCAGAGCGTACCAAAGAAATAGACATACATACTAGGTACTATTGAAAAACATTACTCTCCTTCTTGGGCAGTCGGGTAACAAAGCCATGTGCCCGATGAGATTTCCCATCGGCAAAAATTACAAAGTTACGTCCAATATTTAACTCTTCTTTATTTACTCCGTGATTTAAGGCCCTGGTTCCAAACTTGGTTTAGCTCGGTGTGTAAGTCAAATGGCGTTATGGCTGTCTAGTTTGACGCACGAGATAGAAGATTCTCACGCGCACGGGAATTATGTCGTAAAAGTGCAAATAAAATCGTATAAAATTAGAAATTAAATATTTAGTAAAAAGTAATCCATCACTGGATGCAGTGTGGAATTTGACATTTCATGGTATATTTTTAATTATAATTATAATTGCTAATGAAGTGATAAACAGCTTTTAAAGATTTTTTTTGGTGCACTAAAGTATGTTTAATTATGTTTTGGCTTCCATCACTGTATGCGAAAAGGACTTGAAAATATCATATTTTTTTACATGTCAAAATTATTTACGGTTTATGAGATACACAGCTTTCAAAAACCACCTTTTTGATCGTTTTCAGGAAATCTGCGACTTAACTCTTTTATGAATTTTCAAAATTAAAGCTCACCTCCTTTAAAAAGGATCTCTTGTGCTTTGTCTGACAGCGAGTGAGTGAATGAATGAATGAACTTAACATTTTCACTATACGATTAGTACGATACAACGATTAGTGCCACAGCAGCTTCATGGACAAAAAACTTTTGGTAAGTAGGTACTTACCTTTCACAACACTGGGTCCTTTGATGCAGATCTCCCCTCGTTGGTTAGGACCCAGAGGTTCCCTGTTCTTCAAGTCCACTACCTGGATCAAAAATTAGCGTTAAAACGCGGACTGACTACGATTTTAAACGGCACACAACCGCGTAATCTATTGTCACCATTAGCTGGCTTGAAATAAGGTTGAAAATTGAAAATAATATTTGTGTTGCCGAGATGTGACTAAGCTGCGAATGTGCATTTATTTTCCGGGTTTTCTTTAGATTATTCAGAATATACACAATAAATTAAATAGTTATCCGGTTAATGTTTTAAAAAAATGCTAATTCCATTAAATTCTTAAAAAAAAATAATGTAAAAAAATAATCCCTAAATATTCAGAGATGTTCAACGCCAAAGTTTATTTTTGTGAAGCAACTTCCAAATTTTTATTGGGAATATCTATTTTTAGTATTCTAATCGGTTAACATTTTTCTTGAAACCCTTCTCTGTCCACTGTATTTTTTGTCTCGGATAGTTTCATTGCGTTTCGTCATACTCGACAATCCAAGAAACCAATTTTTGTGATTATTGAGCTAACACCGCGCCTTAAGAGGGAAGCTCTAAGGTAGCCCGCGAAATTCAAACTTACAATTTTGGCAATTTGCAGCTCATTGTCTGGGCGTATGTTGATTAAAGTATACGACTCATCTAATTCCTCTGGTTCAGCCTGCAGTACGACGGCCATTTTGTTGTGCAGAGTGATACAAAAAGGGCTCGTGGCTAAGTAAAAACAGCCGGACGGGTCGATCGATCAGGTTAAGCTGCGCTTGCCGCTCTTTACATAACGCGACCCCCCCCCCCCCCCCGTACCTTGGAAAGCACGCTAAGCCGCTTTCCAAGGCACGGTGTGGTCTTGGCTGTCATTTTTGGATTTTTCACAGTCATTAAGTACTGTTGGCCAAGAGTCTGAGTCTTACCAAGGGGTATTGTACTACCCAGTAACTGCGTTGTGGAACTTGTGAGAGGACAGATAGGCAGTCGCTCCATGTAAAATCCTGGTATTCAGCTGCATCTGATTAGACTGGAAGCCGACCCCAACATAGTTGGGAAAAGGCTAGGCAGTTGATGAGTAGTACAAAAGATAGATAGATCATCACTCTCCTGCCCTTATACCAATCTATTTGAGGTCGGCGCAACATGTCCTTTTTATTCCACACTTCTCTATTAGTCGTCATCTCGGTAGTCACCCCCTTTCTAGCCATGTCATCTTTCACACAGTCCATCCATCGTTTCTTTGGTCTTCCCCTACTCTTATAGCCATCGACATTCATACTCAGAACTTTCCTCACGACATTTTCCTCATTCCTCCGCATCACATGCCCATACCATGACAACCGATGTCCGCACAACTTTTCAGTCACCGGTGCCACTTTCAAACTTCCTCTTATGTACTCATTTCTTATTCTATCCATTCGTGTAACACCACACATCCCTCTTAGCATTCTCATCTCAGCTGCATGCAATTATTTTTCATTCATTACTTTTGTGGCCCAACATTCTGATCCATACAAGGCAGCAGATAGACAGATAGATAAGATAGACATATAGTATACTACAAAAGAAGAATTTAACCAATATTCTAAGCAAAGTAAACAAAAACTTACTTTAATTATAAACCCATAGCCAGGCACTCCACAGCTACCAGCTCTAGATCCCTTGGGGCAGTTCAGTTCGTTGCAGATACTGCCGCCTTCTGACATTCCATACAGCTGCAGGACTGACACCAGGTTCGGTAACCTGGGAGATAAATAGATAATACTAAATTAAGGGCAATCCAATAAAATGGCGGAAAAACCGCCGCCACCGGCTGTTAACCGCCATTTAGTTCACGAAATTCAAACTTTTTTACGTTTTCAACAATTTGCAGGTCGTATCAGAGTCAAAATATGATTTGCGTTGATTTCGGATAATATCCCACAGGAACGTACTACCGGGAATTCCTTTCTTATTCCTTGTCTACATTATAAAGGGAATCTCTGTGCAAAATTTCAGCTTTCTGGGTCCAAAGGGTTCGGTCTGGGCGTTGATGAGTCAGTCAATCAGTTAGTCAGTCAGTCAGGACTTCTCTTTTTATTTATATATATATAGATTGCAGAACTAAAACCATTAGAATCGTTAATACAAAAGTTAGAATTGGCATCGAATGTCATAATTTCATGAAATAGTAATTCAATAGGGCAATTTGATCAGATCATAATTATCATGGGACCAAAGTGGTCGTGGAAATCGCGAAAAAAAAATCTGCTGTTCTCTACATTATGACGAGTGCAAATGTAAATATGGGGAACAGCAGATTTTTTTCGCGATTCGACGTTAAAAACAATGTCGTTATCGCTGAAAATACAGAGATGTTCGACGCCAAAGTATATTTTTGTGGAGCAACTTCCAATTTTTTATGTATGTATGTATGTATATATGTATGTATGCCCGTTTCTTTGTTCCCTCGTAAACGAATGAACGGATTTGGATGAATTATACGTCTTTAGGTTTCTCTTGGTAGTGCGAGTGTCACTGGCTACATTAAAATCAAAAACAAAGTAAAATGGCGGATTTGGGGTGCCATATTGTGGGGTTCAAAATTTTTTTTTCTTCTAATACCATCGAGTGGGATATCAAATTGAAGGGTTTTAAAAGGTGATTACAAAAATATTAACAACTTATACGGTTAAAAGCAATTCGAAGTGACAAATCGCAAAAAACACGAAAAGAAAATCGAAATCAAAATAACCCTCAAAACTTCTTGCAAGAACTAAATCGTCTGCGAAATTTTTCACATTTGTAAACTAAAAAGCTGGAAATAAAAAAAGTAATTAAAAAAACTAAAAAACCCGACTGCGGTAAAATTTAAGTTAAATAAACTGAAAAGCTAAAAACAAGCCCATTTTAAATTAAATTAAATTTGGAAGCAGGCGGGACCCATTCCATTTTTTATATTTTCAAACACAAACGCAGTCGGGATTTTTAGTTTTTTTAAATACTTTTTTTATTTGCTATTCTATTCTGTTAATTTTTTTTAAACCCTTCTCTGTCCACTGTATTTTTTGCGTCGAATAGTTTCATTGCGTTACGTCATACTCGACAATCCAAGAAACCAATTCTTGTGAATATTGAGCTAATAAAATAAATAAATAAAGCCTTTATTTACTGGTAACTAAGACTAATTACAATATAAAATAATTTAAATAAAAACCTAACTATAGCACTTCGGTGTCTTCGTTACTCAGCGCGTCCTGTGACGCATAGGCCTCCCCCAGGCTCTTCCATTAGTCACGGTCTTGTGCGTCTCTAGCCCATAGGGCACCAGCTGTTTTAACTATGTCGTCGTCCCAGCGTTTACGTTGTCTTCCTCTACTTCTTTTTGAGCCATCTCTAATTTGCCATTCCGTTACAGCTTTAGACCACTTGTTGCTCTTATCGCGGAACATATGACCAGCCCATCTCCATTTAAGTCTTTTTGTGTGGAAGGTAGCATCTTTCAATTTAGTAATTTTCCTCAGATCCTTAGCTCTCTTTTTGTCTATTCTCTTAAAGTTGAGTATGCTGCGTTCCATGCCTCTTTGGCAAGACGTAATTTTCTGCAGCGTCTTTTGTGTCAATGCCCATGTTTGACAGCCGTAAGTTAGGCATGGCAGAATGCATGTATTAAAAAGTTTTCTTTTGGAGGATATAGGATATTGGGCATTTTTCATAACCTCTTTGAGTGACCAGTACCTATTCCATGTGCTGGTTATGCGTCTTTCTAATTCTTGTTCCATTTGCCTGGTGAACGAAATCAGTTGTCCAAGGTAGATATACGAGTTCACATACTCTATACTTTCTCCGTGTATCCTGATGGTCTTTGCAATGCTGTTTGTCATAAGTTTTGTTTTCTCCTTGTTCATTGAGAGTCCCACTTTAATGCTTCCTTCTGCAAGCTCTTGTAACATCTTTTCTAGTGTGAGATGGTTATCGGAAATTAAGACTAAGTCATCTGCAAACCGTAGGTGGTTTAGTAATCTTCCATTAATATTGATGCCGTATTTTTGCCAGTCCATGCTTCTAAATACCTCTTCCAAGACTGCCGAGAAGATCTTCGGGGATAAAGGGTCTCCTTGTCTGACTCCTTTATGAATTGGAAATTCTTCCCCTAAAGTTTCAAGTTTTATCTGCGCTGTAGAATTTGTGTAAATATTTTTAATGATTCGTATATACTTCTGTTCTATCCCTTGGTGTTTTAAAGCTTTCCAAATGCTATTGTGGTCTAATGAATCAAAGGCTTTACTATAGTCTACAAATGCTAGATATATAGATTTGTTATATTCTTGTGCTTTTTCTATTAGTTGTTTAATTGTATGCATGTGGTCTGTCGTTGAAAATCCTGCTCTGAAACCTGCCTGTTCCACTGGTTGCTGTTCGTCTAGTTTTACTGTTATTCTATTCAGGATAATTTTTGAAAACACTTTGTACAAATTCGACATTAAACTTATAGGTCTGTAGTTTCCGATTTCATTCTTGTCACCTTTTTTGTGTATAAGTACTATTACAGACTTGGTCCATTGGGCAGGAATACTTTCGGTGGTTAAAATTTGATTGAAAAGGTACCACATCTCTTGTAGGTTTACATTTGTGATTGCTTTAAGAGCTTCGTTAGTTACGTAATCAGGACCCGGCGCTTTGCCATCTTTTTGTGTATGAATTGCAAATTCTATTTCAGATTTTAAAATTGGCGGGATGTCATCGTTGTTGCTGTCTAAACTAATTTCTTCTTCTTTGTGTTGGATAGAGTATAGGTTTTTGTAGTAATCGGTAGCTGCTGACATGATGGATTTTCTAGCGGTTTCAATTCTTTTCAATTTGTTTTTTATGCAAGGGATCCAGTCTGTTTTATTGCCTAGTTCTTTTAGGGCTTTTCTGATGCCTCCTGTTTTTGCTATGTGGTCGTTTATGCTTTGTATTCTTTTTATATTTCTTTCCTTTTTAAGGTTGTGACTTATTTCTTTGCTAATTTTAGTTATTTCTGCTCTTACACCTTTGTCTTTTTTCCGTTTAAACAAGTTTTTCCTTAGTTGAAAGAGCATTGTTGATGTTTTGCTAATATTCTTTCCCTCTGTTTGTTTCTGTTTTCCTTTTGAGAAAGCCTTATCCAGGAATGAATCGTACAAATATTGTATTTCGCTTGTGACTTGACTGGACTCTTGAGAAGGCTTGCTAAAGTTTATTTGAAGGTTCTTTGGCGTTCCTTTAAATTGTGATCTGGTTTTAGGAGGATCTTTAACCTGCAATGTTGCTCTCACCATTCTATGGTTAGTATTGAAGTTTAAGCAGTTGATTACGCTCACGTCATGGAATGGTTTCGGGTAGTTTGTTGCTATGTAGTCTATTTCATTTTTGTACTTGTTGTCAGGGGAAGACCACGTCCATTTGTGTTTTGGATTCTTTTTAAAGAAACTGTTCATATAACGAAGGTTATTCTCTAGTGCTAGATCTATCATTCTCTGCCCATTGTTATTTCGGTTACCTATACCAAACTTGCCAATGACTCTATCCTCATTAGGTTTCTGTGTTCCTATTTTTCCGTTGAAGTCACCCATGACTATAACGTTTTTGTGTGTGTTTTGTAAAGTTTTTGCTAGTTCGTTGTAGAATATATCTTTGTCTTGCTTTTTTGCCATCTCTGTTGGGGCGTATATTTGTATGATTGTCCATTTGTTCTTGTAACCCGGTAAGTTTATGTTTAGAACAGCAATTCTCTCGGATATGCCTGTTATTTCTTCAATATATTTCTTAAGATGTTTCTTGATTAAAAAACCTATCCCAAACTGTCCTTTAGTTTCGCCTTTGTAAAAGAAGATGAAGTCTTTATACTCCTCTATGTTGTTTCCTATTCTGCGTACTTCACTCAGTCCCAATATATCCCATTTAATGTTTTCCAAAGCGATTTGTAGTTCCTGCAGTTTTTCATCTGTTCTAAGTGAAAGAGTATTGAGTGTAGAAATGTAGATTTTTTTACCTATTTTAATATTCGCAGTGTTGTTCGCGATTGCTAGGGATGATTGTTTATTTCCAGGGGGGTGGCGGTCATGAGTCCCCACGGTGACCGGCCGGGTTGGGGAACTGTTTTTGTTGTATGTTGTTGCTATTTTATCGTTTGTATCAGATGTTCTGACACCGAAGTGCGCTAATTCCTAGTTTTGTTTTATTTCAGTGAGTGACTGTGATCTTGCTCTGTACATTTCCTCAAAAGCATTTCTAATGTTAGGTTTTTTGGAGGCATTGCTTCTTGTATCGTCAGCCGTTTTGTCAGTCGGTGAATTAAAATATTGTCTTTTCCTTTTGTCTCGGTTTTGTTCATTTATTTCTTTTACAATGAGTTTATCTTCTCTAAGGTAAGCGATATGACCTTTTTTCCTTTCTTCCTGTAATTTAGGCATCAATTCCTTCCTTTTATCTAGTGTTTCTTTGCTGAAATCTTCGCTTATGCTAATTCCTTTAGGTAGTGACCTCTTATTCTTCAAAACCTCAACTTTTCTCCAGTTAGTAGTGAAACTGACTAAAATCGGTCTTACTTTATCTTTCTTCATTCCTAATCTATGTGCTTTAATTATTTCATGTTTGTCGACATTAATCATCATTTTTTCCTTAAAGATAGATCTGACTATTTCTATGGGTAGTGTTTCTTTTGTTTCTTCTACTCCAAAGATTATCAAATTATTCCTTTTCTTTTCAGTCTCAAAGCTCTTAATTTTGTTTTGAAGTTCTACTATTTCTTCCCTTAACATAATGTTTTCTTTCTTCAATGGTTCTAGTCTCTCATCAATTATTTCAAGGATATTTTTTGTAACCGAGTTTGTTATTGTAGTGGTTTGTTTTTCCATCTCGGTTTTAAGTTTCTCGAATAAGTTTTCCATTTGACTTCTTTCCATTTTTTTTTCCCCCTTGGTTACCCTGGGTTTTGTTTGGCAACACTAGTTTTTATCAGGCAACACTTGTTTTTATTTGGCAACACTGTATCTGTGCAATATGTTTTATTAGGTTGGTAACAATTGTTCTCCTTTGTCTATGGTTTCGAAGATGGCGGTTGTTACCAGATGATGTCGTTCACTTTCATTCGGTCAGCTGTCAAACGATTTGTAAACAAACGTAATATTCCGTTACACAATAAGTGAGGTTAGAATAATTTCGAGTTCAATTTGGATCATGGAACTCACGGATGCATCGTTTTGTATGATTTGTTGCGGTATTTATCTTCCTTATCTTTACAGCAGTAGAATAACACTTCAATACACGGCAGGAAATCACTTTGTGCACAATATTTCTTTGGTTTTCTACGGAGCAAAATCAGGTACGTCTGTTCGGTAAGCACACCGGAAACGGAAAGATTGATTGAGCTAATACCACGCCTTAAAGGATTGCCACCGTTTACATTTACACTGTATATTTATTGTGTCTTACCTCTGTTTAATAGCCTTAACTGCCTCTTCCCGGATATAAGTACTCGAGGACACGATATACTCCACCGTGCTTACATCATAGTTCTCCAAAATGGACGACTTGATCATCTCCATGATGATCATTGGTGATAGTTGCAAGAGTTTTATCTGGTAAAAAATAGGAAATACTTAAATAAAAAAAAACCCAACTGCTTTAGAAGCGAGCTTATTCCCGAAATCCCCTTTGACAATCCCCTTCAATGGGGTTTAACTTTTTGTCCACAAATCCCCATTTTTAGCTTGATCAATATTATGATAACAGTAAGAAATATGTATACAGGGTGTTTGGCGCATGGACCGACACAATTTTTTGGGGGATTGGGGGGTCATTTGCTAGGTTTCACCTAAATACCTCCATGTCCTAAGTGTGACGGTAATAGTTTTATTTTTTTTTTGTTCTTTCTTTGAATTACCCAAAATCTCGCCTTTGAATCGATATTTTTTTTTTGTTTATGGTTGTAAAAGAACAAAATAATTTTTATTATAGTCTACAATGTATTCTTATTCGAAATAAAATAAAAAAATATAGTAACCGTAATAAGTCTTTTCTTAAAACACTCCATAACTGACTCTCTAACTAGTATTTTGACTACATTTGAATTGTTTTTCATAGCGTGTAGCATACCCTTAGAAAGGGTACAAGCTAAAGAACTTTTTGAGATAAAAATAAGGTCAAAATGGCTTTATTTAAAAAAAAAATGAATTTAAGAGTAGTAACTTTTCATACATTTAAACATTTTTAAGACTTTGGAAGCACGTAAGTCATTTTCTACTGATCAATTACATCAAATAATAATTTATTTAGAATAAAAATACATTGCAGACTATTATAAAATTTATTTTGTTCTATTGCAACCATAAACAAAAAAAATATATCGATTCAAAGGCGAGATTTTGGGTAATTCAAAGAAAGAACAAAAAAAAACATATCTCAATTACCGTCACACTTAGGACATGGAGGTCTTTAGGTGAAACCTAGCAAATGACCCCCCAATCCCCCAAAAAATTGTGTCGGTCCATGCGCCAAACACCCTGTATTTAAGTAGATAATTTTAATCACAAAAATTATCAATACATTTAAATGAATGTTAAATTCCCCCCGGATTGGTCTGATTTAGGAAATCAGATGAATCTGGGGCAAATCTAACTAGAGTAATTATGAAAATATTTGGTGAAGATCTTATGAGCATGTTTCAGAATAGCTCCTCAAAATGCAGTAAATTGCCGAATCTTAAGTGTCTAAACATAGTTACTATGCCGAAGTTACGCGACCGAAGTTCCGCGCCTGATGTTACGTTCCGTCGTGTTCGGCTGATGACACACCATAAGTGCCGAACTTACGCGTCGGAAATTCAGTTGCGCAACTTTGTGTGCCTGCCTCCCGCTGCTCCCCGCCCCGGATCTTCTTCGGCAATCGAACCGAACTTCGGTCACGTATAATGTGTACGGAATACGTTGCCGCCGAATTGCCGCTGAACTTACGCCCGACCGAAGTTCGGCTATAGTGTGTCGTCAGTAATTCAAATAGCATTGCAGGCGTAATCATGCCGAACTTCGGTCGCGTAACTTCGGCATAGTGTGTTTAGACACTTAGATTTTTCTACCAGAGGAATCGGCCCTTTAACTACTAGGTAAGGATTTATGGAGCACCTGGGACCAAACTCTCATAACAAAACTAGAGAATTATGAAAATAATTATTAAAATTCTCTAAAAAAACAATATTAATGTTAGTTTAACAATAAGGTCAGTAGATGGCGCTACTGTGCAAAAAGTTGAAGGGCCTATTTCACGATGTCCGAATAGCCATTACTCACCGATTATATTCAAAAATGGAACAGAATTTGTATGAAATTATTTGCCAAAGTAAGTTAATAAGAATTTAATCGTAGCTGGTGAAAAAACAGGCCCAAGAAGAAACAAATGAATGATTTCCGTACCTTATATTTCTGAATAGCTTCCAACATGGCCTGTTCGCCGCCGCTAGGATTGTACACTGTTGTAGCACCTACTCTTAGAGAGGCCAGTCCATACATCAGTCCGTATGTATAGTAAAATTCTCTGGAGTTGTAGACACTTATTTCGCCTGTGTCGCTGAAAGAATACGTCGATATGATACAGTACGATTTAAAGGCATAAGGAACAGGGTGTAAAGTTTACTCATCCTCCATTGAAAAGGGAGGATCCTCCCACCAGACGGGTGTCGTGTCTGGTGGGCAACTGCCCCACGGTTGAGGTCGGGACGTTGTATATATGCTAGTCGCGCGGTAAACTCTGATTGCGCGATGCAGGTTGCGTGACGTCATGTCATTGTAATGCGTAGTTCGTATGTGGCGATGTAGATGCCACCACATTATGACTTGTTATAAGTGTACAAGTGAAATATTAGGTATTAGTTTTACAAATATGGGTACTATTATATTACTCACTCTTCCTTAAAATTTGTCTGCGAATTTAACAGAAAACCCAAATGCGTTACAGGAATTCCTTTAGGTAGACCAGTAGTTCCTGATGAGAATACTATAAAAGCAACGTCTTCCCATCCATTTACAGGAACCGGTAGAAAGTCTTCTAACTTCGTGGTCTCTGTCAGGAAATCCTTGAAGAGGACAGCACCATCTATTGTGTCGTTCCCGTATAGAAAGTAATGTTGGATGCTCCCGACTTCGTCAAAGGTCGCTTTGTGAGTTTCATAAGCGGAGAGAGAACAAAACATGACTTTTGGACGAACTATCTTGACCCGGTGGAGGAGAGGGACTGTGGAGGAATAAAAGAGTGGTTAGAGCTTCAGCTGTTCCCGACAACCTGATATTCATTTGATACGCGTATACGGTTCCACGTTTTAGTTCTAAAAAGATATTTTAATTTCATGAAACTAACGTTTATTTATTTACAATTTTCTAAAATATCATCCTGGAGCAACCTGTAGCGCAGAGATGAAATTAAAACGAACGAGAGAAAAAAAGGTCACGCCATTGGAGTTTTTTTTTGTGATTTTTTGTGCAAAAAATTTATTCATGAAGCCACTCACAGCTGGGTCAAAACAATAGACAGACGATGAAAAGGTTGTCAACGACCTTTTACCAGCTGACATAGAAGAATAGCTTCATGAATGAGTCGTTTGCATAGAGTGATCCTAATTTTGGTTATTATTTTATAACTTAGTTTGTTTGATTTTTTTTTTCAATTTGTTAATTATTTTATCTTATTATAAGTTTTATGATTACTGGCCACTAGCCCTACCTGTGTCTTTAATTAATGTCGCAATAGCGGCAGCACGTTGTAGATCTCCCTGAAATACTGCGCGTATTGGAGGGGGTACTCTACTCTCTACCAATTTTAAGAGAACCTCTAGATAAGTAAATACCACTTACAGCTTCCATAGGTTGGATCCGTGGGAGAAAAAGTAGCGCCTGCGCACATAATCCCCAACACAGTAGGTAGATACTCAAAAATTTTCTCACTGCAAATACAGACTACGTCTCCCTTTCCAACGCCCATACGTCTGAGTGAGAGAGCGATATCAGCTGTCATTTGAGCTAACTCTCCATAGGACATTTGTTCTTCAGTGTCAGCATTGATCTGAAAAAAAATTGTAATGACATTTTTTTTATGTTCCCACTGCTGGGACCTCTTCTCTGTGAGAGGGAGTGGGCCGTAATCCACCACGCGGACCAAATGCGGGTTGGTGGATGTGACATGTCTTTGAATTTTTGGTTCTATTTTAGGACATGCCGGTTTCCTCACGATACGACGTGTTTCTTTAACGTTTTGAGAGCAGTGATGATGAAATAAAAGTGTACATGAGTATCCATGTCTCTAAGGACCTTTGTAGACATTACTAGGTACGGGAAAATAGAAGTCGTAACGCTGGAATTCTTGATGCGGGAAGTATTTGACTCAACGCACAGAAGGCAAGTTGGCTTCTAGCGCTGCGACAACATGTTAAAAAAGTGATTTGTTATAACAAACTAAGTTATGACTGTGATGAGTGATGAGCCGACTATGGGTTTTGCCGATAAGAATAAGAAAGTCCTGCACCAGCCAGGGGTTGTCCTTGGGTGCACTTGCATAGTGCATACAGGGATAATCGTCGTTTAGTGGCTCCTCATAATTTAAAATTGTCTAAGGGGCCTCTGCGAGTTGGCTTCGGCCCCTCGTACGCCTTCCAAATTCGGGGACCCCAGGCTTCCGAGATATGTCAAAGAAATTTAAAAAGAATAAGAATAATTTTAATCTTTAGGAAATTACGTTCAAATGCGTTGATTCCTGGAAATCTAACTAGGATTTAGCCGACTAGATTTTTTATTATAGTGATAAAACTATTGCATTTATTTGGTTGAATTTTTGTAAGTAGACTGGGATTACATATAAGCAATTTAGTATTTATTGTCGTGTTGTCCATTTCACTTTGTATACTCCTAGAATACAAGCAAATTGCTTTTATATAAAAACAAGGACTTACCAAAGCTGTAACATCTTTATTCTTAACCATGTTATCGTACAATTCTTTGCCTAAATTGAGGTGAGCAGGAACCCTCACATTCTCATTCCCATATCTGTAAAGACTGTTTTTGAGCATTTTTGATATTGGAGCAACGTCTTTTTGCTTTCAAACTTTTTGTACCGATCTGCAAAAAAGAAAACAAGTTATGAAGGCTGTTGGAGGCAGCATTACCGTGCAGTCTACACTGCAGAAGACCTTGGAGACGCGTCGTATGTGGTCGCGATACTCAGCATTGTGGGAACGATGAAGAAGAGAAAAGGAAATAAAATAAAGAAAGTAAACTGAGGGCAAGATTCACAGATTGCAATTTGAGTTTACTTTACCAAGTAAAGTAAGCGTTCCATACGAACATTACTAGTATTTAGTGATTTAACAATTAACGAATGTTATAAATTTTGTTAATTGATAACTACACTAATACGTTTACCTCATACAACTTCGAATTAAAAGAAATATGTAAATTTGTCCATAAGCATCAAGAGTTCTACACAAAACGCGAAGACATCCAATCACAGTACACACTTAGGCACCGATCTAGGCTAAACATACCAACATCTAAGCTAAAATAGCATTCCACAAGTCCCTACGTAATGTCTATAAAGATATACAATAAATTACCAGACATAATAAAGAAAGAAGAAAAGTTCAATATATTTGTAACAAAACTTAAAAACTTATTAATAAAAAAATGCTATTATTCTTTAGATGAATATTTAAATGATAAACATAAATAATAGGAGAAATGTTAAAAGTATATGTTAAGGAAATTACTAATATAATAAAAAATGACATAAAAATAATAATTGATAACAAAAATTAGTGATAGTCACGCAATTTATAGATATGTTTAAAATAAAAATGGTATGATATGGTAATTATGAATATAACAATAAATGATAATAATAACAATAACGAAAATACATTGTCAAGGACGGTACGGTTGACATCTGTCGGGCATGCCACCGTCCCGGTGAATCAATCCGACATATTGTTTCCGGTTGTTCTCGTCTTGCTAACGGCGAATACTTGCACAGACACAATCTAGTGGCTAGGATTATCCACCAGCAACTTTCCTTGCAGTATAACTTTGTGGAGTCCGAAGTGCCATATTACAGGTATGTGCCCGACCCAGTTCTCGAGAATGGCCAAGCCACATTGTACTGGGATCGATCTATCATCACAGACAGGACTATTGTAGCCAATAAGCCTGATATTGTGGTGATAGATCGACGAGAGCGCCGTGCAATTATTGTTGATATCGCTGTCCCTCATGACGAGAATCTTGTGAAAGCTGAGAAAGATAAAAAAAATTAAGTATCTTGACTTAGCACACGAGGTTGTTGACATGTGGGACGTAGACTCTGCAATAATTGTACCGATAATTGTTACAGTTAATGGCCTAATAGCACAGAGCCTCGATCAACACCTCAGGAGGCTCTCATTGCGTGGCTGGATCAAGGGCTTGATTCAGAAAGCAGTACTCCTGGACACGGCACGCATAGTGAGGAGGTTCCTCTCTCTAGAGCCCTGACCACCGGTAGCTTGGACCCTGTTCCCGATATCGGTGGGCTAATATTTTAATATTTTTAAATGTTTTTTTTTTTATTTTTGTTTTTATAAAAATATTTAAAAATGTAAATGATATGTACATAAATGAAATAAAGGAAATGATAATAATAAATAATGTAATGTTGCCCCCTTGCCGCTACGACACTATGTGCTAGCGACCGTTTTCGGGGGCCCATTATTGAGTGTGCAAGTCACCCCCTGCCATTTTATCCGTGTATTATAAAACATTGATCCGGCAGGGGCCATAGTCAGTTCATAGTTTTAGGTAACCAGTCCACTTTAGCCACTCAAATCCATAGTCCAATCTCGTTATTTCCATATACTGCAATAGTCCTTCACCAACCGGGGGTTGTCCTTGGGTGCACTTGCATAGTGCGTACAGGGATAATCGTCGGTTGGTGCCTCACCTCATTTCATTGAAAGTGTCTAACGGGCCTCTGCGAGTTGGCTTTGGCCCCTCGTACGCCTTCTAAAGGTCCGGGACTCCAGGGTCCCGAGAATTGTCAAGACACATAAAAATAATGTAATATAATAATAAAATAACCGCAGTATCTCTACGTTGACGTCGTGGTGGGGCTTGCGCGCTCCGAATTTTAGGTCTGTGCCGGTAGAGTTAACTTTGCCGGAATGGGTCTAGGATGAGGAGCCAGACCAAGAGAGATACAGAAACCAGCAGGGCAGCATGTGGCGAGCTGTTGGCCAGTAGCGACCCCACGGACCCTATCTCCCGGGAGAAGTCTTGTTCCTCACCTCTCGCTTGCCTTTATTGGCCGGCTGGAGTGAACACTGACGAGGAACAGAGCTCCCACCTCTTTCTTGCCTTTATTGGCCGGTTTGAGTGGAGATTCGCAAGAGCAAACGTGCTCGGAGGAAGGAAGTATTCCAGTAAGTGTTTGTAGGGATCTTGACCATCTTCCGAGCTCTGGGATTGTTCTGAGAACCGTGGGATACCTCTCCACTCCTCACAAGCACCTCAGGACATGTTGCCCCCTTGCCGCTACGACACTATGTGCTAGCGACCTTTTCGGGGGCCCATTATTGTGTGTGCAAGTCACCCCCTGCCATTTTATCCGTGTATTACAAAACATTGATCCGGCAGGGGCCATAGTCCTTTCATAGTTCTAGGCAACCAGTCCACTTTAGCCACTCAAATCCATAGTCCAATCTCTTTATTTCCATATACTGCAATAGCCCTGCACCAACCGGGGGTTGTCCTTGGGTGCACTTGCATAGTGCGTACAGGGATAATCGTCGGTAGGTGCCTCATTTCATTGAAAGCGTCTAACGGGCCTCTGCGAGTTGGCTTTGGCCCCTCGTACGCCTTCTAAAGGTCCGGGACTCCAGTGTCCCGAGAATTGTCAAGACACATAAAAAAAATATATATAACAAAAATAATAATGCAATTAAAAAATACGAGTAATAATAAATTAAATTAAATAATATAGCAATAATTATTATTCATGATCTCCTAAAACAGGGCTTCCTCTCTCCTACCCTTTTGCTGTGCCCTACAGGGTCCATAATGATCTAAATGATATACTATACCACCTAAGTACACATTATGGTAAAGCAATAAAGATATTGAGTATTGAATTATAGGCAGAACAGTTATTTTGTGCGCGCAAGCAGAGATTTCAATAATATATGCAAGGAATATGATTTTGATCCATTCACAATTAGTGTGAATTCGGCCAGAAGGTGCTTAAGCCTCAAATTTTCAATTCAAATTCAATTCAATTCAAATTCTTTATTGCAATTTTCAATGATATACAACGTGTAACGTTAAATGCTCAAAATCTCTTACCCCTTAAGAGGTTTTGCGCATTTAACGTTACACGTTGTACTCATCATTGTACTCATAATTATGAACAACATTTACTATGGGACCAAACCTGAAATCGCGAAAAAAAATCAGCTGTTCAGTACATTTATGTTCGCATAATTCGTTAAAATGTACTGAACAGCTGATTTTTTTTTCGCTTTTCAGGTGTGGTGTGGGAAGGAGGTGTTTTAGCTGCGAACTCCATAGGTTCACAACTAATGATGATGATTGGTTTTCCATCGGATGACGTTTTTTACATTTATATATTGTAACAAATCTACTAGCCTAAAGAAATAAAAGGGGCTAAGGTAAGATTTGAACTATGTATTGAAAACTAAAAGATAAAAAATACAGGCCAGATACAAAAAAACACACTATTACACTGAGGTTGAGAGAGGTTTCTTCAATTATTATTGAGAGAGGCGTAGTTTGGTTAGGAAGATGAAGTAGAATTTTTCGAGTCGCTCCGTTATATATTATGGTTATTTTAGTGTATAACCCTCCTTTCGGGATCGACCGCAGTCGGGTAAGTTTTAGTCGCTGAGTAAGTTTTCCCGGTCGAAGAATACTTTTAGTTAGGAGATGTTTCGCTTATAGCTTCCGGAGCAGAACCAGGGGGGTGAAACCATCATACATCTGACAGTAAATATTAAATGTATGGAAGGTGGCGACATCCATGGTTCACGTTTTGAAAACTTTTAATAAAAAGTATACTATTGCTTGATAGATGGAGCTTTTAATAATAATAACTTGCAATAACAAGATGACAGATTGGCACTTGACACAATTCAAATTTCAAAGTTTTTTGAAGTTTTCGTGCTGTCGTTCGTTCGTTACGGGAGTGATATGTATGTTCGAATGGGGAGTGATACGTGAGTTCGAATGACGTTTTTGCGAAGGTCGTACTGCTTATAACTATTTTCGGATTTCTCGAGAGATTTGCATTGATTCTTGGATTTTGTGACACCTGGCTTTACTGTTAACTCTGTTTTCGACCCTGGACTTCGTGATACTTTGTTCACCGATTGACCCATAGGCTGCTTCCGTCCCTGGACTTCGTGATACTTTCCTACTGATTGACCCCGCTTTCTCGACCTCCGGTTGTGTACTCGATTTGGATATTGTTGATTACATGCAGACTAAAAACATGCAGAAAAAATGCTATTTTGGATGTGAAAAAACAAAAAATTAAAGAAAATATTGAAAAATAGTGGTTAAATCAATTTGTGACTTCTAACTTGCACGTCGCATAAAAATAATAAGCTAGATTTTCAAATCAAATCAAATCAAATCAAATTGTTTATTTATAAAAACAGTATTGTAGTACATGGTAATTTAGGGTTGACAAATTAGTGTACCTACTAAAACTACAACTAAAATGGTGGTGAGGTGCTGCTTTCCCAGCTAGGTTACAGAATAACCTGTATAAGGGAGTGCAGTGCCAGTCCCCATTGGGTAATATAATGATATTGTACACAGTACGTGGTCTTCTACTACAATTTTATTACAAAAGGAAAAAAATCATAATAAAAAGATGAACATTTGCTAAAAGGTAAGTGAGTGTGATTGTGTGAGTGTGTGTATGTGGGGGTGTGTATATGTGTGTGCGCGCGTACGTGTTTGTGGACGTGCGTGTGTGTGTGGTGTGCGTTGTCGCGTCTGTGCGTGTGTAGGTATGCGGGTTTGCTTCTGTGAGAGAAATGGTATGATTTTGAAACATATTTTTATTTATGCTGTTAAAAACTTTTTTGTCTCATCGTAAGTTTTATTTTGTAGAAATGAGTAAACTGCTTTTTTGCATTTATGGTACGTCATACCATAGATTGGACAATGTTTATTAATTTTATTGTATAAATTCGGGCTTTGGTAGTAGCAGAATCTTTTAATGCTGGATGATCGTGTTTGCGGTACCGTACATATTAGATCTTTTCGTCGTTTTGTGATTTTTTTGAATGGGGTTTTGCGATGTTGTATTAGGATGGCTTGTAAAATGTAGTGTTGTCTTACATTAAGAATTTTCCAATCTTTGTACAACTCACTGGTAGGATATAAAATAGGCCGAAAAGTAGCAACTTTTAAAACAGCTCTGTGGGCTATTTCCAGAGGCTTCAGAGTAGTTTTTGCCGCACCACCCCAGCAGGAAATACAATATGTAGCAATAGAGGAGCATAAAGCAAAATAGACGGTTCGTATAGTGTTTATATTTGCTACATGTCGTAGGTTTCTAAATACATAAATTAGTTTACGGACTCTTGTAGTGAGCAGGTTTATATGCGTCTTGAAGTTGAGGTGCTTATCCAGTACTACGCCCAAATATTTTGTATGTTCAACAGATGCTATAGATGAACAGTGACAGGAGGTTTTAGTATGACAAAGATGTGCTTTTATTGTGATTGGAGTGTGTGGTTGTGTGATCGGGCTGATTGAGTAAGTAAGAACGTTTGTTTTGTTAGTGTTTAGTGTAAGTGTGTGTGAGGTGAGCCATTCCAGAGCTGTGTTGAAACCATTTTGAGCTACATGTTCAAGCTCTGACCAACTATCGGCTGTAAATGTGATGGCAGTGTCATCTGCAAATGCAATAACTTTGCCATTAGGGATATCAAGGTTGCACAGATCATTAATAAATATCAAGAAGAGGGTGGGGCCTAATATGCTACCTTGGGGGACCCCGTAGCAGATTGGGAGCTCGTTACTGTTATGATTATCAATCCTAACAATTTGAGTGCGGTTTGTTAGGTAACTCCGGAAAAGTTCCAGTTGCGTTCCCCTAACACCCATACTCTCAAGCTTGAGCAGAAGGGTGGGGATGGGAACGGTGTCAAACGCTTTTGCGAGATCCAAGAACAGCGTAAGAACCTTTTTATTTTTGTTTAACTGCTGAATTACATGACAAGTTAGATCTTGAACTGCATCGCAAGTAGATTTATTTTTACGAAAGCCATACTGTTGTGAGGATAAAAGGTTATTACGTTCGAGGTAGTGGACAAGTCTTTTGTTTATTAGACGTTCTAGTAGTTTGGACAACGCACTTAGAACCGCAATCGGACGGTAGTTATTTGGTAAATACCCATCTCCACCCTTGAAGACTGGATGAATTATTGCCTTTTTCATAGAAGTGGGAAAGACGGCAGTTTCAAAACATAAGTTGAATATATGGCATAGTATGGGTGCCAGCGTACTTGCGTATTTCTTTAAGAAAAGCGGTGAAATGGT
The DNA here is from genome assembly GCA_905163495.3 of Cosmia trapezina. NCBI lineage: Eukaryota > Metazoa > Arthropoda > Insecta > Lepidoptera > Noctuidae > Cosmia > Cosmia trapezina. The sequence continues at coordinate 1,462,404 of LR991047.1, forward strand.
ATCCCAACCAGTGGCTGCGTTCAGTCGCAGCGATCCTATAGCCGATATAATTTCATCAGTATCTGTTAGATCTAGGACAAAGGACGTTAATGGAACATATTTCGGTTGGGTTTGTGAGGGTGTAGTGGACTGTAAGAATGTGTGGTAGGTAAGATTGTCTGCTAGTGTACTGCCAATGCTGGCAAAAAAGGAATTTACTTCGTTGCAAGATTGTACGGGCGATGATGAGCAATTCAGAAGTTGTGTGGATGAGGATTTACTTTTATTAGTATTCGTAACTCGCTTTATTGTTAATCGGGCTATTACAAGAATCATTCATAGTTGGTGCACGGGTGTGAATAGAATTTTATCTAGAAAATTAGGTAGCAATTTTGATCGGGAGGATAACATAAAAGTCAAAGCAGAACGCTATTTTAATGTATTACACATAAACGTAGTGTTTACAAAAATAAAAAGAAGTAAATATTATTAAGCTAATTGTTCTTTTATTTAAATTATATTCCTACATAAATACATAGCACCTACCTAGTACCTATATCCATTTGCAATTAAGTGTACTGGCATCTAGCGGATAATAGAATTAATTGTCTAGTTGCTATCAGTGCCATCTATTTTTCACGTAATTTACAACTTATTATTAAAATTCGTAGAGTTGCACATCTATTCCAGATATTAGTGTATAGTCTATGTCTCCGAGTCTTCCATCCATCCATTCATCAGCGTTTTTCAAAATCGTCTTCCAATTTCAGATCCTTTCCACATTTGAAGCTTTCCGTCATCAGAATGCCAAACGCCACAGTCAATGCTTGAATCTGCCAGTAATATACGTTGAATTCCGAGTGTGTGTGGATTAATTTTATAAAAGTAATTTAAGATACAGCTATTCAATAATAAATAAAAATTATCTATAAAATACAATATTTGACCTAACATATTGATAAAAAGAATTTAAATTAAATCAAAAGGAAAGATCATAGATTCTAAGCCAGTATGAAACTTTATGAAAGATAGTTAAAAGAAAAAGTAATGACAGCTTGACAGCCTGACGTAAGTGTCATAACAAAGAAAATTTATAGAAAACGAATTGTTTTAGACCAATTCGCAATATATGAATGTAAATCTTTATAAAAGATAAATAAAAATGGATGCAAAGTGTAAGTAAATGTAGTAAGTGATGTAGTGCAATAAATAGATGCTATAATATATATGATATAAGCTCATATACCTAATAAAAAAGGGTTTTTCTTATGCAGACATGGGGTGTATTCGACACTTGAGGGCTTCTTGAGGGGTTAATAGCTGTAAGTCCTCCATGTACAGTCAGCAACAAAAGTCGATTAACACTTGTGTTTTCTAAATCTTAATTATTGAGAAAAATACTTCATGAAAATCGGAACAGATGTAAATTTTAAAGAAACTTAACTCTTGTCTAATAAATGAAATACTAAAAAGCAGGTTATCGTATCATTTTGTGTTAATTTAGACGATGTCAAAAGGTAGCACTGTTAACAGAATTCTATTCTATTCTAGAGAAAAATAGAATAGAAAAGATTTAGAAACTCAGAAAGAACGCTAAGCGAGAACGAAGTAATAGCGCGGGCATCATTTAGCCACGACCCAATACTCGTATCAATCTAAATTATATTTATCTTAAATCTAAAGTAGACTAAGTAGATAAAAGACTAACAACATTTCGATAAGATTAAAAAAACCTATATAGATTATATTCGAGGCCTATGGAAGTTAAGTATGTTAGTAATCCTAATCATGTTGATTGATAAGCTCAATGACATGTGTCAATCAAAATAGTGACCGTTAAATTTCCAATGCACGTGAATTCACGTGATTTTGGAGGTACACTCAACCGCGCCACAGTGGTAAAGGAAGAAAAAACGTTTATTTGGACACAGTTCGTGAAACGCAAAAATACAAAAGAAAAAAACAATAGGAAAATAATATAACAACAACAATAACAAATTTTAACATAAATAGTCGGGGGCGAAGACCTAATTTTGTAAAATCTAATAGAAGTATCTAAAAAATGTGCGCAGCCTAGTTGACTGTTGACATACGTCTCGCTAAAAGTCAACGACAAGGCTGCGCGTCATTTATTTCGAAGCTTCTAGAACCTTCTAGAAGCTTCGACTCGACCTTATTGGACGAGCGGATTGTGGCGGGAGCGGTTAGAAAAGGGTTCGCGTTATAAAATAAATAAATAATAATAATAATAATCCGCAGCATCTCTACGTTGACGTCGTGGTGGGGCTTGCGTGCTCCGAATTGTAGGTCTGTGCCTGTAGAGTTTACTCTGCCGGAATGGGTCTAGGATGAGGAGCCAGACCAAGAGAGATACAGAAACCCGCAGGGCAGCATGTGGCGAGCTGTTGGGCAGTAGCGACCCCACGGACCCTATCTCCCGGGAGAAGTCTTGTTCTTCACCTCTCGCTTGCCTTTATTGGCTGGCTGGAGTGAACAATGACGGGAACAGAGCTCCCACCTCATTCTTGTTTATTGGCTGGCTGGAGTGAACAATGACGGGAACAGAGCTCCCACCTCATTCTTGTTTATTGGCTGGCTTGAGTGGAGATTCGCAAGAGCAAACGTGCTCGGAGGAAGGAAGTATTCCAGTAAGTGTTTTTAGGGATCTTGGCCATCTTCCGGGCTCTGGGATTGTTCTGAGAACCGTGGAATACCTCTCCACTCCTCACAAGCACCTCAGGACATGTTGCTCCCTTGCCGCTACGACACTATGTGCTAGCGACCGTTTTCGGGGGCCCATTATTGAGTTTGCAAGTCACCCCCTGCCATTTTTTCCCCCGTGTATAATAAAACATTGATCAGGCAGGGGCCATAGTTCTTTCATAGTTCTAGGTAACCAGTCCACAGCCTACCCAAACCCATAGCCCAATATGTTTTGTTTCCATGTTCTGCAATAGCAGGACTATTGCAGAACATGGAAACAAAACATATTGGGCAATAGTCCTGCACCATCCGGGGGTTGTCCTTGGGTGCACTTGCATAGTGTATACAGGGATAATCGTCGGTTGGTGCCTCCTCATAATTTAAAATTGTCTAAGGGGCCACTGCGAGTTGGCTTCGGCCCCTCGTACGCCTTCCAAAAGTCCGGGACCCCAGGGTCCCGAGATATGTCAAAGACACTTTAAAAATAATAGTACCTAATAATAAGCTCGTTGGGCAGCTGGATCAAGGGCCTGATTCAGAAAGCGATACTTCTGGACATAGCACGCATTGTTAGGAGGTTCCTCTCTCTGAAGCCCGCCGGTAGCTTGGACCCTGTTCCCGATACCGGTGTGTTACTATTTTTTATATTTTAAAATGTTTTTATATTTTCTATATTTTAATATTTAAAAATGTAATTTATATGTATATTTAATGAAATAAAGGAAATAATAATAATTGGCAACAATTTGGTTGCCCATGGTCTTTTGGGGCTGTGTGTCGTGCAGCTAGTAAGTCTGCAACTTGCAAAAAAACAAAATACCTAATAAGACTTCGTCCGCGTGAAATTTCTTGCTCCCCCGACCCACCCCGTCGCATAGCATCGCCTAGCCGAGCTATTACTTCGTTTTCGCTTAGTGTTCTTTCTGACTTTTTTTCTTTTTGCTCGGCTCCTAATGCGTGTACTAGCGTGATGTTAAATAGCCTACAGTCTTCCTCAAGAACTGGGCTATCACATGATTTTTTTTTTTTAAACCCGACTGGTAGTTCCAGAGATTACCGCGTTCAAACAAACTAACAGACTTCCGCTTTATTCCACCGAGAATATTGAAATAATAAATCGAGAGGGTCATCAATCCGCGGAAAATCTTGCAATTCAGAAAAATGACGTATTTGTATTAAAATTTTAATACAACTGGGGTACCCAATTGATGCAGCCCACTGTACATACCCTGCTAATAATTGTGTTGTATAGGTCATAATGTTTTGTAAATACTATACAACAAGTACACCTTAAATCTATACTTTATGTATATACTTTATGAAATAAACTCGCTTTTCGTGTCCATCTGTGTGGCCGCATTGTTCTTCTAAACTACGCCACGGATTTTGATGCGGTTTTGAGTATCATTTAGAGAGTTTATTCCGGAAGGTTTAAATGTATATTAAATTAAAATTACCTTGGACACCATGGCCTATCCTGCAGCAAGAGCGCTGGTCGGATGGCAGCTCTTCGGCGTTTCACACCGCGGTCCGAACCACTCGTGGTGCGAAACGACGAAACACCCGTTTTAGAACCCAATGGCTTGTCACGCGACGATGGCAAGAGGCCAGAAATGGAATGACCATAATGCCTTGGAAGTTGGGTAGGCCTTTGGTGTGGGATGCAAGCTGTGTCGACACCCTCGCGCCATCCCATCTTCCTAGCACGGCGGGCTGTGCTGGGGCGGCAGCTGCAGGAGCAGAACACCTCAAACGGCGCAAATATAATAACCTTATTGGGAGCTATATGTTTGAGCCGTTTGGGGTTGAAACACTAGGGCCTTGGGGTCCGAGTGCTCATCGAGTTTTTCGGGACCTCGCCAAGCGGTTGGTCGACTCTACACGGGACCAAAGGGCTGGCCTATTTTTAGCCCAAAGAATTAGCATTGCCATCCAGCGTGGCAATGCTGCCAGCCCTTTGGGCACATTTCCCACTGACAGCGATGTGGACGAATTTTTTGATGCCCTATGAGCTCTTCCCCTTTTTATTTTCTATTATATACTTGTACATAATATGTAAATAATATATTAGTGTTAGTTTATATTAATAATGTAATTCCATACTAGATTATTTGAATAAATAACAATAAAAAAAAAAAATAAAAAAAAAACTTATTTAAAATAGTATAGAAACCTTCATGTTTTGTCATGTCGTAAAAACCGTGCGAAGCATTGCCGGGTGGCTAGTATATACCCATAGACTTATAAAAAAAGATGGACTCCGCGCCACGCATATCGAAAGTGAAGCACCCTACCGATCTATGTGTGCGTGATTTGAGTACCTGCAAAGACGCCGTCGCTCGTGTCACGTAATGGCGGCCGGTCGGCATACTATGATGTAAATGTGTGCGCGAGGCGTGTTTGTACAAACGGACCCGGCATACTTACTGTGCTTCACTTTCGATATGCGCAGCGCGGAGTCCATCTTTTTTTATAAGTCTATGTATATACCATACAGGACGTCCCACGGATATGCCACATGTAGGGAAAGTACCTTGAATATTGTAGATGGAACATTCTACTGAAAGAAGACATTATTTGAATTTAAAAAACAATTTAAACTGCATTCATAGATATTTAAATAATTACATTGTTGAACCGGAAATCGAACCCGTTACATGAGAAAAATAATCACCTGTAGCTTTATCATACCGATCGAAAAGCTTCATCATAAGGATTATTTTTTTCTAAATAACATAAGTAGTGTCACAAATAAAAGGAAGAACATGAATTTTAACTTTTGATATGAAATTTTGTTCAGAAAAATGAGGGTCTCATTTTAAGCATTTGATAAATTGATTAATTTTGTATTAAAAATGTTAGAATTCATGGTCTTCCTTTTATTTGTGAAACTATGTTATTTAGCAAAAAATAATCCTTACGATGAAGCCTTTCGATCGGTATGATAAAGCTACAGGATGATTATTTTTCTCATGTAACGGGTTCAATTTCCGGTTCAACCATGTAATTATTTAAATATCTATGAACGCAGTTTAAATTGTCTTTTAAATTAAAATAATGTCGTCTTTCAGTAAAATGTTCCATCTACAATATTCAAGGTACTTTCCCTACATGTGGCACATCCGTGGGACGCCCTGTATATAAGAAGGCGTGAGATTATGTATGTATGGGTACATAAATAAAAAGATACGAACCTTTTTATCTTTCAACACGAACACTAGTTTTAAATATTCTCAGAAAATAAAACAAAGCACGATTAGATTTAGCAAATACAATAAGTTTTTCTAAATAAACTGAACACTTCTCTTTCTCAATACAAAACACTTGTGACTACTACCTAACTAAGACTGCACTGTGAATTTTATTCGCGCGAAATTATTATCGCAATTCTGTAACACTTGGTATCTTAACTATGTATCTACATGCACTAGTGATATAAAATTCGTGCAGTAAAAAAATAAAAACCGGTCAAGGTAACTTGTACCTACTTTCTGTGCAAATAAAGAACTATTATCTACACCCATGTTATAAATCTCCTATAAAAGTTTCTGAAACAGTTAGCTTATTGCCAACATTATAACAACCAGTGTCATAGTAACCATTATATCATCCAAACGGGTGTTATAATGTTGTACTGAATTTCGTAAAGCAACTCGTTTTCAAAAATGAACATTGTAATGCACGCGCGTTTCACTACAACAGCGCCGTAATTTAAAAAAAGAACTTATTTGAATTTACGGCGTATATGACGCCGGCCGCAATGTTCGATACGAGTATTAGTATTGCAAAAAACTGTTTCAGAACCTTTTATAGAGGATTCATAACATGGATTTAGATAGTGTTGTATGCAACTGTACATAATTAAGTATTAAAACACTCCTGTGATACTATTATCACACTCGGCATTGCCTCGTGTGATAAACCCACATTGGTGTTTTATTACCCCTTATTATACGTCAGTTGCATAAATAAGTATTAATGTAACTGTATTGACCTCGAACTTGACTATGGGGTCAAGTTCGAGATCCCATTTTATTAAACTTGATTTATGTATTGCCTATTTTTTTTTTTTTTGCTGAATTTCATCTTGACATGGTAAATTTGTACCGATTTGATTAAATGTGATAGTACAGTAATACTCAACTAATAAGGCGCGTCGTGAATCTTCGTTCGCACAGAAAAGAAAGTATGGCCCCGAAGATTAACAAGAATACTTAAAACTTACAATCAACCTTAGATCACTAATATAAGGTTCATAATACACTTAACAGCAACGCATGGCTTACTACCTGCCCACACATTCCCGACGAGGATAAATAACTGCCTGGACCATGTCATGATGAAAACTAAATCCCCTGCAAAGGTTATCGTGCTGGACACCCACATTACTGATCATCTTCCTGTTGCTATATTCCTGGACAGTAATAAATCAGCTGGATCCCCATCAAAAAATACTTTGATCCGATATGACTATGAGGCCATAAAAAATGATATAGGTAACTTTGATTTTTCCCCTGTTGTTAGTACTACGGACCCAGACCTAGCAACCAATATTTTCATTTCCGACATACAAACTGTCATAAAAAAGCATACTAAAATTTATCAGACACCTAATAGAAAGACAGTTATAAAACCCTGGATGACGGCTGGCTTAGTTCGATGCCTTCGTAATCGTGATAAAATGCACCGACAGGTCAGTAAATCTCCCAATAATTTAATATTAAAAACTTCATACGCGCGGTACCGCAACTTCTGTAATTCCCTACTTAAAAAACTAAAACGTGCCTATGAAAAGGCTGAACTTCTTAAAGCTAATAACAACCCGAGAGCTACGTGGAAAGTTATTAAATCTATCACACACAGTAACCAACAAAGACACTCCCCGAATGCTCTGCTTCAATCTTCCGTCGACCATATCGTATCAGTTAATAATGTCAATAAATATTTTGTTAATATAGGAACAACCCTTGCATCAAAATTTGACTCTACAAGACCATCCGTTTACTCATCTTCGTCCCCGTCTCCAGTTAACTCTCTAGTCATTCCAATAGTTGATAAAGAACTTGTCATAAGTACAATTGAAAGTTTGCGCAGTGATTGTGCTACTGGATGGGATAACATCCCAGCAATTATCTTAAAGCAATCTAGCTCCATTTTGGCTCCTTTCATTGCCCATATATGCAATTGTGCCATCAATTCGGGTATTTTCCCAAAAGCTTTCAAACGTGCAGTAATCCATCCAGTGCACAAAGGCCAAGCTAAAGATGACGTGTCCAATTATCGGCCAATTTCAGTGCTCAGTTCCTTGTCTAAAATACTTGAACGGATCCTTAACAGTAACCTTACAAAATTCCTATCAAAAAATAAATTAATCGCAGGCAACCAGTACGGATTTCGTTCGGGTATCTCCACAGAAGATGCCGTCTCTGATTTCACCAACACTCTGATTGATAAACTGGACACTCGCCTTAAATGCTATGGTGTTTTCTTAGATTTAACGAAGGCCTTTGATACAGTTTCTGTTCCCAGACTTGTAGCCAAAATGGAACATATAGAAATACGTGGTGTGGCCCTGGATATTTACAAAGATTACCTCAGTGGGCGTAGCCAGTGTGTTAAAATAGATTCTGTTTTTAGTGACGAAGAGTTTATCAGCTACGGTGTACCTCAGGGGAGTATTTTGGGACCCACACTCTTTCAAATATATATAAATGACCTTTGTCAATTGTCCCTTACTCATTGTGACATTTTTACTTACGCAGACGACACAGCACTTTTGATCTATGATGAGACCTGGGATAAAGCTAAACATAGAACCGAACTCACTTTGCGAACTGTTTTGGACTGGCTTTCCATTAACCTCCTGACGCTCAATGTTTCTAAGACTAAAGTAATTCAGTTTCTACCACCAAATTCACCTAAACCACCAACGGATTCAACTAAAATAAAAGCGCATATTTGTCATGACGCCTCACCTTGTAATTGCGATTGCCTTGCTATGGTATCAAATATTAAATATTTAGGCGTTCATATCGATGAGAGGCTAGATTGGAGTGTTCATACGGATGCTCTATGCTCCCGGCTTCGTAAACTAATTTATTTATTTAAAGAGCTCAGACATTCGGCCGACATTGACACGGCTTCACTTGTATATCGTTCCCTGTGTGAGTCGATTATTACCTACTGCATCCCGGTGTGGGGGGGAACTTTCAAAACCGTGATTCTTAGGGTGGAACGAGCTCAGAGGTCTGTCCTCAAAGTTATGTATTTCCGTAAAAGGGACTACCCCACAACCCAGTTGTACTCCGAAGCCCAAGTACTCACGGTGAGAAAACTCTATGTCCTCCGCACTGTCTTGCGTCGACATTCCACGATGCCGCTTGATAGAGATCTATCCAATAGGCGGATTGGCTTTCCTATCTGCGAATCTATCCAGCACCGTTCTGCGCTTGCCCGACGACACTTTCGCGTACAAAGTTCAATTATGTACAATAAAATTAACAAGACCCTATCAATTTATAAACTAACCCTGCATAAGGTCAAGCAGAATCTAAAGCCATGGTTACTGTCCCTCAATTACGACGAAACAGAGCAAATTCTAAAAACTCTTTCGTAATATCAATTCTAGCCAATGAGAGGCACTCAACTTCTTCCTTTAATCGCAATCCCAGTAAATTTTTCCTGTACATCCAAATCAATTTACATACACACACACACATACTTCAAGCACACACCCACACACACCCCCACACACACACACACCACACACATTACACGCACACACGCAATTACCACTACAGGCTCATTCTAAACAATTTTCATTTATTTATTTATGTTGTAATATTTTAGTCTTTTTATTTTTCACTGTTAATCTTATTGCATAAGTTTTTCAATAGTATTTCCTCCCGGGAGAGGGCACTGGCTCTTGTAACACAGGTTAACCACCTAGCACAAGTGTCAGGGACTTCACATTAATTGTAACCACTTCCTTATGTAATAAAGATTATTATTAAAGATTATTATTATTATATTACTGCAGCTGTTAGTTCCGTCTCACTCGCAAGTATGGCGGCTGTCAAGCGGCGCGCGCTAACATGGCGGCAGCTACCGATCAATAGCGGTACAGGAAAAAGCGTGGAGCGTGCCGATTGGTCAATAGCAAATCCCGCGCTTTGAAAATTCATCTTCGGCTTATCGATGTACCTGACATCGATAAGCCATATTACTTGGGTACTCCTGTAATATATTTTGAATGCGTCTGTATTATTATAGCTTAAGCTGTTTGCATGCCTTAGTTAAGGTAGTTAGTATAAGGAACTTTTTAAACTAAACACCTGTAACTTGTACCTACTTTCTGTGCAAATAAAAAACTATTCTATTCTATTCTATTTATTTATTTATTTTACAATTTATGTACACACAGAAAAATAGATAGATATACATGATACTTATAATTAGGAGTACAAAGGTACTGCTTATTTCTATAGAAATTTCTTCCAGCAGACCTGCGAAAGGAGAAATGAAAAGAAATGTAGACAATAGTGTGTGAGAACAAGAAGAGAAAAATATGACTAGTCGAAGTCTTAAACTAAAATATTAATTATACCTACACATATAATGGAATACAAAATTAACATATACATATATAAATACATAAAGCTAAAATATATAAACATACATAAACTATATGTAGTGTATGTAGATATCACTATATCGCAATACGAGCCGATGACAGTATTGTGACGTTGCCTCAGGCGCATACGTCGCTCGGTTATAAATACCGGTCCGAGTGGTGGGGCGATCAGTCGTGGTCGGACTGTCCGCCTGAGCGGTGGTGCGTTGGTGAGTCAACTATTAGTGTTGTGATATGTGCATATTTTACACTATACAACGTGTAACGTTAAATGCGCAAAACCTCTTAATGGGTCATTGTACTCATCATTATGAACAACTTTTACTATGGGACCAAACCTGAAATCGCGAAAAAAAAATCAGCTGTTCAGTACATTTTGACGAATTATGCGAACATTGTACTGAACAGCTGATTTTTTTTTCGCGATTTCAGGTTTGGTCCCATAGTAAAAGTTGTTCATAATGATGAGTACAATGACCCCTTAAGAGGTTTTGCGCATTTAACGTTACACGTTGTATATAAATACTCACATTTGAGAGGAAAGATAATGCTCTTTTACTCGACATTTGAACAGCGACACAGTTTTTATATCGCGAATGCTAGGCGGATTCTAGATTTTGACATATTTTTTAAATAAACGTTATTAATATGTGTACGTATTCTTTATTTACACTCTATTTTGCCTCACTGCCCAGTTTTATTGACGGATATATTATTGTCGGGGTCAACCGCTTTGTTGATAGGACTAACCTCATTATTGACCGAAAATTAAAGAATAGTACGAATATGTAATGACATTATTATAATGATACTGTGAATTACAAAGTAAATTTTCGTAGTTGCAGAAAATCACACATGTAAAAAAATACCCTAAAAATAGGCGTTTTTAGAGTAGATATCTGTGATCAAATTCAGTATAAGGTAGGTAGGTGGTACATGATAGAGAAATTACAAATTGGGATGATGACTAAACATTTTTTTTTGTCCGTCACGCGTCATGTAGTTTATTCGATAATAATTATTATACACATATTTTTTATTTTTATACGTAACCAAAAGATTACGGCAATACATTGAGTTAGAATATGGCATGACGTCACGCCTTGCTAGATTTTATACTTATATAAGTGATGTAACGAGCCCCTACTGCTACCATTACTCTACTACTACACTACTTATTTATTTATTTATTTATTAAATCTTTATGCACAAGTAAAAAAATACCGTACAAAGGCGGACTTAATACCTGAGGCATTTTCTACCAGTCAACCTTAGGGTGATGCAGAGAGAAAACACGGCAGGTGCAACATAAAGGATAGATAAGAATAAGAATAAGAATAAGAATTATTTATTGCGTAACTGTGATAACACGAAAATAACAATAAAATACAAGAATAAATACATACATATTATATACCTACATACATACATATACACTCCTTTGCAAAAAAAACGGGCGGTTTGGATTTTTCTACATTATTGGTAATCATTTAGTTCTAAAGTGGTTTTAATAGCCAAACTATGTTACTGGCACTTAATAAAGAGTCTGGGTATGAAAAAAAGTTAATTTCAAATTCAGAACTGTTGTTTTTAAAAATTATAATCCATTTTTCAGTTTATGACTTTTTACTTACTATTCGCAGGTTTGCGGTTAAAAGGCAATCAGACAACTAAAACTAACTTCTCGTTATTTTTATTAGAATCATTTATGTTTGTCGCATAATCCTGCCTTATTGTGACTTAAAACAGATATCTTTGTGTCGATTATAATGGCAGAAAAAGCAATAAGAGCTAGTAAAATTATAGCGTTGCTGGAAGTGGGTTGTAGCCAATGTTACGGCTCACAGCGGTTAAACGTGAGTCGTTCCACCGTCCAAAGAACCTGGACTCGATACCAAGAGACAGGTTCCGTTCAAAGAAGGCAAGGTTGTGGGAGAAAACGTTGCACACAACCACGAGACTACCGCTTTTAGTGACTCAGGCACTGAGGAACTGCAAATTCAGTTACATAGACCTCAAAAGAAACCTTGAAGAGGTACAAGGAGCACAAGTTAGCCTATGGACAGTGAGGAGGAGGCTTTTAGCGGTTGATATACGCAATCAACGACCGCCACGGCCCCCCAAGTTACTCCGTGAGCACTGGATTGCTCGACTGAGGTTCACTAGAAATTGTCTATCTTGGCCACTAGGTAACTGGAACGCGTGCTCTGCTCCGATGAGGCTCGAATTTGCCTGAATGTTGAGGACCAACGTCGGCGAGAGTTACGAAGACCAGGGGAATGCTATGCCGACGTGTGTTTTGAAGAAATCACCCCTTATGGTGGAAGGTCCGTTATGTTTTGGGCGGGCGTAACTTCCAGCTATCGTACCGAGATAGTGTTCATTGAAAATGACTCACTAAATGCGCAAAGGTACATAACAAGAATAATTTGTCAACATGCACAGCCCGCACTGACTGTAATTGGTGAAGATGCCATTTCATGGACGATAATGCTCGGGACCACCGTTCTGGCGACGTAGATGCTTATATGCAAGAGGTCGGTATTCGTCGTCTGCATTGGCTAGCGAGGAGCCCCGACCTTAACCCCATTGAGCACGTCTGGGAGCTTCTAAAAAGGCGAGTACGATCTGTCCAACCACTTCCACAAAACATCAGGGAGCTTAAACGTGTGATTTCGGCTGGGTGGGAACACATTCCACAGGACACCATCAAAAGCCTGGTAGAAAGCATGCCAAGACTGTTACATGTCGTAATCGCTGCAAGGGGAGGTCATAGTCGTTATTAATTTTTATTTTTTAATGTCTTTTTTTTATTAAAATACCATAAAAATACTCGTAGTCTTAATTTAATTGTACCCTAAAAATTTCCATTTTAACACGACTCTCTGTTTGCATTGACTAAAACACCGATTCTAGGATTTAAGGGTTAAAAACTATATTCTCAATGATAGTAAGAATTTTCTAGTCATTTATGCTAACGACAAACTAAAAATATTAATATTTTCCATATAAAAGCCCATGACTGTAAGGTGCCCGTTTTTTTTGCAAAGGAGTTTATATAAATGGAATAAACTTTGTGAGGAGAAATAACGAACTTATCCAAGTCATTTTATATTAATATGTTACAGCAAAAACTGAAAGAGGAGCTCGTGGTTAAGTAATAACAGCCGCACGGGTCGATCCATCAGGTTAAGCTACGCTTGCCGGGGTTGGTCAGTGGATGGGTGACCATCTTTACATACCGAGATTCCTCCGTGCCTCGGAAAGCACGTTAAGCCGTTGGTCCCGGCTGTTATTCGAGGATCTTTGACAGTCGTTACGGGTCGTCAGAAGCCGAAAGTCTGACAACCAGTCTTACCAAGGGGTATCGTATTACCCAGTAACTGGGTTGTGGAGGTCAGATAGGCTGTTACTTATAAGATTTTGTCCCTCTAGTGTAAAGGAACAAAAGCCCTGATGTAAGGTGGGTCAAACAATGTGTATATTTTAACAACATAAAGTAAACAATTTAGAGGCATGAGGAACAGGGTGTAAAGTTCACTCATCCTCCATTGAAAAAGGAGAATCCTCCGACCAGACGGGTGCTGTGTCTGGTGGGCCACTGTCCAACTGTTGATGTCGGGTCGTTGTATATATGCTAATCTCGTGGTAAACTCTAATTGCGCGATGCAGGATTGCGTGACGTCATGTCATTGATGCGTAGTTCATATGTGGCGATGTAGATGCCGCCACATCACTCCCCTCCGGAGACCGGAGGTCGATAGTGGGCTGAGTCGTGTATCTTGCGACGCTTGCCAGTGCCAGTTGTGGTTCCAATGAGTCGGAACCGGGTGCCGCATAGTTCACGGTGAGTCGGAACTGTCTGCGGTGATACCCCAGTGAGTCGGAGTGTACAGCGCTGGGTTGCGGTTGAGGCTGAAGGTGACCAGGAATGCGCGTCCGCTGCATGCTGGTGGTCAGGATACCCGTTGAAGCCGTGGATGCTGGCTGGCTGTGTGACTCGCCGCTCGAAAGCTTGAGGAAGTGATGCTGGTGACGTCACGCTGAAGGAGTTGCACGAAGGCTGCGTTGAAGTTCATGCTCGGGGTCACCAGTTTAGAGGCATGAGGAACAGCGTGTAAAGTTCACTCATCCTCCATAGAAAAGGGAGGATCCTCCGACCAGACGGGTGTTGTGTCTGGTGGGCTACTGCCCCACGGTTGATGTCGGGTCGTTGTATATATGCTAGTCGCGTGGTAAACTCTAATTGCGCGATGCAGGATTGCGTGACGTCATGTCATTGATGCGAAGCTCATATGTGGCGATGTAGATGCTGCCACAACACTAAATCCAGTAGGTGACAATAACGGTAACCTAAAGTATACCAGCCAGCTTAAATTTCAGTTGGTAAGAACTGGGTTCGTGGGGGTTGCACAGACAGCAAAAGTTCTTTACAACATTTAGCTCGATGCGCCTCTGGCCAAAGAGGTGTATCGATAGCTTATGTTATTCTATCTAAGATCGATGAATTAATTGTAAAGGGTGTTAAATTGAGACTGCAATGGGTTCCTTCGCATATTGGGATACAGGGCAATGAAAAGGCTGACATGTTGGCAAAATATGCAGCTAAACATGGAAAAGTTACTAATATAACTCTAGATTATGCAGAAGTCTTACCGAAATTTAAAAATAAGTGTTATGAAGATTGGAAGGAGTATTTTGATAAACGATCATTGGAAAAAGGGATCTGGTATAAAACCATGCAGGGTCAGCCTTTTCGTGTGCCCTGGTTTATGAATAGCAATTTAAGTAGAAAATTAATTGTTACAGCTCATAGATTCAGATCTGGACACATTCCATGTAATAAGTTTGCGTTCATGATGAAAAAAATTAACTCGCCTAATTGCGTGGAGTGTGGAGTTGTGGAAGACTTACATCACTTATTGATGGACTGTGCTCGATATGAGTCTAGTAGGAAGGATCTGTTCGAGGTATTGAGCTTGAACCGACTTGAAATAGGCACATTCCATAAAATCCTGTCTCAGCCAAATGGTGATGATGCGAAGAGTCTGTTCAGGTTCATGACCCAAATGTAAGCTGTAGCAGTATGTATTTAGGGTACGATGGGACTGTCATACGCATTGCGATTATAAAAGAAAACCAGACAGGTAATAAACCGGTTTTTTATTTAAACCGTATGTAAATAACCAAAAATATAGGAGTAAAAAAACCGTTCCGCTAGCACTATCGCTAGCCGGTCTCTGCCAGCCGCACAGTCGTCTCCAGATGCTTCGAGTTGACTCGAGGACCGGGTCTCGCGTCCAGGCCCCAGACGCTTCTCTAGATCGAGACGAATCGCTCAAGGGGCCTCTCGGTTGAAATAATGGTGAAGGCTCGTGACTGTAACAGCTTCGAGCGACTGGATGCGCTGCTTGAAATCTCCACGCGTCTCTCAGGCAAAAAAAAACCTCATATTTAACAATAATCTGTCACAGAAAATAACCCTGAACTCAAGTGACCACTGTCTTATAAAAACTTCCTCCGTTCCAGGTAAAGCTCCAACAAGAACGCTGCAGAAAAATATAACACGAAGATACTTACTCATTTCTTGAAAATCACTGATAACAGTCCCACATGAATTCTAAATGCTGAAACAATAAGACTACAAGATCCCAACCAATAATCATATCATTTGTAATATAAAAATTTGGCGATTGAATGTGATTAGGGTATAGGGTATCTTCTAAACATTCATTCGGCAAGTTTTCAATCCCTAACCTGCAACACTATAAACCTCACATCCATCACAGATTAAATATGAATTTAGTTGACATGATCTTTCTAGAAGGTGGTCCCTATTGAAAAAATTAATCTACTTCCGCTTTAGGCAAATTAGTTGATTATGTATTAATAGCTCGCGGCTAAGTAATAACAGCCACACGGGTCGATCCATCAGGTTAAGCTACGCTTGCCGGGGTTGGTCCGTGGATGAGTGACCATCTTTACATACCAAGATTCCTCCGTGCCTCGGAAAGCACGTTAAGCCGTTGGTCCCGGCTGTCATTTGTGGATCTTTGACAGTCGTTACGGGTCGTCAGAAGCCCGAAAGTCTGACAACCAGTCTTACCAAGGGGTATCATATTACCCAGTTACTGAGTTGTGGAGGTCAGATAGGCAGTTGCTCCATGTAAAATACTGGTATTCAGCTGCATCCGGTTGGACTGGAAGCCGACCCCAACATAGTTGGGAAAAGGCTAGGCAGATTGATTGTATTTTTACCAAAAGCTGAAAATTATTAAGGATTGGTTTATATGATTTTAATTCGATGATTACCAATCAATATATTATGATAAAATTAAATAATATCGATTTAAACTACAGTTGTGAATCGACAACCCAAAGAGGTTGCCTCAGAATAGAATAGAATAGAATAGTTTTTTTATTTGCACAGAAAGTAGGTACAAGTTACAGGTGTTTTAGTTTAAAAAGTTCCTTATACTAACTACCTTAACTAAGGCATGCAAACAGCTTAAGCTATAATATTAAAGACATTAAAAATATATTAGGTACTATCACATTGAATCAAATCAGTACAAGTTTACCATGTCAAGAAGAAATTCAGCAAAAAAAAATTTGAAATAGGCAATACAGTCAATACAGTTAAATTAAAAATATAAATGAGATTAGTACAAAACAGAGATGTCATATTATCAATTTAAATTTTTATCGGTAAAAAATTCGCCAATTGAGTAATAACATTTATTAATTAATAGATCTGTCAATTTCTTTTTAAAAAGTGGAAGTGTCTCATTTTTTATTACATCTCAATCTGTCAAAAAGTGACGTTATACTAAATAAAAGTGACGTTATACTAAATAAAAGTGACGTTATACTAAATAAAAGTGACGTTATACTAAATAAAAGTTCAGGTAAACGCTATTTTATATAATTGAGATGCAGCTCTGAAATACCAACCAGTGATAGGTTCAAAAAAATACAACGTAACAAGGCAGTCGCTCCATGTAAAATACTGGTATTCAGCTGCTTCAGGTTAGACTGGAAGCCGACCTCAACATAGTTGAGAAAAGAGGCTAGGCAGATTTGATTTGATGTTATAGCAAAAAATACGTGTCTAATATTTTTTCATTATCTGACGGACTAAATAGAATTTAGTTTTTTTACCCAGGCATCCCTATCCCTTCGCTATTCCTAACTTCGAAGACATTGCAACCACCAGGCTGCACTGGGCCCTCGTGGAGGATTATGGCCCACTCCCTCTCACAGAGAGGCCTGTGTCCCAGTAGTAGTGGTGCTAATACTATTTCAATTAAGAGCATAAACTACTCGTACCTCAATTGGCTTAGCATGATCCTCCGTTATGTCGAAAATACTGCAGCATTCATTTTGAAATAAATATAATTGTGGTAAAGGTGAGGATTAATTTTAAATAAGTACTATGTTTGACGAAAACACGTTTCCATAAAATTTTCTCACTTTGCATACTAACTGAACTATGAGGGGAGATGTTAGCGGATGGGTGAAAGGGGTGCGCGGAGTAGCTCTCTGCTCCGCGCACCCCTTTCACCCATCCGCTAACATCTACCCTCGCTCCCTTCTTACCGCGCAGGCGATACGCGAGTTAAACGGTCGGCCTATAACTATAAAGCAGGTCTTATATTTTTTATTTTTTTCAAATTACAATTATTTTCACCGTAAAAAGCAATTACCTAAACTATCGGCCCCTAGCACCGCACTCAGTCTCGCTCTCACTCAGTCCGCGAGCAGTATCGTGGAGCGAGATAAAAAGCTGAGGTAGTATGGGCTCTTAAGAACTATTCTTCACACTATCTTCTCAGTTGTCATCTTCATCAAGCAATCTTTTCACCAAGTCTTTTCTGTCGAGTTTGTCACCAGCGCCTCTTGGCAGACGGTCGATGAAACGGACGCCGCCGGCTAGACGCATTCTGAAGGTCACCTGGAAGAAGAATTTATACATCAAGTTAGTCTTCCTCAAAAATTTATGCAGAGATGTATGATAATAAAAGGGGTCGAGCTTATTGCCATCAACTGGGCTTCTACTGAGAAATTCCACAAAAAGCCAATAAAACTGTCCGATTTTTTCAATATTTGTCTACCGCACAACGTCAACAGCAGGGTCTAGCACTCTTTGAGCACTCTCATAAACAAATGTACTCTGTGCGTAGCATGACAACCATAGAAAGGAATTTTGTCTCAGAAGAATAACTAATATTCTTCTGAGAATTTTGTCGACGGAAGAATAGACAAAATAACGTTTCCGTGTAGACAGTAAGACGGCAACGAGCGAAGTAAGAAGAATCAACTGCACTTTTTACGAAATTCACTTTTTTACATATTTCGACTCAGTTCCTTGTTTTTATCATACGATTTTTTTTCTGTTTGGTGTTTAATTTTTACTAATATTATGTCACGTATGTAGACAACTACACCAATTTTTTACAAAGTGACGAACAACCGTATTTTGGGAAAAAAAATATAATACAGTAATATGGGCCAATTAACTAAATGATACAAAATATAAGAAGATAGCTCTGTTCTTTTATTAATTACTTATCACAGTTTTGAGTTCAAAACTCTCTCCTATAAGGCCGTCGGCGTCGAGTAGAAAGTTTTCTACTATCTATAGAGCATGGCGATTATAAAGTCAAACTGTCTTCACTACCCTAAATATTGTCAGTTATCAGAGTACAAACGGTTATCGAAAATACAACCATCGCGCATCGTATAGCAATTTTATTTTTACGCAGCAAGCATTATTATTTGTTTTTTACGCGACAAGCATTATTAGTATCGCCCAGAAATGTGAATAATTAAAACTAAAAATACAACGTGTAATGCTAAATGCGCAAAACCTCTTAAGGGGTCATTGTACTCATCATTATGAACAACTTTTACTATGGGACCAAACCTGAAATCGCGAAAAAAAAATCAGCTGTTCAGTACATTTATGTTCGCATATTTCGTCAAAATGTACTGAACAGCTGATTTTTTTTTCGCGATTTCAGGTTTGGCCCCATAGTAAAAGTTGTTCATAATGATGAGTACAATGACCCCTTAAGAGGTTTTGCGCATTCAGCATTACACGTTGTATATTATGTGGGAAACGCATATATGCGTTTCTCACATAATATATTTTTAGTTTGAAAATTTTAACGATTTTTGAGTTTAAATATATAACTCAAAAATCGTTCTTTAGAATACTTACGTAAGTTAACTTTAATTCACGCGTTCGTGCTGGCCATTACTGGCCATTTTTCTGGAAACTGCATCGCTACTTTTCCCAGCAGTGGGCATAAAGTTGTGTAATCAGACTTACCCTGCTATCCACATGCTGGACCAGTTCCTCTTCAGTAGCACTGCACCCTGGCTGCAGCACAATGAAAGCCACAGGGACTTCGCCGTGCTTCGGGTGTGGTTTACCCACTACTCCTGCTTCGCGGACTGACGGGTGTTGCAGAAGCAATGCTTCGAATTCTGCTGGTGCTATCTGTAGAAGAATTAAAGAAAAAAGAATGATTTAGTTAGAGGGATTATTGAGATGCGATATTTGCGAAGGCTCCTTGCGAGAACAGTCTGTTGGAAACCAGTAAAAAGGTCACTAAAGTCAAGTCCTAGTTTCTAATTGATGTTATTTCCATTTAAACAAATATGTACTTAGCATAATCAGCCTATAATGATCCCACTGCTGGGACACAGGCCTCCTCTCTGTGAGAGGGAGTGGGCCGTAATCCACCACGCGGGTCCAGTGCGGGTTGGCTTCGAATTTTTGGTTCTTGGACATGCCGGTTTCCTCACGATGTTTTCCTTCACCGTTTTGAGAGCAGTGGTGATGAAATAATTTACACAAAGTAAAACGCCTGTCGGGGTTTGAACCTACCTGAGAGCAGTGGTGGCCCAGTGGTAAAGGCCGCGACTTGACTTGTACATAGTAGGTTTGAACACCGACAGGCGCTTTACTTTGTGTAACAAATATGTAGTCAAGTAAGTTAAGTGGGTTTCAAATTAACTTTACCTTCATGTCTGTGGTTAGAAACATTACGTTGTTATTTTGCTCCTCAGTTTTAAAATAAGTCAGGCGGTAAAAAGTGGATATAATATCAATAATATTCTGTTCACGTGAAGCTAGTGAAGTGACCTATCAAACTGTGTAATTTTTATTTTGATTCCGTTACGTATCACAAAGTTATATCAATATTAAACTGTGGTGATAAAAAACATAAATTTTAAAAGTGAATAACGAACTTCTGTCCCTGACCTAGGGCAACCCGCAGAGCGCTCGATACCTCCCGCGCTAACCGCCACGGTCCCCGTCGTCGTCTGCTTGACTTGCGTGTGATTCATCGCACAGCGCATAGCTATCACATATTTCGAAGATACATTTAAAGCAGCTTTGGCGGAGCCAAACTCAGCGGCTTGTTTGGTGTGGTCGCCTGTTCGAGTCTCACGAATTGCATTATTATTTTTAGTTTGGTTCTTTTTTTTTTTTCTTTTTTTTTTGCTTTTTGCGAATTATGGCTGAAAAAGCAGTACAGTGGGGTTGCTGCTCTATTAATACAGACTTAGATGGGGCATCTATAAAGTGCCCTAACTGTGGAAATTTTTACCACTATGGCTGTTTGTTCATTAAAGATCCGCCCAAGGATGTAAGCGCTTGGAAATGTCCGACATGTAAGAGCTGCACGCCCAAAGCATGCAGGGATGACTCAACTCCAGTACGAAATATCTCCACAAGTAGAAGTGCCAAAAGACAAGCGATTGGTTCTCCCTCTCTTCCCACCTTAGTAAACGATGTAGACGAGCTTCGCTGTGTTATTAAACAAGTAATTAAGGAAGAATTTAAGGAGATGTTGGCGGTGTTTAATAACATTATTGTCAGCACTATTAACCAAGAATTGAACCCAGTAAAGAAGGAAATGCAAGGGATTGCTGAGTCGGTCTCCTTTATGAACGAAACATTTGAAGACATGAGGAAGGATCAGCAATCATCAAAGGAAACAATAAGGAAACTGGAAATCAAGAATGCAGAGCTAATGACTACTGTCGATGACCTTAGTGAAAGACTTACCAACCTGGAGCAGCAGACCCGTCCCAATAATATCGAAGTGCAATGTGTGCCGGAGAATAAAAATGAAAACTTAGCACTGTTTCCCAACTAGCGCGCGTCGTAAAATGTGAAATAAATGAAAGAGACATATTAAAGTGCTCACGTGTCGCTAAGGCTAACTCGTCGAGTAATCGCCCTCGCTCCATTATTGTGCAACTCGCTTCTCCTAGAATGCGGGATCAGATACTAGCAGCAACTATAACGTACAATAAAATCAACCCCCAGGAAAAGTTAAACTGTTCCCACCTTGGTTACGGTGGACCGAAATCTGCTGTCTATGTTACTGAACATTTGTCCCCAACGAATAGAGCCCTTCATGCAGCTGCAAGGATTAAAGCCAAGGAGAACGGCTACAAATATGTATGGGTCAGAAGCGGAAGAATATTTGTGCGAAAAATTGAGGGTGCTGAGTCTATTCAAATCAAGAGCAAGAATTCCCTCAGTAAAATTGTCTAGCAAGTAAGGTTTTTTTTAGTTATAAAGTTATAATTAATTTATTTTAATTAATTAAATGCATGTTTCTCTGTACTTCAATTTATAAAATTCAAGGAAATTCTAATTTATTATCAAAATTGTAGAGGCTTAAGAACTAAAACGAGTGCGTTTTATTGTAATTTGTGTAGTATGAACTACGATGTTGTGATATTAACTGAAACCTGGTTAAACAGTAATATCCTGAGTGGTGAGCTTTTTGATGATCGTTATGAGGTGTACAGGCGTGATAGGGAATCGACTGGGTTTCACTGCAATAAAGATGGGGGCGGGGTGTTGATTGCTGTTAAGAGAACTTTCAATTCCGTGCGTATGGACCGCTGGCATAGCAGCTGTGAGGACCTCTGAGTCACAATGAATATAGGTGCTTCTAGTCGAGTTGCTATCTGTGCTGTCTACTTGCCTCCACCGGTAACCCTTCTAACGCTTGATCATTTTATTGAACACTGCAACAAAGTGGTGGATTCCATAGATATGCCTATCTGTATTGTTGGAGACCTTAACTTGGGTAAAATTGACTGGGACGCATTGGCATTAAACAATTCTCTACCTAAAACTTGCCAAAACCTGTTGGATTTCATAAATGTTAATCAGTTGGTGCAGCATAATCGTGTAAAAAATTCCTCAGGCCGTATTTTGGACTTAGTAATGTCTTCAGTGCCTGCTTGTTCAGTAGGAGCGTCTACCTGTTCTCTTACCGGTATTGATATACTGCATCCTCCTCTTGAAGTAACTTTTTCACTGGCGCGGGGTTGTAACTTGCCATACAACACGAACAGCAGACCCAACTTTTATAAAGCAAATTATGCAGAAATTAACAAGTACCTGTGTGAACTGAACTGGAACGAGCTTTTTCAAAATACACACGATGTAAATGAAATGGTTACGATATTCTATAGACATATACGGGACGTTATTACTAAATTCGTACCTAACCGTAAGCCCAGGAATGGCCGATATCCACCATGGTTTGATAAATGTTTAATTAAATGTCTAAAAGAAAAAAATAAGTTGAGGATACGTCTTAAAAAATATAAAAATCCTATGGATAAAATTGAGCTTAAATTTATTTCAAAGCGATGTGAAAGTTTTGCCCTACAATTGTATAACGATTATGTAAGGAAGCTAGAAAATGACATTAAGACTGACCCGAAGCGTTTATGGAGTTATATTAAAGCCAAACGCGGAGGGTCTAGTGCCTATCCGCTCACTATGACTGACGGACAGGTTGTAACCTCTGATGGCTCTAAAATCTGTGATCTCTTCGCTAGCCACTTTTCAAGCGTGTACATATCTGACACTGATACAGAAAATGATTATTATTCAAGTTTTCTACAAGCAATTTATAATAATAGTAAGGGCTTGACTTCCCTAGAAATAGAACGCGAATGTCTACTAAAGAAACTGAAATCAGTTGACATTAGAAAAGGATCTGGTCCCGATGGCATTCCCCCAGTATTTATTCATAATTGTGCATTATTTCTGGTGTCCCCTTTATTAATCATCTATAATAAGTCCCTGGCCACAGGAACATTTCCGGCAGAATGGAAAAAGGCTAAGGTAGTTCCAGTACACAAGTCGGAGGAAAGACTACATTATTAATTACAGGCCCATTTCAATGCTTTCCACATTCGCTAAGATCTTTGAATTTTTTATTTGCCCTCATATCCAGCAACATTTTAAAATGTACGTGAGTAACTGTCAGCACGGGTTCGTAGCTTCAAGATCTACAGCTACGAACTTAGTAGCTTTTACTGAGTCCCTAATCCAGACTATTGACGAAGGCAAACAACTAGATGTTATCTACGCCGACTTCAGTAAAGCTTTTGACAAAATGCCCCATTCCATCCTAATAAAAAAGCTTGAGGCATACGGCATAGCTGGACCTTTATTAGAGTGGTTCAAATCTTATCTTTCTGGGCGCGAGTTCTATGTCGTTGTTAACGGTTATCAATCAACAACACGAATTATCACATCTGGCGCTCCGCAGGGATCACATTTGGCTCCAATACTTTTTATCATATTTATAAACGACCTTCCCTTATGTCTACAATTTTCCGAGCCTTTTATGTACGCCGATGATTTAAAATTAGCACGTAAAATTGAATCAGCAAAAGATAGTGAGCTCCTGCAACGCGACGTTAACCAAGTTGTCGAATGGTGTCGCAATAATAAAATGGAACTGAACTCGAAAAAATGTTATCATACAAATTATACACGGAACATTAACTACATCGAAACTGAGTACTTCATAAACCAGGACAAGGTCCAGCAAGTAGAGGTCATAAGGGACTTGGGAGTACTCTTCGATAGGAAGGTAAGCTTTGTACCCCACATCGAAAGTATAATTAGGAGAGCATCCAAAATGGTAGGATTCATAATTCGTAGCACTAAAGGTTTTCGCAAAAATGGCACGAAAATAATGTTATACAACAGCCTCGCGCGAAGTATTTTGGAGTATTGCAGCGTTGTATGGAGGCCTCACTTCGCCACCCATATTCTGAGGATCGAGCGTGTACAAAAGCGCTTCATGTGGCATCTAGCTTTTTGTGAAAGGAAACACAAGTCATTATCCTCATATAATTCCCGTCTGCAACATTTCAAGGTGCAACCCTTATCGGCACGCAGAGATGTCGCGGATGTTTTATTTTTGTTTAAACTTTTACGTAACAAAATTGACTGTCCCGATTTACTTAACCTAATTAGATTTCGGGCGCCTTCTAGATATCCTAGGAAAAACATAACGCCTCTGTGCCCGCCATATCGAAGGTCTGTACTTGGTGCAAACTCTCCAATTCAAAGGTTATGCAAGATCCTAAATAGCTGTAGTGACTTGTTAGATATACACCACGCCAGTGCTAGTGCAGTTCTTAAAGTAATTTTGTTGAACAGTCATGCGACACGCTTGTAGGGATATCGCTGTTTACATTTTGCATTTGTTTTTTTTTTTTAATGTTATTTTACACTGTAATTTTCTTTAATTGATATCTACTCAGGTCTCATTGCTATTTTTAGTTTAATCATAATTGTATCATTTGATAGCATAATTCTGTTTGTTGAATTCGGTTTGTTGGCTTTTTATCTCCTTGTTGTTTTCTTTTTTTTTAAATTTTTTTTTATTAATTGTGTGTGTCTTAATGGTTATGTCTTGTGTTTGTCATGGAATTGGGTATTTTATGTTTTTTACCTTACCACAATTTGATTTTTATTGTTGTTGATTCAATTACTTTTTAAATGGTCAATGTAATTTATTTTTATCAGAGTGTAATTTATTATCTAATTTTCACATCAATTATTATTTAATTTTTATCATGTTTTATAATTTATTAATTTAGTTTTAACATTTTATTCAATTGTATTTTTTTTGAACCTGCCGTAAATTAATGGTTTCACCACTGTTTTTTTGTGCTAGCGGTGGTAACCTATAATTAATTGTTGCTCCCGCAATTGTGTCATATTATACATAATAACTGTTATGTACTGGTGTAAGCAATTGTTGGTTAACCTTAATAAAAAAAAAATAAATAAATAAACTATAGTAACATCGAAAAAGTCTTCGAAATGTTTGAAGTTGTAGTGCAAACTGAACTTTATGTTTGTCGTCTCTTAGCTGCCACGGCTTATTTTTATTTTTTAATTGAGTTGTTTTTAGTTTTATTTTTTTTTTATTAAGGACGCTTTTAACGTGCACGTCTTTCTACATTGTACTCACATGTATATTTTCAATATGAACGATGTAACCAATATTTCGTAAAATATTTGATTTAAAAGAGTGGGGATCTACTACGCTTTGGAATGGGCAACTAGCTTCATCTTTCTGACTGACCGACCCAAGACCGACCCCTTGACAATTCAAAAGTGCCTGTAATTGGTTTATTTGAAATAAATGCTTTGAGTTATTGAGTACATTGAAGTTGTTTTTCCAGAACACAGAAATATGCAGGGTTATTGGTATTAATTAAGTCGGCAATCCATTAAGAGGATGTAGTACCCCTTGCGAGCGAATATAAACCACGTGAAACTCCACCACACTCTTTCTTCTTCCACCCAACGGATGAGGACGAAATAGAAAAACTTATTGATCGACTTAGTCAGCGCCGGCGGACTGTATGAAATTAGTGTCAGGATAATTTTACTACTCAAAAAAACACTGCTAAAACCACTCACTCACATTTTTAACTCAAGCTTAGAAAACTGTATCTTCCCACACTGCTGGAAGGTTGCCTGTGTCCAACCCATACATAAAAGCGGTCTTAAAGAACTACCAGAGAACTATCGACCTATCGCACTCTTGTGCATTCTATCAAAACTTCTCGAAAAAGTTGTAAATACTAGTAATTTTTTTAGAAAATTACAATGTAATATCTGAAAGACAGTTTGGCTTTGGAAGAGGCAAGTCGACCGAGGAGGCCGTTATATCACTAACCAACTCCATAGCTTCTTGTATTGAAAAAGGCGAACACGTCATGGCAGTTTTCCCTGACCTGGCCTAGGCGTTTGACACAACATCGCTAGATCTACTCCTGTCCAAACTAGAGGGTATAGGTATACGAGAAAACGCGCTAGACTGGTTTCGAAGATATCTAACAAATCGCCGGCAACTAGTAAAAGTAGGTGAATATTCTAGTGGATTGCTGCCAATCAACTTTGGAATTCCTCATGGCAGTACTCTCGGCCTGACTCTTCGCCATCTATATGAATGATATCCTTAATGCACCGCTTAAAACGCTAAAATAATTTGTTGTGCAGACGACACGGCAATCATATTCCAAGCCAAAACTTGGTAACAGGTGTATCATCAGGTGTACATAAGAATAATTATTACCTAATGTATTATAAACTAAACCCTTCCTGAAAGTATCTAGATCACGTTAGTGAAAGAATGATCAAAATTGGGTAGTATTAGTATTAGTTTTTCAAAAAATCGTGGACATATATACCTACAAACATACATACGGTACGGGTCGAATATAGAACCTCCTTTTTTGAGTAGGTTAAAAAAGGCGCCGCTTTGCCCAGCAGCCTGCACACGTATCCTCCTAACAGCTTCGCTTTGTATGAAAATGTAGGTGGGATCGTTCACTGCAAGCCATGGCCACACTGCGCACGGAACAAATAATGCTGCCCACCACACCATTTGAATATGGTCACGAAGTCAATTACGGTGATGGCTCACTTCCCCTCACAGAGAGGAGGCCTGAGTCCCAGCAATGGGAATATTACTGTCTGGTTGTTTATATTATGTAAGAAACTATACTTACGGATATATCATTAAACTTGATCAGCTCCTTTATTCTGTTCACGATGTAGAAGTACCCGTCATCATCATAGTAACCGACGTCTCCAGTCATCAGGAAACCTTCGTTGTCCTTGCAGTCTGGGTTCACGTTGTTTAAATATGCTGAAAATTATAATTATTTTGTAAGAAACAAGGAGTCTTCCCGGATTTTAATGAATTACAGCTAGGTTATACCACTTTTTAAATCTGGGGACAGTAAATACACCATCAATGGGGAGAAAAACTCAAAGATCGACATAGATGTCGCTAGCACCGACTCGGCCTTGTAGAGTTTGTGTTGGAAGTTTAATTGAATTTGTTATTGCTGTTTTCGAATAATTTTATATCTATAATGTATTTATTGTTTCACAATTAAAGTAAAGTTACTTGTTAAACTGGTTCATTTTATTTTTATTTTGCTACAATATGCAGGAGAGCAATAGGATAACTGGGCCTCCTGGAGTAGCACCAACAAGTATCTGTACTGTGTTTCCACGCTTGTAGCTACTGCTTGATGCCTGCTGAGCTGTAGGATGTTTTGGTTTCTGCACATGAATTTATGTACCATCTAAAATTACCGTCCAAATGTATACTTGTTTTGCCTTTAACAAAGTTAAAAAGAACTGATCTTCTAGATGCTAAGGCATATATATAAGGTATATGGTAAGGTAGGCTTTGCTTCCAAAATAGTTTACTTTATGAGCTACTGGGCTCAAAGTAGAATACACAAAATAAAATTTCTTATAAGATTATAATCCTGTGTAAAATTAATTAGCTTTATCATCAGTTTTAAATATCTATTAATTGTCCCAAACATGTGTGTTGAATATCAACTGGTGTAAGAAAAAATACACATTCAGCTGATGATAGTGATATCTTCTCACCTTCTGCACTTATCTCTATCTCTACCTACTTCATTGCATGATTCTATTTCCATATATTAAATGGATAAACATATTTGATTGCTATCTTGATGGTTTTTAGTGAGGCTTGTACGCACGGCTATAGATCAAGCTATGCATTTCCAGTATTAATTGATCTCGCATTGTATAGGATTTCCTTACAATGAGAGGTCAGTGTTAACTGGAAATGTATAGCTTGATGTGTAGCCGTGTGGAGGTAGGTACATCAATAACTGAAACGATTGAAGGCACTGCAGTTTTCTTTAAAAATGTAGCCTTAGGCTCCTATAATGAAATAAATAACATAATATATAATTATTTTCTATTACTATCCACGAGTTATTATGAATCAATCACATGTAACGTTACATTTACTTTGATCAAAATAATCATCAGCTATAAAATGAGCGCACAATAAAGAGTGCTCGGTTGCTTTAAAGTTTTTGATTGTCAACGCTTTTTCTCAGGATTTTCGATGTTTTGAATACGTGTCTTGGAAATATATGTCTCCCTTGATTTTTGCAATCTGGAGCGCCACACTACGTCGTATTTATAGTATTTAATTATTTTCGAATTTATTTTTATGGATTTTGAAAGGTGACAGGACAAAATTAGGCAAAGTCGATTATGCGACATCTGGTGGGATTAAAAGGTAGTGTTTCAGCCCATTATAGACCAGTATCCGTGTTGCCGGTATTCAGCATGGTGTTCGAAATGGTAATGCTCAATTAATTTCTTAAACATTTTAAAATCAACCAAATCTTACACGATCAGCAATATGGTGTCGTGTTACCTTATTAAAACACATATTTGCAGCTTAAGAGGAGGCCCAACCTGACATAAGCTGCCATAGTGAATGTTTAGTGATCTCTCCAAGGCATTTGATAGCGTAAATCACGAAACCTTACTCTTAAAACTTGAGCATTACGAACTAGGTAAACTTGCACTAAAATGACAAAAAATGGTGTCAATTCACTCGGTTTAAAATTAAAATGGGTGTTCCACAAGGCTTGACTTTGGGCCCTTTTTTCTTTTTAGAATATTAATGATACCTCATATTTTGTAAAAAAAAAAAACAACCACAAATGGTGTTATTTGCAGATGATAACTTTTAAGTTAAATAGACTTGCATCAAATCTTGATGATTTTGGGTGTGCAGTAGGGCCTGCAGGTCCAAAATTGGTTCACTGCTAATAATTTAGTATTATATGGGTAAAAAACTAAATGCATGATTTGCTTTACCGAATGTTAAAAGTAGTGATTGTGAATGTAGTGTATTGAATAAGGAGAAACTTGAAAAAGATTATTATCATAGAATAGAAACACGTATACCTTTCATAACACTGGTTCCTTTAATGCAGATCTCCCCTCGTTGGTTAGGACCCAAAGGTTCCCTGGTCTTCAAGTCAACCACCTGGATTAAAAATTTGCATTAAAAACTTTGAAGGGTATCGATCACTCCTCCTATGTTCATAACTCTGGGACCTATTTTATACAACTGCCAATGACAAAAAATCACATAAAAAACAATTCTGTGGTATTTGACAAAAAATGAAAAGGCCTCGCAAGCATTATTTAAATTTAGAAACAAAGTTATAAATAACATTGTTTAAACCATGTGTCCGCGTCCCACACGGCACACGGGCGCAGACGTCATGCCGTCAACTCGTATTCCATGCCGGAAAAATTGGGGCACACCACAGGTTAAAGCTGAAGCAGAGTTTGACAACTTCTCATCCTCAAATTCTCAATTCAGAAAATGTAAATAAAAACGTACTTTAATCACAAATCCATAGCCAGGCACTCCAGAGCTACCAGCTCTAGATCCCGTGGGACAGGCCAGCTCGTAGCAGATACCGCCTGCTTCAGACATACCATACACCTGGAGGACTGACACCAAGGTCGGTAACCTGGAAGAAGAAAACAAAATACTCATAGAAAGACCAATTCCCGAAAAAAACGTTTGAAATTTCGCCATCCCATCTCAGAGAAAATCAATGAAAAAACATGTCAAAAATGTAGGCAAATTAGAGGTCTTTATGATAAATTGTTCTTAAAATACGAATGTTCTTAAAAATACGGAATCTGTATGCCCCTCGGATGAAGATGAAACACAGTTATTATATTCGGAAATCAAAGTACCTACGAGGTTCTCACGTGTAACATAATGTTAAAAATAATGTCCAGCGGCTAACACTGCATCATCGTTCTCTTGCTCGTATCTATGTAATATATTGGGGTCAAATCAAATCAAAATCAAAAGTCATTTCCTTCCCCAGCAGCACAGCTGTCTGTTCCAAAAGTCCACTTTTAAGAAGGTCTGTAGATGGTGGGTTGGAACTCGTACCAAGAACGACGTAAAGTTGATGTTGTGGCGCGATTCCAATCTTTCGACCCTCAGAGTCCAGTTGGTCTTCAAATAAAAAAATCTTGGTCTTTATATTATTTGCTTAATGTCAGCTAGCACATGTCAGTGCAGGATGTCTTCTTCCATACTTCTCTATTTTTCATCATCTCAATAGTCACCCTCTTTCTAGCCATATTATCATCTTTCACACAGTCCATCCATCTATATATATATCTTAGAGCCATCCACATTCACACCCAAAACTTTCATCATGACATAATTATTCCTCATTGCTCATGCACATACCATGGCTACTGATGTCTCTCCAGTCACCGGTGCCACTTTCAGACTTCCTCTTACTTATTCATTTCTTATTTTATCCACTCGTTTAGCACCTCACAACCCTCTGAGCAATCTCATTCAGCTGCCTTTCATTAATTACTTTCAATTCAACAGCTAACACTTACACCAAATATTATTACTCTTACCTCTGTTTAATAGCCTTCACAGCCTCCTCCCGGATGTAAGTACTCGAGGAAAAGATATACTGCACCGTGCTGACGTCATAGTTATCCAAAATGGACGACTTGATCATCTCTGTGATCATCATTGGCGATAGTTGCAGGAGTTTTATCTGGCAAGAGAAGAAGACATAATTAATCAGTAGAGCTCCTCTTTTGTTTTAAAATCTTTTATTTTAAAATGGTCATGATTTCATGAATTAATGATGAAGTGGACCTCTTAGATAAGTAATAACAGCCGCACAGGTTGATCCATCAGATTTAGCTATGCTTGCCGGGGTTAGTCCATGGATGGGTCAATGGATGGGAATCTTTACATACTGAGACTCGCGCCTCGGAAAGCACGTTAAGCCATTGGTTCCAGCTGTCAGTCGTGGATCTTTGACAGTCGTTACTTTCATCATTTAAGCCCGAAAGTCTGATAATCAGTCTCTCCAAAGGACATCGTATTACTCAGTTACTGGGTTGTGGCTAGCTGCGTTCGGTTAAACTAGATGCCGACTCCAACATAGTAGGGAAAAGGCTAGGCATATTGATTGATGGTCCAATGAAATAAAAGACTTAAAGGATTCAGGCTTTTGAATGTATAAATGAATGTTTACATCAAAATTGACAACTTAAGACCACTTGCACGCCACCGGGGTCGCGGGTTGTTCGAAAGAGATACTGTGGCCCTGGCATAGGTAAAACTGAAGGAACACGGGTGGGTTGTAGTCAGTAAAAGACTGACACGCCCTTCCGCTCCACCCAGAGCGGGAGAAGTCATTTGAAAAAAAAAGACCACTTGCACGACAAATCACTGAATGCACTAAATTAATTTAAAACATCTTTTTATTCCTGTCAATCATTTGAAGATGAAAAAGACATAATTATTTTTTAAATTCGTTTAGCGTGCGTGGTGCAAGTAGGCTTTAAACTCAGGTTTCAAATCAGTTTTTGTATTGAGAACTTTAACTTTAAATTATTATCTTGAATAAAAATCGAAAGTAGAAAGGGCTCGATGGTATATCGGCCGTATTACAAAGCAATATTTATCTTTAGACCCCAATTTATACATTGGGGTCTAAAGATAAATATTGCTTTGTAATACGGCCGATTGTATCGAACCCAATTGTCGTACGATTTGGGCAGACAGTTATGGCCAGTTCCATTACATATTAAAAACAACGACAAAATAATGATTACCGTACCTTATATTTCTGAGTAGCCTCCAACATTGCCTTCTCCCCGCCACTGGTATTGTACACTATTGTAGCACCTACTCTGAGACACGCGAGTACATACAGCAGTCCGTATGAATAGTAAAATTCGCTTGAGTTGTAGATACTTTCGCCAGTGTACCTGAAACTATACATTGAATATTTTTGGAAAAATCAATTGCTACGACGTCTGGGAACTATTATAATGCCAAAAAAATATTTTTTTTTTTTTTGTCTCAGTGTCTGATAAATTCCAGCATCATGCAAATACTATGAAGATAGATTTTGTTCAAATTTTGCATAAATATTCCCTATATTATGTCTGGTCACTCTATAGAATATAGATTATCACGCTATTTGCTATGTGTGATGAGAAATTTTGCTTTTTATCTTCTAAAGTTTACCGGAAATTGTAAAAAGACGACCCAACGGGTTAGGATATCACAGATGATTAGACCTTTTAAATGATTAACATCACGCTATATTTAATGGAGCCTAGGCCAACATCATGACATATCAGGGTGGATTTTCAAGATGGTGCAATTAGGCCAGATATCTTAACCGTTGTCGCCGACTGCTTTGTAAGCCTGTGTTCGATTCCCAACAGTTGATATGTTTTGAGCTTTTTAGGGTTCCGTACTAAAATGGTAAAAAAGGAACCCTTATGGTGAGACTCAGTCTGTCTGTCTGTCTGTCTGTCACAGCTGGATATCTCAAGAACTACTAATGCTATCAACTTGAAATTTGGAACAGTTTTTGATGAAGTATCGACTATTTTGCAAATAAGAAACACAAAAAAATATTTATATTTTTTTTGCAACATTGACTGAAGGGGGGTCTTAAAAATTCAAAGTGGGGCTACTAG
Source organism: Cosmia trapezina (assembly GCA_905163495.3). Lineage (NCBI taxonomy): Eukaryota > Metazoa > Arthropoda > Insecta > Lepidoptera > Noctuidae > Cosmia > Cosmia trapezina. Next base: position 1,495,445 of record LR991047.1, read on the forward strand.
GGCATGTGGGGTATCGTATGAAAGAGCGCTGTTTGGTCATTCTCAAACATTTTTTTTTAAGCCGCATAGTTTTCGACTTTTGATGAAAAATGTAAAAAAATACCGTTCCTCTGTCCTTATCTCCGACGTTTGCAAAGAGAAAAATCTGAAATTATTCTATGTGATAGAAGTTTATGTAAAGATAAATAAAACGATAAGGAAAAATAAAACGATGTCTATAAATAGCACACTTTTTCAGAAATCAAAACGGAACCCTCGGTGCGCGAGTCCGACTCGCTCTTGACCGGGTTTTTTTTACATTTTGTAATACTATTATCTGATAGTTCGTAAAACGTACACAGAAAAACATTATGTTCAGGCCATTCTGTTTAACGTTGTAATAAAAATAAATATCAATGGTTAGATGACTGTTGACCTTAGCTATTTACCTAGTTTTAGCTAAAGTATTTGTTAGAGTATCGGTTCCCATTTTGATTTAATAAATAGAGAATATGGGAGTAAGAAGTTTACCACTACAACTATTCATGGACTATTTGTCTGACGGAATACGAACTACTTATATAGATAGTTGGATTAGCGACAAACTTCTTAATCAGTACGGCGTTCCACAGGGCAGTATCCATGGTCCAACATTATTCTTAGTTTATATAAACGAATTTATGTGACATCTAGTTGCAAAATGGTAAAATCAACACTTTTGCCGATGATACTGCCTTGATAATTGATACTAATACGTGGGAAGAGCTTAAAAATTATGTTCAATAAGGTATTGTTACTGTTTATAAATGGTTACATTCCAATTTGCTTATCTTCAATGTTTTAATTTTAATACAACCTTTCAACTTGAAAGCACACTAATGTAATTTCATCAACCATTGTTCTTGTCCAGTTTTCATTAAGACTAATTCTATAAAATAATTTGTACCTACTCATGATAACAAACAACTTTTACTATGGGACCAAATCAGCAAATGCGAAAAAATATTCAGCTGTTCCCTACAATTATTTTCGCATAACTCGTCCAAATTAAGGGAACAGCAGTTTTTTTTTCACGATTGCTGATTTGTTCCCATCGTAAAATTTGTTTGATATCATGAGTAGGTACAATCATGTGTTTAAGTATCGGTCACTAATTACCAGTCACCCTATGTAATATCAGTATGAAAGTATGGATGGATGATACTCACTCTTCCGTAATAATATTCTGCGAATTCAACAGAAAACCCAAATGGGTAACAGGAGCCCCTTTCGGCAGTCCAGTGGTACCTGATGTGTAAACTATAAAGGCCACGTCTTCCCATCCATTGACAGGAACTGCTTGAAAGTTTTCCAACTTCGTAGTCTCGGTCAGGAAATCCTTGAACAGGACAGCACCATATTTTGTCTCGTTCCCGTATAGAATGTAATGTTGGATGCTCCCGACTTCCTCAAAGGTCGCCTTGTGAGTTTCGTAAGCGGAGAGAGAACAGAACATGATTTTTGGACGAACTATCTTGACTCGGTGGAGGAGAGGGACTGCGGAGGAATAAAAAGATGCTTAGAACTTCAGCTGTTCTCGAAAACCTGGATAATACAGAAAATACACATAAAAACACCGCTTTTTCGCATGGGGGTAGACAGAAACTACAGAACGCCACATTATGCTACGATGTTAACATAATTATTCTTTCGAAAATCTGACAACCAGTATAACCTAGGGGTAACAGTAATTTGGCTGTGGTGGTCAGATACGCATCAGTGACTTCATGCAAAATACTGGTATTCAGCAACATCCAGTTAGTCTGGAAGTCAACTCCCCAATTAGCGGGAAAAAAGCTAGGCAGTTGATGATTAGTACGAGGACAAGTCTGTCCATTTCCTAGAAATAAACCCACATTTAAAGCGGGACACGCTGAGGTTGCCGCGAAATTCCTCAAAAGAATCATCAACACTATCACCACCATCATCACCATCTCTTAGTTAGAACTGCCCTCAAATGTCATGATTTCTTGAAATAGTAAAGAGAAGATATGGGTGACTGAAATCCTGTAAATACATTATGTTCGCGACGAAGCGTCACCAATAATAGTGATATAGGTTTTTTTTATTTTGTTTTAACTTAAAGTAGAATCATAGTCGGCGACGAGACCCTATCTGGCGTACATAGGCGCAAGTAGCGGGGGACCGTCGTAGTTTACGTTCAGTGCGATCGCGAATCAAACGGGGTTTCTAAGTTAGGAAATCAAAGAGATTTGTTGATATAGTTTTTATTTATTTAATTTAAAGTAAATTCAAACGCTAAAGTGTAATTTAAAGTAAATTCAAAACGCTAAAGTGTTTTTATAGCCTGTGATAGTGTAATAGTGAAGTTTCCTAAGGAAAACTGTAAGTACAACCTCTATAAACTGCAATTGAGTGGGCTATATAGCCGTTTTTATAGTTTTGTTGGTGCGCCCAGGTACCCTAGATCAAGACCTAGACCTGGGCGTAATGTTAGACCTGTAGTTTATCTGCAAAACCCACTTAGTTGAGTTTATAGAAGTTGAAACTGTAAGTGCAACCCTATAAACTGCCATTGAGTGGGCTATATAGCCATTTTTTATAGTTCTGTTAGTGCGCCCAGGTACCCTAGATCAAGACCTAGACCTGGGAGTAATGTTAGACCTGTGGTTTATCTGCAGAACCCACTTAATTGAGTTTGTAGAGGTTGCAACTGTACTTTTGTTAATAGATTTTATTGTTTTAGGTTTTCAGGGCGCGTCACGCCCTGAAAAATATAGTGCCGATATTTAAACTATCGTATTGTTCTAGGTCATTAGACCAGCTTGAGATACCTGTATAGACCATTGAAATAGCTTCAGTAGTTTTCGAGTAATTTAGCTTGCAAAATATTTTTTAATTAAAATAATCGAATTTTTAGTGTTTACACAGTAATATCTTTTCAGTAAATAACCTTACAGGAATTTCAGGTATCTCAATCGTTGCGCAGTCTAATGACGATTCTGACAATGTATCACATGTTGTATTTCATGAAATATTTAAGCTAGTTATAAGCGATTTTGTGAATTTTTTTAAATAAAAATTAGATGAAAATAAAGTTGAAAACAGGAGACGATTCACGGTCCTCAGTAAGGTAAGGTAAAGTTTCGAGGTAGCTAAGCGCGCAAGCCAAAATAGCAAATCGTAGCCATCGGCATGGTACCAACTACTTTCCTGAAGAGTGCGCCAGTCGTCTCCTGAATTCCGCTGAAGACTTATCAAGATGCTGTTTCATTGAAAATAATCCTTCAGAACCTCACACGAACATAGCTGCTGGTCATCGGTTGCAGATAGCCCGAGCCTATAGCTGCAGGACGTCAGCGCCGTATGGACTAGGAGGCCTAACCTCACACATAGGCATACACCTGGATAGGCTTACACACTCCTTCCACCTCACCGTGTCCATCGATCACGCCCGTCCGCGTTCGGCACACATTATATACATAAAATAATATGTCGCCACGAAAGCGTATACTGTAAAGATGCTAAAGTTTTACAACCGACTGATTGCAAGATAAACAAGGAAAAAAAATGAAGTAGGCGTATATTTATTTTCGTGAAAAGGTTTGGTCACAGTAACCTAACCTAACTTATTAAGAGGTATTTGCTCGGCACTGGAATTTTTAGGCTTATTGCATTCCCTATGATGTAAGCTATCGTAAACTGGATAACCAAAAATAAATATTGATTAAACGTCACTTACAGCTTCCATACGTAGGATCCATCGGAGAAAAAGTAGCGCCTGCACACATAATCCCCATCAAAGTAGGCAGGTACTCAAAAATCTTCTCACTGCAAATACAGACTACCTCTCCCTTTTCAACCCCCATACGTGTAAGCGAGAGGGCGACATCAGCTGTTATTTGAGCTAACTCTCCATAAGACATTTGTTCTTCCGTGTTAGCATTTATCTGAGGAAAAAAAACGTCAACATGGTTTTTTATGTTCCCACTGCTGGGACACACACTTCCTCTCAGTGAGAGGGAGTGGGCTGTAATCCACCAAGCAGGCCCCGTGCGGGTTGGTAGACGTCACATGTCTTCGAATTTTTGGCTCTAGGACATGCCGGTTTCCTCCTTCACCGTTTTGAGAGCAGTGGTGGTGAAATATAAATAAATTTAAAAAAAGCCTGGGTTTGAAGCCATACGTGCATTGGGGCCGTTACCACTCGGTAATAAGTTTATTACATGGTATTTATAATGTTCACGGCATATTAATATAATATTAAAAATCGTCTGCAGTTGGCACTTGACGCTTGGCACTCGTTGTGGACGGTCGTGGGTTCATTGCTCCGCCGTTCATGACCCGTTGTCTCGAGTCTTGTTAGCTCTCGTTGCGCTCTCGTAACGATTTCGTAGCCTCTCTCGGCTACTCCGATCATCGATCAGTTGATTATTTATTTAATTAGCTGGTCGGTCCATGGTCAAAAAAGTGCCTTTTTCAAGGCAGAATATTTCTATAACTGGTTTCGTCATATCGCGAGCTCCTCCTGCGCTAAGCCCCTTCTGGGCAAATCCACAGTTTCGTGGTCTCTCGGTGGATACCTTACGGTGCCAACGAAGCCGAGTGGGGTGCTGACCCAACGCACCCGCTGAACCCCTTCAGGGCGAGGCAGTCAGTTGGACGGGTCCCAGTGATAACCGGCCTTGGGGGGTCTCCTAGTCGGCACTGGATGACAGTTTTCCCTCAACAGCGTAGGAGCTAGTGTCTTTAGGGTGTGTCTACACCCTTCGCGCTAGTCGCTAGCCAGGGCCCCGTTGCACATTAAGATTGGCAACGGACGACACACTTATAGGTTACACCATAGGTACACACCTCCCTGCCTACACCCGGCAGGGAGTGACACACATCCCCGGGCCTTCCCACCCGGGGAGTTAGTTAGGGCCATCAGGTTCCATTGCCTTCCGCGATCGCGATTTCTTTTTTTCTTTTGAGTCATGTCTAACTCCGCAGACTTTCTCGAGTTCGCGAAAGGGTACCTATTTAAGGACCCCGAATTTTTCCTTGGGCTCCTCCTTGGAGTCCCCGAAGTTAAGGCGCGCATAGCCACTGCCTATCAGCAGGCAGCGTCCCCCCCCGTCCCCTCTTCCTCTAGCATCGCTGAGTTCAGCGATGCATTAGAGCTTACTCCCTCCGCGACCGTCGCGATGGACACCGACGCTCCAGCGTCGGTGTCTTCGGCTCGTCCCACCTCGCCTTACTCAAGCGGCTCCTCCGTCTCCTCGGAGGCTGAGGAGTCCGCTTCCGCTTCGGCCTCTTCTTCCTCCTCTTCTACCGAGGACGATGGTTTCACCACCGTCCAAGGAGGGAAGAGGAAGAAGAAGCTGAAAGCCAGCTCTCATGCCCCGGCTGCAAAGAAAGAGGCCTTAAGGGTTATCCCCTCCCCTCCGCCTTCAGCTCCCGCCCCCGTTCCCGCTACCGTAGCGCCTACTCCGATTGTGGCTTCCTCTGCCGCAGTCCCTCCTTCCGTCCCAACCTCTGGGGTCCCTTCCGGCCTGACCGATACTTCTTCTTCTTCTGCTTCACAGAAGAAGAATTCTCCGCCTCCGCTATATATTCAGGATAAAGCGAAGTGGACGGATGTCTCGCGCTGGTGCGTTGATCTTAGGATCAACTTCACCAGCGCTCGTTCTACCCAAACGGGTATTAAGGTGACGGTCCCGACGTCTAATGACTTTCGGGCTCTCTCTAAACTCCTCAGGGAAAGGAATGTGTCTTTCCACACATACACCCTCCCGGAGGAGCGTCAGACTCGAGTGGTGATCCGTAGGATCCCTCGTGAAATCCCCGCTGAGGAGATAAAAGCCGACCTTCAGTCGCAAAATATCCCCGTAGACGAGGTACACCGCATGTACCGCTCCCGTACCGGAGACGCGTATGATATGGTGCTCGTCATCTGTTCCCACGTCGATGGGTATCACCCCATCTTCCAGGTCCGTTCGATCTGCAATCTCTCGGGCATTGAGATTGAAAAGCCCCATAAAAGCGGCATCATCGGTCAATGCCACCGCTGCCAATTATATGGCCATTCCCAACGGAATTGCCATGCTAAACCCAGGTGCGTCAAGTGCCTGGGTGATCATGGTACTTCTGATTGTACCCGCCCTAAAGATCGTGCTCTCTGCACTGATTTGCCGAGTTGTGTGCTCTGTGGTGAATCAGGGCATCCAGCCAATTACCGTGGCTGTCCTAAAGCCCCCAAGTCCCACTCCTCTAAGCTGGCCAAGCGTGCAAACGCTCGCCAGCAGCGAGAATGTCCTCCTCCTCAGCCTCAGTATAACTTTAACATCCCGTTGAACACGCGATTGAGCCCTCAGCGGCCTAATGCGTGGTTCCCAGCTCCCCAAAAGCAGGCGTTCCCTGCCTTGGCGAGCTCTCAGCCCACACCTACTTCCACTCTTACCCCAGCCACCAGGGACCCCAGAATTAGCGGACTTCTTCCCACTCCTTCTCAGGCCCCCGTGCCTACACCACCCGCTCCTAAAGCGGCCCCTGCCGCTTTGGCTACCCCTCCCGCACCCACCCCAGTGGCTAGCGGTGACGATGTTGTTGATCCTTTCAGCATCATCGCCTCCACCTTCCTGACCTTTAACACCCCGCGAGCATGGCAAATGGCCAGGGAGTTGCAAGTCGCGCAACGTGCCCGCGATCTTCCTCAGATCCTTAAGATCTATCAAGCGTATCCCGAGATCACGCGCGCCCTGAATTCCTACTCCAACAATTAACTCAATAATGGATAGAGGAATTATAGAGCGTTTCAAACCCCGGTCCCTCAACCTAGGCTTTTTCAATGCCGATGGCCTCCTTGGCCAACGCGATGAGATCGCCTCTTTCCTCCGCGATCACCAAATAGATATCCTCCTCATACAGGAAACCTTTTTGAAGCCCAGAAATCGTAACCCGTCAATTGCCAACTATCGCATAGTTCGCAATGACAGGGAGCGTTGTCATAAGGGCGGAACCCTTATTTATTATAAATCTTCCCTATACTGTATTCCTATGGATGCTCCCCCTCTATCGCGATTAGAAGTGTCCGTCTGCCGCTTAGGTATGACAGGCCACCAGCCGATCACTCTTGTATCGGCTTATCTTCCCCCCACTCCCCGCGTCACAGAGAATTTCCAACCTCTGTCTGACGACCTCTCTGTCCTTCTTAGCTTGAGCGACTCCGTTATCATAGCGGGGGACCTCAACGCTAAAAATGCCGCCTGGAATAGCTCCACCACCAATACCAGAGGCAGACACCTGCTCGACCTCTGTTCGCGTTTACATTTCGATGTTGTTGCTCCCATGACTCCCACTCATTTTCCCTATGAGTCTAATCACACCCCTGACGTACTTGATGTAGCGCTTCTAAAGAATATCAACCTTCGGTTGGACTCTATAGAGACGATACATGAACTATCGTCTGATCACCGTCCCGTTATTCTAAATCTGGTCCCCCGCATCGGTCGCCCCGATCCCTCTCAACCCCCTCCCTCCCGAATAGTGACGGACTGGAGGAAAGTAAGCGAATGTCTGAAATCCTCCACATCCCCACTCTTAGATTCCATACCTGACCACTTTGACTCTATCGCTGACACGACAGCTGCGATCGACTCATTCACGGAATACGTACAATCAGTCATGAACGATTGTTCAAGGGAAGTTCCTGCGGTGGATGACCACCGCTGGAAGTTGCCTGACGATGTGCGTGCTCTGTTGAATGAGAAGAACGCGGCTGTCCGTGCCTACAGCAGCTTTCCCTGCCGCTTGAACAAAGTCCACATGCGCTATTTACAGAAATCTGTAAAGACACGCATGGAGGAATGGCGTTCCGCCGGTTGGGATAAGATGCTGAGCGAGCTTGAGCCTACCCATCTTGCCTTCTGGCAGCTTCAGAGGAAGCTCAGGTCCAAGGAGTTTACCTCCATGCCCCCTCTAGTCCGCCCAGACAATACCATCGCTTTCGATGATATCGACAAGGCTGAATGCCTTGCCGATAGTCTTGAGGCCCAATGCTCTCCCAGCTCTCAACCAGTAGACCAAGCTCACCTCTCTGAGGTGGACGCTGAAGTCGAACGTAGAGCCTCCCTTCCTCCGGTCGAAGACCCTGATTGTCCCCTGCCCCCCGTCACTCCAGACGAGGTGCACGAGATAATCAAGGCTCTGAAACCCCGCAAAGCCCCTGGTTCAGATGGAATGACCAATAAGGTCTTCCAACTCTTCCCTGCCCGTCTGATAATGCTCTTGACCATCATCTTCAATGGTGCCATGAGTAATAATATCTTTCCTCAAGCCTGGAAACAGGCCACCGTTATCGGTATTCCTAAGCCCGGCAAGCCTAAGCGCGAGCCCTCTAGTTACCGCCCCATTAGTCTGCTCAATGTCCTCGGCAAAATCTATGAGAGACTTATTTATAAGCGACTCAGGGATTATGCTGAGACAAAGGGCCTTATTCCTAACGAGCAGTTTGGTTTTCGAACCCAACACTCTTGCGTACAACAGGTACACCGTATAGTCGAGCATGTCAGCGCTGGTTTCCAGCGCGGTGCGATGACTGGTGCTGTTTTCTTCGATATAGCGAAAGCGTTTGACAAAGTCTGGCACAACGGCTTATTATATAAGCTTTACAAACTTGGTGTGCCCGATCGTCTCGTGCTCATCTTACGAGACTTTTTGTCAAACCGCACCTTTCGCTATCGTATCGAAGGAGCGCTTTCCTCTCCCCACCCTATTCGCGCAGGGGTCCCTCAGGGCTCTGTGCTTGCTCCCTTAATTTTCACACTTTTTACTAGCGACATCCCGCGTAGCGAGAAGGCACAGTTGGCTCTGTTCGCAGACGATACGGCCATCTACTACAAGGGCATGGCTCGCGACGCGATCTCTCGCACTCTCCAAACCGCTGTCGATGCACTCGCCAAGTGGTTTCGGAAGTGGAGAATCGAAGTCAATCCCGACAAAAGCCAAGCTGTTCTCTTTACGAGACCGCGAAGCAAACAGTGTAAACCCCCCCGCCCGATCACCATGTTTGGCAAGCCGATCCCTTGGGAGAAGCGAGCCAAATATCTAGGTGTGACGCTCGATGAGCACCTTTCGTTTTCAGAGCACATAAGGTTGGTTCGTTCGCGAGCCTACTTTGCTCTTAGTAGACTCCATTCGGTTATGAATGCACGCAGCAAGTTGTCCCTTAAGTGCAAGTTGCGTATTTTTACAGCGTGCATTCGCCCCATCATGACCTTTGCGGGCCCAGTCTTTGCTCACGCAAAGCCCCATCTCATCCATAGGATGCAGGCCGTTCAAAACCGTTGCCTCCGAAAGGTAACGGGTGCCCCTTGGTTCGTTCGGAATGCAAACCTCCATTTAGACCTTAGAATCCCGACCATCAGTCAATTCTTGAAACGCCTTTCTAAGCGTTTCTTTGATTCTGCCGCGAAGCACCGCAACCCTCTGGTTGTCGCGTCCGCTAATTATGTCCCCTCTAGAATCAGTAAAATCCGCCGTCCGCGACTTGCACTCTCTGAACCTGATGACCCTATTACCCTCCTCCAGGAAAGTAGTAGTGCTACTAGTACTCTAGTACGCAAACACAGATCACAAAAATCATCATTCCGACCTCGCCGCCGAGGTCCTCCGCGTAGACGAACTTTCCCTGTAAATGTAAATTCATCTCCCTTGATCGGTCATAACGAGCCAGCTGGTGGCGTAGCTGAGCCTGTAGCTTTAAACTCCCCTGTCAATAATAATAATCCCGATTTGAGCCAGCCAATTGTACCTTGCTGTCCTCTCTTAGTCAGCGACGCCCTAAGCCGAGGTCCGTACCCCACAGGGGGTGCCCTTAGTGCGCAGTCGCTTAGTTTATAAGTAAAACTTGCCCCTGGCTGGAGGCTTTGAGTTCGCTTAAGGCACCCACAGGATAGTCCGGGTTAAGCAGTCTCGACCCCAAGTGGTCACACTGCGAGAATGCCATTCCAAAAAAAAAAAAAAAAAAAAAAAAACGTCTGCAGTTGCAATATTTATTTTGTAAATATGTGTGCATTATTTTTATCAACATAATTATGTTATCTGGTCATTGCATAATTTTTAATAATTTGCACCTATTGAGTACCTACATAAAGTAACTTTTATTCTAGGACTACGGGGTGACTATGGAGTATCTTGTCCATTCTTCTCCATACACCAATCTGCTCAGCCTTTTCCCAACTATGTTGAGGTCGGCTTCCAGTTTTAAAACCGGATGCAGCTGAATACCAGCATTTTACATGGATCGACTGTCTATCTGACCTCCACAACCTAGTGACTGGGTAATACGATACCCCTTGGTAAGACTGGTTGTCAGACTTTCGGGCTTCTGATGTCCCGTAACGACTGTCAAAGATCCACGAATGACAGCCGGGACCAACGTGCGTTTAACGTGCTTTCCGAGGCACGGAGGAGTTCCGTATGTAAAGATGGTCACACATCGGACCAACCCCGGCAAGCGTAGCTTAACCTGATGGATCGACCCGTGCAGCTGTTATTACTTAGCCACGAGCTCCTCTTGTGCATTCTTCTCCATACGAATCAATTAATTTTCTTGTAAACTTTAACGTTATTGAAAGAAATGATTTGACTTTGATTTTTATCACAGACATTAAATAATATACAGGGTGTAAGGGACAGCCCTCCGCAAACTAACCGGGTGCATTCAGCTCCTCATTTTGAATCATATTCCACCGGAAATTTTCTCAGGAAAATTTTCATTTTTTCAAAATTTTTATCAGTTACATTTTTATTATTTCAATGTAAAATTGCATTGTGTGTTCGCAGCACTCCATTTATGTAAAAAAAAATGCAAAAAAAAAACAACAAAAAAAAACCAGCAATGGATGTTGAAATACTCTAACCAATGACGCGTGAAATCAGCTGTTCACTTTCTGTCTAGCTACAGAGTTCTTCGAACTCACCGCATACCTATTACCTACCCCTCCCAACCAGTTATAGACGCTCCGATTTGTGCACAAAAACACAAACAAATCAGGTTTATTGGATTCCCTTAACGTTCCTGAAAAAATTACATGTACCGGTCATCTTAGTATGACATACTGAATTCACCCTATCAGTTTGCGGAGGGCTGTCCCTTACACCCTGTATATTATTATCTTTAATCTCTTTGATTTTTGTCACACGCTATTGAGTTGATCAATTGCATTTTTCACAAGAGATCATTCGGATACTCAAAGATATTTCGGGGTTATCGACCGATTTATAAAACCAATGAAATGAAATAAAATGACGGTCAAGGTGATTAACCTGGACCGTCATTGCAAAAAATATTTGTATTCTCAAGGTGAGAATTAAAATTGTACCCAAAGAATTTGCATTCAGGTTTTTGGAATCCGTTCCAAAATGGTAAAAAGGAACCCTTATGGTGCGACTCAGTCTGTCTGTCTGTCACAGCTGGATATCTCAAGAACTACTAATGCTATCAACTTGAAATTTGGAACAGTTTTAGATGACGTTTGCCCAACCATTTTGCAAATAAGAAAGAAATATTTTTTTTTTTTTTTTTTTTTGTAATAAGGACTGAAAGGGGGTCTTAAAAATTCAAAGTGGAGCTACTAGGGCATGTAGGCGTATTATAGAATATGAAAGAGCGCTGTTTGCACATTCTCAAACATATTTTTTTTTAGGCCGTATAGTTTTCACCTTATGACGAAAAATTTTTTTAAAAATATCGTTCCCCCCCTTATATCCGAAGTTTGCAAAGATAAAAATCTGAAATTATTCTATGTGATAGAAGTTTATGTAAAGAATACAGGAAAAATAAAACAATGTCTCTAAATAGCACACTTTTTCAGAAATCAGAACGGAACCCTCGGTGCGCGAGTCCGACTCGCTCTTGTTTAAATTATTTTTTTAGCTTGGGCCTGTCTTGACCCTGATCACGCCTGATGAAAAGCGAGGGAAGCGAGGGAAGCGAGGGAAGCGAGGGAAGCGAGGGTCTGTGATGGAACGAGCGTGCCCGGAAGGTGCATGTTCACTCTTGCTTTGAAGGCAGACGGGAAAAGGTAACAAACAGACAGACTTACTTTAGCATTATAATATTATGAGCAAAGTAAGTAATAATTGATGTTATTCGATGGTAAATAAGCATAATATTTTTGCGATGCAACAATCAATAGTATTTTTATGGCCGACACTATGTGCAACATCTTTTAGAGCTTCAAATATTTTATAGTAAACAGTCTGAAGTTTATTTATTAGTTTTATTTATTTTGTGGTATCTTGTGACTAAATGATAAATAGCCACACGGGTCGGATTACAGCGCAGCGGTGGCCCAGTGGTACCGCCCCCGACTTACGAGTTGTAGGTATGTAGATCGTGGGTTCGAACCCAGCCAGGCACTTTACTTTATGGAAATAATTTCATCACCACTGCTCTCAAAACGGTGAAGGAAAATATCGTGAGGAAACCGGCATGTCCAAGAACCAAAAATTCGAAGACATGTGACATCTACCAACCCGCACTGGGCCCGCGTGGTGGATTACGGACCACTCCCTCTCACTGAGAGGAGGCCTGTGTCCCAGCAGTGGGAACATTAAAGGCTGGCTGGCTGGTCGATCGAAGGTTAAGCTACGCTTGCCGTGGTCAGTTCCTGGATGGGTGAAAATCCATTACATACTAAGATACCTCCGTGCCTCGGAAAGTACGTTAAGCCGTTGGTCACAGCTGTGGTCCGTGGATCTTTGACAGTCGTTACGGGTCGTCAGAAGGCAGAAAGTCTGACAACCAGTCTTACCAAGGGGTAATATTACCCAGATACTGGGTTGTGGAGGTCAGATAGGTAGTCGCTCCATGTAAAATACTAGTATTCAGCTGCATCCAGTTAGACTGGAAGCCGAACCCAACATAGTTGGGAAAAGGCTAGGCAAATTGATACTGCTCAGTAGAACAAAACAAAATTATTTAAGTAAAAGAGGACTCACCAAAGCTGTTATATCCTTATTCTTAACCATGTTATCGTACACCTCTTTGGCGAAATTGAGGTGAGCAGGAACCCTCCCATTCTCATTCCCATACCTATAAAGACTGTTTTTGAGCATTTTTGTTGGGTGTTGGCGATGCGAGTCTTTGCTTTCAAACTATTCGTATGGATAGACTGCGAAAAAAGAAAACAAGTTTTTATTTAAGTATGTAGCTAAAGTATAAACCCAAACTAAAAAGAATTATTTACGGTTCAGGAGTCGGTCCGTCGCAATCATAAAGATAAAGAAGTTTAAAACAAAGTAAATCTGAGGGCAAGATTTACATTGACTTTTTCTGCTTTCTTCTTTCTCTCCTATCTCTTCTTTCTCTTCTTTCTCTCCTTTCTCTCCTTTCTCTCTCCTTTCTCTTTTTTTTTCTTCTTTTTTTTCTTTTTTTTTTTCTTGTTCGTGTGACCACCTGACACGAGTTTTTTTTATTCATGCCCCGTATTTATTATTTTATTAAACTACGTAAGAGGTAAAGAACAAAACCTTACTTTTCCGTGTTTTGTTTGTATACAGGGTGACCTGAAATTAGTGGCGGACCCGTTAAGGGGTGATAGTAGGCATCAATTCCAGTCGATATCACTCTTAGACCTACTGTCCTAAAGTTAACCCATTTCAAGATATTCCTACTTAAAGGATTTTACAAAAAAATCCTACTTTAAATCTTAAAATAGCTCTAAATCGTACCGACCGACATTTACGAAGATATCGCTATTAATAATTCCTTACTTAGAATATCTTAGATGCAAAACAAAAAAAAAAAGTACCAGAAAGACCAATTTTTAGGATTTACAGCTATTTTAAGATTTAAAGTAGGGTATTTTTTGTAAAATTCTTTAAGTAGGAATATCCTGAAATGGGTTAACTTTAGGACAGTAGGTCTAAGACTGATATCGACTGGAATTGATCCCTACTATCACCCCTTAACGGGTCCGCCACTAATTTCAGGTCACCCTGTATATATAATTTTTTTTTTCTGAAGCAGAATGATTAAACATATCGCAGCAAAAATATTACGCACCAAAACCACTTATTTTTAATAGGAAAAATTCGTAATCGTTCCGTTCAAAATCACACTATTCTACAAAATTGTGGCAGTCAAAACTAATATAAAATATCCAGTGGTAGTGTATCCAGTCTATCAAACAACCATAATTTCCTGTTGGTAAGTATCACCTATATACCCACCTATACCTAGGTTTTCCAGAAATTCAAATCAAAACCTTACCTTTCCAAAAAAAATCACAACAAAACATCACTTTTCCATTTTTCTTTTTAAAAAATTTGCAAAGTTACTCAATTATAATTACCAATACATAATCAAAATAAATGTACTAATTGTGTAGGGTAAATTAATTTAATTTTATTGTTTTTCCTAATGTTTTGAAAAGTGGAAAAGTGAGGTTTTGTTCTTCACCTCCTTGTTTGTAAATAAATTGTTACTAACGTTATGTGTGCTATGGTCCATGTTACTCGAAAATATTTGTTTTATTATTTTATTCCTTTATTACATTTTCATAACTATTAATTAAATTTTTGAATAATTTTTTATATGTATATTTTTTTTTAATGTACCTAATTATTAACAAAATAGTGGCTCGGAACAGGGTCCAAGCCGTTGGTCAGGGCTCTAGAGAGAGGAACCTCCTCACTAAGCGTGCCATGTCCCGGAGTACTGCTTTCTGAATCAAGCCTTTGACCCGGCCACGCAATGAGAGCCTGCCGAGGTATTTATTGGTCGAGCCACTTCGCTATAATACCATTAACCGCGACGATTATCGGTACAATGATTCCACGAATGAGTCCTTCTTTCTTTATTCCGTGGTCCACAAGATTCTCGTCATGAGGGACAGCGATATCAACAATCATTGCACGGCGCTCTCGTCGATCTCTCAAAACAATATCAGGCTTATTGGCTACAATAGTCCTGTTAGTGATGATAGATCGATCCCAGTACCATGTGGCGTGACCATTCTCGAGAACTGGGCCGGGCACATACCTGTAATATGGTACTTCGGACTCCACGACGTTGTACTGCAAGGCAAGTTCATCGTCTTCCTAGCCTTTTCCCAACTATGTTAGGGTCGGCTTCCAGTCTAACAGCAGTAGCAGCACCAGTATACCAGTATTTTACATGGAGTGACTGCCTATCTGACCTCCACAACCCAGTTACTGGGTAATACGATACCTTTGGTAATACTGGTTGTCAGACTTTCGGGCTTCTGACGACCCGTTACGACTGTCAAAGATCCACGAATGACAGCCGAGACCAACGGATTAACGTGCTTTCCGAGGCATGGAGCTAGGTATGTAAAGATGGTCGCCCATCCACGGACCAACCGCGGCAAGCGCACCTGTTCGGCTGGTGGACAATCCTAGCCACTAGATTGTGTCTGTGCAAGCACTCACCGTTAGCAAGACTAGAACAACCGGAATCAATATAAATAAATAAATAATAAATAAATATCCTTGGACATTTCACACAACGCCATCTAGTCCCAAGCTAAGCAACCTAATGCTTGTGTTATGGTAACGAGATGGCTGATAAACTACTTACATACATTTTTTTTTGTAAATACATACATATTATAGATAGAAAAACACCCAGACTCGGAACAAATACTTGTAGGCCGTACAAATATTTGTTCCGTGCGGGAATCGAACCCGCGACATGCTGCGCATATGACGGATTGAATCACCGTGACCGGGACGGTGGCAGAATAGGGGAACGGACAATTTTTTTTTTTTTTTTGTACATTCCAATGTCCAAATTATTATTTTTTGTATTATTATTTAGTACATATTTTTTCTTTTTTTACGAAATCAAAAGATTACGGCGATACAGTAATTTAAAATGTGCTACTCTTGCTGACCATCTTTACATACCGAGACTCCTCCGTGCCTCGGAAAGCACGTTAAGCTGTTGGTCCCGGCTGTCATTTGTGGATCTTTGACAGTCGTTACGGGTCGTCAGAAGCCCGAAAGTCTGATAACCAGTCTTACCAAGGGGTATCGTATTATCTAGTTACTGAGTTGTGGAGATCAGATAGGCAGTCACTCCATGTAAAATACTGGTATTCAGCTGCGTCCGATTAGACTTACAGCCGACCCCAACATAGTTGGGAAAAGGCTAGGCAGATGATGACTGATTTAAAATGTGACATGACGTCACTCATTGCTAGATTTTAAGTAATTTTTAGGGTTCCGTACCTCAAAAGGAAAATACGGAACCCTTTTAGGATCACTCGGGTGTCTGTCTGTCACAGCCAATTTGCTCCGTATACAGGGTTACCGGCAACTCGACCACTTCCTTGCAGGATGTCATTGTAGGGTTAAAATGCACAAAAATAAGCCACCAAATGTTCTACCGAAATTCAGTTTATTTTTTCGTTATTTTTATTTTTATCCGACAAAAATTACGAAAATAAAACGTTTAATTAATGATCTTTGCCAAAGTTTTAGGCATTTTTGAACTTTTAATTATTATCAAAGAACTGCTGCTGCATCAGCTATAGTACTAACTTCAATGCCAGTATAGTGGCGCCGTAAATCATTTTTAAATTGGATTTTTCATATAAAAACTAAAAATAGAAGTAACTCAAAAACTACTGAATTTCGGTAGAACATTTGGTCGCTTAATTTTTTGCATTTTAACCCTACTATGACATCCTGCAATGAAGTGGTCGAGTTACCAGGGCCTCAAGTCTGCTATTAAAATAGTGTCAGAATGGTCTATCATTGATTTCATAATTGTTGATTTTGACAAGTTTGGTAATCTACTAATATAATGGCGTCATAATGGCGTCATTATGGCTTTCCAATGGTCAACCAATGACAGTCCATTGTATGAAATTATGAATTTAGCAGATTACGAACTTTTAGCAAAATGACAATGCAGTGACAATGGGATCGTATTGGCATGTAAAAAATAGCAGACTTGGGGCCCAGTAACCCTGTATAATGCACCGACTAAGTTGAAATATGGTACACATGAATTTCTGTGACTCAAATATGGACGTGTAACGTAAATTAATTTTGAATAAGGGAGTCATTTTTTGGGGCAAATAAGAAAATTAAAAAAAAAAGGTTTGTAATCTGTACCGTGTGACATATCAAAATGAAAGAGCTTACTGTAAGGGCCTATTTCATGATGTCCGAATAGTGACCCCTTCGGGCCTTTTTGAATTTATTCGATGAGTACCTCTCATCGAATAAATTCAAAAATGGAATAGAATTTGTATGAAATTATCTGCCGAGTAAGTTATTAGGAACTTAATGGTAGGTGGTGAAACAGGCCCGAAGGGTCTCAAATATATATTTTTATAATTTAAAAATAAATTGTTTTCAAAATTATTTAAGAAAATAGGCGAAAATTTACCATTCCCTTACCTATGAAATTACTAAGCTTAAAAATTTGAAAAAAAAAAAATACAGAAAATAGTTCTCTATCTAAAGGTTGGTTTAAAAGCACGTTTAGTCGAAGCTACACGTGACCAAGATGCTGGCCTGTATTTTGCACAAAGATTAAGCATTGCCATCCAGCGTGGCAATGCTGCCAGCATTTTGGGCACGTTGCCAACTGGTAGCGGTTTCATAGATTTATGATAAGTCATTTATAAGTTTAGTTTTAGCTTTTTGTATATTCTGTAAAGATTTGTTAGATCTAACTCTTATGTTATTAAACAAATTTTACTTCTAAAGGTTACAGAAAAAACTTAAAGAAGTCTATGGTCTTAAAATAACATGGTAAATCTCTCAACTACGAATCATCGTCCCAACTACGGAACCCTTCATTGTGCGTGGTCCGACACGCACTTGGCCGGTTTTTTATTAATATGACAGACATTTTGTTTATTACCTCGCTGACGAATTAAATATAATTTATTGTTTTTGACCCCGGAGTCATCCTTAAGCCAAAATAATTATTTTTAGAAAACAACATTAACAAAAAGATGACCCTACCTTTTTATATTTATCACGAACAAATAAATAAATATTCACAGAAATAAAACAACGCACGAATACGTACTTAAAACAAAATAAAAAAAAATCGAAATAAACTGAACACGTCTCTCTCAATACAAACATCTGACATCAACTAAATATTTTTATAGAAGAATACCTCTTTTGTTAGTTGAGTACTCAGAAGGCGAAGTCATATTAAAATGAATGTGAAGAAGTGCCACTTTGAATGAGTTTCATCATCTGCCTAGTCTTACCCAACTGAGATGAGATCGGCTGCCAATCTAACCTGAATACCAGTATGTAACACGGTACCTAAGACTGGTTGTTAGACTTTGTTAGGGATCCGTTTCTGAAATATTAAGCTTTAAATTGCTAATATTTGTTAGAGTCAAGTGTCCCCCCTGTGTGGGGTAGTATTATCCAGTTACTGGGTTGTGGAGGTCAGATAGGCAGTCGCTCCATGTAAAATACTAGTATTCAGCTGCATCCGGTTAGACCGGAAGCCGAACCTAACATAGTTGGGAAAAGGCTAGGTAGATTGATTCTGCTCAGTGTAAAACAAAAGAAAATTCTTTTAGTAAGTGAGGACTTACCAAAGCTGTTAGATCTTTATTCTTTTTGTTTTTTTTTTTGTGGATGGGAAATCATCATATAACTTCTCGCGCTCTGGGTGGAGCGGAAGGGCGTGTCAGACTTTTACTGACTAAAACCCACCCGTGTTCCTTCAGTTGCCTGTGCCAGGGCCGCGGTAAAACTACCCGCGACCCCAGCGGCTAGTTGGTACACCTCAACAGCCTTTTTTACGGTTTACAGGGTGTAAGGGACAGCCCTCCGCAGACTGAAGGTGTGAATTCAGTTTAACATACTAAGATGACCGGTACATGAAATTATTGCAGGAACGTTATGGTAATCCAATAAACCTGATTTATTTGTGTTTTTTTGCACAAATCGGAGCGTCTGTTACTGGTTGGGAGGGGTAGGTAATAGGTATGCGGTGAGTTCGATGAACTCTGTAGCTAGACAGACAGTGAACAGCTGATTCCACGCGTCGTTCGTTAGAGTATTTCAACATCCATTGCTGGTTTTTTTTTGCTGTTTTTTTTACATAAATGGAGTGCTGCGAACACACAATGTAATTTTACATTGAAATAAAGAAAATGTAACTGAAAAAACTATTAAAACAATTAAAATTTTCCTGAGAAATTTTCCGGTGGAATATGATTCAAAATGAGGAGCTGAATGCACCCCGTGAGTTTGCGGAGGGCTGTCCCTTACAACTACGGTAAATCTTAGGGTTTACAAGCCTCACCGGTAAAAGTCCAAATTGTTCTATAATAATCATCAAGTTCTGACTTTTACCGCATTCAGGCGGTAAATCTTAGGTTTTACTACAGATAGCGGTAAATGTTAGTTTTCAGAGTAAAACAATGCAAAATTCAGAAACTACTTATTCAAGATTACTATCATTATTATTGTTATTTTATTAGTCAAGTCTTAAAAATGCTTTAGAAAAATCAAATGCACAAAAAATAACACAAATAAAAAGTACTTCTCTCTAGTTATACAACACCTACTTTGGCTAAGTAAGCTAAACAGCGTTTTGATAATTATTTCGTCATTCGTTAAATCTCGGGAATCTGGGGTCCATGACCTTTGGAAGGCATACGAGGGGCCGAAGCCAACTTGCAGAGGCCCGTTAGACACTTTCAATTAATTAGGCACCATTCATTATTATCTTTGACATATCTCGGAACCCTGGGGTTCTGGACCGTTGGAAGGCGTACCAGGGGCCGAAGCCAACTTGCAGAGGCCCGTTAGACACTTTCAATTAATTAGGCACCATTCATTATTATCTTTGACATATCTCGGAACCCTGGGGTCCTGGACCGTTGGAAGGCGTACCAGGGGCCGAAGCCAACTTGCAGAGGCCCGTTAGACACTTTCAATTAATAAGGCACCATTCATTATTATCTTTGACATATCTCGGAACCCTGGGGTCCTGGACCTTTGGAAGGCGTACCAGGGGCCGAAGCCAACTTGCAGAGGCCCGTTAGACACTTTCAATTAATAAGGCACCATTCATTATTATCTTTGACATATCTCGGAACCCTGGGGTCCTGGACCTTTGGAAGGCGTACCAGGGGCCGAAGCCAACTTGCAGAGGCCCGTTATACACTTTCAATTAATTAGCCATCATTCATTATTATCTTTGACATATCTCGGAACCCCGGGGTCCTGGACCTTTGGAAGGCGTACGAGGGGCCGAAGCCAACTTGCAGAGGCCCGTTAGACACTTTCAATTAATTAGGCACCATTCATTATTATCTTTGACATATCTCGGAACCCTGGGGTCCTGGACCTTTGGAAGGCGTACCAGGGGCCGAAGCCAACTTGCAGAGGCCCGTTAGACACTTTCAATTAATTAGGCACCATTCATTATTATCTTTGATATATCTCGGAACCCTGGGGTCCTGGACCTTTGGAAGGCGTACCAGGGGCCGAAGCCAACTTGCAGAGGCCCGTTATACACTTTCAATTAATTAGCCATCATTCATTATTATCTTTGACATATCTCGGAACCCTGGGTCCTGGACCTTTGAAAGGCGTACGAGGGGCTGAAGCCAACTTGCAGAGGCCCGTTAGACACTTTCAATTAATTAGGAACCATTCATTATTATCTCGGACATATCTCGGAACCCGGGGTCCTGGACCTTTGAAAGGCGTACGAGGGGCTGAAGCCAACTTCCAGAGGCCCCTTAGACAATTTTGAATGACGAGGAGGCACCAGTCGACGATTATCTCTGTCTGTATGCACTACGCTAGTGCACCCAAAGACAACCCCCGGTGGGTGCGACACTAGAATTCCCTGTGTCGTGGAGACTAGTCTCCTTCGTCTTACAAGATGAGGTTCATAATGAGTAGGTAAATACATCGTCCGTCGATAGGATTTCTGAAGCGACAATAATCGAATGTTCCTCTAAAATCATCAAATTCATCTAATCATATTATAATATGTAATTGATATATTATGTGTATTAAATTAAAACGTGTATAGTCTTTTGTAATTTTTATACATGTGTGGTGGGTGGTAAGTACTAATATACTATATTATAATTATGTTCTTGCAAACTAAATGGATATTTATTAATTTTTTAATTAAAATTCTCACAGCTTTATTATCAATTTAATAAATTAAGTAATTAGCAAAAAACAAATTAAATTCACACGTTACGTATAATTGAAAAATAAATGTACATAACTGTACGACAACAAAATTGACGGTCCGATGGGTCTCGAGCAAAAAAGGGGCGCTCCGTTGTTTTATAATTTACTGCTTAGTTGACCCGACAGACGTTGTCTTGTCCACATTTTAATACTTCATACGAAATACCTATTTATATATTGCACTTTGAGTTTTACTGATTTTTTCAATTTTTTATTTTTCTTTTCGATATTTTGACGCCTCACAGTGAGGTATTCTGGCCTCAGGGTATACTGGGGCTTTACTCGGTGGGCCGGTCCGGTCCGACAGCGGGACCTGGAGCTGGATTCCGGTTATGCACATTTACTCGTATCGTTACTAGACCACAAAAAATTTTCACTACGTATTACAAAAAAACAAAACCGACTTCCAAAAAAACACTACAAAGTGAAAAATAACTTTGATTTCGGAAGTCTTTGGATCTGTATTTTAGGTTTTTGCCCCCGACTTCCGAAATTAAAGTTATTTTTCACTTTGTAGTGTTTTTTTGGAAGTCGGTTTTGTTTTTTGTAAAAAAGTTTTTATTTTTCACTTTTTAGTGGGTCAGTTTGTAATTTATCTAAGTTACAATAACCCAATGTCAACTGCTCATCACGTTTTACAAAATACTGCTTTTCCCGATGCAGGGACGTTAATTGTTGAGGAGTTCTCCTAGTAAGAACCTGGAGAACTGGAGCTCATGGTGAAGTCACCATCACCATTATGCATTTTGACGAGCATAAACCATATTAAAGTAATCGAATCGCACCCTGTGATATACTTAGATATAATTGAGTATTTCCGATGGCCATCTGTAGTCTTCATCATCAGTTCCAGTTCACCAAATGGTACTTTCCGAGAGCAAATGCACAAGTTACTATAAAAAATACCGAAATCGATATAAGTGTGCCCATAAAATTTGAGGATTCCCCTCGATTTCCATGGGATCCCATCATCAGATCCTCATTTGATGATCATGGGACCACTTAGAAAGTATACCCTTTCAAACAAAAAAAGAAAAATCCAAATCTGTCCAGCCATTTGCGAGTAATCGGGGAACATACATAAAAAAAAAAAATAAAAAAAAAAAAGATTCCGACGAATTGAGAACCTCCTCCTTTTTGAAGTCGGTTAAAAATCATCCAAATAATATCCTAGCACCTGCGCTGGAAGAACTTGCAAAATCCCTTTAAAGTTTGATAAAAGTATCGCAGTTCACGACCTACGAGTTGAATATAACAGTAAACATGGTAAATAAGTAGTACATGGCCAGGGGTAAGTACCCAGAAGCTGTACCTTCAAGTTGAGCGGTATAGAAAGAAAGAAAGAAAGAAAGAAAATAGATTTATTTAGTACAGACTAAAAGGCACACACCAATACACCATAATAGGTATAACAATAGGTACCTACTTAATAAAAAAATAAAACAAAATAACAGAGCGATGAGTGTATGCCCGACGGCTGCGCCAAAAAGGCCCAGTTCAGCAAAAATGCAACAACTAGACGTGCCTGACGCTGGTTTTCAACTTGACCGAAGTGTGAGGTAACGGATGTAAACGGTATGTCCCTTGTGAGGGTGGACCAATTTAAATATCTGGCTCACTTATTGACCACGGGCCTCAAAGATAATGAGGATATTGACAGGGAGCGGTGGGCGCTGTGTGTGAGCTAACATGATTGCCCACAGATCCAGGCGTGCCTCTAAAGAGGTCAAGCGCACTATATTTAGTGCCTACTGCACGTCGTTTTACTCTTGCAGTCTGTGGGCTCATTATACTCAGAAATCATACAGCGCCCTTCGCATTCAATATAATAATGCATTCAGGGTGCTGATGGGGGTGTAGCTCGCCATCCAGTAAGGACCAGGCCCGGGTCGACGGCGCGTTGGTTCCACGCACGACTCAAAGAGATGTCAGCAAAAGATGGTGTCCAATAGGACCGATGCCGCTGGGGTCGCGGGTTTTTTAAAAAAGATACCGTGGCCCTGGCATAGGCAACTGAAGGAACACGGGTGGGTTTTGGTCAGTAAAAATCTGACACGCCCTTCCGCTCAACCCAGAGCGGGAGAAGTTATTTGTTGATTTCCCATCCACCAAAAAGAAAAAAAAAAGAAGGGTGATGATAGGGTTGCCTCGATACTGCAGCGCATCAGGGATGTTTGCTGAAGCTCGCGTGGACTGCTTCTACACTGTGATGCGGAAGCGCTGCGCATCCCTGATTGGTAGGGTGCAGGGCAGCACCAACAGCATCCTGTCTATGGCAGCCAGCAGGCTAGATTGTGCGCTTGTGAACCGCTGCTGCAAGGTACCGGCTGGGCCTGTCACCTTGCAGCAGTGATGTCACAAGTTGTTTTTGTGTTAATGTTTTACTAACATAGTTTGAAAGTGTTAAAATGACAAATGACGATTTTCGGACTTTTTCCTTCACCTTGCTTCTTGCCAAATTTCATGTTTCTTGGTCAATGGGAAGTACCTTAAAGGTTTTGATTTATTAGCGAGTATCAAAATATGTCGCATAAGGCTGCCTGTGCATTGACGCGGAGCGAGGCTGCGGAGGGGAGAAATGGAGAATCTAAACTCTCGAGAGCGGGGTTAAGATTCTATTGGTTAATATTGGCAAAGCTCCTAACTTCTACGCTCCAGTGGATAGGCAGCCTTAATGGCTGTATTTTTGCGTGTATTCCAAGTCAACGCAATGCAATTCCCGTTCGTCCCCCTAGGTGGACGAAGTCAGGGGGAACGAACAGGAATTGTATTACGTTGACTTGAAGCTTGATTTTTTTAGAGTTCAAAGGGAGACAGGTCCCTGTTCCTTGTCATTCATATTAATTTCAACTTGATACCTCTACGCGTTCCTGAGAAAAAGAGTCTTGACAGACAGACAGACGGATAACGAAGTGATCCTATAAGGGTGGAACACTTATTAGGTACGAAACCCTAAAAAAGTTTATCTTCGAACGAATATTCGAAGAGGCTGAATATGAAAAAGAAAAAGACAGTATATTTATTTCCTTGGACAACAATGAACCATTTATGTTATTCAGTTACAAAAAAACTTAAACGCTATATTAGTATAACTAGGTACTAAACTCACAGACAAAACATCTACTTATATATCTATCTTTTAAATAAATAAACAGAGAAGTCCTGACTGACTGAATGACTGACTCATCAACGCCCAGCCCAAATCTTTGAACCTAGAAAGCTGAAATTTTTCACAGAGGTTCCCTTTATAATGTAGACAAGGAATAAGGAAGGATTTTTGGAAATTCCATTTTCATTTTTAGTTTTCACAAACTACCCCACAAGGAGGGCTTGGAGGCAGTGTCAAAGTTAAACTTTTTAAACTTTCGCGATTTGTACACATTATAAAATAATATCGAGAACGGGTCTTATCGCGATCTTCCTTTTTTACAGGTAAACAGGTACCTACTTGTTTCCCGACGTTAAAATTGTGAAGACCAAGTGAGGGTAGATACACATACCCGCACTTTACGAAGACGTCGCTGAGCTGTCATCAGTCCTCCTGTGACCACGATCGCTGCAAGGCGGTCGAAACGTCGGGAAACAAGTAGGTACCTGTTTACCTCGTAAAAAAGGAAGATCGCGATAAGACCCGTTCTCGATAGTGTCAAAGTTTGTATGTCAGAATTTTAATGAGCGGTTCGATTAACTCGAAACTCAGTATTTATACTTGAGATTTTTCGAAAATATATCCCTAAGGGGGTGAAAAGGGGTAGTCAATTTTACAGGGCAGGATTTTACTGCGGGGTTTCATTAACTCGAAAATTGGTGTAGATAATCTTTCAGTCAAGTTACGGAAATATCCCAAACGATTTCTTAAAATTCCACCCCAAAACGAATATTCCCTGTTTTCACGCCCACAGTGTGAAACACACAGTGTGGGTGAAAACAGGGAATATTCGTTTCCCACATAATATTTATTTAGTTTTATGATTTTATTTACATTTCTGTGGCCGATACTAATAATGCTTGCCGCGTAAAAAACAAAATTGGTAAACGATGGTTGTATTTTCGATAACCGTGATTAAACCGCCGGCGCCGAAGTAGCGATACATACATTTACTATGGCCGCGTGTCCACGCACGCACACCGACACCAGGACATCACGTTGAGTTCGAATAATCTCATTTCTCGTTGACGTCCTGTTGACTTTGTGCGGTATACAAACATTGAAAAAATCGGGCAGAGTTTTACTGAATCCTCGGTACCAGGTTGCGCGACGCTGTCCCTGCCACCTTTTCTAATCGCCTTTCATTTGGCTCGTGCCGATTGGAAAACTTCGGTCAAGAAATAATAATAAAATTAAATTTACATAAACTGATTGATAAAATCTCTATGTTGATATATTTCTGTGAACGTGGTGACTGTCAAATTGTTGCATAGTTGTGGTTCTCCGGCGATGATATCGAACCTGGGTGATCCGGACACGATGCCTCTGAGGTAGTTGCGCGTTATGCCGCGTTCAGTCTCTGGTAAGAACAGTCCGCCGCCACTGTCACCTTTGCAGATTGGCCCCGTACCTGGGAGGGGATGAAAAGGCATTTCAATATTTGCTTAACTACTTTATTCCCCAATTCACACAAAAAGAAACGGTATAATAAAATTAATTTAGAAAGTTTTTTATTTTTATTTTTTGTAAATTTTATAAAGCTTACTTTATAAAATTTACAAAAAATTACCTTACGGGTGAAACACGTACGTACGAAATATTAGTATTGTGACATGCATAATTTGTATGTATACGCATGTTGTGACAAATAAAATGATGTTTATCTTTAAAATTGTTAAAAGTGTTTTATTTATGTTAAATTAGTACAATATAGTCGCATTTTTTGTTTATGGTGGCGCTGGGTACGTATCATAATCCCGAATTTTAAAAGACCGAATGATTGAAATACCGACGTCCAAAACACCGAAAGTTATAATACCGAAAGTTTTAAATGCCGATAGTCGTTATATCGATACACAAAATATCGATGTTCAAATACCCGAAAGGACGAAATCCCGAATGGCCGAAATACCGATGGAAATCCCGAAAATTGAAACGCTAAATGTTTAAAATCCCGAAAGTTCATTTGCCCGAAAGTTTGGTTTTCGTCAGTAGATCGACGGAGCCCCGCTGCGCGGGGCTCTTATTTCTGTCTGCAAGGTTTAAAGGAGTGCCCCTGATCTCGACCGTCTAAGGTTAGGGTTTTCGTCAGCAGGTCAGGGGTCAGGTACCCCCGCTATAAAAAAATATGTAACCGTATGTTCGGTTAGTTAGGTTCCTTTAAACCCTGCTGACATAAATAGGAGCGGAGGATGGCTCCGTCCATCTGCTGACGAAAACCAAACTTTCCAAATCATTTTTCTCGGAAACTGTGACAATTTCGGGATTTTGAACTTCGGGATTTGAAACATCGGGTTTTTAAACTTCGGGATTTTAAACTTCGGGTTTTAAATTTCGGGCAAATGAACTTTCGGGATTTTAAACTTTCGACCAAACAAGCATTCGGCGTTTCAATTTTAGGGATTTCGTCCATCGGTATTTTAAAATTATGTTTTTTAAAATTCGGGATTATGATACGTACCCCATAGAAGCCAGGAGAGTCACGGATACGAATATACGTATACCCTTAGATAGTGCCTCGGTGCTCCAATCCTTACGGAAAAGATATATTACCTCGAGATTAATAATAGAATGTCACGACACACTCGAACGAGTAACGGTTGCTAACCGAAACATAGGCTGAGGAGACCGTTGTGCATGTGCTCTTTGAGTGCATAGGCGTTAACCCAGATTAGAACAGAAACTCTTGGAATACCCCGATCTTTCACAGATGTTCTTAACAGACCCAGAGATTTGATTAAATTCTGGAGGGAGGTGGGCTGGTTGGAATAACCCCCGAAGGCCGCCATGGCTCACGCACAATGGTCCACATGAAGGACTAAGTGCGAAAACCAAATCCTTAACATAGAACAATGAACATATAATTTGTCAAACGTCAAACAAATTTGTTTAGGCATTTTAAAACTAGATGGAATTAATGACGACTCGTCCCTTTGGATAGTGTAGTTACTTTATACGTGGACGTACGACACTACTTTTTTTGCGATAATATCTGTGGAAGCTAGAGTGGCTAACTACAAAATAATTTTCATAGTTAACAAAAACACCTCTAACAGTAACTTCTCTGTACCCAGCTTCTGAAGTTTCATAAGTACTCGTACCCATGTAGGTTTATGTTTTTTTTTTTAATTTTGTGTTTTGAATTTCATCACTTACCGTTATCATAACTGGTGCATAACTTGTCTGCGGTGATGAACTTCGTGAATTCATCTGGCGTGGTGCGTATGCACTCCTGAATAGGCAGCAATGGTTGTTGAACCACCTTCAGAACGGGGGAAGCTTGCTCATCTTCTTCTGTCAAAGTCGAGCCCGCAATCTAAATGTGTTGTTTTGGATGTACTCATTAGTCAAGTCGATTAAGGGCTGATTTTTCATTAGTTTATCTGAAGAATAAATATGACATTTTGACATATTTTCTATACAAAAGCTGTCATCCGCTATATTTATTCCATAAATAAAAATCATCTGAGGGTTGAAAAATTTGCCCTAAAATATATAATAAATTACCGAAAATAATTTAAATAAAATTGTATTTTTAATACATTCATAAATGTACTAAAACAATTTCTATTAGAACACTAGCTTTTGACCGCGGCTTCGCCCGCGTAGATGTCGGAAAATATCCCACGTGACCAATAATGCTTCCTTATTCCTTGTTTACATTAAAAAGGAAACCTCTGAGCAAAATTTCATCTTTATAGGTCCAAGAGTTTGGGCTGGGCATTGATGAGTCAGTCAGTCAGGAGTTTTTTTTTTTATATATATTGAGATAGCTTCTGCCCGCGACTTCAACCGCGTGGAATTTCTTGTTCCTCCGACCCACACCATCGCATCACATTGCCTGCCAGCGCTATTACTTCGTTTTCGCTTAGCGTTCTTTCTGATTTATTTTTTTCTTTTTGCTCGGCACCTAAGAGTCCTAGAGTGATTTATTTATTTATTTGGTTAAAACATGCACAGATCCAGATCCAAGTTACAGATCCAGATCCAAGTTATTGCACAGTTAAATTTAAATAAAAATAGACATATTTACAATAAGGAAGGAATAACAATAAGGAAGAATACCTACACAAAAAAAAACTAACAAAACAAGTGAAACTAACAAATACCAATAAAATTCTCTTCTTTGAACGCGCTAATCTCGGACTTTAATAATTATTTTTGTATTTGAATGCCCAATTATTAAGGAAGGCTATAGGCATATTTAACATCATACATTTGTCTAGCGACGCTTACAACACCGTTTTTAGGGTTCCGTACCTCAAAGGACAAAACGGAACCCTAGGATCACTCGTGTGTCTGTCTGTCTGTCCGTATGTCACAGCCAATTTGCTCCGAATCTAATGAACTGATTGAGTTGAAATTTGGTACACATATGAATTTTGGTGATCCAAACACGGTCGTGTAACGTAAATAAATGAATTTTGAATATGGGGGTCCCTTTTGGGTGGAAAATAAAATAAAAAAAAAGTTTTGCAAACAACCGTAGCGTGTGATATATCAAATGAAAGGACTTACTGTGAGGGTCTCAAATATATTTATTTTATAATTTTAAAATAACATTTTTTCAAGTTATTTATGAAAATAGATGAAAATTGACCATTGGAGATAAGGGTATCTCCAAAACTACTGATCCTAAAATTTAAAAAAAAATTACAGAAAATAGTTCTTTACCTATAGATTGCAGTAAACCTAGAAGAAGTCTGTGGTCTTAAAATAACATGGTAAATCTATATATATATAAAAAAAAAAATCAAAGTCCTGACTGAGTCTGACTAATACTGGGTGATTTTTTAATGACCAGCCAAATATCAACGCACAGCCCAAACCGCTGAACCTAGAGACTTGATTTGCACATAGATTCACCTTACAGTGTATACATCCACTAAGGAAGGATTTTTGGAAATTCCATCTCTAAGGGCATAAAATAGGGGAGAAAGTTTGTATGAAAAGTCTTATACCTTGAGATAGTAGACTTGAAACTTAGCACAAATATTTATCTAAGAAATTTATAAAGTTTGTCATTTTTAGTTTTCCTAAACTACCCCCTAAGGAGGAATTGGGGAGTGTCAAAGTTTGTATAGAGGAATTTTATCGCGCGGTGCGATTAACTCAAAACTCAAAGTTTTTATACTTGAGACCAAAAATGAAGATTAACGTATCAGGGTTTTCCAAAAATCTACCGCCAAGGGGTGAAAAGCGGTAATCAATTTTACAGCAGACGATTTTACGGGGGGGCTTGATTAACTCGAAAATTGGTGTAAATAATCTTTCAGTCAAGTTACGGAAATATTCCAAACTATTTTTTCTAATTCCACACCTGTGGGGGTGAAAACAGGGAATATAGTTTATATGAAAAATCTTATTCATTTGGTTAATTAACTTGAAACTATAAAAAAAAAAGTTAAACTATACTGAATTTCGAGTTAATTGGACCGCGCGCGCGCGTTAAGCTTCCTCTATACAAACTTTGACAGCCCCCAATTCCCCTTTTTTTGTCTTTCTAAGCTACCCCCTAAGGGTAGCTTAGAAAAAATATAAACAAAAAATTATCAGTATCAGGGTTTTCCAAAAATCTACCGCCAAGGGGTGAAAAGCGGTAATCAATTTTACAGCAGACGATTTTACGGGGGGGCTTGATTAACTCGAAAATTGGTGTAAATAATCTTTCAGTCAAGTTACGGAAATATTCCAAACTATTTTTTCTAATTCCACACCTGTGGGGGTGAAAACAGGGAATATAGTTTATATGAAAAATCTTATTCATTTGGTTAATTAACTTGAAACTATAAAAAAAAAAGTTAAACTATACTGAATTTCGAGTTAATTGGACCGCGCGCGCGCGTTAAGCTTCCTCTATACAAACTTTGACAGCCCCCAATTCCCCTTTTTTTGTCTTTCTAAGCTACCCCCTAAGGGTAGCTTAGAAAAAATATAAACAAAAAATTACAAAAATCATAATTTACTTAGATAAAAATTCGTGCCAAGTTTCAAGTTTATTAACTCAAGGAATAAAAATTTTCATACAAATTTCCACGCCTATTTCACACCTTTACGGGATGAGTTTTCTAAAATCCTTTCTTAGCTAACGTTTCCTACTCATAATCTACCTCTGTGCCAAATTTCATCTTCGTAGGTCCAGTAGTTTTTGAGATTTCGTGTTTAATCAGTGAGTGAATGAATGAATGTATATTAGATGAGTGACCTTTCGCTTGTAAATTATATAGATAGATAGATAATTGTATACAGGTTGTAAGGGACAGCCCTCCGCAAACTAACAGTATGCATTCAGCTCCTCATTTTGAATCATATTCCACCGGTAAACTCATGAAAATTTTAATTTTTTAATCGTTTTTTCAGTTACTATTCAGTTATTTCAATGTAAAATTACATTCTCTGTCCGCAGTTTTCCATTTATGTAAAAAAACAGCAAAAACAAAAACCAGCAATGGATGTTGAAATACTCTGACGAACGACGCAAGAAGGCAGCTGTTCACTTTCTGCCTAGATATGGAGTGCATCGAATTCACCGCATACCATATTACCTACCCCTTCCAACCAGTAATTATTATTATTATTAATTCATTTATTTCAGACCAAGTCCATAGTTCACACATTAATAAAAATAAAATCACATAAAAACATGTCATTAAAATAATCAAAAACATTCAAATCAAATAAAATAAAATTACACAATACATTTAAATAAATTAAATATAGATTAAAATTAAATTATTAAACGTTAAACAGTCAATAAATCAAAAACAAAATTAATCATACACAAGACAACATAATCAATAATAATAAATAAATTTTAAAAATATCTCAAATAATACGAGAGGCGCTAACATGAAGCTGCATCCACCTCTGTATCAGGGACAGGTCCCACCGCTCGGACAATACCCTCAGGAGACTGTTCGAGCTGCTTCGTAGGCGACTTAATAGTGAGGCACTCCGCTTCCTTATGATCGCGAAAAAATCGTCGGTCCGCGCCTCAGCAAACATAGTCGAAGCACTACAAAACCGCGGAAGCCCTAACAGTATCCTGAAAGCATTGTTGTACTGCACGCGCAGTGCGCTATACGCCCGCTGCGTAAAGTTGGTCCACAGGCTGCACGTATAAAACGACTGACAATATGCCTTAAATAAAGTTACCTTCACAGGTCTAGTACATCGCGCAAACCTGCGAGCCAACATATTACACCGGACAGATAGCGCCCTGCGCTCCCTCTCAATATCCAAATTGTCACACAAGTCGTCAGAGACCCAGTGACCCAGGTACTTGAAATGCTGCACTCTTTTTAAAGGAATGCCGCAAAGAGTGACCGGCGGTACAGTTGAGTAACATTTGGTACCGGCTTTAAAGATCATAAATTCACTCTTTTTAGCATTGTAACTGAGCCCATGGGCCTCCGTGTAAGACTCACAAATGCGCAAAAGTTTACGTAACGCACCGATCGATGGGCTCAGCAACACCATATCGTCCGCGTAACTAATATTGTTCATACAAACTCCGTCTATGGAACATCCAATATTAGTGCTGCTGAGCTCACCGATCAGCCGGTTCATGTACAGGTTAAAGAGGCGAGGGGAGGATAACCCCCCCTGCCTCACGCCGCATTCCAACCCATACACGTCCGACTGCGCACCCGCCCACCTAACAGTATTCTGCTGCTTACTGTACCAGTACCGCAGCAAGGAAACAATCTCACGTGGCACATCTGTTTCACATTTTAGCTTCTGCCATAGCTTGTCATAACACACCAGATCAAAAGCTTTTGAAAGATCTAAAAAACATGCGTATACTGGTGTGTTTCTGTCCGTATAGTACTGAACAGTCTGCTTGAGACAGAGGATAGCACTCTCAGTTGACAAACCGGGTCTGAACCCAAACTGTGCGTCATGCAAGTGGAGGTGCTTCTCCAACTGTCGGTCAAGCAAACTATCCAGCACCTTAGCTATGACAGTCGCAAGCGAGATCGGCCTGTAATTAGACAGATCCGATGAGTCACCCGTCTTATCCTTAACTATAGGCACTACGACTGTGTGCATTAATTGATCGGGTAAATAACCATGACTAACACACAAGTTAAATAACAGTGCAAGGACTCTTGGCAGGTGTACGCCCGCGTACTTCAAGTGCTCGATGCTAAGGCTATCGTGACCTGGGGACTTGCCTCTCACCATCTTATTTATAATTTGGGCCACATCCTTGGCGGAGAATCTAATGTTAACATGCCCAGGGCGATCCTCAGCAGCGAGCACCTGCGACGCGGACCCGAGCGGTGATACCACACCAAAATGCCGCTGAAAGGCGCAGGCTATGTCCCGCGGCTCATGCGCACCACCAACACTCGCCGGAGAGCCCGATCTTGGATTCAGTTTATGGGTATTTTTCCAAAAATCATGAAAGTTTTTATTCCCATGATGTTCCGCAATGATGTCCATCTTTATTTGATATTCATTATCCTGGCAGTACTTTAATTTTTCTTTAAATAGTTTCCTAGACTCACACATATTATTATAATCATGTCCAGACCTAGGACGCCCATAATACACCCACGTCTGAAAACAAAGCCTGGCCCTCCGGTGAGCGTCACTAACATGCCTGTTCCAACCCGTTACATACTTAAAACTGTTGCGCTTAGGTGCGATGCAGCTTCTCTTAGCAGCTTCAGTCAAAATATTTACAATATTATTATACATCCCATCTATTATCATTTTATGGTTCTGATCACTACACATTACATCTGCACAATTACAAAACTCTGATGGGAAGTCAATCTGCTTTAATCTTAAATTACAGTAACTAGTATAGTCTTGTATTTGGTTATTGTCCCTAAGTCCCCATTTTATATAATTGAAAGTATTTGAGCTGGTTGTAACTTTAGGTTTAATAATATTCACATTACATTCAATCAGTAACGGAAAGTGATCGGACCAGTATGTATCGTACAGCACGCACACATCCACAACTGCGCACCGCGCCGCACCTGTCACTACACAGTGATCGAGCCATCGGTGGCACCCGTGCGCGTCACTCACAAATGTATACGTATCGCGAGGCAGCCACTCAATGTCTAGACACGACCACGATTGATCCGTGCAAAAAGCTAACAACTCATTAGCAAACAGCTCACCTGGGTGCGCGTTGAAGTCTCCGAGAATGAACACAGATTCCACATCATTACTTTCAATAATCGCGTTTAACTCACTGAGGCACTCTGTAAACTCGGTCAGATTTTCTATCGAGTCAGTAGGCATGTACACTGATATGACTAGCATAGACCGGTCCTGAAACACTACCTTTACCGCAGTGAGACGCACACTCGTACACGCAATCACAGACACTGTTGGAAACGTCGCCTTCCTCCAAAGCAAAGCGACTCCACCATACGGTCTTCCTCTAAGCACTCCAGCGGATGTATCAACAGCAGACTTTCCAGTAAAGGAAAATGCGTCATCAATGCTGCCCAGAAACTGTACGTCGTGAGGCAAAAGCCAAGTTTCCTGCAGTGCCACAATGTCCGCCGTCTCACAGAGACCCTTCACACATTCCACCGACCTAGTGACACTCTTGCAGTTAAATGTAACAAGCTTAATTGTACTATCCATTAACTGACGATAACACTCCATTTATTTCCCGGTAGGTGGGTCTGACCGCGTTGCGACTAAAATCAAAATAACGACGATATAGTACCCCGTCGGGCCAAAAATCATCCATCATAAATAAATCAAACTTGTGTTTAGGCACAAAAACAATGAATCCATTGTAATCCTTGTTTGTTTTCATATTCATCTGCTCTAATTTTATATCTAAGTTTGTTTTTTTCAGCAGATAAGATTTTATATCGCTTGCAGATGTCTCTTTAGACACATTGTAAATATAGATCGGAACTTGAGTACTCGCCGCCTTGAAATTATTGTCCGAATCAACAATAGCTTTCCCAGTACTTCCTACGAAGCGGTTTCTTAATCTATGTCTCTTTTTTTTTAACCAGGGTCCATTCCTCATTAGACACTTGAGTTTTGGTCCGTGGTTTCGACACTCCCTCCTGTACAGCAACAGAGAAACTCCTTGTGTTTTCGACGCATGACTGCTGACTAGTTGGTCGGTCACAATTTTGCGCACAGTTTACGGCAGAGATCGGTAACACTGTGTGACTCACCGTCGCATTAGACAAAGCGCGATCAGCTGTTAAGTTCTCACTCGCAGCCAGCGCTCCGTTCACAACTACGCGCGGTGTTTTTGAGTTACCCACGTCCGACGAAATGTTAGTCTGCGTTTTTAAGGGTGTCATCGTAGGCTGTTTTTCTGCACAATTATTCACCGCGCCATATACGGGAGATAAACCCATAGGTCCACTTTCGTGCTCGAAGCTCGATAATGCACAAGCACCCCGTCTCACGTTAATGTTTCTACAGACATTGTTTACTATAGACGCATTCTTAAGTGCTTCAACTTCTACTGCTAGGTCATTAACCTGGTTCACTGTAGCGTACTCCTCGGAAATACGATCTATCTCTCTTCGCATTAGCAACAGATCCTTAAGAAGTCTTGTGACATCTACATGGTCAAACAAAACCGGGGGTAGTTTTTGTAAATCCCTAGCGACAAAGATAGGAATTTCTTCGGGATCTGTTTCTTTTAACAAGCAGACGATATCGTCTATGTCACGTATAGTTTTC
This sequence comes from Cosmia trapezina, assembly GCA_905163495.3. Classification (NCBI taxonomy): domain Eukaryota; kingdom Metazoa; phylum Arthropoda; class Insecta; order Lepidoptera; family Noctuidae; genus Cosmia; species Cosmia trapezina. Next base: position 1,530,483 of record LR991047.1, read on the forward strand.
CCCTGCCTTTTCCTTATCTTCTTGCGCTTTGTTGTCGGAATAGAATCAAACAACAAGTTTTTGGCGTTCAAAATTTCACTTTCCGAAAAAGCACTGACACAAATGCGGGCAATACTTTGCTCGTCCATCACATCCAGTTTATTGCAGATAAATGCCAATGTCTCATTTATGACAACATTGCAGCTAGCACACTTTACAACATTAGTAGCCATTGTTTACACAACAACTTCTAAAACCCGAGCAGACGAGCAACACACAGCGCGACTAATCGACGGCGCGTGTGGCGCAAGACTCCAATGCCTAGGCCGCACACATCGCGATGACATTCGGGCGATAAACTTCGTCTTCGGTCTACAGCGAAGCTGCGCGGCCACATAGTGCGTGTTGTCAAGTTTATCGTGATGTACGAGCGATGTACAAACGCAAAAAACAAAATGGACGCCGCGGTTGCTCTGTATTTTATGGCACCAAATAATTATTTTTTACATTTATGTCATGTAAAAAACAAATTAAAAGCAAGAAAAAGGAGGAAGTGGATGATAACTATTCATTCATTACTCCAATCCATGTTACGGCTTCAGCTATATTATGCACTGTAGTTTAACTTAACACGTCCACTACGCACGAAGGGTGGGGGCCGACTGAAGTGTGGCCGCGCAAGCGAATTTCATCGCGATAAAACGCTTTGATCTGTGAGAGTTTACAGACAGCGGAGCGAAGTCCTTGCGACTACGCACGAAGCTCCGAAGTATACGCGAATACTTGGCTACATACATCGCAATTACGCGAATCTTCGGGTTATCGCGATGTGTGCGGCCTAGGCATAACAGACGTTCCCATATGTGCACAAAAACACAAACAAATCCAGACTATTGGATTCCCATAACGTTCCTGAAATAAATGAATGTACCGGCCATCTTAGTATGATAATTATACTGAATTCACCCCATCAGTCTGCGGAGGGCTGTTTCTTACACCCTGTTTATAAGGTCCATTCCAACAACGTCATTCGAACATCAAAAGATCCTTGTTCCAGTGTTCCAGTGTAATTATTTATTTATCTACGCTCTAAGCCACTTTTGTTCTGTGCTTGGATTTCTTACCTTGCCGAAGTTCCCCGCTTGCAGCTGGCGGTCATTGAATGTTGTGTCAAAGTCCAAACACACTGGCCCGATGTAGTTGTTATACACGAACGGCGTCTCCAGGATCAAGACCGCTATGTCATGTTGGTGGTTTGTGAGGTCACCTCGGTAGCGGGGTGGGATCTCGATGGACTTTAACTGTGGAAGTAAAATTTATAGTAATCAGACCACCTGCTCGATAAATTATTATGTCATGCAAACCTAGCTAAAACTCCCCGACCATATATTACAACGGCTGCTATTTACCACGGAGCAAATAATTTGCTCCGTGGGTAAGTACATTGCACGGCGTGCGAGGACGAGAAAAAACACGTGACATGCGCTGACCAATTAGAGCCCGCGACGGTTGCGAGCGAACGTCAATCGGCTCTCTTGTCATTGTTTAGCTTTGTATTGAAAGAGCGGAAGATTCAGTTTCAATTTATAGTGTAAGACAATTTATTGCTATTGTGTGATTGGGCAATTCGTTCGTTGGGTACCTAATTAATTCGCTATGGAATCAAAATTAATAGACATGAATCGTCGATTTGACGATTAATAGAATTGGTATCGGTTAAAGGACAAAATACTCAGTTTTTTAGTAACGAAACTTATAGAGATGATTAAAAAGGTGAAATCGTCGAAATCAAAAAAGTCAAATAAAAAACCAGAAGATTATCAGCGTTTGCAGATATTCGATGTCATTATTATTTACCTATTGGAGAGTCAGAGAAATTAATTGTCCCGCCGGTCAAAGAAGACAACACAATAAAAGGAAATATTTTGTTTTTAAATATTGATTCTACGTTTGAAATAAAAATAACATTAATAAAACCTGGTTTTAATTGTCCTGCCCCATAGGTGACTAGCGTTATAAAAAATGCCCGGTCGATTTGATTATTTCAATAATTGTTATCACACTGCCCTCTCTTAATGGGCATATTTCCAACTGCCCGGGCATTTTATACATATAATGTCCTGATAATCACTTGGTCCATTAAACATATACCGAATCCACTGTGACTACATGACATGGGATCTGGGTATTTCATCTGCTTGCTTGCGTTGCGATGGACCTCGTGGCTAAAAATACTAGATGCACGAGTCGATCGATCAGGTTAAGCTAAGCTTGATGCAGTCGTTCCGTGGGTATATCCACGTAGATCTTTTTGGAAAAGAACGGGCAAAAAACTCCATGGACACTTTAACTTAAAAACAATTCAATAAATAAGCCCTGGCGGTTAAGAGATGAGCAAACTCAACTGACGGCGCCAGTTTACGAACATGACAATCACTGGTCAAAGACTTTCATCTTGAGAGACTACAGTATGTGAGACGAGAAGATATTTCTTAGCAATGCTTACGCAAACACTACCCAGCCGAGCTAGATTCAACGCTTAACCTCTTTCTCGAAGTTAGAACTACCTAACTGGACTGTTTGTCATGAGAGTGGGTTTCGCATGGGCATTTGATATGACCCTTGCTTTGCCCATGTTCATTTTGAGACCCACTCTCGGAAGCTGTACTGTGCTTTGCTGAGTGACATGACAATCCTGCATCGCGCAATCAGAGTTTACCGCGGGACTAGCATTATATGAGTGAACTTTACACCATGTTCCTCGTGCCTCTATAAAACTATAATAGTTTCTTGTTTTGCTACGAAACCCAAAAAAAAATGTTTAAAAGATGCTCTTCCGAATACGACCGCAATCGTAAACCGCAATCGGCAACGTCGCTCAATTGCAATGACAGACCGCAGCGGCTACAGGCGGGCCGCACCGCACTTTTTTGTATAAAAGTTTTGCGCTGCGGCCCGTTGTGACTTAATGTGCACTTGGCTTTAACCTTACCTCAGACTTCTGTGAGACCTTGTCATCTTTATGATCCCAATCCCTGGACAGCTTAGCAGTGACCGCTACGTAGTTGGAGGTAGGTTGCTTCTCTTCCTTCCTATCCCAGAAGCAATGGGCAGCTAGAAATGTACGATCAGTATCACCATCTGTGTACAGCGCAACCCACCAGCAACCTTATTGCAACGACAATAAAGATCTCTATGGTGTTTACAGTGATGCAAAATCAGAGGTAATGTGCGATGGAGTGTGGCTGTTATTTTAGTATTTATTTATTTATTTAAATAAATGAATAAAGTTATTTTAGTATATATTGGGTATCTTACGAGTTCCACGCGGACTTTGCTGATAATAAATTGGTGTTAATTTTGACCCCATTTTCATTTTCAGCACCCTAGAAAACCATGAAAACAACACTCATGACGAAAAATTTGCAAAAGATAGTGGGCAAACATGTATGGGAGTTGGTCCAAGCGTCGCCCAGGATGAATCATATTTATTTTAATTTATTTATTTTATTAATTTTAGGAAAGCTTACAGCTAATATATTTCCATATATATAGTACAATGTGTAAAATATGGCCAATTACAAGCTTCCACCAACGATTAAAGTGAGTAACATTAACAAATACGAGAAAACGGCGACGTGAGAGATAACTTAAGTCACACGCTCAAAGAATACAATAAAAAAAAGTTAAAAACAAAAAAAAATGGTTATATATCGAAAAAACAATTATTCAAACTTTTCCTTACTTCCTTAATGCTACTATTAAATAAATCTAACTCGATATCCTGACACACCACATTAAAAGTACGACAAGCTCTTATCACGTACGAGTTCTGCCTGTATACAGTTCTAACCTGAGGCACATAGAGAAGACGTGGTCTCCTAAGAAATGCACTCGGTACACGAAGCCCGATCTTGCCCACCAACTCGGGGACGTCAGTAGATCCGTTCAAAACACTAAACAAGAAAGCGAGATCTGCAATTTTCCTTCGCTCGTGTAGAGGTAGAATATGAAATCTTTTACACCGACTTATGTAACTCGGAAGATAGATATTTGAACGATATTGAGTGTACCTCAAAAATCGCCTTTGTATACCTTCAAGCCGATTAATTAATTATTAATTAATTAATTATAATATTATATTAATTAATTAATTAATATACCAAATGAAAGGGTACAATGTACTGTTGAAACGTGCAGAAGGGCACCAAAATCTGTCCGAGGGATTTCGAGAAATCATAGCTTATTTTTGCCTCAGAAGATAATATGGATTTTTTATTTTGTTTCATTGTCGAGTATTATTGTAGTTTTTTACTATTAAGTATAGTTAAAAATCATGACTTCATTCTTATAATCATCATTATTCATCATCATCATCATCATCGTCATCATCGAGTAATGATAGATTTTATATTTTGAGGTCGAGACTATTTAACCGGACTATCCTGTGGATGCTTTAAGCGAGCTTAAAGCCTCCGGCCCGGGGCCGAGCGCTCAGTACACAGTGCACAGTACAGTTGGCTTCGGCCCCTCGTACGCCTTCCAAAGGTCCGGTACCCCGGGATATTTATGTCAAAAACATTGACAGTGAAACAAAATAATAAAAATCAGTAATAACTTCTAAGACAAAAACAAAGGTTATTTTTGTCTCATCATTTCTCGAAATCCCTCGGACAGATTTTGGTGTCCTTCTGCATGTTTGAACAGTACATTGTACTCTTTCATTTGGTATATGATTCATGCTTGGCGACGCTTGGACCACATTTGCCCACTATCTTTTCGGTAGCGCTATCTTGAATTTTGATTCTGACCCCATTTTCGCTGTCATTGCACTCCGAAGACCATGAAAACGACACCTATGACGAAAAATTTGCAAAGTTTCGGTGGCGCCATCTAGACGAAAAATTTGCAAATTTTGGTGGTGCCATATTGAATTTTGATTTTGACTCCAGTTTTATTATCAGCGACCTTGAAAACCATGAAAATTACACGCATGTCAAAAATAAATAAAAAATACAAAAAAAGTACTAACTACTTTGTACTAGTACAAAGTACACTACTTACAATCATCATCTTCCTGCCCTTATACCATGTAACTTGGGGTCGCAACACGTTTTCTTCTTCCATTCTCCCCTGTCAACCGTCACGCTATCATTCACTTCATTCCTCTTTATTCCTCACGCAATCCATCCATCTTTTCTTGGATTTTCCTCTCCCTCTCCATCCATAAACATGTATATTCATCACTCTTTTAGTCACATGCGTTTCATCCCTTCTCATCACATGCCCGTACCAAGCCAAACGATTTACCTTCAACTTTTTTCTTCTTCAACCTCTTATACTCATACTCATTTCTTAATTTATGCATTCTCGTCACTCCACACATCCATGTCAACATTCTCATTCCACTGCATGCAATCTTTTTTCATCCGTCTTTTTCACTGCCCAGTTAATTTATGCATTCTCGTCACTCCACACATCCATGTCAACATTCTCATTCCGCTGCATGCAATCTTTTTTCATCCGTCTTTTTCACTGCCCAGTTAATTTATGCATTCTCGTCACTCCACACATCCATCTCAACATTCTCATTCCGCTGCATGCAATCTTTTTTCATCCGTCTTCTTCACTGCCCAGCATTCCGATCCATAAAGTACGACAGGCCTTATCATGGACTTGTAAATTTTTCATGTCACCTGTCGCCATTATATTCATCCTGAGTTGATCCGGTGCATTACGTCTCGGTGTACTTGGCCATTCCCTTTGACAAGCGACCCGAGGTACCGAAAGCCGGAGCAGATCGGTAAGGGCGTTCCGGAGAGAGATATGGGCGTATTATATATGTAAATAAGTAATAAGTAGCAATTTATTTCAAAATCTTTCGGATTGTGATTAAAAGTATGTTACGCAAGTAGGGTGCTGGTACCAGGAGCATATAACCTGACAACTACTAGATCAACTCACCAGAAATAACAATTCTGTTAGAAACAAGGGATCCTCCGCAGATGTAGTCGTATGTTTTATATGTCCGGCGAGGTTTCCTGTAGATAACAACATGCCACGGTAGTTCTCCTCGGATCACTTCTTTACCGCCCCAGACCAGGCGCTCGGCGTCCGGAGTCACGTGTCCACACTCTGAAGAGAAGCAACCAGCTTTGAGAACTTATACGTTAACCAACGGTGAGGGCAAATCTAGCGATTTAAATCTTTAGGGGGCGAGCTTTAACCGCCTAGGATATTTTGCGGAGAGAGCGAGCGATAGATTCCTGACAGTGACCAGTTTATTGAATGGCAGTGATCGACTTTGTTTTAATATAATTATGCATTATTTACCTGGCGTACATTGAGCCACATAGTCCCAGGTCCCATCGAGGCATCGCATTTCAGGCATGGCCGCCAGGCTATAGAAGCCAGGGCTGCACTGGGGCTTGACGGAGGTCCCCAGAGGCTCGTACTCGCCGCAGGGCCCAAAACCTTCAGCACCTGGTCTATTACACGAGTACGTCACGCTTGGATGTACCTGAAGGTAGCAGTCGGCTGAAAAATTATTAATTTCTATTATTAATGAATTTGGCAACACTGGTGACAGGTTATATATGTTAGTTTGTAAGGTATATGTCTATGGGCTAGTATTTTTTTTTTAAACAACACCGTAATGAACTTAAAAAATACTTATGAAAACATGAAATAATTATTAGAATTTAAAATTCAAAATACTGCGCATTAAAAAAAAGAAATATATAAAATGTTGTCACGGAAGGCGAAAGTGTGGGATATTCTAAGATGTAATCAATCTGCCTAGCCTTTTCCCAACTATGTTGGGGTCGGCTTCCAGTCTATTTTACATGGAGCGACTGCCTATCTGACCTTTACAACCCAGTAACTGGATAATACGATACCCCTTGGTAAGACTGGTTGTCAGACTTTCGGGCTTCAGACGACCCGTAACGACTGTAAAAGATCAGCGAATGACAGCCGGGACCAACGGCTTAACGTGCTTTCCGAGGCCACGGACGAAAACCAGCAAGCGTAGCTTAACCTGATGGATCGACCCGTGCGGCTGTTATTACTTAGTCACGAGCTCCTCATATTCTAAATTTAATATGAACCTGAATTACAAAAAATAATTACTTATTGGTTAGTTTATGCACTGCACCCATATCTCAGAGGCTGATCTACTTCGTTTGGCTAATTATTTTTTCACTGATTTTTCCTGTCACTGATTTACCTTAAAAACAAATGAATTTTCATCCAATCCATGGTTTGAAGTGAAATGACAGGTCAGTATTACTCACGGACGCACTCCGGCATTCCGGTGGACCAGTCGCCCAGCGCGCATTGCACCAAATTGTTGCCGATGACGCTGTGGCCGTGGTTACAGCTCACGTTGAGGTAGACATTCTCAGCTTCGTCTCCAGGCTTCGCTGTGGGGTCCCCAATTACTTCGTAAGACCCATGTTCGGGATGTGGCGGGAGGGTGCACGTCGTAGACCTGCGGGGTAAATGCGTACTTCACTGCACCCACGCGTTGCGTGTGGCCAACTCAAATAAATGTGGCTCTTTCCTCAAAATACCAAATAATAAGGTAAAAGATGAAGTGGAAAGCTTCGGGCATACCTGCGACTGCGCAGCGGGAGTGTCAGTTGTGCGGCGGAAGGTATTCGCCAAATCACTGTGATTTTTTGATTCTTGTCGATGGTGGAAACACGGAGTCTGACTAAAGGACCCCACACATTACAAAGTCCGCCGGCAGGCTGACAACAAACTGCTTTTGACAGTTTTAATGTATGACCGCCTGCCGGCGGACTGTGTAATGTGTGGGGCCCTTTACATAAGCGGTACCCCGCCGCGACATTATAACGCCTCATGATTTCATGAAATCGCTAGATTTGAGGTCAATTCTAACTTATGGCTGATTCTGTTGAACATAGTTCCGTAAAGTCATATTATTTACGGCCGCGAATCGTATTTTAATCAACGTATGATACAACCTGATCTGCAAATTGCAAAAAAACGTAAGAAAATTTTAATTTCGCGGGCTACCATAGCGCACCGCCCTTAAGAGCTACGGTGCCACAGACAGACACACAGACACATAGCTGTCAAACTTATAACACCCCTCTTTTTGCGTCGGGGGTTAAAAAGCCAGTCTGGAAGACTATATTTGGGAAATATTTTTTGGATAATTTTTTACAGTTAAAAAATGTACTAGATCCCTAGACGCTTTTAATGTGGCTTTCATTCGGCCCGTGCCGATCGGAAAAAGAACTAATCCTTAAAAATATTAACTTTACTTACATAAACCGACTAATAAAATCTCTATGTTGATATATTTCTGTGAAGGTGGTGACTGCGAGAATGTTGCAATCTTGTAAGCCCCTCGGTACTGTGGACACGACGCCTCTGAGGTAGTAGCGCGCTATGCCGCGTTCAGTATCTGGGAAGCACAGTCCGCCCCCACTGTCGCCTTTGCAGACTGCTGCCGTACCTGGAAGGGGAAGGAAATGCATTTAAAATTTTACTTAAACTGATTTAAGCCCAGGGGGTCTACTCCCTCAGTCCGTCCGTCTTTCCGTCCGTCCGTTCATCCATCCGTCTGACATTACGATCCATCAAAACAAGTTAAATTTTTCGGACGGGCAACAACACATCGGGAGTAGGGACAACTGGCAAATCATGTTGTCATTCATAGTTCGTTCGGGCCCCGAACCAATCATCCATACGTAGGTGATACGGAGTAAGAAACGAACGCAACGAAGGCCGAAACTACGGGCTTCGTGCTTAGGGAGTAGGCCCCCAGGTTCGAACGTTTTAACGCAACTATTTTTTATCGCGTACTGGATTTTCAACCTACAGTGCTAAGCAATGCGTTGAAAATTCAATGCACGTTAAATAATCGCCCGTGGTTACGAGGGCTATAGGTTGGACTTTGGACTTTAACGTATAAAGTAACTAGACAGTTCAAAGCCAAATAATGGTACCATAATAATGTAGTATGTGTGGTGCAAATCAGGCCCGGATTGGCCATAGGGCACGATGCCGTGGTCAAGCTATATGACGCCCATGCCCCCTCCAAGAAAATCAAGTTAAAGCGTCCACCTGCGCCTTGAATGAAATATGCCGTGGCCCTTGCACAAAGGTACGAATCAACGGCGCTGGTTTTCAGCGTAAACCGGCGTGTCGCTGTCTCTGAACATGTAGAATTAAGTAGGTACTCATTGTACCGAGGCCGGAACAAAACGCCGGCTATCGCTGAAAACCAGCGCTGGGGCTCCGTTTCGCATGGGGTCGCGGCATTATGCTGAGCGGTAGCCATTTTGCGTAGATGTGACACATATTTTCCCCAAACTTGTTTTATAAATTGTTATTTAATTTTATTTTGTTGTGCTTTACGTCATGTTTACCGCAAATAAACGTATTTTCTTCCATTCTTTCTTTCTTCTTACTCTCCCAAGTTCCAAGGTCGCTGTAGACACAAAACGGTGCTTTATCGCCGCGCACAATGAAAATTACAATTTGCTTTTAAAATAAAATAAAATGTATTCACAAAAAAAGAGCATATTTTATAAACGGATGGTATTTAAAAGTACTTCAATTTATTCCCGTTTCATTTACCTAATTTTGCCTGTGTTCCACCAAATATACTGAATGTGCACCAAAATATGTTCATTAAAATATGTCATAACGAGCATCTATTGGATATGGCGCTCAGCGGCCGCTGCCGCGGCACCGCTCGCTTCGCTCGCTCGCCGTCGCGCGTCACTGTTCTAACCTAACCTAACCTAACCCAAATGATTCTAACCCAAATGATTCACCAATGTGAAGTTTCGGACGCGCGGGTGTTTTGTGTAACATTCAGGAATATTTGGTGCACGATAAGTATTTTGATGTACGGATAATATTTTTGGTGAACACAAAAATGTTATCCTTTATAAACTAGTTACGTTGAAATCCAAAAATTTAACATATCATAACTTCGGAGATATTTTTTTAACATTTTTCATCAAAACTCGAAAACTATGCGGCCTATAAATTTATAAAAAATGTTTGAGTATGTGCAAACAGCGTTCTTTCATATGATACCCCACATGCCGTAGTATCCCCACTTTGGATTTCCCTTCAGTCCATGTTACAAAAAAAAAAAGATATATTTTTATTTTTGCAAAATAGTTGGGTAAACGTATAATTGTTCTAAATTTAAATTTGATAGCATTAGTAGTTCTTAGGATATCTAGCTATTACAGACAGACAAACTGAGTCGCACCATATGGCTTCCTTTTTACCATTTTGGTACGAAACCCTAATAAATAAGTACCTACGTAAGTGTTCGTTATCCCTGAAAATACAGATATGTTCAACGCCAAAGTTCATTTTTTGGAGCAACTTCCAAATTTTTTATTGGGAATATCAAACTAATTTTTACTATTCAATTCGGTTAATATTTTTTTTAAACCCTTCTCTGTCCACTGTATTTTTTGCGTCGAATAGTTTCATTGCGTTACGTCATACTCGACATCCAAGAAACCAATTTTTGTGATTTTTGAGCTAACACCGCGCCTTACACCACCAATAAAATGTATACATCTAGTAAAACCTGTATTTTCTGCAAGTAAATTATTCTTATTCATAATTTTGTGTTTTGAATGTCATCAGCATCACTCATCAGCCATCACCATCACTTACCGTTATTATAACCGGCGCATATCTTGTCCCCGGTGATGTTCTCCGTAAAAGTCTCCGGCATGACGCGTATGCACTCCGGAATGGACACAAACGGTAGTTGTACCACCTTCAGAACCGGGGAAGCTAATCCATTTTCGTCTGTCAAACCCCAGCCTGCAACCTAAAAGTGTTGTTTTGGATGCATCCATCAAGTATGTCAGTTAAAATGTCAATGTAGGTATAAGTAACTACCGGAAATAATTTTAAAGATTTTATTTTTATTATATTCATAAATATACTAAAAATTAGTATATTATGCAATTAGTGAATAAAGGACGGATTTAAAGCGAGGGCCATTGATGAAACACGAGCTAGTGAAGGATTCTAACGATTGAATCACGACCGTAGGGAGTGATTCATGATGATTGAATCACGAGCGTAGCGAGTGATTCAAGTGTTAGAATCCTGAGCGACGCGAGTGATTCATGGCCCTCGATATAAATCCGTTTTATTCAAGAGTTGCATACTATACTTTATACCATGACTACGAGAAAAAGAAAGATTTAAGTGAAAATAGACATATAATGAAGAAAAACCCTTTGATGTAAACCAGCCGTGATTTTTGGGGTAGCAAGTTTTCCACTATATCGGCCGCCCTCTCTTTCATAAACTCAGGTGTTAACACATCTTCATCACTAGAATGCATTTTTTATCGATTAGAACAACACTAAACAAACACGAAATTAAAGATTAAAGTAACACTAAACTTTGTGTTCGTACAACTTACAGTATTCAAAATAGCGCCAATTTACTAAGGACAGCAAAGAACACAAAACAGTTTTTATTCTAATGCTAAACTCCTTGTCGAAAATGGCGACCAATCAAATTGAATTTAGAACACATCAGTATAGGTCGAATACAAAGATTACACTTACACTAGATACGGCAAGCCACGACCAAGCGTGCCCTGCATGTTCGACTGTTCGTACTAAAAAAAAGTCTGTTAGCTCAGTGACGCTTAGCGATTGAAACAATTCTGTTTATTTTGAGCACATCACTAAATGGCTGGGGTGAAGTTATTGTAGGTATAAAAAAGATGACACGTTCGGTTTTCATACTATCTAATAACATGCCGTATCTAGCCTAGGTATTCTAAATCTGTGGTCGAATACATTGGTGTGTTCCATTTTCAAACATCAAAACAGTGAGTAAAAGTGCTTTTTATTCACTGTTTTCAGTGAATAAAATAAGCTTTTTAGAGGGGGAATGGTATAAAATCTATTATATGTTTAAGCTATTATAACATCAATATGATTGACCGTGACCGTGTTTTACAGTCTTTTTATTTGTAAAGATAGATGTTGGCTAACATGGGCAGTCAAAATTGCGAAATTTTAGTAGCCATAAGCAGATAGTCTCACCCTGACTACTATGCAGGAGTAACATCATCATCACTGGCAGCCTTGTTCCACCCGCTGCTGAGTTTAGTAGCCATAAGCAGATAGTCTCACCCTGACTACTATGCAGGAGTAACATCATCATCACTGGCAGCCTTGTTCCACCCGCTGCTGATTTTAGGCCTCTTCCCTTTAGTATCATGCTTCCCTGGTCTGTGCGAGTCTCATCTACGTTTCAACCGCCGTCCTTTTTATGGCTGTTGGTGTACAGCACTCCTCCTACTGTCTCTCGGCAAAAATCCAGTTAGGGCTCTGCTTCATCTGCCATCGTTGAGAGTGACATTCGTTCCGAAAAGAAGTCGTTTATACGAAGTGACAGCGCCACAAGGTTCAAGGCAATGACATTATACATCTAGACGTTGCCATGATTACAGTGTGAAGTGTGGAAGTGAGACACATATATACGAAATAATTAGGAAAATTGAGACAAAGCATCGTATCTTCTGTCCCATATGGCGTGCCGTATTTTTGCTTTAAAAATGTTGCCAAACAAAGTACTTTGCATGGCAAAATTTAAAAATGTTGCCGAACAAAGTACTTTCACTGTTAATATTGCTGTCTCATGACCGGCCACGCGATGGCTCGATCTAGATGTATATTATCTAAGGTTCAAGGTTATTTACGCGCGCGGCCAATATCGGAACTAACGCCGCCATCTTGTTTTTTTAATACATTACAAGTGACTTTTCACAAATAGCAACAACGGCCTCCTGACAACGTCATTCGAGCGCCAAAAGATCCTTTTTGTAGTGTAACTATTTATTTATCTACGCCTTAGGCAACTTTTGTTCTGTGCTTCGATTTCTTACCTTCCCGGAGTTCCCCACCTGCAGCTGTAGGCTATTGAACTTGTAGTCAATCAAGTCCAAACACACTGGCCTGACGTAGGTATGATACACGAACGGTGTCTCCAGGATCAAGACCGCTATGTCATGTTGGTAGTTTGTGCGGACGCTTAGGTAGTAATCCGTGAGCTCGATGGACTTTATCTGTGAAAGTACAATTTTTAATTTTTTCACTTTACCTGCTAGATAAATTATTATGTCAAGCAAACCTAGGTTTGCCAAAGAGTAAGATATTAAGAGCCTATAATACCTCAAATGGCTTATCATGGTCCTCCGTTATGCCGAAAATACTGCAGCATTAATTTTGAATTAAATATATGAAAAAGTTGAGGATTAATGTTAAGTATTATGTTTGACGAAAATACGATTTCATAAAATTTTCTGTATTGATAAAAATTCCAAAGTTACCTCCAAACCAAACAATAAACAGCTGGTATTAAAAAAATACTTCAAATTAGATTATTAAACTTTGCATACCAACTGAACTAACTGCAAAAGCGATCTTATGTTTTTTTTTTTCAAATTATAATTATTTTCACCCTAAAAAGCAATTACCTAAATTATCGGCCCCAGCACCGTCTTTAGCCTCGCTCTCACTCAGTCCGCGAGGAGTATCGTGCGAGCGAGGTCTAGCTTCTAATAATATTGTACTGAATTTCATGATAACCCAATCAATCAACTCGATCTATCGCAGTCCAATGCTGGACATAGGCCGTTCATAGCAACCCGTCACTATCTGAGGTTCAGAAGATGGGATCTGGGACAAAGACACTTGCGCGAACCCACTTGAGCGAAAAATACATTTCCGCGAATGGACTTTTGCGCTAACGCTGCTCTCGCCGATGACATTGTGCTGGTTGCCGCGGCCTAGAGGTCCAGAGTAGATTGGAGGTGTGGTAGAAAAGACTGGAGACCGTTGGCCTGAGAATAAGTCGGACCAAAACGGAGTATATGTTTTGTGATTTTGGCGGCCTCTCGGGTCCTGTGCCCATATCTTTTGCCGGAACGCCCTTACCGATCTGCTCCGATTTTCGGTACCTCGGGTCGTTTGTCCAAGGGGATGGCGAAGTAGACCGAGACGTAACGCACCGGATCAACTCAGGATGGATGAAATGGCGACAGGTTACAGGAACAACTTGTGACCCACGAATGCCCCTCAAGTCAAAGGGAAAAATTTACAAGTCCGTGATAAGGCCTGTCGTACTTTATGGATCGGAATGCTAGGCAGTGAAGAAGACGGATGAAAAAAGATTGCATGCAGCAGAGATGAGAATGTTGAGATGGATGTGTGGAGTGACGAGAATGGATAAAGTAAGAAATAGGTATATAAGAGGAAGTTTGAAAGTGGCGCCAGTGACAGAAAAGTTGAAAGGAAATCGTTTGGGTTGGTATGGGCATGTGATGAGGAGAGACGAAACGCATGTGACTAAAAGAGTGATGAATATACATGTTGATGGATGGAGAGGCAGAGGAAGGCCAAAGAAAAGATGGATGGATTGTCTGAGAAATGATATGAAAGAGAAGGGAGTGTTGACCGGGGAGAATGGAAGAAGAAAACGTGTTGCGCCGACACCAAGTATGGGATAAGGGCAGGAAGATGATGGACTTTTGCGCTAACGGACTTTTGCACGAAGGGACACTTGCGCGACAAGACATTTCCGCGACTGGACTTTTGCGTGAATGGACTTTGCACGCATGGACGTTTGCGCGCAAGACACTTGCGCGAAAGACACTTGCGCGAATCCACTTACGCTGAAAACGGGAGTGAGGTCAAAATGAAAATCGATTTTGACAAGAAAAATTTGAAAATTTTCGCTGCCGCCATCTTGGATTTTCATTTTGACCTCATTGTCGTTTTCAGTAGCCTCAAAAACCATGATAACAACACCCATGATGAAAAATTTGAAAACTTTCGCAACCGCCGTCTTGGATTTGGATTTTTACCCCTAAAAACCATGAAAATGACACAAAAAATAAAAATGAACATAAAAAATAATAAGATAATTATTATTTAGGGTGACTGGTAATTAGTGACTGATACCTAAAGACATGATTGTGATCATGATAACAAACAACTTTTACTATGGGACCAAACCTGAAATCGCGAAAAAAAAATCAGCTGCCCAATACATTCATGTTCGCATAACTCGTCGAAATGTAGGGAGCAGCTGATTTTTTTTCGCAATTTCAGGTTTGGTCCCATAGTAAAAGTTGTTTGTTATCATGAGCACAATCATGTGTTTAGGTATCGGTCACTAATTACCAGTCACCCTATATAATAATTATCTTATTATTTTTTATGTTCATTTTTATTTTTTGTGTCATTTTAACAAGCAAGTTGTTAATATAAATATTAAACAGTCTCGGGGACGTAAGACCTCCCTGAGTAACACCGCATTTGTTTTTACGGGTTTGTTTATACGGGTCGGACAATGCATTGAGCCATTTGACAAAGTTCTTCTGCTTGCCATACCAGAAAGACAATCTTGACAACAATGCAGCAGGCACTCCCGCTTCCCGAAGCTTCTAACATAAGACATTGTAAGAAACCAGGTCGAAAGCTTTGAAAAGGTCCAAAAAACAAGCATATACTGGTGTTTTCCTGTCCGTATAATATTTTGACAGTGTGCTTCAATGCAACTATTGCGCTCTCAGTACCTATCAAGCATACTGTCAAACACTTGGGCTATCACAGTTGCTAGTGAGATTGGTCTATAATTACCCTTGTCTGCTATGTCTCCTGTCCAATTCTTTACGATAGGTACAACTAATATTTAACAACAACAACTAATGTTTAAGATAAGTCATTGTAATTCTGCACCATTTCATAAATAAACGTTTTTATTATTATTTCTTTTATTTCATTTTACACATACTGTTTACATTTTTAAATATTAGAATAAAAAGAATATAAAAACATTTAAAAATATAAAAATAGTAGCCCACCGATATCGGGAACAGGGTCCAAGCTACCGGCGGTCAGGGCTCTAGAGAGAGGAACCTCCTAACAATGCGGGCCGTGTCCAGAAGCACCGCTTTCTGAATCAGGCCCTTGATCCAGCTGCCCAACGAGAGCCTCCTTAGGTGTTGGTCGAGGCTCTTGGCAATTAAGCCATTGGCTGATACGACTATCGGCACAATGATTGCTGAGTCCACATCCCACATGTCGACAACCTTGCGAGCCAAGTCAAGATACTTGATTTGTTTATCTTTCTCGGCTTTCACGAGGTTTCCGTCATGCGGGACCGTTATGTCAACAACAATTGCGCGCCGCTCTGTTCGATCCACCACCACTATATCAGGCTTATTGGCAACAATAGTCCTATCAGTGATGATGGATCGGTCCCAGTACAATGTGATATTTCCATTTTCGAGAACTGGGTCGGGCACATACCTGTAGTACGGCACCTCCGATTCCACAAGGCTGTATTTCAGAGCAAGTTGCTGATGGATAATCCTGGCTACAAGGTTGTGCCTATGCAAGTACTCTTCGTTAGCTAGACGAGAACATCCGGAGATAATGTGTCGAATTGATTCTCCCGGTCGGTGGCATGCCCGACAGATGTCAACCGTTCCGTCTTTCACAATAAATCTCCGGTAATTGTTCGTCATGATAACTTCGTCCATAATTGCACAGACAAAACCTTCGGTTTCCCCAAAGAGGTCACCGGAACGCAGCCAGGCTACGTACGCTAGCAAATCTACATCGGGTCCATGTAGGGCCCGGAAAAAGCGTCCGTGAAGCTCCTTACTCTGCCATACCTCCATGCGATCGTTAGTGTCAAGCACTACAGGTTTGCGCCAGTTCCCTTTAGCCAAGGAGAGCGGGGTGAGGCCCTTGTCCACCGTGACCACATCTTGATGCATCCCCACGTCGGCTTCTAGGAAATATTCCCTGAGACTGCATATCTCGCGATTGTGGAGGGTCTTAGCGTTTAAAAAGCCCCGGCCTCCACACTTTCGTGGGATATACAGTCTCATTACCGATGACCGTGGGTGATGCATTCGATATGCAGTCAACAGTGTACGGACCCTCCGATCCAGGGCATCGAGTTCAGTCTGAGTCCATTTGAGTATGCCGAAAGAGTACATCAAAACCGGCATGACCCAACCGTTGAAGGCGCGCACCTTGTTTCCGCCTGATAGAAGACTATTAAATACTTTTTTCAGGCGGCCAAAGAAGCGCTCCTTCAACGATTGCTTCATGTCAGCAACATTGATGCCTAACGCTTCCGACATACCCAAATACTTATAGGTTTCGGCTGCGGAGAGGGTTCTAAGGTTTATGGAATCCGAGAGTTGGGTTCCCACGGATTCCACAATCTCCCCTCGCTTTACATGCATGACCGCACATTTGTCCACACCAAATTCCATCCTGATGGCGCTACTGAAAGTTTCAG
Source organism: Cosmia trapezina (assembly GCA_905163495.3). Lineage (NCBI taxonomy): Eukaryota > Metazoa > Arthropoda > Insecta > Lepidoptera > Noctuidae > Cosmia > Cosmia trapezina. The sequence continues at coordinate 1,547,826 of LR991047.1, forward strand.
TTACTTTCAGTAGCTCCATCAGTTTCAAATTGTTGGGGGCAAAGAGTTTTAGGTCATCCATGTAGAGGAAGTGGGATATAACCTGACCACCTCTCCTCATAAGTCATAAGTCATTTATTCATTAACAATAAAATGTATCTGAAATTACATGGTTTAAAAAAAAAAGACAATTAAATTACATTAGAGAAAATAAAAAAATAAAAATAAAACACGATAAATATTACAATAATGCATCAATACAGGAATCTCACTATAGACCTTCAACAGCATAAAGACACTTATTCAATAAGAAACTTTTAAGTTGCCTTTTAAAAGAGCTTGAGTAGATAGCGCTTTTTATATCTAGAGGCAACTTATTAAATAATATAACCGATTGATATCTGGGACAGTGCGTCACAATATTCAAACTAGGCTGGACCTTGTAAAGTGTAATGTCTTGTCTACGTGTGCCTTCTCTAATTTGTCGTTCATCTGCTGTCTCGTATTCATGTATATATTTGGCCATGTTACTTAGAAGTACAAATACATAAATGCTCGGCACTGTAAGTATATTCAGATTTTTAAAATGTTCACGGCAACTCTCTCTTTGCGGGATACGGATTAAAGTGCGCATTGCGCGTTTTTGTAACACAAAAGCTCTTTTGATATTATAGTCATAACTTTTTCCCCAAAACATTATGCTATATCTAATTTTTGATCCTACCAACGTGTTAAACCTATTAAAACATTTATATCAAATAAACAACGATAACAGTTTAAAGTGTGTATTTAATTACGTCCTTCTAGCATGTACATAGGTAGGTATGATTAAGAAACTTATTGGAACCTCATAAAATAATAGAATCTAACCAGTTAATCACAATATACTATTGAAATACAACTCCAGTTAGAAGATACAAGTTATTAGACCCTCATAAAACAATATAATTTAGCTAGCTAGCTTTAATCACATACAATTTAAATAAAACTCCAAGCTACACCAAAGCTATTCCCAAGAAACAAAATACAAATTGCCCATAATAGCGAATATTACATTTAAATGAGTACAGTGAGAACATAAAGATCAAATAAGGGAAATACTTATCTTCTGGTTAAACTAACAGTAGCTTACACACTGCTTGTGCGAGATTACAAAATTAACTGACTACCCAATCTCCCGGCAAAACTCGATACCTCGTTATTCTTTCTTCAGAATCAATTCTCCATCCTGATTGGTACGCGGTGGTGGCGTGATGATATCGTCTCCTGATTGGTCGACGCCCGACGTTAGTACCCCAAACCTCCACCGATGGCAGCGCCTTTTGCCTTGACGACAACAGCTCGTCGTGTTTCTACGCGTACGGTTGCGACATCTAGCGCTTAATATGTTGAATTATGATACTCGTCCATCCTGACGCCTTTGCGACTCTGCAAAGGAAGAAACAAAAGACTGTATGTAAACAGAAGAAAAAAAAAAATCTCAATTCTATGAACTGTAAAATAATATTTGGCCCATAAATAATACAAAATAACATAAGTACACGTATTTCCTATAAGTATGTAAATTATTATCAATCATCAAGTAAATTCATTCCAAAAGAATACATGTTCACAAAACTAAATACTTGTATACCAAAACAAGTGTCAAAAATAAATACTCGTTTCCAAAACAAGTTTCCAAAAATAAATACTTGTTACCAAAACAAGTTTCCAAAGATAATAACTTGTTACCAAAACAAGTTTCCAAAGATAATAACTTGTTACCAAAACAAGTTTCCAAAAATAATAACTTGTTACCAAACAAGTTTCCAAAAATAATAACTTGTTACCAAAACAAGTTTCCAAAAATAAATACGTGTTACCAACACAAGTTTCCAAAAATAAATACTTGTTAACAAAACAAGTTTCCAAAATAATAACTTGTTTTCCTAAAACAAGTTTCCAAAAATGAATGCATAGTAGTTCCAATCACAGTCCAAATTGTATATAAAATTATGAAATCCCAAACACAAACAAAATCAAACAAACAAACATTATTCAAACATTATTTCAATCATCAAATAAAAAGTTCAGCCTTCAAGCAAGTCTATCAATTCCTCCGTGCTGTCCACTTCTGTATCATTTGAGCTAGCGTCTGAGTCCTCCTCTCCCTGAAAAGATTTTAACGAGTCCGACGACACAAGAGCTCTAAATCGCTTATACCCTTTCACACCTTTTAGCGAAGAAATCATGTACCTATCATTTCCTACTACCTTCGTTACCTTATAAGGTCCACTGTACTTTTCCTTTAGTTTTCGTCGAACGTTCACATTTCGGTCAGCAGCTCCTTTCCATAGTACTAAATCGTTTACCTTGTATTTTGTTGGAGGTTTACGCTTTGCATTAAAATATTTGCGCATTTTCTCCGCCGTCCGGTTAAGATTCGCTGTAGCTGCGGACCTAGTTCGTGCAGCTGTCTCCTCATTATCCACGATGTTATCTCCCATACCTTGATACCTGCTTCGAGTCGCGGAAAACATGAGCCTATATGGTGTAAATCCAGTCGAACCATTTTGTAAATTATTCATTCCCCAGGTGATATTCGCGATCCGAGTATCCCAATCCTTTTCATCTTCCACGCTTGTGTTGAGTGAATCTAGTAATGTACGATTATACCTCTCCACTTGTCCATTTGCGCGTGGACATGCTACAGAATTGATTATGTGTTTTATTTGATTATCCAAACAAAACTGTTTGAAATTTTTACTTTTGAAACTCGTACCGCTGTCAGATATCATTCTTTTTGGATAACCAAATAAACAAAAAATATCATTTAAGGATTTTATTACCTCTCGAGTCTTTGTAGTTTTAACTGGTACCGCCCATGTGAACTTCGTGAAAGAATCGACCACCATCAGCACAAAACTGTTACACGATCGACTTTTGCAAAAAGGACCGAGATGGTCAATGTGCAGAGTATGCATTGGCTCCGGAACCTTTTCAATGGGATGTAACTCACCTTCAGGTCTTCCGTACTGTCCCCTCTTGTAAAGACAGTCTAAACATGAGTTGACATATTTTCGTATGAAACGTGTCATTCCTGGAAACCAGAAGTTACCTTTGATTATTTCCTCACAACGCTTCAGGCCTGGATGTCCGATGCAATCGTGATACTTCCTCATGACGTTCCACCTTCCATATTTAGGGACTACTAACCTCTGTTCTCCATCCTTAACTATCTTGTATACTCGACCATCTTTCAGCTTGTAATTTCTCCTTATGTCTGGATCGTTATCCCCAGATTCTAATTTTGTACGAATGATGCGGATCTTCTCATCTTGATCTTGAAGACATACCAACCAATCAAATACATCAATCACGTTGACGTCTACTACTATGGGAGGGTCTACTGGAAATCGGCTCAGCGCATCAACGTGCCCATGAGACTTACCCGATCTATGAATGACTTCCATGTCGTACTCCTGGATGGATAACCACCATCTTGCTATTCGAGGTAGTAGATCCTTTTTCAAGAAAGTGTCTCGAACGGCTGCACAGTCTGTCACCACCTTAAAATGATTACCTGCTAAATAAATTCTAAATCTCCTCAACGATTCCACTACAGCCAATGTTTCCAACTCGTAGGAATGATACATAGCTTCTTCTTTGCTTGTTTTTCGACTGAAATATGCAATAGGTTTCATACCACCATCCTGATCCTGAAAGAGGATTCCAGCTACGCCTTTACTGCTTGCGTCAGTGTGAACTTCTATGTCACCTTTCCTACAAAATAATGAGAGAATTGGTCGAGTCGTCAAAATCTTCTTCAGCTCATCAAAAGCCCTTTGCTGTGCTGGACCCCAAATCCACGCTGCATTCTTTAGCAACCCGTACAGATCATACGTGACAGACGCATAGTCTTTAACAAATTTCCTGAAATAACTAGTCAAACCTAGAAACATCCTAAGCTCGTGTACATTCTTAGGTTCTATATAGTTGGCTACAGCATCAATTTTCTTACTACCAGGCCTGATACCTTTTTCGCTGATCTCGTAACCGAGGTAATCTATTTTGTCCTGCAAGAAAAAACACTTATCAAGATTTAACGTCAATTTAGCGTCCCTTATTATTTCCAAAACTATCCGAAGTAGATCGAGGCCCTCCTGTTCTGTTTTCGTGGGTAGCAATAGATCATCTATAAAAGGAAGCACCTTATCATGACGTAACGAAGAAAATATCTTGTCCATAAGTCGCTGGAAAATTGCTGGGGAATTGGCCAAACCGAACGGCATACGCAAAAATTCATAATGGCCCTCAGGCGTAACAAAACCAGTTCGGTGGATTGATGTCTCCGCTACAGGAATCTGAAAAAAACTTTGCGACAAATCAAGACTCGTAAAAAGTTTCTTCCCACCTAGTTTCTCGATCTGTTCTTCTATGATGGGCAAAGGATATTTATCTTTGACTGTGATACTATTTAATTTTCTAAAATCCACACAAAACCGATAATCTCCGTTCTTTTTCCTAACCAATACTATCGGACTGGCATAATTAGACGACGATTCCCTAATAATACCGTTGGATATCATATCTTCAATTTTTTCTCGTACTATTGTCTTTTCTGAAAAAGAAAGCCTGTAAGGACGATAACAAACCGGCTTATCCGAGTTAAGTTCAATATTCAATTCTATTTTGTCAGTCCTGCCTAATTCTCCTGTATCTACCGAAAAACAATCCGAATATTCCTTTAAAATCTCTATCAACTCTTTCACCACCTGTGGATCTCCGGATCCACATTTGATTTTTGTTGTATCAATGCTCATGATCGAAACAAGATTATCTGTACATTTACCAGGGGAACAATCCATTTCCCGAGTAACCAATCCACGGGCTATAACCTGGTCTTTCTGGAAACAAATCGGCTTTTTACCTGTATTAACTATGAAAATGGCCTGTACCGGAAAACAATGCATAGAAGCAGGAATGCTATAGTTGTAACCATTATAAACAATTGTACGAGTATCAACAAACACTAGAGTTGACTTCTCCATTTCAACATTATTGTGGGTGTCAACAAACAAGGATGAATAAGCTGGAACGACAGTTTCTGCAGAGCACAAAATGTTAACCTTATCTGCACATGTACCTACTTGCAAAGAATTTATTTCAAACGATTCAATTTCCTTTTCATCTCTATATGCATATCCTAACAAGACGGTAGTACCACTAATTGTAAGCTTGAATTTTTCATTGTTCAAAATAGGCTGTCCAATAAAAACGTCAGCGCGGTTCACGGCAGCGTCGACGACAACTGCGTCAGAACAAACCCTAATTTCATCTATAACGAACTCTAATGATACCTGTCCGTGAGCTTTAATTGGTGGTCCCCCAAACCCGTTGACAAAAACGACACAAGGTTGCATAGCAACACCAAGTTTTAGAACACAATCATGAGTGATAAGGTTGACTTGAGCCCCCGTGTCTAAATAAGCGGTACACTTTAAACCATTAATCAAGACATGTTTAAAATAACATTCATTTACCTGTATTTGTACAATGCTGACTGTTTTTTTATAACACTGCTCCTTTTTGTGGTTAGTTTTCCCACAGATTTCGCATTTTATAGCGTTAGGATTGTTAGGGCATGATCGGACAACATGCCCCGTCTCGTTACAAAGAAAACAAGTTACACCCGACTTGCGTTCTTTTGGATCTCTGATTGTTTCTTTTGAAGACCCTGATGCGGAATCTCGACCTCGAGGAACGTTTTTTTGACTTTGATTAATTTTCTTGTCGTCGTTCATGCACAGAAAGTGAGAATAAAGCTCGCCTGGGGTTTTATAGTTACCAGCTCTTGCAGAAGTCTTCATGTGGAATGGCAGTCCCTCTATAATACACGACACCGCTTTCTCTCCAATGATGTCACATTTATTTAGCATGGTACATTTCGAATAAAAATAATGAGTCATTGTTTCATTAAACAACTTTTTCCTATTCAACATTTCCCTCAATGCGTCTGCGTAATCTATGCTTTGAGGGAACGCTTCCAGAATTTTTTGTTTCCATTCCGGCCACGTAAATTCATAGCTTCGTAGTGCACCATGCCACAACTTCGCTAACCCAACAAGACGTGCCTGCATGTAATAACTTTTAACGTTGTCGTTCCACCCATGTATGGCACCTAGTTGCTCTACTTTGTTAAGCCACTGAGATGCAGGTAGCTCCGGTTTTTCAGGATCAAATTCCGGTATTATATCTGGCTTAACCATCACACCCGAATAATATGGAAATGACCTACCGGGTTCATTTGAAAAGCCATGTGGAGAACGGCCTCGACGGTCCCGAACTGGTGAACGCCCCGGTCGCCAGGTGTCGCGGGAGCAGCTGCGTCGCTCCTGCTGCGGTCGTTCCACCCGCCAGCGACTCCGTCTGACAGGGCTGCGGGACCGGCTGCGAGACCGGCTGCGACCCTCGGAACTCATGCCTTGCCTGAGAACTGCTCCAGATCACGATCCCACTTCTGAAAATGTTAAACCTATTAAAACATTTATATCAAATAAACAACGATAACAGTTTAAAGTGTGTATTTAATTACGTCCTTCTAGCATGTACATAGGTAGGTATGATTAAGAAACTTATTGGAACCTCATAAAATAATAGAATCTAACCAGTTAATCACAATATACTATTGAAATACAACTCCAGTTAGAAGATACAAGTTATTAGACCCTCATAAAACAATATAATTTAGCTAGCTAGCTTTAATCACATACAATTTAAATAAAACTCCAAGCTACACCAAAGCTATTCCCAAGAAACAAAATACAAATTGCCCATAATAGCGAATATTACATTTAAATGAGTACAGTGAGAACATAAAGATCAAATAAGGGAAATACTTATCTTCTGGTTAAACTAACAGTAGCTTACACACTGCTTGTGCGAGATTACAAAATTAACTGACTACCCAATCTCCCGGCAAAACTCGATACCTCGTTATTCTTTCTTCAGAATCAATTCTCCATCCTGATTGGTACGCGGTGGTGGCGTGATGATATCGTCTCCTGATTGGTCGACGCCCGACGTTAGTACCCCAAACCTCCACCGATGGCAGCGCCTTTTGCCTTGACGACAACAGCTCGTCGTGTTTCTACGCGTACGGTTGCGACATCTAGCGCTTAATATGTTGAATTATGATAAACGCGAAATATACCATCTTTAAATGCTCAATATTAATTTCTGTTCTAAGTGCTCTTAAAGCATAACATGCGGAACATACTGATGCATTTATAGCATTTAATTCTGTTTTCCAATTTAGCTGTTCATCTATATGTATACCTAAGAATGTAACTTCCTTGACGAGAACAATTTTGTCGTCATTCAAAACTACCCTTAAATCATCCTTATTACGGGCTGTTGTTCTAAATAATAGTATTTTGGTCTTTGCAGTGTTGATTAACAATTTGTTCCTAGTGAACCACACGTGAAATGCCCGTAATGCTACATTTACAGCCTCTGTTAATTTATTAATGTCATTTGCTGCTACTATGGCATTTGTGTCATCAGCAAAAATAACTATATCAATGTCAGGTAAAATTGTATTCATGTAATTAATTAAGTCATTAATAAATAGGATAAATAAAACAGGTCCCAATATAGATCCTTGCGGGACCCCCGTAGTCATCATTACTGTTGCTGATTTGTAAACTTTTTTGGAGCCATCTTGTATTTTGTCGATTTCAACGAACATTTTCCTGTTTTTGAGATATGAAGAAAATAATTTCAAGGCTTTACCTCTTATACCATAATGCGCCATTTTTGTAAGAAGTAAGTCGTGGTCTATAGTATCAAACGCAGAACTTAAGTCCAGAAAAATTCCGGCTACTCTCATTTTATTATTTATTTTTCCTATTACGTCATCAAGTAAAGTATATATGGCGTCGGATGTGCCAACACCTTTTTGATAACCAAACTGTCTTTGGTTTAACACTCTATTTACACGCAAGTGAGCTAAAAGTCGATTTTTTATGATATTTTCAAATATTTTTGACAGGACTGGTAGCAAGGAGATAGGCCTGTAGTTTTTAGGATCAGTTTTACTACCTTTTTTGTAGACAGGTATTACTTTGGCTACTTTAAGTTGGTCCGGGAAGACAGATTCCTCAATACAATTATTATAAAAATCACAAAGAGGCTCAGCTAGTACGGAGATATGTTCCTTAATTACAGATATTGGGATCTCATCATAACCACAAGAATACTTGTTCTCCATACTCTTGACTAAGGTTAAGACCTCATTTGGAGTGACAGAAGCAATTGTTATTTCGTCATTTATTCTGATTGTATGCTCTTGTAAAAATGCTGTGTTTTGGTCTCTTTCTACTGCACTAGAGTTACATTTGTAGTTAAACTGGTTTGCTAAAATGTCAGATATTGCTTCTGGATCCACTACAATTTGGTCATTGACTTTGAGACGAATTTTCGGTTGTATCGTTTTCTGCTTATTTGTACATTTTCTTACTACATTCCACACTTCTTTGCTTAGATTTTTGGAACTTTTAATTTGCACCATTATTGCACGCTTTTTAGCCTTTACCACAATCTGTCTATACAGTCTAACATACTTATTCTTCAATTCTCAATTCTCAATTCTCAATTCTTTATTGCGTTCCATAATGTTATAATAACAGTTGGTAAGCTTAAAAATAATGTCACAATTATGGACCCTGTCGGGCACAGCATAGTAGGAGAGAGGAGGAAGAGCGCTTATTATTTATTTACTTATAAATGTATTTTGATTTAATGAAATACTATTTTTCCTTTTATTATTTAATTTATTTAAGCAGTTAATTCACTAAATATATATAATATTATTTCCTTAATTACTAAATATAGTTGGTTACTGCAGGTACTCAGTCTATTGCACGATTATTTATTTGTTAAATGACTAGAATTTATTATTATATTTGGTTACTGTAGATACTCAGTCTATTGCACGATTATTATTGTAAATGACTAGAAATTTTTATTAATTATATTTAGGTGATTAAGTATTTATATTAAATGTAATAATATTTGTATAATTAAATAGGTATTTATTATGTAGTATTATTTAGATATTGAAGTATTTATAATAATTGTTTTATTTGTTTAATAATGAATGTATTATAAAAATATAGTATTAAATGTAAATTTTCTATTGTAAATTATAATTTATCATCTAAATATTCTTTTATACTATAATAGCTTTTGTCCAATAAAAATAGTTTCAACTTATTAATAAAACTGTTATCTTTATTTATATTTTTTAGGGGTTCTGGTAACTTATTATATATTTTTATAGACATGACAAAGGCACTGGAGGAGTGCATTTTTAGTCGTGAAGTGGGTATATTTAGTCTGTTTTTAAATCTAAGTGTAAATCTACTTTGAATATCTTCTCGTTTTGTATAGAAATCCGGGTATTTGCGAACAAATTTACATAATTCAAAGATGTAGAGACAGGGTAAGGTTAGCATTTTCAGTTCTTTAAAATGGGGTTTACAGCTGACGGTTTCATCAATATTTACTAAGATTCTTATTAATTTCTTCTGTAAAATAAATAATGTGGGCGCGTCTGTACTGTTACCCCATAGGATGACTCCATATTTGAGCCAGGCATAGGCGTACGCGTAATAGGTGACTAGAGCAGTTTTAAGATCTGTAGTTTTTTTGATCTCGCGGAGGGCATAAGAAAATTTTGATAATTTAGCTCTTATTTTTTGAATGTGAAATTTCCAATTAACATGCGAGTCTATGTCTAGTCCTAACAGGGTGAATTTATTAACGACTTCTAAAGTTGAGCCATTGATGCTGAAATTTATATTTATAGGTGTTTTTTGACAGGGGTAGAAAGGTATTATTTTTGTCTTGGTGAAATTTATTTCCAGATTATGTTCGGTCATCCAATTAATTGTGGCGTTAAGTACAGAATTTAATTTTTCATTTATATTAATATTAGATTCACATGAGGTGAGTATCGATACATCATCTGCAAACAAGACGCATGGTTCATGTATATTGTTAGGAAGGTCGTTGATATACACAAGGAATAGAAAACATCCTATCACACTTCCTTGTGGGATAGAGGCGTTAATTATTTTATTTCCGGATCGTATTAACTCTATTTCGTTAGTTCTGTGGTTGTAAAATTCTATTTCCACCAGTTGTTCCCTATGCTTTAAATAGGATGTGAACCAGTCATGACATTTGCCGCGGATTCCTATGCTGTATAATTTATTTAATAATATTTTAAACTGAACTTTATCATAAGCTTTCGTCATATCAAGCAGTAAACCTACTGCATATTTTTTATTATTGATAATATTGAGGGCTTCTTGGATGTACTTGTATACTGCCAATATTGTGGATCGGTTTTTACGGAAACCATATTGGCAGTCGTTCAATACGTTATACTTTTCACAGAATGCATAAACTCGATTGCACATGGCTTTTTCAAATATTTTTGAAGCCGTTGGTAAGAGAGCAATTGGGCGATAATTGTTTGGGTCGGTTTTTATGTTTTTCTTATGGATCGGTTTTATTAGGGTTTTTTTTAAGAGATCAGGAAAAACGCCTTCTTCAAAAGATTGGTTTATTAGCAGGTAAAACGGTAGAGTTAATTCATCTGCACATTGTCTCAATAGAGTAGGTGGAATCTCGTCTATACCATAGCTCTTTTTATTTTTTAAAGTTCTTATTAATTCATTGACCTCATAAGGATCTACTGGAGTAAGGAATATTGTATTCTGTGTAGGTGAGATCCCAGGAGTTACTTTCGGTTTGTTACTAGTTGCGTTCGGGTTACCTTCCCCAATAGTAGCAAAAAAATTATTAAAAGTATTGGCTACCTCCTTGGGCTCTGAAGTTTCATTATTATTAATATTTAAAATTATATTATGCTTTTCACTTTTAATTTTCTTATTTGTACGTTCATTGATTATTCCCCACATAGTTTTAACTTTGTTATTTGATTTTATCATTTTATTTTTAAAGTGCAGTTTTTTTGCTGTTGCTACAGTTTTTTTCAATATTTTTTCATAGTTTTTGTAATATCGTGTTAGAATTGGATTTTTAGTTTTTGTTGATATTATTTTCATTAATCTTTTGCTTTTGCAAGAGTTTTTTATGCCTACAGTGAGCCAATATTTCTTAAACTTTGAATTTAATTTAATTTTTTGTAATGGCATGCATTGGTTTAGAATTGTAATAAGTATGTCGTTAAACGCTTTATAATTTTCGTCAATATTTTTATCACTTGTTATTATATCATTCCAATTTATTTGCTGTAGTTTAGATTTGAAATGTAATATGTTTGTGTTATTGTATAGTCTTTTCTTTGTGTACCAAATGGTTTCTTTTGTTTTTTGGGGTAAGTTTAAATGTAAAATAGTACTGTTATGGTCTGAAAAACCTAACTCTTCCACTGTTGTGTACATATCATTATAGTAAAAATTTACGAATATTAGATCTAAACATGTTTTAGTAGTTGGTGTGATACGTGTAGGGGTTTTTATGTATTGTGTTAGTTTATATTCTTGCATTAAATTTAAAAATTGGTTTGTTTTTTCGTTAGTAAATAATACATTTACATTGAAGTCGCCTCCTATAACTATATTTAATTTTGGATATTTATTGTTTATATATTTCAGAATTTGTTTCATTTGTTGATAAAATACTTCTTCCTCTCTTCTATTCCAATACATAGTAATTATTAATAAATTTTCTTTTGGCAATTCAATAGCACATAGCTCTATAATATACTCTATAGACATGTCTGTAATGTCGTTTCTTGGTATGTACTCTATATGTTCTTGGAGCAAGATACAGACACCGCCTCCTGCTCGAGTGCTGCGACAGTAAGATGATGCAAGCTTATATCCACTAATTTGAATAATATCTAACTTGTCCTGTGTTAGCCATGTCTCCGAAATACATATAGCTTTATATAATGAATGTTCAGTAATGAAGGCTTCAAGTATGTGCTGTTTATTGTTAAGGCTTTGCATATTCTGAAACAAGATTTTAAATGGTCGGTCTTTGTTTACGAAATGTATTATTTACAGTTTCGTCAATCATACTGTCATTGCAAGGTTGGTCAGAGTTACTCATGGCTCTCATATTATCCTTTTCTTGGTTTGTTGTATCTATTAGGTGTTTGTTATCCTTTATGTTGACATGTTTACCATCTATATATAGTTTGTTGTTCCTTATTATTGCATAGAGGCCGTTTTTTCTGGCCTTGAGTAGTTCTTCTCGCATTTGTGCCCTTTCCTGTCGTGCGTTTGTATCTAAAAATTCGGATATAAACAGGCCAGTTCCCTGAAAATACAGGCTGTTGCTTATAATGTACCTGCTCATTCTCTTACTGAGCAATTCAATTACTAGCGGCCGGTTCTTTACTCCTTTTTTTCCCACTCTATACATGTCCTCTATATAGCCTGATAAGTCAACGTTAGCAATATCGCGAAATAAGTCTATTAGTCTGTTGTAGAGTTCGTATTCAGGCTCTTTGTAATAATCTGCGAGGCCATAGAGTACAATTTTTTTATGATTGCTTTCAAGAGTGCTAGGTGATGGGGATGTTTGTGTTAGTAGGTTTTTTATATCTTTTTTCAGGTTTTCATTCTCTTTTCGTAACTTTTGTAATTCAGTGTAAATACTTTCTATTTCTTGTTTTCTTAAGTCATTTTGCGCATTTAAGGCTTTTGTTTTGTAATCAAAATCGTGTCTCAATTCATCAATTGCTTTTTTAATTTCTGTTTGTATTGTGTTTTGTATTTCTTCTATGATAGATTTATTATTTTCCTTTAAACGTAGTATTATTAATTCGCTCAAACTTTGCAAGGATAATTGAGGCTGTGTATCGCTAAGCATTTTTACATTAATCATGCCATCTTCTTCTGTTTGTATGGTATCTCCTAAGAAACTTAGATCTTCGGAGCTAGCTGTTTCATTGTTGGAGTTTGTTATTTTCTTACGCATTCTTATATATTAAGACACTTGAATCAAGATTGTTACCATTACGTGCACATAAGAACCGTTTCATTTTACTTGATGTTCGAATTCCTTTAGTGATCCACTTTAACTGTCTATTTTTCTTGAGGCATATTTTATGATCTTTTTTTCTATAGCTGTTTTGGAATACTTTTTGAAATGTTTTGAGAAACGTATTTGTAGATTGTAGTAGGTGGTAACCGGCGAAGAGAAACGAGAAGGTAGCTCAGACAACTTATATTTTGGAAAAGACACGGAAATAAAATGACAAACTAGGTAACAGGTAGGTACAAGCACAAGCGCACCCGCCTGCATTGCTCGCACGGACTCAACTGCCGGCGTGTTGGTGGGGGTCCAGCGACCCATACATCTACACTAGATATAGGTACATATTATAAAGTAAGTACATGTTATTAACTACTACTACTTAACTAAGAATGTAAAAGTATGAGCGCGTCGCTAACATTCCCCCCCCCCAGTGCTGGCTCAGCACTCCTCAACAAGTGAAAAACGCGCGACGCGGGCTGCAGGTCGCTTCCAGACACCAGTCTTAGTCTTCACTTCGACCAGTCTGATTCGTCCATCCTTTCCTGGACATGTGTTCTGAATAACACCCTTCGGCCAGGTACTACGAGGACTGTTAGGATCAACCACTACCACTACGTCACCTACCTGCAAAGGTTTTACCTCCTCGTTCCACTTTCTTCGAGGCAGTAAGTCGGGGAGAACCTCTTTCACCCATCTACGCCAAAACATATCCGCTAACGCTTGTGACTTTCTCCATTGTTTGCGTAGATACATGTCGGAATCATTGAAAGTCCCAATGACAGGCGCGTTGGATGAGCTACCTAAAAGAAAATGGTTAGGAGTCAAAGATTCTAAGCTTTCAGGGTCCACGGAGACATGTGTCAACGGACGACTATTTACTATGTTCTCCACTTCCGCCATCAGAGTAAGCAGCACTTCTTCGCGGTGAGCACGTTCGTTCATTATAACTCGAAGTGATGTTTTAACACTTCGAATTAACCTCTCCCAGGCCCCACCCCAGTGAGGACTGGAGGGGGGTATAAAATGCCACTGCATGTCGTTGTTCACGCCGACGGCTTTGAGAGCATCTATGTTAAGTGCCTGCTCTGATTGATTCAGCTCTTTATCGCTTGCTCTAAGGTTGGTGCCATTGTCAGAGTATAGATGACAGGGCCATCCTCGCCGTGCTGCCATCCGTCGCAGCGCCATAATTAAAGAGTCTGACGTGAGTGACGGAACTAGCTCGATATGTATCGCCCGTATTGTGAGGCAGGTGAACAAAACACCATACCTCTTCTGCCTTCCTCTGCCCACAGTCACTTCCATTGGACCAAACAAGTCCAGGCCACAAAATGAAAATGGTCGTTGGTGATGTGCTACTCGAGCATGAGGTAAGTCACCCATTCTGGGTACTTGAGGATTACATTTCCTTATGCGGCAAAGCATGCAATTCGAAACCACCCTTTTAACTGTTGGCCTTATTCTAACAATCCAATATTTCTGTTTCAGGTTATTGACAACCATTTCCTGGTTCCCGTGTGCTGCCTTAATGTGAAAGTACCGGACAAGAAGACGCGTTATATCATGTTTTCCATCTAATATAATTGGTCTCTTCATTTCTAGGTCCACGTCTGACGCAGCATCGATGCGGCCACCGAGTCGGAGCAAACCAGTTTCATCTAGATACGGTGACAAGGTAAGTAACTTACTATCTCGTGATATGTGTTTTCTATTTTTGATTGCAGATATTTCGGCGGAGAACGAGTCCACCTGCGCCTTCTTCAGCAACAGGACCTCAGCTCGAGCCATCGCATCGCAGTCCACCTCGCCGGTAAGTCTCTTGCATCTGTCAATAAATTTCAGAATGACGGCCGTAGCTCGCAGCAAGCGAAGCCAGGAGGAAAACCGCTGCGGCTCAGGTACAGGTAAGTTACATGTAGGCTCATGCATCACAGCCACACACTCTAAACTCCCGTCGTCTCTGTCGATGTCGGGGTTCACGACGTCAGCAGGCCATAAGGACTCCTCTTTGTATAAAAAATCAGGACCTGTGAACCACTCACTGTGAAACATTGTGTGGTTAAATTCATCACGAGTACCAAGATCTGCTACATTTAATTTGGTAGGTACATATCTCCATTCGGAAATACGCGTGAGTTCATCAATTTCTCCTAATCGGTTCGCTTCGAACGTTTTATATCTACGTGTGTTGTTTCTTATCCACTGTAAAACGGTAGTGGAGTCACACCAAAAATATCGTCGCTCGGGCGTTAATCTGTGTTCCTTCAGAACGGTATCAGCCAATCGTGCAGCCAACAGCGCCGCCTGTAGCTCGGCTCGGGGCACAGTCATGGGCTTAACTGGTACAACACGACATTTACTTGCTATAAATGCAACGTTAACATTCCCATTGACTATCCACCGCCAGTACGCCACACAACACATAGCTTGAACAGATGCGTCGCATAATAAATGCAGCTGTAAGCATGTATAATTATTACTTGCCGGCGTAGCACACGTAGCGGTTGTCGTAGCCGATCCACACGTCTCGTAGCAGCTGCTCGTAGCAGATAACTCCAGCGCGGGGGCCGCGGGTGCGGCGGCGGGAGGAGGTCGCCTTATCAACACAGGCTCTGCGGCCGGTTTTCGTCCCGTCTCGCTCACACCTTGAAACACAATAGTTTTATTATAGAACCTAGGTATACGTATTTGCTTTATATCCTCTAATAACTCAATCCATTTGCACCATTTATTGTAGATACTATCGGGTACTACGTCGTCCCAGCCTATGTTTAAGCGCCAAGTATCTTGCAACATAATTTTGCCCTGAATAGTAAATGGTGCTAAGAATCCTAGTACATCAAAAATCGACATAACTATTCGCAGCATGATTCTTTTAGTCGGCCTATCCTTATTTAAAATAATATTTTCAGGTATTCGTTTCAGAGACACGTCGAAACCTAATTCATCTTCTCCAGGATACCAGATGAGTCCCAAGGTACGCTCGCCATGGTACTCCTGTTCAAATTTGAACCTAACGCTGGCCGTACCTAAGGTATCTTTTGGAACACTATCTAAAACAGCAATGCTATTACTTGTCCAGTTACGTATTTCAAAACCACCGCTGCTATGAATCTTAGTTATATTTTTAACTATTTCTGTCGCCGTCGCGTCATCCGGCAGGCTATCAATATAGTCATCCATATAGTGCGATTTGTATATCGCATTAACAGCGGCTGGTAATGAGGACTCGTAACGACGCGCATTTATATTTTTAACAAACTGAGCTACAAAAGGGGAACAGTTAGCGCCGAAAATAAGTGACGTCATAATGTAAATATCTACTGGCTCGTCAGGGTTGTTCCGCCAAAGAAACCTAAACGCGTCTTGATCTTCAGGGCGAATTTTGACCCTAAGGAACATGTCCTTGATGTCACCAGTTACTGCAATTGAATATTCCCTAAAGCGCAGCATTATACCAAAAAGAGATGACAACAAGTCCGGCCCTGTGAGCAAATAATCATTGAGACATTTATCACCAACTGGAGCGGCAGAGTCAAACACTAGCCTAAGTGACTTTTTGTTAGGGTTATCTACCCCGAAGTGGGGTAGATACCATGTCCTGGGTGCCGGCGGTCGGTTTTCCATCTTGTGAGCGTAATCATTTTGTAATAAATGATTTATACGCTCGCGGTATCTTTCGGCGAAACCATCGTCACGTGCCATCTTCCTTTCTATCGCCTTTAACCTTTTCAGAGCGTTAGGATAGCTGTCAGGCATGGTGCAGGCCTCATCCTTCCAAGGCAGACCAGCATGCCAGCGACCGTTGACGAGCTCGACAGACTTCTCCAGCTGCGCGACGGCACGAGTATCATTAATATTTTGTCTCGGCTTACCTGACACACCCAAGGCGTCTACAGCAAATGAGCGCCTCACCACCTCGTGCAGCTCCCGTAGTATGCACTCGTCCCTGTCCGCAGTGGTTGTAGCTGCCGAGCTCAACAGCAGAGTGGCGTGCGCCTCGACGGCGCCGGCAGCGACCCGCGCGCGCCGCGCATGCGGCCTTCGCAACATACCGTGCATGCACCAACCTAGGGGAGTTAAAGTAGCGGACGGCTCATATAATTTACCTACTATAACTTTGAGAGGTAACAATAAGTGACAGTTATCTTGACCTATTAAAATCTCAGGTTTTACATCATGTTTACATAATTTATTATTTATTCCAAGTAGGTATTTGTAATTATTACAATCGACAACAGAAAGTTGTTGCAAAGGTAAGTTTAATTTATCTACACACCTAAGTTTAATATTATGCATCTTATTGTCCATACCTGATAATGTAACATTCGCGATAGTTGTTTCACATACCAGTTCATCATCAGACCAGGCTCCGCGAATGCGCATCGTCTCTGAGCGGCCACGAAGCCCTGCGCGCTTCGCTAGCCCCGCACTGATAAGCGAGACGGTCGATCCGTCATCAAGGAGGGCACTTGCACTGAACACGCCGTTAGCACTATGTATACGTATAGGTACGACTTTAAGTAACACTTTGTTTTCACTCGCGTTTATGTGCGTCACTGTTTGTGTATTATCGGCGGCGGACGTCGGTGACGTCGCCGTCGTCGTCGACGTTTGCACAGGCGTTGACTTCGGCTCCGGAACCTGGCTACTTCCAGCTTCATTTTTCGGCTTGTTTCCGACGTAGTGAAGTAGATTGTGATGCGCCTCGCCGCAGCTATTCTTATCGCAAGGCGGTGCTGAGCATGCTTCTCGCGCGTGGCGCGACAGTAGGCATTTATAACAAATACCGTTACGTTTTACGAATTCCCATCTGGTTTTACGTAATGCCTTCTTGAATTGTTTACATTCAGTTAATTTATGTTTCGAGGTACGACAGAATTTGCAATTATCATTATCATCATCTGTTTGCAATAATATAGTTTGAGATCGATTGCCGGAACTATCTTTGTTTTTATGATGGATGTTTTTATTTTGATCAGTGCGATGACTTGTAAAATAGATATTTGATGTAACTGATATCTTTACGGCCTCATCGTGCAAGAAATCAGATAAAATGACCATACGGGATTTCTGTCCTTCATTAATGAGCGGGAAACTATAATCAGACCATTTAGATAATAGTGTTGTAGGCAGCTTGGACAATATAATTGAAACAATGCTCATACCTTGTAAATACTCTTCGCGTCCAACTGCTCGCACTGCTTGTATTAGATTTTGCACTTTCACTGAAAATGACACTATTTCATTATGATAGTTTTGTGACATTGAGGGCAATTTCTTGATATCCTGCACTATTTTTGATATTATTAGATCAGCATTGCCAAAACGTAACTCCAAAGTTGACATGATTTTGCACGGTGGACTAGCAGATATAAGTAAGGCTGCGACAGCTTCTTTGGCAGCTCCTCGGAGACACTTTCTCAATCTCCACAGGTTTTCTTCAGGAGAAAATTTACAGAGCTCGGTAGACTGTTTATAGGCCTGTTTGAACTGCAGAAACTCCAGTGGGTCTCCCGAAAATTCTGGAAGATCCTTCGGCGTGCTTAATCGAGTTATAAGGTTGGTATTCGGTGCACTCGTAGAAGCCAGGTCTTTCAGCGCGCCGGCTAGCATCTGAATAGTCGCTTGCATACTGGTGGCCTCCGCCGTCGGTGGCGGCGCGGGTGCAGTGTGTGGGTGCGACTCCATGGGCAGATGTGGCACTGAAGGTGGCGGCTCTTGCGGTGACGTAGTTAGCCCAGGTGGTGCTGCTGGTGCCGTAAATAGGACGGCATTAGCAGGCGCGGCTGGTTGTGTCTCAGGCGGATGCAACTTGCCCAAGGGGTTGCCATGATCGGGGGCCGATTGCATTAATTCGTGATGACTCCGTTCCAGCCATTGCTCCACGTCGCAAGTGCGTTCTTCGCGTGGACTGTATTTTTCTTCTTCCTCTAGTTCAGCTAAGTCCGCTTCTAGCTGTCTGTCTATGAGCTCCAGTCGTATCTGTGCCTTTTGCTTTGCAGCATCCAAAAGCAACTGTGCCTTTCGAGCTTTTACCGATGATGTATCCGAATGACCTTTCGACCTTGGTAACGTGTTGTATGTTTTGACGCTCGGCGATGACACAGGTGTTTTCAATACCATATTTTTGACTGCTGCACTGGTTGAAGGCTGACACTTTTCAGTCTTTGTTTCTTGAGCTGCCTGTTGTTGTTCAAGTCTACGTTGCGCGCGCTCGCTTCGCACCGTGCTTCGCGTGCCCGCCATTTTTTTCACTGGTGGCGTGACAAACATTAATTTCTGTCGATCTGGCTCGATTGGCCACTTTGTAGATTGTAGTAGGTGGTAACCGGCGAAGAGAAACGAGAAGGTAGCTCAGACAACTTATATTTTGGAAAAGACACGGAAATAAAATGACAAACTAGGTAACAGGTAGGTACAAGCACAAGCGCACCCGCCTGCATTGCTCGCACGGACTCAACTGCCGGCGTGTTGGTGGGGGTCCAGCGACCCATACATCTACACTAGATATAGGTACATATTATAAAGTAAGTACATGTTATTAACTACTACTACTTAACTAAGAATGTAAAAGTATGAGCGCGTCGCTAACAGTATTTATACCCATGCAACTCCAATCTTTTTCACAAATACCCTGTACAAATTGGGCACTGTTTTCCTCAGCCTCAGCCGATAGCCTAGACCTGAATCCTCCAGCAGTGTGCTTAGAGGATTCAAGGCTAAGCAGAACCAAAGTGGACTCAAACTATTGCCCTGAAATATACCTCGCTCGATCCTTATCGGCTCGCTATTCCTCTGAATATTTCGACATCCTGGATAGCGAAGGACCGTCCTCCATTGCCCCATACACGACATCAGGAATGTGCGCAGAGTTGCATCTACTTTATACAACTCCAGCACCCTCATGAGCCATGTATGTGGCACCGAGTCATAGGCCTTCTTATAGTCTATCCAACATGTCGACAGATCCTTACGGGAACGACGAACCTGTTGGCTAATGGCCATATCAATGAGGAGTAGCTCCTTAGTACCACGGGACCCGTTCCTAGATCCATTTTGAGAGGCAGACATGATGGAGTTGGTGTCTATATGTTCGTTAATTTTAGCTCTCAAAATGGATGTAAGAACCTTATAGACCGTCGGTAGACAAGTGATCGGTCTATAATTTTTGGGCTCCGCAGTACTACCTGATTTATGGAGCAGGTGGGTTATTCCTGTCGTTAGGAACTGGGGTAGCGACCCCAGTTATTATTATTATTAAAAAAATCTATCTAGCATCTCTTGTGGTAGGTAAGAATGCCCTACACATAAATTAAAGAACATAGTCAATACTCTTGGCAAGTGCCAACCAGCATTTAGAATATGCTCGTAATATAATTATGATAGATATGTCAAAGATAATTATATTAGGAAAAAAAACTTAAGAAATAAGTAGGCACTTAAATGTATTTTTCTGTTTACTTAAATAATAAAAAAAAATGTACTGCACTTCCCTGCCCAAACCCTTGAAAGAATTAGGCGTGATGTTAGGAACAAATCTCATTTCCGCAACTTTTTCGCGCAACTGTCCTTTCGCGCAAGTGGATTCGTGCAAGTGTCTTTCGCGCAAGCGGATTGGCACAAGTGTCCTTCGCGCTAGTGTATTTCGCGCAAGTGTCTTGCGCACAAACGTTCAAGCGCGCAAAAGTCTATTCGCGCAAAAGTCCAGTCGCGCAAATGTCTTGTCACGCAAGTATCTTTCGCGCAATTGTCCCTTCGCGCATAAGTCCGTTCGCGCAAAATTCCATTTACAGAAATTTCTTTTCGCGCAAGTGGGTTCGCGCAAGTGTCTTTCGTGGAAATGTATTTTGCGCAAGTGCCCTGCTACCCAAAAGATGCAGTTTTTCAAGTCAAAAGTATGCAAAACAACATTTGTGATGAGAAATATTTTAAACAAAATAAATTATATATAAAAATATAATTGCATAACTACCATTTGTTTATACGACCGCAACCGCAAACCGCAAGCGGCAACGGCTACAGGCAGGCCGCACCGCACTTTGTTGTATGAAAATGCGTTGCGCTGCGGCCCATTGCGGCTGTAACGTGCGCTTGGCTCTAACCTTACCTCAGACTTCTGTGCGTGCTTATCATCTTTATGGTCCCATTCCCTGAATAGCTTAGCGGCGGCCACTGCGTAGTTGGAGGCAGCTTGCTTCTCTCCCCTCTTCCAAAAGCAGTGGGCAGCTAGAAAGGTACGATCAATATCACCATGTACAGTAATTTCACAAGATAGCACAACCTTATTGCAACCACAATAAAGATCTCTGAAGGCCAATTCTCGTACTTATAAAACGTTTAAATTCAAGTCGCAGTGTCATCTTAGCGACAATCAATGTCAAAAATGTAGGGAAATTATAGGCTTTTTTGACAGTTTGCGACTGAGATTAGAATGCGAACGTCCTTAAAATTACGAGAATTGCCCCTCTGTTGTGTTTACAATTAGTGTGCAGAAATGTGCTAATTAGGCCCATTCATTTGATATGAAACACGGCATTACGAGTATTAAAAAAAAAATTTTTTAGGTCATGACTGTGTCCGCTAGAGGGCGCCATATTCAATTTAATGAGACGTCACATAGCCTATAACTAGCGGACGATTAAGGCGCATCCAAAGATACCTCATTTGTCAAATTATGAGAAGCAGCAATGCTATTCCGTAATCTCACCGTGAAAACTTTAGTGAAGTGAGCGTGGAGTGAGCTGTCAGTGTCATACCACCTGATGCTAGGGATAGACCAAACACATTTTTACAGTCATAATCGAGATTTTAATGTTTTTTTACGCTATTCTAGTAATAATTTAATATTATTTTAATGTCTAGTATTTAAGTGTCTAATCATTACTATTTATGGTATTTTTAAATAAAATTGCAAAACAGAAATTCAGTCACAAACTCAATTTTGTTTTTTTAATTTTTTTTTGCAAGACTAGTCCGTATGTACTTATACCGAGGTGTGAGCGCTTCACGCAAGAACAATAAATAAAATAAAATCCTTTCAATAAAAATTACCAATCACGTTCTCGAAATCGGCTCCGACGATTTCCATGAAAGTGGTAATAGGGAGGTTTACGGCGCGGCGGCGGTTTAAAATTAGCATAAAAAAATATAATTAAAATCTCGATTATGATTGTAAATGTAATTTGGTCAATCCCTAGCATCCGTAGGATGACAC
Source organism: Cosmia trapezina (assembly GCA_905163495.3). Classification (NCBI taxonomy): domain Eukaryota; kingdom Metazoa; phylum Arthropoda; class Insecta; order Lepidoptera; family Noctuidae; genus Cosmia; species Cosmia trapezina. The sequence goes on from LR991047.1 coordinate 1,570,084, forward strand.
TGACAGCTCACTCCACGCAAGTTTTCACGGTGAGATTTTTACAGAATCGACCAGCAGTTTAGAAGTTATGAGGGAAGTTGAACATACATACATTCATACATATTGATCTTTTTGCTTCTCCGTAGTCGGGTAGTAATAGAAATGCGCTTTGTTTTGACAGTTCAATAACATTCATTGCATTATTTACATTGTGATGAGCAGTAAAATTTTTCAAACCTACGAAGCAGTGAATTAGCTATTTCTTTCAAAGTCTTTCGGATTGTGGTTGAAAGAGTGTTACGCAATTAGGGTGCTGGTAGCAGGAGCATGTAACCCACAGAACAGATAAAGAGGTTAGAAAAGAAATAGGTCCTGATTTGTATTAGAATGCGTGTCGCCACTTGTCTCCCACTCTTTAACTCCACTACAAACAAGAGACTAATACGTACGCGCATTACGCACACAAATAAACCACAGAGCGCGAGTTTGCTAGTGGTTCTCACACTAACGCAAATACTGCGCTTGACGTACACTCACACACGCGCAAAAGCAATTTATTTCTCATACATGTTACGGCTTGCATCAATCGATTGATATCGACCTCTTTATCTGTTCTGTGATGTAACCTGACAACTACTAGACCTAAGCAACTCACCAGAAATAATAATCCTGTTAGTAACAATGGATCCTCCGCAGATCTGCTCGTAGTAGTTCTTTTCCTGGGTAGGTTTCCTGTAGATAGCGACGTGCCACGGCAGTTCTCCTCGGTCTGCTTCTGTACCTTCCCAGATCAAGCCCTCCGCGTCCGAAGTTGCGCGCCCACACGCTGAAGAGAAGCAACCAGCTCTAAGAACTAATACGTTAACCAAGACCAAGAGAACGTAGTTCTTTCACAGTTAGTTTACCTCTGACAGCAGCAACCCAACAACAACCTTATTGTAACGAGAGTAAAGATCACTGTGATTTTGACAGACTTGTCAATGGCAGGCAACTTTTAGCTAAAACGAAGTAATAGCGTGGGCAGGCGATGCGAAGTGACGTGTTGGGTCGGGGAACAAGAAATGTCACGCGGATGAAATCGCGGCACAGATTACATCGCGGGCAGAAGCTAAGAATAATAATAAACCTGAAAAGGTTGGTTTGTTTCAACGCGCTTATCTCTGGAACTGCCAGTTGGATTTGAAAAAGCATTTGCTAGCCCAATTCTTGAGGAAGGTTATAGGCTATTTAACATCATGCAACCACCCTTGAGAGCCGAGCAAAAAGAAAAAATAACTGAAAAACAGAACCGAAGTAAGTGCGAAGAAGTTCAGGCGAACGAAGTGGCGGGTTATGTAAGTGCTAGTCTAGTCTAGGCTTCAATACAATGTCAAATGTTTACCACAGACGTTCACCAAAAAAGGCCTCCCTGTTGATGTCTTTCAGGCCGCAGAGATCCTTGTAGCCTGTCTGCGCTTGTACCACTCAAACAAGCGAAAAGTGGTCGTTCGATGGATGAAGAATTTCCTTAGTCGGGATTTAGTAGTTGGTGGGTACGACACACTTGATGTAGCATCGGCAAAATTCGTAAAAGCGATCACGATCCGAACTAAGTGCGCCTTTAAAATCACCAACGCATTAACTTGTACAGTCAAATAGCCAAATACATTCATAAAAATTAAAAGAATGAATGCAAATTTGCAAATCTATGCTACATCTAAGTTTTATTGTACCTGATTGTTGGCTATAATAAAATTAATTGAATTTAATTTATTCAGACAACCTTTGATCCATTGATTGCTATGAGTGGTAAACAATCAGGAGTGGTGGTGGAATCAAGACTTATGAATAATAATAAAATTAGTTTAGGTCTTACCTGGTTTGCATTTGACAATACGGTTCCATCTTCCATCGGTTCGACATGTCATAGAACGAGGGCGATCTCTCGAGCCATAAATAGGTGCGTTACATTCTGGCTTGACGAGTGTCCCCGAAGGCTCGAACTGATTGCAGATGCGGTAACTATTGGTCCCGGGGATCCAGCAGTTATACTGGACGGAGACATCGGGATCCAGCCTGCAGAATGCTGGGGAAGAGAAAATTCTGATAAAAATAAAAAAAATAAACCGCCAAGTCCGCGTTGGACCACGCACAATGAAGGGTTCCGTAGTTGAAAAGAATTTATCCCAAAAACAAACTTAACATTGAAATACCAAAAAAAAAAAAAACGTGATAAAATTACAAATTATCAATTTACGAACTTTTTTCTTTACTTGTGTTGTGCCAAATTCCATGATTCTAGGTAAACGGGAGTACCCTATACCTAAGTTTTGATTTACTTGCGAGTATCAAAATAAAGATTGCCTCAGCAAATAAAATGCTCGAAATGCGACGGTTACTATCACACAGTGTGTGTTAACGTGTCCGATATTCGTAAAATGACGGAAGAAACGAAAGCTAATTGGGTTTGCCCGCAATGTCTATGTAAAGCGCCTAAACGTGACAATTCAAACACGCCTGTTAGATCGTCAGCCCCACACAGCGGCAGCGATGATGTGCCTCCTGCATCCACGCCGGTAGACGTCACCTCGCAGTCTCAACCTCAAGTCATCGCGCCCCGCTCCATCGCGCCCATTTTATGCCCCACGCCTACACTAAACATCGAGGCTATAAGTGGCTTGGCCGTCGAGATAAAATTGCTCCGCGAAGATGTAGGAGTTATGAACACTAATATCACGTCCTTAACCGAACACATTAAACAGTGCAATTCGCGCCTTGACCAACAAGAATCTATTCTAAAGCGCGCAGAGGAAAGATTAATGGCTCTTGAAAGGCGTGAATCCGAAATGGAAATCCTACAGACTACAGTCGTTCAACTTCGCGAGCAACTAAACTTTCGAGATCAGGTCAGTTTAAGGAACGAGGTAGAAATTTCTGGCATAAACGAGAACGCCAACGAGAATACAATGCACATGGTACGCGTTATTGGCACTAAGATTGGAGTCCCGCTAGCAGAAGATGACATCGACTTTATAAAACGCCCAGGTCCGCGTCGTCAGGAAGCCGGAGAAACTCAATCAGCAGTTGGAAAACTTCCACGCCCATTGGTTATCCGATTCGTCCGTCAACATAAAAGAGACGAATTCCTCCGCGCGGGTAAAAGTAGACGCAACATCACTTGCTCCGACGTCGAAGTCGCAGGCGCTCAACGGAAAATTTATTTTAACGAGCGTCTTACGAAAGAGAACCGCCAGTTATTTCGTGAAACTAAAAATCGCTCCAAGGAGGCTGGCTTCTCTTTCTGCTGGGTCAAAAGTGGCCACATCTTTATCAAGAAAAAAGAAGGAAATCCAGCTATCGCCATCAAATCACTGGAAGACCTTCATGCCTACGTTGGTCAAGTTTCATAACATAATATTATTATATAACAGCAGTGACTTCCAATTTCTATTACTGACGTTGTGTTTAAATGTCTCACTATCACATTTTGTATTTTGCTATCAAGTCGCACAATTGTGCTGTATTGGAAACTTGTTTTTAATAATAATAGTTAAACAAACCTGTAAAATTGCATGTAAAATTCTCACATATTCTACTTCTATTTTAGTGAATAATGCATGTATCTTCCCAAATATCTTTTCTATAACAAACCAAATAGTAACTAATTACCTTACACAAAAACATAAAACAACAAATACTTCATACAATACTAACCTATATCACAACACATTACACAAAATAACTTCCTACCTTAGCTACTCTTTAAATTGTTTTGCGATGGTTGCCAGAATTCTCTTATCAAAATATTACAATGATGCGATATCAACCGCGTCACTGGGATGTTTCCCCGGGCACTTGAGGTACTTTTTCTCAACTCTCTGTACCTTAACGCTCCGTGTATCAGTTACAACTCATTATCAATGGCTATGACAAATAATTTAAATAATGACATAGACAACATACATGTGTCTACGTCTTTCACTTGCCCACCTGAAGACTGCCCCAAATATATAACATCCCCTAAAGCGTTAAATATCGTTCATTTGAATATTAGGAGTATTAATAAAAATTTCAATGAATTTGTCTGTTTGCTAGTCGCTATTAAGATAAAGTGTGATGTTCTAATTCTAACTGAGTGTTGGCTCAAAAACACTATATCCATCCCCAACTTAACGGGTTACACTTCGCATCAGACAAATACTTTATCAAATCAGAACGACGGGATAGTAATTTACATCAAGGAAAGTTTATGCTATAACATCACAGAACCGGTTTTTGCTGAATCTAGCTGTCTTGTATGTACGGTTAACAACAAGTTTGTCATCGTTGCGCTGTATAGACCACCATCGCAAAGGAAAATTGACAACTTTTTAGATAGTTTAAATAGTCTTCTCTCCAATTACAGTACATACAACAACGCTACTGTAATCGGTGACTTAAACATAAACATAAGTCCCGGTCATAATGACCAACGCTCTCATGACTATTTAAATTTGACTGCAACCCACGGGTTTCTACCTGCACATTTTCTCCCTACCCGTTTAAACAATTCAATACTCAATATACTCAATATCTTTAATGCTTTACCATAATGTGTACTTAGGTGGTATAGTATATAATTTGAGATCATTATGGACCCTGTAGGGCACAGCAAAAGGGTAGGAGAGAGGAAGCTCTGTTTTAGGAGATCATGAACAACTATTTTTGCTATATTATTTAATTTAATTTATTATTAATTATACAACTTGTTGACTATTAATACCTCAAAAACATCTTTTATGATCTTCTCTGCGAAAAATAAACCGATACCCGAGTTCTCACCACTTACGATCAACGGAGAAATAATTAAACGGTCTAGTCACGAAAAATATCTCGGCCTGTGGGTAGATGACAAACTTACTTGGAAGCTGCACATCGATCATGTCAAAACAAAACTAACGTCACTGTTAGGAGCGTTACGGAAAGTTGCAAACTGTATTCCGAAAAAAGTACGACTAATTATTTATAACTCCCTCGTAAAATCAAACCTTGAATATCTAATTGAAATATGGGGATCAGCCGCGAAATCAAATCTAAACTCACTACAAAGATTACAAAATAAAATTATCAAAGTATTATTTCATTATGACTATCTTTATCCAACAAAACAATTATACGAAAAAACTAAATTACTAAATCTCACACAACTTTACACATATTACACCTGCATTCTCATAAAAAAAATCACCACAAATTCCGTGCAGTCAAATATACAACTACGTAAAAAGACAACAACATACAACACAAGAAGTAAAAACAAGTTTCAACTAATGACTGCACGGGCGCGGACTAATTACGGCAAAAAAACAATATTAGTTGAGGGAGCACGGCTGTTCAACAATTTACCGGAAGATATAAAGAAGTGTGATAGTATAAATATCTTTAAGACAAAACTCAGGAAACATGTATGTACCCTATAACGTCACCAACACCCCAGAGGAAAATGTGATAATTTACTTTACTTAGATGTAAGCACTTTGTATCTCATTTTAAGTGAACTGTTATTTAAGTTCTTATGAGAATAAAATTCTTTAAACCTATTAAGTACTCGTATTTCTAAGTATTTTAATTGCATTATTATTTTTGTTATATTATTTTATTATTATATTAGATTATTTATTACTATCATTTATTGTTATATTAATAATTACCATATCATACCATTTTTATTTTAAACATATCTGTAAATTGCGTGACTATCATTAATTTTTGTTATCAATTATTATTCCTATGTCATTTTTTATTATATTAGTAATTTCCCTAACATATACTTTAAACATTTCTCCTATTATTTATGTTTATCATTTAAATATTCATCTAAGGAATAATAGCATTTTTTTATTAATAAGTTTTTAAGTTTTGTTACAAATATATTGAACTTTTCTTCTTTCTTTATTATGTCTGGTAATTTATTGTATATCTTTATAGACATTACGTAGGGACTTGTGGAATGCATTTTTAGCCTGGATGTTGGTATGTTTAGCCTAGATCGGTGCCTAAGTGTGTACTGTGATTGGATATCTTCGCGTTTTGTATAGAACTCTTGATGCTTACGGACAAATTTACATATTTCTAGGATATAAATACTGGGGAGGGTTAGAATATTATGTTTTAGAAAATAGGGTTTGCAGCTGTTAGTTTGATCAATATTTACCATGATTCTAACTAGTTTCTTTTGTAGGGTAAAGAGTGTCAGTGCATCTGTACTATTTCCCCAGAGGGTTACACCGTAGCTAAGCCATGCATTGGCATACGCATAATATGTGGTGAGGGCGGTTTGTAGATCGGTGGTCTTTTTAATTTCTCGAAGAGCATATGAGAATTTTGAAATTTTTGAACGGGTTTTTTGTATTTGTGTTTTCCAGTTGATATGCTTATCTATTGTAAGTCCAAGTAGTGTAAAGTCATCAACAGTTTCCAATTTTGAGCCGTTAAAGGTGAAATTTAAGTGAAGAGGAGCTTTTTGATAAGGGTGGAAAACCATTAATTTAGTTTTAGAATGATTAATTTCTAAATTATGTGAAGTCATCCAGTTACAAGTTTTTGTGAGTGTGGAACTGAGTTTTTCTTCTATGTTTGTGTTGTTTTGACAGGAGACTAATAAAGATATGTCATCTGCGAATAAAACACATGGCCCCTCTATGGTTTCTGGTAAGTCGTTGATGTAAACAAGAAATAATAGGCCACCTATAACACTTCCCTGGGGAATGGAAGCGTTAGTTATTTTGCTTTTAGATCGGATTTTTTCTATTTCTCTACTATTGTGATTAAAGTATTCAATTTCAACTACTTGTTCTCTATTTTTTAAATATGACGTAAGCCATTCATGAGCTTTTCCGCGGATTCCTATTCCATACAGTTTATTTAGGAGTATTTTAAATTGTACTTTATCGTATGCTTTGGTCATGTCCAGTAAAATCCCTACAGCGTATTTCTTGTTATTTATAATATTTAGGGCTTCTTGGATGTATTTATAAACAGCTAATGTGGTGGAACGGTTTTTTCGGAAACCGTTTTGACAATCGCTCAATATGTTAAATTTTTCGCAAAAGGTATAAATTCGATCACACATAGCTTTCTCAAAAATCTTGGACGCTGAGGGTAATAGAGCTATTGGGCGATAATTATTAGGATCAGTTTTTGTGTTCTTTTTATGGATTGGTTTAATTAGTGATTTTTTTAAAAATTCCGGGAAAATGCCTTCTGTAAAAGATTGATTTAATAGTAGATAAAATGGTAAGGTGAGTTCATTTGCGCATTCTTTCAATAACATAGGTGGAATTTCGTCTAAACCGTAACTTCGTTTATTTTTTAGGTTTTTAATTAATTTGTTAACTTCCCAAGCTTCTACTGGGCTAAGGAACATGGTGTTCTCCGTGGAGTTTAATGTTGACATGCCGCCCAGTGCAGTACCAGATGGATTGTTGTAATTTTCTCCTATTGACGCAAAGACATTAAAAATATTCGCAATTTGCTTGGGTTCGGTTATTATAGTATCATTGTGTTGTAATTTTATGCTACATTTTTCCTTTGTTGGTTTTTTATTTGTCCTCTCATTTATAATACTCCACATCGTTTTTACTTTGTTGTCTGATTTCTTTATTTTGTTTATATATTGTAATTTTTTTGCAGTGGTAACTGAACTTTTTAATATTTTTTCATATTTTTTATAATGCTGTGTAATTATTTGGTTTTTGGTTTTATTGGAAAATAATTTTAACAATCTTTTGTTTTTGCAGGAAACTTTAATGCCTGTAGTTAACCAGTATTTTTTATTGTTAGTTTTAAGTTTCATTTTACGCATAGGTATACATTGATTTAAAATTTTTATTAAGAGATTGTTGAAAGAATTATAATTTTCATTTAAATTGTTGTTTGATTGTATAATGTCGTGCCAGTTTTGTGTGCTTAATATTGATTTAAATTGTGTAATGTTCGCTTTAGTAAATAATCTTTTATTTGTGTACCATGTAATTTTTTTCGCTGGTTGAGGTATGCTTAGGTTTATAATTGTTCCACTATGGTCTGAAAGTCCGAAAGAACAATGTCAGATGTCCATAGTAACTTTGGCTCAATATTAATTTGTCATGGACAGTGAAAATTCTTACGTTTTTTTGTGTAGTTTAATGTCAAAAGCTTTTCTGTGATTTCCACTTTTACACTGAACTTTTAAAAAAGAAGTTATTCAGACATTTTAAATTGGAGGTTAAGTTATGTATTAACCAACAGTAATGAAAAACAACAGTGTCATTTGGAATCTAAAACAAACAAAATACAGTTGTGTTGCAAATTAACATTTAGCTTAGTTAAAACAGTTGACATTATATTAATAAAAGAATCGTACTTTACCTCAGAAAGTGAAGTCCATTGCCAAAACAATGAACGGACATCGTCAAACTTATTCAACTAAATGCCGTTTCACACGGAACACATTTAAACCACAATTATTACAACGTAGTTGATGGGACATTGTATCAAAATGTGTGGTATGTATATCACAATAAGTCTCTAACGCAAACGCAGAGGAATTCGAGAAGGAAACAAACGTAAACATAGAAAAACACCGACAACAACACAAGATGTTTGACATCTTGTCATCTTCAAGTGTCTGTCAGTTTACGCGCGCGCGAACTTGACAGAGAGTTCTTCAAGAACATGATTAGTAAAATGATTACTTATTAAAAGGATTTTCTTTTCGAAAGGTTCTCGGAAAGAACTAAATATTTTTTAGTAAGTTGGAATTTTATATTTAAATTGTTGTAGGTAAAAACTTTGTGTCCGTGTGAATTTAGTTTTAAAAGTTGTGTAGGCCGAAACCTGACATTATTCTTTTCTACGGTTGTAAACATATTTTTGTCGCTGAAATTCGTAAATATTAGATCAAGACATGTTGATATTTTTTCTGTAATACGCGTAGGTATTTTTATATGTTGAGTGAATTTGTATTCTAGCATGAGATCCAGAAACTGGTTAGTTTTAAAGTTTTTGCCCAAAATATTAATGTTAAAATCTCCCCCTATAACAATGTTAAATTTATTATACTTAATGTTTAAATAGTTTAGAATTTGTTTTAATTTATCAATGAATGTATCTTCCTCTCTTCTATTCCAGTACATAGTAATTAACAAAAGGTTTTGTTTAGGTAACTCAACAGCGCACACTTCCAGTACATATTCTGTAGACATGTTTGAGATATCCTTTTTCTCTGTATACTCAAATTGATCTTGTAGGAGGATGCACACGCCGCCTCCTCCTCGAGTTTTCCGGCAGTATGATGATGCAAGGTTATAGCCATTTATTTGGATGAGGGAAATTTTGTCTTCGGATAGCCAGGACTCAGATATGCATATAGCTTGATAGATAGGGTTTTCTGATAAAAATGCTTCTATAATGTGTAGCTTGTTGGATATACTTTGCATGTTTTGGAAGAGAATTTTACAAGGTTGGTCTATGCTTTCGAAAGGAATGATTCTTTGTGTCTTCGTTGATGGTAGGCTGATCGCAGGTTCGATCTACATTGTAGTTATATGTGGTTCCCTTCGAGTCATTGATTTGTGTCGTTTTGTATATTTCGTTATTCTGGTTAACTTTCTGTCCTTCAATAAACAATTGATTGTTTTTGATGATTGCAAATAATCCGTTTCTTCGGGCCTGAAGCATTTCCTCTCGCAGTAATTGTCTTTCTCTTCGCGTGTTGGTATCTAGGAACTCTGAGACAAATAACCGAGTACCCTGAAGGTATTGGCTATTGCTTATTACGTACTTGGCCATTCTTTTGCTGATTAATTCGATAATAAGTGGTCTGTTGTTGTTATTGTTGTATCTACCCACTCGGTATGTCTCTTCTATATATCCCGTCAGGTCTACGTTCATGGTGTTGTAGAATAGTTCAATGATTCTGTTGTGTAGGTCAAAATCCGGTTCTTTGTAATATTCAGCAAATCCGTAGAGAACTATTTTTTTCGTGTTTGTTTCAGTGCAAATCGCGGTTGGGGTATCTTTTCTGTTTTTTATATCTGAAATTTCTTTTTTTAGTTTCTCATTTTCTTTTGTAAGGTTTTCAATTTTTAGGTTTACTCTTTCTATTTCTTCCTTTCTTAGTTCGTTCTGGATATCCAAGGCATCTGTTTTTAGTTGGATGTCCACCTTTAATTCAGTGATGGCTTTATTTATCTCGGTTTGGATTGTATTTTGAATTTCTGTTATAATGGATTTATTATTTTCTTTAAGGCGCAGTATTATAATTTCACTTAGGTTTTGTAATGTTAGTTCGGTTTGACTGGCTGTTTCCTTTTCCTCTGTGTTCAGTGTGTCGCCTAGTATAGTTAGGTCTTCAGAATTAAAAGTGCAGTTGTTAGCGTTTGTTTTTGTGTTCACCCTTCTTAAGGTGACATTACATTCTTCAGAAGGTGATTTCGTTTGTTGCGGTAGGTCACGGTCTTGTAGGCGTATAGGGGTATTTGCATTTCCGACTTTAGGTGTTTTGCAGTAACAGGCTGGACATTGCCATTTAATTTTATGCTCAGAAGTCATCAATTTTGTAAAATGACGAATTGAAACATTAGCACATTTTAAGTCATATGCGTTTTTGCAATGCGCACAGGTAAGTTTTTCTGCTTCCGGTATTTTCTGATGACAGCCCGCACATTCAGAAACCATTTCTGTTTATTTTGGGACTAGTAGCGCCCTCTAGTAGTGGATTGCGGTACTTGAAGTATTGATGTTTGGTGTATGTTTCTCTTGTCGGCAATAGATGGTGTTATTTGCCGAAAGGTGAGTTCACAATTTGACACAAGATAGGATAGATATGATAGAAAGATAGAATACTCTTTTATTAGGCCCAAAATAAAGTAATAAGTAATATTTTCCTCTATTCGTCAATAGATGGCATTGTTTTCAAAATCAAATCAATGCTCGTGCATTCCAGTTATTTGCAATTTAATTTTCGTGTGTAATAGTTGCAGGAAAATTAATTTTCATTATTCGTAATTTCCCTACCTTTCATATGGTTTTAATTCTCATCGTTGTTTCTCGTCAGGTCGTCAGTATATTTGACAACAATTTTACAAAAACTTGCGGGTGGGTCGAATATTTCTTCACTTAATGTTATTTTTGTCACTTATGTTTTGCTGTTATATTTTAACTGTTTATTAAATTGCATGGTAAGTTATCTATTTGGTTTTGTTTATTGTTTAGGTCACTTTATCAACACAACACTAACATCTTGATTTAGAGTTCAAATCTTTAAATCATTGTAACAATGTTCTCTGTGGGAGTTCGGTTGAGATAACAATGTTAGGTGAAATTAACACTATCTAGATTAGTTTAACACTACACTTTTCGGCAAATTATCACTTAGAACATTTTTTCGAATTAAATTATACGGAGCACAATGTTTACTTGACGGCAACGCCACCTACCCTCAATTGTTTAGACCATGTTCTGTTGAAATCGAATAATAATGCAATCACACTTGTTCTGGAAGCTACCATTACCGACCATTCAGCAGTCATACTTAGCATAGAAACTAACAACCCTCCCAACGCTGCACACAAATTCAACACATCGCGTCTAAATCTCCCGGACGCTATTAAAGACATTGAAGGGTATGATTTCTCCAACCTCATGACGTTGAATGATTCTAATGAAGCCACTAACAAATTACTGGAAGTAATGACAACAATCATACACAGGCATACTATTCGCACATGCTTTCCATGTAAACTTAGAATCATCAAGCCGTGGATTACACTCGGACTATTGAGATGCATACGCAACAGAGATAATATGCATAGAAAATCAAATAAGGAACCTCATAATACTATTTTAAAATTAACTTACCTGCGTTACAGGAATTTCTGCAACAACTTACTAAAAAAACTAAAAATCGATCACGAGAAACAACTATTTCTAAAAGCTAAAAACAACCCAAAAAAAATGTGGGATGCTATCCGGACTGTGACTGACTCGCACCGTTCGTCGCCTTCACCCATTGAACTCCTGAAAATAGAAGACTGCCCCTCAAAATCTGTCAATTCTGTCAATACATTTTTTGCAAACGTGGGTCAAACTCTGGCCAGTAAAATACCACAAAGGTCTTCCCAAACTGCCCCAAACAATAAACGATCCATGGTGAACTCATTGGGTCTCCTCTCAACAGACGAGGAAGAAGTAGATTGCATTATAAAAGATCTCCGTGGGGATAGTGCCCCTGGTTGGGACAGTATACCCCCAAAATTAGTCAAAGCTGCCAGTCATGCTTTACTCAAACCCATTACTCATATCTGTAACCTAGCTATGTCTACAGGAACCTTTCCAAAGGCGCTGAAAAAAGCAATCGTACACCCAATTTATAAGTCAGGGAACAGAGATTGTGTCACCAATTACCGCCCTATTTCAGTTCTACCAGTCATCTCTAAAATATTGGAAAAAATCCTCTACAAAAATCTCAGCAGATTTCTCGACAAATACCAAATAATTTCTAAAAACCAATTTGGTTTTAGAAAACTCGACCGCAACTGTCGCTAGAAGTGGACGTGTCGCATCTTGTCCCTTGGAAGTTAAACGATAATAGTGCTTAATCTCTAGTCAATAATAGTTATTGTTGTGTGAAGTCTGTGCCAATTATATCGAATATTTCTATAAACAAAAGTGAATAGTGGTGTATTGGTGTTTGTCTGATGCGTGCGGGGTGCCCGCGTACCTCACCGCTACGATAAAAGGTAGTTGCCATACTGCTGTCTCGGTCATCATACCAGTGCGTGTGATTGAGTTTCGCTCGAGTGCACTTGTACCAAATAATCGTCAACATGTTATCCTGTGTGGTTTGTAACTCCGATGTTACTAACGATAACTCTGTCAAATGTGTTCGTTGCAAAAAAAGCTACCATATGCTTTGTATCGACTTCTCGCATGTTGACGCACAGGATCAAGAACCTCTGATTAACTGGGTATGCCCGCTATGTCTGAGTAAGCAGCCTAAGAGTGATAATTCTAATATACCGATGCGTCCATCTACGCCTACATCCATGGCAGAAATGACCTTCAATGTCACCCGTCGTAAGATTACCCATACAAGGCCAGAGACCCTGCAGATGTGTACAAGTCAATCTACGGAACCCTTACGCTCAGAGATAAGAGATATAATACGCGAAGAAATGCGTAATGCACTGAAGGACACCATAGGCGAGTTTAAAGTTTCAATATCTGCTAACCTGAGGGAAATCAATGATCAAGTGACGGCTTTTAAGGATTCTATGAATTTCCTAAGTGATGAATTTGACAAATTAAAGCATGATAACGTTATTTATCGAAATGAAATTAACCAAATGAGGAAGGAGAATGAGTTGTTACACTATGAATTGTCTGAGATTAAGGGCAAATTCGTTCAAATTGATCAACTGTCACGGGCCTCTAACATTGAAATACAGTGTGTCCCGGAACATAAATCCGAAAATGTAATAAATATCGTAAAGCAAATTGGTCGGACGGTGAACGTGTCGATTAGCGACAATGATATACATTACTGTGCAAGAATTGCGAAATTGAATCCAGACAGTACACGTGCACGATCAATACTAACCAAATTTAATTCGCCCCGTACCCGTGACACATTTCTATCTGCTGTCCTGACATACAATAAAAAGAATGTTCAGGATAAGTTAAACACACATGACCTGGGAATCGGCACGAGTCAGAAACTTCCTGTGTTTGTCGTTGAGAACCTATCACCGGATAATAAAAACTTGCATGCTGCAACTCGTAAACGTGCAAAGGAGCTAAAATTCTTTGTGTGGGTGCGTGGAGGACGCATTTACGTAAAAAAGTCTGAAACTACTGATACAATATTCATCCGTAATCTTGATATGTTACAAAAACTCACTTAAGCCCATTAACACACCTTACTTTGTTTCGACATGGTTTTATTGATATTTATAACATTACATTCATTTGGTGTCATAGTTTATACAATAACTACGCTACAAGGTGTCAATTATGTTTATCAGTAGACGCGTGTCTAGTTGATGTTTACACACATAATAGTAGCGCGAAGTTGTTTGTAATCATAAATATAGATTTTTTTCGAGATCATTTATTTTATCTTTCCTCTAGTTTTACGCTTCACATACTTACACTAATGAGTTCTGGCACAATGATCGTAGGTTTATGCTTGTCATTTGACATAGTTTTCACTAATTACCCACAATTCGAGTGCAATCGGCAACATTGTTACCTTTTAAATCGATCTATACTGTTTGTTTACCACTGCTCAAACGTTGTACTGTTACGTGGTTTTGTTTTACTGATTGTTGATATTACTTCCTCTCATGGTTTCGATTACATTACGTTTATGCTATTGCCCCTCAAACCAATGCCTTCTCAACTGTCGAGATATCTTGTGTTATTTTATTTTATAAATGTTCTTTCCTATAATTAATGATGGCTAACACACAGTTAAGTTTTTACTACCAAAATGCTCGTGGGATGAGAACTAAGGTATTGGATTTGTATAACAGTATTTTACGCACTAGGTATGACATTTTAATCTTTACGGAAACATGGTTGCAGGATGACATTTTTGACACCGAATTATGTGATAACAGATATCAAATATTCCGGCGAGACCGTGATCTTAACTCAACTGGTAAAAAAACTGGTGGTGGTGTTATGATTTGCGTCAATCGTAAATTTGACACCAGACGACGTCAGGATTTTCAGTGTGCTGGTGTGGAGATGTTGCATGTTACACTCTCATCTCGAAGCGTTGGTACTCGGGAAGATTTGCATATTATTCTTGTATATATACCCCCTGATGTATCTGGTATCCCATTGCGTCTGAATGACATTGGGTTAGTTATAACGAACACAATGGCTGTGAATAGTAATGATAACTTTATTCTTATTGGTGATTTCAACTTACCCTGTTTGGCATGGAATGATGAAGGCTATTCTATATTAAATAACTTTTCGCTGCAAATAAGAACTGCTGCTGCTTCCTTTGTAGATGAAATTAGTGTTCTCGGTTTATCTCAATACAATCTTAACACAAATACTAATAACAGGATTTTAGATCTATGTTTTTCAACTTTACCCCTCCTTGTTAGTAGAAGCGATGATCCATTGCTCCAAGAAGACTCTCATCATCCTGCACTTGTCATAAAGGCAACTGAATTATTCTTAACACCCCTTGAGGAAGTGCACATACCACGTCGTAATTATTATAAGGGAGACTATAAGGAACTGAATAAACACTTTAATGGGATAAATTGGGATGATAAATTGTCAGTGGAATCGGTTGACGTTGCTGTTGACTTGTTTTACACAGAAGTTAAGCTTGGCGTGGATCGTTTCATTCCCTTAGTTAATAAACCGAAAAGTCATAAATACCCTGTTTGGTACAGTCGTTCGCTCATAAAAATCATTCGTGAGAAAATTAAAGTACATAAAAGATGGAAAAAATATGGTAATCCCAGGGACTACTACGAATTTGCATTGTTACGTACTAGACAACACGAGGTTGAAGCATCCTCTTTTCAAAGCTATATAACTCAGACAGAGAAAGCGATAACACATTCTCCGAAGACTTTCTGGACCTACGTTAAACGAAAAAGAGGCAGTAGTCAATATCCAAAAACAATGACTTTAAATGACGAGACATTTGAGTCAGGTCGTGAAATTTGTACAGCATTTAATAAATACTTTCACAGTGTTTTCGTTAACCCGTCCACGCATTCTGCAGCAGCTACGAGTACTTCTAATGAACTGACCGGCTCAGCTAATGTCCTATCTAACCTCTATATCACCAAGGACACCGTACTTAAAGCCTTGCGCACGTTAGATACAACAAAAGGACCCGGTAACGACGGATTACCTCCTATCTTCTTGCACAGTTGTGCTGATAGTTTAGCACATCCCATAGCTTTATTATTTCAAAAGTCTTTAGCCGAGTGCGTCTGTCCCTCCCTTTGGAAAACAGCTCATATAGTGCCAGTGTATAAGAAGGGGCCTAGGATGGATATAAAGAACTATCGTCCAATATCTATTCTTAACACACTTAGCAAAGTTTTAGAAAGAATTATCTATAATAATATATATCCTATCATCTCAAACGGTATAGGCCAGAGCCAACACGGTTTCGTTAGGCGACGGTCCACAGCATCTAACTTGGCCACGTTTTGTGACTATGTTTTGCGTAATATGGAAGCCGGTGGACAGGTTGACGTGGTCTACACGGATTTCGAAAAAGCATTCGATCGTGTGGATCATGTGATCTTGTTGGCAAAGCTGCAAAAGCTTGGGATCCATGGAGATTTACTGAGATGGGTTAAGTCATACTTGTCGAACCGATCGCAAGCTGTGGTTATGGGAGGCTTTAAATCTGACTTCGTAAACATCCCCTCAGGTGTTCCCCAGGGATCTTTATTGGGTCCTCTTTTTTACTGCGCATATCTTTGTGATATTCAGTCATGTTTCAGATCCGCAAAACATCTCATGTACGCTGATGACATGAAAATATACATGTGTGTAAAATCCGGATCTGATTGTGAAATGATACAGCGTGATCTTGATGCATTATTCGAGTATTATCAGCAAAATAATATTACTGTCAATGTTTCGAAATGTCAATGCATTACCTTTAGTCGTTCTAAATACCCATCTAAGTATCCTTATGGATTTAATAATAATGCGATCGAAAGGGTTGATGTTGTCACGGATCTTGGTATACGGTTGGATTCCAAATTGCTCTTTGACCAACATATTGATATTATCGCCAATAGAGCCTCTCGTAACCTTGGTTTTGTAATGCGTACTTGTAAGCCCTTTAGTAATCGTCATAGTCTAAAGATAATATACTTTGCGTATGTGCGTAGTATTTTGGAGTACTGTAGCCCAATCTGGTCACCTCAATACGATGTTTACACTAAAAGAATAGAAAGTTTACAGAAAAAGTTTGTAAAATTCCTAAACTACAAATCCCGGAAACGTCATGATTCCTATGCACGAGACTGCAAACACTATGATATGCTTCCCCTTGTAGATAGGCGTAAGATGTTGGATATGCTTTTTCTCTTTGATATCCTGCGAGGTCGCTTGGACAGCAGTGATTTGCTATCATGTATTAATTTCTGTACCCCGAAAACACGTACCAGACACACAAAATTACTCAGTATCCCTGGCTGCCGTACGAAATACGGGAGAAATGCTGTTCTGACCCGACTGCCTCGCATCTATTCTGAAAGCTTTGAAAGTGTCGATATATTTCATTCATCCAAACAATCATTCCGGAATCAAGTCAAGCAGATATTGTTTAGTAATCAAATTGTGCCATAACTCATTCTTATATAATTTTTAACTCATTCTTTATGGTTTTTAATTTTAATAAAATTATTTTTAATAAACGCTATATTCATGTACCTATTTCAACATAGCACGTTCCAATTGCTGTGTGGCAAATTACTTAGTATTTAGTTTTTCTTTTTCCTTTTGTTAATTAATATAGTCATAGTATTTGGTACACACTTTTAACTTTAATTGAATGTGTAATATGTCAACAACCGCATTTTACCTATTATTGATGGCTATACTTGTTTAAGTTTTTTTCTTTTGTTTCTCTCGCTACTTTCTAGTTAACCTAGCTTTATCAATGCCGTGAAACTCTATTATTGGCTTAAGTGATAATTGTCATCATCTCGCTATCACTGAGCAGTGTATGCAGCCTGTAAGATGATGATAAGTTGTTGTAACATTGGCGCAACTGCATTGAGCTGTTTCATTGATAGTGGGGTGAACATTCATAACGCGTGTAAGTTTAATTATAAGCTGTTGAGTTTCCTAATAAAATAAAAAATAAAAAATAAAAATAAGAAAAGGTATCTCTACTGAGGATGCAGTGACTGCGTTGCTGGATACTGTGGTGGACAAACTTGACAGTAAACAGAAATGCCTAGGCGTCTTCCTGGACCTCTCTAAGGCATTTGATACCGTCTCTGTTCCCATCCTTCTTGCCAAGCTGGAATCGATTGGGTTACGCGGTGATGCCCACAAAATATTTAAGGACTTTTTACTGAACCGCACGCAATCTGTGAAGATAGGGGACGTCATTAGTAGCGAAGAATCTTTAAATTACGGTGTCCCACAAGGAAGCCTGCTTAGTCCTCTCCTCTTTCAGATATACGTGAATGATCTCTGCACCCTCTCTCTTCCATCCACCCATATCCTGGCATACGCAGACGACACGGTTATTCTGACATATGGCAATGACTGGGACACGACAAGTAAGACTGCTGAAAAAGCACTGCGCGAGATAATGCTCTGGTTGGCTAACAATAGTCTTACATTAAATGTTAGCAAAACTCACTTTGTCACCTTTGGTCTCAGACCTTCCCTCCTGCCACCAGTAAACTCAATAGTACTTAAAGCGCATGTATGCGCGTTCAGTGACCCCCAATGCGCATGCGCCTCCGTGTCCAGAGCCCCGGTCGTTAAATACTTAGGACTCCAGGTTGACGCCTGTCTATCTTGGCACCATCACCTTGAGACACTGTCCGCGCGTGTTAGAAAACTTATGTATGTCTTCAAAAAACTTCGACTGTCCGCCCATAGGGAAGTTCTAAATATGGCTTACAGTGCTCTTTGTGAATCTATCTTAACGTATTGCATTACAGCCTGGGGAGGTGCAGCGAAGACAGCGTTTATACAGGTGGAGCGGGCGCAAAGAGCAGTAATTAAAGTGCTTCTTAGTAAACCTTTCAGATTTCCCACGCAACTACTTTATGAGGAGTACAAGGTTTTAACAGTACGACAGCTTTTTATCTACCGCGCACTAATTCGCAAACACTCAAACTTGCCACTAAACATCATCGGTCCTTCCACAGCTAGAAGAAGACCAGAACCCCCATGTCCTACCAAAAGCACGCACACGATTTTTGCTAAACGACACTACCCATTTCTAAGCGCCCTCACTTATAATAAACTGAACCAGTTTTTGAATATACATTCCCTAAACACATTTCATTGTAAATCTAAAATTAAAGAATATCTTTTAACTCTTGACTACGGTAAAACAGAAGACCTATTAAAATCGCAATACACATGACCAATACTATGTTCACCTTATACACACACACACACACCCTCGCACACACACCCCCACACGCACTCTCACACACCTACTCACCACACCTTTTTCACATTAGAATTAAGCACAAATTATTGTTCCTTAGTATACATATAAGTTCTGCTTACTTACCTTGTTATCTTGAACTTTATGGACGGATGAATGACCCCTGTAACACAGGTTCCACCTAGCATGGGGGTCATTGATCAATTTCTCTGTGCACTTGTAAGCCCTACGCTGTAAATGTTGCCCATACCTATTTTTTGCACATTACTTTTTGGAAAAATAAATTATTTATTATTATTATTATTTATGTCGCAAAATGGCCGTATTTTTTTATTGAGTTGACTTAGAAGCTTGAGTTTTTTAGGACTCTCAGAGACCATAGACTTACGTATCTGATATTAATTTCAACTTTATACTTCCAAGCGTTCCTGAGAAAAAGGGTCTTGACAGACAGACAGACAGACATCATAAGGGTTTCGTTTTTTTCCTTTTGCGGTACGGAACCCTAAAAAACACAGTCGAATTGAGTACCACCATATTTTGAAGTCAGATAAAACTAACAATAAAACACTCACAAACACACTTTGGTATGTCTTTATACCAAGTCCCGTGCAGGCAGTATGTCTCGGCATCGCCAACCACTCCGTATCCCGGTTTACAACTGATAGTCAATTGCGTGTACTCGAAGCTCTGGCCAGGGGCTGCGTCCGGAGCGTTGATCGCCACATAGGTGCCGTGCTCAGGGTGTGGTGGCAGCACACACCTCCCAGATGCAGTTAACCTGTTGTGGAAGAAAAATGCAATTTTATCAGTTTAATTTTTTATAATCAATTATTGTTGTCTTGTACTGGATCTGGGATACTTACGCGAAAGACACTTGCGCGAACCCACTTGTGCGAAAAGACATTTCCGCGAATGGACTTTTGCGCTAACGGGCTTTTGCGCGAAGGGACACTGGCGCGAGAGACACTTGCGCGACAAGACATTCCACGGACACACACAGTCCACGACTGGACTTTTGCGCAAATTCACTATTGCGCGCATGGACAGTTGCGCAAAAGACACTTGCGCGTATCCACTTGCGCGGAAGGACAGTTGCACGAAAAAGTTGCGGAAATAAGATTTCTTCATAACATCATCATCATAAGGGTTGGGCAGGGATGAACCTACAGTACTTTTTTTTTCTTATTTATGTACACAGAAAAATAGTGCCTACTTATTTCTTAAGGCGCGGACTGACTTAGATTTTAAACGGCACACAACCGTGTAATCTATGTCACATGATAAGTTTGAACATTGAAAATAATATTTGTGTTCTCATTTTCATGGTTTTTGAGGTCGCTGGATTTTGACCTCATTACCGTGGTCAAATAATGAAATCCAAGATGGCGGCTGAAAATTTTCAAATTGTGTGTGATTAAACATGAGTGTGTGTGTAAAACCTCGCCTAGTTGCTAAATTAAGAGTACACCTGTGTCGTAGCAAGACTGAAGTGACAGGCATTACGTTTAGCCGGTTAACCAGACACATGGTTTTTTTTTTTTGTTTACCTTTATTTATTTACCTAAACGGATGGAGGATAGATATAGATTACGAAGATTACATTTTGTACTTACCCACATTGTGACTGCCTTTTAGGCCTCTCGAGAGAAACTGCAGATTCTGTCAGGTTTCTGGAATATAATAATGTTCAATTGAGTGGGTAACCCCCACAGCCACAACAAGTCTCACCAAGGGGTATCGTGCTACTCAGTAACTGGGGTGTGGAGGTCATATCTAAAGGCAGTCGCTCCATGTAAAATACTGGAATCCGGAAGCCGAACCCATCATAGTTGGGAAAAGGCTAGCCAGATTGATTGAGACGTCATGCTGTTAAGGCAATTTACATTTTAGGAGCCTTAAGAGTACTTACGAGTTGGTACTTGAATAGCAGGACGCTTCGTCGGAGCCATCAGGGCAGTCCCAGCGTGTATCACACACTGCACCAGCACTGATGCATGTGCCATCTAGACATGTGAACTCGCTTCCCCTGGAATGTAGATAGGGCGTTGATATTAGGCAGTTGTCATCATATTTTAGGCAGTTGTCTCTCCAACTGCTCACAATAAAGTAGTGGACATAGGCCAAATGATGGGTTCCAATAGGGCCGACGCCGCTGGGGTCGCGGGTAGTTTTAAGAAGATACCGCGGCCCTGGCATAGGTAACTGAAGGAACACGGGTGGGTTTTAGTCAGTAAAAGTCTGATACGCCCTTCCGCTCCACCCAGAGCGGGAGAAGTCATTTGATGATTTCCCACCCTAAAAAAAAAAAGAAAAAGGCCTCTCCCTGGTTGCGCCACAACCACCGCTACTCCGCCTTTTCGCATCCAGTCAGCCCTAGACACATTTTTAAGGTAGGTGGTCCATCAATTTTTTTTTATTTCTGAGTAATTATTATTTTTTAGGGTTCCGTACCTCAAAAGGAAAAAACGGAACCCTTATAGGATCACTTTGTCCGTCTGTCTGTCTGTCTGTCAGTCTGTCAAGACCCTTTTTCTCAGGAACACGTGGAGGTATCAATTTGAAATTAATATCAAATACGTAAGTCTG
Source organism: Cosmia trapezina (assembly GCA_905163495.3). Lineage (NCBI taxonomy): Eukaryota > Metazoa > Arthropoda > Insecta > Lepidoptera > Noctuidae > Cosmia > Cosmia trapezina. The sequence goes on from LR991047.1 coordinate 1,591,793, forward strand.
TGGTCCCTTGGAGTCCTAAAAAATTCAAGCTTCTAAGTCAACGCAATAAAAAGATACGGCCAATTATGCGATATATTTTGATACTCGCAAGTAAATCAAAACCTATAGGGTACTTCCCGTTGTCCTAGAATCATGAAATTTGGCATGAAGCAAGGTGTCACAGAACAAATAAAGGAAAAAGTCCGAAAATTGTTAATTTGTCATTCTGTCACATAAAAAAATATTTTCAAGGCTGTCAGTCTGTCAAGACCCTTTTTCTCAAGAACACGTAAAGGTATCAAGTTAAAAAAATCAAGATTCTATGTTAATGCAATAAAAAAATACGGTCATTTAAGTGACATAGTTTGATACTCGCAGGTAAATCAAAACCTATGGAGTACTTTCTGTTGACCTAGAATAATTAAATTTGGCAAGAAACTTTTGGGATAAATTCTTTTCAACTACGGAACCCTTCATTGTGCGTGATCCGACACGCACTTGTCCAGTTTTTTTTTGTTGATATACTCGTATTGGCGTGTTCTAGCTGACATGACAAAAACGTTTATGTTTTGTGCTTCGTAATATTACTTAATTCGCATACGTATTGTATAGAATCAAGTTCTTCTAGCTGTGCTGCTGGGCAGTTTGTTGCGCCACTAGGGCGGGCGCTATGTGGGGCTGTGTTATGTAATTTTGACGTTCTTATAGTGCTGAGTCTCAGCCTAGTTTGAGTAAATGATTTTTGACTTTGTATTTCTGACCTAGCTGGAGGTGTCTCCACTAAAGGTGTCGTCTGCCCCAACGGCCATCAGTCCTCCGAAAGACATATCTGGCTTACTTTACTACCTCTTTAGTTTGCCAACTCTACTAATTAGTATCCAGAGGCCCTAGTACGAACGCTCAATGAAAACTTAAATCAAAATTACCATTCTTTTTTATTTTGGTTATATTTTTGCGACATACACAATTAGTACCCATAGTTAGGAACAAAGTTTTAAAACTAAGTAAAAATTATGTGCGATACAATTATTGTCACTGCGCGCGTTCGTGCTATGTCCAAAGATCTGTTCAGAGTTGGCAGGAAAATCAACAAAAAGGTAAATAGCCGTAGTACTATGTGAACACCTCAATATGAATGTAAATATATTACCTGCAAGTTGAAATCGTAGCAAGATCCCTGACGACTGAACTCAAAGCTGGAGACACGGCTGAAATATTCAGAATTAAACATCAATTATTGAAAGATTAACCAACTGTGTAAATATGTGTTTAATGCGAGGTATTAACCAACTGTGTAAATATGTGTTTAATGCGAGGTATTAACCAACTGTGTAAATATGTGTTTAATGCGAGGTATTAACCAACTGTGTAAATATGTGTTTAATGCGAGGTATTAACCAACTGTGTAAATATGTGTTTTATGCGAGGTATTAACCAACTGTGTAAATATGTGTTTAATGCGAGGTATTTTCCCCGACTCACTTAAAATTGCAAGGGTCACTCCGATTTACAAATCTAGACGTAGATCTGACCTCAGCAACTATCGATCAGTGTCAGTCTTAACCGTTATTTCTAAAATTTTTAACGAGTGTTATACAACCGGCTAAACGCGTATTTGACTGAGAAAGAAATCTTAATTGACCAACAATATGGTTTCCGCCGTAAATCAAGTAGGTACTCTTACAGCCTCAGTAGATTTATTAACTAAAATAAAAAGAAAGTAATTTAAAAAAAACTAAAAAAAGCGACTGCAGCAAAAAACTAAAACTAAAAAGCTAAAAACAAGCCCATTTTTTTAAAATTTAATAAAAGTTGGAAGCAGGCGGGACCCGTTTGAGTTTGAAAATATAGAAATGGAATGGGTCCGCCTGCTTCCAACTTTTATTAAATTTAAAATGGGCTTGTTTTTAGCTTTTCAGTTTTAGTTTTATACTGCAGTCGGGTTTTTTATTTTCTTTTAATTATTTTTTTTTATTTCCAGCTTTTTAGTTTACAAATGTGAAAGATTTCCTTAGCCAAGCCTTTGAGGTCCTAACTTAATTTTTTTTTAACAAAATACGATTTGTCACTTCGAATTACTTTGAAACATATAAGTTGTAAATATTTTTGTAATCACCTTTTAATACCCTTCATTTCGATACCCCATTCGATCATTCGATGGTATTAGAAGACAAAAAAACTTCGTACTCCAAAATATGTCACCCCAAATCCACCATTTTACTTTATTTTTGATGTTAACGTAGCCCGTGACACTTGCGCCACCAAGACAAATCTAAAGACGTATAATTTATCCAAATCCGTTCATTCGTTTAGGAGTTACGAGGGAACAAAGAAGCGGACATACACACATACATACGTACATACATACATACAGGTTAAACCTATATAATAATATCCTTTGAAATGCAATTACCTCATGGTACATGCAATTTTCATATTATTTTAGGCTGAAACTAAGAAATAAAATGAAAAATAGTTTTGAAATCGACCCCGTTTCGCATTTTTTTTTCCATAAAGCAAATTACAATTTATCATGTTTTGAACCATTAATTTCCCTAAAGCAAAAATGTGTCTATGGCATATATTTTTTTCAGGGCCTAAATACACTAATTTGACCATTAAAATAATTGCTAAAACGGGAATACCCGGCCTTAAATTAAATTTAAGCTATTATACATTGTTTATATGCGTCATAAAATACAAGGAAAATTAATCAAAAACCTACCAGACGCCCGCTGAGTACCTGCTCAATACAACGCAGTTTCATCTAAACCGGTTCAGCCATTGTAGAGACCGTGACATGGTTTCATTGGTGTTTTTATTTTTTGCTCACAGAATAAATTAAACTCGGTTCGGACCACCAAAAAGAATTCTTTATACGACGATAGTGTAGATACGACCCTATTTTTTTAGGTTATTCTTAGTAATGTTTGAATTATAGGAAAACATAATGAGGAAATCGTAATCACCATATTATTATAAGTAGGAGTGATCAATGCCCGTTCCTTTTCTGTATGAGAAGGTCTTTGTTGTTTGGCACGGGTGATATTATTATTGACTAGCTTTTTACCGCAGCTTTGCCCGCGTGGATGTCGGAAAATATCCCACGGGAACAAAAATCCGTCCTTATTCCTTGTCTACATTATAAAGGGAACCTCTGTGCATAATTTATGCTATAAAGGTTCCCTGTTTTTGCAACATTTTTCATTGATTCTCCGCTCCTATTGGTCGTAGCGTAATTTTATGTAGCCTAAAAAAAAACAAAAAAAACACAAACACACACACACTAAAATAATTATTCAATTCAAATCAGTATTTTTGAAGATTATAAGTGCGTTCAGTATAGACTACTTTTGTGGGCAAAGCCCAATAAGTCGAATATAATATTTTATTAGAGACCGGTTTTTCAATCATTAGTTATTTTTTATCAAAAGCTATTTAAAGGTTATTTGAAAGGTTATAGGTAACTGTTTGAGTCTAGAATAATATTGACGACACGGCTGGCGCAGTGGTTGAGCGATTGACTGCTGCGCAGCATGTCGCGGGTTCGATTCCCGCACGGAACAAATATTTGTACGACCTACAAGTATTTGTTCAGAGTCTGGGTGTTTTTCTATCTATAATATGTATCTATTTACAAAAAAAAATGTATATAAGTAGTTTATCAGCCATCTCGTTACCATAACACAAGCATTAGGTTGCTTAGCTTGGGACTAGATGGCGTTGTGTGAAATGTCCAAGGATATTTATTTATTTTATTTTTATTTATTTTATTAAACGGCTCTTAGGGCCCGATCACACGTACCACAACCACAGCGACAACAACACCACAACGACATCAGGTGAAAGGGCGGTAATTTTTATGAAAATGAATTGTTTATTGGCCGTCAAAATCAACCGTGTGGGCGATACTGACCACATCAAGGCCACATCGCACACTTGAACGACCGCTCCGTCTCAGAATATCATATTCTCAAAATATCATAATCGCAAAACACCATAATCGCAAATCATCATATTCTCATAACACCATATTCCATGTCTGTCTGGAAACACTTGCCTCAACGTAAAAACATCGCAACTACAGACAACCCAACCGAAGCTGCAGCGACACTATTCACACGTAACCACTGCTTGCCCACATTCTGCCGCTGCGATGTGGCGTGGCTGTGGCACGTGTCAATGGGCCCTTAATGAAGAGCAGATCGGCTATTTTATTGTGATGTTCATGCAAATACAATAGACTTTTTTCATGACAAGCTTTTGTAATTTTTAAAATCTATACTTATAATAAATCTGTAGAGAGGTCAATTCTGTACATGATATATATTTTCAAAATAACTATCAGGGGGTAATTAGTGATCGATACTGATGCCAAAAATGCAATCAGTAAAATTTTTGTCTGTCTGTCTGTCTGTCTGTCTGTCTGTATGTTCCTTATAGAAACAAAAACTACTCGACGGATTTTAACAAAACTTGGTACAATTATCTTTCATACTCCTGGGGAGGTTATAGTATACTTTTCATCACGCTACAATCAATAGGAGCAGAGCAGTGAAGGGAAATGTTGGGAAAACGGCAGAAGTTGCTCCATTTTTTAAGCTTCCGTCGCGTGTGCAGCCTTAATGGTTAAAGCTACATAGAAATCATTGATGACGGAAATGTTCTACATAAAATTATCTAAAAAATATCCCACAACAGCATATGTCTATCTTTTATGGTTGACTCACAATAACACGTGTAACTCCCGATAGCTTAGCAGTTCGGAGCTTTCTGATTATATTTGTTTACTCTTACGTTTGATGAAAGAGCACATCGGTTGAACTCTATGAGAGTTAGTGCCTCAATTTCTCGAGCCAATGAAAGCTCTCCAGAGAGAGAGATGCGATTAGCTGCTGACAGAGCGAGACGAGCTACATCACGGGCGTCTCAAAGCTCTTCTCAATGAGAGCTAAGGCGTACCATTGACCGTGAACAACATGCGTTATCCCGAGAAGCTGAAACTGCTTCACAACGAGAATTACGGCTTACAGCTGACCGCGAACGGCATTTGCGATATTTTTCAACAGTATTGTGGATTGACATATTATATTTCCCTACTAAAATACGTAAGTTAATCTGTCTGTTACATCAAAACCACTGAACCGTGAGGAAGGACATAATTATGGTACTTTTTTACGAAAAACGACGGAAACGCGGACGAAGTCGCGGGCAAAAGCTAGTAACCAAATAAAAACTTACCAAAGCTAATTAAAACTATATTATACACAAACATTTTGATGAACACTTCACTTGACTTATTTAAGCCACTAATTGGTAGGTATTGGCGCGACCCAACCGCCCCGAGCGATCTTTTTACAACACTGAAATCTAGGCGACTCATCGGAATGGAAACAACGTCTTTAATACAATTAGCTTCTGCAAGCGACTTCGTTCGCGTGAAATTCATAAGACACCATAATGTATTAAAATAACTGTGCTTACGATTTCCATGCTAGGATTTGTATACCGATTTGTTCGTCATCATTGTGTTAACGAAAACACGTACAGTCAGCAATAAAAGTCGAATAACACTTCAGTTTTAAATATTAAATAATGAGCAAGATATTTAATTAAAATCGAAACAGAAGTAAAATAATTTAAAGATCTACTGGACTCTTAGTTTTTTAGGAAAAAAGGAGATAATCAAATCATTTTGTATTAATTTACATGATGTGTAAAAGTAGAAGCGTGAATCTATTTATGTTGCTGACCATACACACATTCCAAACTTGTATAAAACGCACACTATGCAGGCAGGCAATATCACAAGTTAGGGATTACATAACTGATAAAAATGCAGGCCTTATAAGTAGGTGATAAATGGGGTTTCTAGATCAGAGGAGATCTAGAAACGCCCATTTATCTATTCAATAAAAACTCCATTCATCTATTCAAACCCCATTTATCTATTCAATAAAAACTCCATTCATCTATTCAAACCCCATTTATCTATTCAATAAAAAACCCATTCATCTATTCAAACCCCCTTCATCTATTCAATAAAAACGCCATTCATATATTCAAATAAAAAACTATTTAAAATGATATTATTCCGTTTATTCAAATACAAACTACTAACTATTACATTTCAATATAGTCAGATAAGGTATCATTCATCCAGGAAAACCACAAATAATATAATTTCATCTATTCAAACACATGAATCAATAAACACTTAAAATTTGAAGTCTGAATCATACAAATCTATTCAAATAGTAAAGAAGATGTAAACGTGTCTGCCCAACTCCGTATCTATTCGAAGTTATCACTTTTCAACTGATTGGAATTAAAATTTCTTTCAAACTTAATTAAATAAAAGAAATTTGATCTTCCGGTAGAATCTGGTAGCATATAACGTTTTCTGAATCAGGTATCACTAAATCATGCATTATGTTCCTCATTGATGATGTGCCGGTGACCCGACACTTTGCTGAACCCGCTTTCAATTTTTCAGGACCAATCTCCATATCGTTAACTCGGGAGAATGTTAGCTCTCTATTATCACTTTTAAAGACAAGTTCTTCAATGTTTCCCAAATTTAATGCATCATGCATGTTTTCATAGAATAAATCTTCTTGCGATGTATCTCTGACCTGAGGTTTTGATGAATCTGCGCTCGATTTTTTATGAGCAGGCTGAATCTCATGGATAAATATAGCCTCACCATTAGCGTTCTGAATAATAATTTTACAAATGCCTTCAGAACTATGTTCCATTGAATCTTGCATTGTAGCTAATATAATTTATTCTTAAATTCTTTATGCTCCAACCTTCTAACTACAATTTTAGGAATCGACTGTCGCATAAAATGACTGTATGTAATTTATAGTTACTTAGGCTCCATTGCAACAATCAATGTATCCTCCTCCACTTTATAATAATTTTATATTTTTGTTTCTTTTAAACATAGACGTTTTGATTTGTCAACATAATCCGTTCCTTTCACAGCGTTCAAATAACAACATTGAGGAAATTGTATAGTATGTTGCATCCAAGGATCATCGTAAATCTCCCAATCTTCTATAACACCTCCACATGAGAAACATGCTGCTTTATCATTTACACCATTTCCACAATAAAAAAATCCAGCGTCAGCCATTTCTCTTACCAATCTTCTCCTTGAATCAGATGTTGCCCAATAATAACCAAATGAAAATTCACGCATTTTATATGAATTATACAATTCATATCGAGGATTGTATTTATTTTCAGACATGTTCTATTTACTCACTTCCTAGTTCTTGATACTGATAATTATAAATGTATAATGACATCGCACAGTTATTACCAGCAACTTATAACGATTAACATTGGATGGGATTGGTAGGGATAAAAAACTGTTACCTATTATCCAACTGTGAAAAATTAAACAACAAAATATTTATTTCAAAAATTTATTATCTATACACCATTTATTTAAACATATTACATTTTTTAAAGCACATATTGAATCATGATAAATACAACTATACACATCATGAGAATTTTCATATTTATTGTACAAGCTTAATAAATTAGGACAACCTTCATCTTCTAAATTATTTATATTATTATTATTATTTTTCAAAATATTTTTTAACCACAACACTTTTTCTAAACCTTTGGTATAAACACTTTTATCACTTAAAATATCTACAATCAAATTCTGATGATTTGAATAAGGCACAAATCCGTCTCTCCAGTATATCTTTCTATTACGTTCAATCCAACTGACTTGCCGTTTTTCTGGTTTCGTCAAATCGTAAAATGGAAATGGTGGCTTAATTAAAAACACTTGAATTTTTTTATTCCATAATACAGCAATTTCTTTGATGATAAATTCATTTGTTTCTGTTTTAAAACCTTGAACATCTACAATGGCAGTCATGATAACCTGCGCACTATGTTACTCAAAGGTTTATATTCCACAAGTCGATCGTTAATAATTAAACAATATCCAGTTGAGTTATCTGGTATTGGGTCTGAACATTCAATCTCCAGCCGCACATCTACGGGGCCTGTTTTCAAACTGTCGTTTTGTCTTGAACAGTCTATGATAAAGAGAGGAGCCTTCTCCTTGAAATCGACCAAATCAAGCAAGGGGTCTGCAGGACAGTTGTAATACGACTGACGAAATTTTACATACATTTCATATAATATATTGTATTTGTTTTCAGAAAAATTTAAGCTTAAAGGCTCGTAAGGATAATACTGTGAATTCAAAAATAGTGTTACGTTGGTAACCCCACAGTGATCAAACAGAGAACTGTCTTTGGTTTTATTGTTTTTTCTGTTGGTTTGCAAGCAAAATATTACATATCGAGGTTTCTCTAATTGCGATGCAGTTTTAACTGACCAAGAATGCTTTGTAGTTTTAGGAAGCAAAGGATACTCATATAAATCCCAATTTCGAAACGCTATCTGAATAGGTTTATCTTTTTCCAAGTGTTTTAGTAGTGTCAGTCGTTCGCGGTCTGACACTTTTATATGTGGTACACGCCATTGCAATCTTTGTATGTCTATTTGAAAATGTGCAATATCATCAGTCGCTATTATACTGTTTAAGTTAGAGTTACTTCTATTCAGAATAAGTTCATGTTTACAATTTATTACAATTTTATTGTAATCCTCCGCAAATCCTAAAATCTTATTTAGAGGTACAATGGCACTAAAATTACCATCGTTTTTGAATCCATCTATGTTCCAACCCCATAAGGCAGCAACTTTATTTTCTCCATCATTCATTGAAACGTATGACTTTATTGTTGACGTTATTCCAGAATTTTTAATGCGATCTATTTCAATACCATTTATTTCGTATCTGATATCTTGAAACAAAAACATAACAGGGTTGTTACTGAACGTAATATTTTTCTTAATCGGTTTTCCATCTTTGTCGAAGAACTTTGCTTGACCCTCGACGTAAATTGAACTGGCTGACGGTAACACGTATATGTCTTGTTGGTGTATGGGAATTCTGATTTCATCGTTTTCTCTAAAGCTGTTAGTGTAGGGATTGTATGAGTGGACTTCATAGCTTTCAATCGAACTATCGAAGTGGGGTAATTCAGTAATTTGTAGTATATTCATATTTTAAAACCTAGAGCTTTAAGAAAATCTTTATTTTCTTCACTCAATTTCTTCACTTTTTTCTTACGTCTATGCACCTTAATGGTCGTAGATGGAATAAGACGTTTGATTTTCACTGGAGTGTTTTTATAATACACTATCATTTTATTTTTCTTAAATGAAGGCGTAATTGAATATGTTCTTCACCAAAGTTAATATAGTTACCAAGTTGATCAACAATCTTAACAGATATAGATGAAATAAGATTTTTGTTCACTGGAAAGTAAATAACGTTTTGTGGTATTTCTATGTACCGGTGACCTGGAGCAGTATCAGATACAAATTCGTGGATAAAATGAGTTGGTAATCCGTTGCAGTATGAACCGTGAACAAGATCACATTCGATTCTGATTACAGACAGATTTTTATTATTGGTCTTTGGTATAGAATTTAATACTGAAAAGTATAGCAAACCGCACTCGTATTGATCAGATAAATGTAGAGGTGGTTGAAAATACGAAACCAATTCAGATTTATTTCCGGAGATGGTAACCGTAGTAGACATGCTTTAATACTGAAGTCTTAAAGAAGATCCTGTTCATTTTATTCCTTGACTACACCAAAAACTCTTTAAGAAATCCAAACATAGATGTCCGCAATTAAAGGGGTGACTACGTTGTATATTTTCATAATTATATCTGACTTTAGGCCCTACGTATTTTATGAATTCCTTGGGAGGTTTAAGATTTCCGTAACTGTCGAAATACTCAATATAATCATTACATTTTGCATAGGCTACCCAATGAGAACCAGGGTTTTTAGAACTGGCTAAATTAATAACGCCGCATTCTTTTAAAAAAGGGCATTTAGGGAGCTCATCTCTCATAAAGACACCTCTAAAATAAGGAATACTATTCCCATATTTCAAAATGTCAAGGTTAGTTAAGGCTCGTTTGGGTAGCCGATATTTTAGTTTTTTTCTTTCGATACAAAAATTCCAAGTCCATCTTTATGCGGTTTAATGTGTAATCCTTTCCCAATGCAAAGAGCTTCCATTTTTTCATTGTGTCTCTTCGATTCATAAAACAATTTTTTAGCCATCTTGAATTCGTTAATGGTTTTAGCAATACCAGCTGCACCACCTGCTAAAGCCCCTGCCGCTGATAATCCCGCAAAAATTGGAATCAATGGCAATACTCCACCAGTTTTTGGTATAGGAATAACACGAGGAAGTTTAATAGATGAATCATCAGCTAATTCTCTGGCAGCGGCGATAGCCAACTCTATAGCCATTTTTTTACTTTTTGGTTTTATTTTTTTCATGTGTTTCTTGGTTTTAGAAATAACATTTTTTAATTTACTTTTTAACCCTTTTCCAGATGTAACTTTTCGACAGCATTTTGCAATACTACTTTTCAGACCAGACCCAGTTTTAATTTTTGTCGACATAGCCCGGCTTACCAGGCGTGCTGCAATTTTTTCACCCACACTCGCATCTGTAGCAACTGCTCGTTCTTTCGCCATATTTAACAAAATTAAATCAGCTTCGTGTCGATCCTTTAAGTTTGATGATTTATGATAGGCAATGTCGTGATCTTTACAATACTCGTCTAATTTATTAATTCCGTTATCTCCTTGTGTAAGCCTTTTAATTAATTTTGTACCAGGACCACAATAATTGTATCCTGGTAAGTGTAATTCAAAAGGTAAGTGATTTATAATCCAATTGAGCAGACTACTCTCTCCAATGCACATTATCAGACTGATGCATCTGGATTGAACATTTTATTAAATACTTATAATTTGAATTGTCGTTAGTTAATGTTTTAATATTTATGATAATATGTTTGATTTATCAATCCAACTATTTTCAGCTGAAGACAAACCTAACCATTTTACTAAAACCCTGTTACCTTTTCTTCTAAGAACTTTCTCCACTAGATACACATTGGGATGTTTTGTTTTTTGAAGCTCTTGCGCATAAAATGCACCTAAAATAGGCTGACCACTGATTGTATCTGCTATTAAGTAAGTGATAGGAGTTGTATTTTGTATCATTCGAATTTTAAATATTTCTGTAGACCAGTTGGGAGTGTAACCTTTTTCAAAGGTTCCTTTGTACTTACTGATACGCACATAATCACCAACTTTATATTTGTTTCTAATACTATGTCTTTTTACCAACCTTGAATACCTTTCTAATATATGTTTTTTATTAATGTTATCCACATTAGCGGGAACTTCATCAATGGTCCGATGATGAGTGTGATTGTATTTGTAAATAACATTATTAATCGTGCTATCTATCCAATTGTAGCTGCCTCTCAAACTAAATTCCTTATAGACTTTAGATTTCAATGTCCTGATAAATCGCTCAACTATAGAAGCCTTTTTTGTTGAGAAGGTTGAATAATGATTAATGTGATAAGTTTTCATAAGCTTTTGAAATTGATTATTGTAAAATTCTGCTCCATTATCAGTTTGCAGATTTTTAGGAACACGCCCTTTATCCAATAATTTCTTAAAAGAATTACATACATCATCTTTGGTTTTACTTTTTAGAGGAAAAGTCCAAGCATATTTTGAGAATGTGTCAATAATAGCAAGAATAAATCTGTAATTTTTATTTTGCTTTGAAATTGATTGCATATCGATTAAGTCTGCTTGCCACAGGTCATCTATATCTTTCATAATAACACATCTTCGTGGAAAGTTCACCCTCGCATTTTTATGAATTTCGTTTACCACGTCCGTTTTGCTCATGTTAACAATTCAGTACATTTGTTTTGAATCCGTGTATAATACTGAATGAAAATTGTATCATAATGAGTATTTATTCTTTTATTATGCCAGCTTCTTTCAATTCTTCAACTATCGATAAAATTTCATTATCATGGTTTGTGTTGCCAGCATCTCTGGAAGCAACTAATAGTTTCAATCTCTCAACCAGTTCGTTAGGATCATCCCAATATACCAAGTCAGTGTTATTTTTATATTTCTTTAGGGTTGGTAAGCTTCCTCCAGTGTGAAAATTTTCATTTAACGATTCGGAAAATAATGGTTTGATTACTTCACGATATTTTATTCCCTTATCTCCTTTTATTTGCCCATCAGGATTAAAATCTCTCTTATGAGCATTTGTATAATGCAGCATGTCCTTATAGACAAGTCTATCTTTGCTCGATATTAATTTTAAATCAGGCTTTCTTCGAAATAAAAGTTCTTTCAAGCCGGGTGTTAAATTATAGGATTCGTCACCGACTTTAATTAAAATAACACTTTTGTCTTTCAAACTATCGATTTTAGAAAATGAGACTACTGAATTACCCATAAGCAATGTTTTGTTTACACTTCTTATTCCAAACGGTATATTCACACCATCATAAATATCATGGATATCATGGCCCTCTAGCGAGATTTCTAAATCATCCGGTATTTCTTTTGTAGGAGATTTTTGTGCAGAATCCGGTTTTGGATAGTAGCAGTCTTCAAACTTTGTGGATGAACTAGTATTAATGTCATCCAACTCAATATCGTCAGAATTTGAAGGTGTTGTATTTTGTAAATGCTTTAATTTTTCCATTGATATATTCGAATCGACTAATGCTTTAAGGGGATCTGTGACGGTTTTTAAATAAATAAATGCTAAAAACCGTCACAGATCCCCTTAAAGCATTAGTCGATTCGAATATATCAATGGAAAAATTAAAGCATTTACAAAATACAACACCTTCAAATTCTGACGATATTGAGTTGGATGACATTAATACTAGTTCATCCACAAAGTTTGAAGACTGCTACTATCCAAAACCGGATTCTGCACAAAAATCTCCTACAAAAGAAATACCGGATGATTTAGAAATCTCGCTAGAGGGCCATGATATCCATGATATTTATGATGGTGTGAATATACCGTTTGGAATAAGAAGTGTAAACAAAACATTGCTTATGGGTAATTCAGTAGTCTCATTTTCTAAAATCGATAGTTTGAAAGACAAAAGTGTTATTTTAATTAAAGTCGGTGACGAATCCTATAATTTAACACCCGGCTTGAAAGAACTTTTATTTCGAAGAAAGCCTGATTTAAAATTAATATCGAGCAAAGATAGACTTGTCTATAAGGACATGCTGCATTATACAAATGCTCATAAGAGAGATTTTAATCCTGATGGGCAAATAAAAGGAGATAAGGGAATAAAATATCGTGAAGTAATCAAACCATTATTTTCCGAATCGTTAAATGAAAATTTTCACACTGGAGGAAGCTTACCAACCCTAAAGAAATATAAAAATAACACTGACTTGGTATATTGGGATGATCCTAACGAACTGGTTGAGAGATTGAAACTATTAGTTGCTTCCAGAGATGCTGGCAACACAAACCATGATAATGAAATTTTATCGATAGTTGAAGAATTGAAAGAAGCTGGCATAATAAAAGAATAAATACTCATTATGATACAATTTTCATTCAGTATTATACACGGATTCAAAACAAATGTACTGAATTGTTAACATGAGCAAAACGGACGTGGTAAACGAAATTCATAAAAATGCGAGGGTGAACTTTCCACGAAGATGTGTTATTATGAAAGATATAGATGACCTGTGGCAAGCAGACTTAATCGATATGCAATCAATTTCAAAGCAAAATAAAAATTACAGATTTATTCTTGCTATTATTGACACATTCTCAAAATATGCTTGGACTTTTCCTCTAAAAAGTAAAACCAAAGATGATGTATGTAATTCTTTTAAGAAATTATTGGATAAAGGGCGTGTTCCTAAAAATCTGCAAACTGATAATGGAGCAGAATTTTACAATAATCAATTTCAAAAGCTTATGAAAACTTATCACATTAATCATTATTCAACCTTCTCAACAAAAAAGGCTTCTATAGTTGAGCGATTTATCAGGACATTGAAATCTAAAGTCTATAAGGAATTTAGTTTGAGAGGCAGCTACAATTGGATAGATAGCACGATTAATAATGTTATTTACAAATACAATCACACTCATCATCGGACCATTGATGAAGTTCCCGCTAATGTGGATAACATTAATAAAAAACATATATTAGAAAGGTATTCAAGGTTGGTAAAAAGACATAGTATTAGAAACAAATATAAAGTTGGTGATTATGTGCGTATCAGTAAGTACAAAGGAACCTTTGAAAAAGGTTACACTCCCAACTGGTCTACAGAAATATTTAAAATTCGAATGATACAAAATACAACTCCTATCACTTACTTAATAGCAGATACAATCAGTGGTCAGCCTATTTTAGGTGCATTTTATGCGCAAGAGCTTCAAAAAACAAAACATCCCAATGTGTATCTAGTGGAGAAAGTTCTTAGAAGAAAAGGTAACAGGGTTTTAGTAAAATGGTTAGGTTTGTCTTCAGCTGAAAATAGTTGGATTGATAAATCAAACATATTATCATAAATATTAAAACATTAACTAACGACAATTCAAATTATAAGTATTTAATAAAATGTTCAATCCAGAAGGGGTCTGCAGGACAGTTGTAATACGACTGACGAAATTTTACATACATTTCATATAATATATTGTATTTGTTTTCAGAAAAATTTAAGCTTAAAGGCTCGTAAGGATAATACTGTGAATTCAAAAATAGTGTTACGTTGGTAACCCCACAGTGATCAAACAGAGAACTGTCTTTGGTTTTATTGTTTTTTCTGTTGGTTTGCAAGCAAAATATTACATATCGAGGTTTCTCTAATTGCGATGCAGTTTTAACTGACCAAGAATGCTTTGTAGTTTTAGGAAGCAAAGGATACTCATATAAATCCCAATTTCGAAACGCTATCTGAATAGGTTTATCTTTTTCCAAGTGTTTTAGTAGTGTCAGTCGTTCGCGGTCTGACACTTTTATATGTGGTACACGCCATTGCAATCTTTGTATGTCTATTTGAAAATGTGCAATATCATCAGTCGCTATTATACTGTTTAAGTTAGAGTTACTTCTATTCAGAATAAGTTCATGTTTACAATTTATTACAATTTTATTGTAATCCTCCGCAAATCCTAAAATCTTATTTAGAGGTACAATGGCACTAAAATTACCATCGTTTTTGAATCCATCTATGTTCCAACCCCATAAGGCAGCAACTTTATTTTCTCCATCATTCATTGAAACGTATGACTTTATTGTTGACGTTATTCCAGAATTTTTAATGCGATCTATTTCAATACCATTTATTTCGTATCTGATATCTTGAAACAAAAACATAACAGGGTTGTTACTGAACGTAATATTTTTCTTAATCGGTTTTCCATCTTTGTCGAAGAACTTTGCTTGACCCTCGACGTAAATTGAACTGGCTGACGGTAACACGTATATGTCTTGTTGGTGTATGGGAATTCTGATTTCATCGTTTTCTCTAAAGCTGTTAGTGTAGGGATTGTATGAGTGGACTTCATAGCTTTCAATCGAACTATCGAAGTGGGGTAATTCAGTAATTTGTAGTATATTCATATTTTAAAACCTAGAGCTTTAAGAAAATCTTTATTTTCTTCACTCAATTTCTTCACTTTTTTCTTACGTCTATGCACCTTAATGGTCGTAGATGGAATAAGACGTTTGATTTTCACTGGAGTGTTTTTATAATACACTATCATTTTATTTTTCTTAAATGAAGGCGTAATTGAATATGTTCTTCACCAAAGTTAATATAGTTACCAAGTTGATCAACAATCTTAACAGATATAGATGAAATAAGATTTTTGTTCACTGGAAAGTAAATAACGTTTTGTGGTATTTCTATGTACCGGTGACCTGGAGCAGTATCAGATACAAATTCGTGGATAAAATGAGTTGGTAATCCGTTGCAGTATGAACCGTGAACAAGATCACATTCGATTCTGATTACAGACAGATTTTTATTATTGGTCTTTGGTATAGAATTTAATACTGAAAAGTATAGCAAACCGCACTCGTATTGATCAGATAAATGTAGAGGTGGTTGAAAATACGAAACCAATTCAGATTTATTTCCGGAGATGGTAACCGTAGTAGACATGCTTTAATACTGAAGTCTTAAAGAAGATCCTGTTCATTTTATTCCTTGACTACACCAAAAACTCTTTAAGAAATCCAAACATAGATGTCCGCAATTAAAGGGGTGACTACGTTGTATATTTTCATAATTATATCTGACTTTAGGCCCTACGTATTTTATGAATTCCTTGGGAGGTTTAAGATTTCCGTAACTGTCGAAATACTCAATATAATCATTACATTTTGCATAGGCTACCCAATGAGAACCAGGGTTTTTAGAACTGGCTAAATTAATAACGCCGCATTCTTTTAAAAAAGGGCATTTAGGGAGCTCATCTCTCATAAAGACACCTCTAAAATAAGGAATACTATTCCCATATTTCAAAATGTCAAGGTTAGTTAAGGCTCGTTTGGGTAGCCGATATTTTAGTTTTTTTCTTTCGATACAAAAATTCCAAGTCCATCTTTATGCGGTTTAATGTGTAATCCTTTCCCAATGCAAAGAGCTTCCATTTTTTCATTGTGTCTCTTCGATTCATAAAACAATTTTTTAGCCATCTTGAATTCGTTAATGGTTTTAGCAATACCAGCTGCACCACCTGCTAAAGCCCCTGCCGCTGATAATCCCGCAAAAATTGGAATCAATGGCAATACTCCACCAGTTTTTGGTATAGGAATAACACGAGGAAGTTTAATAGATGAATCATCAGCTAATTCTCTGGCAGCGGCGATAGCCAACTCTATAGCCATTTTTTTACTTTTTGGTTTTATTTTTTTCATGTGTTTCTTGGTTTTAGAAATAACATTTTTTAATTTACTTTTTAACCCTTTTCCAGATGTAACTTTTCGACAGCATTTTGCAATACTACTTTTCAGACCAGACCCAGTTTTAATTTTTGTCGACATAGCCCGGCTTACCAGGCGTGCTGCAATTTTTTCACCCACACTCGCATCTGTAGCAACTGCTCGTTCTTTCGCCATATTTAACAAAATTAAATCAGCTTCGTGTCGATCCTTTAAGTTTGATGATTTATGATAGGCAATGTCGTGATCTTTACAATACTCGTCTAATTTATTAATTCCGTTATCTCCTTGTGTAAGCCTTTTAATTAATTTTGTACCAGGACCACAATAATTGTATCCTGGTAAGTGTAATTCAAAAGGTAAGTGATTTATAATCCAATTGAGCAGACTATTACTTACTGTTTGAAAACAGTTCTTCAGGTAATTTAGGTAAATAAAACACAGTTTATAGGATAAATTTCAACTACTTATATTTAACTTACTGTCATATTTAGTTACAATGAATAATTAAGTATACACAAAATGAATAACATATTAAAAACTGTGTGAAGCCGAACTTATCTTTTTAACTATTTTACCGACTAGATAGTCTGTTTCATCCATAATTTCGTCGTGATTGTCTTTAACTTGATACTGAACGCTCACACTTGCACTATCACAGTGGTCAATATTACTTATTACATTGCTGTCACTTAAATCATAAATACATATTTTTATTAAATGATGTGCTTTTCCTGGCTCCTTACGAAGAACGTAAGATGAAGAAGGCATGGTAAATAATTTGGATAACGTATTTTTAGACGTTGATTTGGACTTGTTCTTAGCCTTTGCTTTTGCTGGTTGCTCTTTTACACTGTTTTCATTATCCTGTTGGCGTTTATGGAACTCAGTTTCCTCTATATTGTTTCCAGGGTATTCTTGAGCAAAATAAAATGACTTAATAGCATCATCCACTATATCAAGGTCTTCCATAATCTGAAATAAAAAAAAATATTTCTTTAGTTAATCATCAATTTGCATTTTATAAAATTTAAAATGATTTGCACTAAATATTAAATAATATAAATTAGTTAAGTACTTACAATTTAAATAAGCAAGTAATATTAAAATTTAATAAAAAATCCAACCGATGACATCAAGTTGTAGACTTAGAATTAAGAATATTTAAACTGTAACTTCGCTTTATATTGACGTATGAAGCACTTACAAAGAATGAAATTGGAACCCATCACATTTGTTTCTATAATATAAATCTATGTAAGATTGAAATTGTATTAATATACAAAATGAAGTTGATCAAACAACACACATCACTTAATGTTAATCACATAAATCTTGGTGACTCTGATAATCATATTAGGCATAGCATTCTGTTACCAAATACGATTCGTTGTATTATATGCGGTCCCTCGAATTGTGGAAAAACAAATGTAGTGCTTAGTTTATTGTTACATGAGAATGGTCTGAAATTTCAAAATCTTTATCTGTACTCGAAAACTAACTTTCAACCAAAATACAGATTCTTACGAGAAGTTATAAAGAGAGTGCATCAAGTTAAGTTTTATGAATTTAATGATAATAAAGAAGTCATAGCCCCGGATGAAGCACTAACCAATTCTGTATTTATTTTCGATGATGTGGCATGTGAAAATCAAATAAACATTCGTAATTACTTCTCTATGGGTAGACATAAGCAAATCGATTGCTTTTATTTATGTCAAACATACTCTAAAATTCCGAAACAGTTGCTGCGTGATAATGCAAACTTTCTTATAGTATTTAAACAAGACGATGTAAACTTGAAACATATTTATGAAGAGCATGTCAGTTCTGACATGTCCTGGAATCAATTCAAGAATATTTGTAATACAGTTTGGAGAGAGCCTTATAACTTTGTTAGTATTTGCAAAGACTCCTCATTAAACAATGGAAGGTACAGACAGAATTTAGATAGTTTTTTTAAATTATGAGCGAAAATGTGTAAATATATAAATCAATAATATATAAATCTAACTTAGTATTATATCTTCTTTGGCTGAGTACACTTGTTAGAATACAACATGGAAAAGAATATTAAAATAGAATTAATGAAGTCTGTAGACTCCATAAAGAATAAAATAAAGCAAATGAAGAACCAGGAACACTCTATGAACTTGTCACTGAAAGACAAGTTCATAGAGTGTTCCTGGTTCTTCATTTGCTTTATTTTATTCTTTATGGAGTCTACAGACTTCATTAATTCTATTTTAATATTCTTTTCCATGTTGTATTCTAACAAGTGTACTCAGCCAAAGAAGATATAATACTAAGTTAGATTTATATATTATTGATTTATATATTTACACATTTTCGCTCATAATTTAAAAAAACTATCTAAATTCTGTCTGTACCTTCCATTGTTTAATGAGGAGTCTTTGCAAATACTAACAAAGTTATAAGGCTCTCTCCAAACTGTATTACAAATATTCTTGAATTGATTCCAGGACATGTCAGAACTGACATGCTCTTCATAAATATGTTTCAAGTTTACATCGTCTTGTTTAAATACTATAAGAAAGTTTGCATTATCACGCAGCAACTGTTTCGGAATTTTAGAGTATGTTTGACATAAATAAAAGCAATCGATTTGCTTATGTCTACCCATAGAGAAGTAATTACGAATGTTTATTTGATTTTCACATGCCACATCATCGAAAATAAATACAGAATTGGTTAGTGCTTCATCCGGGGCTATGACTTCTTTATTATCATTAAATTCATAAAACTTAACTTGATGCACTCTCTTTATAACTTCTCGTAAGAATCTGTATTTTGGTTGAAAGTTAGTTTTCGAGTACAGATAAAGATTTTGAAATTTCAGACCATTCTCATGTAACAATAAACTAAGCACTACATTTGTTTTTCCACAATTCGAGGGACCGCATATAATACAACGAATCGTATTTGGTAACAGAATGCTATGCCTAATATGATTATCAGAGTCACCAAGATTTATGTGATTAACATTAAGTGATGTGTGTTGTTTGATCAACTTCATTTTGTATATTAATACAATTTCAATCTTACATAGATTTATATTATAGAAACAAATGTGATGGGTTCCAATTTCATTCTTTGTAAGTGCTTCATACGTCAATATAAAGCGAAGTTACAGTTTAAATATTCTTAATTCTAAGTCTACAACTTGATGTCATCGGTTGGATTTTTTATTAAATTTTAATATTACTTGCTTATTTAAATTGTAAGTACTTAACTAATTTATATTATTTAATATTTAGTGCAAATCATTTTAAATTTTATAAAATGCAAATTGATGATTAACTAAAGAAATATTTTTTTTTATTTCAGATTATGGAAGACCTTGATATAGTGGATGATGCTATTAAGTCATTTTATTTTGCTCAAGAATACCCTGGAAACAATATAGAGGAAACTGAGTTCCATAAACGCCAACAGGATAATGAAAACAGTGTAAAAGAGCAACCAGCAAAAGCAAAGGCTAAGAACAAGTCCAAATCAACGTCTAAAAATACGTTATCCAAATTATTTACCATGCCTTCTTCATCTTACGTTCTTCGTAAGGAGCCAGGAAAAGCACATCATTTAATAAAAATATGTATTTATGATTTAAGTGACAGCAATGTAATAAGTAATATTGACCACTGTGATAGTGCAAGTGTGAGCGTTCAGTATCAAGTTAAAGACAATCACGACGAAATTATGGATGAAACAGACTATCTAGTCGGTAAAATAGTTAAAAAGTTAAGTTCGGCTTCACACAGTTTTTAATATGTTATTCATTTTGTGTATACTTAATTATTCATTGTAACTAAATATGACAGTAAGTTAAATATAAGTAGTTGAAATTTATCCTATAAACTGTGTTTTATTTACCTAAATTACCTGAAGAACTGTTTTCAAACAGTAAGTAATGAAAACAAGTGCAAGGTCATAATAGAAATAAAAAACATGATTTTGAAGATACTTTATTCAAATACCACTTTCAATACAACAACTGGCACTAATACTAAATTACATTAACATTTTTTATACCTACTTAAATTAATTATTACTAATATCATTCTCATAATAAACAGTTTCAAAGGAATCATGACATGTTTATTATAATATGTTAGTTAAAATATTGTATCACAATGCCCCCATGGTAACGTATCTACTTGGTTTAATAATATCTGTCTCTTGTATATTCTGTTACACATATGTGAGTTGTACTTAATTTCACTTTTAAAAAATTGTAAACATAAATCACATAAATACATTTTACCTTTGTGATGAGTAATTTGCCGTTTAACTAGTCGTAAAAGATCTTTGATTAAGCAATAGTGACCTTTGCCATTTCTCTCAATAAACAACAAATTTATATGATAGCGCTTTCTTGAATTAGTCACATATAATGGGCCAGTTACAATGCTTTTGCCATCTAATCCATAAATATTAATACTTATGTCGGGATTTATTTTTTCAAAATGTCTAATATCGGTGTTTGTTGGTGGAAACATCATACCATCTATATTCAGCACCGTAGAGTAATGCGGATATGAAATAGTTCTACAAACATTGCTCTTTTGTGGAAATAATGCTGCTACAACACTCCATAGGAAACAGTGATTATCTTGGTTTTGTATATTAATACAACTTTTGGAACGTTTCACTACATTTGGCAACTCTATGTAAGAACCACCTCTCAAAGGATTGTATTGATTAATATTAATTTCTAGATGATTCATAAAAAGGCAAGTCCAGCCAGACTCACGGTGCTGAAATTCAGACAGTTTTCTTACAAAAGTATGCATAACATTTAAGTATAATTCTTTTATATCGGTACTGTAAAATATTGATTCATACTTTGTATTAAATGATTTCAGCTCTTGCTCACCAGACGTTGGTAGAACAAAGTAAGCGAAAAGCTCAAAGTTCACTTTAATACAGCTATGTTTCACAAGACAAACTCTCAATAAATTCATAACATGTTCTTGATAATCCATTAGGAATGCCTCTGGCGTCAGATATTCCTCTGATGGATTAAGTCGGTAAGTAATTATTCTATTTTTAAATGCTGTCGCAATGATATCGATATTCTTAAATTCAGATTTCAGTATGCTATTCGATTTATGTAAGTTCGTTCTCAAGTGATATTGATATTCGTTTTTAGGTATCTCAATATTACAGTAATCACATTTCAATAAATTATCATCAGATCTGGTAATAGAAGTTCGTGTAACTGTAAAAAAAAAAACAACATAAACTTTAGAAAACGTATCTATTTATTCGAAATTATACTTAGGGATACAAGAATGAATATGAGGGTAAATACGAGTAACTTAGAGATACGAGAATGAATATGAGAGTAAATACGAGTAAAGAAAAAAAAAAACATAAGTAGTTATTACGTTAATTGAAGTACCTACAAAAAAAAGCTACTAACACGATAATTCATAAGTAGGTACTTATTTCAAAATAGGTAATGAATAATAATTACTAACAAAGTTGACAGGACAACCTTTAAATTCTTTTCTAGTGGCAGTTATAAAATTACTGAGGTGTTGCCACGAGTCCGTGTTCTCATCTGTTCTATTTTTAATACAGATAATCGCGTGGCGCCACCTATTCATAGGCGCCACATGTTGAATTTCGTCGCAACTATACACCTTTAACTCAACAAAATGCGTCCCTTTTTTGAAGTCAAACGTTTGGCGAGAGTGTCCATTAGCAACTCTTCGGCTCATGTATGACTGTAACGGATGAATTGGTTTACCCGCGATTGGTTGATCCTGGGCATCATCGTCGCTATCAGTACCGAAGATGTCACGGACCGTGGCTTTCTTCACGGCGATAGGCTTGATGACAGGTTTCTTGGTTTGACTCGGCCTGGATGTACTAGGTACGGCCCCCGACGATGATTTTTTCTTTTTTGGCTTGAGTTTTTCAGGCTCACGTGGCTGCTGAAGTTCGTCATCTGACAGGAACAACGATTCTGAATTTCCATGACGTGGCCTGTAATTCAAAAACACATGATTATGTTTCATTTTAAATTTAATAGATTATAAATACTAAGTTTACGGTGCATTATCAGATCTAGGTAGGTATATCTACTCCAAATGTGAATAACGTTTAAAAAATGGAAGATACATAATGTAAAAACATTTTTGGAATAAAAACTTTCATTACAACTGAACACTTATTAAGATAAAATGAATACAAACAAAAAAAAATATGTAATTGATTGGTTCACTGAATAAAGTTTGATGTAGCAACTGCAGGATATAAGCTACTGAATTAATAGATGATTAATTAATGAATAGATTCTACTATTTAAAAACTCAAAACAAAAACAACTAGATCACATACTAAAGTAAATTATTATTAATACAAACTTACATTTTGACTGGACTCTCCCTTGATGTACTGGGTGCGGCCAACGATGAGGATTTTCTCTTTTTCGTTTTTCTCAATTCAGGTTCAGGCTCACGGGTCTGCTGAAGTTCATCGTCCGACGAGGACGATGATTCGGCATTTCTATGATGTGACCTGAAATTCAAACACATAATTATGTTTTCATTTTAAAAGATACATAAGTAAAAAACAATTTTAAATAAAAACTCATTGCAACTGAACACTTATTAAGACAAAATTATATTGTTTCCCTGAATAAGGTCTACACAAGCAACTGTTAGATATGATCTACTAAATGAATAGATGAATAATGAATGACTAGATGCCTAATGAATGAATAAATGCTACTATTTAAAACCAGAACAAAATAAAAACAATTAGATTTTGAAGCTATTAAAATATTAATATTAATAGTACAACTTACATTTTTTTTTGTGGTGTTCCTGGTTCTTGATGGCAGCTCGGGGAAAATAGCAGTGATGTTCCAGATGCCCACGTCCCGATTTATATACCAGTAAATCCACGTCATTTAATCCATAAATGGAGAGTAAGTTTTGACTAAAAATCCTGAGTCAAATCTACGCCCGAATAAGAAAAGCGCTTACATAGCACCATCATAATTAAGTTTAACTTTCGATCTTAAATACATGCAGTTAAGATTTCAACCTAATACATTTTAAGTACAATACTAGTTGTATGCTCTGAATTTGCTTATGATTAAATATCACGATAAATGTATGAGAACACCTTCAACGAACAAACATACATTTAGATCTTTGATATTAGTATTGATTTGATGTAAACAAAGCAATGCAGGCGCCGATCCGTCGCAGCGTCCTATTTCATCAGTCGATTTGCTATTTTGTTTTGATCCGTCTCCATATAAACAATTACAACTTTGCAAATTCACTAACAATGACATACTACTAACATACGATGACTTTGCCTGCCGTATCTTCTCAATAAAATGTATGAAAAGATTATAGCGAACAAACGTACAGTAGTACTTATTTTATCAATATATACTTACGATAAACAATAGAATGTTTGGCGCCGTGACGTCTGGGGTTTCAATTTCACCATACCATTTTTGTCTTTGATACCAACATCTAACAAAAAAACGTACGACTTTGAACTCTATTGATTAAAATTAAATTGTATATAAATGAAAAAAAAAAAACTTAAAATCTATCATTCAACTTCTGCACCTGAGGCCTGACTGGGTAGAACTTTATTATCACGTAATGTCGGTAAGTTTTAATAATATTTTTTTTAACACTATTAAATTATCCAACAAAATACTATCACCATTAGCAGGTGGTAATCATTATTTAGTATAGGTATCTGGTACACCAGTCAGTATTTATTTGTACCTACATAACGCTTTGTTTCAAACATAATAGGTATATTTTTATTGATTTGAGACTTATTTAATAGCAGTTGATTTTTCTTTTTTTTTTCAGGACACGGAAGATCTTTTCAATTTTGTACCTATGAATCAACCAGCAGTTCAACAAACACCTGGACAGAAAACGCTGGGTCTTGCTCGTAAGAGACCAAAATCAAATAAAACGTTTTTTCAATATATAAAGAAACCTGTCACTCGCGGAGCAAAAATAATCAAGATTGAAATTTACGATGCAGACAATTTTCCAAAATCCGAACAGCCGATGTGTAATTGTGAAGCTGATGTGTGTGTTCAGCATGTTGTAAAAACCATATTGTTTGATGACATATATTCCAGTACGAGAGAATTAATAGCCAAAATTCAGGATGACATCGAACCAAAAGCATAGATTGAATAAATAGTTTTATATTCTGACTGGGCTTAGACTTAGTTTAGATTGCGAATAAATAGTTATAACGTAGGTACCTACCTACTTATTGTTAAGTGTTTATTGATTCATGTGTTTGAATAGATGAAATTATATTATTTGTGGTTTTCCTGGATGAATGATACCTTATCTGAATATATTGAAATGTAATAGTTAGTACTTAGTTTGTATTTGAATAAACGGAATAATATCATTTTAAATAGTTTTTTATTTGAATATATGAATGGCGTTTTTATTGAATAGATGAAGGGGGGTTTGAATAGATGAATGGGTTTTTTATTGAATAGATAAATGGGGTTTGAATAGATGAATGGAGTTTTTATTGAATAGATAAATGGGTGTTTCTAGATCTCCTCTGATCTAGAAACCCCATTTATCACCTACTCTTATACAGCTAGTCGTTGCAACAAGTTTAAAAATAAAATAGCTCGTAGAATTACACCATCTCTAGCAAAACACGAGAATCCTAATGAAATCTATGGAGCCCTTTTTGATGTTGTGCAAAAAAAATACCAATCTACTTTCAAGACCAAAACCATTAACATTAATGGCACCTCCGTTGGCTTTAACCAGTGGGCTACTCCAGGTATTTATAAAAGTAGAGCGAGACTATACGAGTTATACGGTTTGAAAAAATACAGGTTCGATACTTCTTTCCTAGAGTATGTCAAAAATTATTCAAAATTATTTAAAAACATTTGTGTTTTTGCTAAATCTAAATTTTTAAGCGATACAATTAAAAATCCAATAATAAAGTAAAAACAACCTGGAAAATTATTAACAATGAAACGGGTAAGTCGGTGAAACAAGAAAAACAACTTGAGATTATGGTGGACAGTAAATTAATTAGTAAAGCAGCTGACGTAGCTGAGGCATTTAATGAGTTTTTCGCCAACATACCTATAACTACGACTCGCTCCTTAAATTCGTCCCCATCTAAAGCTGAAAGCTGACCTTTTGCATAGTAATGTGCCCAAATGTAGTCGCTTATTTAGCTTCGAACATGTAACACCTCGTGATGTAGTTAGTGTTTTTAACACACTTAAGTCTAAAAACACTGGTGATTACTGGGGCATCTCCATTAAACTATTAAGTAATATAATATACATCGTAGCCCCCTATCTAGCTGTTACTTTTAATAAATGTGTTGATTTAGGAACTTTTCCTGACCTCATGAAAAGTAGCAAAGTCATACCATTGTCATTCTGTGCCTCGAGCAGACTGTCCAGTACTACACAGCGAGGAGAACACCAGTCTACGCCTGTTCTTGGATCTATCAAAGCCATTTGATCTCGTATCTTATGATTTTCTGTGGCAAAAGTTGAATACTGAAACGGACTTGCCTCCTGAGATCACATCAGTTTTTGAATATTGGTACGGCAATCAAAAGAACAGTGTGAAGTGGGGAGGGGCACAGTCGGACGTATACAGGTTGGAGCGCGGGGTGACGCAGGGGGCTTGAGCTCCCCCAGGCTTTTCAGCTTGTACATGAACCGGCTGATCGGTGAGCTCAGCAGTACTAATATCGGTTGTCACGTGGACGGTGTTTGTGTAAACAACATAAGTTATGCTGACGATATGGTGCTGCTGAGCCCATCGATTGAGGCACTGAGAAAGCTATTAAAAATATGTGAGCTGTATGCTGTGGCCCATGGACTCAAGTACAATGCATCCAAGAGCGAGCTGATGATATTTAAAGCCGGGAAAAAGTGTTATAATTATCCTACTACGCTAACACTAGGCGGTATACCACTGAGGCTTGTTCAGCAGTTTAAATACTTGGGTCACTGGGTCACAGACAACTTTGATGATGACCTTGATATTGAGAGGGAGCGGAGGGCTTTGTGTGTGCGTTGCAACATGTTGGCCCGTAGATTTACACGTTGTAGTAAGCAAGTTAAACTGACGCTTTTTAAAGCGTATTGTCAGTCCTTCTACACGTGCAGTCTATGGGTCAACTTCACGCAGCGAGTGTACGGGACTCTGCATGTACAATATAACAACGTGTTTAGGGTGTTGTTTGGGCTGCCTCGTTTTTGCAGCGCATCGACTATGTTTGCTGAGGCGCACACTGATTGCTTTTATGCAATCATCCGTAAGCGAAGCGCTTCGATGCTCAGACGCGTACGTGGCACTGCGAACGGCATCCTGAACGCGTTGGCAAACCGGTGGGATTCTCCGCTGTTGAAGCAGTGGATGAGTGTACATGTGACGGGCGCCCAGCCCGGCGCATGATTAAATTAAATTTTTGTAATAAACGTATGAATTAACTGTACTAACATTAGGATAACTTTATTGTTACTAACACCTATGGATATAACAGAATCCAAAATAAATATATTTGATTTGATTTGATTTGATTATTTAAATCCGGTAATAAAAATGACGTTGGAAATTTCAGGCCTATTTCTATCTTACCTGCATTTAGCAAAATATTTGAAAAGTTAATACTCAAGCAGTTGCTAAAACATTTTAATTTAAACAGACTCCTTCACGATGAACAATATGGCTTCACTAAAGGTCGTTCGACTACGGTTGCGGGTGTTGCTCTACTGAAACACATATTTAACGCTTGGAGAACTCGCAAAATGCTATTGGAGTTTTTTGTGATCTCTCCAAAGCATTTGACTGCGTGCACCATGACACGCTTTTGCGTAAATTACGTCATTATGGTGTCCAAAACGAAGCTCTCGAAGTAATAAATTCTTATTTACATAATAGGTTCCAATGTGTAGATGTTAATGGTGTGAAATCTTCCGGGCTACCAGTTCAGTTAGGTGTACCTCAAGGCTCAATACTGGGTCCATTCTTATTCCTAGTGTATATCAATGACTTACCATTCTATTTAAAGGGTATCTGTGACGTTGTACTGTTTGCAGATGACACCTCTCTTATTTTTTAAGTAGATAGAAACAGACATGATTTTGATGACGTAAACAGTGCACTCTCAATGGTTACGGATTGGTTTACGACAAATAACTTAGTTCTCAATGCCAAGAAAACTAAATGTATAAAGTTTGCCTTACCGAATGTTAGAAATCTGGGACCCAACATCGTCTTAGATGAAGAGGTGCTTAAGACTGTAGAATCAGCAGTTTTTCTGGGTATAACAGTAGATGCTAAACTTCAGTGGGCCCACATATATGAAGCCTAACGTGAAGGCTCAGTTTAGGCGCCTACGCCGTCAGGAAAGTAAGACAATACACTGACGTTGATACAGCTCGGTTAGTCTATTTTAGTTATTTCCATAGCGCTATGTCCTACGGTATTCTGCTATGGGGCAAAGCGGCTGATATTCAAAATATTTTTGTTCTTCAAAAACGAGCTGTTCGAGCAATTTACCAGCTAGGTGCTAGAGTTTCTCTGAGAGATTTTTTTAAGGATATTGGTATCCTCACGGTGGCATCACAGTTCATCTTCGCCAACATCTTATACATTAGGCAAAATATACATTTGTACAGTAAAAACAGTGATATTCACAATATTAACACCAGAAATAAGGAAAAATTACGTGCTCCATTTCATCGGCTTCATAAGGTTCATAACTCATTT
The DNA here is from genome assembly GCA_905163495.3 of Cosmia trapezina. Lineage (NCBI taxonomy): Eukaryota > Metazoa > Arthropoda > Insecta > Lepidoptera > Noctuidae > Cosmia > Cosmia trapezina. The sequence continues at coordinate 1,620,489 of LR991047.1, forward strand.
GTTGGTCTTGGTATAACTTTTTATAACAAGCTACCTTCTTCTTTGCTAGATTTGCCTTTTAATGCGTTTAAAATTAAAGTAAAATCCAATCTTTGGTCAAAGGCATACTATTCTATCAACGATTACTTAAACGATAAGAATAGTTGTGTTAAATTTACTGAAGACTGTTAGTTTTAAATGAAATCAAGAACTAAATTCAATCAACTAAGTATTTAATATATTTTTAAATTATTACACTAATATAATAAACCAATCATAAGGAGGTGTGCGCTACTTAAAAATCTAAACGCAAATGTGTCGCTCCGCTTCTGTGCAGCAGCTTTTATAACATCCGATGGCGCCATTGAAGAAACGCCAGCAGTTTAAATATTAAACCGCCCGCCGTTCGACCGTCGCGTCGTCGATTGTACTTTCTTGACTGCAATGTTGCCAACAGTTGGTCGCTGTGATTAACTCAAGACAATGTTTATGTTATGTTCTTTCTCCAGAATCAGCTTACATAATGACAGGTTATATGAGTTAAGTACTAAAATTGTTTATTTTGTTTGACAAAAATATAATTTAATGTATTGTGTTGCGTAAATTATTTTGCATAGGTACTATTGTATAGAATCTAGTTCTTCTAACTGAACAGACAGCTGTGCTGCTGGGCAGTTTGTTCCGCTACTTCTTCTTCCCAGCTAGCACTAGGAAGTGGTGAAGGGCGGGCGTTTTGTGGGGACTGTCTTACTGTAATTTCGACGTTCAAAAAGTGCTGATTCTCAGCCTAATTTGAATAAATGACTTTTGATTTTGATTTTGATTTTGAATGCTGGCCATGCTGGTCCTGCTCCAGAACCAAAACTATTAATTAACATTAGAAGATACTGTTGGAGCCGCTGAAGATTGTAAGACTGTCTTTGCATTGTATAAACTCGATCTCCTTTGTATTATTATAATTGCAGCATATGTGTGAGTACTATTATTAGTACTACTAAATTAAATGGATTGTAAATAAACAGCAAAAACAATTACTAAATAATCTACAAAGTGACTCGTGTACTAGTGACCCAGTGTGACTCAGAATTAAAAGTGCGCGAAGTAAAGGTCCTTACGCACTAGCGGTTGGCCGCCGAGGCGGTTTCAGCCGTTCTTGAGTTATAAATAGTGTAACTAACACGAGTTTCTTTTATATATATAGATATTTGATGTAGAATAGCTTTCGACTTACTGATACGTCGAGCCAATATACATTCGATGGATGGGACTATCGTTGCAATGGCTTCACGGCAACACGAACACGGACGTTCGATCTGATGACTTCGGGGAATTAGCCATCGGGCATATGACATTCGAAAAAGCAGTAAACCCGTTCGTTTGAGCGGTCCAACCGCTTAACGCGGTTTCATTGCGGTTTCTTCGCGGTTGGCCGCCATAGCGATCAGCTGCGATGAAACCGCGCTAAGCGGTGGGACCGCTCGAAGGCGCGTGGCCCATAAACAAAATGGACGCCGTCGAGATAGCTTGTCTTATTTATTTTTACTCCCGAAAACAACGAAAGAAAAATAAAAAAAGATACTGGAAAAGTATTAAATCTCTATTCTTATATACTGCTCCTTCACAATTCCGAATAGCTTCTCGTTGTTGAATTTCAACAATGAATTTCTCTGTGTCGAAGTTCATGGCTGCGCAACTCAAAACACGTGCATACTTCACCGGCGGCTCGCCGCAATTCAAACTGACCGGCAGTGCGTGTACACAAGATGGCGACTAGCCACGAAGCGGACCGCAGCCCTCCATTTAACCGCCGCGGATGTTTTGTGGCGGTTTAGTGCGTACAATCATAACCGGTTGCATACGGCTAGCCACGCGGTTAGCCGCCCCCGCGGTTAACCGCTAGTGCGTAAGAGCGCTTAGTCATTACCGTGGACACGTTTTTCGCTGAATCATCAGACAAGACAAGCAACTTTGGTAAAACACCAGCAACCTCTTAAGGGGTCATTTTACTCATCATTATGAACAACTTTTACTATGGGAACAAACCTGAAATCGCGAAACAAAATCAGCTGTTCAGTACATTTCATACAAATTTTTACATTTTTTCGCGATTTCAGGTTTGGTCCCATATTAAAAGTTGTTCATAATGATGAGTACAATGACCCCTTAAGAGGTTGCTGGTGTTTTACCAATAACCCTGTATAGGTTTTTTCGAGGTGTCACAGACGCAGCGCTGTGGCGTTGCGGTAACAGACGCGGCTCACTGAGTAAGTGGTCGCAGGTTCGAATCCCTTCGGATAATATACTTTAAATTTTTTTGAATTGATATTGAAAATGGGAATGGAACCAGAATACATCACTTTTCGTAGACCACAGAAATCAAAGTCATTAGACATTATTTTAAAAGATAATTCCACGTTATTAGATACTACTATGAATACTATGATGAGTTTGCTGAGCACATCGTTGAATGAAAGCGACACCACCTTGGATCTAAAAGATACAATAATCTTAGAACTAGAAAGCGCACACCAGGAGATTGATAATAATTTGAATAGTGAAAATTACCGTCATAGAATGGATATTGGTCAGTTTATAAATTACTTAGATAACACGCGATAAAGTTGGGGAGGGGGGGGGAGTACGTCACTTATAAGTATCAAATCTAGCTAGGCGTGACGTCATGCCATATTTTAACTCAATGCATTGCCGTAATCTCTTGATTACTTAAAAATAAAAAACCTGTCAAGAGCGAGTCGGACTCGCGCACCGACGGTTCCGTTCCGATTTATGAAAAAGTGTGCCATTCAGAAAAATCTGAAATTATTGTATGTGATACAAGTTTATGTAAAGATTACAGGAAAAATAAAACGATGTCTCTAATCGTTTTATTTTTCCTGTAATCTTTACATAAACTTGTATCACATACAATAATTTCAGATTTTTCTCTCTGCAAACTTCGGAGATAAGGGGGAACGGTATTTTTTTTACATTTTTCATCAAAAGTCGAAAACTATGCAGCCTAAAAAAAATTTAAAAAAAAATGAGAATGTGCAAACAGCGTTCTTGCATAATAATATGATACCCCCCATTAGTAGCCCCACTTTGAATTTTTAAGACCCCCTTTCAGCAGCTGTAGCAAAAAAAAATATATTATTTCTTTCTTATTTGCAAATTAATAGTTGTAAACGTCCTCTAAAACTGTTCCAAACAAGTTGATGGCATTAGGTGTTCTTGAGATATCCAGCTGTGACAGACAGACAGACAGACTGAGTCACACCATAAGGGTTCCTTTTCTACATGACGGACAAAAACAAAAAAAAACTTTTCTATAAGAGTAACATGTACCATAAACTGAATGTAATCAAGATCTGAGGGGCAATTCTCGTATTTTCAACAACGTTCGCAATCTCATCTCAGTCACAATCTGTGAAAAATTGTATAGCGTTTACCTACATTTTTGACATTTGATTGACGCTGGCATGAGATTGTGAACGTTTTTAACCGACTTCTATAAAAGGAGGAGGTTCTCTCAATTCGGATGTTTGTATTTTTGTTTTTTTTTTTTTATGTTTGTTCGCGCATAACTCCGTCGCTTGCCAACCGATTTGAAAAAATATTTTTTTGTTGGAAAGGGTATACTTCCCAAATGGTCCCATTTTTGTCAAAATCCAGTTTTTATGATGGGATCCTGGAGAAATCGAAGGAACTCTTCAAATATTATAGGCACACCTATAGCGATTTGGGTATTTTTTATAGTAGCTCGTGTATTTGCTTTTGGAAAGCACCACTTGGTGAAGTGGAACTGATGATAAAGACCACAGATGGCTACCGGAACTACTCAATGAGAAATATTTCACGGGTTGCGATTCGATTACTTTAATATGGTTGCCAAGCAATTTCCGCTCGTCAAACAATGCGTGTGTGAGTGGTTGTTAAGGAGTTCTCCTGGTTCTTACCAGCAGAACTAGCGTTGCAAAACTTCGCAAGTATTCGGAATAATTGGGAAATATTCAAAGGAATACTTCGATTTGAAGGAATACTACTAGTAAGAATGTAGTAGGTAACCTACTTTTTATTACCTATTAAGAATTAAATTATTGCCAGTAGGTACCAGTTACGAATGTATGCGTACTTGCTTAGGTCGCTTGATGAGACTCGACTCGCCGAATATTACACCATGCCGTTACTTGAATTAACGCCATCTAGCGGGCAATGGTAGAATTGTAAATGGAGTCGCTCGGCGACGCCAGCGCTCGCCTGGCATTGGCTTGATAGTAAAGTGGCACACCACCGAGCTTCGCAGCCATTCATTCATGAGTCAACGAAGTATTAGCGCTACTGTAAACGTTTTTATGGCGAATCCAGTGCCGGACAAGGGGTTCAAGGACAAAAATGCAGTGCGCCGACTATTCTATTGTTATCGCAAGAATCCGCAAGATGGTGCCACAGAAACGTAGCATTAACTAGCGTGATTAGTCGTGTTAATGCGACGCTTTCTGCTGCTGCAGTGACCAAGGTTTGCTGATTAGCTTATGAATGGTGGAAGATTGATTCGTGGGTATTAATTAATGCACTATCACCAATGCGGGACATAATATGTAATTTGCAATGAGAACTGCGCCCCCATCTAGCGGTCAATAGTCGCATTTAAAAGATAATCCAATAAGTACCCGAAGTTGGTCGGCGCGCGGTGCCAGCAGCGAGCCGGCGTTCACTTGCACTTGCACACGTGATTTATTTCGTGGTTCATTCATAAAATCAACGAGTATTATTCGATGCCTACGTACTAGCGCGAATATTTCCGCGTAAGTAGTTATCTACTAGCGGGAATAATTCCCTGTAAGTAGTTATCTACCAGTGACTCGGTACTTATTGTTTTATTTTTATGGTTGAGTTTAAAATGTCTATTTTGTGCGGATATTAGTGACGATTCTCTTGTACATGGAGGGGCGCTAGGAGGGGGCAGCTTCAACGTGTTCTTTATGGTTTTTTTTTGGTACCTACATGTAGAGGTTTAGGGGTTTATGGGTTTTATAAAGGGGGGCCAAATTTTCATTATTTTTGCGATAGGACACACCGTTTTCGAGATATAAGCAAAAGAAAAAAAATGTACTGTATTTTATATCTCGAAAATTTTATATCTCGCATACAAAAACTTATTACGTAAGTACTTATCTAAGTAGATGTAAAGAAATATTCGGAAGTATTGCGAAGTTTTCAAATCGAATATTACTCGGAGTCATGAATGAACGCAACATACTCGTACGACAACAACACACACGACGTAATGTTAGTTTGACTATTGACCGCTAGATGGCGTTAATTAACGCCATCTAGCGGTCAATAGTCAAACTTTAATAGATAAACTTGCGTGACCGCACATGTACTTAGCTCGGCGAATAATTGCGAATACTACTCAAAACTTGCGAATACTTCCGAAGGGAATACTTCGGAATATTACTCTCCGGCAACGCTAAGCAGAACTCCTCAACAATTAACGTCCCAGCATCGGGAAAAGCAATATTTTGTAACATGTGATGAGCAATTGACATTAGACTATTGTAACTTATACAAATTATAAACAGACCCACTAAAAAGCGAGAAATAAAAACTTTTTAACAAAAAAAAAAACCGACTTCCAAAAATCACTACAAAGTGAAAAATAACTTTGATTTCGGAAGTCGGTGGCAAAAAAAAAGAAAGTAAATAAAAAACGGAAGACACCGACTTCCGAAATCAAAGTTATTTTTCACTTTGTAGTGATTTTTGGAAGTCGGTTTTTTTTTTTTGTTAAAAAGTTTTTTAGGTACGAGAATTGGCCATCTGATATCTACTAAAACGCCTATTTATAAAGTATTTTTATACATGGGTGATTGTCTGCAACTGCAAAAGTAACTTTGTAATTCACAGTATCAATATGAAATACAAAGTTATCTTTGCGATTGTTATAGATGAAAAATATTCTTCGTTTAGTATTTTCATAAAAAATAAATTAAAGTACAAGAATCGTGTTTTTTAAAACTGAAGTATTTTTTTAAAATAAGTATGTAAGTAGACATTGACGATGGTACGGGACCCTTCCTGTGCGAGTTCGACTCGCACATGATCGGTATTTTAACTACTATGAAATTGTACAGCACTGGGAGACTCGAATTTCGCGGGCAGCGGAGCGGCGGCGGCGGCGCGTCTCGCATTGTCCCGCCCCGCTCCCTCGCCGCTGTTTTCGAGAACCGGTCCATTTAAATGTACGCATAAGATCCTGCCGCTCCCGCGCCGCCGCCGTCGCCGCCCCGCTGCCCGCAACATTCGAGGCAGAGGCCTAATAGACGACATTAAAAAAAGTTGCTCCGACACCGACTCAGAAGGGGTTTGCAGAGATTTATTTGAATTTCGATTGGAGTACCATAACATTATACAGTGTGAGAGCTTAATTGTGTGTGAGCTAATTTTACCGACGGAAAAAATATTTTAAAAATCTAAAAAAAATATTAAACTTTATATAGCACTTTTAAAATTCTTGTTTGCCTGTGTAAACATAACGGTATATAACTTTTCAAATAAATAACCTGTCACGATGAAACAAACTCAGGAATGATTGGAAATAACAAGGCGTCCTCATTTGAAAAAAAATATTAAAAAAAAACCGCCGCCGCTTATTGAGAAATAAGGTTTTGTTTTAACAAAAATCTGGTATTACTTATTTCACTAATTTTTAAAATAATTGTAAAACTCAATAAAACCCTTGTATTATCTACCTTTTTTTATTACTTTAAATTATTCTACATCATATTAGCTTTCTAAAAGTAAAAATGCTACGTTTATAAATCAGTCACAGCATTTCCTATCAACTGTTAAAGAAAGGCCTTGCACGCTGCTACATACCTAAAGTACCCGTCACGAGAAGCTATAAATTATGTAAACAAACATCTTTTACTAAGTAAACATTTTATACTGCGAGATAATAATAAATTGACCATATTCAATCGACATGAAATATAGACGGGTTATATGAAAGTAACAACCTATTTAATTTAGTCGGATCATATTTTAACGACGCAACGCGCTATCGTTTGTGTTTCTTGGTACCGGAACGCGTCCGTCGCAGGGATTGTAAACTATCGGGACGCCAGTTTGAAATAAACGCGTCATTCGAGTTTCGAATGCTTCGCGATACATGTCACTGATTCTGACACAGAAATGGAAACATCTGAATCTGACGAATAATTATTCTTAAATAATATATGTTAATTAATATTTGTTACTTAATAATTTATTAAATCTTAAACAAATTCATTTTTTTTGTTGGTCCAAATGTTGTGAACTCCTGAACACTTGTTTACATAATTTATAGCTTCTCGTGACGGGTACTTTACAATTATTATACTTCAGCAAGTAGACACTTCAATTATTTTTTTTTACACATTTTTTCCATCGGTAAAATTAATCATTGTTTCCCTAATTTCAATATCTGCACATTATGAAGACTCACACTGTATAAACCGACAAAAAAATGTCAAACCAACATTTGTGGAGATACGAGTATTATATAATGATACGAGATATATAGAAGATTGTGCCCAATTTCAGTTCTGGACGAATCTCTGCCAATATCTGGTGTATCTGTTCATACACGAAATTTCTTAAGGTGTCATTGTACTCATCATTATGAACAACTTTTACTATGAGACCAAAGTTTGATAAAGATAAATGTACTGAATAGCTGATTTTTTTTTTTCGCGATTTCAGGTTTGGTCCCATAGTAAAAGTTGTTCATAATGAAGAATACAATAACCCCTTAAGAGATTTCGTGTATCAATAGATACACCTTATACGGTATGGAGTTCACATCTATGCAATAAATCCAACCACATACTTGATATCGCATTTGCTGACGACATACAAAAAATTAACTAAATCGGTCCAGTAATTAGGTCAAAAAGTAGAGATATAATTTTGAGTAAATTTGAACACTGTAGAATTGGATCACTAGGTCAGTGAGTCAATGAACTTGAATCCTTGAACATGTGTGCAAAGAAAAAAAACCATGTTCGGCAAACAATGGATTGGGCACTGTGGTGCACCGCAGGTGGCCAGCTCGGTGGTCTAAACAGAGTGATTACTTTTACTGAATTTATTTTGATGTTTATTTTGTTTGAAAAAATAACTTTTTTAATTTAACATTTAATTTTGCTATACTTCTGAAAACTCCAGTAGTTTAATTCATTGCACATGGTGTTGGTCCCATACTGTATATAGGGGGTGGATGTCAGCGGATGGAGTGGGCGAGCTCATTCTTCTTCCTTCAAGAGCAAATGCAACCCCCTAGCTGTCGGTTCTGGAAGACAGTATGCTGCCAAGTGTGCATACCGTAGATCCAGCTGATGACTTACCCCAGGTCAGCTACGTTCAGGATAACGCTCGCACGCACTGCTCGTAATTAGCTGTCACGGCTTATTTTTTAATTTAGTTGTTTTTAGTTTGTATCTGTTTTATTGCGTACGCTTTTAACGTGAACGTCTTTCTGCATTGTTCTCACATCTATATTTTCAACATGAACGATGTAACCAATATTTTGTAAAAATATTTTGATTCAAAAGAGTGTCCTCCATAGGTACCTACTACGCTTTGGAATGGGCACTAGCTTCTTCTTTCTGACTGACCGACCCCTTGACAATTCAAAAGTGCCTGTAATTGTTTTATTTGAAATAAATGCTTTGAGTTTGAGTTTTTCGTACTATTCTTTCATTTTCGGTCAAGAAAGAAAGTTAGTCCTATCAACGAAGTGGTTGACCTCGACAATATATCGTCGCTAATCTAACTAAGTGACGTAACTGATTTGAAGAAAAATTTACAGGGCAACCTATTTTTCTTTTTGTTTTGTAAACTGTAGAAACATCGGTCTCGATTTTTGCACTATCATGGGGACCGTAAGGCGTATGTACAGATACGCCGATTAGACAGATCGATTCAACTTGGAAAATGTATCAAATTACTATAGTTAGATCGACTATCGGCTTAGTCCAAAATGTCAGATACGTCAGTTAGTTAAATTAGCGACGATATATCCGTCAATAGAAATGGACAGTGAGGCAAAACAGAGTATAAATAAAGATTACAGTACACATATTAATAACGTTTATTTAAAAAATATATCAAAATCTAGTTCATTTGTCATTTTTGTAAAATTGAGAGGATGGAGTCGGTAACACATTTAGCAAAACCCAAAATATTTATTCGATAGTAAACGTAAGAAAACGTAACATTTATTAAAATGTTGGCAGTACTGTTTCTTGCACTCGTGCAAGCAAGTCGTTTCAAACCTCGACTGTACATTGAGGAGTGTAATCTAGCGAATTATGTAAATCTCGAGGATGCAGCGATGGACAGTAGTTACTACATAGGGGGTGGCGGGACATGTCGTGCAACCAATACCATGCATTCAGTGCATGAATCTGAACCACCTGCGTTCAAATTTTTGTCGCTTATTAAAAAAAAAAGACCTACACGGTCATAATGTATGAAACATCTAATAACCGACGAAAAATTTCAACGCAGGGCTCCAGAATCATGTTCTGAATCCATGGTAACAGGTTGCGCGACGCTGTCCCTGCCACCTTGTATATTCGGCTTCCATTCGGCTCGTGCCGATTGGAAAACTTTGGTCAAGAAATGATAATAAAATTAACATTACAGAAACTGATTGATAAAATCTCTATGTTGATATATTTCTGTGAACGTGGTGACTGTGAAATCGTTGCATTCTTGTGCTTCTCTTGTTAAATTGCGGAACGTGGGTGATCCGGACACGATGCCTCTGAGGTAGTTGCGCGTTATACCGCGTTCAGTCTCTGGTAAGAACAGTCCGCCCCCACTGTCACCGTCGCAGATTGGCCCCGTACCTGGGAGGGGAAGAAAAGGCATTTCAATATTTTGCTTAGCTGTTGTAACCCCAAGTTCGCACATTTTAACGCGACGAGTTTTTATTGCGCACTGGATTTTTAACTCTCTGTGCTAAGCAATACGTTGAAAATGTAGTGCGCGATAAATAAGTCAAAAAGAAACGTTCTCTAGGATAATTAATTAAGCATATTAATAAAAGTGTTTTATTAATGTTAAATTAGTGCATTACTAGTTTGTGTAGCACATGTGTAATCGTCTAAATAAGCAGCAACAATCAGCTGCCGTCCGATTACTAAAAGGCCGTTAAGTAACATTTTGTCAAATTTGAGTTATATATACTACGTAAAAGAGCAACTTTTTCTCTATCAATCAGTCTGGGTCATATTTTTCTATCTTTATTTACGCTAAAGATATGGAGAGTACTCACACGGCTAACTACATCATTTTTGAGATCGTTCAACACTTAAATGCGGTTATGTCACTTTATAACACTATAATACGGCTAACCGCTCGTAACCGTCTATTGAAAATTGATATTAATCCATTAAACAATCGTAGAAAACGGTTACATGAAACTACAATAGTATTAGACCGTTACATCACTTTAGAAGCATTTTAATGATTTAAAGTAATACAAGGCCCATTGGCATTTACGACATCTAAAAGACAGTTTTCTTCAATTACCACTCTACCATTACTCACACTTAACTGGCTAGTCGTTGGTAAGCCAACGTGACTTTGGAGCATATACAATTCTAAAAGACAGTGACCGTTATTTAGTTGTGATTTTTTCAAATAATATGTAAACGAATACAATACAAAAAACGGTTAAGTGACATTCCAACGCTAAAAGACGTCTATGTACATTCTTGGTGTAACCGCCCCGCACCTCGCACACTCCAGGTTATCCGTAACTCCGCAGGGGAGTGACGTGTCTGTGAGCGATTGTGTGAATTCCCACCAAAAATGGACACGACCGGGAGGACTGTGTTGATCTGATTATGATTTGCGGCCGTAAAAAATCTGTATTTTTTAATTATAATCATTAAAATCATCAATACAACTTTCTAAGTTCATAGAATCCTAATGAATCATGAAATCTTGATATTTAGTATTATATTAAACTTACTTTTTGATTTTAATGATTATAATTTTGTAAATACATAATTATATTTTATGGTCGAAAAACATACTTTAATAAACATACTTGCAAACTGAAAAAAACGTAAGAAAATTTGAATTTCGCGGGCTACAAAAGGGGCAATTCTCGTACCTAAAAACGTTCACAATCTCATGCCAGCGTCAATCAAATATCAAAAATGTAGGTAAACGCTATACAATTTTTGACAGATTGAGTCTTGAGATGATATTGCGAACGTTGTTAAAAATACGAGAATTGCCCCTCTGGAGTTTCCGCTTAGTAATCTGCATTGCTGTCTGTAAATCCCCATTTACACGACGCAAGTTTCTTGCCAGTGGCATACTATAACATTGAAGTAACTATGGCTTGCTTCGTATAAACACCGTTGCAGTAGTGCAACTTTTATGTTTCATCAAGTTACGCCGGCTCCGTAACAGACCAGGCACAGGAAGACGACAGGTAGCGGCACAGCCGTCAGGCTACGGCAGCAGATGGCAGTGGCCAGGTGGCACAGGGCCACAGAGTAGACGCTGCGTCCTGTGCACCGCAACGCTTGGCCAGGCTCCGTCAAATCAAGCAGTGCGGCGCCAGGTAGCTAAGCGGCCGGTAGAGGATAGGTAGCGGCCACGTGGCTCAGGGCTGTAGTTCGGGGTCAGGAACGCCGTTGTTCCCGCGATTCCAGCTCAGGCTCCGTCAAAGCGGCGGCGTGAGTGTTTAGGCAGTCGTGCTCAAGGTTCGGGGTCAGGACGACGTGTCGTAGAACCCCTAAACAGAGGGGTTCAACATACTTAGGTTGGCGCTGCCGAGAAAAGGGCAGGCCATGATTCAACCGTGGCTTATATAGCCATTTGGGACGCCGTAGTGAAGTGACAGATTACATGTCATAATAATAATAATAATAACCCCACCGCAGTATCTCTACGTTGACGTCGTGGTGGGGCTTGCGCGCTCCGAATTTTAGGTCTGTACCGGTAGAGTTCACTTTGCCGGAACAGGTCTAGGATGAGGAGCCAGACCAAGAGAGATACAGAGACCCGCAGGGCAGCATGTGGCGAGCTGTTGGGCAGTAGCGACCCCACGGACCCTATCTCCCGGGAGAAGTCTTGTTCCTCACCTCTCGCTTGCCTTTATTGGCCGGCTGGAGTGAACACTGACGAGGAACAGAGCTCCCACCTCTTTCTTGCCTTTATTGGCCGGTTTGAGTGGAGATTCGCAAGAGCAAACGTGCTCGGAGGAAGGAAGTATTCCAGTAAGTGTTTGTAGGGATCTTGACCATCTTCCGGGCTCTGGGATTGTTCTGAGAACCGTGGGATACCTCTCCACTCCTCACAAGCACCTCAGGACATGTTGCCCCCTTGCCGCTACGACACTATGTGCTAGCGACCTTTTCGGGGGCCCATTATTGTGTGTGCAAGTCACCCCCTGCCATTTTATCCGTGTATTACAAAACATTGATCCGGCAGGGGCCATAGTCCTTTCATAGTTCTAGGCAACCAGTCCACTTTAGCCACTCAAATCCATAGTCCAATCTCTTTATTTCCATATACTGCAATAGTCCTGCACCAACCGGGGGTTGTCCTTGGGTGCACTTGCATGGTGCGTACAGGGATAATCGTCGGTTGGTGCCTCATTTCATTGAAAGCGTCTAACGGGCCTCTGCGAGTTGGCTTTGGCCCCTCGTACGCCTTCTAAAGGTCCGGGACTCCAGGGTCCCGAGAATTGTCAAGACACATAATAATAATAATAATAACACAACCTTGTAGCCAGGATAATCCATCAGCAACTTGCTTTGAAATACAGCCTTGTGGAATCGGAAGTGCCGTACTATAGGTATATGCCCGACCCAGTTCTCGAAAATGGAAATATCACATTGTACTGGGACCGATCCATCATCACTGACAGGACTATTATTGCCAATAAGCCTGATATAGTGGTGGTGGATCGAACAGAGCGGCGCGCAGTGATTGTTGACATAACAGTCCCGCATGACGGGAACCTCGTGAAAGCCGAGAAAGATAAACAAATTAAGTATATTGACTTGGCTCGCGAGGTTGTCGACATGTGGGATGTGGACTCAGCAATCATTGTGCCGATAGTCGTATCAGCCAATGGCTTAATTGCCAAGAGCCTCGACCAACACCTAAGGAGGCTCTCGTTGGGCAGCTGGATCAAGGGCTTGATTCAGAAAGCGGTGCTTCTGGACACGGCCCGCATTGTTAGGAGGTTCCTCTCTCTGGAGCCCTGACCGCCGGTAGCTTGGACCCTGTTCCCGATACCGGTGGGCTACTATTTTTTATATTTTTAAATGTTTTTTATTTAATTTTTTATACTTAAAAATATTTAAAAATGTAAATGATATGTTTGTAAATGGAATAAAGATAATAATAATAATGTTGTTGACATGTGGAATGTGGACTCGGCTGTCATTGTGCCGATAGTAGTAACGGCCAACGGCCTGATAGCCGATAGCCTCGACCAACATCTTTCGAGGCTCTCGTTAGGCGGTTGGATCAAGGGCCAGATTCAGAAGGCAGTACTCCTCGATACGGCTCGTATTGTGAGGAGGTTCCTATCTCTGCAGCCCTAACCACCGGTAGCTTGGACCCTGCTCCCGACACCGGCGGACCACTATTTTTTATATTTTTAAATGTTTTTTATTTATTTTTTAAGAAATATTTAAAAATGTATTTTATATGGAAAAAATATAAATAAACGAAATAATAATAATAATAATAATAATTTTCTTTATTTGTATAGAATGCAGGTGTTACAATAATGGTGTTAGTTAAAGGTATATGTTCCCAGTACATTCTGCCTATTGGCATACAAAAATATAGTGGTTAACTTACAGATAATTTAGAAACTAGGTACTTAAATTTAAAATGAGATCATGGATCAGCTAAGTCTAAAATTATTTACATAATGTATGAGATAAAGTGAAGCAAATGTTACAATTCATCATTTATAAAATCGGTAACAGAGTAATAACATTTCTCTATCAGCAACGACGACAGGAGTTTCTTGAATTTTACTAAGGGCTGATCCTTAATACAATTTGGTAATTTGTTAAATATAATAGGTGCCATACCAATAATGTTTTTTTTAAGCAAAGCAGTGTTATATCTACCAGTACACAATAGACTTTGATATTTTGATCTCATAGCAGTAGTTCGCATCCTCGTATTTTTTAATGCAGGAAATAGATGTTTGTTAGTTTTTACGAATATAGATACTTCGAGAATGTATATACTAGGAAAAGTTAGTATTTTGTGTTTCTTGAAAAAAGGAATGCAACTATCTGTAACCTTGAGATTGAAAATGGATCTTATGCACCGTTTTTGGGCTTTAAATATAGACTCTCTTTCTGAACAATTGCCCCAGAACACTACACCAAACCTTAGAATAGAGACCACCAAACCGTGATATGCAACCATTAATGTATCAATATTAACTTTCTTGGACAGATTGTAGAGAGCATACGCAGACGTGCTTAATTTTTTGCAAACTTCTTCAGCCTGCGGTTTCCAAGTTAATTGACTGTCAATCAATATACCCAGGAATTTAGCCACGTTAACGCTATCAATAGTTTGTTCTTTATAATTAATTTTTAGGTGTAAAGGAAGAATTTTTTGATAGAAATGCATTATATTAGTTTTATTGAGATTTATAATAAGATTATTGTCGTTGAGCCAGTTTATTATTAATTTTAGAGAATTATTTATTTCATCTTCATAAAACTCTTTGTTGAGGCAGTCTATTAGGATCGTACTGTCGTCGGCAAATAACACGCAAGGGTATGGGATGTGTCGGGGTAGATCATTTATATAAAGCAAGAATAATAATGGCCCTAGAACGCTGCCCTGCGGAACGCCATATTTAATTTCCCTAGGGCTCGATAAATATTTAACCTCACGTTTTGATTTGACGCATATTTTTGAGATTTCTGTATACTGAAGACGTCCACTTAGATACGACTTTATTAGACGTAAAGCATTCCCTCGTATACCGTAAGCATCAAGTTTGACTAAAAGCGTTTCATGGTTCACGTAATCGAAAGCTTTGGTCATATCGGTAAAAATGGCACAAATTGGTATTTTTTTATCCACATTAACCATTATTTTATTTATTAGATCGTAAATAGCCATGTTTATATTTTTATTTTTACGAAAACCTTTTTGTTCGTCACATAATACATTATATTTTGACAGAAATGAAAGAAATGACTCATAAATGACCTTTTCAATAATTTTGGAAAATACGGGGATTAACGCTATTGGTCTAAAGTTAGCCATGTCTTCTTTATTATTCTTCTTATGGAGTGGTTTAACTATTGTGGTTTTAAGGCTATCGGGGAATATTCCGGCGGATATGCTTGCGTTAATAATGTGGCTTAGAGGGTTAGATATAGTAGAACATACAAATTTTATAACGTTTGTTGAAATACCGTCATGTCCATAACTCTTCTTGTTCTTTAAAGATTTAATCACCCTTGTAATGTCTTGAGGAACAACAGGGGCCATAAATATAGAATGAGGGTTATACTTTATTCCTACAGTGTTTTTAGTTGTGTTCAGGGGTGGATCTGAGATCTGATCAATAAAGAAATCGTTGAATGATTGAGCTATTTCATTAGGGTCAGTTACTATTAAATCATGTTTTTTTATTCTTGTTATGGGTTCACTTATAGATTTTGTACTATTTATTATTTGCCAGGATGTTTTAGATTTATTTTTGGAATTTTTAATTAGAAAGTTGTTCTGTGCTTTCTGGGTCAGTTTGATAATTTTTTTAAATTTTTTTGAGTACTCTTTAAATGTCGTTTTATTTTCTCTAGTAGGATTAAGTCTTTGTTTCCAGAGTAATTGGCGTTGTTTTTTGCTGCAGATTCTAATACCTCTAGATACCCATTTGATCTTGTTTTCAGATCTTAATATGACTGTTTTGAAGGGGAAACATAGATCGTACAGGAGTTGAAATATTTCTAAAAAGTTATCATAGGCTTCATTTGGATCCTCTGTGCTATATATGTCTGAAAACGATAAGCTTTGGAGATGATTTCTAAAGATAATTAAATTTTCTTCAGATATGTCTCGTCTTGACGTTTTCCATGTTTTAATTTGACTAAACTTACTAACTTTCATTGTAAATATTTGAGCCGTATGATCGGATAATCCAAAGTCTATTATTTCACTTTGGCAGCTTTGTTTTGAATTATGCGCAAAATTATCTAAGCAAGTTTTACTATGAGGTCTGGTCGGTTTATTTATTTCTAGCTTCAAATCGTAGTTCATCAGAAAATATTCAAAATCTATGCTTATTCTGTTCTTTTTCAGAATGTCTATATTAAAATCTCCGCACATAATAATTTTTTTGTTTGGTTTGGAAATCTTTTTAAGTATAATATCTAGGTTTTCATAGAATCGGTGTAGATTCGTGATTTTTGGTGGTCTATACACACATAGGATTGTAAGTTTCTGTGAAGGTAATTCAATTGCGCAACATAGATACAGACGGGCACACAAGAACTTGCACATGGTGTTCATTGATCTGGAGAAAGCGTATGATAGGGTACTTCGGGATGTGTTGTGGTGGGCCTTGAAAGAGAAAGGTTTGCCCGGGAAGTATGTAGAGTTAATTCGTGCTATGTACAGTCAATCTCGTACCTACGTCCGGTCGGCTGTTGGCAATATCGACAAGTTTAATGTGGCTGTTGGCTTGCACCAAGAGTCAGCTTTAAGTCCTTACCTCTTCCTGTTGATTATGGATGCTCTGACGATCTACAGGAATTTACAGCATGCACCAGGCGGCCTCACCCTGGTGCATGCTGTTTGCCGATAACATTGTTATTGTCGGTGAAGATGTACCTGAGATTCGAAGCAGATTGGAGAAATGGCAACAGAAGCTGGAGAATGTTGGCTTGAAAATCAGCAGAACCAAAACCGAATATATGTTCTACGATTTCAGCGGTATCTCCAGTGCTGGAGCCATAGTGCTTGATGGCGCGCTTCTCCCAGTCTGCTTCAACTTTCGGTATCTCGGTTCACTCGTGCAAAGCGATGGCGAAGTAGATCGGACGGTTAAGTACAGGATTAACACTGGATGGATGAAATGGCGGCAGGTCACGGGAGCAATCTGCGACTCCCGCATTCCCCTTAAACTTAAAGGGAAGACATATAAAACAATGGTTAGACCTGCTGTCTTGTATGGATCAGAATGCTGGGCCACAAAGGGGATGAATGAAAAGCAATTGCATACAGCTGAGATGAGAATTCTAAGAGGGATGTGTGATGTTACGCGAATGGTTAGAATAAGAAATCAGTACATTCGAGTATGAGGAAGTTTGACAGTGGCAGCAGTAACTGAAAAGTTGTGCGGAAATCGGTTGTCATGGTATGGGCATGTGATGCGGAAGAAAGTTTTGAGTATGACTGTCGATGGCTATAAGAGTAGGGGAAGACCAAATAAACGATGGATGGACTGTTGTGTGAAAGATGACATGGCTAAAAGGGGGTGAATACCGAGATGACGACTAATAGAGAAGTATGGAAAAAAAGGACATGTTGCGCCGACCCCAAATAGATTGGGATAAGGGCAGGAGAATTATGATGAATGAGATAATTTGATACAGGTACCATAGATAATAGTCGCCTTTAGTAATCGACTAATTATGCAACAGTACCCCCCCCCCCCCTGCAAAGAAAGGATTTCCTTGGCGAAATCCGCTAGAAGGTTGTTTATATTTTATTACCTACCTTATCAGTCACACTTTACATGCACACAAATTCAAAAACACAAATTTAAAGGCACAAAAAACTAGGCCAAAATCTTACACATAGTTGTCCATTTGACTTTAGAGCATTATGTTTTAGACAGTAATTCCTACACTAAAAGACAGTTTTGGTGCACATATTATTCAGAAACTGTATTTTAGATCATATATCTGGATATTATTAGTATATCTAAACAATAAAATAGACAGTTAAAGTCTAATAACGTTTTTTCACAAGAGCAGTTCATTGAGTTTCAATTGATTTACAATTTAAAAAGAAGGTTAAGTGATTTAACTGTTATTTAGCTTTGTACAAAGTAAATGTATGGCGGTTACAATTCCATTACAACTCTATAAGACGGCTGTATAACAGCCAGCCGTTTTTTAGTATTGTACGAGGTCCCATCATGGAATAGATAAACATGACAAAAACACAAAACCTTAATTTAAAACAATATTATGTCACTTAGCACGCATTAAAACCCATACAATGAAAGCTTAACAGCTATCAAGTATTTCGGTCTATTAAACATAGCTGTATGTCTAATCAAATTCAAGGGACAGTATTTCCCACCTTTTAGGCCGTAACTCAAAATCAGGTTTAATCACTTAACGGCCTTTTAGTAAGCGGACGGCGTAGGTTTATGATTTATTTTTTAAAACTTTGTGTTTTGAAGTTCTTCACTTACCGTTATGATAACTGGTGCATATCTTGTCCCCGGTGATGAACTTCGTAAAAAAGTCCGGCGTGGTGCTAATGCACTCCTCAATGGGCACTAACGGTTGTTGGACGATCTTCAGAAAGGCAGCTTGCTCATCATTTTCTTCTGTGAAAGTCGATCCCGCAATCTAAATATGTTATTTTGGATGCATTAATCAAGTCAAGTCGATTAAGGGCTGATTTTTCAATAGTCGTTATAACTTTTATCTGAAGAATAAATATGACAGTTTGATATAAATCTATCTATATAAATTCCAGTCCAGGTGGAGCACGGCCATAATATCGTTGCACGACCAGCGCCTGGGTCTACCTCGACAGACCCAGGATTGGAAATATTGGAATAGCGTAAGACAGAGAGGTACGGGCTACGGCGAAAGATGGAGGAGGCCTTCTACCTTAAATAGGCACCCAATACTTAATATTAATTGAACAATAGATTATTTATTTTATTTTATTCAATCTAATTAATTTATTTATTTAAAAATCTATTTTTATTTATCTAATTGTTGTTAAAATTATAAGAAATATTCATAAGTGTATCAATGAAACAATTAGCACTCAATAACAAATCAAATATTTATTCGTCACTGTTCACAGCTGGTTTTAAGAACATATGAATACCTACTTTTCTAAATTTAAATCTTTTCACATTTTTTAACCGGTCGGTAATGTCGGTATATCTTTTTTTGAATACCTACCAGCCACGCTTCAAATATGACCGACCGCAGTTAAGTGAGTATTGGATGGAAGTCAAACCACAAACTATTATTGCACAAATAAGTGTTATTATATTATTTTTATAATACAATTAATTTAGATCTTGCTAATTAAATTATTTTAAATATTTTCAGACGAAATAAATAGCAAAAGCTTACAAAATACATGTTTAAATTTTTATGAATGAATTATTCACGAAATAGTTACGTGGAATTATTGAAATACAATTTTTTTTTTTTTTTTTTTGATATTATGCAATGAAATTTTAATGTATTTTTTGGGAAATAAAATGCTTAAATAAAATAAATCTATATAAACAAAAAGAGAAGTCCTGACTGATTGACTGACTCATCAACGCCCTGCCCAACAAACCCTTGAACTTAGAAAGCTGAAATTTTGCACAGAGGTTCCCTTTATAATGTAGACAAGGAATAAGGAAGGATTTCCCGGTAGGACGTTCCCATGGGATATTCTCTGATATCCACGCGGGCAAAGCCGTGCGGGAATTGCTAGTTTTCTATACAAAAGCAGCCACACCACCGCCGCTACCGCCATATTTGTCCCATAAATAAAAGTTATCTGACAACTGAAAACTTTGCCCTTTTCTTGAAATATATTATTAGGTCTTTACCTATGAAATTGCCGTTCTGCAGTACTGGCCATTTCAAATCAAAATAATTTTTGTTTGGCTAAGAATTCTAATTTCAAATTAATTTTATTTTAAAAACATGGATTTTTTTTTCCAAAGGTAGTCATTTGTTTATTGATTAGTGTTACATTTTCATCGCATTTCAATCTTTTTCGTCATCATGGATACGTTAAAAATTGGTGCAATTATGGAATATGAGTACCGTCGTGGCAGCAACGCGGCACAAGCGGCACGCAACATCAACGACGTTTACGGAGCTAACACTACAAACCAACGCACCACCTGTTATTGGTTTGCTCGCTTCCGTTCTGGAAATTTGGACCTGAAAAATGAACCTCGCGGTCGTCCGAAGACTTTGGTCGACAACATTGAGTTATACTAGTACGTAGTACATTATAACTCAATGGTCGACAATTACGAATTAAAGGCGATTGTGGAAGCTGATGATACACAATCTACGGCTGAATTAGCAGCAGCTTTCGACGTTAGCGTCAAAACAATATTGGTCCATTTGCGTCAAATTGGCAAGGTAAAAAAGCTTAACAAATGGGTGCCCCACGAACTCAATGATCGCCAGCGCGAAGTACGCGTCGAGACGTGCCTTGCACTGCTCAACAGACACACAAATGAAGGAATTTTGAACCGCATTGTTACCTGCGATGAAAAATGGATTCTGTTTGATAACCGCAAGCGCTCAGCAAGTTGGTTGGATCCTATTTTTTTTTTTTGTTCCGGGGTGGAAAATCCTCATGGATGTCCCCCGCCCGGGGGTGAGCAGAGGGGTCTGTCAGACTCTTACTGACTAAAAACCACCCCGGTGTTCCCTTCCCACACTTGGACCGGGGATCATGGGAACTTGTGCGCCTTCCACGATCCCCAGCTAGTGCCAGCCCGCCTTCGTGGGCCTCCTCAGGCCCGCGAGGGGAGTGAAGTGTAGAACTCCCCCGCGACGTCTCCAATAGGGGCGCGCGCGGAACACTACGCGCCGCCGCCTCGGGTCCAGCTGGATGGGGGCCGGCGGACGTCCCCGAGTCCGCCGTCCCTCCGGACCTGTTTACGGGGGCTGGAAGAGGGCGTTGTCCGCCCTCCGCCGACGCCCGGCCCTCCTTCTGCGGGTCGGGAGAGTCGTCTCAATCTCCCTCTCCCTTTCCGCAGCCTCCTTCTGCGAAACGACGGTTTCACAGAAGGAGATCACCGCATCCCACGACTCAGCGCTCCCAACCATCGAACGAGCGACGGCCGGCAGCGACAGGTCCGCTCCGATCTCTGCTACGAGGGCACGGCGCGGCTCCTCCCATGCGGCACACTCTGCCAATGTATGCCACGCCGTGTCCTCCCAACAGTGGACGCAGTGATGACACCGAGTGTCCGGCTCCCTGTTTATGCGACACAGGTACTTCCCGAAGCAACCATGCCCCGAGAGCACCTGGGTCGCCCGAAACGACAGGGAGCCGTGCCTCCTCCCGACCCATTCGCCGAGCACTGGCCGGATCGCCTCGACGGTAGCGAGGCCGGCAGTAGGGCGCAGAAGCCTGTCCCGCCATTCCGCCACCAGGACCTCGCGGAGCTGTGACCGGCGATGCTCAACCTCTCGCTGTATCGGTTCACCGCTCCGCGTCCGCGCCTCCTCACGCCATTGGTACAGTGACGCGAGGGCTCTCGCCTCTAGGTCCCAGGGCGGGGATCCGGCCAGTGCACAAGCCGCCTCGTAGGAGATCGTGCGATACCCCCTGATAGCTCTGACGGCCATCGCCCTCTGCGGCTTTCGCAGTATTGCGATGATGCCAGCCGTCAGGTCAGAAGCCCAAACCGGGGCTCCGTACAGAGCCATGGATCGCACGATCCCCAGGTACAACCGCCTACAGGCGGTGCTCGGCCCTAAGTTGGTTGGATCCTGGTTCAGCACCTAAACAATGCCCTAAACGAAAACTTACCCCTAGAAAAGTGATGGTCACTGTTTGGTGGTCTAGCGCCGGTGTGATTCATCACAGCTTCTTACCAAACGGGGTGAGCATTACTGCAGATGTGTACTGTGAAGAACTGAACACAATGATGGAGAAGCTGGCACATCTCCAACCAGCATTGGTCAATCGCTCGTCTCCGCTGCTCCTGCACGACATCGCGCGACCTCATACTGCACAGCAGACGGTCTCCAAGTTGCAAGAACTGGGGTTGGAAGCTCTCCGTCATCCGCCCTACTCACCAGACCTTGCGCCTACAGACTACTACTTTTTCCAGAATTTGGATAACTACTAGGCGGGAAAAAAATTAAATACCCGAGAGGCAGTACAAAATGCCTTTGAAGAATGTGTTGCCTCCCGACCAGCTGATTTTTTTAAGAAGGGCATCAATACACTGCCACTGCGTTGGCAAAGATGCATTGATTGCATGGGTCATTACTTCGATTAATACAAATAAAAAATACATGAAAAAAAATCGTTTAAATTTTTTCATACAAAACGGCAATTTCATAGGTAAAGACCTATTACCTATATGTTTATATAATAACTACCAAAAATAATAATAAAAAAAACCGGTCAAGAGCGAGTCGGACTCGCGCACCGAGGGTTCCGTTCCGCTTTCTGAAAAAGTGTGTTACTTAGAGACATCGTTTTATTTTTCCTGTAATCTTTACATAAACTTCTATCACATAGAATAATTTCAGATTTTTCGCTTTGCAAACTTCGGAGATAAGGGGGGGGGGGGTATTTTTTTTTACATTTTACATCAAAAGTCGAAACTATGCGGCCTAAAAAAAAAATAAAAAATAGTTTGAGAATTTGCAAACAGCGTTCTTTTATATGATACCCCACATGCCCTAGTAGCCCCACTTTAATTTTTTAAGACCCCTTTCAGTCCCACTTGCAAAATAAACATAATTATTTTAAGTTCTTTCTTATTTGCAAAATAGTTGGGTCAACGTCATCTAAAACTATTCTAAATTTCAAGTTGATAGAATTAGTAGTTCTTTAGATATCCAGCTGTGACAGCCAGACAGACAGACAGACAGACTGAGTCACACCATAAGGTTTCCTTTTTTACCATTTTGGTACGGAACCCTAAAAAAAATTATTTTTAATATATTCATAAATGCACTAAACAAACCCAAAAACGGCGTCTTGACATCGTCATTCGTGCGCCAAAAGATTCTTGATGCAGTGTACTTAATATATTATTTATTTATACGCTCTAGGCCACTTTTGTTCTGTGCTTGGATTTCTTACCTTCCCGAAGTTCCCCGCTTGCAGCTGGCGGTCATTGAATGTTGTGTCAAAGTCCAAACACACTGGCCCGACGTAGCTGTTATACACGAACGGCGTCTCCAGGATCAAGACCGCTATGTCATGTTGGCTGTTTGTGCGGCGGCCTCGGTAGCGGGGTGGGAGCTCGATGGACTTTAACTGTGGAAGTATACCGGGTGTAAGGGACAGCCCTCCGCAAACTGATAGGGTGAATTCAGTTTAACATACTAAGATGACCGGTACATGATTTTTTTTCAGGAACGTTTTGGGAATTCAATAAATCTGATTTGTTTGTGTTTTTGTGCACAAATCGGAGCGTCTATAACTGGTTGGGAGGGGTAGGTAATAGGTATGTGGTGAGTTCGATGAACTCTGTAGCTAGACAGAAAGTGAACAGCTGATTTCACGCGTCATTCGTTAGAGTATTTCTACATCCATTGCTGGTTTTTTTGTCTTCAGTTTTGTTTTTTTGCTGTTTTTTTACATAAATGGAGTTCTGCGAACACACAATGTAATTTTACATTGTAATAAAGAAAATGTAACTGAAAAAAATATTAAAAAAATGAAAATTTTCCTGAGAAAATTTCCAGTGGAATATGATTCAAAATGAGGAGCTGAATGCACCCTGTTAGTTTGCGGAGGGCTGTCCCTTACACCCTGTATTAACTCAATACTCAATATTTTATTGCATGCCATAATGTGTACATAGTTGGTATGTTAAAACATCGAATCTTTGCACCCTGCGGGCACAGCAAAGTTATTTTTAATAGGAGAGAGGATGAAGGCGCTTTTGTTAAACAAATATTAAATTAAAATATTATCATTAAAATAGTTTCATTTGCTTTTGTGGTGTTTATATTTTAAAAGAGTATTTATTTAATTGGTATTTATTTAATTGATATTTATTTAATAATAACTGTTGTTCGATTTACATTATTAGCACTATAAATTATAATAAGCTAACTGTTTACAAAGTTGAGTCTTGTTATTATTATTAAATGTGCACTGTTTAGCACATTCATTTTTAAATTAACAGTATTTTAATGTATTAAAATAAAATATACAAAGTGAAATTTAAAATGAAATGTAGATATTATGTAAAAATAGTTTTCATTATTATAGAAAATCGCTAAAATATTCGTCAAATTATAGTGTACCTAGTAGTTTTTGATTATCAGTAATTGTTTTAATTTATTGATGAAGCTATTAGTTTTAACTGTAGTTTTGATGTATTCCGGTAACTTATTGTATATAGGATGACTGGTAATTAGTGACCGATACCTAAACACATGATTGTGCTCATGATAACAAACAACTTTTACTATGGGACCAAACCTGAAATCGCAAAAAAAATCAGCTGCTCCCTACATTTTGACGAGTTACGCGAACATGAATAAAAAAAAAATAAAAAAAATATCCTTGGACATTTCACACAACGCCATCTAGTCCCAAGCTAAGCAACCTAATGCTTGTGTTATGGTGACTAGATGGCTGATAAACTACTTATATACATTTATTTTTTGTAAATACATACATATTATAGATAGAAAAACACCCAGACTCTGAACAAATACTTGTAGGTCGTACAAGTATTTAATGAATGATTGAATGAATGTATGGGGCAGCTGATTTTTTTCGCGATTTCAGGTTTGGTCCCATAGTAAAAGTTGTTTGTTATCATGAGCACAATCATGTGTTTAGGTATCGGTCACTAATTACCAGTCACTCTATATTTTAATGGACATAACAAATGTACTAGAAGAGTGTATTTTCAATCGTGAAGTGGGTATGTTTCACATGTTTTCATACCCAATCGCAATGACAGGCCGCAGCGACTACAGGCGGGCCGCACCGCACTTTTTTGTATAAAAATGCGTTGTGCTGCGGCTCGTTGCGGCTGTAATGTGCACTTGGCTCTAACCTTACCTCAGACTTCTGTGCGTGCTTATCATCTTGATGGTGGTACCATTCCCTGAACAGCTTAGCGGTGGCCACTGCGTAGTCGGAGGCAGCGTACTTCTCATCCTTACGCTTAAACCAAAAGCAATGGGCAGCTGGAAATGTACGATCATATCAGCATCTGTGTACAGCGCAACCCACCAGCAACCTTATTGCGACCGCAATAAAGATCTCTGTGGTGTTTACAGTGATGCAAAATGGGCGATGGAGTGTTGCTGTTATTTTAGTGTACATGGTGTCCCCGGAAACCTGTGCCAGCGAAGGTCTGTATTCAGGGAACACTATTACCCAACGATTGAAGCCCCATGTATGTTCCGCGATATTTTGTAGTTTTCGAGAAACAACTTTTTAAATTTTCAGATTTTTTTAATTGTAAGCGATTTTAGTTACAATTTCCTCTGAGTGGTGTTTCTTTGAGTTTTTTTGTCGGTAACCGCTCATGCGAAAAAAGCGCTCCGGCCGCCTGAAAAAAAAAAAACCCGTTGAGCGTCCCACCCGCTGACGTCATCCGGGTGCGCGGGCGCCACTTGTAATAAACAGACCGATAACAACCACTGTTTCTGGGAAGGCAACAACTCTTTTGTTTTCTATAATGCTAGCGAGCAGGGCTATATTTTAGAGTGCGCTTCGTTTGAATGTATATTATACAGTATGTTAAATAACAGAGGGCGTTCCCCTAAACTCGTTAATCTATATCATTAATAGATTAAAATAAAAATATCAGCATAGAAAAATAAGCATAAAATAATCCGAATTCAAATCGGCCGCCGCGCGCCGCGCTGAATGGCGAGCGGCGACTTTTATAATGGCGGCCATGGACCTAAAAAAAAAGGCGGACGCCGTCTCCTTTAACAATAACTGAAGCACCCATAGTAAGTCAGTGCGCGCTGGCTTGTAGACATTAGTCTACAAGCCAGCACGCACACATTCACACCATAGTAAGTCTACCGGCCGCCATTACGTTACACGAGCGACGGCGTCTTTGCAGGTACTCAAATCACGCACACATAGATCGGTAGGGTGCTTCACTTTTGATATGCGTGGTGCGGAGTCCATCTTTTTTTATAAGTCTATGATGGCGGCATAAAACGTCTGGGAACTAGAGTTCCTACGGGCCCTTTAGTTAGCGGATAATTAATTAGAAAGACACGTCGTCGTCGGGTTGTTATCAGTAAAATTAAACATTTATGTAAGTATGTGTAGTTTTAGCATAACATTTAACAACCCGTCTCAAATGCCCGGCTGACAAAGGAATGCGTCACTGAGGCACCTTGGACTTGGTAGGACCTATTCGCAAACATAGTAAGTAAATAAAAAAACCAGGGCACTCACACACACAGGGCACACACAGGGCACTCAGGGAACACGAGAATTCCGCGGTTGATTTGTGCATTGGGGCACCTCTCAGCATACATCCTCAGAGCACGTGCACCATGATAATTACACTCAGCATAAATGAGCACCATATTCGCATACTCCTGAGCACTGAACTGATAACGCGGCATTTTTCACACAAGAATGACGCAAGATGTTGCAATGCAAAAATAATGCACGTCCGGTCAGCGCGTGATATTAGTTCCGACTAAAACAGGGGGGGCACACATAACACTGTCATCAATTTCCATAGATGACAGCGACATCTGGAGTTTGGTGTGATAACAAAACTTGGCAGCCATCTTGTCTTGCTTGTCATAAAAACATTTCGGATTTTCTAGCTATCTAATCTGTGGGATTTTCGGCCATTGTCAACTCGTTCCCGACGTTGTTGATGCGCATTTCGAGTTTATCTCAGTTAATTCTGTTATTTGTTTTGTTGAGTTTTGTTTTTATTATTTCCTATTATTGTTATACTTTGTTTTTCGTTAGCAATGTTCATTAGTCATATTAGTTGTTTTGAACGAACTCCCAAGAATGAGTGAACCCCCAAGAAGATATTCTATTTTTGGCTGTGATGCTTTATGTAAGTGTTTACTACCGTACCGTACCTTTAATAAAAGTAAGAAAAAGTTTTATTTAGCCGTCTGCTATTCATTAATTTTATTCCAATTTCAGTGGCATACGGTGTACCTACCTCTTCACCGGTTCCCAAACCCTGACAACCACTACGAGGCCCGATTTGTTCACTGCTTGGATAGCGGCTGTTGGCGGCGAGATTAGAGAAAGTGATTGTATGAAGATTTTAAAGAACAAAAGCAGTGATCACCATTTTGATCCCACATTCAAGACTGATTGATTGGTAATAATAAACGGACATTTTCCTGAACTGCATACGTGTTTTTAAAATTATATTATATCCCGATTGCCCATAATTTATAAACTCGTACGATAGTTATATAGATAGGTACCTACCTATAGCTATAGCTGGTATGCATACTATGAGTACCTACTCAGTATGCATAGGTAGGTATGTGTATACATTAGACCCTTAGTTCACCCACCAAACGTATGGTGGCAGCACTTTCCATACATGCAAATTTTACCACAGAGTTGCCACTCTTTCTCTCTATACTTACTTTACTCTTTGGACTAAAATTAGGTGGACATCCGGGGGCAGGGGGCGGGGCTAGGCACATCAAATCGCCGCACGCGCGGCCCGTCATTCATAAGGGCGAGCGCGCATTGCGGTGCGTTTTTCTACCGCATAATCTGTGAAGTATGGAATGTCTTTGAAGTGCGCGCACTGCGGTCATGCGTTTTGTTACTGTAGGCCCCGCCCAGTGCGGCAGAACTACCGGAAACGCACCGCAGTGCGCGCTCGCTCTAAATAGGTAATTGCGAAGTTGCCGTCCTTCAAGTACGCGTGTACAGAGTGTTTCTTTTACGTATCAATTTAACATTTTTAGTGAATATTTTAATATTTAAAAAAACAAAAACATTTGTTTTCGAATGGTAATATTTTTTTAGCATGTATGGATGCTATACTATTGCGAGTTAATGGGAACGCCCTCTGTTAGTTAACATATTGAGTCTCTTGTCTGTCCAATCATTACTCGCCACATTGATAGAATTATTGCACCAAGTCAGCATGGCTTCAAAGCTGGACGCAGCGTTGAAACAAATCTCGTCGAGTTTGTGTCTGATGTAACCCTAGCTCTTGACAAAAGACTAGAAGTAGATGCCGTGTACATGGACTTCAGCAGTGCGTTTGACAGAGTTGACCATTCTCTGTTGCTGGCCAAGTTAGAATATAATGGTATACATGGCTCACTTTTAAACTGGTTCTCATCTTATTTATTCCATAGATCGCAAATTCTTGTTGTTAATGGTTACGAATCTTACCCATACTATGCCGACTCAGGAGTTCCTCAGGGTTCACATCTTGCACCAGTTATATTAACTCTACATTAACGATATTACTATCCAAATCCATCATTGTAAATACCTAATGTTTGCCGATGATCTCAAAATTTATAAAACTATAACTTCAAATGAAGATACTACCCTAATTCAGGATGATTTGGATAGAATCGAGCAGTGGTGCAACCTTAACCACATGAAACTTACTGTACAAAAATGTAGCCATATACGATTCACGAGAAAAAAACAGTCCTGTACTATCTCATATAACATAAAAGGAGCATTATTGGAAACTGTGAATGAGGTTCGTGATCTTGGCATCATCATGGACAGTAAAGTTAATTTCAGAAGCCATATTGATAGCATTGTTACGAAATCGGCGCGGGTTCTAGGGTTTCTTAAGAGAAGCACTAAAGGGTTTAAGCTGGCAAGAACAAAAATTGTCCTTTATAACGACTTAGTTCGGAGCCGCCCTGAGTTTGCCAGTGTGGTGTGGAGCCCGCATTATGCTGTGCACTCACAAAGAGTAGAAAGTATCCAAAGGGCCTTCACAAAACACCTAGCCTATGCCTATGGTGACATATCTCCCCGGTGTCCATACGAACAACGTACTCAATGTTACAAAATGATTACTCTGCGCGACCGCCGACTGGTACAAGATCTCATGTTCTTTTTCAAATTGGTTAACAATAAATTGGACTGCGATAAATTAACTGAACAAATTGGACTAAAAGTCCCCTCTAATTTACCCAGATATCCTACTACCCATTTATTCTACAATAAAGCATCCAAAACAAATCTAGGACTAAACTCACCTCTCAATAGGCTCAGCCGAGAGATGAATTCTTATATAAAATCCTATCCTGATGTTGACATATATCATGACTCCGTAAATATCTTTAAAACCCAAATCTTGGGGTCCCTAAGCACACAACCTACGCCATCTAAAGATTAATTGTGTTTAGTATGTAGGAAGGTATTTCGTGCAACCTCTGTAACTTATCTCTTTTATCATTTTGTTATTTCTGTTTATATAGTTTGTTACCACTTAATTTTTATACTTTTCGTTTTTACCTGTTATCATTGTATTTGAGAATGTTGGTTCACCTGTTATTGGCAACTGTATAAGCCTATTACTTTTTAGCTACTATTATTTGATGTGTTGTATACAGAAGCTGTTGGTGTACCTTTTTAAATAAAATAAAAATAAAATAAAATATTGTATACATTTCTAAAACTTCACTCACTTCCACGGTTCACTTTCACTTTCAAAGAAATGGCTCTAATAAGATTCTAGTAAGAAAAAACAAGTGATGACCTATAAGTGCTATGGTTTAAAATGCATGGTGTGTTAATTCACTCCCGCGCGACCGCGTTTTGACAGTCCGCCCCATGACACGCCCCCGAACAAACAATGTTGGTGCGGAACGGCCGCGCAAGCGCACCTAAACACGGCTTCTGTGCAAAATTTTTCTATGGCTTGGTAGTAATCTAATTAATGTTTCTTAAAGTGGATATACTAAGCTAGATTACGTTTTATGTTTGAGAACTTTAGATTACCTACTTAGTTTTTTAACGATCTAAAACAAAATATGTAATCTTGTTTTTATGACGTCACGCGTCATTGAAAAAACAAAAATGTAATTATTCAATATTTAGATAAGTAAATAAGGGTTGGTATCAGAATGACTGGATCGCAAATTGACCACGTCGCTGTTAGTCCAAATCTCAAAGTAATAAGTGTTGATGAATCAGTTATTTTCCTTCAAAACCTTTCGGATTGAGATTGAAAGAGTGTTATGCAATTAGGGTGCTGGTACCAGGAGCATATAACCTGACAACTACTAGACCTAACCAACTCACCAGAAATAACAATCCTGTTAGTAACAATGGATCCTCCGCAGACGTACTCGTAATCCCGGTCAGGTCTGTAGACACCGACGTACCACGGTACTTCTCCTCGGATCACTTCTGTACCGCCCCAGACCAGGCGCTCGGCGTCCGGAGTCAAGTGCCCACACTCTGAAGAGAAGCAACCAGCTTTGAGAACATAAACGTTTACCAACGGTGAGAGCAAATCTAGCGATTTAAATCTTTAGGGGGCGAAGTTTGACTTAATGTCAAATAATGATGAACATTAGGCAGGCAGCAAGGCGGCGGCGCACAGTATACGATTTGCCCAAACTAGAGAGACAAAAATCGATATCAGACTTGAAGGATTTGAAATGAACTAAAGTGATAATTTACACATTATGTTATCATAAGGTAGCAAATAAAATACATTTTTGTCAATTATATAAAATTTATTCAGATTTTAATAGGGATTTTAAATCACTGTAATATTTTAAGTTGCTTTTTTTGGGTAATTTTCTCAACAATGAAATATAGGGGTCGGACGACACTAGCAAATACTTAATTAAATCAAAATTTGTGCGGATCCGAGAAGTTTTCAATGTGTGGCCCAGTCTGACTTTGCGGATTTCTTTGTTTTTGGCTTCCGAAGCCTCTTCGGACATTTGTCCTATTAGAATGACAGAATGTCTCATTATCTCAGCACCATGAACCAATATCTTATGCACCGTAGCTGGCATGTTATACCATGGGTATAAGGAGAGATATAAATCTCGCGTGTCTGAGCAGTAAATATTGAATTTGTCCGGGTCAATTTCATAGCCAGACGCTATGGCTGCAAGAACTGTACGGAGACGTGAGAGCAAATTTTCATCGAGTTCGGTGATACGAGCAGTTTCTTTGTACTCGTGAAAAAATGTTCTTGCGGTGTTCCCGTCGTTGCTCGTTCCAAAACCCGGTTTGACTTTGTCTATAATAAGACCGATTTTCTTGAATTTCGCTTTGATTTCCTTCTTCTTATTTTTAAAAATTTCTTTATTTTTCTCTCCCCTGACTTGCCACTGACCTATATTCATTCGGTACGTGATATTTAGCAGGCATTCCATTGTGCGGATGTAAGCATGGAGGCTAGATATCCCAAACCGATACATAGTTTGATTAGGCTCTCTTGCAATTACTGTGGAATTCATCTCTTTGGATGTAGCTTTGCAGATGAAACATGTTTGAGTACACTTATTTTCGGAGAGCACGTTACATACTTTGCCGTCTATCATCGACAAAATCAATTCATGTTTTATAGAGATATTAACTCCATCTATTTGTGCAGAAGTAGGCACCAAATCTAGCTTTTTTATATCCAGTAGCTCGTCTCGGTGAAGCTGTAGAAACTTCCTGAATTAAATTAGCAGCGTCACGTTTCCCACTGGCTCGCACACTCAATTGAGTTGCAAATGATAGCTGTTCAACGTCATATTCTTGCAACAAATGTTGAATTTTACGCTTTTTCGTTTTTGTGGAACTGTCATCAAAACTCTTTTCGGTCTGCCAATACTGGAACTTGGTTTTGGGGACTGTTCATGGAACATTGTAAGCACCAATTCTTCATTTAACCATTTTTCGTTGACATTTAAAAATAAATCCAATCGTCTCTGTTTACGAAGCCATTTAAGACGAATCTTCTCGCATTCCTTTTTCAAAAAGGCCTTGAGGGGCTTCTCCTGATCTTGTGGGAGGATCTTGACTTTACAAACTTTAAAACTTGGTCTAATCTGCCTTTGGGTGGGGTAGAATGCCAAAAGTCAAATAGCGATTTTCGTCGAATTCTGGCACCTGTATAGAAATACATAAGAAATATTTAGAATCGCAATAAGTCGCATAACCAATTCAAGTTTTTAACAAACTTAAACGATAAGAGAATATTTTAAGAGCTCGATCACGCCTTGACTCGTCTTGACTACCTACTTTAAGACTATGTGAATTTATCTTTTGATGTTTTTTGTTGTTCTATGGAAGGTTTATTTTAAGACAATATAACTAAGTCTTCAAAAATATTTAGGTGGATTAAAATCAATTTATATATAGATAATTACCTCGAGTTGAAGAATCCATCACTAAAAAGTACTTGAAATAACACAAAACAGAGAAATCCGTGTACAAGCGCCAACGTTTACGGTCGCACTAACCGAACGGGCGGCTACCTGAATTCGACGCGGTGACTTCTCTCATTGTTATCGAGGAGACCGCGGCGCAAAAACTGGTTCTGAATGCATTATCAGTTGTAGGGTTCGTCTAAATATGTAATAATATTAAGAAAACGCTCTGTTTTATAATTATGGTTTGGGGACTTTTGTCTCTCTAGTTTGAGGAAATCGTATACTGTGCGGCGGCTGGATCAGATCGTGATTATTTTGGGACGAATTTAAAGTTGCAGGCTCAGCGGCGCGGGCTGGCTCGAACAAGGGTCGGGGCCGGCATTGACGTGGACGTCGTCGTAGCGGGACTTGGTGGCGAGGACGGAAGGACGGCGGTCTGTGCTTGTTCTTGCGAACGGTAGGTACTGGTAGGCCTACTACGTGCGATGTGGCGTCGCCGTCGTCGGGAATGGTGAGAGGGGGATTGGGGTGCTTTATAGCAGAGTCGTAGAAGCGCTTTGAGTGGCAGTTCATGAACTGTTAGACGGTGAGCATCCAGAGATCTAGATGAAGATTCTCATTGCGAACACAGAAGGGGGTTCCCGTGACCTTGCTTTTTTTAAGCGGTTCTGGAGGATCTGCATCCTATGGAGATTGCGTGGCTTAGCATGTGCAAAGACGACGCAAGCATACGTAATGATGGGACGCATGACCGCGGTGTTGATGTGCAATTTGCACTTGAGTTAAAATTTGCTGCGTACGGTCAATACGAATTTGTGCCTACTGCGAGCGAAGCCAGCGCGCGAACTTGCCGAACTTATATGCTCACTGAAAGAAAGATGGAGCAAACTTAGGTATTTTGCTCGCTTCTTCCAAGGGATCGGCTGCCATATATGGTGATCGGAATGGGGAGGCGGGGAGTGAGACGACAAGGTCTCGAGAAGAAAACCGCCTGACTCTTATCGGAGTTGACCTCGATTTTCCATTTCTGGAAATAAGCGCTTATGATATTTGCGAAGAGTGCGAGCGATATATTCCTGACAGTGACCAGTTTATTGAATGGCAGTGATCGACTTTGTTTTAACGTATACATTATTTACCTCGGGTACATTTAGCCACATAGTCCCAGGTCCCATCGAGGCATCGCATTTCAGACATGGCCGCTAGGCTATAGAAGCCAGGGCTGCACTGGGGCTTGACGGAGGTCCCCAGAGGCTCGTACTCGCCGCAGGGCCCAAACCCTTCAGCACCTGGTCTATTACACGAGTAAGTCACGCTTGGATGTACCTGAAGGTAACAGTCGGCTGAAAAATAGAATATTTAACAAAATTAATCATGTTAATTTCTACAATTAGTGAACTTGGCAACACTGGTGATTATGGCGACATTTGTTGTTGTAGTTGTTCAGTTGTGTGAATGAATGTTTGTTACTTCTACACGCTCAAACGGCCAATTTTGATTTTGATATGGATACCTCCATATCAGCTGACACCCTGGATGGTGATATAAAGTAGCTTATGTGTTACATAGGCTACTTTTGATCACGGTCTACGCGGTTGGTACAGTCGCGAGACGGGATGTGACCATTCTTCGCGTATATCCAGCAAAAACGGCACTCGTGCGCAAAAGTATCGTCTGCATGGCGCCGACTATATACAGGGTGACTGGTAATTAGTGACTGATACTTAAACACATGATTGTACTCATGATAACAAACAACTTTTACTATGGGACCAAACCTGAAATCGCGAAAAAACAAATCAGCTGTTCCCTATTTTTTTTTTTTTTTTGTGCATGGGAAATCATCAAATGACTTCTCCCGCTAAACACATGATTGTACTCATAATAACAGACAACTTTCCCAATTTTTTTTTTTTTTTTTAATTTACTAATCGCATTTATGACCCTAATCATTCCAATAAGATATTGAGTACCTAACAAGAATAATACACGTGGAGCTCGTGGCTAAGTAGTAACAGACGCACGGGTCGATCCATCAGGTTAAGCTACGCTTGCCGGGGTTGGTCCGTGGATGGGTGACCATCTTCACATACCGAGACACCTCCGTGCCTCGGAAAGCACGTTAAGCCGTTGGTCCTGGCTGTAATTGGTGGATCTTTGACAGTCGTTACGGGTCGTCAGAACCCCGAAAGTCTGACAATCAGTCTTACCCAGGGGTATCGAATTACCCAGTTACTGGGTTGTGGAGGTCAGATAGGCAGTCGCTCCATGTAAAATACTGCCAGACCCCAACCCCCACACCCGACCCCAACATAGTTGGGAAATGGCTAGGCAGATTGATTTTAACAAGAATAACATCATCCATAATAATACCACCATCAGCTGTTAGTTAACCCGTCGCATGCCAATTAGCAGAGCAGTGGTGGCCCAGTGGTAACGGCCGTGACTTACGAGTTGTAGGTTCGGAGTTTCGGACACTGACAGGCGCTTTACTTTGTGTAAATTATTTCATCACCACTGCTCTCAAAACGGTGAAGGAAAACATCGTGAGGAAACCGGCATGTCCTAGAACCAAAAATTCGAAGACATGTGACATCTACCAACCCGCACTGGGTCCGCGTGTTGGATTACAGCCCACTCCCTCTCTCCGAGAGGAGGCCTGTGTCCCAGCAGTGGGAACATTATAGGCTGCCTATGTTACACTAATTAGCAGACACAATAGATTTATTATTGTTATCCGTACAATCGACAAAGTTAATTTAGTTTCCTACTTATTCCTTTTTACAAACAAAACTATCCACTTTTAACATGCATTATCCTTTTTTCATTAATTGAGAACAAACGTACTTACCATGCGCACGTTGTCAATTGTTAGTCGCTTGACCCCGTTATTCTATCTCTCCGATATTCTCCGTGTGGCTGCATACCTACGAAATATCTAGGCACCGGGCGCGATCCCGGTAAAAGTAGGCACGCACAACACTGTGTCGCTCACACTGCACACCTTTAGATACACGTGCTTAATTCTAATACTGGTTAGTAGTAGCAGTTTTAACTAACACTAATAATTAACGAAATGACAAAACACTATCTACGGAATCACACTATTAAAACAACAGTGAATTCTCAGTGAATTCAGTGAAGTATAACAGTAAGTAGGGCGGAGCACCGAACGAGCTTCGACAGCCGCGGAGGAGCCGTTTAGGTACGCAGTCTTTCCTTGTCGGCAGCACCAGTATTACTAAGCTAATTACAAACTTTCGGAGTAAACACGCGGCGTGCCTCAAAGAAGTACTCCTTTATGAGGTATGTATCTTGCTTTATTGTTTATTTAAAACTATTTTGAAAACACATCTTTACTGCGAACTAGAATTCTATTACTAGAAGGATTTTAGGAATAACCCAAACGAGCAAACCATTTACAAATTGTAGACAATGGATGTTACTGCGGCGCTCTGCGATAAGCATATTCAATAGGTACGTGACTCATAAAACGCCGCCGCCGGCGATCTCGCCTCTATTGTTTATTTGAAACTGTTTAGAAAACACATCATTACTGCGAACTATTACTAGTAAGTATTCCTAAAGGAATACACATTTTGTCAATAATCTGCGCTTATACAATCCAGCAAACCATTTACAAATTATAGACAATAGATTTTACTGCGAAGCTCGGTGTTAAGCAAATACAATATGTACGTCTTTCATAAAACATCTGCTACTTTTTTTTTTTTTTTTTTTATTCAAATGGAAAGGGCTTAGTCGCACATGCAATTATGCCGCCCTGGTTGGCTTAACAAAATCATACTAATAACTATTTAACTATTTAACGTACTCTTAGGATAGCTAGTTTGTAAAGTACTCTAGCTGCATCAGAAAGTGGCGCAGCTAGAACACTATTACAGTAACCTATCTCTCTAATCCTACAATCTAAGCTATTTCTAAATTCCTCGTTGCGGACACACTCGGTTAATATGTGATAAACATCATCAACGGAATTGGTACAAAAATCACAATTAGAAGTTGTTGATTTTGCCATTAGGTATAAGAACTTATTACACGGAATGTGTCCGGAACGAAGTCTTAATGCTATAACAGTATCACATCTATTCAACAGTTGGTTATCTATCCACGGTGAATTCAAGGGATGTGGTTGGATCGTTTTGTACCAGATTCCTTTTTCTTGTGATCTTTTGTTGAAATATTCTTTCCAAAGCGAATAACAATCCTGTTTGATATTAGGTATAAAGTTAGTAAAGTAAGGAGAAAAGTTAACAGGAATTCCGTCACATATGGCCTGCTTGGCTAATAGATTCACAATATCTTTGCCTCTTATTCCGATATGTGATGGAATCCATTGAAGAACTATGTGTTTTCCATCAGATTGTAGCTTCAAAATAATTTTCAGTATAGTGTAGGCTATCGGTGTTCCTCGAAATGTCGAGGTACACCGAGCCAAATGTTGGAGCGCACTTCTTGAGTCCGTGAAAATGACAATCATGTTTTGCTGGATTGATTCTCCATACGACAGAGCTTCTGCGATCGCAATCAGTTCCGCTTCCATTATACACACACTGGCATTAATTCGAAACTTCATTGAATTTCCTTCAGACTCATAAAAGGCGGCCCCCATACCCTCACCGACCTTAGATCCGTCTGTAAATATTTTAAAATAAGTCGAGTATTCGGAAGTAATGTAATCAATAAATAAATTTCTTAAGCTAACAGGATTGTATTGCCTTTTTGGACAGCTCATAAAAGTTACGTCATATTTTATAACATTGTTGCTATCTATACTGCTGACCCATGTATTCAGGGAAAACATACCTAATTTATTACTGCAATGAACTTTTAAAGTGTGAAGTGAGTCGTGAACCAAGATTAACAGGGGGATTCTTTTGTTTCGCCAATATGAAGAATTATTACACAATGTGGACAGCTCGGAAAGTAAGTTAATACCTCCAGTATTTAAAATAATTAAAATAATTAAATAAGGTTATAATTTAAATGGTTGTTTTCGCAAAAGTAAAAATAACACAAATATTTTCATGCTAAAGCTTACATAAACTAAGGGTACGGCTAGCGGCTGTCCTTCACAACTATCTAGTAGGTATTTTCGTACCTACTTTACGTGCGTGCGCTACCACTAAATGCATTATTGTTCAAGCTATTCCAAGTTTCCCATCGCACTTTTCTAGGCTAGACTAGCAGTCTGTCTACGATATTTGAGTTTAAATCAGAAGTATTTAAAATTAATTTTATAATGTTGCTAGTCGCGTTGCTACAGGCACAGGTTGCTTTACTACTCTACAGTTAAGGCTCCTACAAAGAAGCACAACGCGCGACGCGACACAAGTACCCTGCATGTCGCGCGACTAGCGGTGCCTTTGAACTCCCTTTTAAATCATGCATGCCGCTATAATTGCCCTCTAAGTAAGTAACTAAGTAGCATACGCAATGACGTTATAGCCTCTATCCATACAAAACAGATTGTGTGAGGTCCGGCGGCAGCTGGTAGCCATTTAGCGCGCGCAAGTAGGTATGTGGAGTGCAATCCATACTAATTTTATAAATGCTAAATTAACTCTGTCTGTCTGTCTGTCTGTCTATTACGCTTTCACGTAAAACGGCTGAACCGATTTTGACGAAATTTGGTACACAGATAGAACAGACCTTGAAAAAGGACATAGGCTAAATTTTATCGCGAAAAAAGGCTTTGGAGGCGCAAAATAACCGAATTCCACGCGGGCGAAGCCGCGGGCAGGAAGCTAGTATCTTTATAGGTACGAGTACAAATAAAACTTGAAATGACTGGCGTGGTTAAAAAATTGGAATCAACTTGGCTATTTACAAAGATTACTAAATCAACTACTTACTTAGGTACTAAAGTTTTTTTAAATTAAATGATTAAATGAACTCACATTAATTGTTGCATGTGTCCACCTTGCACTTCAACACATTTAGTGGCACGTTTAGTAATATGAGCCTGCACGCGCTGCAGAATTCTAGTGTCACTTTTCACTATTTCGAAACTGTTTTCAATCCTAGTTCTTAGTTCATCGGGAGTATGTACTGGTCCATCTCGGTAGACTAAGTCTTTTACACGCCCCCACAAAAAAAAGTCTAATGGTGTTAAAATCCGGTGACCGCGGAGGCCAAGCAACTGGCCCCCCGCGACCAATCCACCGGTCTCCATAAATAGCACTTAAACGATCGCGTACTGAAAAAATGACAAATGAAATGACGCGCCCGACTACTGCAACTACTGTAGTGTACGTATACAGATTTAAGTAATAGGACGCGTCATGTTAGAGTAGACAAGCTCTACAAATACAGAATCGAAATTAGTACTATTGATCGAATACACGCCGATAGTATTAGTAATACCTACTTACCTATACTCCATTTACAATAAGATTAGACATTTAAACAAACCTTTTTTACAGTCCTTTCAACCGATTTTCTACTTCTATTCGGAAGGCTTAGGGATGAGATTAAAGGCAAAAAAGTGGTTACAATACCAACTGTTTACTGCAGCTTCCATTATCATGCCTCCAACGCATTAGAAGTCAAAATCGGTTGAACGGACTGTAAAAAAGGTTTCTTTGAATGTCAAATCTTATTGCAAAATAGAGTACACATGAGATAGAACGGGATTACCGGTAAAGCTATTAACAGTTGATAGCGCAAAGGCGCGCGCACCTTGTTTTGTTAGTAGTATACAGTAGTACCCAACTGATATGGCTTCGATGTTAAGGATTTAGTTTCCGCACTTAGTCCTTCATGTGGACCATTGTGCGTACTGATATGGCTTACCGAGGTACCTGCGCAGAAGATGAATTTTCAAAGCGCGGGAAATGCTATTGACCAATCGGCACGCTCCACGCACCGTGCTTCTTTTTCCTGTACCGCTATTGGTCGGCAACTGCCAGCATAATGTTAGTCAGCCGCCATACTTGCGAGTGAGAGAAAACTAACAGCTGCAGTGTATTATGAAGTAATCTAAGGTTGATTGTAAGTTTTAAGCATTCTCGTTAATCTCGGGGCCATACTTTCTTTTCACACGACGATTCACGACTTCACGAGAATCACGACGCGCCTTATTAGTTGGGTACTACTGTACCTTACGTTGCATATTAAAAGTACAGTACTACTAAACACGGCGGTTTTGTACAACTTTTTGTTAACTACCTAGGTACAAACGTACACGGATGCGGGGTGCCTTCGTTAAAAGTGACAGTCACACTAGAGTTCTGCAGCGCGTGCGGGCTCATATCACTAAATATGCCACTAAATGTGCTGTGCAAAGTGGACACATGCAACAATCAATGTGACTTCATTTAAATCATTTAGATTACTAAATTATTTAAATAGCCAAATTAGCGTTAGCGTTGTAAATAGCCAAGTTGATTCCAATTTTTTAACCACACCAGTCATTTCAAACCTACTTGTACCTATACAGATATTGCACTCCACATACCTACTTACGCGCGCTAAATGCCTACCGGCTGCCGAATATTTCTGATTTAAACTCAAATATCGTAGACAGACTGCTAGTCCAAAGCCTAGAAATGTGGGATGGGAATAGCATGAACAATAATGCATTTAGTTGTAGCGCACGCACGTAAAGTAGGTACGAAAATACCTACCAGATTTGTTCAAGGTTTAGCATGAACATAATTTGTGTTATTTTTACTTTTGCGAAAACAACCATTTGAATTATAACCTTTAGAAAGTAGCAGATGTTTTATGAAAGACGTAACTATTGTATTTGCTTAACGCCGAGCTTCGCAGTAAAATCTATTGTCTATAATTTGTAAATGGTTTGCTGGATTGTATAAGCGCAGATTATTGACAAAATGTGCATTCCTTTAGGAATACTTACTACAGATAGCGCGCGAGTTGAATGCAGTCGGGGTCTGAGGTAAAGAGCGCCCCGCTATCCGCACGCCCCACTTCACGCGCCTGCAGTGTAGTGCTAATTATAATTGGGTCACAGCACTACCGCATTCCTAAGCTCTGCATTCAACTCACGCGCTATCTGTAGTAATAGTTCGCAGTAATGATGTGTTTTCTAAACAGTTTCAAATAAACAATAGAGAGATCGCCGGCGGCGGCGTTTTATGAGTCACGTATCTATTGAATATGCTTATCGCAGAGCGCCGCAGTAACATCCATTGTCTACAATTTGTAAATGGTTTGCTCGTTTGGGTTATTCCTAAAATCCTTCTAGTAATAGAATTCTAGTTCGCAGTAAAGATGTGTTTTCAAAATAGTTTTAAATAAACAATAAAGCAAGATGCATACCTCATAAAGGAGTACTTCTTTGAGGCACGCCGCGTGTTTACTCCGTAAGTTTGTAATTAGCTTAGTAATACTGGTGCTGCCGACAAGGAAAGACTGCGTACCTAAACGGCTCCTCCGCGGCTGTCGAAGCTCGTTCGGTGCTCCGCCCTACTTACTGTTATACTTAGTGAAGTATAACAGTAAGTAGGCCGAAGCACCGAACAAACAACAGTGAATTCTCAGTGAATTCAGTGGAATTCACTGTTGTTTTAATAGTGTGATTCCGTAGATAGTGTTTTGTCATTTCGTTAATTATTAGTGTTAGTTAAAACTGCTACTACTAACCGGTATTAGAATTAAGCACGTGTGTGTAAAGGTGTGCAGTGTGAGCGACACAGTGTTGTGCGTGCCTACTTTTACCGGGATCGCGCCCGGTGCCTAGATATTTCGTAGGTATGCAGCCACACGGAGAATATCGGAGAGATAGAATAACGGGGTCAAGCGACTAACAATTGACAACGTGCGCATGGTAAGTACGTTTGTTCTCAATTAATGAAAAAAGGATAATGCATGTTAAAAGTGGATAGTTTTGTTTGTAAAAAGGAATAAGTAGGAAACTAAATTAACTTTGTCGATTGTACGGATAACAATAATAAATCTATTGTGTCTGCTAATTAGTGTAACAGAGGCAGACTATAATGTTCCCACTGCTGGGACACAGGCCTCCTCTCGGTGAGAGGGACTGGGCTGTAATCCAACACGCGGACCCAGTGCGGGTTGGTAGCTGTCACATGTCTTCGAATTTTTGGTTCTAGGACATGCCGGTTTCTTCACGATGTTTTCCTTCAACGATTTGAGAGCAGTGGTGATGAAATAATTTACACAAAGTAAAGCGCCTGTCAGTGTCAGCTGATGGTGGTATTATTATGGATGATGTTATTCTTGTTAAAATCAATCTGCCTAGCCATTTCCCAACTATGTTGCGGTCGGGTGTGGGGGTGTGGGTCTGGCAGTATTTTACATGGAGCGACTGCCTATCTGACCTCCACAACCCAGTAACTGGGTAATTCGATATCCCTGGGTAAGACTGATTGTCAGACTTTTGGGGTTCTGACGACCCGTAACGACTGTCAAAGATCCACCAATTACAGCCAGGACCAACGGCTTAACGTGCTTTCCGAGGCACGAAGGTGTCTCGGTATGTGAAGATGGTCACCCATCCACGGACCAACCCCGGCAGGCGTAGCTTAACCTGATGGATCGACCCGTGCGTCTGTTACTACTTAGCCACGAGCTCCACGTGTATTATTCTCGTTAGGTACTCAATATCTTATTGGAATGATTAGGGTCATAAATGCGATTAGTAAATTTAAAAAAAAAAATTTTTGGGAAAGTTGTCTGTTATTATGAGTACAATCATGTGTTTAGCGGGAGAAGTCATTTGATGATTTCCCATGCACAAAAAAAAAAAAAATAGGGAACAGCTGATTTTTTTTTTCGCGATTTCAGGTTTGGTCCCATAGTAAAAGTTGTTTGTTATCATGAGTACAATCGTGTGTTTAAGTATCGGTCACTAATTACCAGTCACCCTATATAACGTATTGCCTAAACGTTGGAAGGAGCTAAATTGTAATGCATTCAAGCGTCAATTAAAAATGTTTCTTTTGCAAAAAGCTTACTATAGTGTCTCCGAATTTCTAGCCGAAAAAGTTTTTGATTGAATCATTTTATCTTTTTCCTGAGATTATTATGAAATTATTTATTTATTTTGTATGATTATGGAATGGATTATGGTAGTAATTTTTGACATAAATCGTGTAATTTTTTGACATTAATCTTGTAATTTTGACATATATCTAGTGACTTTGTACATTATTCTTGTATTTGATTGACGTTATAGTTTTTGACTTATTTTGAATTTTAACATTATAGTAGGAGTTAATTCTAATTTATACAGTTTGCATGCTTTAATTTTAAGAGCAAAACATGTATGATCTGATATTCTCAAATAACACCTATGTAATACCATGTTTTACGCAAATAAAAAATTATCTTATCTTATCTTGAAACCGTGGGGCGCAGCTAGTAATTTATATAAGTATGTTATTTTTTTAAAAACAACTACGTAATTAACTTAAAAAAAAACTTATGAAAACATAAAATTATTATTAGAGTTCATAATTCAAAATAGTGAATTAAAAAAAGAAAGTTGAAATGTTATCACGGAAGGTGAAAGGGTATGAGTGTGGGATGTTGTAAGATACAATCAATCTGCCTAGCCTTGCCCCAACTATGTTGTCCAGTCTATTTTACATGGAGCAACTACCTATATGACCTCCACAACCCAGTAACTGGGTAATACGATACCCCTTGGTAAGACTGGTTGTCAGACTTTCGGGCTTCAGACGACCCGTAACGACTGTCAAAGATCCGCGAATGACAGCTGATATCAACGGCTTAACTTACTGTGTTTTCCGAGGCACGGAGGAGTCTCGGTATGTAAAGGTGGTCACCCATCCACGAACCAACACCGGCAAGCGTAGCTAACCTGACGGATCGACCCGTGCGGCTTAATTGTTCGTTGAACACCAGCTATTGCCGAGAGCCTCCTAAAAAACCTCTTTTGAATTCTTTCTAGGCGTTGAATATAGTTTTGGTAAGTAGGATACCAGACGATTGAGCAGTATTCAATGTGGCCGCGTACTAATGCAAAATAGAGTGATTTTAATGCGAGCAGAGACCTAAACTGCTTTGTGTTGCGATTAATAAAATAAAGTATTCTTAGATTAATGATTGATTTATAGTTTTGTCTACCTGTTTATTGAATCGCATTTCAGAGTCAATCAAGACCCCAAGTCCCTAATCTCAATCACGGTATTCAATATTTGGCCCTCCATCGTATAGGTAGTATCCCTACTACCTTTGCATTGTTGCACTTTTTTTGCAATTGCATTTTGTACGGGGGAATTTAATGTGAAAGCACTTTCTAATATTAAGCTGCATGGCATTACTTTTACACAAATTACAAAGGTTATTAATATCGTCTTGCAAAAGCTGTTAATCCCTTTCTGAGTTTACAATCTTAGATAATTTCAAGTCATCAGCATACATTTCGAAATGAGAATTGTGTATAGAATATTTAATGTCATCAGCGAACATTATAAATAGCACTGGACCGACATGCGATCCCTGGGGCACTCCGGAAGTAGGAGTAAAAACGTCAGAGGAATATCCATTAACTACTACCGTATCCCTTCACTGGGACAAATATGACTCAAACCAGTCTGACAAGGGTCTTTGAACACCGTATACCTACAGCCCTTAGCTTCTGCAAAAGAATGTTGTGGTCTACTTTATCAAAAGCTTTGCTAAAGTCACTATACACAGCGTCAACCTCATTGCCTCTGCTTATGTCAGTAATAGTCCTGTTGACAAAGCTGGTAAGGTTTGTGGCCGTTGAACGATTTTTAAAGAATCCGTGATGATGTCCTGTGATGATTTGTTTAATGTGCCACTTTATAAAAGGACATAGCAGTGCTTCGAACACTTTAGCAACGACAGACAGGATACTTATAAGTCTATAATTACAGAAGTCTGACCTATCACCAGTCTTTGAAATAGGAATAACAATAAAATTGATTCCTTCCATATTTCCGGAAACAGGCCCTCAGACAGATATCTATAAAGAATTTCAAGTGGCCCAGATAACTGAA
The DNA here is from genome assembly GCA_905163495.3 of Cosmia trapezina. Classification (NCBI taxonomy): domain Eukaryota; kingdom Metazoa; phylum Arthropoda; class Insecta; order Lepidoptera; family Noctuidae; genus Cosmia; species Cosmia trapezina. Next base: position 1,664,806 of record LR991047.1, read on the forward strand.
CTGACATTCTTCAAGAAATATAGGAGATATACCGGCGTGGCCCACTCCCTTTGAGATATCCAGCTTTATTAAATGTTTCTCTATATTGCTTTGTGACAGATAATTAATGTTATTAATGTTGTTGCAATTACTGATGTCTCCGGTAGCGGTGTTATTTGTGTTACGTTGAGATGCAGGACTGTACACAGATGCAAAAACTGCAATTTTGCGATACCCTTTCCGTCACAGGCGCTTAAGTCATTAGTGTCATATTTTTCGGAATTGTGCTACTCCAGTTACGTTTGTTTATTATGTAGGACCAAAAGCATTTTGAGCTTTTAGTGACATTTTCTTGAACATTTTTAAGATAGCTTTGATACGAGGATTTTATAATTTTGTTTGTTCTTTCTTTTAATACCGATAATAGACCATTTAGTTCAACCAGGTTTCAGACTAGCTAAAGTAGACTCATCCTTCATGGGGTACTGTTTAAAATGTTATAATAAAATACCTCCGCACATACTCCAGCTGAATGAAACGAAATTTAAATCATGTATAAAACGCACACTATGCAGCCAGGCATATTATAAGTTAGGAGATTACATCGCTGACAAAAATGCTTGGCTAAATGCTGGTCCTGCTCCACAAGGACGCTTAAACTAATTGTTAGTCGCGTGAAAGAAAACACAAGCGTTCGGAGTTAACGTATATTATCGACTGACAAGGTGGGGTCACGCGCAGCGTACCCTACTTACATACTAACATCCCTCCACCCTTAGCCTAACAATTATAAAATTATACTACTGTTCAAAAATGAACATATCGCGGCGTTCGTTCCGTGGCCTCGGTGGAGGCGAGGGTGTCTGGAACGAGTCATCAGATTTGTCTTGTCCAGGGGGGGAGCAACACCTCGAATCTGTACCCTCACATTCTGCCGAATCTGATGCATCGACATTTTCGGTCAAGACATCAGCGACGCCTGGCCCTGGTTGAGTGATATCTTCTATTTGCTGAGTGCATGAAGACGATGATAATAAGATGGGAGGAAGTTCCGTTGGTAGATCTTCATTCGTACCGGTGACTTTACCAGCGTGTGAACTACGTTCCGCCTGTGGACTCTCACCCTCACCCTTAAATTTCAAGAGCTGGTTGACATGTCTCTTGATTACCAAACCGTTGTTTTGTCCGAGCAAACGCACTTCATATAAGGAATTTTCTAATGTGTTTGCAATGATTCCTTTTGTCCAGTATGTCTTTTGTTGTTTGTATACTTTTACTAGCACTATTTCGTTTTTGGTAAATTTTACTTTTCGTATACCACTGTATAGTTTACTCTGCAAGCACTGGTTATCTTTCACTACACTTTCGAGGTCTGTATTGGCTGATATCGGTTTACGAATGTCTAATAGATCTAGCCTGTTTCTTAATTTTCGGCCGAACAGAATTTCAGCGGGTGATCTGCCTGTTGTACTATGTTCTGAGTTTCTATAGTTAAATAAAAATTCATTTAATCTTACATTATATTGTTTTACGCTTACATTTGATAAAATGAATGCTTTAAGTGTTTTTTTAATGATTTTTACACTGCTCTCAGCCTGTCCATTGCTACTTGGACAGTACGTAGGTGTAGTTAAATGTATGATGCCGTTATTCCTACAAAAATTCGTAAACTCAGTGGAGACAAATGATGTACCATTATCCGTGCAGATATTTCTTATCAAACCAAACCGGCTCATTACTTCACATAACTTACTTATAACTACGCTGCTTCCATAGCCGGATGATACATCAAAACATTCCAACCATTTGGAATATGCGTCTACTATTACTAAATAAACTTTATTATTAATAGGTCCAAGAAAATCTAAATGCACACGGTACCAAGGCTCGGGAGGAAACGGCCAGGGCGTAAGAGGGGCGCGGGGCGGTGCGGGGCGGAGAGTATTGCATATTTCACAAGCTGCTACGTGCTTATCAATATCTGCTGTCAAACCCGGCCACCAAAATCGGTTTCGCGCCTCTGCTTTCATTTTATTCACACCGAGATGTCCTTTATGCAATTCACACAATATCTTATACCTACAGTTCATCGGTATAACAAGTTTAAATCCACGAACAAGACACGACTTTTCTATAGCTAACTCATTACGACACATATAGTAATACTTTAGGTTCCTATCTATTTTGTGTTTTGGCCAACCCGATTGTACATATTCACATACTTTTCTGAGTTCAGTATCTGACGATATTGCCGCGGTAATGTCACTTAAACATAAGAACCGATCTAAGTTATTATTGTAGACAAAGTGTACATAAGTTGCCCTATCGATAGTTGCTATTTCTTGGTGATTGTTTGGTAAAACATGTTCCGTATCATTAACCGAGCGGCTCAGGTAGTCCGCTGCGTTACTTGTGCTGTTTATATATTCAATAATAAAATTATAAGAAGATAAATAAATTGCATAGCGTTGCAACCGGTTTGCTGATACTTCCGGTATGCTTTTATTCTGATTGAAAATGGACACAAGAGGTTTATGGTCTGTTCTTAGTATGAAAGGAGACGATCGGCCATATAAATATTGGTGGTATTTTCTAACACCGAATATTATTGCCGTTGCTTCTTTTTGTATTTGGCTGTAGCCGAGTTCAGCTTTTGATAGTGAGCGCGAGGCATAGGAGATCGGCCGCTCCAGACCATCATTACCTACTTGTGACAATATTGCGCCAAGACCATTTGGGGACGCATCCACTGTCAATATTAATTTAGCTTGTGGATCATAGTGTGATAGGGTTATGTCCGACATAAGGTCATTTTTAATTTGTTGGATAGCTGCTTCATGCTCGTCACTCCATTGCCATGCAGTGTTTTTTTGTAACAGAGCATGTAGTGGTTTTAAAATACTAGACGCATTTTTTACAAACTGCCTATAGTAATTCACCATACCTAAGAATGACTTCAGTTCAGTGACGTTCGATGGTGTTTTAGCTTTAATTATTGCTTCTACTTTATCTTTGCATTTGTGTAAACCTTCACTATCTATTTTAAAACCCAAATATGACACAGATTCTTGAAATAATTGACACTTATTTTTTTGTAAAACTAATCCTGCCTCCTGTAGTCTACTTAAAACTTTGTGTAGATTATTTAAGTGGTCACTATCATTGATCCCAGTTAATAAAATATCATCCTGAAATACCAGAACCCTATCAAGGCCGGAAAGTACATTTTCTAATGTTTTTTGAAAAATTGCCGCGGAACTTGCTAAACCGAAAATTAATCTTGTGAATTTAAATAAACCACGGTGTGTATTGACACAAGTTAACATTTGTGAGTCATCTGTTAGCTTTAATTGGTTGTATGCTTGCGATAAATCTAATTTTGTGAATTTTTTTCCACCGTGCAGTTTTGAAAACAGCTCTTCTATACGTGGCAATGGATATTTGTCAACTACCAGCTGTTTGTTCAAGGTTACGGAGTAGTCAGCACAAATTCGAATATCTCCATTGTTTTTCAACACCGGGACAATGGGACTGGCATAATCAGAACTACTGACCGGTTCCAGTATGCCAACCTGGACTAGTCTGTCTATCTCGCGGTCAATCCTGTCTTTTAATGCAAAAGGGACTTGACGCGCTTTAAAATAGATTGGCCTTGAGCCCGGCTTGACCTGAAGACTAACCTTTGACCCATTATAGCATCCTAGTTCGTTTGAAAATAATTCTGGATATTTAGATACCATTTGTTCCACATAGTTTCTGCAATTATTAACCGTGGTTATTTTTAAATTGAATTTTGATAAAAAATCTCTGCCTAATAAACACGGACCATCATACTTAACTACATAGACAAGTACATCTATCGATTTGGATTTGTAAGAGAAAGGTAACAAAATAGTTCCTGCAGTTTCAATGTTGCTACCATTGTAACTTTGAAGTAACGTTTTACTTTTTTGTAATTGCAAAGATTTGAAGTGATAATTGAATTCTTTTTCGGGTATAATTGTTACTGCGGACCCTGTGTCTATTTCAAAATTTAGTTTTACTTTATTTACCAGGACAGATTCTCGCATCGGCTCACCGGACTTGGTTGAAATATTACAAATACAATGCTTACCGTCGTCACCGATATCATCCAATTCAACCTCGATAAAGTGTTGCTGCACTTTACGTTGTCCACACACGCGCCGCAGATGGCCACGTTCTCCGCACTTCCCGCACTTGTAACGTTTAAACCTGCACGTGTCCTCCTGATGTCCAGTGTAGCCGCAGACAACGCATTTAACTGCGTCCACCGACGTCGCCGGCGCCGCCGCGGCTGCCGAGCCGCTCCCGCTCGTGCCGCTCGACGCGCTCTGTCGCCGTTGACCGCCGCCTGACCGCGCCGCTCGTTCGGCCGCGCTCTGCACCACCTTATAGTAGACAGGTTGCTCTGGAAGCGGCGATGACGTCACTGCTGAGCCGAGTCGAGCGCTGCGAATACCTTGCGCGATTTCCAAGGCTTTCCCGAGTGTTAGCTCGGCCATATCCATCGTGAACAGCTTGTCACGCTCTGGTCCTGGTGACATGCCAAGGACAAAACGGTCACGCAGTAGTTCATTGAGACACGAAGCAGGAAAAGCACAATCTACTGCTAATCCGCGAACACGTGCCGCCCAAACTGCCAGCTGTTCCTCTGGTTGTTGAGTCGATATATAAAACCGATTTCGCTCGGCGAAGCCACATTTAGCTGGTTCAAAATGTTCATCCAGTAGCTTCACTATAGTGTTATATTCTAATGTGCTTATTTTATTTGGAAGTGCGAGATCTCTGACCAATTTGAAGGTACTCTCTGATAAACTGCTGAGTAAAATCGCTCGTTGTTTTATTTTAGGTTTACCCTCCGCACTGTCTAGATCATTGGCTAAGAACCACTGTTCCAGTCGCTCCTTGAAAACTGACCAGTCCTGGTTTTCGTGATTGAAACTATTCAGGGATCCAACGGACACTTTCGACATGTTTGATTAGTGCACGCGTTAATTCCGGTTCGTCTCGTCGCCACTGTTAGTCGCGTGAAAGAAAACACAAGCGTTCGGAGTTAACGTATATTATCGACTGACAAGGTGGGGTCACGCGCAGCGTACCCTACTTACATACTAACACTAATTGATTAGCATTCAAAAATATTGTTGGACCTGCTGAAGATTAAGAAGAAACAAATTTTTTCTTTGCATTGTTTAAATTCAATCTCTTAGTATTGTATAAATGCATAGCACATGTGTGAGCACTATGTAGCTAATATAAAGCTACCTTTTACTGGGTTCGTCTTTCACTGACTTGAATGTGCCCTGGCGGTTGAGAGTATGTCATGCTCACTCAAATGTCTCGCTGGTGGTGGCGTGTGTGTTGGATCATTAAGTTCCCTTCAAAATGGTTGAGCTAATTGGTGCTGATCCATGCGTCATGTTCGTGAACGGGCGCCGTCAGTTGGGACTGGTCGTCTCTTAGCTGCCACGGCTTATTTTTATTTTTTAATTTAGTTGTTTTTAGTTTTTATCTTTTTTTTTTTTACGGACGCTTTTAACGTGCACGTCTTTCTACATTATTCTCACATGTATATTTTCAATATGAACGATGTAACCAATATTTTGTAAAATATTTGATTTTAAAAGAGTGTCCGTGGAGTTTCTTGCCCGTTCTTCTCCATAGGATCTACGCTTTGGAATGGGCAATCTAGCTTCATTTTTCTGACTGACCGACCCAAGACCGACCCTTTGACAATTCAAAAGTGCCTGTAATTGGTTTATTTGAAATAAATGCTTTGAGTTTGAGTTTGAATATGTTGTATTCATATTCATCACGTTTATTTTTATAATTTACGACTTTTTTTTTTTGTTTTCTGACGACATTTTTCCTTTTCATGCAGTAATTTTATTCAATTGTTACTGTACCACTTGGGGTATATATGTTTATTTGTATTTTGGCTCGATATTACTTCAAATATTATTTTTCTAACAAACGTATAAAAAATATTTACGGCGTCATCTACTGTAGAGCTTGACGATATAGATTCCGGTCTATTTCAGCGAAACGTTTTCTCACCTCATTATAATCAGCTTTATAAAATTTATAATGAAATCTACCTTTTACCTTAAGTGTTTGTGGAAGGTTCAGTTCAGATGGATAGTGATATTTAATGGTGGATGAAACCCATCAATTCTAGATATTACTTCAGTTGACGCAGAAGAAGAAATTGCGTAACACATTATCGATCGAAGTTGGTTTTATTTTGAAAGAAATTGCTAATCCATTGCTTCATATGTTCGAAAAATTTGTCTGCTCGACAACGTAAATAACGCAATGAATGTTGTTGAACTGTCAAAATGAAACTAACTCCGATTGATAATGTGTCACGCAATTAGGGTGGGTCAGTATTACTCACGGACGCACTCCGGCATGCCGGTGGACCAGTCGCCCAGCGCGCATTGCACCAAGTTGTTGCCGATGACGCTGTGGCCGTGGTTACAGCTCACGTTGAGGTAGACATTCTCAGCTTCGTCTCCAGGCTTCGCTGTGGGGTCCCCAACTACTTCATAAGACCCATGTTCGGGATGTGGCGGGAGGGTGCACGTCGTAGATCTGCGAGGTAATTGCATACGTCACTGCACCCACGCGTTGCGTGTGGCCAACTCAAATAAATTTGGCTCTTTCCTCAAAATACTAAACTAATAAATTTTCACAGATGATGTATTTCTGTTGCAGCTCTAACAACAAATACTAAAAAATAGAATAAAATAAATATTTAAGGGGGCTCCCATACAACAAACGTGATTTTTTTGCGTTTTTTATAGAAAATGGTACGGAACCCTTTGCGCGAGTCCGACTCGCACTTGGCCGGTTTTTTTATGAATAAGAGGAAGGAATTAACGTAAGAAGACAGTATGGAAGACTATATTTGGTAAATATTAATTGAATAATTTTTTACAGTTAAAAATATACTTGGTTCCTAGACACTTTTGATGTATACTCGTATTATACGTGTATACACACATCAAAAGTGTCTATATAATAGGCTTTCATTCGACCCGTGCCGATCGGAAAAAATAAATAGTAATAAAACTAACTTTACTCACATAAACTGATTGATAAAATCTCTATGTTGATATATTTCTGTGAAGGTGGTGACTGCGAGAATGTTGCAATCTTGTAAGCCCCTCGGTACTGTGGACACGACGCCTCTGAGGTAGTAGCGCGCTATGCCGCGTTCAGTATCTGGGAAGCACAGTCCGCCGCCACTGTCGCCTTTACAGACTGCCGCCGTACCTGAGAGGGGAAGGACACTGGTGTAAGCCCATGTTCGCACGTTTTCTCGAAACTGTTTTTTATCGCGTACTAGATTTTCAATTCATCCAGTGCGCGATAAATAATCGCCCGTGGGTACGAGGGCTATAGGTCGGACTTTGGACTTTATCGTTTAAAGTAACTAGACAGTAGTTTTTATATTAATGGTCGAGGTATAAAATCAGATCAAAGCGCCATCTGTTAACGGACAAATACAAAAATACAAACACAAAAATGTTAATTTCATTACATTAAATATAAAGATACACTTATACCTATTACAAACTATAAATATAATCATATACATATAACTAATATATACCTATTATACATAAATATAAGCACAAATAAATATACACAAATATACTAATACAAATAATACCAACAATGGGGAAACATTACCGTTGTGATGACACTGCCAGCTTCTTGCGAATATGCTCACGAACTTTAACTATAGAGGAGAATCGGTTGGTTGCCATCCTGATTTCATGGGGAGCTCATTCCACAGAGAGATAGACTGAATGAAGAAAAAAGAGTGAATGAAGTCTGTACGGTGAGTGGGACACTGAAGAATACGATTGTGAGTTGAACGTAAATTTCTATTGTGGTTGGCGCAAATGTACTGAAAGTGGGGGGCCAGATAACCAGGGGAAGAGGGAGAGTCAAGAAATGAAAATAAAATAAAATAAATAAATAAATAATTACTTTATTGATATAAATCCTTACAATATGCTTAATATCTAGCTAAAGATTACAATAATTAAAGGCGCACAAAAGTTGAAACCCTGGCTCCTAAACTAGGAATACCTGTGACTTAGGAGTCAGTGTTCTACTGCTACTTGGACACTATAAACCCTTTTGGAAATTAAGATCTAGTAATCTGATGCTATGCAAAAATAATAATTACTATTGTATGTGGAAAAACAATTTGGGAAAACAAAATAAAAGTAAAAAATAAATTAATAAAATTAAATTAAGATTACAATTAAAAAGTAATAAAAAGTAAAATGACTGTGTGGGTGATTCTGTATGTGTGACTGGGAATCGTGTGTTTTGTTTGCGTTGTGTGAGGGTGTGTGTGTGTGTGTGACTGGGAAACTTGTGTATAAGGTGTAATAAGGTGGTCAGCGCCCTTTGCTCCCTGCGCTGGGCAACCACTTTAGAAGCGACCGATGCGCAGAGACATGGTCATATTTACGCAGATTGAAAACGAATCGAATGCAGTTATTAAGAAGACGGTCATGTTTGTTGAGGAGATCTGCATTCAGGTCATAGTAGCACACATCACCATAATCGATGATAGAGAAAATTAAGGACTGCACAAGCATTGTCTTGGTACTGGATAGTAGTCATTCTTTCAGCCAGTACTAAGCACGCAGCGTTCCAGTAACCTTCTGACTGACCCTAGTGACTTGAGTACGCCAGTTCAGGGTACAATCGTTGTGCAAGCCTAGGTCCTTCACGTCAGTGCTAAATGGGACGATCGTACCATTGAAGAGAACCGGTGGCAATGTTGTATTATCCACCTTACTAATATTACGAGAGCTCCCAATGATGATTGCCTGACACTTATTTGGGTTTACTGCAACACCAAATCTATCTGACCAGGTTTTTATCGCTGTCAAGTCCCTATTTAACATTTTGATAGCGTCAGGTATTTCATCAACCCTCCCTTGACAGTACAACCACAAGTCATCTGCATAGAGATGATACGCACACTGAAGCTCGGAAGTTATAAGATTAATAAAAATAGAAAACAGAAGAGGAGAAAGAGTACCGCCCTGAGGAACGCCACTTTCCAAATCTATTCGCGATTTCAGGTTTGTTTCTGTAGTTAGTAAGTAAGCCTTTTCCATAGGATAAACCCAATTGGAACCGTGTACCAAGCTTCTGACGTTTCATATGTGCCCATGTAAGTTTATAGAACTGTTTTTTTTTTAATTTTTTGTTTTGAATTTCATCACTTACGGTTATTATAACCGGCGCATATCTTGTCCCCGGTGATGTTCTCCGTAAAAGTTGGCGGCGTGACGCGTATGCACTCCGGAATGGACACAAACGGTAGTTGTACCACCTTCAGAACCGGGGAAGCTGGCCCGTTTTCGTCTGTCAAACCCCAGCCTGCAACCTAAAAGTGTTGTTTTGGATGTATTCATCAAGTTAAAATATCTAACGGAAATAATTAAAAAAAAAGATTTTATTTTATTATATTCATAAATCTACTAAAACAATTTCTATGATATAAATGACAATATAAAATCAATGAATATCTAAATGACCGTGTTTTACAGTCAGTCAGGAGTTCTCTTTTTATTTCTATAGATAGAAGTTCAGGTGAGCTAACATGGGCAGTCAAAATTCCGCAATTTTAGTAGCCATAAGCATGTAGTCCCACCCTGACTACTATGCAGGAGCAACATCATCATCACTGGCAGCCTTGTTCCACCTGCTGCTGAGTTTAGTAGCCATAAGCAGGTAGTCCCACACTCCCACCCTGACTACTATGCAGGAGCAACATCATCATCACTGGCAGCCTTGTTCCACCTGCTGCTGAGTTTAGTAGCCATAAGCAGGTAGTCCCACACTCCCACCCTGACTACTATGCAGGAGCAACATCATCATCACTGGCAGCCTTGTTCCACCTGCTGCTGAGTTTAGCCCTCTTCCCTTTAGTATCATGCTTCCCTGGTCTGAGTCTCATCTACGTTTTACCCACCGTCCCTTTTAAGTCATACACCCATGGTTGTTGGTACAGGGTGGGCCATATGGGTGTAGGCGATTTGCGTCCTAAATTTATTGGAAATGCGCGGTGCGGGGAGGTGGTGCGGCATATTGCTCAACGCGTCGCTTCACGGAATTTTAGTCGCCATGGAGCCGTACAGTACCGCAGCGCACATTTTGCGTCCGCGCCTATAACAAAATCCACAACAATCAACTCGTAAGAGAAGCCAGGCTTTGGACATCATGATAAGAGTTCTTGGTCCCAGTCTTGCAAAAATTTCAAGGCAACACCTCGAGGATATGGTTTCAACAGGATGGTGCCACATGCCTTACTGCTAGGGTGTCTATAGACCTGCTGAAAAAATCTAACCAGGAAAACTCATTTCGACAAGGGGGGATATCTAATGGTCTCCACAAGTCCCGATCTAACTCCATAGGATTTTTTTCTATGGGGCTGCCTTAAATCGGTGGTCTACGATAATAATCCGAGAGATTTGGAGCAGCTTAAAAGGAAAATTATTCGGAAAATTAACAATGTACCGAGAATAACATTTCGCCGACTTTTCGGCAACTTCGGTTTCAAGACTGCCAATGAGCCGAAGGAAGTCATTTAAACAAAATTTTTTTTAAGACTTAAAAATTCGAAGATCTCTGTTTTTATAATACTAATTAAAATGTTGTATGTTACATAGTTTTTTTAAATTTCATATTCAAACCGCCAACACCCTAGGCCCACCCTATATAAAGCACTCTTCCTACTGTCTCTCGGTAACAATCCAATTAGAGCTCTGCTTTACCTGCCATCGTTGAAAGTGACAATACGTTCCGAAAAGAAAGCTTTTATACGAAGTGACAGCGCCACAAGGTTGTTTATGCGCGCGGCCGAAATCGGAACTAACGCCGCCATCTTGTTTTTTGAATACCTTTCAAGTGACATTTCACAAATGTTTACCAACAACGTCCTCCTGACAACGTCATCGGAGCGCCAACAGATTCTTGTTGCCGTGTAGTTTTTTATTTACTCACGCCCTAGGCAACTTCTGTTCTGTGCTTCGATCTCTTACCTTCCCGAAGTTCCCCTCCTGCAGCTGTAGGTTATTGAACTCGTAGTCAGTCAAGTCCAAACACACTGGCCTGACGTAGGTTTGATACTCGAACGGCGTCTCCAGGATCAAGACCGCTATGTCATGTTGGTAGTTTGTGCGGACGCTTAGGTAGTAAGCCGTGAGCTCGATGGACTTTATCTGTGAAAGTACATTTTTTTAATTTTTTTCACTTCACCTGCTCGATAAATTATTATGTCATGCAAACCTAGCATAAAGTAAGATATTCAGAGCCTATACTACCTCAAATGGCTTTGCATGCGTTAGGCCGAAAACACTGCAGCATTAATTTTGAAATAAAAGTATGAAAAAGTTAAAAATTAATGTTAAGTACATGTTTGTTTGACGAAAACACGATTTCATAAAATTTTATCATAGTAAAAATTCCAAAGTTACCTACAAACCAAACAACTATGTTTCTTCCGCCTGAATATTCAATAAATGTGACTGACATAATTAATTATTTTAAACTAAACGAATGCTCAATTTTGACATGTTAATTTAATTTATTTTATTTTTTTCATTTGATTTAACTATTATTCTTCCCTCCAATAAATGTGAAATAATTATCATTAAGTATAATAACCAATTGTATCTAATATTCATGAATGCTTAATCTTGACATGTAATTTTTATTTATTTTTTTCTCAAATTTAATCACTTAATTATCTATTGTTATTTCTGTTTAGACCTCAATGATGTACTATAATACCTCATTGTCAGACCTAGTTATATGAGCATGCTGTGGTCTCCTATAATTGAAGGAGCACACTTGAAAGAAACTTTCTAATTATTGTAATTAATATTGTATACAGGGTGTAAGGGACAGCCCTCCGCAAACTAACAGGGTGTATTCAGCTCCTCATTTTGAATCATATTCCACCGGAATTTTTCTCAGGAAAATTTTCATTTTTTCAATTTTTTTTTTCAGTTACATTTTCATTATTTCAATGTAAAATTGCATTGTATGTTCGGTGCACTCCATTTATGTAAAAAAAAAACTGAAAAAAAAATTGCAAAAAGAAAAACCAGCAATGGATATTGAAATACTCTAACCAACGACGCGTGAAATCAGCTGTTCACTTTCTGTCTAGCTACAGAGTTCATCGAACTCACCGCATACCTATTACCTACCCCTCCCAACCAGTAATAGACGTTTCGATTTGTGCACAAAAACACAAACAAATCAGGTTTATTGGATTCCATTAACGTTCCTGAAAAAATTTCATGTACCGGTCATCTTAGTATGACGTACTGAATTCACCCTATCAGTTTGCGGAGGGCTGTCCCTTACACCCTGTATGTGTATCCTTTGTTGGAGATCCCCATATAAATAAATAAATAAATAATAAACCGCTGGTATTCAAAAAATACTGCAATTTTTTTTTCAAATTACAATTATTTTCACCGTAAAAAGTAATTACCTAAACCATCGGCCCCCAGCACTGCACTCAGTCCGCGAGGAGTATCGTGCGAGCGAGATAAAAAGCTGAGGTAGTAAGGGCTCTTAAAGTGCTGAGGTCTAGCTTCTAATAATGTTGTACTGAATTTCATGATAACCCAATCAATCAACTCGGCCTATCGCAGTCCAATGCTGGACATAGGCCGTTCATAGCAACCCGTCATTATCTGAGGTTCAGAAGATGCAGTTCCTCAAGTCGAAAATATGCAAAACAACATTTATGATGAGAAATATTTTAAATAAAATAAATTATAAAAAATATTTATATAACTGTCTACCATTATTTTAGACGACCGCAACCGCAAACCGCAAGCGGCAACGACTACAGGCAGGCCGCACCGCACTTGTTGTATGAAAATTCGTTGCGCTGCGTCCCGTTGCGGCTGTAATGTGCGCTTGGCTCTAACCTTACCTCAGACTTCTGCGCGTGCTTGTCATCTTGATGGTCCCATTCCCTGAACAGCTTAGCGGCGGCCACTGCGTAGTTGGAGGCAGCTTGCTTCTCTCCCCTCTTCCAAAAGCAGTGGGCAGCTAGAAAGGTAAAAATAACATTGTTTTTATAGAACTAAAAAACATTGCTATACGATCTCTATCAGGCATTATCGAATGTTGCGGTATGTTGCGGTAACGCAGCGGTAATTCATACCGCTGCATAAAATAATTATTATTTGTATATACCGCCCCCTAAAGCGCGTAATCTAAATATATTTTACGACTCGAGAAAAAATATTAAAAGAAATATTCTCTAAGGCTAGCCGCACACACACAATAATATTGTAAATGCAAGATTGTCAAAAATGTTGATCAATAAAAGGTCCCGCAAACTACGCCATATTATTGAACATTTTTCGTGGTAAAATCTGACTCAGTCGATCAGCGGCTTGATTCGTGTCCGCGTTTTATATATTGGATAGAAAGAAAAAAGTCGATGCATTGATTATTGCACCTATTAATACTACTTTTTTTTTTGCGATGATTTGGATTTGTTGAACTTCTTTAATTCTGTCCGAAAATTTGTTCGTAGAGATTTTTTTTTTTTCTTTACATCTGCTTTCGTGCTATTTGGCTTGATTTTTTTATAAATATCTAGCAACTTTTCGTACGCATTATTCTTCTGTACTTTAGCGCGATATGCTTCGATGGATGTATTCCATAGTTCTGGATAAGTTTCTCATGTTCAATTATACTCAAATATTGCTTTTCCGTGGGAGTATATATTATCAAAATTATTTTCGCTATAAATACTGTTTTCATCCTCCATTTTTAACAAAAAATACGAACGTCTGCCTGCCTTGAAATCTTATTCTCAACTAAAATATTGACGCGCGCCCGCACACGACAATATCACAGTATAAAAAAACATACAGTAGGACGACGCCTTTGATCTCGTGGTAAATGCCGACAACGTCTAGACATTGTCGCAACAGCAAGGGTTGTCCCAAGTAAACGATATTAATTAATTAATTTGTTTATTTGAGATCAACATCGTCATTAACATTATTATTATTATAAACGACATTTGAGTGCCTGCTTATTTCTTAAGTTTTTTTTTTCAAATTATTTTATTATTTTTCTTTTAAGTTATATTATTATTCTTAGAAGTTCTTTTATTTTTTTCGACATGTATGTCATTATCATGGTTTTTGAGGTCGCTGATGACGATAACGAGATTAAAATCAAAATTCAAGATGGCGGCTGTGAAAATTTTCAAATTTTTCGTCATGGGTATCGTTTCTATGGTTTTCTAGGACGGTAAAGCCGATAGTGAAGTCAAAATGAAAATCTAACATGGCGGCTGCGAAAATTATCAAATTTTTCGTCATGACCTCATTATCGTTTTCAGCGACCTCAAAAACCATGAAAATGACACCCATGACGAAAAATTAGAAAATTTTCGCAGCCGCCATCTGGGATTTTCATTTTGACCTCATTACCGTTTTTAGCGAGCTCAAAAACCATAAAAAAGACATCCATGACGAAAAATTTGAAAATTTTTGCATCCGCCATCTTGGACTCAAAAACCATGAAAATGACACCTATGTCATTACTATTATTTCCTTAATTTCATTTTATACATATAAGTTACAGTTCCGCCATCTTGGATTCCAAAAAGGATGCCTTTTTCGTATCAAGCACCCCAATTATACTCAAAATTAACACCCATATCAAATTATAAAAAAATTACGTCGTCCACCATCTTGGATTCCAAAAAGGATGGCTTTTCGTAACAAGCACCCCAATTATACTCAGAATTGACACCCATATCAAATTATAAAAAAAATTCGTCGTCCGCCATCTTGGATTCCAAAAAGGATGGCTTTTTCGTAACAAGCACCTCAATTATACTCAAAATTGACACCCAAATCAAATTATAAAAAAATTACGTCGTCCGCCATCTTGGATTCCAAAAAGAATGGCTTTTTCGTAACAAGCACCCCAATTAAACTCAAAATTGACACCCATATCAAATTATAAAAAATTACGTCCACCATCTCGAAATTCACCCTTAGTAAATAATAAAAAAGTCCACCATCTTGACACGGAACATACAAACAAACACTTTCACAATTATAATATACTTAATTATAATATATAAGACTTGCAATCACTCACAGCACACGTCGTATGCACCATTTTAAATAAACAAATAAAAAATAAACACGCGTTAGCCCTGAATAACATATCCCGAACTACTAACATCGTTTTGTTCGCAGTTCGGGATCGGCTTACCCGCGTCTCGCCCCTCACACCCCGCACGATTGCCCTGTCTAGACGTCTTCGTTGGACGACTGTATGATTTTTAGACTGTGACAATATTATATAATACCCCTGCCTCCGATATTTCTGGAAATCCACAATATTATTGATCAATACCGAAATACGGGTCGCACACACACAATTCTGGGTTTTTGGTCCATACATTTTGGATCATCTCCTTTAGAAATTACCTCAAACAGTTGACATTCTTACAAATATATGACATGACAGATCATTATAATGAATTTATAGTATTATTTAGATTATTACACGATATATGTTTTCCCGATAAATGAAGTGTCGGTATAGTTAAGTATAGTGTTTTTCTTCTAAAATATGTACTTTTTATTATTTTGTTTTTCTTCTCACTTATCATGCATTTGTTAACATACTCCGATGTTATTTTGTGGACAATAGTGTGGGTTATAATATACGTTTCTTTCTATAATTTCTCGACTGTTAAATTACTACTTTGTAAATGCTTTAAGTACTGTATAACTGTTTTTTGTCCCAAATAAATAAAATAAAATAAAAATAAATAAAATAAAACATTATAGGTCATCACTTATTTTTTCTTTCTAGAAAATCTAGAATCTAGAAATCTGAAGCTAAATGTGTTTTTAAGTACTCTTTACAACCCCATTTTTGAGAAACTACAATAAAGTCCTGCCCTCTAGCATTCTAAAAAACATTCAAGTGGAGCATTCCAAGAAACTTCGCCGTAATGACTTTGTTTAGAAACCTGTGGCGCGCGGCCAGCTCACGTCATCGGGTGCGTTCGCTCGACGGAGTTACTCCCGGGGCGCGGGGGCACGCTTTGTGCGCGTGAGTGGTCTTTCGGATTGTGTTGAAAGAGTGTTACGCAATTAGGGTGCTGGTACCAGGAGCATATAACCTGACAACGTCTTGACCTAACCAACTCACCAGAAATAACAATCCTGTTAGTAATAATGGATCCTCCGCAGATCTGCTCGTAGTAGTTCTTTTCCTGGGTAGGTTTCCTGTAGATAGCGACGTGCCACGGCAGTTCTCCTCGGTCCGCTTCTGTACCTTCCCAGATCAGGCCCTCCGCGTCCGAAGTTGCGCGCCCACACGCTGTAAGGAGCAACCAGCTCTGAGAACTATTACGTTAACCAAGACCAAGAGAACGTAGTGCTTTCACAGTTATTGTACCTCTGACAGTAGCAACCCAACCACAACCTTATTGTAATGAGAATAAAGAACACTGTGATTTTGACAGACTTGTCAGTGGTAGCAACCCAACAATAACATTCTCTAGCAATGTCAATACAGTGATGCAAATCAGAGGATAAGAAAGCGAAAGCCTGTACTATACTGACGACTTATAACTTACTCGTAGATACTGACACACCCGGTGTCAAACCACAGATACTTGTCATCGGATCTCCGACAGATCTTTATAAATTCCTTTACTTTGGCTGGTATGAATATTGACATCTATGGTCTAATTAGGGCTCCGTACCTCAAAAGGAAAAAAACGGAACCCTTAAGGATCACTTCGTTGTCCGTCTGTCTGTCAGTCTGTCTGTATATCTGGCAGTCTGTCAAGACCCTTTTTCTCAAGAACGAGTGGAGGTATCAAGTTTCAACGGAATAAAAAAATACGGCCATTTATGCAACACATTTTGATACTTGCAATATTAAACAAATGAATCAAAATCTAGGGTACTTCCTGTTGGCCTAGAATCATGAAATTTGGCAAGAAGCAAGGTCTCACAGCACAAATAAATTAAAAAGTCTGAAAATTGTTCATTTGTAATTTTATCACCCAAAAAATATTTTTTTGGGATTACAATGTTTTGTTCTTGTGCTAAATCTGTGTCCCGGTAGCCATTTCCTATCTTGTAAAATTATAACCTTTTGACATGGCTGCCGGTAATATATGTTCTTGGTAACCTAAATAATACCGAGAACCTAGTGTACATATTCATCGCGTGTGTGCCACTCCACTGCATGATCATTCTTAAATCACGCTGGCCTGCTTGCCACGCGGCCTGCCAAGCTGCTTGCTTAATTGCCTTGCGATGAGATTGCCACATGTGTGACGAGAACCCCTGAGGCTGCGGCCATATTGTTACCATGTGCTCACCTCATGCTGAATCACTGTAAACCGCTGCGATGTGTGACTTTCCCTCACCTTCCACCTTTCCATGTTTTGCCTTGGGCTTAAACACATTCTGCCTGGCTGGGAAACGCTGCACGCATCGCATGGGGTTACAGGTATACTTCCTGGACCTCACGGGCGCACCCTATGCGCTATTTTCTAGGGTTCTACGTCTAGGCGTCTCCTGAGACCTTACCCTATATGTCCTACTGCATTTTGTTACGAATTAAGAAAATAGTTTAATCAATAATATTGGAACGCATCTACACTGATTAGAACTGTCAACTGTCACACTTGTCAAAAATAGAAGTTGACAGCCCGCCTTTTTACCAACTTACTTCTCTTCTAACCACGCTCTGCTAATGGTGTACTTATCTTGTACTTTATTATATTATAGCTGATTTACTTTGGAATCCGTTTTTCCTTTAATACGACATAACCCACAATAGGTTATGGGCCCAGGCATGGAAATCACACAGAAGTAAGACAAGACACCAACAGACGACAGAAGAAAGCTCCGCGTGGGTGCTAGGATTACCGGCACCGAGCAATTGTACTGAACAGAAGAAGTCGACCGCTTCCGGGTCATTACAGACGGGAATAACAGAAGAAATCTACAGAAGACATAAAAAAAAATAGAAGATGGAAAGAAAAGACGGCGCATTAGTTCTAAATGATAACAATTGGGCACTATGGAGGTTCCAAATCACGATTGTACTAAGGTCCAAGGGGTGGTACGACGCGTTACTCAAAGAGCCGTCATCCACTGAAGGCAAAGAAGGAGACAGAAAAGCGCAAGAAATAATAGTAACAAGAATAGAAGAGAAGATACTTTCTTATTTATTGGCATGCAAATCTGCTTGTCAAATGTGGGAGAAATTGAACACAATTTATGAAGCAAAATCTAAGGTCGGAGTACACCTTATTCAACAGAAGTTTTACAGCACGGAGTTCGAGGAACCAATGGCAGCATTCATATCCAAAGTTGAGGAACTTGCCAATCAGTTAAGAAATAATGGAGAAGATCTTTCTGAGAAGATGGTAGGTAGTCACAAAGATTGTCATGAGCCTGCCTGATAAATACCGACACTTCATCTCAGCATGGGAGTCAGTACCTGAAAGTGAACAGAATATGAAGAATTTGACAGCAAGATTACTTGTGGAAGAGGAGCGTACAGGAAAGGAAACTCCGTCATCATCAGCCCTTATGGCAAAAAGAAACAACAAAAAATTACAAGTCAATAAAACTGAACTAAAGTGTTTTATCTGTGGTAAAGCTGGACACTTAAAGAAAGACTGTAAAGTGCGGAAGTGTAACTTTTGTGGAAAAATGGGTCATATATACAAGGACTGCAGAAGCAGGCAAGGGCAACATAAAGGTAATCACAATGCTTTTATCCTGAATAATTACAAATTGATCCAAAATAAAGATTGGGTTTTGGATACAGGGGCGAGTGAACATATGTGTTTCAAAAGAGAGTTATTTACAGACTATACAGATATATTAAAGAATAGATTTGTAATATTAGGAGACGGTAATAAACTGAAAGTACAGGGTATAGGTAAAATAAATTTTCATGGATACAACGGCAAAGAGTATGCACCTTATATAATGCTGGATGTTTTATTTGTACCAGATTTAACAGTAAATTTATTTTCTGTATCATGTTGCTTAGATAAAGGTTATACTATGACT
Source organism: Cosmia trapezina (assembly GCA_905163495.3). Classification (NCBI taxonomy): domain Eukaryota; kingdom Metazoa; phylum Arthropoda; class Insecta; order Lepidoptera; family Noctuidae; genus Cosmia; species Cosmia trapezina. The sequence goes on from LR991047.1 coordinate 1,683,966, forward strand.
TCAACAAAAGAAGGATGTCAATTTACTAAAAACAGAGAGGTTATGTGTACAGCAAACAGAGTAGGTAAATTGTATCACATGAATTTTAAATTTCATACTGAAGTGGCTTTAACATCAATTGCAGAATGGCATGAAAGACTTGCACACCAAAATATAGGTTATGTCAAGGAGATTTTAACCAAAAACAATGTAAAACATGAAGGGTTGACTGATCAATGCACAGCATGTTTGCAGGGTAAGCAAAGTAGGGTACCTTTCCAGTGTAGTGATAACAGAGCTAGTGTACCTGGAGAATTGATTCATATGGATTTATGTGGTCCAATGGAAGAAGTTTCAATAGGTGGTTCTAAATATTTTTTGTTATTCAAAGATGACTTTACGGGGTACAGGTTTGTATATTTTCTAAAAAATAAATATGAGACAAAAAATAGTATTCAAAATTTTATCATAACTTTCAAAAATGAAAGTGGGTACAAAATTCAGAAAATGAGATCAGATAATGGAGGAGAGTTTGTCAACAAAGAGGTAAGTCAAATATTGAAAGTGACGGGGATTACTCACCAGACCACAGTTGCTTACACACCCGAACAGAACGGTCGAGCTGAACGAGAGATGAGAACAATAGTAGAAGCAGCCAGAACCATGCTCCACGCAAAGAAGTTACAGAAGGAACTATGGGCAGAAGCCACTAGCACAGCAGTTTATACATTAAATAGAACAGGTAAATCACCAATTCATGGCAAGACACCGTTTGAATTATTATATAAAAGAAGTTTTAATATAGAAGAGTTGAAAATATTTGGAACAGAAGTTTATGTACACATACCAAAGGAAAGAAGACTCAAGTGGGATGCAAAGAGCAAGAAAGGAATATTTGTTGGATATGGGATAAATTGCAAAGGCTACAGAGTATGTTTTCAAAACAAAGAAGTCAACACATATAGAGATGTGGTATTCATCCAAGAAAAGACAGAAGACAAACAGAAGAGCAGAATAGTTCACATTGATTGTGAAGATGACACAAATAGCAATAGAAGAAAACACAGACAGCAGGCAGAAGACAGAAGAACAGAAAGAGATTTACAGAAGAGAGATGGAAAAACAGAAATCAACAGAAGAGAGACTAATATACAGCAAGAGAGTAATATACTTGAAGAAGGAGAAGAAAGAAGTGGACACAGAAGAGAAGAGCACTATGAGTCATGTGAAGAAACAGAAGATGAAAGTTCTTTTAGTGAGTTACCAGTGGAGAAACCACAGAAGACTAGGACAAGGGAAATCAAGAAGCCAACGAAGTATGGAGATTATTATACAGGATTTAAGGCATGCACAGAAGAACAACTAACTTATGACCAAGCAATCAAAGGAGAAGACTCACAGAAGTGGAAAGAAGCTATAGAAAGAGAACTGATAGCATTAGAGAAAAACAATACATGGATAGTAGAAGAACCACTGAAAGGAAAGAAAGTGATAGATACAAAATGGGTTCTTAAAATAAAGAAAGGAGAGAAGAATAAGGATATCTATAAAGCAAGACTAGTAGCAAGGGGTTTTCAACAGGAAGATGATTTTGACCACTCGGAGATATACACACCAGTGGCAAAATTGCCAACTTTGAGAATCCTTTTATCCATAGCCTGTAAGTACAACTTGAAAATGACACAGATGGACGTGAAGAGTGCATTCCTTTTTGGGATTATAGAAGAAGAAGTATACATAAAGATACCAAATGGAATTGAGAAATATGATGGAAAAGTACTAAAATTACAGAAGTCACTGTACGGCTTAAAGAAGTCACCAAGGAACTGGAATGACAGATTCAATAATTATATGAAAGAGGAAGGGTTTATTCGAAGCAAGTCAGACTACTGCATGTACTACAAGGCGAATAAAAGATTCTACTTACTCCTATATGTCGACGATTTAATAATTATAGCAGAGAAACAGGAAGAAGTTGAGAAACTGAAACAATCACTAAAAAGAAACTTTGAAATGACTGACATGGGTAATAAGAAAATGAAATACTTAGGAATCAATATAACAGAAGAAGAAGACGGGCTTGAACTAGATCAAAGACAGTATTTAGAAGACCTACTTAAAAAGTATGGAATGGAAGAATGTAACCCGGCGATGACACCTATAGAGACAGGCTTAATACTATCAACAGAACCAGCCAAAGACAATGATATGGTGAAAAGATGCAGACAGGTAGTCGGAAGCCTTATGTATGCTATGTTGGGCACAAGGCCAGACATCTGTTTTGCTGTTAGTTATCTGAGTAGATATCAAGTTTTTGCAGATGAAAACCTATGGAAGGCGTTAAAAAGAATACTAAGATACATCAAAGGAACATTAGACTACAAATTAATTTTCAGAAGAAATTCTAAGGATGTACTAGTAGGATATACAGATGCAGATTGGGCTGGAGATAAGCTGGAAAGAAAGTCCACTTCAGGGTACATAATGAAGCTCTTTGGTTGCACAGTATCTTGGTGCAGCTCAAAGCAACAATGTACTGCTCTATCATCAACAGAGTCAGAATATGTGGCATTAGCAAAAGGGGTAGCTGAAGGTTGTTGGATTTACAATCTAGTAAAAGAAATTGGCGTAGGTTGTAATAATTTTATTATTTATATTGATAATCAGTCAGCTATTCATGTTGCCAAAAACCCTGAAAAACATCAAAGATTAAAACATATTGATTTGAAATATCATTTTGTTAGAGATAAGGTAGAAAATAATATTGTAGAGTTAAGATATGTAGCAACGGGGAAACAAATAGCAGATATGTTTACTAAAGGTTTAAATAAAGAAGTATTTAACAAGTTGTGTAGTATGTTAAATAATTAAATTCATGGATAGATAATAGTATTACTTAATGTGTAATGTAATTTCATATGATAGCTACAATAGAAGATATAAATAAATATAAGTTTGTAATTGTAAAGAATGCGTACCAATTTTATTGAGGAAGGGTGTTACGAATTAAGAAAATAGTTTAATCAATAATATTGGAACGCATCTACACTGATTAGAACTGTCAACTGTCACACTTGTCAAAAATAGAAGTTGACAGCCCGCCTTTTTACCAACTTACTTCTCTTCTAACCACGCTCTGCTAATGGTGTACTTATCTTGTACTTTATTATATTATAGCTGATTTACTTTGGAATCCGTTTTTCCTTTAATACGACATAACCCACAATACATTTAACTTTGGGCACGACTGCCCTAACACCCGCGCCACCGCTTTGATGGAGCTTGAGCTTTTTTTTTTTTTTTTTTTTGAGGGTGGGAAATCATCAAATAACTTCTCCCGCTCTGGGTGGAGCGGGAGGGCGTGTCAGACTTTTACTGACTAAAACCCACCCGTGTTCCTTCAGTTGCCTATGCCAGGGCCGCGGTAACCCTTTCAGACAACCCGCGACCCCAGCGGCGTCGGCCCTATTGGGCCCCGTCACTTGCTGACATCTCTTTGAGGCGCGCGTGGAACACAACGCGCCGTCGACTCGGGCCTGGTCCTTACCGGACGGCGAGCTACCCGCTGCTCACCGTCCGCAGGCCCGCGCCTACGGTGGCCGGAAATCGCCCCGCGATTCCCGCCGCCCAGGGCGTCTCCTGCGGCGACTGAGGGCGTGAGGCTGCCTCTCCCTCACGCTTTCCGCCTCCTCCTTCGCTAGCATCACTGCTTCGCAGAAGGAGGTGACGGCCTCCCATGCACTCTCGCTCCGCACCATGGCCTGGACCAGGCTCGGACGCGAGAGATCGCCGCCGCCGATCGCCTCCGTGAGAACACGGCGGTGCTCTGCCCAAGCCGGGCAGACCTCCACTGTATGCTCCACCGTGTCCTCCGGGCGATCCACACAGTGGAAACACCCGGGCGTTTCCTCCCGCCTTATGCGAAACAGGAACCTCCCGAAACAACCGTGTCCGGTGAGGACCTGCGTCAGGCGGAAGGTGAGGACGCCGTGGCGCCTCTCTAGCCACTCCTCAAAGAGGGGACTTATCGCCGCTATTGTGGCGTGCCCAGCGCTGGGTTGCGACAGTCGCGCTCTCCATGCCGCCATGAGATCCCGCCGGAGCTCTGTCCGCTGTACCGTGATTTCTCGCGGCAGCGGAGTTACGCCCCGGCGTTTCGCCTCCTCGCGCCACTCCCACACGTGCGCGAGGACCTTTGCCTCCAGATCCCACGGCGGCAATCCGGCAAGGAGGCTCGCCGCCTCCCGGGAGACCGTGCGGTATCCCCGGACTAGCCGGATGGCCATGACCCTCTGGGACGCGTTCAACCTGCCGGCTGGTCCCAGCCTTAGGGAACGCGCCCACACCGGTGCTCCGTAAAGGGCCATGGACCGCACGACCCCCGCGTAGAGCCTCCGGCAGGAGGCGTTTGGACCCCCCAGATTGGGCAGGAGCCGCCCCAAGGCAGCCCCAGCCCGTGCCAGTCTGGGAGCCAAACGTCGAAAGTGCTCCACGAAGTTCCACCGGCTGTCGAGGACGAGTCCCAGGTACTTCATCGTCGACCCGACTCCGATGTGAACCCCTCCCACCGTTATTTCGGAACCCGACGGTGGCGCGTTCCGAGGACCATGAAAACACATGGCCTCGGACTTGTGCAAGGCCACCTCGAGTCCCAACTGCCGGATCCTCTCCACGACTATCGCAACCCCGCGTGTCGCTAAGTCCGCCGCCGCCTGGTGCGACCTCCCTTGCGCCAGGACCAGCGTGTCGTCAGCGTAACATACTACGCTGACGCCGCCAGGGAGGTCGGCGCGCAGCACCCAGTCGTAGCCGATGTCCCACAAATGCGGCCCCAAGACCGATCCCTGTGGGACACCGCACGACATCTCTCGCCGGTTCCACTCTCCCTGATGACCGGGGTAGATGACGGCCCTGTCCGTCAGATAGGCCTCGACCACTCGACAGAGGTAGGTCGGCATCCGGTGATACCGCAATGCCTCCCTGATGCAACTCCAGGGCAGGGTATTAAAGGCGTTGGCGATGTCTAGGGACACCGCCAAGACGACCCCACCCCGGGCCACTGCATCCCCCGTCGTGAGGGCTCGCACGCGCATGATGGCGTCCACCGTAGAGCGCCCCTTGCGGAAACCAAACTGGCTCTCCGCCAAATCCGGCCCCTCCTGCACCAGCCACCCGACGAGGCGGTCTGCAATTACTCTTTCAAAGAGCTTGCCCACCTCGTCGAGCAGCACGATGGGCCGGTAAGCGGACGGAGAGTCCGCAGGGCGCCCCGGCTTCTTAATGAGGACCAGTTTCCCCGTCTTCCAGCGAAGCGGGAACTGGCCCCTCTCCAAGCATGCGCTTAGGAGCCCCCCTAGTCGAGGCCCGAGAGCCCCAAAGGCCAGAACCCAGGCTCTTCCAGGTAAGCCGTCGGGTCCTGGGGCGGTATTTTTGGCACTGAGCCTACGTACCGCCGCTCTCAACTCTACCTCGGTCACTTCCGGAGCATCAACGTCGTCGTCGGTGTCGTGGTCCGCAGCGGGCACCGCATGAGGCGGAGCCATAGGCGGGGGAGTATGTTCCCCTCGCGAAGGGAACAGAGCGCTCACCACGTCCTCCACGAGCTCGGGCCGGAGACTCTGCGTCAGCGGGGGCGCCCATGGGCGGAGTTTCTCCCGCACCAACTTGTAGGGGCGCCCCCATGGGTCTCTGTTCAGAGTCTCCAGCGACTCCTCGCGGCCCAGATCCCTGGACCGCAAGATCTCCGCTCGGAGGGCGGTCTTCGCCGCTCTGTACCCCTCGTACAGCTCCGCCTGAATGGCTTCCGTATCCGGAGGGCGGATACGGAGCCTGCGGTGCCTGGTGTACAGGCGTCGCGCGGCGACGCACGCCTCGCGCAGTGCCGTCAGCTCCGGCGACCACCAATACACCTGGCGAAAGGCGCGACTGGGCTGGACCCGGGGCATTGCCACGTCGCACACTTCGGACATGGCCTCCCGGAACCACTCCGCCTCGTCGTTGATGTCGGCAGGCCTGTCCGGTGGTGACACCCAGGCCTGCACGATCGAGGCTTCCAAGAGGAGCTCCCGGTCCAGCTTCTTCAGCGCCCACCGCGGACCACTCGGGGCCTGTCGGACCGGCGCGCTCGAGGTATGGGCGGAGACGTCAAACCGGATGTACCGGTGATCGGAATAGGTCTCCACCCCCTCCATGACGCGCCAGTCAACCACGTGCGGCAGCAGAGCGGGGCTGGCGAACGAGATGTCCACCACCGACTCGCCCCGCATCCGCACACACGTGGGGACAGAACCCCGGTTTAGGACGACCAGGCCTGTCTCCAGAGCCCAGTCCTCCACCATCCTGCCCCGTGTGTCCGTACACCGGGAACCCCAAGCCACATTCTTGGCGTTGAAGTCCCCGAGGACAAGCACGGGAAGGGAACCATACCCGACGACGACGGTTTTCAACTCCGCAAGGGAGTTGTGGAACTCGGCGAGAGTTCGGCTCGGGGAGAAGTATGTCCCCACCACGACAATCCCCCCGAACCGTGCTGCGACGCAACCCTGTCCCTTCTTGACGGCTTCAAGGGACAGGGTACCGGCGGCGGCCGACGAAATGAGGGTCACTGAGCCGCTCAGGTCCTCCACCCAGTAATCACTGGGCGGGACAAAGTACGGCTCAGCGACCACGGCGATGTTAATCGACCACTGCGCCATGCTCTGGATCAACAGATCCTGAGCGGCGGCGCAGTGGTTGATGTTCGCCTGGAGGAGGCGCAATGGGGCCACTACTGGCATTCCATTGCAGCCCCCTCCTGAGCCCCCTGTGAGGGCTCCGCCGCAGTGGGTACGGCGGTGACGGCAGTGGGGGCGGCAGCGACGGCGCCTGTGGCGACGGCTGCGGCGGTGACGGCGGTAGAGGGGGCGGAGGGCTTGCCCTTGCCCCGGGCTTTCGCGGGTGGACCACAGCCCTTGCTTCCAGCCCGGTGATCGGCCGGCTTGCCAGCTGCCGCACATAGGTAGCAGTGCGGCGTGGCATTGCACGAGCCGGCCTTGTGACCGGGCTGACCACAGCGGAAGCAGTTACTGCTGCGGTCCACCTCCGAGGTGCATTTCGCTCCCACGTGGTTGCCCACTTGGCAACGGAAGCACCTCAGAGGTCTGGGTTCCAGCAGTTTCACCCGCGTGGAATCCCAGCCCACCTGAAATCTAGGGCCCTCCCCAACGATTTTGTTGGCCGCCGATACGGGGCAGCTCACCGTGACGGCTCGCAACCCCGTGGAGTCTGGACGGATGGTGCCTACCTTCACCTGCTCGATAGCGCACCCCCCCATCTTGACCACGGCGGCCACAACTTCCCCCTCTGTGACGGAGTCGTCCAGACCCAGGATGCGCATGTCAGCACACTTGGCGGGTCTGGACACCCGGGCTTCGTCCGCATTTAAGGACGCCCTGAGCTTTTCAGCCAGAGCGTCAGCGGTCGGGCCACTGGCCGCACCGGGAATCTCGAGCATACGAGCCCCGGTCGCCGTGACCCTAACTCGCAAGCCCTTCGTGACCCCGACCTCCTCCAGGTTCACCGCCGCCCGCGCCTTGGTGAGCACGTCGCGGTAGGACACGCCCCTCTTCTCCGCTTCCGGCTGTAGTGTGATCACTACAGCTGCGGACTTTGGGGCGCGCAACCTCGCCGCGACGCTCCTCTCCTTGCGCCGACGCCGCCTCTCCTTCCGCTTGGCCGCCCTTGCCGCCTTGCCCTCCTTCTTCTTCTCCCCGGCTACCTGCCATTCGGCGTCAGCCGGAGGAGATTTAGAAGGCGGGGGCGGCCGCGTCGTCGTCGCCGCCGCCACAGCCGGGGCCTTCTCAGGCGCCTTTGCAGGCGCCTTCGCAGGCGCCTTCGCAGGCGCCTTTGCAGGAGCGGCCCCGCTCTTCGCCTGCCCCGCCGACCCAGGTTTGGGCGTGGCGGCTGTGGCGGCGGCGTACGATGCCGCCTTTGGCTGGCCCGAGGCCTGCCGGCTCGCCGCCAGCGGGGGCCGGAGGACAATGCCCTCCAGGACAGAGAACCGGCTGTTGAACGCAGCCAGTTCCTTCCGCACCAGGGTCAGAAGTCTGTCCTCTGCGGGCCCAAGCCCGCTCTGCCCCTGCTGCGCCCCCTCCTGCGGCGCCTTCTGAGGGCCGGCATCGGCATCGCGGAGCCTGGCCAGGTCCGCTCGGAGCTCCTCGTTCTCCTTTCGGAGAAGCTCCATGGCGGCTGTCAAGCGGGCGACCTCCGCCCGCATTTCTGACATGCCGTCCGACGGAGGCCCTTGAAGTAGGGCCTCCGCTGCCGCCATAATGGAGGCCTTGGCTGCGGGTATGGCCTTGTCCTTAGAAGATTGCTTCTTCTTTAAGGCCACATCCCTCACTGCAGCAGCCACGACCTCCGCGAACTTGGCCCGCTCCGCCTTGGAGCCACCAGCGGCGTCCGACTCATCGCCAGACGCCTCCAGAGTGCTCCCCTCGGCCGAGCCGACGGAGTCATCCTCCTCGGTTGCCCGGCTCTTACTCTTGGACTTTTTGTGGCTCCAGCCTAGAACCCGGCGAGCTTTTTTGGCGGAGCCCTTCCCGCCGTCCGAGGAAGACGACCCCTGGCCATCCCCCGGCTTCTCCTCCACGTTCCGCTTCAGGAAAGCATTCCTACCAGCGGAACCCACCACTACGCCCTCCGGGCTCTTGAAAGAGCCCTTCGCGGCCTTCGCCCCCGATGCGGCGTCGGACTCCGACCCCGCATCACTCCTCGCCTTCTCCTCGTCTCGTCTTGGGTTTTTTATAGATTCTTCCATGTTGTTCCCACGAGTATGAACTTTGTGTACTGGCTCAAAACAAAGTGGTTCGCACTAGCGATTAATTTAGCTACCCATTAATCAAGCTACCAACCTCCCTCACGGTGCGCCGCCGCTTGGAGGTTTGGGGTAATTTTTTATAGAGGTTTTCTTCCTCGCGGTCCGGGCGGTTAAGCCAAGACCCTCGACCCCCGTCAAAAGTCAGAGACATGACCTTGAACGATCTTCGGGGCTACGAGACTAACGGTGGCAGAAGGAAATGACGAAATGAAAATGGAAATGATGATGGGAGTGATGATGGTGGATGATGGGATGGGAATGATGATGTGGTGAATGATGAATGGTGTATGGTGGCGGGGATGATGATGATTGATGGTGGATGATGGGATAGGGATGATGATGTGGTGAATGATGAATGGTGTATGGTGGCGGGGATGATGATGATTGATGGTGGATGAATGGCTTCCTTCTGCCTGCCCGGCGGCAGGGTTAGTGCACACCGAGCCCGTTCTTACTCCGCCGCTGTGCGTCTCTGCTTAGAGCAGAGGGACACACGTTGGAGCGTTCCTCCGACAGGATATTGGCATACGGGCAACGAAACCCCTTAGGCACTTGTGCCTAAGGGGAACCATTGCCCGCACCCCAGGGTGCACCGTCCCGAAGACTGGCCTTCCCCACGGACGTATCCGAAGGGAATTCCAGCCCACGGGCACTCGGGGAGGTTTCCTGTCTCCGCACCCCATGGAGCTTGAGCTGGCGTCGCGGGAACGACGGCGTTTCTAACCCTCTACTGCTGCCCGGAGCCACGTGATCGCTAAGCCGCTAACCTCTACCTGGCGCATAGCACTGTTTGCCTTAATGGAGTCTGGGTAATCGCTGCAGAGCCCGGGACGCAGTGACTCCTCTGGGGTCCTGTGCCACGTGCCCACTGGCATCTGCTGCTGTAGCCTACCGGCTGCGCCACTACCAGCCAGAGCCAGAGCGGACGCGGGAGGTGCACAGCGCGCTCCGGCCCGCTGCCGTTCCTGCCATCAAGCAACCACTCCGTGCTTGCGACGGCGTGCAGCTGCTGCGATGTCCCTAATGGACTAAGCCCAGGGCAGTAACCTTCCTCCTTCCACCGTTGTGAGAACCAAGAGACTTGTAAGAACATACGTTCTAGTAATTTGTGTTAGTGTATTGAGTCTAATATACTTACTTGTATTTAAGTGGAATCCTGTTTGATTCACATCTAGCCTGACTCCCCGCTAGCTGCCAACTCAACCACCACGTCACACTAGTCTAGTCTAGGCTTCAATACAATGTCACAAATGTTTACCACCAACGCCCCGCTGTTGTTGCTGTCGATCAATCAGGCGCCAGAGATCCTTGTAGCCTCTCTGCGCTCGTAGCACTCAAACAAACGAAAAGTGGGCATTCGATGGGCGAAGAACCTCCTTAGGTCGGGATTTAGTTGTTGATCGACATAATCGGGTATAGTACGACACAACTTGATGTAGCATCGTCAAAATTCGTAAAACCATTCACGATCCGAACCGAGTGCGCCTTCAAAATCACCAATCTTTATTACTGCTTTAGGCGAAAATAATCTTTACGCAAACGCAATAACTTGTAAAGTCATATAACCAAATACCTTCGTAAAATTGAAATGAATGAATGCAAAATTTCAAATCTATGCTACATCTAAGTTTTGTCGTTAATACCTGATTATTCAGACAACCATTGAACCATTGATTGCTATGAGTGGTAAACAATCAGGAGTGGTGGTGGAATCAAGACTTATGAATCATAATAAAATTAGTTTAGGTCTTACCTGGTTTGCATTTGACAATACGGTTCCATCTTCCATCGGTTCGACATGTCATAGAACGAGGGCGATCTCTCAAGCCATAAATAGGTGCGTTACATTCTGGCTTGACGAGTGTCCCCGAAGGCTCGGACTGATTGCAGATGCGGTAACTATTGGTCCCGGGGATCCAGCAGTTGTAGTGGACCGAGACATCAGGATCCAACCTGCAGAATGCTGGGGAAGAGAAAAATCTGATAATTATAAAAATAAAACCGCCAGGCGCGTGTCGGACCATGCACAATGATGGGTTCAGTAGTCGAAAAGATTTTATGACAAAAAAAAAATTTGAATGATAAAATTACAAATTAACAATTTACGGACTTATTCCTTTACTAAGGCTGTAAGACCTTGCTTCTTGCCAAATTCCATGATTCTAGGTTAACGGGAAGTTTTATTTACTTGCGAGTATCAAAATATGTCGCATAAATGGCCGTATTTTTTATTGCGTTGATTTAGAAGCTTGATTTTTTATAACTCTGAGGGACTATAGACTTACGTATTTAATATTTATTTCAACTTGATATTATCTCCACGCGTTCCGGAGAAAAAGGGTCTTGATAGACTGACATACTTGAAAATATATTTTTATGTGATAGAATTAAAAATTAACAATTTTCGGACTTTTTCTTTATTTGTGCTGTAAGACCTTGCTCCTTGCCAAATTTCATGATTCTAGAACAACGGGAAGTAAGTACCCTATAGGTTTTGACTTACTAGCGAGTATCAAAATATGGCGCTTAAATGGCCGTATGTTTTTATGGCGTTGACTTAGAAGCTTGAGTTTTTTAGGACTCCACGAGGCCATAAACTTACGTATTTGACATATTTCAACTTGATACCTCCACGCGTTCCTGAGAAAAAGGATCTTGACAGACAGACAGACAGACGGACATCGAAGTGATCCTATAAGGGTTCCGTTTTTAGGGTTCCGTACCTCAAAAGGAAAAAACGGAACCCTTATAGGATCACTCGTGTGTCTGTCTGTCTGTCTGTCCGTCTATCAGTCAATTTGCTCCGAATCTAATGAACCGATTAACCCCTCAAGTGTCTGAGTTTGGCTAATTTTAGACCCAAAACCCCAGCGAGTGGGGAGGGTTTGGGGTTAGTTGCGAACCCCATAGGTTCACAACTACTGATGATGATATGTTTTCCATCGGATGATGTTTTTTTACGTTTATATATATGTGATCTAAGCTTATATACCTATTATGTAAAGTTTTGTCCTTTTGCACACTTTGGGTGCATTTCACACGTGGGGGGGGAGGGGGTGTTAGCTACGAACTCCATAGGTTCACAACTAATGATGATGATTGGTTTTCCATCGGATGATGTTTTTTTACATTTATATATATGTGATATAGGCTTATATACCTAACAAAAAAAGGGTTTTTCTTATGCACACATGGGGCGCATTCGACACTTGAGGGTTTAAGTTGAAAATTGGTATACATATGTATTTCTGTGACGCAAATACGTACGGGTAAAGTAAATAAATGAATTTTGAATATTGGGGTCACTTTTAGGGGGCAAATAAGAAAATTAAAAAAAAGTTTTGCAAACTATACCGTGTGATGTATCAAATGAAAGGGCTTACTATGAGGGTCTCAAATATATTTTTTTTATAATTTTAAAATAAATTGTTTTAAAGTTATTCAAGAAAATAGACGAAAATTGACCATTCCCCCCCCTTATCTCCGAAACTACTGAGCCTAAAATTTTGAAAAAAATACAGATAATAGTTCTTTATCTTTAGATTACAGGAAAACGTATAAGAAGTCTGTGGTCTCAAAATAACATGGTAACTCCGCCCCTAAGACGACCCACTGACCAAATCTCTCAATATTGTGAGTGCAAACTTACATTTACAGTTGGAATGTATGGTAGAACATGTATTTCAATTACAATGTTAAGTTTGTTCTTGGGATAAATTCATGCCAACTACGGAACCCTTCATAGTGCGTGGTCCGACACGCACTTGGCCGGTTTTTTTTCCTTTTGAGGTACGGAACCCTAAAAAACACAGTCGAATTGAGTACCAGCCTATTTTGAAGTCAGATAAAACTAACAATAAAACACTCACAAACACACTTTGGTATGTCTTTATACCAAGTCCCGTGCAGGCAGTATGTCACGGCATCGCCAACCACTCCGTATCCCGGTTTACAACTGATAGTCAATTGCGTGTACTCGAAGCTCTGGCCAGGGGCTGCGTCCGGAGCGTTGATCGCCACATAGCTGCCGTGCTCAGGGTGTGGTGGTAGCACGCACCTCCCAGATGCAGTTAATCTGTTGCGGAAGAAAAATGCTCCTGATAATAACGGCATAGACAAAGAAGTCAATCCATTGTTGCGCATACTCTGTTCCCAAAGTATCAGTTTAAAGTGTAAACAAACCCTGCTCAGGTTATGGATGTCATTTTCATGGTTTTTGAGGTCATTGATAACGATAGTGCGGTCAAATGAAAACCCAAAATGGTGGCTACGAAAATTTTTAAATTTTTCGTCTTGAGTGTCATTTTCATGGTTTTTGAGGTCCCTGGATTTTCATTTTGACTTCATTATATTATTTGACCATGATAATGAGGTCAAAATGAAAATCCAGGGACCTCAAAAACCATGAAAATGACACTCAAGACGAAAAATTTAAAAATTTTCGTAGCCACCATTTTGGGTTTTCATTTGACCGCACTATCGTTATCAATGACCTCAAAAACCATGAAAATGGCAAGATGGCGACTGCGAAAATTTTCAAATTGTGTGCGTTTAAACATGAGTGCGTGTATAAAAACCTCGGCTACTTGCTAAATTGAAGAGTACAACTGTGTCGTAGCATGACGTACTGAAGTGACAGGTGTTACGTTTAGTCAGTTAGAAAGAAAGAAAGAAAGAAAAAATGTTTATTTGCGGTAAACATGACACAAATTACAATAAAATAAAATAACTATTTAAATACAATATGGGGGAAAATATGCGTCACATCTACGCAAAACGGCCACCGCTCAGCATAATGCCGCGACCCCATGCGTAATGGAGCCCCAGCGCTGGTTTTCAGCGATAGCCGGCGTTGACGCGGTAACGTCGACCGGTGCAGCATGTAACAAATAATTAGCAAATATAAAACAAATCAAAATATGTGTATAAATATAATAATAACCAGACAATAGTATTTTTTTTTGTTTACCTTTATTAAACCGATGCAGTACCTATATATACAGATTACGTAGATTACATTTTTCACTTACCCACATTGTGACTGCCTTTTATGCCTCTCGCGAGAAACTGTAACTTCTGTCAGGTTTCTGTAATATAATAATGTTCAATTGAGTGGGTGTAAATGGCTTTTTACCCGACTCCAGCGAAGTAAAAAGGAGGGTTATGATTTTGACCGGCATGTATGTATGTATGTTCATCAGTTAACCCCTACAGCCACAACAAGTCTCACCAAGGGGATCGTGTTACTCAGTAACTGGGTTCTGGGGGTCATATCTAAAGGCAGTCGATCGATGAAAAAAAAAACTGGTAAAATACTGGTATTCAGCTGCATCTGGTTAGACTGGAAGCCGATCCCAACATAGTTGAGAAAAGGCTAGGCAGATTGATTGAGACGCTGTTAAGGCAATTTTCATTTTATGAACCTTAAGAGTACTTACGAGTTGGTACTTGAATAGCCGGACGCTTCGTCGGAGCCATCAGGGCAGTCACGGTATGTATCACACACTGCACCAGCACTGATGCATGTGCCATCTAGACATGTGAACTCGCTTCCCCTGGAATGTAGATAGGGCGTTGACATTAGGCAGTTGTCCTCATCAGCCTATAGCAGTGCACTGCTGGACATGGTCCTCTCCAACTGCTCACAATGAAGTCTGTCCTCGGCACCTCTCATCGTGGGATCGTCGCACCACATCGTCAACTTTATTTTAGGCAAAACTAGCGGCCTATATTTTATGGTAACAGTGAATAACATCAGCTCAGCCTATCGCAGCCATAGGTGGTATAGTGGACATAAGCCTCTCCCTGGTTGCGCCACAACAACCAGTCCTACGCCTTTCGCACCCAGTCAGCCCTAGACACCTTTTTAAACGTTTTTTAACCGACTTCCAAAAGGAGGAGGTTCTCAATTCGTCGGAACCTTTTTTTTTCTTTTTTTTTTTTATGTATGTTCCCCGATTACTCGAAAATGGGTGGACCGATTTCGATTTTTCTTTTTTTGTTCGAAAGGGTATACTTCCCAAGTGGTCCCATGATCATCAAGTCAGGATCTGATGATGGGATCCCATGGAAATCGAGGGAAACCCTCAAATTTTATTGGCACACCTATATCGATTTCGGTATTTTTTATAGTAACTCGTGCATTTGCTCTTGGAAAGTACCATTCGGTGAACTGGAACTGATGATGAAGACCACAGAGGGCCATCGGAAATACTCAATTCTATCTAAGTATATCACAGGTTGCGATTCGATTACTTTAATATGGTTTATGCTCGTCAAAATGCATAATGGTAATGGTGACTTCACCATGAGCTCCAGTTCTCCTGGTTCTTACAAAGAGAACTCCTCAACAATTAACGTCCCTGCATCGGGAAAAGCAATATTTTGTAAAACGTGATGAGCAGTTGACATTGAGTTATTGTAACTTAGATAAATTACAAACTGAACCACTAAAAAGTGAAAAATAAAAACTTTTTTACAAAAAAAAAAACCGACTTCCAAAAAAAACACTACAAACTGAAAAATAACTTTAATTTCGGAAGTCGGTGGCAAAAAACTAAAATACAGATCCAAAGACACCGACTTCCGAAATTAAAGTTATTTTTCAGTTTGTAGTGTTTTTTTTGGAAGTCGGTTTTTTTTTTTTTGTAAAAAAGTTTTTAATTTCTGAGTAATAGTTTTCAATGTTTTTTTTGGTATGTGTGTTCTAGACATGGCAAATTTAATTTAATGTTTTGTGTTTCGTAATATTACTTAATTCGCATACGTATTGTATAGCATCAAGTTCCTCTAACTGAACAGACAGTTGTGCTGCTGGGCAGTTTGTTGCGCCACTAGTGCGGGCGCTATGTGGAGCTGTCTTATGTACTTTTGCCGTTCAAAAAGTGCTGATTATCAGCCTAGTTAGAGTAAATGACCTTTGATTTTGTATTTCTGATCTGGCTGGGGGTGTCTCCACTAAAGGTGTCGTCTGCTCCAACGGCCATCAAAATAAGAAAGACATATCTGGCTTACTGTACTGCCTCTTTAGTTAGCTAACTCTACTAAGTAGTATCCAGAGGCCCTAGCATGAACGAGCGCTGTTAACTTAAGGGAGATGCGCTGTGGTAGCCCGCGAAATTCATTTTTCGTTAGATTTCGTTCGTTTGAAGAATCTGCAAGAAATCTAACATACAGAGATGTGTTGATGATTTTTATGGTTAAAATTATGTAAATACATATGTTATTTCCGCGTATCATATTTTGATCAAGATACAACCTGACACGGACCTGTAAATTGCATAAAACGCATGAAAATGTAAATTTCACGGGCTACCACGGCGCATCCTCCTTAACTTTTTAAATCTATTTACTATTCTTTTGTATTTTGGTTTACATTTTTGCGACAGTCACAATAATTATCACGAGATATGAATAAATATTATGTGCGAAACAATTATTATCAATTTTAAAATTGTTCAAATTTATGTCACTGCGCGCATTCGTGCTATGTCCACAGATGTTCAGTCTTGGCAGCAAAATCAACAAAAAGGTAAATCGACGTGGTACAATCTGAAAACCTCAGTGTATGTGAATATGAATGTAAATAATATATTACCTGCAAGTTGAAATCGTAGCAAGATCACTGACGGCTGAACTCAAAGCTGGAGACACGGCTGAAATATTCAGAATTAAACTTCTTAGTGTGGTAATATTGTCATCACAGTAGTGGGTACGTACACGACGAAACATCAAGCTCGGCATTGCCAGTATAATCTGACCTCGTATAGTATACTAGATTTTACCTGCGGCTGTAATCTTTACATAAACATCTATCACATAGAATAATTGCAGATTTTCTCTTAGTAAACTTGGGTAATAGGGGTGGGGGGGACGGATTTTTTTTTGTTTTTCATCAAAAGACGAAAAATAAGCGGCCTAAAAAAATTTTAAAATGTTTGAGAGTGTGCAAACAGCGCTCCTTCATAAATGATACCCTACATGCCCTAGTAGCCCCTTTTATTTCTTTTTTATTTGCAAATTAGTTGGGTAAACTAAAACTTTAACTTTGTACGAATATCGCGATAAGACTCGCTCTCAATGTTGTTTTATAGTTTGTGTGTGTGTGTCATCTAAGTGTCATCTAAAACTGTTCGAAACAAGTTGATAGCATTAGTAGTTCTTGAGATATCCTTCCTTTTTACCAGTACCAAATTGGTAATATATTGGTGGAAACCTAAAACATTCCCACTTTACATGTACAGAAGGTACCCTAAAAAATTTTTTTTCATGATTTTATTTTACCACTTTGACGGCATGATAAATATGTATGTATATACATGCCAAATTATAGCTTTCTAGTACTAACAGCCTCTGAGCTAAGCTGCAGACGGACAGACAGACAGACAGACGGACGTACATAGCGAAACTATAAGGGTTCCTTGTTGACTATGTTGACTTTCGACGTTCAAAAAGTGCTGATTCTCAGCATAATTTGAATAAAGAACTTTTGATTTTGATTGATTTTGATTTTATGGTATCCTAAAAATGTATTACACTAAAAAATCCAACCTTTGAATTCCCTCTGAAATACGATTACCTCATGGTACATACAATTTTCATATTAATTTAGGCTGTAACTAAGAAATGAAATGAAAAATAGTTTTGAAATCGACCCCGTTTCGTTTTTTTTTTCCATACAGCAAATTACAATAATATTATCCTGTTTAGAAACGTTAATTTCCCTAAAGCAAGAATGTGAATGACATATATTTTTTTCAGGACCTAAATACACTAATTTGACCATTTTAAATCATTCTAAAACTGGCAAAAACGGAAAAACCCTGCCTTAAATTAAAGTAAGACTTGTTTACCTATATGAATCATAAAATATGAAGGCGATAGGATGGACTGTATGATTTAATGGTTGGTGAAATGAAATAAAACTAAAGCTTAATGTGATAAAAGGATTTTAGTGGATAAATATGAAAAAATATAACAAAATATTGGAAACAAACCTTTGACAGACATAAGCAGACAGAAAAAGAAAAGAAAAACATTTGTAACAAAAAAATAAAAAAGCTTCTAAAAAGTTTGAGGAAACCAAGGAGTTCGCAACATTCCACCACCTTGTGCACGAAAGTGCACAAACTACTACCTAGTTGGTTCTAGGTGGAAAGCCTTACAAGCTTCTTGGTTGCCCGACGAAGCAAGCCACCTGAAGTGGCTACGTCCACCACCCTTACTATTCCATCCTTGCCAGGAAAAGTTGCAGTAATGCGGCCACGTGGCCAAGTCCCACGAGGTAAATTTTCATCAACTATAAGGACAATGTCCCCAATATTGAGAGACTGCTCCCTGCTGACTCCAATCTGTCGCGGCTGCATAGTGGGCAAAATTTCTCTTATCCATCGATGCCAAAAATGGTCAGCCAGTCGTAGTGCTTTCCGCCAATCTGATCGTCTTAATAGGTCCCGGTCATCCAGTGTTGAAGGAAGAATTTGATTTGACGATGAGCCTAGTAGAAAATGAAAAGGAGTGAGCGTCTCTTGTTCTTCGTGGCAAACCGAAACATGACTAAGTGGCCGAGAGTTGACAATAGCTTCGGCTTCTAGCAAGAGGGTCATGAGCACTTCTTCTTTCGGTGCTTTTTCATGCAGGGTGGCATTTAATGCTACTTTCACGCTGCGAACTAGCCTTTCCCAACATCCACCAAAGAACGGAGCGGCGGCGGGGATAAAACTCCACTTTACACCTCTATTTGCGGCGAAATTTTCAACATCAGGGTGGTAAAAATCGCGTAGAATTCGATTTGCACCGACAAAACACGTGCCGTTGTCCGAATATATCGTGTCGGGAGTGCCTCTTCTCGCAATAAAACGACGTAGGCTCATTATGGCAGAATCCGCCGTCAGAGAATGCACCAATTCTAAGTGGACGGCTCTGGACGTCATGCAGGTAGAAAGGGCAACATAACGTTTTTCTCTTCTTCGACCAATGGAGATGATGATGGGGCCAAAATAGTCCACTCCAGTATAAGTAAATGGACGACGATGGTGAGCAAGCCGTTGTGCCGGGAGATCCCCTGTCTTAGGATTGATTGGTTTTGCCTTCTTTATTTTGCAGAATAAACATTGGTGGGCCACACTTCGGACAGTGCTGCGCATGTGTAATATCCAAAATTTCTGACGCAACTCATTAATAACAGTTTCATTATTGGCATGACCTGCCCTGCGGTGAAAATATTGTACCAGCAAGCGGACGACATGGTGGCGGCCATCTAATAAAATAGGTCGTTTCACATCGGCGCTGACATTTTCGACTGCTCTAATTCTTCCGTCTAAGCGTAGCAAACCGTCTTCTCCCATCATGGGTGAAAGCTTCAGTAAGGGACTAGACTTGGGCAACGGAACGTCTTGCATGATGGAGCGAATTTCTACTGAAAACGTCTCTGACTGTAAGTTTTGTAAAATATGCTTTTCTGCAGCTTCCATGAATTGAGCTGACAAGGGCAATAGAGTGGTGGACGCTGATACAGTCGCACAACGGCGGTCTCTAACATCGGTGTTAGAGACAATGAGCCTAGTACGGTCCAAAAGTGAGCGAAATTTGGCCGCAGCCTGCAAAACGCGAGCAGTAGCGCGGAGTAAACGTAGCCAGTCACTAAAACGACTGAAATCTGCTGTGATAACCAGATGAGCAACCACAAGTTCGGGAAATCGTTTACGTTCCTCTTGAACCATAGGCTGGCCAGCTGGTTCTACAGGCCAATCCCTCGGATCTTGGAAAAGAAATGGAGGCCCCGTAAACCACCTGTGATTGGAATTTAAATGAATGAATCGAGTAGCATCGTCAGCGACGTTCAAATCGGTTGGGACCCATCGCCAATCTTGTACGCGTGAATTTTCAGTAATTTCCCCGACTCGATGGGCCACAAAAGGCTTGAACGTACGTGCATCACTTCTGAGCCAACCAAGGACCGTTTTTGAATCCGTCCAAAGGAATGTACGAATAGGTTTTTTTTTGTGAAATTCCTTGATAGTGACAGCAAAGCGAGATGCAATTAAAGCAGCTTGTAATTCTAGACGCGGAATCGATGTTGGTTTCAATGGTGCTACTCTCGCTTTACTAGCAATGAGGGCGAGCTTGATGGAACCGTCGGAATAAACAAAACGCCAAAAGGCAACACAGGCATAGGCAAGCTCGCTCGCATCGGCAAAAACATGAAGTTCCCTGTATAATGGTTCGCCATTTACGTTGGCGTACCAACGTGGAATTCTAAGAGTTGATACTTCAGAGAGCTCTTTAAACCATTCCCCCCACCTCAAAACCCCTGAGGGTGGAAATGGTGTGTCCCAGTCAATATTTGATCTCCAGGCTTCTTGAAGTAGTATGCGACCCTTTACAACTATTGGCCCGAGTAATCCCAACGGGTCATAGACTTTCATAAGGTGGGACAAAGCTTTTCGTTTATTTAAAAAACCTTGAAATTTGCAACCTTCTAAACCAGTCCTAAAACCTAAAGTGTCTGATACTGGATTCCATGAAATGCCCAAGACTTTGTTGACAGTGGTGGAATCGTTACCAAGGTCCACTTCAGTTGACTGTGCAGCACACAATTCGTTTGGTAGAAGTCGTAGCGCTTCCGGATTGTTAGAGATCCAGTCACGCATTTCGAAACAGGCATTACGGTGTATGGTGACTATATCAGATGACAGCTGGGCAGCCTCGGTGACGTCGTCCACACTATCGAGATAGTCATCCATATAACTGCTGTGCACGCTAGCGTTGGCCGCTTCCGGATACAAATCTTGATAAAACATGGCATTTTTGTTCTTTACGTACAGGGCAGTAAATGGACTGGACGACGCTCCAAAGATAACAGCAGTCATTCGATACTCTTTTATAGGCCTTGTATCTTTTGACTGAACGTCACGCCAAAGAAAACGTAGCGCATCCCTATCCTGCTTTCGGATTCGTATTTGAGGAAACATTTCCTTGATGTCAGCTGATAAGGCGACGCTACCCTCTCTGAATCTAAAAAGAATTCCTAACAAGTTCTCTAAAAGATCAGGCCCTTGGAGAAGCAAGCTGTTCAAAGACACTCCTTGATTCGTAGCGGCTGCGTCATGTACGACACGAAGCTTACGCTTTTGTGGATGATACACGCCAAAATGTGGTAAATACCACCTTATTTTCGGCATCGTGCTATCTGTATTGACGCTAGTAAGATTAGTGAGGTTGCCTGTACAAGTGGAATTACTATAATAAGTGTCAGGGTCACACTCCTCCGCATAACCCATATCAAGCATGTTTTTAAAAAACTTATTGTAAGCATTAGCAAATTCAGGCCCTCGCAGCATGCGCCTCTCCAGACTCAAGAAACGTGAGAGAGCTTGCGGATAGCTGTCGGGAACACATTGAATGTTGTCACGCCACGGAAGTCCTACTTGGTACCTACCAGTTGATAAACGTGTAGTAGTAGAGTCTAAAATCTCAATAGCACGCAAATCCTGTTTACTGTGAAGAGTCTCACGCTTAAAAATACCTAGTGAGTCAAGCTTGTACTGTTCTTTTATGAGATGTTCCAAACGTTCATGTTCAGAAAGCTCGGCGTGATCTACCTCACAATAGTTAATAAATTCGATTGGTTTAGTTTTACTAGAAGCAACTCCATACAATGTCCAGCCTAACAAAGTGTGACAAGCTACAGGTTCATTACGGCGGCCAGTGCGGGCTTCGCGAGTTATCGACAGATGCCAGTGCTCGGCGCCGATAAACACAGTCGGTGTAGCGTCAGTATGAACTAGAAAACCAGCTAAGTCTTGCAGGTGGTTGTATGAGTCAACCGTTTTTTTAGGCAGTGTTTGTGTACTTAAGCTAAGAGAAGGCATGGCCCTAGCACGCTTGACCAAATATTTCTTATTTGCATATTTTCCCTGTATGTAGAAATCAACATAAGAAATATTTGCTCTTTTCCGCAAACCTCCCACACCATTGACCGCTATTAGGTCTTCTGGTCCTGACAAACCTATGCGTGAAGCTACGTCTGAGTCAATTAACGTCGCTGTGCTCCCGTCGTCAAGCAGAGCGAACGTTTCAAAGTCGCCAGCTGGGCCAGATACGACAACTGGAACTAATTTTAGAAATGTGTTTGTTTCTGAATGTTTGTGCTGGATACCTGTGTTTGAAACTATCACCGATTCTTCCGGTGATATGTGCGGAGCGGCTGTAGAGGATAATGTTGAGGGAGCGACACCTTCAGACGCAGCTGCACACACAGTGTTGTTGCACGACCGTGTATCGGGTGCATGCGATGTCACTAACAACAAATCCTGCCTACCATGTAAGAGAGGATGGTGGCGATAGGAACAACCGTCGACGCCACAAGGGTTTACTTTGCATGACTTCCATTGGTGTGGATTACACCTTAAACATTTGTAACACACCTTGTTCTCACGTAACCAACGCCATCTGTCGTCGACTGACAAAGCTTTTATTTCGCCACAATTTTTGACATTGTGGCCTTTTTTACAAAAAACACATTCTGTTTTTTCATTACTTTTACCTTTATCATGTGAGAAAGAGTGAATGTTTTCGCGTTTGTGAGGTGCGACCGGTACTCCTGATTCAGGTGCGAAAGCGAACTTAGTGTACCGCTCGTGTTCCCTGATAAGAAAATCGGAAAGAATTTCAAGTTTAGATAACGAAGGGCTTGTTACGTCTGACGCATAGTCAGCCCATCTTAATTTTAACAAAGGGTTTAGTTTACCTAAAATGACATGGAAAATCTCAGGCGAATGTAAATATTCCCGATGGTTGAGAAATTTCATTGTAGCTAAACTATTGCGAACCCTATTGGAAATAACACTCAGCTCTTTAAGATCGGCACTTAGACGCGGCAGCTGTTTTAATACCTGTACCTCCCCGAAGACTATCATCTCAGGGCACGCAAAGCTACGCTCGAGGGCGTGCATGATATCGTCGGGATCCTCGGCAGAGATGAGCAGCGACGCGACAGCTTCGCGTGCAGGGCCGCGGAGCGCGCTCTGTAAGCGCGCAACATTCTCTGCGGGAGTAAATGAAGGTTTGGTGGTATCAAATAACTTCTTGAATTGAAGCCACTGTGACGCATTGCCAGTAAATGCAAAGAGCTCTATTTTTGGTTTTTGTGCCTTAACTTGTGTAGCGGCCAAAGATTTGGCTGCTGCGGCAGTGTCTGCAATTGCTCGCAAAAGAAAAGGAGAAAACTGATTACAAAGAACAGGCGCATTGTGGCGTTGTCCCTCGGAGCCCACGACAGAGGGTTGCGGCTCTGTGGCGGCAAACCCGGGCGCTTGAGGAACGAAACCGGCCTGACAGTTGAGGTGTGCTGCTAACGATGGAGCAGCAGCCTGAGTGCCCGTTAAAAGAGCAGGCTGTGAGACCTCGTCCTTGTTGTTTTCATTGTTTCCATTTTTTAATGAAATATTTTTTACCCACTTTTGTGTCCTTTTTTGGCTCGTAGCACTTTGCTTACTTCGCCTACTACCTTCAACCTCCGCCTCCGCATCGATCTGTTCCAGCTCTGCGCGATACTCGGCTTCTTCGACCTCCGCTAGCTGCCGCGCGAGTGCCTTCATATTTTCATATTGACGGCGCTTGTAGGCGGCTTCCGCAGTGGCCCTGCGCGCTTTTACAATAGAAGACGCGCTCGAGTTTGTTTGCGCAGAGCGCATACCTACTGCTCGCGCCATCATCTTCAGTAGCTTGAATTTTGGTTGACGTAACTACGTGCTGCTTTTCTACTAATGAAGATGACGACGGTGGTGGAGAATGAGGCGGTGAAGTGTGAGGAACCAAATTACGAGACGACATAGCTTTAGCTTTAGTCTTACTACGTGTATTCATATAGGGATAAAAGAAAAAAAAAATGCAGTGACAAAATGAAAACTACGTACGTGAAAATGTATGATGCAAATTACCGTCGAAGGACCAAAATGAAGGCGATAGGATGGACTGTATGATTTAATGGTTGGTGAAATGAAATAAAACTAAAGCTTAATGTGATAAAAGGATTTTAGTGGATAAATATGAAAAAATATAACAAAATATTGGAAACAAACCTTTGACAGACATAAGCAGACAGAAAAAGAAAAGAAAAACATTTGTAACAAAAAAATAAAAAAGCTTCTAAAAAGTTTGAGGAAACCAAGGAGTTCGCAACAAAATACAAGGAAAATAACTAATCGAAAACCCACCAGACGCTAGCTGAGAACCTGCTCAACACAATGCAGTTTCATGTAAACCGGTCCAGCCATTTTGGAGATCGTGACATCGTTTCATTGGTGTTTTTATTTTTTGCTCAAAGAATAAATTAAAGATAGATAGATAGAATACTCTTTATTATGCACACCATAAAAATTACAGATATAAATGTTGAAATTTTACATAGGGTGACACAATGGGCGGTCTTATCGCTAAAAGCGATCTTTTACAGACAACCTTTGGATGGATTATGGGGAGAAGGAGAGAATACTGTAGGTAGTCAGTGGTGTACCATATATACATACAATTTATACATACATAAATACAAATATATATATATCCTACTTGAAAAAGAGCATGGAACTATACACGTAATGACGAGAGACAGGAAATGTTTTTTTTTACCAAAATTTTTAAAAGTGGACAAAGATTGTGCACACCTTATCGACACGGACAAGTCATTCCACAATCGTACTGCTTGAACAGTGAATGACCTGTCATATAAGATGGTGGAATGTACATCTCTAGCGTCAAGTTTTCCGATGACCTCAGATATCTATTATGTGTGTCATGAAGGAACTTGAAACGCTCTTTAAGATACGAGGGGGTTTTAGGATTGAACAGAATACTGTAGAGCTGAAACAGGATATGAGAATTCCGGCGAAGACGTATGGGAAGCCACTTGAGCTTTGTACGAAATTCAGAAATGTGATCATATTTGCGCAGGCCAAATATAAATCTTATGCAAAAGTTTTGAAGTCGCTCAAGTTTATCTAGTTGTGCCTCAGTGAGATCGAGATAACTGACATCAGCGTAGTCAAGGATGTGAAGTCAAAGGGATTGCGCAAGCGCAGTTTTAGTGGGAGTTGGAAGAAAGTTCCGCAATCGTCGCAAAAATTTTGCGACTTACGTCCTGTAGCTGGGGACCCCAAGAAAGATGTTTGTCGATCCAAACTCCAAGGTTCTTAACCTTTTCGCTTACCGGAATAACAGAGCGGCAATTCTCGTATTTTTAACAACGTTCGCAATCTCATCTCAGTCTCAATCTGTCAAAAATTGTATAGCGTTTACCTACATTTTTGACATTTGATTGACGCTGGCATGAGATTGAGAACGTTTTTAGGTACGAGAATTGGCCATCAGTTCCGTCAAATTGAACTTGTGTAAGCTGCTAAACTTGGTCTGGACCACTCAAAAGAATTCTATATACAAAATATTAACATTGTACATTGCAAGATTCTGATCACAGAGTTTATAAATTAAATTTCTATTCATTTAAATTAATAAACTTTTTATATTGCTTTACTGAAACACATTTGACAAATTGAATGATTTAAACAGACTTAATATCATCTGCCTAGCCTTTTCCCAACTATGTTGGGGTCGGCTTCCAGTCTAACCGGATGCAGCCGAATACTAGTATTACATGGAGCGACTGTCTATCTAACCTCCACAATCCAGTTACTGGGTATTAAATACGATACCCCTTGGTAAGACTGGTTGTCAGTCTTTCAGGCTTCTGACGAGCCGTAACGACTGTCAAAGTTTCACGAATGACAGGCGGGACCATTGGCTTAATTTTTTTAATTTGTAATAGATAGTGTAATCACCACGAATTATATATACCGATAAATAAATAAATACCAATTTATTAGCGGTTGCAAGTTTTGTCAAAACATCCATTACTGACTCAATTTATTAAAGACTAGTTTTGGTTATTTGGGGTCTGGTAAATCACAGTATGGCAAGCTTATCTAGCTCACCACAAGATAGTGCAATGTTGTGTTCAACGGATAGTTCAACCACAAGGTTCCACTATGTCTTCACGAGATTAGATTTAATATGTCGGTGCCAGGCCAGGGCGCGAATCACCGTAGCCTAAACAACGCCTGCAGTACATAATTCACCAATATTAGAATTAGAGTAAACATGTCTTCATAAATCTCACAATGTTATCTTGGTTAAGATTTGTCAATTAGTTACAACTTGGGAAACAACGATTGTTTCTTTCCCGCAACACTCTATGACCTAGCCATAAATCTAACATCTTTATTACCTCTATGTTGTGTTTGTAAACTTTAGTTTTTAGAAGTACCTTGAAGTACCTACTTAGGCAAACGTGATAAGTCGGGCACACATTTTTGTGCCGAACGTGGTCACGGGGTGAGGAACGGGAGGTAAGGCCCTAGGCTTAAAAGATGAAGAGCTGGGAATTGAGACATTCCAATTTTGGCGAGCAAACGATATGGTCGCGAGACTCGCGAGTCTACTAGCTCGAACTAGAGTGAACTATTAGCTCGCACGTACGTGTTTCCCGATGTTCCGACCCCAGTGAACTCGTGAACATCTTATCACATTTAGACAGTACCTAACTAAAACTTAGTGTGTGAATTCATGTAAGACTATAAGACAGTAAATTACAATATTCCATCTTACTGGTGCGTGTTACTTTCGCCTACACAAGTGTTTCCCTGACAACCTGATCCCTGACAATGAAGACTCGTAGAAAACCGCTCAAGCCAGCTGCCTCTACGACAAATATAACTTTTAATTATGATTAATGAACCAGCACACAACATTATTTTCTTACAATTCAACTTCAATGGTTCGGTGACACTATCAGTGACGTGCCCTTTGTGCTGTGTGAAGGACCATTTTGGCGCAGCCGTGAGGCACACACTAATTGTTGTTAAAACATTTTGGCGCAGCCGTGAGGCACACACTAATTGTTGTTAAAACATTTTGGCGCAGCCGTGAGGCACACACTAATTGTTGTTAAAACATTTTGGCGCAGCCATGAGGCACACAGTAATTGTTGTTAAAACATTTTGGCGCAGCCGTGAGGCACACACTAATTGTTGTTAAAACATTTTGGCGCAGCCGTGAGGCACACACTAGTTGTTGTTAAAACATTTTTTTTTTCACTTTTTTTAAATTAGGGTCCCGTACCAAAATGGTAAAAAGGAACCCTTAAGGTGCGACTCAGTCTGTCTGTCTGTCTTTCTGTCACAGCTGGATATCTCAAGAACTACTAATGCTATCAACTTGAAATTTGGAACAGTTTTAGATGACGTTTACCCAACTATTTTGCAAACAAGAAAGAAATAAAAATATATTATTATATTTTTTTTTGCAACAGGGACTGAAAGGGGGTCCTAAAAATTTGAAAGTATGGCTACTAATGTGGGGTATCATAATTATGAAAGAGCGCTGTTTGCACATTCTCAAACATTTTTTTATTTTCTTTTAGGCCGCAAAATTTTTGAAAAATACCGTTCCCGCCCCTTATCTCCGAAGTTTGCGTAGAGTGAAAAATCTGAAATTATTCTATGTGATAGAAGTTTATGTAAAGATTGCAGGAAAAATAAAACGACGTCTCTGAATAGCACACTTTGTCAGAAATCGGAACGGAACCCTCGGTGCGCGAGTCCGACTCGCTCTTGATCGGTTATTTGTATTTCGTGTTCACGTTACATTCCATATCATCTCGCCTGCACTCTCAGCAGGAATAGGCAGAGGTGTACCGATACCTACATCCACAGCAGCATGTAATGGGGCGAGCCCACCGCCATCACCCGGCACTACTCCAGACTCCAGGCTGCTGCTGAGTCATTCCTGACGGAAAAATCCAACAACCCCTTGCCCGAGCTGGGCATCGAACTACACCAACACGGCAATCACGGTGTCACGTTCTGTGTTTACGGCTTGTCCTCCCTAAAATACGGCGAAATTAAGTAACTTTGTTTCCATTTTTTACAGTAACTATAGCACCTTTTTTATAGAAAAAAATACACAATAATCTAGAATACATGAAGAAGTGATTTCATGTGTCCTGAAATCTATTTTAGTTTGTAGAACTAAAGAAAAAAATGGCTAAACCCAGGTCTATTTCTGTCTATTTTTTCGAGTTTTTACCATATTACTCCTACAGTTTTCATTAAAAGTGTTCATCACTATCACTATCACTATCACTACATATTATAAAACAAAGTCGCTCCGCTGTCTGTCTGTCCCTATGTATGCTTAGATCTTTAAAACCACGCAACGGATTTTGATGCGGTTTTTTTTAATAGATAGAGTGATTCAACAGGAAGGTTTGTATGTATAATACATGCATAATATAGTAGAGAAACACTGATAATTTTAGAGGATTCTAATGTGATGTCGTAAATAAACACATTTTTTTGCGCTTACATTGCAAACGCTGCCGCGCTGGCTGACCCTACGAGATAGATCAAAATAATGTACTACAGTATTGTACACCTTAAAAAGGTCTGCAAAAAAGTCCGCAATGGTAACGGGTGATTCATTTGGAGTTACTTTTTCCAAAACTAAAAAAAATATGAATAAAACAAATTTATCGGGTAATCTTTATTATAATACAAAAGAACCATTCCTTACATTTACTTTTTAAAGTTTATTTCTTTCAAATGTTGTCCGTAACTGCGATTAAGGTGGTCCATTCTGGAGTTCCAGTTTTCGAGCATTTCCAGTGGTATTTGGCGAATAACGCGAGTAATGTTGGCTTCCAGTTGTTCAATCGTACGCGGCTTATCCATATAAACTTTGGACTTTACATAACCCCACAGAAAAAAGTCTAAGGGTGTGATATCACAGGATCTAGGCAGCCAACTGGCTGGTCCGAAACGCGAAATTAACTGTTCACCAAATTTTTCTCGCAACAAAAACATGGTTTCACGTGCTGTGTGGCAAGTGGCGCCGTCTTGTTGGTACCAAACGTTCTGAAGATCACGGGCTTCAATTTCAGGAAACAAATAGTCCGTTATCATGGTACGATAACGGTCACCATTGACAGTGACGGACCACCTTAATCGCAGTTACGGACAACATTTGAAAGAAATAATCTTTAAAAAGTAAATGTAAGGAATGGTTCTTTTGTATTATAATAAAGATTACCCGATAAATTTGTTTTATTCATATTTTTTTTAGTTTTGGAAAAAGTAACTCCGAATGAATCACCCATTATATGTCTATCTCTCAGGGATAACCCACAACCATTTTTTATCCTTTACTTTTTACGAGAAATAATGGCTTATTTACGAAGCGATTTTAAACAATACAGCATTAATCCTTATCCAATTAAGTACCTTAAATACATTGTGCATTTACTATAGATCAATATGGCCCTTTACAGCATGTAATTTATATGAATAGTTTCGAAGATATTACAGATTTAAAAACTTTTTACAAAAAAAAAACAACCGACTTCCAAAAAAACACTACAAAGTGAAAAATAACTTTAATTTCGGAAGTCGGTGTCTTTGGTTTTTAATTTATTTTCGTATTTTTGCCACCGACTTCCGAAATTAAAGTTATTTTTCACTTTGTAGTGTTTTTTTGGAAGTAGGTTTTTTTTTTAAGTTTTTATTTTTCACTTTTTAGTGGTACCTATTCCACACAAATCTGAATACCACTCTGCAAAATAAATTAGAGCATCATCCACATAGACTAAATGGGAAAAATACGTATTAAATTATTGAATGTAACTCAAAAGCCACTCATCAGAACTTGAAGATATTTTTATGAGACAGTCTCAGGAGTATACCATTTCAAATAAAAACTTTGCAAAAAGGCAAATACGTCGCGATAGAGTAGTGTCAGAAGTTTGGTAGGCGTAGTTTTAGTTGACAGATAACGAGGCTACGAAATCTGCGTTCTGACAATCAAGGCCACACATAACATACAACTCAAGTAGCGCAATTTGAAGCGGCATATAGTTACCATTAAATCATTTATAGCCAGAGTGCACCTCATGACAATTCCAATAAGCCCAAACACGGCTAGGATACATTGTTTTATTACTGAGTTCCGATGCTTACCTTCCGGCTTCTTCATCAGATCGGTTCGATGGTACCATTTTCATCAGAATCATTTCGTCATAGTCGCTTAGCTATTTTAATCGAGATATGTTATCGCCACCCGTGAAATAGGTACTTATCGTCGTTGAGGAGTTCCCGTAGCCATCTGTGGTCTTCTTTATCAGTTCCACTTCACTAGATGATACTTTCTGAATGCAAACGCTTGATTTGTTGATGAAAATACCAAAATCGCTATATACAGGGTGGCCGGAACATTGACGTCCAAAAATAAAATTTCGGTCCCTCGTATCGTGGGGTATTCGAATCACCCCCATGTATGTTCCGCGACTTTTCATAGTTTTCGAGTTATGAATTTTTTTCTGAATGTTTGAAAATTTTCGACCTGACCAACCTAAAAAAATTCTAAAAAAAAAAGTAGAGGGTTTTATCGAGTTTCTTTTTTTGCAACTAAATTTTCATAAGTAGTACTTTTATGCATAAAATAATCAGCTTCGTAACTGTGATGAAATTTATGAAAATGTTGATCTAAAGTGAAAAATTTACGTTCGGTAAATTATGACTCAAATTTTCAACTTTAAATTAAAAATCTTAACAGGTGACTTCATAATTCCTAAGTAGGCTTCAAGAATGCGCCAGACTCTCAGCTTTCATAATCATAAAAAAATGAAGTACTTAATAGGGCTACTTTGTTTAAAATCGGCCTTCAAAGACAGCGAGGTGGAAAAATTCTTAAAATTACCCATCTGAGTAATTATTTTTTTTTGGCTATTTTCTCGTTCCTAAGGTTAATTAATGATAAGAATACTGAAAACTAACCACATTATATTCAATATTCATAATTACCACACGTGGGCGAATGAAAATCCACTCGAAGTGAGAGCTTCGACATTTCAACATCGCTTCAGCGTTAACTTGTGGTCTGGTATCCTCAATGGCGAACTAATTGGTCCGTTTGAACTGCCGTCCAGACTTGATGGAGAAACATACAAAAACTTTTTGGAAAATGAACTTCCATTGTTGCTGGCAGATGTGAATCTCGAACTCAGACGAACCATGGTGTTGCAAAATGACGGCGCCCCGTGTCACTATGCAACCCAGGTCCGAAATTACTTAGATGAAACATACCCCAACAGATGGATCGGACGCAGCGGACCAATTAGGTGGCCTCCACGCTCACCTGATCTCAACCCCATCGATTTCTTTATTTGGGGCTATTACAAGGAAATAGCATACGCCCGAGACTGTTCAAGTGAACAAGAGCTGAGGCAGTTGATTGCAGAAGCTGAACGTGTTGTGAGAGAGAACAGAGACGCTTTTAGACGATTGCCAGACAATTTCTTACGTAGGTGTAGAATGTGTATTGCTGCTGGTGGTGGCCACTTTGAAAACCTTTTGTAAATGTTAAAAATAAATTAAGTACTTTTTTCACATTATCATCTGTGTTTTATTCAAAACCACTTTTTACGTAAAACTTTTCTTACCCAACTCTGAAACTATTTGTTGGTTAGTTTTCAGTATTCTTATCATTAATTAACCTTAGGAACGAGAAAATAGCCAAAAAAAAATAATTACTCAGATGGGTAATTTTAAGAATTTTTCCACCTCGCTGTCTTTGAAGGCCGATTTTAAACAAAGTAGCCCTATTAAGTACTTCATTTTTTTTATGATTATGAAAGCTGAGAGTCTGGCGCATTCTTGAAGCCTACTTAGGAATTATGAAGTCACCTGTTAAGATTTTTAATTTAAAGTTGAAAATTTGAGTCATAATTTACCGAACGTAAATTTTTCACTTTAGATCAACATTTTCATAACTTTCATCACAGTTACGAAGCTGATTATTTTATGCATAAAAGTACTACTTATGAAAATTCAGTTGCAAAAAAAGAAACTCGATAAAACCCTCTACTTTTTTTTTTAGAATTTTTTTAGGTTGGTCAGGTCGAAAATTTTCAAACATTCAGAAAAAAATTCATAACTCGAAAACTATGAAAAGTCGCGGAACATACATGGGGATGATTCGAATACCCCACGATACGAGGGACCGAAATTTTATTTTTGGACGTCAATGTTCCGGCCACCCTGTATATACCTATAATATTTGAGGAGTTCCCTCGATTCCTCATTTATGATTAGCAGAGATCGCACGCGTTTATCGGAGCTCTCTAGCAAGGAAAATAACAATTATCCATACTGATATTATAAATTCGAAAGTAACTCTGTCTGTCTGTCTGTACCACCTGTCTGTGTCTACCTTTTCACGCCTAAACCACCGAACAGATTTTGATAAAATTTGGCAAGGCTTTAGGGTGGTATCCTAGGGAAGGACGTAAATACTACCTTTTGTCTCAAAAATAACCCTACAGGGGGTGAAAGATTGTATGGGAAACCCAGCATTTCTTAAGTTAGGGATATGAATAAGAAATATGTGGTCCAGCGTTTTTGGAAAATCATCCCCTAAGGGTGTAAAATAGGGGTTAGTTTAAAATCTACAAAACTGCACGGATATCGATACAATTTGGCAAGGCTACAGATGGCATCCTGGGGAAGGACAAAGCCTATTTTTTATCTTAAACAATTATCCTACAGGGGGTGATATGGGGATGAAAGTTTGTAAGGGAAACCCAACGAATTAAGAATGATATAGAATCATAACTCTCTTACGAAGCCCGCTAAAACATGGTCCCAAACTCATACTACTAAACTGATAATACTAATGCAACACACGCACAGACAAAATATAATACTTTGCTAAATTTATTTTCCGTACATGAATTCGACCAACCATTCATTTGGGGCGCAATTTTATTTAGTAAGATAATGTTAGAGTGAAACGGAAATATCGAAGCCAGGGAGTAGGTGCGAGATGGATTATTAAGTAACCATGGTAACATCACAGTATAAAAACATAAGACTGTGGTGACATTGAGCATCGAGGATGGTGTGATGCAGTATAAAGTAGGAGTCAGTAATTTATTATGAACTCAATTATTATGAATTAATATGACACCTCTTTACCTTTAGTTTCCAATATTCCATTCTTTAAAAAAAGAAAGTAAATAGTTATTTTATTACTTACCAAATACCTATTTTAATTGTAGAAAGGAAACCATTATTTCCATCATAGTACAGGATCTATCGAATTTCGTCACAATTTTTTAAAGTAGGTAGCATAATAAATGCAATTTCCTTGATGTTTAATAGTTTTTTTCCTGATAAGTAATTGCATGATTGAAGGTCATTTATTGGCAAACGCCATCAGAAGTACGAGCCAAAATTTAAGGAGTGATTGTACCCGTGCTACTCAAAAACTTTAGGGACAACCAGGGAATCCGTTTCCGGAAACGTGTTTTTTTATATCCCAGCCCTCCTATACAGTAAGTATAGGTACACATTGCAATCAGCAGATTGAACACAGTTGGTTTTTAATCATAGCCTGAGTAGGTAATTTATGTGGTCTACCCAAATGCCTTTTCTTTGGTATTGTTCGGCGAATCGTTGAGGTCCTTAAGTTTTAAGTTGAGGTGCTCGATTATTGACAAATGCGTGCACTGACTGGACAGGTCCACTCATTCTGTGAGGTTCTTTCCTCAAAAGACCATTTCAGACACCTATCTACAAGGTCTTCACATGGTCTTATTGAATTAAATGTCATTCTGATACTCTTGGTTGTATGCATGTATCTGTGCTTGTGTTTTAGAATGATTTGTAAGTTCCTATTTCTGGTACTTGATGTCTCTGTCGTCCCTTCCGTAGTTTTATTTACTGTGTCATGTACGTTTGATGAACAAATAAATAAATTATTTAGTTCAAACTATAGAAATCTTGTTTATTATTATATCTCGAAGTGATCTGACCAAGATTATGTCTGGACTTTAAAAGAAACTGTGGGCCTCTGAGTTGGTTTCGACCATTCTTCTCAATTCAAAATTTAAATCAAATCAACTCAAATCGGTTTATTGCAAACATGTTTTGTACAGAGGTTGGGATAATATTGGTTGGACCTTAAATATTAACAGGACTAACCGTACAAATAGGTACAACAGATTTTTTTAACAAACGATTGCCTATGCGTGACGAATATAAATGTCTTCGTTCCCAAAATGTATACAGCATACCCTACTCTAGTGCTAGTAGGGTATGCTGTATACATTTTGGTAACCACTCCAGTCATTCTCTCTTCCTTCAAAGCAGACTGTTGTAATCCACTGTAATCATTGAATCTCTTTTTTGGGAGTGCTCTAAACTGAAGGATACGAAACACTAACAGGAAATCTCATCCATCCATTTATAAAAACTCTGTAGGTAGTAGGTACATACAAAATATTATATTATAGTTACGTATTAAAAACTGGCTGGTTATCTGGTTGCATAACACAGACAACAATATTTTTACAAAACACGAAATTATGTCACTTTCCTGTGATAAGGTTATCCCAGTTTGTTTTTTACTTCCTTCTTTCCGTCTTTTACACCGCTTTACCACACAGGAGGTCATTTTTGTCATCGAGAAACTATTTGTTTCTTGGATTTTTCACTAATCGAAATGATTTAGGCGTCTGTCACTGAGCGCGCGACAGATTGAGCGGTGAGTCGGTTGTACTTTTTTTCGTCTCGCTTACTCGGTTGGAGTTTGCGTGGAACCATTTTTGAGCGGAATTCGTATTCTATATCATTCTTAATTCGTTGGGGAAACCCAGCATTTCTTAAGTTAGGGCTATGAAAATTCAAATTTATGGGTTTGATTTATGAAAAATTACCTCTTTTTAAGAGATTGGGTAATTCGTATCTTGAAGTAACATTTAGTCTTAATATTTTTTTAATTCCCACGGTAAGGAATAAAGAGGATTTATATTTTCGCTTTAAAGTTGCTTTCAAAGGCATGCATGTTGGTAATTTTCCGTTTACTATTGTTTGGTTTTAAGATTTATTATCCTCCAGCAATCAGATATGAATGCTATAATAAATAGATAATTATTGTCTAGCCGACGCACGCACGTTCGATGCGCTCTGTTGTTGTTAGGTTGGATCGGCTCAAAACCGAGAGTTGAAAATCCAGTGCGCGATAAAATCCCACCGCGATATTTTTACGTCCGTGTGAACGTCGGCCTTAGGATACTTTTAATCCCGGTAGTACGTTCCCGTGGGATATTTTCCGACATCCACGCGGTCGAAGCCGCGGGCAAAAGCTAGTAAATTTATACAGTTCTTTACCAAAATAATAAGGAATGATTTTATGTGATTACTTTTTTAGTCCAATCCCTAGTTTTTTTGTAAATCGGTAATTACTTCATATTTTGTAAGCGTTGTGGCATCGCGCTTCTCTTTCTTTTCTATGCAGTCCGACAGTGACCGCTTTTTTGCGGCGGACAAGCCTTAAATAAAGGACTTTGTTAAAAATGGCGTACGAATCAACACGTTTGTAAACTTTTACAATAATTACTAGTTTTTTTTTGTTATTGACATTACAATTATTACAATAGAACGGCCACTTCATAATTTCGAAAACATTTTAAAATGTTTTCGAAATTATGAAGTGGCCTTAAGGCTTGCCCGTCGCAAAAAGCGCGATCACTGTCGGACTGCATAGAAAAGAAAGAGAAGCGCGATGACACAACGCTTGCAAAGTATGAAGTAGCTATCGATTTACAAAAGTTGAAATGTAAACAACGTTTAGGTATAGTTAATCTTTCTATTGAGCGCATTGTTGAGTTGTCTTGTGTTGAACTCGAGCGATACTTTATAATTTGCGTTTATCGACCCCCCTCTGGAGATTTTATTCGTTTCGAATTGGTTATGGAGGATACACTCAATAGGTTAAAATCAAGTAATAAAAGCATAATTTTATGTGGAGATTTTAATATTAATATTTTAGATGTTACTCCATTAAGTATTAGACTTCTCAATCTGTTCAGGTCTAATAATTTAATTAACTTGTTTTTCGAACCTACTAGGATCACGGCAACTTCGTCAACATGTCTTGATAATATATTTAGTGATTGTGAGGTCAAAAATAAATTAGTGCTAAGTGACCTAACATCTGACCACTGTGGTTTATTGGCTAGCTTCCCTATGCCATTACATAAAAAGCCACATAAAAGAGAATGCAGGCCTTATACAGCTAGTCGTTGCAACAAGTTTAAAAATAATATAGCTCGTAGAATTACACCATCTCTAGCAGAACACGAGAATCCTAATGAAATCTATGGAGCCCTTTTTGATGTTGTGCAAAAAGAATACCAATCTACTTTCAAGACCAAAACCATTAACATTAATGGCACCTCCGTTGGCTTTAACCAATGGGCTACTCCAGGTATTTATAAAAGTAGAGCGAGACTATACGAGTTATACGGTTTGAAAAAATACAGGTTTGATACTTCTTTCCTAGAGTATGTCAAAAATTATTCAAAATTATTTAAAAACATTTGTGTTTTTGCTAAATCTAAATTTTTAAGCGATACAATTAAAAAATCCAATAATGAAGTAAAAACAACCTGGAAAATTATTAACAATGAAACGGGTAAGTCGGTGAAACAGGAAAAACAACTTGAGATTATGGTTGACAATAAATTAATTAGTAAAGCAGCTGACGTAGCTGAGGCATTTAATGAGTTTTTCGCCAACATACCTATAACTACGACTCGCTCCTTAAATTCGTCCCCATCTAAAGCGGAAAACCTTTTGCATAGTAGTGTGCCCAAATGTAGTCGCTTATTTAGCTTCGAACATGTAACACCTCGTGAAGTAGTTAATGTTTTTAACACACTTAAGTCTAAAAACACTGGTGATTTCTGGGGCATCTCCATTAAACTATTAAGTAATATAATATACATCGTAGCCCCCTATCTAGCTGTTACTTTTAATAAATGTGTTGATTTAGGAACTTTTCCTGACCTCATGAAAAGTAGCAAAGTCATACCATTATTTAAATCCGGTAATAAAAATGACGTTGGAAATTTCAGGCCTATTTCTATCTTACCTGCATTTAGCAAAATATTTGAAAAGTTAATACTCAAGCAGTTACTAAAACATTTTAATTTAAACAGACTCCTTCACGATGAACAATATGGGTTCACTAAAGGTCGTTCGACTACGGATGCGGGTGTTGCTCTGCTGAAACACATATTTAACGCTTGGGAGAACTCGCAAAATGCTATTGGAGTTTTTTGTGATCTCTCCAAAGCCTTTGATTGCGTGCACCATGACACGCTTTTGCGTAAATTACGTCATTATGGTGTCCAAAACGAAGCTCTCAAAGTAATAAATTCTTATTTACATAATAGGTTCCAATGTGTAGATGTTAATGGTGTGAAATCTTCCGGGCTACCAGTTCAGTTAGGTGTACCTCAAGGCTCAATACTGGGTCCATTCTTATTCCTAGTGTATATCAATGACTTACCATTCTATTTAAAGGGTATCTGTGACGTTGTACTATTTGCAGATGACACCTCTCTTATTTTTAACCCCTCAAGTGTCTGAGTTTGGCTGATTTTAGACCCAAAACCCCAGCGAGTGGGGAGGGTTGGGGGTTAGTTGCGAACCCCATAGGTTCACAACTACTGATAATGATATGTTTTCCATCGGATGATGTTTTTTTACGTTTATATATACGTGATCTAAGCTTATATACCTATTATGTAAAGTTTTGTCCTTTTGCACACTTGGGGTGCATTTGACACGCGGGGGGGGGGAGGGGAGGGTAGCTGCGAACTCCATAAGATCACAACTAATGATTTGATTGGTTTTCCATCGGATGATGTTTTTTTACATTTATATATATGTGATATAAGCTTATGTACCGAACAAACAAAGGGTTTTTCTTATGCACACATGGGGTGCATTCGACATTTGAGGGGTTAAAGTAGACAGAAACAGACATGATTTTGATGACGTAAACAGTGCACTCTCAATGGTTACGGATTGGTTTACGACAAATAACTTAGTTCTCAATGCCAAGAAAACTAAATGTATAAAGTTTGCCTTACCGAATGTTAGAAATCTGGGACCCAACATCGTCTTAGATGAAGAGGTGCTTAAAACTGTAGAATCAGCAGTTTTTCTGGGTATAACGGTAGATGCTAAACTTCAGTGGGGCCCACATATATCAAGCCTAGTGGGAAGGCTCAGTTCAGCCGCCTACGCCGTCAGGAAAGTAAGACAATACACTGACGTTGATACAGCTCGGTTAGTCTATTTTAGTTATTTCCATAGCGTTATGTCCTACGGTATTCTGCTATGGGGCAAAGCGGCTGATATTCAAAATATTTTTGTTCTTCAAAAACGAGCTGTTCGAGCAATTTACCAGCTAGGTGCTAGAGTTTCTCTGAGAGAATTTTTTAAGGATATTGGTATTCTCACGGTGGCATCACAGTTCATCTTCGCCAATATCTTATACATTAGGCAAAATATACATTTGTACAGTAAAAACAGCGAGACCTAGAGATTTGAAAATTTTGCTGCCTACGGCAGCTATTATGACCTAGATTTTGAGCTGTAAAACATTATCCTATGTTCTTTCGTTCGGAAGATATGACTGAGCAGCTGAGGTGGCGTCACGTCAGCTAACACATGTTTATATGTTTAATAACTCAGAGAGTATTTTGACCAGAGATTTGAAAATTTTGCTGCCTTCGGCAGCTATTATGCTTTAATTTTTGAGCTATAATACATAATCATATCTTCTGTCGTTCGGAAGATATGACTGAGCAGCTGGGGTGACGTCACTTCAGCTTACACATGTTTAAAAGTTTAATAACTCATAGAGTATTATGACCAGAGATTTGAAAATTTTGCTGCCGATGGCAGCAATTATGCTTTAATTTTCTGACTTTACTCCAAAACTCTAACCTCACTGGTTTGGCTGTTCTGAATGAGGAAGCTGGGGTGACGTCACTCTAGCTAACACACACTAAACGACTCATATTGACGAAGTTTTTGCGGCAGCTAAATTAAGACTGGGTACTTCGATGGCAGCTATTATGCTTTAAATATTGGCATAGGTAGAATTATTATATCACCTATGAGGAAGCTGGAGTTATGCACATAACTTTTTCCGACAAGCACCTATGCGTACCGTAGAGCGCATTGCGCGTAATATAAAAAAATGCTTTTTCTTTTGCATTTTTTCTAAAATATAAAAGTCGTTTCCCAGAAATAATTTTTGCGCAAAGCGACTTAGTTATTAGAATACATTATGCATAGTTGACGGCTTTGTGACGTGTCTTTTTACACCCTGTATGAGAAGAGAATATTTGTTGTGTGGTACTTTTTACACCCTGTATGAGAAGAGAATATTTGTTGTGTGGTACTTTTTACACCCTGTATGAGAAGAGAGTATTTGTTGTGTGGTACGGGTGATATTATTATTGATGAATCCTTGTGTACGCCCTGTCAATACAAAGCAGCCAAGACAAAGAGGGCGGGCCGAGCTCCACTCCTACCGAAAGGACTAGCAGAAGCCATTGCCCTGCAGTGTGACAATACAGCAGTGCGATTCTGTAACCATCTCACCGTGAAAACTTAGGTGAAGTGAGCGTGGAGTGAGCTGTCAATTGTCAATTCCTAGCAAAAACAAAACCCCTTCACCTAAGTTTTCACGGTGAGATTTTTACAGAATCGACCGGCAGGTTAGTTAGATTAGATTAGATACGAGGTCTATCAGAATTATAAAGTTTTGTGGGCAGCCCATCAGTCTCATATAACATTTTATTAGAGACCGGTTTTTCAATCGTTAGTTATTTTTTATCTAAATATATTTAAATGTTATAGGTAATAAGCTTGTGTCTAGAATATATCTAAATGTCAAACCGATAAATAATTATAGCGGTTTAACTATAAAAATGCAAAATAATGCTGTTCGATGGTAAGCGCATCTCTTGCGAACGACCGATTTGGGTATTTTTTGTATTCTAATGTTCGTAATACTTATAGTGCAGTCATTTGGTGTAGATGAATAATGGTTTGCGGCACTCGTGAGGTAAAACTATTGATTTTACAAAAGAATTGTGATTGTATAAATTGATTGTTTTCTCTAGTTTAATTTGGTCTATTACTGTTTTATCGTAAAATGAGTCTTTAAGGAGAAAGGACCTCATGGCTAAGTAATAACAGCCACACGGGTCGCTACGCTTGCCGGGGTTGGTCAGTGGATGGGTGACCATCTTTAGATACCGAGACTCCTCAGTGCCTCAGGTCATTCGTGAATCTTTGACAGTCGATACGGGTCGTCAGAAGCCCGAAAGTCTGACAACCAGCCTTACCAAGGGGTATCGTATTACCCAGATACTGGGTTGTGGAGGTCAGATAGGCAGTCGCTCCATGTAAAATACAGATATTCAGCTGCATCCGATTAGACTGGAAGCCGCCCCAACATAGTTGGGAAAAGGCTAGGCAGATTGATTGAGTCGGAAAGGAGATATTGTCAAAAAACCGCTATTAGGCGCCATTTCTCCAATATGGCGGTGCGAGCGGCAAAGATACGAGTTGGCAAAGTGAAAATTCGAAGAGAGCTCGTCGAACTCAATAAAATTACTTTTTTTTCAAAACTCCCGGAAAACTTTCCAGGTAAAACTACCAAATGACTGGACTATTAGTCCGAATAAGGTTTAAAAAAAAAACTGAAAACTTGAAAGTCTTTTTTGTATGGGATTTTTAAAATTGTTTATTCCCCAGATAAAAGTTAAATATCTGAATATTGAACGGCCCTCATGGTCCGATCACACCACAACGACATCAGGTGGACGGGCGGTAATTTTTATGAAAATTAATTGTATATTCACACGGACCACATTTGACCGTCAAAATCAACCGTGTGGGCGGTACTGACCACATGAATGCCACATCGCAGCCACTAAGCAACCACCAGCAAGATCGCTAAGACAACGACCTGCCTATCTGCAAACACTAGCCATCCCTTAACGTAACCATATCGCAACTACTAGTGACAACGCAACCGTATAAAGCTGCAGCGACACTATTCACACGTAACCACTGCTTGCCCACATTCTGTGGCTGCGATGTGGCGTGGTTGTGGCACGTGTGAATGTGCCCTTAACTAGGAGCAGATCAACTGTATTAATGTGATTTTCATGCAAATACAGCTAGACTTTGTTCATGACAAGCTTTCGCTAATTGTTGGTTTTTGTAATTTTTAAAATAACGAAATAAAAACTTACCAAAGCTAATGAAAACTATATTATACACAAACATTTTGATGAACACTTCACTTGACTTATTTAAGGCACTAATTGGTAGGTATTGGCGCGACCCACCCGCCATGAGCGATCTTTATACAACACTGAAATCTAGGCGACTCATCGGAATGGAAACTGGTTTTTGACCGCGACTTCGTTCGCGTGAAATTCATAAGTCACCACAACGTATTAAAATGACTGTGCTTTCGACTTCCATACCGATTTGTTCGTCGTCATTGTTATACATACACACATTCAAAACTTGTATAAAACGCACACTATGCAGGCAGGCATATTATAACTTGGGGAGTTACATCCATCTATCTACTCGTATCTATACAGGGTGTTTCTTTTAAGGTGTCAAGCCAGTGCGAGCTGATAGCAGAGTACCATACCTATCGATTTAACCCCCATGTATGTTCTACTATTTTTTCTCTAGCGTTTTCTATCAAAAACTATACGAGCTAAGGGACTTGTACATTCCCGTTAAACCGCTAAAGAAATCGACACACCCCCCTTGGTATACCAGTGCTTTAATTAAAATATTAAAGGAAAAACAGAAATACCATACTAAATATAAAAATTACGGCAATTTATCAGACTATCACTCTTTTTCTATCTTGCGAAACCGAGTTAAGCAACTAGAGGCGGTTTGTTTTGATGCTTATATGGAAAACATAGAATCCTCAATTTCTAAAAACCCTAAATCGTTTTGGTCTTATGTTAAAAGTAAAAGAAGTGGTGACTCATTACCTAACGTACTGCATTATATGGACCTGTCCGCAGACACAGGTGAGGGTATCACTGAGCTATTCTCATCTTACTTTCATTCAACTTTCCAAGAACCAGACTCAGACTCTGATGATCTAGATACTAGTATAGACACTAATTCTTCCAGCTCAGTGAATCTGAGTACCGTTAGCGTCTGCCCTGACATGGTTCTCAAGTTACTTAAAGATCTGGACCTAACTAAATCTGGTGGGCCGGATCTGATACCCCCTATTTTTATAGTCAATTGTGCAAAGAGTCTTGTGGAGCCAGTCTGCTTGTTGTTTGAACGGTCGTTGAGAGAGGGTGTTGTCCCGAAGATATGGAAATCGGCATTCATCACACCTATTTTTAAAAAGGGGGATAAATCTAAGATAGACAATTACCGTCCCATATCTAAACTATGTCTTTTCTCTAAAGTTCTGGAGCGAGTGGTGTACACGGAAGTTTATTCATCCATGCAGCGCTGTTTTGGCGACGAACAACATGGTTTCCTCAGGAAACGGTCGACTGCTTCCAACTTGGTATTGTCCAATGAATTAATAACCACTGGGATGGATGAAGGATGCCAAGTCGATGTTATCTACACGGACTACAGCAAGTGTTTCGACCGAATAGATCACCGTGTGCTTCTTCAGAAGCTTTTAGCTGCAGGAATACACGGTGACCTGTTTCGTTGGTTTTCATCGTATATAGATAACCGAACGCAGGCTGTAGTCCTACGTGGATACACATCCGGTTGGAAAACTGTCCCATCTGGTGTTCCTCAAGGCTCGATCTTAGGGCCGTTATTGTTCACAATATTTATCTCGGACATAAAGAACTGCTTTACTAATTCTAATATTTTACTATACGCAGATGATATGAAGGTTCTTAAGTCTGTGCGTACATTATCTGATACCGACCTACTTCAGTCAGACCTTGACAGATTCTTTTCATACTGCAAAACTAATAAGTTACAACTAAACGTATCCAAATGTTTTCACGTAGTATACACGCGCCGGAAAACAATTATCGGTTCAGGATATACACTGGATGGTACGCACATAAGTAAGACAAGCAGTATCAGAGATCTTGGTGTAGTACACGACAGTAAATTAATTTTTGACGATCACATAGAAACCATTGTCAAGAAAGCTTTCAAGGCCCTGGGCTTTATTATTAGAGCTTGCTCTAGCTTTCGGTCTCTAAAACCAGTAAAAGTCCTCTACTGTTCCCTTGTGCGCAGCCATCTTGAGTACGCTTCCCCAGTCTGGAACCCTCAATACGAGATTTACAAATCTCGTATTGAATCCGTTCAGAAGAAATTTCTGCGTTACTTGGATTTTAAGGCAAAGCAATTCTCAGTGGACTATGAACACCGTTGCAAGCGATACCATTTCTTACCGTTGAACATGAGACGTAATGTTAGTGACGTATGTTTTTTGTTAGGCATAGCAAACGGCTCGATTGATTGTCCGGAACTACTCAGCAAAATACTTCTTCGCACTAACCAAAATAACCTACGCAGACGACCTCTGCTACAGGCACCATGCGCATCGACTAATTGCAGGCGCAACGCCTTCCTCATTCGTAGTGTAAAAGCGTTCAATAGTTTACCATCACACCTGGAGATCGATCTATTTTGCACCAACGCATATAGTATTAGAAAGATCCTAAACAAGGAATATTTTGGAAATAGTCATGTCTAAACTGTTTTGATGTTGCACGACTCGACTAATTATCTATAATTAGCTTTTATTAAATTTATAACCTTTTTTTAACTTTTATTTTTGTATCGCTGAACACAGTCAACGCATAGTATGTGTAACTAGACGTCTAAATGTGGAAGCTTGTCATTAGCAATTTTTCCGACCTACGAAATATTGTAAATTTTAGGTATTAGTCTGTAAGCTTTCTGTAAAATAAATTAAATAAATAAATTAAATATTAAAATACTATTTTTTGTAGTTTTCGAGTTACTTTGGATCCCTCATTTCATATCAATGGTAGTGGCTAATGATAGTAGTAGGTATACAATTTATGTTTTTCTATTACCAACTGAGCTCTGCTTAAACGTAGAGGAAGCTAAACCTGGAAATGTGACTTTTTACATAGGCTATTTAGTCGGATCTGCAGTTGTCCTTATCGCACGAATTCGAGGGCGGAGCGCTCGCAGAGCGACAGCAATACCTTCTTAAAATACCTAATTTTCAAAAGTCTGGCACCCGCCTTTCCTCTTAAGGAGATAACTGCTTCGTCGAAATAAAACCAAGGTTCCTCAAAGTCAAAGGTCACCTGATTAAAGCTACAGCCCCCCTCGAACGTAT
Source organism: Cosmia trapezina (assembly GCA_905163495.3). Classification (NCBI taxonomy): domain Eukaryota; kingdom Metazoa; phylum Arthropoda; class Insecta; order Lepidoptera; family Noctuidae; genus Cosmia; species Cosmia trapezina. Next base: position 1,728,133 of record LR991047.1, read on the forward strand.
CAACGTAGACTTCAAGAGGCCACTGCCGTCTAACACCTCCAACAAGTACGTATTGACGATAATTGACGAGTACAGCAGATTTCCATTTGCTTAACCATGTAAAGATATGACATAATTATGCCACTGCAAATGACTAAAAATTATTTGCTGTGTTTTTATTGGCTGTGTGTGTAACATTAATTATTATTATTATTGGCTGTAAATTAGTAAAAGTTTATTAGCTATTTTCTTTTGTTTTTCTACGAAATCAATTCATCTTGAACTAGTCGGTGATTTAACAAGCAATACCTTCATTAAGGCCTTACAGAGGTTCATCTCAGGTAAGCCGAGAAATATTTACTCGGATATTGGCACCTTATTTATTGATGCATCTAATGACCTTTTAGGTTTCTTAAGGCAAATTGCGATTCGCTTTCCTAGGAGATGGCTAAGGAAAAAATTAACTTCCACTTTATCCCTGCATATTCTCCTCATTTCGCTGGCCTTGCGGAGGCTGGTGTTAAATCAACCAAGCATCACTTAGTCAGAGTGCTGGGACTTTGTAACCTTACCTACGAAGAGCTATACACCATGATGGTTCAGGTTGAAGCCATTTTGAATTCCAGACCACTGACGCCGTTATCATCGAACCCCGAAGATCTGACGCCACTCACCACCGGACATTTTTTGATTGGACGTCCTCTGACATCACTACCGTTACTTGATTATCGAGACCAGTCCATCAACTCTCTGACTCGATTTGAGCGTATTGAGCTTCTCCGACAGCATTTTTGGAGCAGATGGAGTAAAGAATACATATCGGAGCTCCAACTTCGCATGAAATGGCGAGCATGTAAGGGAGCCTTGAAGCTGAATTCTTTGGTCCTGTTAAAAGAAGAAAATCTTACGCCACTCAAGTGGAAGATGGGTTGAATCGTTGCTACGTATCCAGAGACATACGGCGTCGTAAAAACTGCAAATGGTCTGTTACCCAGATCATTTAGCAAGATTTGCCCGCTGCCTATATTTCCGGAGTCTAAAGATTCTTAGTGGTTGAAAGGCAGGGGGTATGTTCCCCCGCAGGAGACGCCCTGGGCGGCGGGAATCGCGGGGCGATTTCCGGCCACCGTAGGCGCGGGCCTGCGGACGGTGAGCAGCGGGTAGCTCGCCGTCCGGTAAGGACCAGGCCCGAGTCGACGGCGCGTTGTGTTCCACGAGCGCCTCAAAGAGATGTCAGCAAGTGACGGGGTCCAATAGGGCCGACGCCGCTGGGGTCGCGGATTGTCCGAAGGGGTTACCGCGGCCCTGGCATAGGCAACTGAAGGAACACGGGTGGGTTTTAGTCAGTAAAAGTTTGACACGCCCTTCCGCTCCACCCAGAGCGGGAGAAGTTATTTGATGATTTCCCACCCTCAAAAAAAAAAAAAAAAAAAGGGGGTATGTTCCCGCAAGTGCCTACAGAAATTCGCATAGCTACAGTTTCATGTTGAGGCTACCTACGTAGATCGTGGCTAATCGTTTTTATGTTTTAGCATTGTTGACCGGCTACCTACATCTGTAAAATGTTGTCAGAATAAAAATTGCACGCGTTCACATCAAGCAACGTATTTTTTCATTATTCCCATAATCATACCTGGACCAATCCCGCACAAATGGTTTGAATTAATCCAACGTCCAAAATATTCAATTTGAATTCTCTAGTCAATGATTCCCTTTTATTCTTGCTCTTTAAAACATCTTTGTTATGACAACTGGCGAGAATACTTCAATGAAAGGAGCCGCAGTAAAGGTAAATTACGTTGCATAAGCGGGCACCGATTATTACAGCGCGAGCGCCCATCGAGGAAGGACCTGTCTCATTTTTTCCCGCCTCCTGATGTCCGAGCTCAAGTACCTATCGTGAACGCATTATTTTACTACGACTGCAATATTAAAATTTCGTTAAAATTTGGTGAAATGGCTCTTAAATATATGTATTTGCATTCCTAATGGTTACATGTAACTTGATTGAAGATGTTTATCATTTATTATCATGGAGTGTGTCCGGAACGAGCCGGAAAGACGAGACTTATTAATGGTATTTAACCCCTCAAGTGTCTGAGTTTGGCTGATTTTAGACCCAAAACCACCGCGAGTGGGGAGGGTTGGGGGTTAGTTGCGAACCCCATAGGTTCACAACTACTGATAATGATATGTTTTCCATCGGATGATGTTTTTTTACGTTTATATATACGTGATCTAAGCTTATATACCTGTTATGTAAAGTTTTGTCTTTTTGCACACTTGGGGTGCATTTGACACGGGGGGGGGGGGGAGGGGAGGTTAGCTGCGAACTCCATAAGTTCACAACTAATGATTTGATTGGTTTTCCATCGGATGATGTTTTTTTACATTTATATATATGTGATATAAGCTTATGTACCGAACAAAAAAACGGTTTTTCTTATGCACACATGGGGTGCATTCGACACTTGAGGGGTTAATAATATGTGCGAGACTGGGGTATGTAACAGCGTCCTTGCTGCTCCTGCTTCGGGAGCAGCCAGGATGCTGTACAGGCTCGTAAACATTGGCATTAGTCGCAGAGGCAGTATGAGATATTTTTTTCTTTTTTAGGGTTCCGTACCTCAAAAGGAAAAAAACGGAACCGTTATGGGATCACTCGTGTGTCTGTCGGTCTGTCTGTCTGTCTGTCCGTCTGTCACAGCCAATTTGCTCCGAATCTAATGGTGGGATTAAGTTGAAATTTGGTATACATATGGATTTCTGTGACCCAAACCTGTACGGCTAAACTAAATAAATGAATTTTGAATATGGGGGTCACTTTTAGGGGGCAAATAAGAATATGAAAAAAAAAAGTTTTGCAAACTATACCGTGTGACATATCAAATGAGGGTCTCAAATATATTTTTTTTTATAATTTTAAAATAAATAGTTTTAAAGTTATTTAAGAAAATAGACGAAAATTTACCGTTCCCCCCTTATCTCCGAAACTACTGAGCCTAAAATTTTGAAAAAAATAGAGAAAATAGTTCTATACCTGTAGATTACAAGAAAACCTATAAGAAGTTTGTGGTCATAAAATAACATGGTAAATCTCTCAATAGTATGAGTACAAACTTACATTTACTGTTGGAATGTATAGGAGAACATGTTTTTCAAATATAACGTTAAGTTTGTTCTTGGGATAATGAATTTAATCCCAACTACGGAACCCTTCATTGTGCGTAGTCCGACGGTTTTTTTTTTTGTTGAGTAGTAGTGTAAAAAGTCGATTTGTAACGATGAGGGTGGCATAATCTGTCTAGATTAAAACCCTCTCTAAATAGATAAAGAATTTAAAAAAAAAAACACGCCCTCAACTCTTGCCATCGTGGTGTGCCAAGCCATTGGGTTCAGTCATTATTATTAGATTCCGCAACCGTTATCCTAATACCGATTCGCCATTGGACTGTTCGTCGACAGGATGATTCATTTATTTCCGTTTCCCCAGCAGAGTCTTTCACTTATATGACAGAACCTTTCATATACGTCACTTTCGACGACAGCCCTTTCGAGCTACAAAATGTTTCACCGACACGACGATAAACCTATAACTCTTATAACTACAGACCTTTCCTTCATCTACGACGGAGAATTCGCCGTCAATCTTAAGAGGAAATGGAGGCGACCAGACTTTTGAAAATTAGGTATTTTAAGGGCCTATACTACCTCAAACGGCTTAGCATGATCCTCCGATATGTCGAAACTATTGCAGCATTAATTTTGAAATAAATATATGGTAAAGTTGAGGATTGATGTCAAGTACTATGTTAGACGAAAACACGATTCCATAAAATTTTCTCGATAGAAAAAAAATCCAAAGTTACCTCTAAACCGAACAATAAACCGCTGGTATTCAAAAAGTACTTCAAATTAGGTCATGAAACTTTGCATACTAACTGAACTAACTATAAAGCAGGTCTTATGTTTTTTATTTTTTTTAAATTGCCATTATTTTCAACGTAAAAAGCAATTACCTAAACTATCGGCGCCCAGCACCGCACTCAGTCTCGCTCTCACTTAGTGTGCGCGCAGAATCGCGCGAGCGAGATAAAAACCTGAGGTAGTATAGGCTCTTAAGAAGGTAGGTATTGCTGTCGCTCTGCGAGCGCTCCGCCCTCGGATTCGTGCGCTACGGACAACTGCAGATCTGACTAAATAGCCTATGTAAAAAGTCACATTTCGAGGTTTGGCTCTCGCCTATTTCCTCCTCCAATATTGGACCAATTCAAAAGATATTTCATGAACTGAATAAGAAGGATATATACTATGCCCCTATGTTTTTCTTTTTTCGTTAATAGTTGTCAAATTGGTACAATAAGCGTCTGTTGACAGCGCACATACGGGTATTTTGCATTCCTAGCCGGGCGAAATTGGTAAAAACAAATTCCAACACAAAAGCAAAAATGAATACTTGTCAGCGAGCCAGGTAGCTACTGAACAATAGACGACCCTTTTCGGGCTCGTGCGCCCGCCCCATCCAGCCACAAACCAGTCGGAACTTGATCGTTGTCGCATGCGCTCGCGTCAGTTACTGGCTACATTAAAAACGTACCGTGTTTGAGACCTCAGTGCTTTTTTACTGTGAGTTATTTAACCAAAATACTATGGATTATCATAATACAGGTAAGAACAGTTTTATTTATTACGATTCAGTAATGTTTACATGTACTTGTAAGGTGCAAAATCAATTTACAATTGTCTCGATTTTTAAGCAGTTTTTTAGCTGAATTATACATTTCAAAGTGATTTTAGTTATCCTTCCGAGTGCTTCCGACTAACGATTTCTGTTGTACCGCCTGACCACAACTGTCATATGACAGGTATTTCACGAATTGACTGCTACTTTATGCTACTTTCAACAAAATTTACGCGTTAGTGTTGGTGTTAGCTAAAAAGTATTAACCTTTATTTTCAGCTATGTTGTTGCCACCTTCTCCAGAACCTGAAGATGATTCAGATTCGGATTCTAAAACAGAAGAAGTCGGAAAAAGTGACGATGAAGCCTGGCATTCTTCCTCATAGAATTTGATTTTATATAGATTTTTATGTAATTCGTTAATCAATAAAATCTATTCCTAATTATGAATACTTCTTTATTTTATAATCATATCAGCCTATTACGCTCAATGTTCGATAAAGGCCTACCCAATGGTCGTCTTGTACATTTTAGGAAGTCTAACCTACTTTACAGCAGAAAAAACCGCACAAATAATTTCACCCGGCTAGGAACGCAAAATACCCGTATGTGCAGCGGTCTGAATAGGCAATTTTGAGCATTTTTTGAGGGTTCTAGTTCTTATAAAAATAATATATCATCAAAAAGGAAAACATAGGGGCATACAAGTAGCTGATATTTATATTTCTGTAAAAAATCATTGCTTTATGGTCACTAACTAGAAAGAAAACAAGCGAGAGCGTTTGTATCTTTTTGTATGGAGAAAAGAGCACCCACGTTTCCTCTTAATGACAAGCGATATTACAAAATAACGGCGAATTCTACGTCGTAGATGGAAGGAAAGGTCTGTAGTTAAAAGAGTTATAGGTTTATCGTCGTGTCGGTGAAACATTTTGTAGCTGGAAAGGGCTGTCGACGAAAGTGACATATATGAAAGGTTCTGTCGGCGAAATGTCCGTAGGTGAAAGACTCTGCTGGGGAAACGGAAATAAATGAATCATCCTGTCGACGTTAATAACGCCCTACTGCAGATCCAAAATTGGTTCACTGCTAATAATTTAGTATTAAATGGGAAAAAAACTAAGTGCATCAGATTTTCTTTACCAAATGTCAAAAGTAGTGATTGTGAGATAGTATTGAATCAAGAGAAACTAGAATTCGTCGATAAAACCGTTTTCCTGGGGATTACGCTCGACTCAAGGCTACAATGGGGTCCTCATTTAATATCACTTGCAGGACGGCTAAGTTCAGCAGCTTATGCTGTCAGAAAAATCCGTCAATTTACTGATGTAGATACCGCGAGGCTAGTCTATTTTAGTTACTTTCATAGTATCATGTCTTACGGTATTCTACTTTGGGGACGGGCTGCAGATATCGAGTCCATTTTTATTCTGCAGAAACGAGCCATCAGAGCCATATATAATCTTCGCAGGCGCGATTCTCTAAGGGAACTGTTTAAGGATATTAACATCATGACGGTACCTTGTCAATATATCTACGAAAACATCATGTACGTAAGAAAAAATTTACATCTTTTTAATAAAAGAGGTGAAAGGCATAATTATAATACTAGAAATAAGGACCTATTAGCTCAACCAGGTTTCAGGCTGGCTAAAGTAGACTCATCGTTCATGGGGTACTGTTTAAAATGTTACAATAAAATACCTCCACACATACTACAACTAAATGAGACGAAATTTAAAACTTGTATAAAACGCACACTATGCAGGCAGGCATATTATACGTTGGGGGATTACATAAATGATAAAAATGCTTGGCTCCATGCTGGTCCTGCTCCACAACCTCAACTAATTAATTAACATTTGAACATACTGTTGGAACTGCTGAAGATTGTAAGAATAGCTTTGCATTGTGTAGACTCAATCACCATTGTATTGTATAATTGCTTAGCACATGTGTGAGTACTATGTACCTACTCTAAAGCTACCATTTACTGGGTACGTCTTTATTTGACTTGGATGTGCCCTGGCGGCTGAGAGTGTGTCATGCTCACTCTAATGCCTCGCTGATGGTGGCGCGTGTGTTGGATCATTTAACGAATCCATACGTCAGGTTCGTCAACGGGCGCTGTTGGTGGAGGCTGGTCATACCTTAGCTGCCACGGCTTATTTTAATTTTAATTTTGAATTGTTTTTTTTTTTTATTTTTTTAATACGGACGCTTTTAACGTTCATCGTTCTCACATGTATAATTTCAACATGAATGATGTAACCAATATTTTGTAACCATATTTTGATTTAAAAGAGTGTCCGTGGAGTTTCTTGCCCGTTCTTCTCCATAGATCTACGTTTTGGAATGGGCAACTAGCTTCAACTTTCTGACTTACCTACTGACCGACTCTTTGACAATTCAAAAGTGCCTGTAATTGGTTTAATTGAAATAAATGCTTTGAGTTTGAGTTTGAGTTTGACGAGCTGAATAGTCCAATGGCGAATTGGATATGTATTTATAGAATTAAAATCAGTAATACTCGTACAACTCCTGCACCTCTGCTGCGGAGTTTCGCTAGCTACCTAATTTAATTTTACCCTTTATAGCTGAAATACGTCTTCAGCTGAAGAAGGACTATGTTTGGGGGTATTCAAAAGAAAACAATTATAATCCTAACCTAATTTATAATCTAAACCTTAACATAAGTTATGTCATCCTAAATATATATGTCAATGTAGTACCTTATCTGTAACAAGAGTATATTACTAAACCTAATCTTACTTCTAAACATTTTTATAAAAATATTTTTTTTTTTTGCAAAGACTTTACTAAAGAAGTTGCATGAGGGGTTAAAAGTGAAGAAGGAAACCCCCTGATGGACCAGGACTGGTCTTTTTTCAGAGATAACCCCTCAGGCCAGAGCCTCGTCAGTGATTCAGCAGGGTGTACCGCGGGCAGGTGAGGTTGGCTTTGGCTCTTCAGGTGCTGGTAGAGCCACTTACACCCCGTCGGCAACATGGCTGGAAGCTGCCTTCAGAGCTGGCGTACTTGCTAGTCAATCAGGGACCTGAAAGTAAAAAAAAAATTGAATAATTATAGTAATTTTCATACGTACAAGGTACAAAAAACTTTTTTACAAAAAAAAACAACCGACTTCCAAAAAAAACACTAGGTACAAAGTGAAAAATAACTATAATTTCGGAAGTCGGTGTCTTTTGATCTGTATTTTAGTTTTTTGGCACCGACTTCCAAAATTAAAGTTATTTTTCACTTTGTAGTGTTTTTTTTGGAAGTCGGTTGTTTTTTTTTTTGTAAAAAAGTTTTTATTTTTCACTTTTTAGTGGGTCAGTTTGTAATTTATCTAAGTTACAATAGCCCAATGGCAACTGCTCATCACTTTTTACAAAATATTGCTTTTCCCGATGCAGGGACGTTAATTGTTGAGGAGTTCTCCTAGTAAGAACCAGGAGAACTGGAACTCCATGGTGAAGTCATCATCACCATTATGCATTTTGACGAGCATAAATTACTTAGCAACCATATTAAAGTAATCGAATCGCAGCCCGTGAAAGACTTATAAATTGAGTAGTTCCGATGGCCATTTGTGGTCTTCATCATCAGTTCCACTTCATCCAATGTGGTTTTCCGAGAGCAAATGCACGAGTTGCTATAAAAAATACCCAAATCGCTATAGGTGTCCCTATAAAATTTGAGGGTTCCCCTCGATTTCCATCGGATCCCCTGATCAGATTCTGATTTGGTGACAATGGGACCACCTCGAGAGTATACCCTTTCAAACAAAAAAAAAAAGAATTTTGAAAATCCGTCGACAATTGGCGGAGTATTCGATGAACAAACATACAAAAAAAAAACATACAATCAGCCGAACATAGTACCTCCTCCTTTTTGTGAAGTCGATAAAAACTAGGTATTAAACACACACAGATTAATATTTCAGCCTCAGGAACAATTGCAAAAAAAAATACGTTTATAAAACAAATAGCATATTAGTCGTCAAGCGACCGAGTTAGAAAAACCACTCTGCGATACATAACTCAAGTAGCAGATGTTGGAGAAAAACAGCCAGGCCGGAGTGGGAGTGGGCCGGACACGACGCAAAAATGCACCCGGAGAGATGGGCAAAGATCGTCACTCACTGGACGCCTGAGGGAGGACATCGCCGTCGAGGCAGGCCACGGGGAAGGGGTGAGACGATCTGATAAGGTTTGTAGGGCTAACATGGCCAGAGATCGCACAAGACAGGGAGGGTTGCAAGGAAAAAGGGAATGCCTTTGCCCAGTAGTGTGACATAATGTAGGCAAATAAAAAAAAATTGGAAGTAAAAGTGGAGTTACTTTCCAATATGTTAGAAAAAAAAATATTGTAGTCGCAGTTGGATTCCACGATGTTTGTTTTCGTGAAAACAGATTGAAATATTACGGTTTCCGATACTGCTGTATTTGCTCGACACTAGACTTAGTAGGCTCATTGCATTCCTTACAAAGTAAGCTTTCACAGATTATGATATTTTTCAGTTCTGAGCAGATTTACGGCCGATATTAGACGGCATCTTAAACTTTGTTGCTATTTGCAACAGATGACACTGCCGTAGCTATTGTATTTGCTCGGCACTAGACTTTTTAGGCTCTTTGCATTCCTTTTGATGCAAGCTTTCTTCGATTGCGGCTTTTTTTCATTTCTGAGTAGATTTACGGGCGATATGAGACGACATCTGACAATATTTTGCTACATCATATTAATTTTAACCTTATTTCGGCCAATATTTCTGTTGTTTCTCTTTAGGTCCTGGTAGTGATCTGTCAATTCTTGACAAAGACACCAGAATAATGATCTAGCTAAACATGTTTTTTGCTATACGAATTGATGTTTCCACATTTTAAGAAACTAAAAATACTACCACGTCCCTGTATGTTTATATACGAATGTACCATTTTCGCAAAATTAAATATTCACCGTTTCAAATTTAGTAATAGAGCCAGACATAAAGACAAAATGACACGTGAACCCCACAAAACTGCTCTTTTCTACAAAAGTGTTTTTTAATCTAATACCATAATAATAATAATATATAATAAATTGCTAAAGACAATTAGAGATTTAGATTTGCATAATTATAAAAAACTTTTTTACAAAAACAAAAACCGACTTCCAAAAAAAACACTACAAAGTGAAAAATAACTTTAATTTCGGAAGTCGGTGTCTTTGGATATGTATTTTAGTTTTTTGCCAACGACTTCCGAAATTAAAGTTAGTGTTTTTTTTGGAAGTCGGTTTTTGTTTTTGTAAAAAAGTTTTTATTTTTCAGTTTTTAGTGGTTCAGTTTGTAATTTATCTAAGTTACAATAACCCAATGTCAACTGCTCATCACGTTTTACAAAATGTTGCTTTTCCCGATGCAGGGACGTTAATTGTTGAGGAGTTCTCCTAGTAAGAACCAGGAGAAATGGAGCTCATGGTGAAGTCACCATTACCATTATTTTGACGAGCATAAACCATATTAAAGTAATCGAATCGCAACCTAACCTGTTATATACTTAGATATAATTGAGTATTTCCGATGGCCCTCTGTGGTCTTCATCATCAGTTCCAGTTCACCGAATGGTACTTTCCGAGAGCAAATGCACGAGTTACTATAAAAAATACCGAAATCGATATTGGTGTGCCCATAAAATTTGAGGGTTTCCCTCGATTTCCATGGAATCCCATCATCAGATCCTGACTTGATGATCATGGAACCACTTGGGACGTATACCATTTCGAACAAAAAAAGAAAAATCCAAATCGGTCTAGCCATTTTCGAGTAATCGGGGAACATACATAAAAAAAATAAATAAAAAAATAATAAAAAAAAAGGTTCCGACGAATTGAGAACCTCCTCCTTTTGGAAGTCGGTTAAAAAGAAATTATTTCAATTGCTGTTAGACAAATGTTACTATACTTTAAAAGATTATCTCGATGATGTTATTTAATTTTAATTTTTCCCCTGATAAGTAAAATATGTATATTTCTTAATTTGTATTATTTAATTCTAACTGAATTTATAATTTATGTCTCGTTTTTTGAATTGTTGCCTTGACATGTAAAAATATTCGTTAATTCTAAAGTGCTGCATATTTAAATTGTTATTATTTTAATTTTCTATTTGATTGTGCTGTTAAAATGTTACCTACTTTAAAATTATTGTATGCCATTAAGGCGGGTCATAGCTGTGTACAATTTCGGAAACATGTAACAACTTATTGCTTACCTATGTACCACGATAAAGAATATTTGTATTTGTATTTGACACTTAGTGAAAAGTAGAGGGTCGCGCGCATGCGTGTGCACTCGCAGTGTGACGTCACACGCAAATTATATCCGGCTTTAAAATTGTTATGAATATGAGCTATCTTTTGAATGCTCAACCATCACTCTAGGATTAATAGTCTCGTAGTTATTAGCGGTTGAAATCTTACATGTTTTTGTAGGTCAGAAATATTGAACTTAAACGGTGTCACACTGGCTTAGTGCGAGTTTTTATACTTACTCGATCACGTTAACGTAAACGTCAATTTGTACTGAATAAGCGCCGTCTGGTAACTGTAATGGGAAACACAACTATTCCATAGAAATTGACGTACGTCAACGTTAACGTAAACACGATCGAGTAAGTATAAAATAATTGATACATTTAGTTTCAAATTTTCTGCAACAGTTAGAAGAGTTCAGGAGGAGCTCGTGGCTAAGTAATAACAGCCGCACGGGTCGATCCATCAGGTTAAGCTACGCTTGCCGAGGTTGGTCCGTGGATGGGTGACCAACTTTACATACCGAGACTCCTCCGTGCCTCGGAAAGCACGTTAAGCCGTTGGTCCCGGCTGTCATTCGTGGACCTTTGACAGTTGTTACGGGTCGTCAGAAGCCCGAATGTCTGACAACCAGTCTTACCAAGGGGTATCGTATTACCCAGTTACTGGGTTGTGGAGGTCAGATAGGCAGTCGCTCCATGTAAAATACTGGTATTCAGCTGCATCCGGTTAGACTGGAAGCCGACCCTAACATAGTTGGGAAAAGGCTAGGCAGATTGAGTTAGATGAGTTCAGAAGTGAAGTGATACTCAAATACATTACCTTCATTTTTAACTCGAGCATACACGGTAGGTATAGTAGGGCTGCGAAGCTCGAAGCGCTGATGGCCGCATGAAGGTCCAACTCGGCATGCATGGCAAATGATGAATGATGCACTGATGACAGCCGTCATCAGAGACCCGTGGGTGATGCTGTTCCGACAACCTGGGACCTGGAAAATTATAGGAAATATATTTTAGAAACTTCTATTACCTTAACTAGAATCATCGAGTCACCAGGGCACAAGAAAGTACCTATCTATATCTATATAAATAAAAATGAACCCCTATTTCCCTTGGTCATCGCATCACGCGTGAACGGATGGAACAATTTCGCTAATTCTTTTTTTGTTGTGTTTATTATTATCAGGAGAAGGTTCTTAAGTAGAGAAAAATTTTAAAAGTTGCCGGGAAAATTGTAAATTTCGGGTAAACTGAAAGTGGATTTTATAAGAGAATTTCGAATGATTGAAATTGGGACAGGACAACGTCTGTCGGGTCAGTTAGTCATTTATAAAAACATGAAAATGAGAACTGACTGAAGAACAAGGACTGCCTCGCTGGTCTAGTGGTTGCAAGTGCTACTGCTGAACATGAGGTCCAGGGTTCGATTCTGTCACAGCCAATTTGCTCCGAATCTAATGGACCGATCAAGGTGAATATGGGTTTCTGTGATCAAAGACCTACGGCTAAAGTAAATAAAAGAATTTTGAATATCACTTTTAGGGGGCAAATAAGACAATTTAAAAAAAAGTTTTGCAAACTGTACCGTGTGACATATCAAATGAAAGGTCTTACTATGAGGGTCTCAAATATATTTTTTTAATAAATCGTTTTAAAGTTATTTAAGAAAATAGTCGAAAATTAACCATTCCCGCCCCCTATATCTCCGAAACTACTGAGCCTAAAATTTTGAAAAAAAATACAGAAAATAGTTCCCTAATATAATATAATCTGGGTGTACTATAGCTACACCTCTGCCCAACCCTTCGAGGTAACAAAGCGTGATGTATTTCCATAAAAAAACTTTTTACAAAAAAAAAACAACCGACTTCCAAAAAAAACACTACAAAGTGAAAAATAACTTTAATTTTGGAAGTCGGTGTCTTTGGATATCTGTATTTTAGTTTTTTTGCCATCGACTTCCAAAATTAAAGTTATTTTTCACTTTTTAGTGGGTCAGTTTGTAATTTATCTAAGTTACAATAGCCCAATGGCAACTGCAACTTTTTACAAAATATTGCTTTTTCCGATGCAGTTAATTGTTGAGGAGTTCTCCTAGTAAGAACCAGGAGAACTGGAGCTCCATGGTGAAGTCATCATCACCATTATGCATTTTGATGAGCATAAATTACTTAGCAACCATATTAAAGTAATCGAATCGCAACCCGTGAAATACTTATAAATTGAGTAGTTCCGATGGCCATCTGTGGTCTTCATCATCAGTTCCACTTCACCAAATGGCGTTTTCCGAGAGCAATTGCACGAGTTACTATAAAAAATACCCAAATCGCTATAGGTGTGTCTATGATATTTGAAGAGTTCCTTCGATTTCTCCAGGATCCCATAATCAGAACTGGATTTTGACAAAAATGGGACCATTTGGGAAGTATACCCTTTCCAACAAAAAAATATTTTTTCAAATCGGTTGGCAAGCGACGGACATAAGTACTTATGCGCGAACAAACATAAAAAAAAACAAACATCCGAATTGAGAACCTCCTCCTTTTTTAGAAGTCGGTTAAAAAACAAGAACAGCTCTAAACCTTAAACAAAATAAAAAAAATAAAAATCTAAAAATAATCTACCAAATAAATCTTTGACTTTGTCTTTGAATGCTGAGTGTTTAAAACCAACCACTGTTCCGTCGAGTGTTACGAAAGACAAAGATAAATAAGTTATTACATTAAAGAAAATTTAAAACACCTACCAAAATATTTAAGCTTGCGGTACCTACGCGGAATAATAGGTGCTGGCTGAAGGCGAGGCTTTCGAGCTGCATCATCCGGATGTGGACGACGACGTCAACGCTGCGGACCAACCTACCAATCTGCTGCTACTGGTCTGTGGGTGGTCTGCTGGACAACCAGGGACCTGAAAAATTATAACAAATATATTTTAGAAACTTTTAAAATAACTAGAACCATCACAAACAGTATCAGAAAGTCTACTTTATAATTCAGTTAAATATACAAACTAAAAGTTCCAGAGGAGCTCGTGGCTAAGTAATAACAGCCGCACGGGTCAATCCATCAGGTTAAGCTACGCTTGCCGGGGTTGGTCCGTGGATGGGTAACCATCTTTACATACCGAGACTCCTCTGTGCCTCGGAGAACACGATAAAAAGCCGTTGGTCCTGGCTGTTATTCGTGGATCTTTGTCACTCGTTACGGGTCGTCAAAAGCCCGAAATTCTGACAACCAGTCTTACTAAGGGGTATCGTATTACCCAGTGACTGAGTTGTGGAAGTTAGTTAGGCAGTCACTCCATGTAAAATACTGGTATTCAGCTGCACCAGGTTAGACTGGAAGCCGACCCCAACATAGTTGGGAAAAGGCTAGGCTGATTTTTTTATTTATTTAAAACTAAAAGCCACCCCATCGTCAAATGCTAAAAAATACAAAGATAATAATTATATCTAAGTTATATTAAAAAACAAAAACTAAAACACTTACCTAAATATTTAAGACTGCGATATAAGGAACAGTAGTAGTAGAAGGTGAGTCCTTCGACCCGGGTCATCGGGATACGGCTCCAAGGACCAACTCGTCGTGCACGGCAGACAGCGTGCGGTGCACTGGGTGGACAAAGGAACTAAGAAGTCCGCATTGCAGTCTAGAACGGGTTAACTGCATTGCGCAGGTCACTATCGATACCTTATCTGCAATGCAGGTTTGGAAAATGGTGTTTACGTAAAAGAAATGCTGCAATACTAAAAAAAATTTGTAGCTTTCCAGACTGAAAATATCTGATAATACCAAATTCAAAAAAATCAAATTCATTTATTTCGTGAACACAGGGTACAGAAGGTATTATAATACATAATAAGATCCGAGCTGTGTCCCGCCAAAAGGCATACAAAATATCAAAGGCATTATAAAAAATCAAAAGTCGGTACAATCACTGAAAATGTCAAATCAAATAAAGTAAAAAGAACCAAAAAATAGAAAATAGTCGTCATCTGCCTCCTATATTTATGCCAATTTATTTGCAACACATTGTCTTCTTTTGTCTTGTAACAAGCTGTTCATTCCTCTGCATCACATGTTCATACCATGACAATTAGTTACGCCTTAGCTATCACGGCGCCACTTTCTCTCTCTCTCACCAAAAGTAAACGGACCCACAGCGCGCTTATTATAGCAGCACTAGTATTTTGAGCTGTCACAAAGCTTTCCACTGTAAAGTGCAAGCTTAATACTCAGACCACTGACCCCCTCCCTCGAATCTCTTCTCCCCTGGTAGCCTCTATGCCTTAATACTGATTGTGTAGTATCCATCAGCTTATAAGGGCATGGAAAAATTGAGTTCGGATGGCTTTTATTTACAGCCAGTTTGTGTGGTGAGATTTCATTTCAAATGAAAACAATACATTTTTATAACATTTTTTAATAGGTAAGAGACTTAACTTCTAAATTGTAAGGAAAAACACCAAATTTCCTTGCTTAGAATTAACTTACATTACTTTATCTCTATCATGATTTTATTACCTACATGTTTTGTCAAAAAGATTCACGAAACAAAAAAGTTGTTCAGGCGCGGACCCAAGGTTTGAAGAGAGAAGTTCAAATGACCAAATTGATCAGACCATGATCAAATTGATGCTCTGACCCCCTCCCGTTGAATCCGTCCCTGCCCTAAACTTTCCTTGGTGTCCCCAGTTTGTTGAACAAAGCTTATCTTAGCTTCGTTATGCTCCTCTCTTCTCTGCTTCACATCTGCCATCTCGCTTCTTCAACGTCATTTGGGGAGACCAGGGATACGCCAGAGCCTCGTCGGTGATTCAGCAGGGTGTACCGCTGGCAGGTGAGGTTGACTTTGGCTCTTCAGGTGTCGGTAGGGCCACTTACACCCCATCGGCGGACGATGACGCTGGAGCAGTAAGACTGCAGTGTTCGGGACGTGGTTTAACATCAGCCGCTTTCAGAGATGAGTGGGTGATGCAGCTTATCTGCAGGAGATCTGTAAAGTCAAAAGAACGTTATGTAAGAAAATTGATTAACATAAACACTATCTTCATATATGTTAGAGAGTATGGCTACCTGGTACTTAGAGAAGATTATAGGGCTCAGCAATACTCAGTTGACTATGAGCACCGCTGCAAACGGTACCACTTCCTTCCTCTGGAGATGAGACGCTATATCGGGGACATGAGTCTACTTTTGGGTATCGCGAATGGCCACATTGACTGTCCTGAACTTGTTGCTAATTTGTCATTACGTACGAATCTGATGGGATTACGTCAACGGCCAATGTTAAATGTACCTTTCGCGTTGACTAATTATAGGCGAAATGTTTCTTCAATTAGAAGTGCTCTTAGTTTCAATAGACTTCCTAGGGACCTTAATGTCGACTTGTTCTGCACCAGTGTGGCGACCTTAAGACGGCTGTTGGCACAGTCTTTTTTCAAGGATAGTTAACTTTACTTATCTATTATTATCTTATAAAATTATAATAACTTGTATGTATTTTCTTTTTATCGACTTTTTCCATGGCTATATGTGGAGGCTTGTTATTAGCTATTTTTTAAATATTACATTATTCTTATTATTGGTTTGTTAGTCTGTAAGCCTTCTTAAAAATAAAAATAAAATAAAAAAATAAAATTAAAAGGCCTTGAGATAATAGATTAGATTATATTTTTTATAGAAACAATCATACGGGCAGACACTGTTAGACAGAAGTAGGTCTGTCACAGGGTGTGTCACAATATAAACAATATTCAAACGAAATAACAAAGCTGCCAGTTAGAGATTTATCATTGTAGTTCCAACAAAAATACAGGGTGTAAGGGACAGCCCTCCGCAAACTGATAGGGTGAATTCAGTATGCCATACTAAGATGACCGGTACATGAAATTTTTTCAGGAACATTATAGGAATCCAATAAACCTGATTTGTTTGTGTTTTTGTGCACAAATCGGAGCGTCTATTACTGGTTGGGAGGGGTAGGTAATAGGTATGCGGTGAGTTCGATGAACTCTGTAGCTAGACAGAAAGTGAACAGCTGATTTCACGCGTCGTTGGTTAGAGTATTTCAACATCCATTGCTGGTTTTTTTTTTGTTGTTTTTTTTTGCAGTTTTTTTTACATAAATGGAGTGCTGAGAACACACAATGCAATTTTACATTTAAATAATGAAAATGTAACTGAAAAAAAATTAGAAAAAATGAAAATTTTCCTGAGAAAATTTCCGGTGGAATAAGATTCAAAATGAGGAGCTGAATGCCCCTGTTAGTTTGCGGAGGGCTGTCCCTTACACCCTGTATAGTATATTCTGAAATGTAAGGATGGGTTGGGTTACCACCTTCACTGCCACGTACCACTGTGGTGGGCAGTGAAGGTGGTGAAGGTAGTGAACTGTGACAGTCCTTCTAACCAAGACGTAACTAGAAAATCTCGACACTTTAATCTCGGCTGCCACTTCAATACCACCTAAGTAAAAGTATATACTGACCTTATTCTTTTGTCAGTGCTCGAGCATGACCGCAGTGCAAGTGGCCGGATCCAAGATGGCGGCTTGAAAGGGCGACGCGTCATGGTGACTTCTAATTGAAGCATTGAAGTTGTTGGTTGAGGCAGCAGACACCACTTCAGAGACGAGGAGAACGATGCTGCTTATCCAACAGAAATCTGTTAAAATAAAATAAAAATATTTTAGAAACTTTTATTATATAAGTAGTCAGAAGATGTGCTAGCGTTTAACTGGACAATATTATCTAAAGAATATCATGGTAGTTACGCACTCCTCGGAAAATGAAACGAGCACCGATATTTGAACAGAGGATTTTAGTTAAAAAGTTAAAATACTAAACCACACTACATAAATTATGTACCTTTATCCATAACTGCGATTCGCGGTACGAGAAACAGCAAGGGGGACAAGCCAAGCCACTACCAGGGCAGCAGAGACTCGAAGGACTGAACTCGCCCTTTATGGTAGACGGTGGCTGGCGCACTGGTTAGGCGGACAAAGAAAGTCTAGAGTCTAGAAAAGAGGCTAGCTCCAATGCGCAGGTCTTAAATTGCGATCAATACTTCAATGTACGGGGCTAACTCGTTTATGATTTGTTCTTTTGTGAATAAAATGTTGGCAGATATTTTGAGATGAAAAATTTTAATTAGATTTTTTGTAAGTTTTGGATGTGGATTTTTGTTAGAAATGAATAATTAGGTTTTACCGAATTCGTTTTAGGTAAATAAGTAATTGATTTTCATTTTTAAATGAACTAAAGTACCTATTTGTACGTTCTAGTGTATCCTATCTAATATTATAAATGTGAAAGCAAGTTTATTTGCTTGTTTTTACCTTTTCCCTGAACCGATCATCCTGTTATGCATATACGTTGTCAGGTGTACAGAAACGGACATAGTGTACCTTTCATACCGATAAAAAGTACTGTTCCCGAGGAAAACAACAATAACGTTGTAATGATAATAGAGATGGCGCCACGTATCTTTGGAATCATGATTGGACCCGAATTGATTGTCAAATTCTAAATTGACGCGAACGAAGCCGCGGGCAATAGCTAGTTAGAAATAAATAAAGAAAAATTGTTTATTCTACACAAATAAGACGCAATAGGTATCAATCAATCTGCCTAGCCTTTTCCCAACTATGTTGGGGTCGGCTTCCAGTCTAACCGGATGCAGCTGAATACCAGTGTTTTACATGGAGCGACTGCCTATCTGACCTCCACAACCCAGTAACTGGGTAATACGATACCCCTGTAAGACTTTCGGGCTTTTGACGACCCGTAACGACTGTCAAAGATCCACGAATGCCAGCCGGGACTAAAGCACAGTGTTTTTTTTGCCCCAAAAAAGTGACATCAGCATTTTATTGAATATTTCTACTCAATAGTTTACTAAAAATGCACGAATAGAACTCCCGTGTGCCAATTTTGTATACTCTATTTAAAAAAAAAAAAAAAAGTTTTCGTTACTTTGAAGGTGAAAATACTGAAAATAATTCGTACAAAAAAAAACTGTATATAATTGAGTGTTGTTTGTATTGGATATTTATGACGCAATTCTAGGCGCATATTTTTACATTTATATTTAATCAAAAATGACAATAGAACCCACAAAAAAAAATATTGAACCGAAATCAGTATTTATTTATTTTTATTTTTTCTAGGTCGAAGTAGAACCTCTGTCTGGTACAAATGGATTCCTTATACTAAGGTTTATCACCCACAAAAATATTACTTTCAAGTTGGGCCTAGTTTTGGAGAAAATGGTTTTCAAAAATATGTGCTAGGGTTGACACTATTTTGACTTTTATAATTAATAAATTTTAGTAGTAGTAAATTTAGTAGTAGTAAATAATTAATTTGAATTAATCATAAAACAGCCAATTGACGTTTTTATGAAACCCTAAATTTGGAATTTTGATTTTAGTACATAAAAATCATTTTCTCGAAAATTAGGCCCAAGTTGAAAATAATATTTTTGTAGGTGATAAACCTTAGTATGGGATCTAATTGTACCAGACAGAGGTTCTTCGATCTGGAAAAAAAATAAAAAATAAAAACTGTTTTCGGAAAAACATTTTTTTTTGGTTGGTTCCATTATGATTTCTGATTAAATAAAAACAGGAAAATATGCGCCTAACATTGCTTCATAAATATGTAATTCAAATAAAACTCAGTCATATACAGTTTTTTTTGTACGAATTATTTTCAGCCTTCAAAGTATCGAAAACTTTAAGATTTTTTTAAAAATAGAGTATACAAAATTAGCACACAGGAGTTCCATTCGTGCATTTTTAGTAAACTATTGAGTAGAAATATTCAATAAAAAAGCTGATGTCACTTTTTTGGGGCAAAAAAACACTGTGCAACGGCTTAACGTGCTTTCCGAGGCACGGAGGTGTCTCTGTATGTAAAGACGGTCACCCATCCACTGACCAACCGCAGCAAGCGTAGCTAACCTGATGGATCGACCCGTGCGGCTGTTATTACTTAGCCACGAGCTCCTCCTAATAAGACGCAATATAAAAAAAATAATAATAAAGGTGGACTCAGCAATCATTGTGCCGATAGTCGTATCAGCCAATGGCTTAATTGCCAAGAGCCTCGACCAACACCTAAGGAGGCTCTCGTTGGGCAGCTGGATCAAGGGCTTGATTCAGAAAGCAGTACTTCTGGACACGGCCCGCATTGTTAGGAGGTTCCTCTCTCTGGAGCCCTGACCGCCGGTAGCTTGGACCCTGTTCCCGATACCGGTGGGCTACTATTTTTTATATTTTTAAATGTTTTTTATTTTATTTTGTATAAAAATATTTAAAAATGTAAATTATAAGTTTGTAAGTGAAATAAAGGAAATAATAATAACTAAAACGAATATGTATAAAAACTAATAAGACGCAATATAAAACTACACTGGACAGCAAATAAACCGGGCCACCCGCTACCTTGGAACTCTGATTCGATTTTCTCAAAAAGTATATAACTTACAACTATCAAAGTAATACCTACAAAAAGTGCGTTCCATGATTATTGAAATGAAAGGAAACTCATTGGAATTAATCATTTTTTTAAGTGTTTATTAAGGATTTTACAAAAAAGAGTCGTTTTCCAGTCATGTTAATCGTTAGTAATCATAAACTGTAAAAAAAAATTAAAGCCAGAAACTAAGAAAAAATTAAAAAGAAAGTTTTGGTTAGTATTCAGTATGGCCTCCCGTTGCTCGGATAACTGCCAGCATCCTCGTATTCTGCCCGTACCTGGACGGCGATCGAATGCTCCAGTCTCTGAGAAGTATCGTCTTTAAACTCGTGGCACCGAAGATCTGTTGATTCGAAGTCTCCGAGCGACCTCACGTTGCGCAACGCCTGCTTGAAGTAGTGCTACAGCTTGAGCTGCTTCCTGAGGTGTCGTATCCATTATTGACCGAAAAAAGTAGCAAAAATACACGCGTCTGAGCAAACGATGGACAAAAACTAAAGAAATGATAAGAAATATCCGACAACCCTCACTGTAGAAAAAATGAACGCTAATCGTGAACTCTAGGCAAAACAGAGCAAATCGTTAGCATTGTGTTTGTTGCTTGATTACAATGTGAGTTGACGGTACTTTAGAAAAAATTTATAGTCATTTTAATCATCATGGAACGCACTTTCTGTAGGTATAAATTGATAGTTGTTAATTTTACACTTTTTGAGAAAATCGAATCAGAGTTCCAAGGTAGCGGGTGGCCCGGTTTATTCGCTGTCCAGTGTATATCCATACTAATAGGTATTATAAATTCGAAAGTAACTCTGTCTGTCTGTCTGTCTGTTACCTTTTCACGCCTAAACCACTGAACGGATTTCGATAAAATTTGGCAAGGCTGTAGATGGTATCCTGGGGACGGACATAGGCTACTTTTTTTTTCAAAAATAATCCCACAGGGGGTGATATAGGGGATGAAAGTTTGTATGGGAAACTCGGTATTTCTTAAGTGTGAAAATTAAAATGTATGCTTTTGATAGGAAATAAAGAAATATGCGGTTCAGCGTTTTTGAAAAATCATCCCCTAAGGGGGTAAAATAGGGGTTGATTTTAAAATTTACAAAACTGCATGGATTTCGACATTATTTGGCAAGGCTTTATATAGCATCCTGGGGAAGGCCATAGGATACTATTTTTTTCAAAAATAATACTACAGGGGGTGATATAGGGGATGAAAGTTTGTAAGGGAAACCCAGTATTTCTTAAGTTAGGGATAACAAATTTATGCTATTGGTAGGAAATTAAGAAATATGCGGTTCAGCATTTTTGAAAAATCATCGCCTAAGGGGGTAAAACAGGGGTTTATTTTAAAATTTACAAAACTGTACGGATTTCGATCAAATTTGGCAAGGCTTTATATAGCATCCTGGGGAAGGACACAGGCTACTTTTGGTCTTAAAAAATAATCCTACAGGGGTTGATATAGGGGATGAAAGTTTGTATGGGAAACTCAGTATTTCTTAAGTTAGGGATGTGAAAAATGGGGTGCGGAGACAGGAAACCTCCCCGAGTGCCCGTGGGCTGGAATTCCCTTCGGATACGTCCGTGGGGAAGGCCAGTCTTCGGGACGGTGCACCCTGGGGTGCGGGCAATGGTTCCCCTTAGGCACAAGTGCCTAAGGGGTTTCGTTGCCCGTATGCCAATATCCTGTCGGAGGAACGCTCCAACGTGTGTCCCTCTGCTCTAAGCAGAGACGCACAGCGGCGGAGTAAGAACGGGCTCGGTGTGCACTAACCCTGCCGCCGGGCAGGCAGAAGGAAGCCATTCATCCACCATCAATCATCATCATCCCCGCCACCATACACCATTCATCATTCACCACATCATCATTCCCATCCCATCATCCACCATCAATCATCATCATCCCCGCCACCATACACCATTCATCATTCACCACATCATCATTCCCATCCCATCATCCACCATCATCATTCCCATCATCATTTCCATTTTCATTTCGTCATTTCCTTCTGCCACCGTTAGTCTCGTAGCCCCGAAGATCGTTCAAGGTCATGTCTCTGACTTTTGACGGGGGTCGAGGGTCTTGGCTTAACCGCCCGGACCGCGAGGAAGAAAACCTCTATAAAAAATTACCCCAAACCTCCAAGCGGCGGCGCACCGTGAGGGAGGTTGGTAGCTTGATTAATGGGTAGCTAAATTAGTCGCTAGTGCGAACCACGGAGATTTGAGCAAGTACACAAAGTTTTTACTCGTGGGAACAAAATGGAATTTGTTCGCGACGAAGCGTCACCAAACAATAGATACATAGGTTTTTTATTTTGTTCTAACTTAACGTAGATTCATAGTAGGCGACGAGACCCTATCTGTGCACATAGGCGCAAGTAGCGGGGGACCGTCATAGTTCACGTACAGTGTAATCGCGAATCAAACGGTGTTTCTAAGTTAGGAAATCAAAGACTTTTGTTTTTATCATTTTATTTAGTGAATTTAAAGTAAATTCAACGCGTTAAAGTGTAATTTAAAGTTAATTTAAAACGCTAAAGTGTTCTAAAACTCTGTGATAGTGAAATAGTGAAGTTTCCTAAGGAAAACTGTAAGTACAACCTCTATAAATAGCAACTGAGTGGGCTATATAGCCGTTTTATAGTTTTTGTTGGTGCGCCCAGGTACCCTAGCTTAAGACCTAGGCCTGGGCGTAGTATTAGACTTGTAGTTTACCTACAAAACCCACTTAGTTGAGTTTACAGAGGTTGAAACTGTGAACGCCACCCTATAAACTACCATTGAGTGGGTTATATAGCTGTTTTTATAGTTTTGATAGTGTGCCCAGGTACCCTAGATTAAGACCTAGCCCTGGGCATAAAAATTAGACCTGTGGTTTGACTGCAGAACCCACTTAATTGTGTTTATAGAAGTTGCAACCGTACTTTTGTTAATAGATTTTATTGTTTTAGGTTTTCAGGGCGCGTCACGCCCTGAAAAACATAGTGCCGATATTTAAACTATTGTATTGTTCTAGGTCATTAGACCGGCTTCAGATATCTGTATAGACCATTGAAATAGCTTCAGTAGTTTTCGAGTAATTTAACTTGCAAAATATTTTTTGATCAAAATAATCGAATTTTCAGTGTTTACACACTAATATATTTTCAGTACATAGACTTACAGGAATAACAGATATCTCAATCGATGCGCGGTCTAATGACGATTCTGACAACATATCACATGTCATATTTCATGAAATATTTAAGATAGAAATAAGCGATTTTGTGAAATTTTTTAAATAAAAAATAGTCGAAAATAAAACCAAAATCAGGAGACGATTCGCGGTCCTCAGTAAGGTAAAGTTTTGAGGTACCTAAGCACACAAGAAAAAATAGCAAATCGTAGCCATCGGCATGGTACCATCTATCTTCCTGAAGAGTGCGCCAATCGTCTCCTGAACTCCGCTGAAGACTTATCAAGTTGCTGTTTCATTGAAAATAACCCTTCAGAACCTCACACGAACATAGCTGCTGGTCATCGGTTGCAGACAATCCGAGCCTATAGAAACCGGACGTCAGCGCCGCTTGGACTGGGAGGCCTAACCTCACACATAGGCATTCACCTGGATAGGCTTACACACTCCCTTCACTTCACCGTGTCCAACGATCACGCCCGTCCGGCACATTTGCTGGTCCTTGCGAGCCGGATGTTTGCGGCCGGGACGGTTCCTGTGGGATCCCTGAAGAATAAGAAGATTGAAGATTTATTTTGAAAAATTATTATAGAAGACTGAAGCCTTGTTCCTGTAACCTTTTTTCTGAAGATTTATTATAGAAGACTGAAGAAACGTTCCTGAAGCCTTATTCCTGAAGATTTATCAACAGAAGATTTATCATAGAAGAACTGTTCCTGTAACTTTTCCCTGAAGATTTATTTCTGAAGATTCATTATAGAAGAACCATTCATAGAAGCCTTATCTCTGAAGATTTATCATAGAAGATTTATCACAGAAGATTTGTCATAGAAGAATTGTTCCTGAATCTTTTTCCCTGAAGATTTATCTCTGAAGATTTATTATAGAAGACTGAAGAAACGTTCCTGAAGCCTTATTCCTGAAGATTTATCAACAGAAGATTTATCATAGAAGAACTGTTCCTGTAACCTTTTCCCTGAAGATTTATTTCTGAAGATTCATTATAGAAGAACCATTCCTGAAGCCTTATCTCTGAAGATTTATCATAGAAGATTTATCACAGAAGATTTGTCATAGAAGAATTGTTCCTGAAGCTTTTCCCTGAAGATTTATTTCTGAAGATTCACTATAGAAGAAACATTCCTGAAGCCTTATCTCTGAAGATTTATCACAGAAGATTTGTCATAGAAGAATTGTTCCTGAAGCCTTTTCCCTGAAGATTTATTTCTGAAGATTCATTATAGAAGAAACATTCCTGAAGCCTTATCTCTGAAGATTTGTCACAGAAGAATTGTTCCTGAAGCTTTTTCCCTGAAGATTTATTTCTGAAGATTCACTATAGAAGAAACATTCCTGAAGCCTTATCTCTGAAGATTTATCACAGAAGATTTGTCATAGAAGAATTGTTCCTGAAAACTTTTCCCTGAAGATTTATTTCTGAAGATTCATTATAGAAGAACCATTCATAGAAGCCTTATCTCTGAAGATTTATCATAGAAGATTTATCACAGAAGATTTGTCATAGAAGAATTGTTCCTGAATCTTTTTCCCTGAAGATTTATTTCTGAAGATTCATTATAGAAGAAAACCATAGCCGAACCATGCCGATGTCTACCCGGGGTGACGCCCGTATCGAACATAGAAGGCCGCCGTCGACTACAAATAGAACGACGCGGTCCAATAGAAAAATTTCGAGAGCACGTGAAGACTTATTGAAGATTAAGTTGGAACTTGCTCAAATAGCACTTCAAAGAGCCGAGGAAGAAGACTCCGACGGCGAATATATGGATAATAGAACCTCAAACAATGAGAATAATGAGTACGTGCGTTCCTGGATTGAAGAGGCACCAGAACGAGAGCCGCCGAAAGGGGCCAACTCCACCGAGGGGGACAATAGATATAGAAGCCGTGTGCATACGCCCCCCCCTGTGGATGCCGATGTTATAGTGGGCCTCCAGACGCAAGAAACTCTGCCGAATCCTATAGAAAATGAAGTGAAGAACCATATAGTACCTTCGAAAGAAGAAATAGAAGACACCGGGGGAACAGACTCACTCCGTTCTTTCATAACGGAGTTAACGTCCGCTATAGCATCGTTAGCCGACAGGAAGACAGAACAGTGGACATCGAACCAGCCCTCGGCGTCAAAGGCCATCATGACCTTACCGAGCTTCAATGGAGCTCATACAGAATGGCTTTCATTCCGTGCCATCTATGAAACCACAAGAAAATACTTCAATGATGTTGAGAACACAGCAAGACTTCGAAGAAGCCTGCGCGGATGTGCACTAGAGACAGTGAGCTCGGAACTCATCGGAAATGCAAGACCAGATGACATCATGAGAGAACTCGAGCTGCAATTCGGCCGCCCAGACTCAATAGCTCAAGCCGAAACAGATAGACTACGTGGGTTGCCGCGCTGCAGCGAATCTCCAAAAGACATCTGCAATTTCGCAAGCCGAGTTAGAAGCGGCATAGTCACTCTGCGCGCACTGAAGAAAGAACATTATCTTATCAATGCCGAGCTGATGCGAACACTTACCGAGAAGCTGCCGAACTCGCTGCGTGTACAGTGGTACCGAACATATACCGAGAAGTACCAGTCGCTACCAGACCTCTCACTCTTTAGCGACTTTATCACTGAACAAGCTCGATTCTGCAGCGCCTTCGCTCCACCGGAGAACATCAGCTCTGAAGCAACAGCAACCAAGCGTGTCGTGCAGAGAACTCACACTGCTACAGACAAGTCAACTAGCAAGTGTCACGTCTGCGATAAGGAGGGTCACAGCACTACTGACTGCAAGAAATTTAAAGAAGGATCCAGTGACAAGAGATGGGAACTCGCCAAGAAACTCAATCTCTGTTTCCGTTGCCTGCGAAGCCGTCGCAATGGTCACACATGCAAAGCGAAGAAGTGTGACGCCAAGGGGTGTACAGCCACGCACCATCGGCTTCTTCATTACAACAAGAAGTCTAAAGCAACGGAAGTTGAGAAGCCCGATGTTCCAGTAGAGAAGAAGGAAGCTCAAGAAACGGTGGCCAGCTCACGAACAGCTGCGAGTCATGCCTACCTCAAGATAGTCCCGGTTCGAGTCATTGGACCGGCGGGAGAAGCTTCCACATTCGCTCTTCTCGACGATGGATCCACCGTTTCTTTGATCGACGAAGAAATCTCAAACCAAATTGGAGCAGAGGGCCATATCGACCCGTTGAAGATAGGTGCGATCGGAAACACCACGATCGACACTCCTTGCTCCCGAAGAATAACCGTCACTCTTGCAAGCCAGCTGAAAGATAGGGTGCCATTCAGAGCGCGCACCATACCGAAGCTCAACCTCGCACCGCAAACAGTCAGCGAAGAAGACGTCGCACAGTGCAAACATCTCCATGACCTGAGGCAACAGCTGATTTACGACACAGGCGCACCGAAGATACTCATCGGTCAAGACAACTGGCACCTACTACTGGCCAGTGAAATTCGTAGAGGACCGAAGCACCAGCCTGTTGCGTCGCTAACCACACTGGGCTGGACACTTCACGGTGCGCACACAAGAATCCTGGGTCAGCAGGTGCACTACGTCAACCGATTGGTGGACAGCGACGAAGATCTGAATGAACAGCTTCGTGAATTCTTCGCTATAGAATCACTGGTTATTAATCCTAGAAGACCAGACTCCGATCCCGAGAAGAAAGCAGAAGACATATTGACTCGTCACACTCAACAGTTAGAAGATGGCCACATAGAAACGGCTATGCTGTGGAAAAATGAAAACACAGAAATGCCAGATAGTTACGGGACAGCACTCAAAAGGCTCGTCTCAATAGAGAAGAAACTCGATAGCAAACCGGCTCTTCGAGATAGATATACAGAACAGATGGAAGCACTTATCCAGAAAGGTTACGCGGAGAAGGCGCCCAAGACGAGCACACCGGGTAGAACTTGGTACCTACCTCATTTCGACGTGTTCAATCCAATGAAGCCTGAAAAACTCCGTATAGTACATGACGCCGCTGCCAAATCAGGAGGTCTATCGCTCAACGACTTCCTCCTAACTGGACCGGACTTGCTGCAGTCGCTGCCCGGCGTCATGATGAGGTTCCGACGTCACCGAATAGCCATTTCCGGTGACATAGCAGAGATGTTCATGCAAGTGAAGGTGCGGCCGCAAGACAGAAACGCCCTCCGATATCTGTGGAGAGGCGACAGAAAAAACGGAGCGCCCGATCAGTACCGCATGACGTCGAAAATATTCGGCACGGCAAGCTTGCCGTGCACGGCCACACAGATCCGATCTGAAGTCGTCAGCATCGGAAATATAGATGACGCCGAGAAGGTACTCGGCTGGATTTGGAGACCGGGGGAAGATGTGTTGGGCCTCAATCTGACACTCGCCCGTCTTCCAAAAGGCGTCATAGAACAGGAGATGCCAACCAAGAAGGGAGGCGCCTGGGAGCGCCTAGTTCGATGCGTGAAGTCGGCGCTATACACTGTGCTCATAGAAAAGCACCCACATGAAGAGGTGCTGTCCACATTGCTATGTGAGGCAGAGTACACAGTAAACAGCCGACCGCTGACACACGTTTCCGTGGACAGCGAAGACGACGAGTCGATCACACCGAACCATTTTTTACTCGGTGGGTCGGCGCGACTCCCATCACCTGGTGTGTTCTCCGAGCAAGATATAGACGGCAAGAGACTATGGCGGCGAACACAAATACTCGCCGACATGTTCTGGCGTCGCTGGGTCCGAGAGTACCTGCCGGAGCTTCAAAACCGGCGGGAGCCGCATAGCCGCGGGCCCGGACTACAGGTGGGCGATCCCGTGCTCATCGCAGACGGCCAGCTGCCTCGCAACACGTGGCCGCGAGGCCGCATAATCGCCGTATTCCCCGGAGCCGACGGAGAAGTCCGGACCGCTGAGGTGCGCACTGCCGGCGGCACCTTGAAGCGTCCGGTGAAGAAACTCGTCCCATTACCGAAGTAATAGCAGAGCGTCGCGGCGACGAGCGTCGCGGCGACGAGCGTCGCGGCGGCGAGCGTCGAGACTACGAGCGTCGCGGCGGCGAGCGTCGCAGTATAGCTACGAGCGTCGCGCCTACAGACGTCGCTCACCGGAGAGAATGCAGCGCCGCGCCGACATCGCTACGAGTCATCACTGCACTGCACGGCGGGAGAAATGTTCGCGACGAAGCGTCACCAAACAATAGATACATAGGTTTTTTATTTTGTTCTAACTTAACGTAGATTCATAGTAGGCGACGAGACCCTATCTGTGCACATAGGCGCAAGTAGCGGGGGACCGTCATAGTTCACGTACAGTGTAATCGCGAATCAAACGGTGTTTCTAAGTTAGGAAATCAAAGACTTTTGTTTTTATCATTTTATTTAGTGAATTTAAAGTAAATTCAACGCGTTAAAGTGTAATTTAAAGTTAATTTAAAACGCTAAAGTGTTCTAAAACTCTGTGATAGTGAAATAGTGAAGTTTCCTAAGGAAAACTGTAAGTACAACCTCTATAAATAGCAACTGAGTGGGCTATATAGCCGTTTTATAGTTTTTGTTGGTGCGCCCAGGTACCCTAGCTTAAGACCTAGGCCTGGGCGTAGTATTAGACTTGTAGTTTACCTACAAAACCCACTTAGTTGAGTTTACAGAGGTTGAAACTGTGAACGCCACCCTATAAACTACCATTGAGTGGGTTATATAGCTGTTTTTATAGTTTTGATAGTGTGCCCAGGTACCCTAGATTAAGACCTAGCCCTGGGCATAAAAATTAGACCTGTGGTTTGACTGCAGAACCCACTTAATTGTGTTTATAGAAGTTGCAACCGTACTTTTGTTAATAGATTTTATTGTTTTAGGTTTTCAGGGCGCGTCACGCCCTGAAAAACATAGTGCCGATATTTAAACTATTGTATTGTTCTAGGTCATTAGACCGGCTTCAGATATCTGTATAGACCATTGAAATAGCTTCAGTAGTTTTCGAGTAATTTAACTTGCAAAATATTTTTTGATCAAAATAATCGAATTTTCAGTGTTTACACACTAATATATTTTCAGTACATAGACTTACAGGAATAACAGATATCTCAATCGATGCGCGGTCTAATGACGATTCTGACAACATATCACATGTCATATTTCATGAAATATTTAAGATAGAAATAAGCGATTTTGTGAAATTTTTTAAATAAAAAATAGTCGAAAATAAAACCAAAATCAGGAGACGATTCGCGGTCCTCAGTAAGGTAAAGTTTTGAGGTACCTAAGCACACAAGAAAAAATAGCAAATCGTAGCCATCGGCATGGTACCATCTATCTTCCTGAAGAGTGCGCCAATCGTCTCCTGAACTCCGCTGAAGACTTATCAAGTTGCTGTTTCATTGAAAATAACCCTTCAGAACCTCACACGAACATAGCTGCTGGTCATCGGTTGCAGACAATCCGAGCCTATAGAAACCGGACGTCAGCGCCGCTTGGACTGGGAGGCCTAACCTCACACATAGGCATTCACCTGGATAGGCTTACACACTCCCTTCACTTCACCGTGTCCAACGATCACGCCCGTCCGGCACAGAATTGTTAAAAGAAACCCAACGACGTGAGAAGGAGAAGGCGATGAGTGATGCGGGGTCGGAGTCCGACACCGCATCGGGAGCGAAGGACGCGAAGGGCTCTTTCAAGAGCCCGGAGAGCGTAGTGGGAGGCAGTAGTTCCGCTGGTAGGAATGCATTCCTGAAGCGGAACGTGGAGGAGAAGCCGGGGGATGGCCAGGGGTCGTCTTCCTCGGACGGCGGGAAGGGCTCCGCCAAAAAAGCTCGCCGGGTTCTAGGCTGGAGCCACAAAAAGTCCAAGAGCAAGAGCCGGGCAACCGAGGAGGATGACTCCGTCGGCTCGGCCGAGGGGAGCACTCTGGAGGCGTCTGGCGATGAGTCGGACGCCGCTGGTGGCTCCAAGGCGGAGCGGGCCAAGTTCGCGGAGGTCGTGGCTGCTGCAGTGAGGGATGTGGCCTTAAAGAAGAAGCAATCTTCTAAGGACAAGGCCATACCCGCAGCCAAGGCCTCCATTATGGCGGCAGCGGAGGCCCTACTTCAAGGGCCTCCGTCGGACGGCATGTCAGAAATGCGGGCGGAGGTCGCCCGCTTGACAGCCGCCATGGAGCTTCTCCGAAAGGAGAACGAGGAGCTCCGAGCGGACCTGGCCAGGCTCCGCGATGCCGATGCCGGCCCTCAGAAGGCGCCGCAGGAGGGGGCGCAGCAGGGGCAGAGCGGGCTTGGGCCCGCAGAGGACAGACTTCTGACCCTGGTGCGGAAGGAACTGGCTGCGTTCAACAGCCGGTTCTCTGTCCTGGAGGGCATTGTCCTCCGGCCCCCGCTGGCGGCGAGCCGGCAGGCCTCGGGCCAGCCAAAGGCGGCATCGTACGCCGCCGCCACAGCCGCCACGCCCAAACCTGGGTCGGCGGGGCAGGCGAAGGGCGGGGCCGCTCCTGCAAAGGCGCCTGCGAAGGCGCCTGCGAAGGCGCCTGCAAAGGCGCCTGAGAGGGCCCCGGCTGTGGCGGCGGCGACGACGACGCGGCCGCCCCCGCCTTCTAAATCTCCTCCGGCTGACGCCGAATGGCAGGTAGCCGGGGAGAAGAAGAAGGAGGGCAAGGCGGCAAGGGCGGCCAAGCGGAAGGAGAGGCGGCGTCGGCGCAAGGAGCGAAGCGTCGCGGCGAGGTTGCGCGCCCCAAAGTCCGCAGCTGTAGTGATCACACTACAGCCGGAAGCGGAGAAGAGGGGCGTGTCCTACCGCGACGTGCTCACCAAGGCGCGGGCGGCGGTGAACCTGGAGGAGGTCGGGGTCACGAAGGGCTTGCGAGTTAGGGTCACGGCGACCGGGGCTCGTATGCTCGAGATTCCCGGTGCGGCCAGTGGCCCGACCGCTGACGCTCTGGCTGAAAAGCTCAGGGCGTCCTTAAATGCGGACGAAGCCCGGGTGTCCAGACCCGCCAAGTGTGCTGACATGCGCATCCTGGGTCTGGACGACTCCGTCACAGAGGGGGAAGTTGTGGCCGCCGTGGTCAAGATGGGGGGGTGCGCTATCGAGCAGGTGAAGGTAGGCACCATCCGTCCAGACTCCACGGGGTTGCGAGCCGTCACGGTGAGCTGCCCCGTATCGGCGGCCAACAAAATCGTTGGGGAGGGCCCTAGATTTCAGGTGGGCTGGGATTCCACGCGGGTGAAACTGCTGGAACCCAGACCTCTGAGGTGCTTCCGTTGCCAAGTGGGCAACCACGTGGGAGCGAAATGCGCCTCGGAGGTGGACCGCAGCAGTAATTGCTTCCGCTGTGGTCAGCCCGGTCACAAGGCCGGCTCGTGCAATGCCACGCCGCACTGCTACCTGTGTGCGGCAGCTGGCAAGCCGGCCGATCACCGGGCTGGAAGCAAGGGCTGTGGTCCACCCGCGAAAGCCCGGGGCAAGGGCAAGCCCCCCGCCCCCTCTACCGCCGTCACCGCCGCAGCCGTCGCCACAGGCGCCGTCGCTGCCGCCCCCACTGCCGTCACCGCCGTACCCACTGCGGCGGAGCCCTCACAGGGGGCTCAGGAGGGGGCTGCAATGGAATGCCAGTAGTGGCCCCATTACGCCTCCTCCAGGCGAACATCAACCACTGCGCCGCCGCTCAGGATCTGTTGATCCAGAGCATGGCGCAGTGGTCGATTAACATCGCCGTGGTCGCTGAGCCGTACTTTGTCCCGCCCAGTGATTACTGGGTGGAGGACCTGAGCGGCTCAGTGACCCTCATTTCGTCGGCCGCCGCCGGTACCCTGTCCCTTGAAGCCGTCAAGAAGGGACAGGGTTGCGTCGCAGCACGGTTCGGGGGGATTGTCGTGGTGGGGACATACTTCTCCCCGAACCGAACTCTCGCCGAGTTCCACAACTCCCTTGCGGAGATGAAAACCGTCGTCGTCGGGTATGGTTCCCTTCCCGTGCTTGTCCTCGGGGACTTCAACGCCAAGAATGTGGCTTGGGGTTCCCGGTGTACGGACACACGGGGCAGGATGGTGGAGGACTGGGCTCTGGAGACAGGCCTGGTCGTCCTAAACCGGGGTTCTGTCCCCACGTGTGTGCGGATGCGGGGCGAGTCGGTGGTGGACATCTCGTTCGCCAGCCCCGCTCTGCTGCCGCACGTGGTTGACTGGCGCGTCATGGAGGGGGTGGAGACCTATTCCGATCACCGGTACATCCGGTTTGACGTCTCCGCCCATACCTCGAGCGCGCCGGTCCGACAGGCCCCGAGTGGTCCGCGGTGGGCGCTGAAGAAGCTGGACCGGGAGCTCCTCCTGGAAGCCTCGATCGTGCAGGCCTGGGTGTCACCACCGGACAGGCCTGCCGACATCAACGACGAGGCGGAGTGGTTCCGGGAGGCCATGTCCGAAGTGTGCGACGTGGCAATGCCCCGGGTCCAGCCCAGTCGCGCCTTTCGCCAGGTGTATTGGTGGTCGCCGGAGCTGACGGCACTGCGCGAGGCGTGTGTTAGATTTGATATAGTATATTATATATTACTATAACTATCTATAAGTGTATATATATACACCTAGATACTACTCAAATAGCAATCCTTGAATGTCAGGATGGTTATTAGTTATTTTATTTACTGTGTATTAAAGTATTATTGTTTACTGTGTTTTACTGTGTTCTATGAATATGGTGTGTAAGGGAAGGATTTCATAATTAAAAGCACAGAAAGACAAGACTAGATATTTATATTTCTTCAATCAAGCTTGTCAATAATTATTCATCTTTAACGAGATAGCTATTGTCCGTTCGCAAAACTAGGTCTTCGTGGAGAAGAACGAACAAGAAACTCCACGGAAACAGTGTTTAAGTATTTTTATCAACACATTTCTTATTTCTTATATTTCTATAAATTATAGTTATCTCAAACAGATAATATTCTACCTCTTGGACAATGGTCCAAGAGAACTCAGAATAATAGCAACATAATAACAATAGCTACTAAAATAACATGGTTCAATTAGACATAGTAACAATATTTAAGGTATAATATCAAATTACGTAACTTACGTGACACCTGGTAGGTAGGTCTATTTCACATCACAACGGCACTAGCACTAACCACTTGAACGTCCACCGAGCAATTGCCCCGAGAATGTCATTACAGTCCTTTTTATATCCTACTACCCACTCTTTCCATCAAACAACTAACAGTATTGTACCAATCGTTTAAAACAACCTATTACCTATATTAAAATAACAATATAAATTCTAAAATATAGTCCAAGTACTATTAAATATTACATAATTATTTACAGTAATAACATCTATACGATTTTTACAAGTTAAGAGTGGTATATTTTATAAACAAAATAACTAGTCAAATTAGATACTTCTACATTAGTTCCAAGCTTCGTAAATGTGACAGATGTCATTATCTAACAAACGGTAATAAAATAATACCAAAATGAAATATCTAAAGGTGGTTTTACAATGATTTTATGGTTTCTGGAATCAAGGTAATCTCAATTTTACTTAATAATTAAAAATATAGTGCTAAAAATTATAAAAAACAATGATCAAATATAACACGGCCATTCTGATATGTACTTCGTTCTCGAAGTACAAAAACATTTTTTTTTTTTAAATTATTTTTGAAATTTAAGTTTAGAAGTACATTTCTGGCAATCGATTAATTTGGTTAATTTTTTTTTGTTTTTTATTATTGGCACAGCCACTGGCACAGCCACCAGGCACAGCCACAGGCACAGCCGTAGTCACAGTCACAGCCACAGGCACAGCCACCCAGCACAGCCACAGGCACAGTCACAGTCACAGCCACAGGCACAGCCACCCGGCACAGCCACAGGCACAGTCATAGCCACAGGCACAGCCACACGGCACAGCCACAGGCACAGTTACAGCCACAGGCACAGCCACCCGGCACAGCCACAGGCACAGTCACAGCCACAGGCACAGCCACCCGGCACAGCCACAGGCATAGTTAAAGTCATAGTCATAGCCACAGGCAAAGCCACAGGCACAGTCACAGCCACAGGCATAGCCACAGGCATAGTCTTAACTACAGTCATAGTCATAGTCAGCCAATTATAATTATGTAATACGGCCATACTGACAAGTACTTTGTTCTCAAAGTACAAGATGATTATCATTATACAGAAACAATAGTGTGAAACCTAATAATAACTAATCAAAACAATAAATCGCTCGGTCAACCTGACAATATCATTGCAAAGTATATCGATCACCTTATTATATTTTCTGTTAAATAATTCCAAATGTTAACATGGTCACTGTGTTGGCACTAAGTACTTTACTTTGTAGTAAAAGGTTATAATTATAACCAATATCAGTATAAAGAACTGCAGCATAATCATTAAGCACTTTGAAAGTGAAAAACTGGTTTTTATCCATAGGTACTGTTTAATTAATTTGTGAACAACAGAGCAATAATATTAGCAATTTTAAATAAGGTTCCCGTGAACACTTGCATTTTTATTTTCGACCATACAACTCTCAGCCTCAACTACCGTGAGCTAGAGTGTCATGTCAACCCATGCCAAGTTTCATCGTTATCAGTTTCTTTTACATCGTAATGATCCAACCTCTCAAGCCTCACCCTTGTGAGTCCGGGAAATTCAAATCAAATACGACATACAACAATTATTTCATTATTACCTCTTTGAAATAAAATGCTCACAAACTAATTTTACTACCGATAAAATATCACTTTGTAATATAATTTTAAATAAGCAACAAAGCATAACATTTGGAATTGCCAAGTTCAATTTTGTTAACCATTGCATTTTTATTGTTAAATCTTAATCCTGTCTGAAAATTTGTATCTTATTCTCAGTCCTCTTTGTGAGAACTAGAATGAATTATAATGTAGTAGGTAACTAATTATAGTAACCACATTTTCATTATTGATTTTATAAGCTAAGCTTCCATCTTACTTTAAGTTGGTACTTAAACAAAACCTGCTCTTTAGGTCCGTTAAAAATAACAGCAAAATTGATACACATCAGCTGTAGATAGTCTCAAATTTCAAAATAATAATAAAGCAGAGCCTCTAGAGGCGTTACCGATTTCAGATAATTCGTAAGTACTGCTGCTCCATTGAATTTTTGGAATGGTTTTCGAAGGTGTCACAGCAACTTGCAGCTCCGCAGTCCAGGCTCTCAGTTGGCAGCACGTTGTCATCAGTATTGTGGGGGGGCGGGGTGAATCAATGACCCGCCGTTAAACCACGCCGCTGCCACCGCCGCTGCCGCCGTTTGCCAACTTCCAGCAGAACACAGATTGCTCCAACGTTGATCATGAAAATAGCAAAATAAAATTCATTAGAAACCTGTTATGTAGGACGGCACTATCCCACTTCTGATGTTAGATTTGATATAGTATATTATATATTACTATAACTATCTATAAGTGTATATATATACACCTAGATACTACTCAAATAGCAATCCTTGAATGTCAGGATGGTTATTAGTTATTTTATTTACTGTGTATTAAAGTATTATTGTTTACTGTGTTTTACTGTGTTCTATGAATATGGTGTGTAAGGGAAGGATTTCATAATTAAAAGCACAGAAAGACAAGACTAGATATTTATATTTCTTCAATCAAGCTTGTCAATAATTATTCATCTTTAACGAGATAGCTATTGTCCGTTCGCAAAACTAGGTCTTCGTGGAGAAGAACGAACAAGAAACTCCACGGAAACAGTGTTTAAGTATTTTTATCAACACATTTCTTATTTCTTATATTTCTATAAATTATAGTTATCTCAAACAGATAATATTCTACCTCTTGGACAATGGTCCAAGAGAACTCAGAATAATAGCAACATAATAACAATAGCTACTAAAATAACATGGTTCAATTAGACATAGTAACAATATTTAAGGTATAATATCAAATTACGTAACTTACGTGACACCTGGTAGGTAGGTCTATTTCACATCACAACGGCACTAGCACTAACCACTTGAACGTCCACCGAGCAATTGCCCCGAGAATGTCATTACAGTCCTTTTTATATCCTACTACCCACTCTTTCCATCAAACAACTAACAGTATTGTACCAATCGTTTAAAACAACCTATTACCTATATTAAAATAACAATATAAATTCTAAAATATAGTCCAAGTACTATTAAATATTACATAATTATTTACAGTAATAACATCTATACGATTTTTACAAGTTAAGAGTGGTATATTTTATAAACAAAATAACTAGTCAAATTAGATACTTCTACATTAGTTCCAAGCTTCGTAAATGTGACAGATGTCATTATCTAACAAACGGTAATAAAATAATACCAAAATGAAATATCTAAAGGTGGTTTTACAATGATTTTATGGTTTCTGGAATCAAGGTAATCTCAATTTTACTTAATAATTAAAAATATAGTGCTAAAAATTATAAAAAACAATGATCAAATATAACACGTGCGTCGCCGCGCGACGCCTGTACACCAGGCACCGCAGGCTCCGTATCCGCCCTCCGGATACGGAAGCCATTCAGGCGGAGCTGTACGAGGGGTGCAGAGCGGCGAAGACCGCCCTCCGAGCGGAGATCTTGCGGTCCAGGGATCTGGGCCGCGAGGAGTCGCTGGAGACTCTGAACAGAGACCCATGGGGGCGCCCCTACAAGTTGGTGCGGGAGAAACTCCGCCCATGGGCGCCCCCGCTGACGCAGAGTCTCCGGCCCGAGCTCGTGGAGGACGTGGTGAGCGCTCTGTTCCCTTCGCGAGGGGAACATACTCCCCCGCCTATGGCTCCGCCTCATGCGGTGCCCGCTGCGGACCACGACACCGACGACGACGTTGATACTCCGGAAGTGACCGAGGTAGAGTTGAGAGCGGCGGTACGTAGGCTTAGTGCCAAAAATACCGCCCCAGGACCCGACGGCTTACCTGGAAGAGCCTGGGTTCTGGCCTTTGGGGCTCTCGGGCCTCGACTAGGGGGGCTCCTAAGCGCATGCTTGGAGAGGGGCCAGTTCCCACTTCGCTGGAAGACGGGGAAACTGGTCCTCATTAAGAAGCCGGGGCGCCCTGCGGACTCTCCGTCTGCTTACCGGCCCATCGTGCTGCTCGACGAGGTGGGCAAGCTCTTTGAAAGAGTAATTGCAGACCGCCTTGTCGGGTGGCTGGTGCAGGAGGGGCCGGATTTGGCGGAGACCCAGTTTGGTTTCCGCAAGGGGCGCTCTACGGTGGACGCCATCATGCGCGTGCGAGCCCTCACGACGGGGGATGCAGTGGCCCGGGGTGGGGTCGTCTTGGCGGTGTCCCTAGACATCGCCAACGCCTTTAATACCCTGCCCTGGAGTTGCATCAGGGAGGCATTGCGGTATCACCGGATGCCGACCTACCTCTGTCGAGTGGTCGAGGCCTATCTGACGGACAGGGCCGTCATCTACCCCGGTCATCAGGGGGAGTGGAACCGGCGAGAGATGTCGTGCGGTGTCCCACAGGGATCGGTCTTGGGGCCGCATCTGTGGGACATCGGTTACGACTGGGTGCTGCGCGCCGACCTCCCAAGCGGCGTCAGCGTAGTATGTTACGCTGACGACACGCTGGTCCTGGCGCAGGGGAGGTCGCACCAGGCGGCGGCTGAACTAGCGACACGCGGGGTTGCGATAGTCGTGGAGAGGATCCGGCAGTTGGGACTCGAGGTGGCCTTGCACAAGTCCGAGGCCATGTGTTTTCATGGTCCTCGGAATGCGCCACCGTCGGGTTCCGAAATAACGGTGGGAGGGGTTCACATCGGAGTCGGGTCGACGATGAAGTACCTGGGACTCGTCCTCGACAGCCGGTGGAACTTCGTGGAGCACTTCCGACGTTTGGCTCCCAGACTGGCACGGGCTGGGGCTGCCTTGAGGCGGCTCCTGCCCAATCTGGGGGGTCCAAACGCCTCCTGCCGGAGGCTCTACGCGGGGGTCGTGCGGTCCATGGCCCTTTACGGAGCACCGGTGTGGGCGCGTTCCCTAAGGCTGGGACCAGCCGGCAGGTTGAACGCGTCCCAGAGGGTCATGGCCATCCGGCTGGTCCGGGGATACCGCACGGTCTCCCGGGAGGCGGCGAGCCTCCTTGCCGGATTGCCGCCGTGGGATCTGGAGGCAAAGGTCCTCGCGCACGTGTGGGAGTGGCGCGAGGAGGCGAAGCGCCGGGGCGTAACTCCGCTGCCGCGAGAAATCACGGTACAGCGGACAGAGCTCCGGCGGGATCTCATGGCGGCATGGAGATCGCGACTGTCGCAACCCAGCGCTGGGCACGCCACAATAGCGGCGATAAGTCCCCTCTTTGAGGAGTGGTTAGAGAGGCGCCACGGCGTCCTCACCTTCCGCCTGACGCAGGTCCTCACCGGACACGGTTGTTTCGGGAGGTTCCTGTTTCGCATAAGGCGGGAGGAAACGCCCGGGTGTTTCCATTGTGTAGATCGCCCGGAGGACACGGTGGAGCATACAGTGGAGGTCTGCCCGGCTTGGGCAGAGCACCGCCGTGTTCTCACGGAGGCGATCGGCGGCGGCGATCTCTCGCGTCCGAGCCTGGTCCAGGCCATGGTGCGGAGCGAGAGTGCATGGGAGGCCGTCACCTCCTTCTGCGAAGCAGTGATGCTCGCGAAGGAGGAGGCGGAACGCGTGAGGGAGAGGCAGCCTCACGCCCTCAGTCGCCGCAGGAGACGCCCTGGGCGGCGGGAATCGCGGGGCGATTTCCGGCCACCGTAGGCGCGGGCCTGCGGACGGTGAGCAGCGGGTAGCTCGCCGTCCGGTAAGGACCAGGCCCGAGTCGACGGCGCGTCGTGTTCCACGCGCGCCTCAAAGAGATGTCAGCAAGTGACGGGGCCCAATAGGGCCGACGCCGCTGGGGTTGCGGGTTGTCTGAAAGGGTTACCGCGGCCCTGGCATAGGCAACTGAAGGAACACGGGTGGGTTTTAGTCAGTAAAAGTCTGACACGCCCTCCCGCTCCACCCAGAGCGGGAGAAGTTATTTGATGATTTCCCACCCTCAAAAAAAAAAAAAAAAAAAGGGATGTGAAAAATAAAATGTATGCTTTTGATAGGAAATAAAGAAATATGCGGTTCAACGTTTTTGAAAAATCATCCCCTAAGGGGGTAAAATAGGGGTTGATTTTAAAATTTACAAAACTGCACGGATTTCGACAAAATTTGGCAAGGCTTTATATAGCATCCTGAGAAAGAACATAGGATACTTTCAAAAACAATACTACAGGGGGTGATATAGGGGATGAAAGTTTGTAAGGGAAACCCAGTATTTCTTAAGTTAGGGATAACAAATTTATGCTATTGGTAGGAAATTAAGAAATATGCGGTTCAGCATTTTTGAAAAATCATCGCCTAAGGGGGTAAAATAGGGGTTGATTTTAAAATTTACAAAACTGTACGGATTTCGATCAAATTTGGCAAGGCTTTATATAGCATCCTGGGGAAGGACACAGGCTACTTTTGGTCTTAAAAAATAATCCTTCAGGGGGTGATATAGTGGATAAAAGTTTGTATGGGAAACTCAGTAAGTATTTCTTAAGTTAGGGATGTGAAAATTAAAATGTATGCTTTTGATAGGAAATATATAAATATGTTGTTCAGCGTTTTTGAAAAATCATCCCCTAAGGGGGTAAAATAGGGGTTGATTTTAAAATTTACAAAACTGCACGACAAAATTTGGCAAGGCTTTATATTTATATAGCATCCTGGGAAAGTACATAGGATACTTTCAAAAACAATACTACAGGGTGTGATATAGGGGATGAAAGTTTGTAAGGGAAACCCAGCATTTCTTAAGTTAGGGATATGATATGTTTTCCACATGAACGTTCCCATGGGATATTTTCCGACATCCACGCGGGCGAAGCCGCGGGCAAAAGCTAGTTTAAAATATAAGTAAAAATATTTTAACAAGTTTTTTTTTTGTTTTTTGATAGCTTTTATTGAACTAAAAAGTACTAAATAAAACTTACGAAAACAAACTTTAATATTTCTTAAAAAGGTTGAGGCTTATTAGCAAGATCCCAGGGTCGCCAGACCTTAATAATTTCTGATTAACAAAATGTATGGGATAGAGTAGTGTTAGTATTCACTTTTTGAACGTACGCGTACCTGGCAGCTTGAGCTGACGGACAATTTTCGGGTATTATCTTAATTCGTTGGGTATTATGTACCAAAATTACGTAAAAATATTACTCACTTATCTTACTGCTGATTATACACAAATTTGTCCTACAGAGGTATACGTGCGACATTATGTACCTATGGAGGACGAATGGTCAAGTGGGGACAAGATAAATCGGTGATTTCATATTAACTTGTAGATTATGTGACGGCACAGATTACAAGTAAATACAGAAGATCAGATCAGATCTCAGATCAGATTTCAGATCAGGATTTCAGATTTGGTTTAGTAATTTAAGAAAATAATGGTAATTTAAAAAAAAATAAAAAACATAAGACTTGCTTTATAGTTAGTTCAGTTTGTATGCAAAGTTTCATGATCTAATTTGAAGTGCTGCAGTGCGATTCTGTAACCATCTCACCGTGAAAACTTAGGTGAAGTGAGCTGTCAATAGTGTCAATTCCTAGCAAAAACAAACTCACTTCACCTAAGTTTTCACGGTGAGATTTTTACAGAATCGACCGGCTGTTTTGAATACAAGCGGTTTATTGTTCGCTTTGGAGGCAAATTTGGTTTTTTTTTTTCTATTGAGAAAATTTTATGGAATCGTGTTTTCGGCTAACATAGTACCTAACATTAATCCTCAACTTTACCATATATTTATTACAAAATTGCTGCAGTATTTTCGACATAACGGAGGATCATGCTAAGCCATTTGAGGTAGTATAGGCTCTTACAGTGCCACAAACTTATCTGACGGTGGCTTTAATTTGAACTAACGAAATCACAAAAAAGTGACAAGGCTTGTCATATTTTGTTCACCGACATCGCCGCCGGTTGAGATAAGTTTGTGGCAACTACTAAGTAAACTAAATGAAACTTACAACCTCAACTGGGGTTGGCTTCCAGTCTAACCGGATGCTGCTGAATACCAGTATTTTACACGGAGCGACTGCCTATCTGACCTCCACAACCCAGTTACTGGGTAATACGATACCCTTTGGTAAGACTGGTTGTCAGACTTTCGGGCTTCTGACGACCCGTAACGACTGTCAAAGATCCACGAATAACAGCCGGGACCAACGGCTTAACGTGCTTTCCGAGGCACGGAGGAATCTCGGTATGTAAAGATGGTCACCCATTCACTGACCAACCCCGGCAAGCGTAGCTTTACCTGACAGATCGACCCGTGCGGCTGTTATTACTTGTGCTGTTATTAATTGGGCTGTTATTAATTGGGCTGTTATTAATTGGGCTGTTATTACTTGTGCTGTTATTAATTGGGCTGTTATTACTTGTGCTGTTATTAATTGGGCTGTTATTACTTGTGCTGTTATTACTTGTGCTGTTATTAATTGGGCTGTTATTACTTGTGCTGTTATTACTTGTGCTGTTATTACTTGTGCTGTTATTACTTGTGCTGTTATTAATTGGGCTGTTATTACTTGTGCTGTTATTACTTGTGCTGTTATTACTTGTGCTGTTATTACTTGTGCTGTTATTAATTGGGCTGTTATTAATTGGGCTGTTATTAATTAAACTTACAATCCTAACTAATATTATAAATGCTTAAAATAAATACTTAAAATAAAGTTTGATATTTACGCCTTCACGCTAAAACGGCTGAACGGATTTGAAATTTAAGTTATTTTTAACCGACTTCAAAAAAGGAGGAGTTTCTCAATTCGTCGCGTATATATTTTTTTTTAATGTATTAAACGTGTTTCAAGTTCTTGTTTTTTTATGTGCTTTTTTTATTGTAAGTAGGTACACCGATTTCTCCGTCAATTTTGGGACGATTTTAAAAATCCTTTTTTTGTTTAAAAGGGCGTGGTCTTGAGGTGGTCCCACTGTCACCAAGTCAGAATCTGATGAGGAGATCCCGTGGAAATTGAGGGGAACCCTCGGTTAGGCACACCTATAGCTATTTGGGATAGAAGTTTATGTATACAGGGTGTAAGGGACAGCCCTCCGCAAACTAACAGGGTGCATTCAGTTCCTCATTTTGAATCATATTCCACCGGAAATTTTCTCAGGAAAATTTTCATTTTTTAAAAAAAAAATCAGTTACATTTTCATTATTTCAATGTAAAATTGCATTGTGTGTTTGCAGCACTCCATTTATGTAAAAAAAACTGCAAAAAAAAAGCAAAAAAAAAAAACCAGCAATGGATGTTGAAATACTCTAACCAACGACGCGTGAAATCATCTGTTCACTTTCTGTCTAGCTACAGAGTTCATCGAACTCACCGCATACCTATTACCTTCCCCTCCCAACCAGTAATAGACGCTCCGATTTGTGCACAAAAACACAAACAAATCAGGTTTATTGGATTCCCTTAACGTTCCTGAAAAAATTTCATGTACCGGTCATCTTAGTATGACATACTGAATTCACCCTATCAGTTTGCGGAGAGCTGTCACTTACACCCTGTATATTACAGGAAAAATAACACGATGTCTCTAAATAGCACAGTTTTTCAGAAATCATCAACAAAAATTACATATAAATGATGGTACGGAAGCCTCGGTGCGCGAGTCCGACTCGCTCTTGACTGTTTTTTTTTTATATAGAATCATGTGCATTTGCTCTCGGAAAGCACCGTTTGGTAAAGCGTAACTGATGAGGAAGACCACAGATGGCCATCGGAACTACTCAATAATACGTATTTCGCGGGTTGCGAATTGCGATTCGATTACTTTAAGGTTGATGCGCCCTCGGGGGAGTCGGGATTGCTTCAACGCGAATGTATACGTACATCCGCGGCGGGGCGTTCCAGACTGCCAGGCACTTCTTCTCCTGCAACCGAGCGGGTGGGCAGGTTGCGGATAGCCCAACTTCGGGTACGGGATCGACTGTTAAAGTCGAGTCCCGTGCCCGGAGCATCTTTCAAAAGATCCCGGACAAGAGAAGTTCCCGAAGGCCAAATCCCAGGCTTAGGGTAACCCATGTACCCCCTTCCTATGTTCCTATCTCCTAACCAGGCTATCCCTCCTTATTCCCACATCCCATCGATCCCAAATCCCTAGGCCAAATCCCAGGCCTAGGGTGACCCCAAACCTACACCCTTTATCCAACAAATGCTCTCCCTCCTATCCTTACATCCCATCGTTCCCAAAAAAATCCCTAGGTCAAAACCCAGGCCTAGGGTGACCCCCAAAACCCACACCCTCTATCCAACAAAAACCTTCCTTCCTATCCCTGTATCCCATCGGTCCCAGAGGAGGGGCAACCTCGATCCCAAAAAAGCCCACCCCCCAAAACCAACATGAAGCAGAAAGACAAGGCATCTACCCAGGTGGGTCCCGGCCAAGCCGGGGAATCCCACACCGCTACGGCGGTCAGCCCCCAACGTAGTCTGGGGGGGGCATCCAACTGCTCTTTGGTGCCGCGCTCTCCGCGGCAGGCTGCTAATTTAGCGCCCATTGCACAGGCAGCGACTCACGCGCCCATGGACACGACACCGGCTGCGACGAACGCGCCTAGTACATCTTCGCAGGCTGCGACCCACGCGCCAACACCCACTACCCGGTGCATGCCTCCCACGAACATCTGGGAACAGAGTATCGTGCGGAATAGCATCACCTACCCTGACAGTGACCAAGACAGACGGAGCGAGACGGGGAAGGATGACGGACCTGGCAGCTCTACCACTCTCCCGGTTCGTTCTGATCGAGTACGCAGCAAAAAGCGCGGAAAGATCTTGGCCCGGGAGAAGAAAGTAGGCGACCGAGAGCGCAAAGCCCGCGAAGGCACTAGCCAGCGCGAAGCGCGATCGGACGCTGAAGAGAGGGTACGCGACCGGCCGCAAGTACGCGAAGGGGAAACCCAGCGCGAAAAGCGGCTGGACGCGGAACCATGCGAGCGGGAGCAAGTACGCG
Source organism: Cosmia trapezina (assembly GCA_905163495.3). NCBI lineage: Eukaryota > Metazoa > Arthropoda > Insecta > Lepidoptera > Noctuidae > Cosmia > Cosmia trapezina. Next base: position 1,772,804 of record LR991047.1, read on the forward strand.
AAGGGGCAACCCAGCGCGAAAAGCCCCCTCAAGCAACAGAGTCTGCCGGGGACGACAACCGACCCCAAGACACGGACAGAACCCACGACGGGCCTCGCCCTAAAAGGAATTGGGGCAAGCGGGCTGGAGCCTCACGCCGGTTGCCGGCACATAACACCTTGCCAGGCACCTCCGAGCCGCAGCCTGGACCGAGCGGTACAGGGCCGGCGAAGAGGGAGCGCCCTGACGATACGGCGTCACCTAGCACGCTTCAGGGCGCTAAACGGGTGAGGACCCACTCTGCTCAGGGGGGGCAGAGAACCTATGCGCGGGCCACGAAGGACATTCCTTCGCGGCTAGCTGTAGCTATCTGCTTCCCCGCCCCTTCCAGAGACCTGACTACGGTAGAGGCCGACTTTGTGAAGACAAGCCTGGAGGACCTACTACTGAATGTAGACACGGACACGACAGTACTACTCCCGGCCTTCCGCGGATACCCACGGGTGGCGGAAGGTACCGTGCAGATGTGGTGCGAAGACGACAATGCCCTGACCTGGTTGATCCAGCATGTACCCGAGATAAGACTCCCAGACACTGACAGGACCCTAACGGTACTGAAACAGTCCGACGTGCCCACCCGTGTCCGAGCCTCGCTCTTCGTCCCCCGATACAGGGGTGACGTGTCGAGGCTCCACAAGATTCTGAGGCTTCAGAATCCTTGGTTCGACATCGCACGGTGGTCACTGTACAGGGCAACTGCCGTCGGTGGCGTTAACTATGGGACATATTGTACCATAGGTATGCCACCGACGGAAGCTGAGAAGGTCCGGGGACGGGAGCGACGTGTATCGTACCTGCTTGGGTCGATATACGTTCGCTTCTGGCCCACGACCCAACCCCCTGAGACCAAGACTGACTGCACTGACGGTACGACCCAACCGACAGCGACACAGACGACTGACTTGGACATTGCCAAGCTCGAGGAGGACATGGCCCGAGCGGCAATGGCCGACGAAGACGATGACACGTTACCGCCCTCATCACCTGCCTGGAACGAGCACCTGCTGGTCTCGTCGCCGGGTGATGCACACGAGGATCGGCACGAAGTGGAGGTGGGGGAAAGATCATTTGATGGATCCATCTCCGACTAGCCCCACTCCGCCACCGTCATCACCCCTAAGCATCATCCAGACCAACCTCCAACATAGCCAGACTGCCACGGCTAACCTACGCAGGGCACTGGAGGGAAAACCCCGAACTATCGCACTGATCCAGGAGCCGTGGATCAGGAACAATAGAATATGCGGCCTTGGTAACATCGGAGGTAAGCTAATTCTTAACACACATGGCGCGGACAAACCAAGAACCTGCGCCTACATACCCAAAGAAATTCCCATCACACCACTCACTCAATTCTGTTCCAGAGATCTGACAGCTGTCAGGCTCCAGACCGAAGGTAGCGTTCCAGATGTTGTGCTAGCCTCAGTGTACATGCCGGGCGAGGATGCAGACTGCCCGCCGAAGGAGATGGCTGACCTGGTGCAACACTGTGAGCGCGCCGATCTGGACCTGATCATCTGCACCGACTCGAACGCCCACCACCCACTCTGGGGCAGCGACGCGCCGAACCATAGAGGAGAGGTACTATCCACCTATTTATTCACCACTAACCTTAACATTGTTAACCGCGGCTCGGAACCCACTTGGGTAACAGTCCGGGGTCAAACGATTATAGACTTAACACTTGCTACAGAAAACGCGACTAACCTTATTACTAACTGGCACGTGTCGGATGAGCCTTCTTGCTCTGACCATAGAAGAATCCGCTTTACACTAGCTACCAACACAAAGAAACCCACACCGAGGCGTAACCCGCGGCGCACCAACGTCCCCGGGTATAAACGCCTCCTAGCTTCACTACTAGCTAGGCACCTTTCAATGGTAGCCATAAGAGATCAGGCACAATTAGAATATACCGTGACTAAACTATCAGAATACCTAATTGAAGCATACCATGCATGCTGCAAGCTAAGGGCGCCACAAACCAAGAAGGATAGGAACCCCTGGTGGAATGCCGAACTTGGTAAACTCAGAGATGCACTACGTAAGCAATTTAACAGAGCTAAAAACACTAGACTTCCGGAAGACTGGGAGGTATACAAGGAGACACAATACACATACAAAAAGAAGATCAGAATTGCCAGGAGAGCTGCCTGGCGGAAATTCTGTGAATCCATTGAAACGAACAATGAAGCCGCAAGGGTAAGGAAGATCCTATCAACCGATCAGGACCGAACTCTTGGCGCTCTGAAAAAACCTGACAACTCATACACACTGACCGACCAAGAAACCAGTAAGGTCCTTCTCGAAACTCACTTCCCAGACTGCAAACTCCTAGAGGACAGGACGTGGGAGGTTGAACCAGGATGGACCCCAACGGAGCACGACTGGTCAAGAGCACACAACATAGTAACAGGAGACCGAATAAAGTGGGCTATAGATTCCTTTCAGCCATATAAGTCCGCAGGGCTAGACGGCATCTTTCCAGCCCTACTGCAGTGGGGAGCGGATCTTTTGACACCATGGCTGGTGGAGATCTATAGAGCCTGCATAGCACTCAGATACATACCTCTCCTGTGGCGGGAAGTAAAAGTCATTTTTATACCCAAACCTGGAAAACCAGATTACACTCAGCCTAAGGCTTACAGGCCTATAAGCCTCACATCATTTCTACTGAAAACCCTTGAGAGACTCTGTGATAGACACATCCGTGACGGACCTCTTCGGGTAAAACCTCTTCACAAACAACAGCACGCATACTCCACTGGCAGATCAACGGAATCTGCACTGCACAGTGTAGTTTCCAAAATTGAATGCGCGGTGGACCACAAGTGCTTATCACTGGCCGCCTTCATTGATATAGAGGGCGCCTTTGACAAAACCATGTTCAACAGCATCAACATGGCACTCGACAGACATGGCATAGATTCTACCCTGAGAGGCTGGATCACCAACATGCTCAAAATGAGAGCTGTGCAAGTGACAGTAAACGACACCACAAGGGCAATCGTGGCAAAGGGCTGCCCGCAAGGGGGCGTCCTCCCTCCGCTGCTATGGAACCTGGTCGTAAACAGCCTCATCAAAACCCTCAATGACAAAGGATACTTCACCGTGGGCTACGCCGACGACTTAACCATAATAATAAACGGTACCCATGAAAACACCATATGCAACCTCATGCGCCAAGCTTTGAAAATAGTAGAAGATTGGTGCAACAAACACCAACTATCAGTGAACCCTACAAAGACCGAGCTGGTTCTCTTTACAAAAAAGAGGAAGCTGGCTACATTACAACTACCGCGTTTCTTTGGAACAACCCTAAGTCTATCGACTGAAACCAAATACCTGGGCATCTTTTTGGATAAACAGTTGAATTGGGCGAAACATCTCAACTACATCACCACAAAAGCCAGTATATCCCTGTGGCAGTGCAAGCGACTGCTTGGCAGGAACTGGGGGATTAGCCCCAAGGTTACCTACTGGCTATACACCACAGTAATCCGACCAATCATCACATATGGCTCGCTAGTCTGGTGGCCCAGGACAGACCTGAGCACAGCCCAAAAAGATCTCGAGAAACTGCAACGGTTCGCTTGTGTAGCGGTAACTAGCTGCATGAAAACTACGCCTACTGCTGCTCTACAGGCAATGCTTGGACTGCCGCCACTACACCTCTTAGTACGTGAAGAGGCGGCCCTAGCCGCCTTTAGGCTCAATCTGCAAGGAACCCTGAGCAAGGACTCTAGAGTTAAGCACACTCGCATAAAAGAGGATGCGATCAGACGACACCCAATGATGGCATCACCATGCGACAGAGCCCCGAAACAGCACTACTTTCTGAAGCATTATGATATAATACTCACAGAAGAACGGTGTGATTACTCAGGCCCGCAAGAGTTGAGAGTATACACCGATGGATCAAAGACTGACTCCGGAACCGGGGTCGGAGTCTTCTCACACGATCTTAACATTAACATATCCAGCCCGCTTGGGGAATTTAACACTGTCTACCAGGCGGAGTGTGTAGGCATCATACAAGCGTGTAATGCCATAGAAGCCAGGAGAGTCACGGATACGAATATACGTATACTCTCAGACAGTGCCTCGGTGCTCCAATCATTACGGAAAAGTTACATTACCTCGAGATTAATACTAGAATGTCACGACGCACTCGAACGAGTAACGGTTGCTAACCGGAACACAGTGACACTGCAATGGATAAAAGGACACAGTGGATCACTGGGTAACGACGCAGCTGACGAACTAGCTAGGAGAGCATCCAGCACGTCCGTCTGTGGAGCTGAGCCAATCGCGCCCATTCCCTTCAACCAGTTACGCAGGTGGCTAAAGGAGTTCACCCACACACAAGCAGAGAGTTGGTGGTCCTCGACACCAGGCTGCAGGCAATCCAGGGAGGCTATGCCATCCCTGGACGGTACGCTTACCAGACGGTTATTGCGTCTGGACAGAAACGAGCTGCGCCTGGTGACGGGGACCATCACAGGACACTGCTCATTAAACAAACACTTCCACACAATAGGAATAACGGACAGTCCTCTGTGCAGGGCCTGCATGGAGGCTGAGGAGACCGTTGCGCATGTGCTCTTTGAATGCACAGGCGTTGCCCAGATTAGAACAGAAACTCTTGGAATACCCCGATCTTTCACAGATGTTATTAACAGACCCAGAGATTTGATTAACTTCTGGAGGGAGGTGGGCTGGTTGGAATAACCCCCGAAGGCCGCCATGGCTCACGCACAATGGTCCACATGAAGGACTAAGTGCGGAAACCAAATCCTTAACATAGAACATAGGTTGATGCGCCAGGGTAGCGAAATTCAAAATTTCTTACGTTTTTTGCAATTTGTAGGACAGTGTGAGCTTGTATGTTGATTAAAATATGATTCGCGGCCGTAGCTAATATGGCTTTACAGAAAATTATAATCATTAGAATCAGCAATACAACTCCATAAGCTAGCATTTACCTCAAACCTCATGATTTCATGAAATCGCTAGATTAGCTATTTGAGATAAATGCTAACTTTCTGTAAAGCCATATTAGCTACGGCCGCGAATCATATTTTAATCAACATACAAGCTCACACTGACCTACAAATTGCAAAAAACGTAAGAAATTTTGAATTTCGCGGGCTACTCTGGCGCTTTCGCCTTAATATGGTTGCCAAGCAATTTATGCTCGTCAAAATGCATGGTGACAGTGACTTCATCATCAGATCCAATTCTCCTGGTTCTTACTATAGTTCAAACTCAAACTCAAACTCAAAGCATTTATTTCAATTAAACCAATTACAGGCACTTTTGAATTGTCAAAGAGTCGGTCAGTAGGTAAGTCAGAAAGTTGAAGCTAGTTGCCCATTCCAAAACGTAGATCTATGGAGAAGAACGGGAAGTTCTCCAACCAGGAGAATTGGATCTCAATAATTAACGTCTCTGCATCGTGAAAAGCAATATTTTGTAAAAGATGTTGAGCAATTGACATTAGGCTATTGTCACTTAGATAAACTACAAACTAACCCAGTAAAAAGTGAAAAATAAACATACTTACACATTTTTTTTTTACAAAAAAAAACAACCGACTTCCAAAAAAAGTTTTTTTTTTTTGTGGATGTCGGTTGTTTTTTTTTTGGAAAAAAGTTTTATAATTATAAATTAGTTCCTACCTAATGAAATAAAAACAAAATTAACAGTTTCAAATTCATAATTATGTAGACATAAAAACTTTTTTACAAAAACAAAAACCGACTTCCAAAAAAAACACTACAAAGTGAAAAATAACTTTAATTTCGGAAGTCGGTGTCTTTGGATCTGTATTTTAGTTTTTTGCCACCGACTTCCGAAATTAAAGTTATTTTTCACTTTGTAGTGTTTTTTTTGTAATTTATCTAAGTTACAATAACCCAATGTCAGCTGCTCATCACGTTTTACAAAATGTTGCTTTTCCCGATGCAGGGCCGTTAATTGTTGAGGAGTTCTCCTAGTAAGAACCAGGAGAAATGGAGCTCATGGTGAAGTCACCATTACCATTATGCATTTTGACGAGCATAAACCATATTAAAGTAATCGAATCGCAACCTGTTATATACTTAGATATAATTGAGTATTTCCGATGGCCCTCTGTGGTCTTCATCATCAGTTCCAGCTCACCGAATGGTACTTTCCGAGAGCAAATGCACGAGTTACTATAAAAAATACCGAAATCGATATAGGTGTGCCCATAAAATTTGAGGGTTTCCCTCGATTTCCATGGGATCCCATCATCAGATCCTGACTTGATGATCATGGGACCACTTGGGACGTATACCCTTTCGAACAAAAAAAGAAAAATCCAAATCGGTCTAGCCATTTTCGAGTAATCGTGGAACATACATAAAAAAAAAAAATAAAAAAAAAAATAAAAAAAAAAAAAAAAAAAGGTTCCGACGAATTGAGAACCTCCTCCTTTTGGAAGTCGGTTAAAAAATAAACAAGCTATTGTAATATTTTTAATGAATCCAAGTATATACAGCGTTTAAGGTGTAAAGGTTTGGTCATCAAACCATCCAACCGAACAACTTTTTCCATGGTACCAACATTGTAATCACGAAAAAAATATTAGCTGTCCCTTATATTTGGGTCGAGTTATCGAGTAGGTAATGAAGTTTTGTATGGGACAGTTGATAATTTTTTCGCGATCACGATGTTGGTCCAATGGAGAAAGATGTTCGGTTGGATGGTCCGTACCACACCCTTAAATATGATCACACCTTTCTGAAACAAGATAGATAGATAGAATACTCTTTATTATGCACACTGTAGTAGCTAGCTACACAATATTAAGATGGTATTTGGCTCGCCGACGCATCACCACGTGCTTAGGTGCTTACGGACCGGCGGTTGGACAAAGACTGACCACCACTCAGCCCGCACCTTGCGACCTATGCGCTCGAGACAAATCATAAGTATATCTACATACACTACACACACCATAAAAAAAAACCGGTCAAGAGCGAGACGGACTCGCGCACCGAGGGTTCCGTACCATCATTTATATGTAATTTTTGTTGATGATTTCTGAAAAACTGTGCTATTTAAAGACATCATTTTATTTTTCCTGTAATCTTTACATAAACTTCTATCACGTAGAATAATTTCTGATTTTTCGCTTTGCAAACTTCGGAGATAAGGGGGGGAACGGTATTTTTTTTTACATTTTTCATCAAAAGTCGAAAACTATGCGGGCTAAAAATAGAAAAAATATGTTTGAGAATGTTCAAACAGCGCTCTTTCATATGATACCCCACATGCCCTAGTAGCCTCACTTTGAATTTTTAAGACCCCCTTTCAGTCCCTGTTGCAAAAAAAAATATAAATATTTTTATTTCTTTCTTATTTGCAAAATAGTTGGGTAAACGTCATCTAAAACTACTCTAAATTTCAAATTGATAGCATTAGTAGTTCTCGAGATATCCAGCTGTGACAGACAGACATACAGACAGACAGACAGACTGAGTCACACCATAAGGGTTCCTTTTTTACCATTTTGGTACGGAACCCTAATTACAGATATAAATGTTGAAATTTTACATAGGGTGACACAATGGGCGGTCTTATCGCTAAAAGCGATTTTTTACAGACAACCCAAGGTTGTCTGTAAAAAATCGGATGGATTATGGGGAGAAGGAGAGAATACTGTAGGTAGTCAAACAAACACGCTGTATAATTAATTTGTAATTTGTAACCAAAAATAAAACCATGCTATTGTAATTTCTATTTTTAATTTTTAAAAAATCATGTACATACGTCAATTCGCTGAGACGTGACCGTGAGAAATTCAGTAACAGATAAATTATAAAAGCTACAAAATAAACAAGCGAAAAAAATAATGAACAATGTTTCAATGTTTTTGAAGGATTCTTTAAAAAACAAAATATATAACTGTCCAAGTCCACGTAGGACCACGGGCTGTCCAAGGTTCTGTATTCAGCAAAAATAGTGACGTCATAAAAAAAAAATCCTCATACCCAGCGGTATCCGCAAATACACCACAATATGTTCCGCGATTCTTGATAGTTTTTGAGTTAAAATTATTTTTTTAAACCATTAAAAAAATGGGAACCTTTTAAAAAAATAATCATTAATTCAAGCTACAAACATTCTAACCGAAAAGGAGAAATATACGTTCAAGTGATACAGAGTCATTATCCTACTAGGTATTATAAAAGCGAAAGTGAGTTTGTGTGTTTGTATACGCTTTCACGCTAAAACGTAATGAAAGGCACAAGGGTAGACCTGGATTAGGACATCGGATACTTTTTTAGCCCGGTAGTACGTCCCGGGCGAAGCCACTGGCGAAAGCTAGTTTCAAATAATATTTAAACAAAAAATACTGGTTTCTGAATCATTTCAAAAACCTAAGCTATATTAAGCTTAGGTTTTTGAAATGATTCAGAAACCAAAAGATAAATATTTGAAGTAGTTTCGACTCTGTACTTATCACTCGAACGTAAATTCGAGGAGCTCGTGGCTAATTAATAACAGCCGCACGGGTCGATCCGTCACGTTAAGCTACGCTTGCCGGGGTTGGTCCGTGGATGGGTGTCCATCTTTACATACCAAGACTCCTCGCCTCGGAAAGCACGTTAATCCGTTGGTCCCGGCAATCATTCGTGGATCTTTGACAGTCGTTACGGGGTCGTCAAAAGCCCGAGTCTGACAACCAGTCTTACCAGGGGATATCGTATTACCCAGTTCCTGGGTTGTGGAGGTCAGATAGGTAGTCACTCCATGTACTGGTTTTCAGCTGCATTCGATTAGACTAGAAGCCGACCGAAAAGGCTAGGCAGATTGATTGCTCGAACGTAAATTCCTCCTGTATCTGACCGGAAGATGATTATTTTATGTCTGAATATACGCTAGTTATCCGGTATTCGGCCGGATAGTATTTAGGCCGATGGATACGCCGGATACCAGATACTAACCGGATATCCGTTTCATTTCTAAATAGGAGTACCTGCTTGTCGTAGAAAAAATTAAAAACAAGAGATTGAAGGATGCAAGAGCGAGCGTAGTGAGCTCGAAAATTTTAGCACCCTAAGTTTATATTTTGCATACGTAGAGACTCCAACAACAAACTGCCTTTTACTCACTGTTAAGGCGTTGACAATAGTATATTATGCAATTAGTGAATAAAGGACGGATTTAAAGCGAGGGCCATAGATGAATCACGAGCTAGTGAAGGATTCTAACGATTGAATCACGACCGTAGGGAGTGATTCACGATGATTGAATCACGAGCGTAGCGAGTGATTCAAGTGTCAGAATCCTGAGCGACGCGAGTGATTCATGGCCCTCGATATAAATCCGTTTCATTCAAGAGTTGCATACTATACTTTATACCATGACTACGAGAAAAAGAAAGATTTAAGTGAAAATAGACTTAAAATGAAGAAAAAGAAAGTTAAATTGGCTTTGATGTAAAACAGCCGTGATTTTTTGGGTAGCAAGTTTACCACTATATCGGCCCCTCTCTTTCATAAACTCAGGTGTTAACACATATGCATCACTAGAATGCATTTTTAATCGATTAGAACAACACTAAATAAACACAAAATTAAAGATTAAAGTAACACTAAACTTTGTGTTCGAGTACAAGTTACAGTATTCAAAATAACGCCAATTTACTAAGGACAGCAAAGAATACAAAACAGTTTTTATTCTAATGCTAAACTCCTTGTCGAAAATGTCGACCAATCAAATTGAATTTAGAACACATCATTATAGGTCGAATACACAGATTACACTTACACTAGATACGGCAAGCCACGACCAAGCGTGCCCTGCATGTTCGACTGTTCGTACTAAATAAAGTCTGTTAGCTCAGTGACGCTTAGCGATTGAAACAATTCTGTTTACTTTGAGCACATCACTAAATGGCTGGGGTGAAGTTATCGTAGGTATAAAAAAGATGACACGTTCGGTTTTCATACTATCTAATACCATGCCGTATCTAGCCTAGGTACTCTAAATCTGTGGTCGAATACATTGGTGTGTTCCATTTTCAAACATCAAATCCAATCAGTAAAAGTGCTTTTTATTCACTGTTTTCAGTGAATAAAATAAGCTTTTTAGAGGGGGAATGGTATAATAGTATATTATGCAATTAGTGAATAAAGGACGGATTTAAAGCGAGGGCCATAGATGAATCACGAGCTAGTGAAGGATACTAACGATTGAATCACGACCGTAGGGAGTGATTCATGATGATTGAATCACGAGCGCAGCGAGTGATTCAAGTGTTAGAATCCTGAGCGACGCGAGTGATTCATGGCCCTCGATATAAATCCGTTTTATTCAAGAGTTGCATACTATACTTTATACCATGACTACGAGAAAAAGAAACATTTAAGTAAAAATAGACATTTAATGAAGAAAAAGGAAAGTTAAATTGGTTTTGATGTAAACCAGCCGTGATTTTTTGGGTACCAAGTTTTCCACTATATCGGCCGCCCTCTCTTTCATAAACTCAGGTGTTAACACATCTTCATCACTAGAATGCATTTTATATCGATTAGAACAACACTAAACAAACACAAAAGATTAAAGTAACACTAAACTTTGTGTTCGTACAACTTACAGTATTCAAAATAGTGCCAATTTACAGAGGAAAGCAAAGAACACAAAACAGTTTTTATTCTAAAGCTAAACTCCTTGTCGAAAATGTCGACCAATCAAATTGAATTTAGAACACATCAATATAGGTCGAATACAAAGATTACACTTACACTAGATACGGCAAGCAACGATCAAGCGTGCCCTGCATGTTCGACTGTTCGTACTAAAAAAAAGTCTGTTAGCTCAATGACGCTTAGCGATTGAAACAATTCTGTTTACGTTGAGCACATCACTAAATGGCTGGGGTGAAGTTATCGTAGGTATAAAAAAGATGACACGTTCGGTTTTCACACTATCTAATAACATGCCGTATCTAGCCTAGGTACTCTAAATCTGTGGTCGAATACATTGGTGTGTTCCATTTTCAAACATCAAAACAGTGAGTAAAAGTGCTTTTTATTCACTGTTTTCAGTGAATAAAATAAGCTTTTTAGAGGGGGAATGGTATAAATAAATATATCTTATCTTATCTTAAGGCTCCTCCTTCCTAAAATACGGCGAAACTAAGTAACTTTATGTCCATCTTTTACAGTAACTATAGCATCTTTTTGATAGGAAAATAATACACAGCAATCTACAGTACTTAGCAAGTGATTCCATTTGTCCTGAAATCTAGGTATTTTAGTTTATAGAATTAAGGAAAAAAAAATAATCCAGGTCTATTTCTAACTATTTTTTATTAGTTTTTAATATATTACTCCTACAATTTTCATTAAAAGTGTTCTTATAGTATAGTTCTCTACAAAATAATAAGGAATGATTTCATGTCATTACCTTGTTTAGTCCAATCAATCAATAGATTTTTTGTAAATCGATAATTACTTCATATTTTGCAAATGTTGTGTCATGGCGCTTCTCTTTCTTTTTTATGCAGTCTGACAGTGACCGCGCTTTTTACGGAGGACAAGCCTTAAGGCGCAGATTTCCTGAAAACGATCAAAAAGGTGGTTTTTTAAAGCTGTGTAACTCATAAACCGTAAATAATTTTGACATGTAAAAAAAATATAATATTTTCAAGTCCTTTTCGCATACAGTGATGGAAGCCAAAACATAATTAAACATACTTTAATGCACCAAAAAAATCTTTAAACATACCTCCTAATAATCTTTAAAAGCTGTTTATCCCTTCATTAGCAATTATAATTATAATTAAAAATATACCATGAAATGTCAAATTCCAAACTGCATCCAGTGATGGATTACTTTTTATTAAATAGTTAATTTCTAATTTCATATGATTTTATTTGCACTTTTACGACATAATTCCGGTGCGCGTGAGAATCTTCGGTCTCGTGCGTCAAACTAGACAGCCATAAAGCCGTTTCACTTACACACCGAGCTAAACCAAGCTTGGAACCAGGGCCTTAAATTATGTCAACTTTATATTGTGTTATTACGCGAGGCCCCTGCAAGAGCAGCTGGGCAGTTGCCCCGATTGCCCTGCTCGCCCCCCCCCCCCCCCCCCACCCTCCCTAAGGATGCCAGATAGTGGCACTTCTCCTTTGTAATTATTATGTGTCTTCGCCTACCCAGTAATCAAATAAATAAAATAGGTATCATAACATACTTAAAATACATATTTAGTTGATGTCAGATGTTAGTATTGAGACAGACGTGTTCAGTTTATTTAGAAACATTATTTTTTTTATTTGTTTTATTTTTCTGTGAATATTTTAAGCTAGTGTTTGTGTTAAAGATAAAAAGGTTTGTATTGTCATCTTTACGTTTATTCTTATTTTTTTTAATACAATCTATTTCTCTTGTATCATTAGCAAACTGTACCAATACGGTACCAAGGGTATTATTACCCAGTAACTGGGTTGTAGAGGTCAGATCGGCAGTCGTTTCATATAAAATGCTGGTATTCAGTTGCATCCGGTTAGACTGGAAGCCAACCCCAGCATAGTTGGGAAAAGGCTGGTCTGCTTAGTAGTCTGTGTGAATCTTGCCCTCAGATTAACTTTGACTTAAACTTCTTTATATTATTTTTAGGGTTCCGTACCTCAAAAGAAAAAAACGGTACCCTTATTTTATCACTCGTCTCTGTATGTCTGTCACAGCCAATTTGCTCCAAATAAATGTACTGATTAAGTTGAAAATTGGTATACATATGAATTTCTGTGACCCAAACACGGACATGTAACGTAAATAAATGAATTTTGAATATAGGCGTCCCTTTTGGGGGCAAATAAGAAAATTAAAAAAAAGTTTTGCAAACTGTACCGCCGTGAAGACATATCAAATGAAAGGGTTTACTGTGAAATCTTAAATATTTTTTTTATAATTTTAAAGTAAGTAAAATTGTTTTAAAGTTGTTTAAGAAAATAGACGAAAATTTACCGTTCCCCTTATGTCCAAAATTACTGAACCTAATATTATGAATAAATACAGAAAATAGTTAAAGACACTTAGAGAAAAATTGATATACAGGGTGAAATTTTAATCGTTTTAATCCTCTTTAAAAGTTGTTCATAATGATGAGTACAATGACAGGGGTCATTGTACTCATCATTATGAACAACTTTTACTATGGGACCAAACCTGAAATCGCGAAAAAAAAATCAGCTGTTCAGTACATTTTGACGAATTATGCGAACATAAATATACTGAACAGCTGATTTTTTTTTCGCGATTTCAGGTTTGGTCCCATAGTAAAAGTTGTTCATAATGATGAGTACAATGACCCCTTAAGCGGATTAAAACGATTAAAATTTCACCCTGTATAAGTCTATGGTCTTAAAACAACATGGTAAATCACTTAATATTGTTCGTATAAACTTATACATATTTGCAGTTGTAATGTATAGGAGAACGTGTTTTTCAACTAAAATGTTAAGTTTGTTCTTGAGATAAAGTTCATCCCAACTACGGAACCTTTCATTGTGCGTGGTCCGACACGCACTTGGCCGGTTTTTTTTTTTAAATCTTCATGTATTTGACAGACCGCCGACTCTTTGACCGTAAATAGTTCTCTTAGGTCGAGTTTATTCTATAACTAAAGTTTTTATTTTCGCAGATCGAAACGAATAGTTTGAAAGCAAAGACTTGTATCGCCAACACCTAAAAATATGCTCAAAAACAGTCTTTATAGATATGGGAATGAGAATGGGAGGGTTCCTGCTCACCTCAATTTCGCCAAAGAAGTGTACGATAGCATGGTTAAGAATAAGGATATAACAGTTTTGGTAAGTCCTCGTTTTTAGGGTTCCGTACCAAAATGGTAAAAAAGGAACCCTTATGGTGTCACTCAGTCTGTCTGTCTGTCCGTCTGCCATAACTTGAAATTTGAAACAGCTTTAGATGACGTTTGCCCAACTATTTTACAAATAAGAAAGAAATAAAAATACTATATGCAACAGGGACTGAAAGGGGGTCTTAAAAAATCGAAGTGGGACTACTAGGGCATGTGGGATATCAAATAAAAGAGCGCTGATTGCACATTCTTAAACATTTTTCCTCTCTTTTTTAGGCCACATAGTTTTCGACTTTTGATGAAAAATGTAAAAAAATACCGTATATGTATAGATTACAGGAAAAATTAAACGATGTCTCTAATGACACAGTTTTTCAGATATCATCAACAAAATTTACATACAAACGATGGTACGGAACCCTCGGTGCGCGAGTCCGACTCGCTCTTGACCGGTTTTTTCATTCAAAAATTAACCTAGATTACTTAAGTTAAAAGTTTATGAAAGGCAATTACGTGCAGCTGAGATGAGAATGCTAGGAGGGATGTCGATTTCAAGTTTGGTCCCACAATAAAAGTTGTTCATAATGATGAGTACAATGACCCCTTAAGAAGTTATGCGGTATTTAAGTAACACCTTGTAATGCTAGTCGCACGGTAAACTCTGCTTGCGCGAGGCAGGATTTTTACGTGACGTCAGTGTGATGCGTAGTAGATGCCACCACAAATTCATTAATTTTCAATCTTTCATTGATTTAACAATTTCTGCCGCAAGTAGAGTTGCTGTGTCCCGGTTTGAAGGGTATGGGTGCTGGTGTAGTTACAGACACATGAGTTTGAAGGGTATGGGTGCTGGTGTAGTTACAGACACATGAGTTTGAAGGGTATGGGTGCTGGTGTAGTTACAGACACATGAGTTTGAAGGGTATGGGTGCTGGTGTAGTTACAGACACATGAGTTTGAAGGGTATGGGTGCTGGTGTAGTTACAGACACATGAGTTTGAAGGGTATGGGTGCTGGTGTAGTTACAGACACATGAGTTTGAAGGGTATGGGTGCTGGTGTAGTTACAGACACATGAGTTTGAAGGGTATGGGTGCTGGTGTAGTTACAGACACATGAGTTTGAAGGGTATGGGTGCTGGTGTAGTTACAGACACATGAGTTTGAAGGGTATGGGTGCTGGTGTAGTTACAGACACATGAGTTTGAAGGGTATGGGTGCTGGTGTAGTTACAGACACATGAGTTTGAAGGGTATGGGTGCTGGTGTAGTTACAGACACATGAGTTTGAAGGGTATGGGTGCTGGTGTAGTTACAGACACATGAGTTTGAAGGGTATGGGTGCTGGTGTAGTTACAGACACATGAGTTTGAAGGGTATGGGTGCTGGTGTAGTTACAGACACATGAGTTTGAAGGGTATGGGTGCTGGTGTAGTTACAGACACATGAGTTTGAAGGGTATGGGTGCTGGTGTAGTTACAGACACATGAGTTTGAAGGGTATGGGTGCTGGTGTAGTTACAGACACATGAGTTTGAAGGGTATGGGTGCTGGTGTAGTTACAGACACATGAGTTTGAAGGGTATGGGTGCTGGTGTAGTTACAGACACATGAGTTTGAAGGGTATGGGTGCTGGTGTAGTTACAGACACATGAGTTTGAAGGGTATGGGTGCTGGTGTAGTTACAGACACATGAGTTTGAAGGGTATGGGTGCTGGTGTAGTTACAGACACATGAGTTTGAAGGGTATGGGTGCTGGTGTAGTTACAGACACATGAGTTTGAAGGGTATGGGTGCTGGTGTAGTTACAGACACATGAGTTTGAAGGGTATGGGTGCTGGTGTAGTTACAGACACATGAGTTTGAAGGGTATGGGTGCTGGTGTAGTTACAGACACATGAGTTTGAAGGGTATGGGTGCTGGTGTAGTTACAGACACATGAGTTTGAAGGGTATGGGTGCTGGTGTAGTTACAGACACATGAGTTTTTCTGATCGCATCAATTCATTCATAAGATGACAAAACTTCCGACTGCTATAAAATAATTTAGAAGCTAGCCTTCTAAAAGATGGTGCACATGGTGTCTGCCATAAAAATACTTGTTGCCTGTGGCGGGGGTAGGCGTCGGGAACGCCACGCGCCGAGGGCCTCGCGCCTGAGGCCTCGAAAAAAAAGTTTACAAGTTATTAAAAGTTTAGTTATTCGTATTTATTTCTCCTGGTCCTGGAGGACCAACAAATCTCGAGAGGCAGTTTTTTTTTTGAAGCAGTTTGTAGGTAATTGGGCCCCTCTACGTATTCAAAATATAAACGTAGCATGCTAATATTTTCGAGATCGCTTCGCTCGCTCTTCCGTCGTACATTTTCTTCCTTTTCTGTATCATCGTCATTCTTCTGCCCTTATTCCAATTTATTTGGGGTCGGCGCAACATGTCTTTTCTTCCATATTTCTCTATTGGTCGTCCTGCATTCTCCTAATTCTTAAACTTTTCTGCATACGACATGCATTTCGACAAAATAACTCCTATTTCTGTAAATGTTCAAAAGAAAATGTTACCTATCTGAGACAGGCACTTTAATTTTCGAGCTCGCTTTGCTCGCTTTAACATGCTATATTTTCTCACACTCGAACTTTCCTGCATAAGTCAACAACGACAAAGTATCTCCAGTCTAATTACTCTAAGGTATCTCCTATTTCTGTGTGTATGGTCAAAATAAAACATTACCTTTCCGAGGCCGGGTGCTAAAATTTTCAAGCTCGCTACGCTTGCTCTTGCATCCTACTCCTCAAAGTACGCATTAGAAATAGCCGCTTATTTTCCTGTGTTCCCTGGATGGTACAGTGGAAGATCAATTTTAACCGTTGTACCCTTGGCCATGAAACCCGACCAAATTAAATTTCCTGTACCTATTTTAGAAGTGATATTGAACGTCTGTGGCGGCATCTACATCGCCACATATGAACTACGCATCAATGACATGACGTCACGCAAAAACTGCATCGCGCAATTAGAGTTTATCACGCGATTAGCATATATACAACGTCCCGACATCAACCGTCGGGCAGTGGCCCACCAGACACAACACCCGTCTGGTCGGAGGATCCTCCCTTTCCAATAGAGGATGAGTGAACTTAACACCCTGTTCCTCATGCCTCTAAATTGGTGACCGCGAGCATGAACGTCAGCGCAGCCTTCGTGCAACTCCTTCAGCGTGACGTGATCAAGCATCACTTCCTCAAGCTTTCGAGCGGCAAGTCACACAGGCAGCCAGCATCGGCTTCAACAGGTATCTTGACCACCAGCATGCAGCGGACGCGCATTCCTGGTCATCACCTTCAGCCTCAACCCAGCGCTGTACACTCCGACTCACTGGAGCATAACGCAGCGCCACCCCGACTCACTGGGGTATCACCGCAGACAGTTCCGACTCACCGTGAACTATGCGGCACCCGGTTCCGACTCACTGGAACCACAACTGGCACTGGCAAGCATCGCAAGATACACGACTCAGCCCACTCCACACGACCTCCGGTCTCCGGAGGGGAGTGATGTGGCGGCATCTACATCGCCACATATGAACTACGCATCAATGACATGACGTCACGCAAAACCTGCATCGCGCAATTAGAGTTTACCACGCGATTAGCATACATACAACGACCCGACATCAACCGTCGGGCAGTAGCCCACCAGACACAACACCCGTCTGGTCGGAGGATCCTCCCTTTGCAATAGAGGATGAGTGAACTTTACACCCTGTTCCTCATGCCTCTAAACGTCTATATAGTATAACTGTCTCTTTGATTATTCTCAAAGAGAACTCATATACAGGGATTATTATTCTTCTATAAGCGAAATTGTCACCTGTGATTATCACTGTGAATTTTATTTTGATTTCATTATATTAGGTGTAAAAAAATTAACTGCAAGAACTTCGTCCACATACTCGACATCGAAAAACAAACACATAACAAAAAAAAAATTACGCGGAATCGCGAAAAAAAAATCTGCTGTTCAATACATTTATGTTCGCATAATTCGTCAAAATGTACTGAACAGCTGATTTTTTTTTCGCGATTTCAGGTTTGGTCCCATAGTAAAAGTTGTTCATAATGATGAGTACAATGACCCCTTAAGAGGTTGTGGGTTATTTATTTTACACCTTGTATAATACGAAACAGTAATAATATTTTTTCTGGATTTTATCATGGAAGCTACGGATTGCGTTGACGATGATATTTGTTTTATTCCAAGGAATGGCGGCATTGTTTTACTATAATTATGATAGTCGACAATTCTATAGAAAAACAGTGTACCTACAAAAAATTGTCCGAATATGGCGGCGTGCAAATTACACTAAAATTAAATGTAAAGGAACAATAAACCATGACAGTTTGGACATATGATAATTTGTATACCGTTAGTACGTTCCCGTGGGATAATTTCTGACATCCACGCAGACGAAGCCGCGGGCAAAATGTAGTGCAACATAAAAAAAAAATTAAAAAAAACATTAATGCAAATTCTTCGTGTTCAAGTTTGTTGTCACCTTGAGAATGCAAATATTTTCTTACAATGACGGCCAAGGTTAGATTTTATCAAGCTCGAGATATCTAACAGGATCCGAATAATCTGTTGATAAAAATGCAATTGATCAAGTGTGATATGAAGGTGATATGATAACTATGTCTAATTTCCTATTAAGTGACGAATGTATTTCCTGACAAGGCTTGCAGAGGTCAATGTCAAAATCAAATCATATAATTCAAGTACTTTTGTAACGTCAAAGTTTACGAGAAAATGAATTGATTGTAGGCGCTCTATTTGCAAAAGGTACACACGGCTACAGATCAAGCTATACATTTCCAGTATAAGCTAATCTCGCATCGTATAGGATTTCCTTACAATGAGAGGTCAGTGTAAACTGGAAATGTATAGCTTGATGTGTAGCCGTGTGTACGAGTAGTTTCGTATGGAAAAGAATGGATAAGACACTCCGTAGGATGCTCATTTCTCTCTCTTTTTTTCTTTTAAAATGTTTTTTAGTGAAAACGATATACCTAGATTAAGATTTACTAAAGGTAAAACTCATTAAGTAAAAAGTATTAAAAATTAAGCAATGACACATAATATAAATGTGTTGATAGATACAAATAATGCTCACTTATTTACAAAATAAATATTGCAACTGCAGACGATTTCCGTACCTCAAAAGGAAAAACGGAACCCTTATAGGATCACTTGTTTGTCCGTCTGTCTGTCAGTCGGTCAAGACCAGTGTTGCCAGATGCATTGAACCTTTTATCTGTAGTGGAAACTGCTAAAATCTGTATTAAATCTGTATGCCTTTTTATCATGAAATCTTTATAAAATCTGTGAAAATCAAGGGAAAAGATTAGGTAGGATTAAATAAAAATTGACACAAATTAATAAAATTGTCATATATGTACTAAAAAGACAATTAAAACAAAAAACAAATTATCAAATCAAAAATTAAACTTACAACGACCGAACAAATAATTACTTTATACCTAATTTCCATTAATCAGTCACACATATTTTTGTTAAGGTGATTGCGCTGTGTACCCCGCCAAATTCATTTTTTTTTGGGTTTTTTTTCAATTTACTTTGATCAAGATACAACCTGACACAGCTCTGCGTGTCAGGTTGTATCTTGATCAAAGTATGATACGCGGTAATAAAACATATATATATATATGTATTTATATAAATTTAACCATAAAAATCATCAATACATTTCTCTAAGTTAGATTTCGTGCAGATTCGTTACATTTCGTATCTGCATGTCATGTCAATCTGCTACATTGATCAAGATACAACCTGAAACGGACCTGCAAATTGCAAAAAACTCAAAAAAAAACATTGAATTTCACGGGCTACCACTGCGCATCCCCCTTAACAAAAACGCAAATTACGGCAATTTGTGTAGAATATGAAAATTCTGTATAAAAATCTGTATCCAATGCTAATCTGTATCGCAAATCGAAAATCTGTATAAATACGGAGAAATCTGTATATATGGCAACACTGGTCAAGACCGTTTTTCTCAGGAACGCGTGAAGGTATCCAGCTGAAATTAATATCAAATACGTAGGACTATGGTCCCTTGGAGTTCTAAAAAGATCAAACTTCTAAGTCAACGCATTAAAAAAATACGGCTATTTTATGCGACATTTTTTGATACTCGCAAGTAAATCAAAACCTATAGGGTACTTCCCGTCGTCCTAGAATCATAAAATTTGGCAAGAAGCAAGGTCTCACAACACAAATATAGGAAAAAGTCCGAAAATTGTTAGTTTGTAATTCTTTTACATAAAAAAATATTTTCACAGTTGTCATTGTGTCAAGACCGTTTTTCTGAGAAGCGCATAGAGGTATCAAGTTGAAATTAATATCAAATACTCTGTCTGTTGTCTCTTGAAGTCCTAAAAAACTCAAGCTTCTAAGTCAACGCAATAAAAAATACGGCCATTTTGCGACACACTTTGATACTCGCAACTGTCGCAAGTAAATCAAAACCTATAGAGTACTTCCCGTTGACCTAGAATAATGAAATTTGCCAAGAAGCAAGGTCACCCAGCACAAGTAAAGGCAAAAGTCCGAAAATTGTGAATTTGTATTTTAATGACATAGTTATTTTTTATATTTTTTTATATCAAATGTTAAGTTTGTTTTCGGGATAAATTCTTTTCAACTATCGAAACTCTTCACTGTGCATGGTCCGACATCCTATTATTAAATTTTGCCATGTACACACGGCTACACATCAAGCTATACATTTCCAGTTTACACTGACCGCTCATTGTAAGGAAATCCTATACAATGCGAGATCAGCTTATACTGGAAATGTATAGCTTGATATGTAGCCGTTCGTACAAGTACCATTTAATAGGGGCGACCCTATTGCCCAGTGAGTGGTAACGGCCCCAACGTACGAGTCCTAGGTTGTGGCTTCAAACCCAGACATGGCACTTTAATTAATACAATTTATTTCAGCACCACTGCTCTCAAAACTGTGAAGGAAAACATCGTGAGGAAACCAGCTTGTCCTAGGATCAAAAATTCGAAGACATGTGATATCCACTGGATTATTATGGCCAACTCCCCAGAGAGGAGGTCTGTGTCCCAACAGTGGGAACTTATAAAACCATCCCGATGTTTTTTTTTTTCAGATAAATGCTGACACGGAAGAACAAATGTCTTATGGAGAGTTAGCTCAAATGACAGCTGATGTCGCTCTCTCGCTTACACGTATGGGGGTTGAAAAGGGAGAGGTAGTATGTATTTGCAGTGAGAAGATTTTCGAGTATCTACCTACTGTGATGGGGATTATGTGCGCAGGCGCTACTTTTTCTCCGACAGATCCTACGTATGGAAGCTGTAAGTGGCTTTTAATCAATATTTATTTTCGGTTAAGGGGAAAAGTCCAGGGAAGCAACTTCTACAACAACTTTTTTTCAATTTGTAGGAATATACACGGGGGATAGCCCGTCTTCGTGATTTCCGTCCAAACTCAGCATTATTCGCAGGTGGTAGGTAGTAGAAAATTGAATTACTCACTCACACTAATTTTTTGGCTACTAGGTACTGGTTAAATCATCAATGTGACTCTATGTTCTAATTCCCTATTGAATGACTATTTCATGAAATCATGACATTTGAAGTCAATTCTAACTTAGAGAGAGTTGTGTTAATAATTCTTTTGAATTTCGCGGGCCTTCTTAGCGCGCTTAAGGACAGACGTGTAATCGAACTAAAATCATTATCTGCCTAGCCTTTTCCAGTTATGGGTCCAGTAATCACTATTTTACATGGAGTGACTGCCTATCTAACCTCCGCAACCCAGTTACTGGGTAAGTTGGTGAGTCTCGTTATCAGACTTTTGGGCTATTGCCTACCCGTAACGGCAATTAAAGATCTTCGAAAAAGGCATGGCTAAACAGATGATGACGGCTTTTTGGACTGTTTTTATAAAATTTGAGTTTAGTGCTGAGAGTGCCTACTTTGAATGAATGAATTTTGAAGGCAGGTTTTAAAAAACTTTTTAACAAAAAAAAAACCGACTTCCAAAAATCACTACAAAGTGAAAAATAACTTTGATTTCGGAAGTCGGTGTCTTTCGTTTTTTATTTACTTTCTTTTTTTTGCCACCGACTTCCGAAATCAAAGTTATTTTTCACTTTGTAGTGATTTTTGGAAGTCGGTTTTTTTTTTGTTAAAAAGTTTTTATTTCTCGCTTTTTAGTGGGTCTGTTTATAATTTGTATAAGTTACAATAGTCTAATGTCAATTGCTCATCACATGTTACAAAATATTGCTTTTCCCGATGCTGGGACGTTAATTGTTGAGGAGTTCTGCTGGTAAGAACCAGGAGAACTCCTCAACAACCACCCACCACACGCATTGTGTGACGAGCGGAAATTGCTTAGCAACCATATTAAAGTAATCGAATCGCAACCCGAGAAATATTTATCATTGAGTAGTTCCGGTAGCCATCTGTGGTCTTCATCATCAGTTCCACTTCACCAAGTGGTGCTTTCCGAGAGCAAATGCCCGAGCTACTATAAAAAATACCCAAATCGCTATAGGTGTGCCTATAATATTTAAAGAGTTCCTTCGATTTCTCCAGGATCCCATCATCAGAACTGGATTTTGACAAAAATGGGACCATTTGGGAATACCCTTTCCAACAAAAAAATAATTTTTCAAATCGGTTGGCAAGCGACGGAGTTATGCGCGAACAAACATAAAAAAAAAAAAAAATACAAACATCCGAATTGAGAACCTCCTCCTTTTTTTGAAGTCGGTTAAAAACGAAGCAACAGTTATCATCGTAGCATGTGGTGTTATGTATTTTCCGCCTAGGCGTGTGTTTATGTGTATTTTCTGTATAATCCAGGTTCTCGGGAACAGCTGAAGCTTTAACCACGCTTTTATTCCTCCGCAGTCCCTCTCCTCCACCGGGTCAAGATAGTTCGTCCAAAAATCATGTTCTGTTCTCTCTCCGCTTACGAAACTCACAAAGCGACCTTTGACGAAGTCGGGAGCATCCAACAATACATTCTATACGGGAACGAGACAAAACATGGTGCTGTCCTGTTCAAAGATTTCCTGACCGAGACCACGAAGTTGGAAAACTTTCAAGCAGTTCCTGTCAATGGATGGGAGGACGTGGCCTTTATAGTTTACTCATCAGGGACCACTGGACTGCCGAAAGGGGTTCCTGTTACACATTTGAGTTTTCTGTTAAATTCGCAGAATTTGATTACGGAAGAGTGAGTATCATCCATGTATAGTTTTGTCTTCGCTGCGATTTTATTATTTGTCGGAAAAAACACACTGTGTGCGATACACGGTGCTTAGTAAAATCACAATCTAACAGAATCATTCCAAATTAAAATTAACACTGAGCACAACGAATCGAGAACAGTTCCGTGGCGTAGTAACCCCGATGCGATCAGACACTAGACTGTCCTCCTCGCCAGGAGTTTAAAACATCACGACTCTGTAGAAGCGCGCTGTAGGTAGGTAGTAGATCACACGATGTCGCCCGTAGCGCGCTTGCGATTCGTTTCTTATCCGTACTATTGACCGTCTCCGACATATGTATAATATATTGTCTGCACTTTCAGCTACAGAGGCGAAAGTATCTACAACTCCAGGGAATTTTACTACACATACGGACTGATGTATGTACTCGCGTGTCTAAGAGTGGGTGCTACAATAGTGTACAATCCCAGTGGCGGGCAGAAGCCAATGTTGGAGGCTACTCAGAAATATAAGGTACGGAAATCATTACTTTGATGCAGTAAGTAATAAAACTGGCCTTAACTGTCGAATGTCAGGCGACTATTGGGTGCGATACAATCGACCTTATTCAATCTGCCTACGTTTTTCCCAATTGTGTTGGGGCAGTATTGTACATGGATCGATAGCCTGTCTGAACTCCACAACCCAGTAAATGGGTAATACTATACCCCTTGATACGACTGGTTGTCAGACTTTCGGGTTTCTGACCACCCATAACGACTGTCAAACGAATGACAGCCGGGACCAACGGCTTAACGTGCTTTCAGAGGCACGGAGGAGTCTCGGTATGTAAAGATGGTCACCCATCTACGAACCAACTCCGGCAAACGAAGCTTAACCTAATGGATCAACCCATGCGGCTGTTATTACTTAGCCACGCGCTCCTCTTCATCATTAATTCATGGCCATATTAAAATAAAAGATTTGACTTTGGCCTAAGTAGCTCTTTAAATTATTTATCTCACACCTCCTCCGCGAAACTGCAGTAGTTTATGTCAACTGATTCGCATGATTAAGTAGCGGAAATCAGCGAAACATCATGCGGTTTCACTGTTTCCCGGTGGAGATGTGCTAATGCCCTTATTCTCTTGCCAGATAAAACTCCTGCAACTAGCACCAATGATGATCATGGAGATGATCAAATCGTCGATTTTAGATAACTATGACGTCAGCACGGTGCAGTATATCATTTCCTCGAGTACTTACATCCGGGAGGAGGCTGTGAAGGCTATTAAACAGAGGTAAGATTCATCACATATTTGGTATAAGTGTTAGCTGATAAAAGTGATTAGTGAAAGGAATGCTGAATGTCAAAAAAATGAGGGTTGTATGGTGTTAGGCGAATGAAAAATAAGAAACGAGTATGTAAGAGGAAGTCTGAAAGTGGCACCGGTGACTGAAGAGTTATGTGGACGTCAGTATTCAGTAGCCATGGTATGGGGCATATAGATGGATGGACTATGTGAAGCTAGCTGACATATGGCAAATAATTTAAGAAAATAAAGGAAGAAAGAAAATACTTACATAATTTGTTTGCGGTAAACATGATGCAGAGAAAGAACAAGTTGGGGGAATGCTGCTGGGGAGTTTGTTGCGCCACCTCTTCTTTCCAGCTAAAGCACCAGGAAGTGGTGAAGGGCGGGCGTGCGAGGGACTGTCTGACTGTCATTTTGACGTTCGAAAAGTGCTGATTCTCAGCCTAGTTTATTAAAATGACTTTTGATTTTGATTTGATTTGACAGCAAATATATTGGGATATGATTAAAGATAATGATGATGAAGTTTTAGCCGCTGGACATAAATGTGTTCTGCGTTACGCCTGAGAACCTCGTACTTTTCCGAATGTAAACAGTTTTTCGTCTTCATCCGAGGGGCAGTTTCCGTATTTTTAAGAACGTTAACATTATAACAACCATTATTATTATAATAACGTCAATCTGTCGTCACGAACACTTTTAACTGGCTTATGTTTTTTGAGATGAGATGGTAAAATTCCAAGCATTTTAAATTTCGGGAATTGGCCTTTCTATGTCTCTTTTGTTTTCTTCTTCCAGGTTACCGACTTTGGTGTCAGTCCTGCAGCTGTATGGAATGTCTGAAGGCGGCAGTATCTGCAGCGAACTGAACTGTCCTACGGGGTCTAGAGCTGGTAGCTCTGGTGTGCCTGGCTACGGATTCGTAATTAAAGTAAGTTTTTATTGAGTCATCTTCCAACGCAACGCAACGGTTAAAAAGCAGGGACAGATACCTAGAATCCACAGCGTCTCTACCAGGAAATCCGGCTGCCGCCCGTCGCTAACTCTGGCAGGATCGTCTTCCTCTTCCTACTTACTATCTTCCACCAAAAGAGCATCTCCCTGTAGGTTGCGGTGGCGCATGGGCGACATCGCAACTGAGGCGGGCCGTAATGTCGTATGAGAAGCATCGCGGCTGAGGGTTGGAGGCCGCGGCAGGAGAGGAGTACCGGTATTGCGGTGTGCAGCTCTCCCTACCTTCCGCAGCCTTGACGGGGTCGCCACCGCCACCGGAGGAGGAGTGTTGGTATGACGTTGGCCGCTCTCCCTATCCTCTGCGGCCGAAAAGTGGCAGGTGGCGATGCTAATGACCTGACCTGTCGCAGGGGGATCAAAGGTGCCCAGACACGGGGTCGTCTGGCGCCCATGTACTGGTTTGGTCCCCGGGGGGGTCACGGCATGCAATGTGTTCTGGTGCGCCGGTGATGGGGAGTACTCCCCAGAGGAAGGTCCGGTGACGGACAGCCGCGATGAGTTCACGGATTAGTGCTCGCGAGCCCGTGTTCCCACCGTCAGCGGCAGAGGAGGCCACCGTGGAGTTTTAGTGGGTTAGAGTCCCACATAACTGCACTATCTCCCCGTGGTAGTGCAGAATGCATGAACATTTCTCCACTATAATATAAAAAAAAATGTGTGTAATCTTTCGTGGTCCATTTGGAAGCCACTAAACCGTCTCCGGACACAAGTGAAAAAGATGTAACTCCAACCTGGTAAAGAGGGACTACCTCGACGGAACAGCAGCAGGGTGTGGATGTGGAGCTATGTCGTAAGCTATGCTCCACCTCCGATCCTGCCCTCTGTGTCCTGTGAGTTTGATGTAGATAAATGTACTGAATAGCTGATTTTTTTTTCGCGTTTTCAAGTTCGGTCCCATAGTATAAGTTGTTCATAACGATGAGTACAATGACCCCTTAAGAGGCTGTTGGTGTTTTACAAATAACCCTGTATAATAAAATAACACCGACTGGCTACAGGTGGCAGGCGACAATCTGGCAATATTTTTATTTATTTTTATTTTATTTTATTTAAAAAGGTACACCAACAGCTTCTGTATACAACACATCAAATAATAGTAGGTAAAAAGTAATAGGCTTATACAGTTGCCAATAACAGGTGAACCAACATTCTCAAATACAATGATAACAGGTAAAAACGAAAAGTATAAAAATTAAGTGGTAACAAACTATATAAACAGAAATAACAAAATGATAAAAGAGATAAGTTACAGAGGTTGCACGAAATACCTACCTACATACTAAACACAATTAATCTTTAGATGGCGTAGGTTGT
This sequence comes from Cosmia trapezina, assembly GCA_905163495.3. Taxonomy (NCBI): domain Eukaryota; kingdom Metazoa; phylum Arthropoda; class Insecta; order Lepidoptera; family Noctuidae; genus Cosmia; species Cosmia trapezina. Next base: position 1,799,616 of record LR991047.1, read on the forward strand.
GTGCTTAGGGACCCCAAGATTTGGGTTTTAAAGATATTTACGGAGTCATGATATATGTCAACATCAGGATAGGATTTTATATAAGAATTCATCTCTCGGCTGAGCCTATTGAGAGGTGAGTTTAGTCCTAGATTTGTTTTGGATGCTTTAGTGTAGAATAAATGGTTAGTAGGATATCTGGGTAAATTATAGGGGACTTTTAGTCCAATTTGTTCAGTTAATTTATCGCAGTCCAATTTATTGTTAACCAATTTGAAAAAGAACATGAGATCTTGTACCAGTCGGCGGTCGCGCAGAGTAATCATTTTGTAACATTGAGTACGTTGTTCGTATGGACACCGGGGAGATATGTCACCATAGGCATAGGCTAGGTGTTTCGTGAAGGCCCTTTGGATACTTTCTACTCTTTGTGAGTGCACAGCATAGTGCGGGCTCCACACCACACTGGCAAACTCAAGGCGGCTCCGAACTAAGGCGTTATAAAGGACAATTTTTGTTCTTGCCAGCTTAAACCCTTTAGTGCTTCTCTTAAGAAACCCTAGAACCCGCGCCGATTTCGTAACAATGCTATCAATATGGCTTCTGAAGTTAACTTTACTGTCCATGATGATGCCAAGATCACGAACCTCATTCACAGTTTCCAATAATGCTCCTTTTATGTTATATGAGATAGTACAGGACTGTTTTTTTCTCGTGAATCGTATATGGCTACATTTTTGTACATTAAGTTTCATGTGGTTAAGGTTGCACCACTGCTCGATTCTATCCAAATCATCCTGAATTAGGGTAGTATCTTCATTTGAAGTTATAGTTTTATAAATTTTGAGATCATCGGCAAACATTAGGTATTTACAATGATGGATTTGGATAGTAATATCGTTAATGTAGAGTAAAAACAAAACTGGTGCAAGATGTGAACCCTGAGGAACTCCTGAGTCGGCATAGTATGGGTAAGATTCGTAACCATTAACAACAAGAATTTGCGATCTATGGAATAAATAAGATGAGAACCAGTTTAAAAGTGAGCCATGTATACCATTATATTCTAACTTGGCCAGCAACAGAGAATGGTCAACTCTGTCAAACGCACTGCTGAAGTCCATGTACACGGCATCTACTTCTAGTCTTTTGTCGAGAGCTAGGGTTACATCAGACACAAACTCGACGAGATTTGTTTCAACGCTGCGTCCAGCTTTGAAGCCATGCTGACTTGGTGCAATAATTCTATCAATGTGGCGAGTAATGATTGGACAGACAAGAGACTCAAAGATCTTCGAAAAACATGGTAGTATCGAAATAGGGCGGTAATTTTTAACATTAGCAGGATCACCTTTTTTAAAAACCGGGACAATTCTTGCGCTTTTCCATACATCGGGAAAAATTCCTTCCGCAAGAGAAGAATTAAAAATAATCCGCAGCGGTAAGGCAAGTTCATGGCAGCAGCGTTTTATAAACAAGGGTGGTATAGAATCAGGTCCAGCACCTTTGGAGGCATCTATGAGTTTGAGCTTGTTAAAAATTTGTTTCTCCGTAAACTTAATAGTACTTATGACAGAGTCAATACCTGAAAATCCATTGGAAGCATTGCAAGTAGTGGTTGGATTTTGGCTAAAAGCAGAGACAAATTGATCCGCGAAAAGATTAGCAATTTCTGGACCACTGCTAGCCATCTTATCATTCATGAACATGTCAGCAGGTATACAAGATTCCCCACGACGTTTATCTTTTATGAATCGCCAGAAAGCTTTAGGGTTTTTGGCAATATCACTTTCAATTTTACATTTATATGTATTATAACAGCTATCTATTAAAGTGTGGCAGCGACTACGAAGTAATTCAAAAGTGAGTCTGTCTCGGGGATTATTATATCTGCGGTATTTTTGTCTATATTTCTCTTTTTCAGATAGAGCTCTAACAAGTGAGTCAGAATACCAAGAGGGATATTTAGATTTTTTTCTTGCATATTTGGGTACAAAATCATCTATAGCATTCTGTAGTATGCTGTAGAAGGCAGCAACCCTTTCATTAGCATCAACACAATCATGGAAGGCATCATACCAATTTATATTTTTAAGATACATTTTGATTTGTGCATAGTCGGCTTTAAAAAAGTTATAACCTGAACGACATTTTGTTTGTAATTGTTTTACATTTGAAAGCGGAATAGAGATGAGGATGTTCGGGTGGTGGGAGTCTAATTTACTAATCAAGTCATTGGGCTTAGTAACTGTAACATCTGACATGTTGCTAAATACTAGGTCTAAAATTTTGCAGTCAGCATTTAGAATAGAATTAAATTGGTGAAGTTCATTGATTGACAGAAAGTCTACAAGTGAGTACCCCAGTGAATTTTCATAATTAGATGGCGATAAATGCAGGCCGTCATCACTCCTGTTCCAATCGATGAAACCCAAGTTAAAATCCCCAAGCATCACAACATCGTCAACATTATTTAGAACATTGTTAACATTATTTAAGAAGCATTGTAGAGAATCCAGTTTGACAGGCGGTGGCATATAGATAACACAAAGAGCAATTTTCTTAGTAATATTGTCAACAGTTAACTCTACCGACAACCATAAATCTTCGAAATCACTTTCCCAGTTTTTCATTCTTACAGATTTAATTTTATTACTAACAGCAACCATAACCCCACCCCCATCTTTTTTACTTGACTGAGAACTTAATCTATCCCTACGGTACACCACATATCGCGGGTCAATGAACTCTCCATTATTTATGTTAGGATTTAACCAAGATTCAGTAAATGCTATTACATCATAGCTAGTAAGCAAAATATTTTTATAGATATCTTCAGTTTTAGTCCTCATTCCACGAACATTTTGATAATAAATATCAAGCATTGCGAATACAAATAACGCCAAGAACATTTATATAAAAACATTAATATACCTAAGTCTCAAATTGTGATGTCAGTTGTTTTCATTAACTTTAAACTATCCTGATTGCGAATGTAAATTGGCTTCGAATGAATATCTTTTCGTACAAGAATTCGCCCGTTGCGTATCCAGACAAAGTTATATGACATCTCTTTAGCCAGTTTCCGTGTCGCCGCATGCAATTGTTTGCCAGCAGGGCATAAATGTTCGCTTACAAAAATAGGTACTCGGATACCACCCATGCCTAAGTGATGCGAGTTTAATTTGTCCGAAGGATGTTTTTTGTTAAAATCACCTACAGCAGCCAGAACTTTGTCACGCTGGCGGGGGCTGCGGAGCTTAGCAATCACAGTACGTGGGCGGTTATTATCCTTATTTAGTTTGGCTACTCTTGTAACGTACATGATGTCACTGTCGCCAATATCACAACTAGTTACCCTCGCGATGTCTAGTAGAGTTTTCACAAGGTTTTCAGACTTATCTTCGGGTAAACCATTAATTTCCACGTTGTTTTCGCGCATGTTTTGTTCCACTATACATAACCGTGTAGTAAGGTCATTGACACTCTGCTGGAGGTTTGCATTATCGTTGCGCAGTTGATTAATTATTGCGTCTTTTTCATCAAAGCGTTTCTTGAACTCTTCGAAATCCTCATTGAAAAATTCGAACGAAGCTTTGAATTCAGATATCTCTCCCTGTATATTTTTTAATTGATCAGTAAGTAACTCTTTGAAAGACGATTTAACAGCCACGGCCAATTCTTCCTTAATTATATCTCTTAGAGTATCTTCGTTAAAACAAAGTTCCTGATTAATTGATTTCGTAGACATGGGTTGACTAAATTTCTTCCTTAGAGTCACATTCATTACATCAGGTGGAGTGTTTTGATTACAGACAGTTTTATCTACAGTTTTGGAGCTCGGTGCTTGTTTCCGACTTGGTGAGCGACCGAGGTTCCCAGTATTATTAGCCGAGCGAGCAGGCGTATTAGTATTATCGGTTTTTAGCTGTTTGCAACAGCATTCGGGGCATTTCCAAGTGGACTTAGAATCATGATCCATAAGATAAAAGTTGCTACTTGGTATGTTCACACAAAAAATATCAAATCTTGATTTGCACTCACAACAATCCAAAAATTCCAAATTTTCTATTTTATTCCGACATCCAGCGCAAGTATTTATTTCCGATTCCATTTTATTAATATTAATTTTGCATTCAAATTGATACTTTTAAACAAACTAGTCGTTATCAATAGGTAGTACAAAGCTTGAAGTCGTTAAGTGCAAGGCGGCAAGCGAGCGTACGTGTAAGTGTTGTGCCTGTGTGCGTAGACGCGAGCGATCCGCGGGTTGCCCTAGGTCAGGGACGCAGCAACAACGCAGTCGTTAATTAGATATTTTGAAAGTAATTTGCTGATTACTCACGAACGCACGAGAGTCCTGGTAAGATGTAATCACCACTGGGCAGTCCGTGAACACAGCTTCACAGGGATATATAGCACAATTTACAAGTAGCAATATTTACAAGTTCCTTTCATACATTTTCCCGTAGCATTTTCCGCTATAATATGCAACACCTGTCGTCAAAATGTGACAACTTTTTAAATTTTTGTCAAGTATGTCGCATTGTCAGTTAGATGAAATAGGGCCTGGAGTTATCAATTTATTTTAGAGAATGTGTGATCGATAACCTTCTAAGTTTTTAATGCAAATTTTTGATCCAGGTGGTTGACTTGAAGACCAGGGAACCTTTGGGTCCTAACCAACGAGGGGAGATCTGCATCAAAGGACCCAGTGTTGTGAAAGGTACTCATACGTATTTCTATTCTATGATAATATTTTTTTCGGCAATGGGAGTCAAATTAGATCTCTCTGGTATCGCAAGAAGGTCTTTTCTAACTGACTTACTGACCCTGAGATCTAATCTCTAGTAAAGTATTTTACTGTTTGTTGTTATTTTGGACAGTTTATCAGTTAAGTAGCTACTTAACTGATCATGACGTCGACAGAGAATAGACAAGTCACTGAATAATAATAAGACAAGGACACACTTATTCACCTCCTTCTGCAAAGCAGTAATCCTCGCGAAAGAAGAGGCGGAACGCGTGAAGGAGAGGCAACTTTTGCGCCCTAGTCGCCGCAGGAGACGCCCTGGGCGTCGGGAATTGATAGCCGATTTCCGGCCACCGTAGGCGCGGGTTTGCGGACGGCGAGCAATGGGTAGCTCTCCGTCCGGTAAGTACTGGGCCCGGGTTGACGCCGCGTTGTGTCCCACGACTTTCACGCGCGCCTCAAAGAGTTGTCAGCAGTGATGGGGTCCGTTGGGGCCGACGCCTGCCAGGGTCGCGGGTTGTTCGAAGGAGATACCGTGGCCCTGGCACAGGCAACTGAAGGAACACGAGTGGGTTTTGTCAGTAAAAGTCTGACACGCCCTTACGCTCCACCCAGAGCGGGAGAAGTCATTGATGACTTACGATTCAAAAAAAAAAGGACACACTCATTAAATCCAATAGTAAGAGTAAACGAGACAGAAATATTTATCTTCTCTGTCTCCTTCTTACAAAACTTTGTCTGACGCGAGTTGTTAGACTCTACAACTGGGGTCCAACAAAACGGCTGTCACGGAACGATTTATATGAAATGTAACTCGACTATATTATATAGTTCCATGTAGGGTTTAAAGTGACTGTCAAAGACTTTCGCTATCTCATCAAGTATTACGCTGTCAGCTAATCTATGGGTGAATTTCCCAAACGACTTTTTTTTTTGTCTTCATTGAAATTAGTATTTGAAAAAAGGAATATTGTTCTGTACTATTTTTTTTTGTATTCATTAGGTATTTATTGGGTTGTGGCATAAAATATTATTTGTCTAAGTCTATTTACAAAGGTAGAAATAAATACATAAACCTCTATTTTTGTCACATCGGTGCTGTCCCTCTACTTTTTTTACAAGCAAAAACGCTTATATCGTTATAAAAATAAGTAACTTAAGAATATAACTTATTCTATTTCATAGAATATTAGTTTTATTATTAATATGTAGCATATTTTATTACGTAATTCATAATATTTATTACTGAGAGGCATAAATGTACTTGTCTCGCAAAATTTTGTCATATCGCTGCACAAAAGTAATTTAAACCTAACTTTGCATCGATGAGTCCGACAGTGTCCCCACCCCAATTTTATTTCCCTCGTTAGTGTGTGCTAGTGCGCAGTCAGGACGGACGTGTGTCAAATCGCTGCATATTCCCGCCAATTACGTAAGTACGACATTTCAGTTACTTCCAAGCAATTATTTTATATTATCGGTGGTTGCATTTTTCTAGTGTAATGTGAAGTTTTATTACGATTGTTTGGTTCTAACAGACATAGTAAGTAAATTAGCATCATTATAGGTACTTGAATTTAGCCTAAATATTATACATTTTTCATAATTTTCAAAAAAGTCGATAATTTCTCACGTCGCTGTTCTCATATCGCTGTAATCGGTGGTCTTTTTTACCACCGATGTGATAATTTACACCGATGTGATAAGAAAAATCAATCGGTGTCTTAAATATCATATCGGTGTTTTGATTCATGATCGACGCATAGTTTTGTCACATCGGTGGATTGTTTTATCACATCGGTAGATCATATTATCACCTCGGTGTAATTTTATCATATTGGTAGACATAGTGTCATTTCATTAAAGTAAACAAAAAAACAATGGAGCATACCTACAACCATACATTATATACATACATATACACATATTATATTTTTTAACTTTCATAAATATTAACTTGTGTGCAGCTCGTGCCGCACACAATTCGTTCGAGTAATTTTGTTTAAGATTAATTTTGTTTAAGAATGCTGAAATCAAAACTAAACGAGGAGGAGAAAAAAGAGAGAAAGAGGTTGATGGAAAGAATAAGAAAAGCTAAAATCAAAAGTGATCCTGTGTTAAGAGAGCAGCATTTAAGAAAAGACAGAGAACGCTTAGCTAAAAGAAAGGCAGCTGGACTTATCCTAACCCGAAGCCAAATGACTGCACATGCACGTCGCAATGCACAAAAGAAAAACCGAATCAGTGCCCGTGCATATTATCAGCGGAAAAAAAATAAGGCAAATGGTGCCCGCAACAACCCAACAAGTGTTTCAGAGACCAATGACGCAGAATCGCTACCGAAAAATCAAGATAATGAGCCCGGTATTTCTCAAGAACTAATAGGACCTCATAGCCCACGGCTATTGCGACAGAATGTTCGATGTAATAGTCCTAATTTGCGTATTGATGCCATAGTAGCGAGTAGTTCCCACTATTTACGTACAAGCAGTCCCCTAGATTTATCAATAGCATCTCCTTTACGAACGCCAAGTATTAGTTCTATAAATTCAGAAGAATCAACATTACGCCCAAATAGTCCTAACTTAGACACATCCTTTAATACTGTTAAATTCAAACAAGACATTAAAATGAAATTTCGTAAATATCAAAACGTTAAAACTCAGCAAATACACGATTTAAGAAAACAATTGGCAAAGGCTAATAAAGAGAAACTAATGTACAAAAAGAGATACATGAGACTACATCAAGAATTTAAGAAATTAAAACAGAGTAATTTAGAAGTGAGACGAATCCCAACGAAGCCAAAAAATATAGACCTGCAAAAACGTATCCGTAAGATTGTTGTTCAGTTTTTTGAGGATGATGAAAATTCAAATCTTTGCCCAGGTAAAAAGGATACTGTCACACAAAATGGAGTAAAAAAACAGAAAAGGCTGATGAAAGACACAATTAAAAATTTACACAAAAAGTATTTGACTTCGGGCTACCCTCCAATCAGTTACGTCACTTTTACAAGAATGAGGCCGTTTTGGGTCACGCAGCCAAAATTAAACTTGAGAAATACATGCCTATGTGAGAAACATGAGAACATGGATCTTGTTATATCATCTTTAAAAAGAAATCGTATCATAAAAGAAAACACCACGACTGAAATTCTAAGTAGTATTTGCTGTGATATTTTTAAGGTAGAATGCCTGCAAAGAACATGTCCTGTCTGTAAGAATCGTCATTTAAATTATCAAGAATTTGATAACTCCAAAGATGTTATTTATTGGAATTGGAAGAAGATAAAAAAGAATTACAAAAAAAATGGAGTCGATAAAATAGCCGTTAATGTAGAAAAAGTAAAAATAACCGTTAAACCATTACAACTAATCAAAATATTTGAAAACAATCTGAAACCGTTCTTAACACATTGTAGTAATATACGAAATCAAAGTCAAGCTTTTAAGCACTACAAACAAAACATGACTGAAAAGGATTGTGTCGTTCACATTGACTTTAGTGAGAACTATAGCTCCAAGTACGGGTCCGAAATACAATCTATGCACTTTGGTGGCAGTCGTCAACAATTCACATTACACACTGCTGTAATTTACTATAAAAATAAGGAAGAGAATATAACAACTCAATGTTTCTGCACTATTAGTTCTTCACTGCGCCATGATGCTGCCGCCGTTTGGGCTCACCTTGTTCCAATATTAGAAGAAATTAAACAGGAAGCTCCAATTGTTCAGAATCTTATTATTATTTCTGATTCTCCATCAGGCCAGTATCGGAATAAGAAAATTTTTTATATTATGTCCCAACTCAGTATTTACTGCTCTTCTCTGACTAACATAATATGGAACTATAGTGAATGTGGTCATGGAAAAGGTGCGCCAGATGGAGTAGGTGGGCTACTGAAGCGAACGGCGGATCGATTTGTTGCACACGATGGTGATATGAATAATATAGACTCTTTTGTAAACTATTTAAAATCTGCTGTCCAAGGCGTGAAAATTAGTACTGTAGAAGAATATGAAGTTGAAGAAAAGGACTGGCTTCTCCCTACAAATTTGAACACATTTCGTGGAACATTGCAAGTCAAACAAGTCATTTGGACTAAAGAAGCTAAAAATCGTATAGTTTTACGTCGACTTTCTTGTATAGAAGATGAATGTATGAAATATGTTGTTAAATGTCCACATGGCAAACATCTAGACTTCCACAATTTGTCAACCGAACACGAAATTAAGTCTAAACCTCAACTTTCTACTTCGAGTAATAAAAAATCCAGAACTAAATCCAAAATAGATATCACTAAAATGCGACCAGTAAAGTTAACTGACAAATTAATTTTGTTCCCACAGCCATCACATTCAAAGTATTTTACACCATCAAATACATTAAAAATCTCGGAAAATGCGGCACCCAGATCATCCTCTTCGACAAAAATGTCTGAAAATTTGCTATTGAACTATGTAGATCTTGATCAAAGTACTCCTGCCTGTTCATTTTTAGAGAAAATTGACACGAACATTTTAGTTGGTTTAGAGGAATCAACTCAATTCGTAAATAAAGAGGATACGGTAAAAGCATCTAATAGATTTTCAAGTCCTACCGTGGAAGACAGTGACACCGATGAGGAAATATTTAGAGTAAAATCTAAAATTAACTTTAAAAAAGAAAAAAATGAGCCACGTAAACCAACTCCTGACATCAAACAGAGATTTAATTATTTTGGTTGCAGTGACACTGATGATGACTTATTTTGATCTGGGCTGATTTGTTTTTAAAATTTTTATTTTTATTGTTTTTAGTTTTAATTGAAAAAAAAAGGTTTAATTGTTGTAACAGATAATAATTATAAAAGTACGTAATTAAGTGCTGTGATTAACTATAGGTATACTACATAGTCTTCTATGACTTAAAAGTCTAATTATGGTGCAATTTAATAAAAGTGGAGTACGAAGACGGTTCAAGTTCTGTAGTGATTTATGTTGAACTTAAAGGCTGATTAACATAATAACCAAATTATACTGACAGATTTAATTTAAGTTTTTTTTTTAAGGGTAAAGATTATTTGCTAGATGTAAGATATAAGCGATCTCTATGTAATCTATGATACTTACGCACTGAGAACAAAGATTTTAAAAATATTAAATTAAGTGATAATTAAAGCTGTGATTATAGTAGTGTTGTTATGATTAAGGTTAAACTTAAAAGGCTGATTAATTAGGTATATAAAGTTTTCTTATATAAAGTTTCTATTCTTAGTATTGTTGAACCTAGAACGCCACAATGTTTTAAGTGTACACATGGCAAAACAATTAGCTTGATCGCCACATTAATAAATGTGTATTGTACAATAACGTACAAGAAATTTTTGTTTTTTATACTTCTTTTAAATAAACACAATGATAATAAAAAAAAACATTATTTTTTATTCTAAGAAAATAATACCCTTAGTTCAGATATTCAGTTCTTAGTCACTCCTTCAAAAATGTATAAGCCTACTATTTCTTTTTTGATGTTCAAAGGTGGATAGATTATCATATCGCTGTATATGTATATCACATCGGTGAATAAATTTATCATATCGGTGTACAGAAAAGATAATCGGTGCCGGATTGTCACATCGGTGGAAACCAGAATTCAAACTGAATTTTCTCCATAGTCTTAAAAGATACGTTGATGGTTACCAATAAGGGAGTATTTAGTATCCTAAATATTACATTAAACATGAAAAAAATAAAAAATATATATAAATGAAAAAGTTCACCGATATGATAAGAAAAATGGCATTTGTTGAAATTCACCCCTATACAGGGTGTAAGGGACAGCCAACGAATTAAGAATATCATTCTTAATTCGTTGGGGACAGCCCTCCGCAAACTAACAGGGTGCATTCAGCTCCTCATTTTGAATCATATTCCACCGGAAATTTTCTGAGCAAAATTTTCATTTTTTCAATTTTTTTTTAGTTACATTTTCATTATTTCAACGTAAAATTGCATTGTGTGTTCGCAGCACTCCATTTATGTAAAAAAAAAACTGCAAAAAAAAACTGCAAAAAAAAAAAACCAGCAATGGATGTTGAAATAGGTACTCTAACCAACGACGCGTGAAATCAGCTGTTCACTTTCTGTCTAGCTACAGAGTTCATCGAACTCACCGCATACCTATTACCTACCCCTCCCAACCAGTAATAGACGCTCCGATTTGTGCACAAAACCACAAACAAATCAGGTTTATTGGATTCCCTTAACGTTCCTGAAAAAATTTCATGTACCGGTCATCTTAGTATGACATACTGAATTCACCCTATCAGTTTGCGGAGGGCTGTCCCTTACACCCTGTATAATAGGACCTACTCTATCTACTGATAGGAGTTTTTTATACTTTTAGATTATCGGGTCAAATGAAGGCCTTAGCCGACATTTGCACGGACGTAAATAATATCGCGGCGATTTTTTTTCGCGCACTAGTTTTTCAACGCTCTGCTTAGCGCCGACAGATGAAAATCCAACAGTGTGTTTTTTCAACGCGCTGGGATGCATACTGTTGTTATTAGGTTGAATTTTCGAAGCTCGGCTCAACACCGAGAGTTGAAAATCCAGTGCGAGATAAAATCCCGCCGCGGTATTTTTACGTCCGTGCGAACGTAGGCTGAACCTTTATTTGTAAGATTAATGTCTGCGCCTCGCGGTTTTACATGCTTAGACCGGGATAAAAAGTATATTATGTGTTAATCCAGGGTATAAGCTATCTACATACCAAAGTTCATATAAATTGGTCCAGCCGTTTGAGCGTGACGAAGTAACAAACTTACAAACACACACACATAGACTCACAAACATTCGCCTTTATTATAATATTAGAGTGAAGTGTGATAGTGTGATATTCAAAAGATTTTTTGTGAAGTAATTGAGAAAAACTAGTCATATTTTAAGTTTTATAAACTCAAACTCAAAGCATTTATTTCAAATACCAGTTGCAGGCACTTTTGAATTATCAAGGGGTCGGTCAGTCAGAAAGATGAAGCTAGTTGCCCATTCCAAAGCGTAGTAGGTTCCTATGGAGAAGAATGGGCTAGCGTTTTAATAAGGTGACACCGGCGTCAGTTGTACAAACGTTCTTTAATGAAATCATATTGCTGATCGTGTAAGATTTGGTAAGCGTTAAAATGTTTAGTGTAGGTAAGAATGACGGGTGTATTACTGCAGAATTGAATATGTTATATATGAAAGGAATGTACCAGCAATGTACTAGAACGTACCTTTAATGAAATTCAATATACCTCCATGAAACAAGAACAATTACAATAATAAAGTGAGCCGCAGTCCTGACAGTCTGAATGACGGGTGTATACTGATAAACAATGTTATAGATATCTTATGGTTACCTAATTGATTGAGCATTACCTTTTCGAGCACCATGCTGAATACCGGCATCACGGATACTAGTCTATAATTGTTGGTGTCTTTACTGTCCCCAGATTTAAAAAGTGGTATAACCTTACTGTATAATTCATTAAATCTGAAAAATTCAGACTCCTTGTATACAATATAACTATAATTTTCAGCATATTTAAACAACGTGAACCCAGACTGCAAAGACAACGAAGGTTTCCTGAAGACTGGAGACGTCGGTTACTATGATGATGACGGGTACTTCTACATCGTGAACAGAATAAAGGAGCTGATCAAGTTTAATGATATCTCTGTAAGTATTGTATATTCTTACATTACATAACATAGGTACACAATCAGACAGTGTTCCCACTGCTGGAACACAGGCCTCCTCTCTGTGAGAGGATCCACCACGCGAGCACATTCCAATGGTGTGGTCGCAGTGGACGATTCCGCCTACATCTTCGTATAAATTTAATTAATTAATTAAATATATTTACTCAGACAAAGTCCATTATTTCTTAGGCGGAGGGGTGGGGCGGCCCGCGATCTGAAGACCAGGTGGTTTGAAGGCCCGTGGTGAGCGTTAAAACCATCTGCGACGATAAGCTCGCGTGGGGCTGCCGAAACCCCGCAGCGCCGGAGCCGTGACAGAAACAATGCTTGCTGCATGTTGCATGCCTGCTTGCATGTTGCTTGTTTGCTTGCTGCATGCCTGCTTGCATGCTGCATGCCTGCTAAGACGCTGCATGTCTGCTTGCATGCTGCATGCCTGCTAAGACGCTGCATGTCTGCTTGCATGCTGCATGCCTGCTAACACACTGCATGTCTTCTTGCATGTTGCATGCCTGCTTGCACGCTGCATGCCTGCTTGCATGCTGCATGCCTGCTTGTATGCTGCATACCTGCTTGCATGCTGCATGCCTGCTTGCACGCTGCATGCCTGTTTGCACGCTGCATGCCTGTTTGCACGCTGCATGCCTGTTTGCACGCTGCATGCCTGTTTGCACGCTGCATGCCTGCTTGCACGCTGCATGCCTGCTTGCACGCTGCATGCCTGCTTGCACGCTGCATGCCTGCTTGCACGCTGCATGCCTGCTTGCACGCTGCATGCCTGCTTGCATGCTGCATGCCTGCTTGCACGCTGCATGCCTGCTTGCACGCTGCATGCCTGCTTGCAAGCCGCATGCCTGCTTGCACGCTGCATGCCTGCTTGCACGCTGCATGCCTGCTTGCACGCTGCATGCCTGCTTGCACGCTGCATGCCTGCTTGCATGCTGCATGCCTGCTTGCAAGCCGCATGCCTGCTTGCACGCTGCATGCCTGCTTGCACGCTGCATGCCTGTTTGCAGCATAAAAGAAGACATGCAGCATGCTTGAAGCAAGCATTCTTAATAATCTACTACTACTACTTAAAACTAGAGATAAAATAGTGTGCACAAACTTTGTAGGCGTTTGGTGAAATGAAAATAATTATGGTAATTAAAATAGTGGTATAATCAATGTGTGGAAACATAATACTTGAACTAACAAATGTTATTTCGGCTAAATATAACTTCGGTAAAAAGTTTTTCGACCAAATGAAACGTCGGAGTAACGAAAAAAATCGAATTGATAATAGGTCAACTGATACAGTGGTGGTGTTTCGATAAAGTAAAAACGAAACGAAACGATAACAGTTGAAAAGTTTTAGGTGAAATGAAATTCGGTCAAATATTTTTCGAACTTATGATAGGTCACCATATAAACTTATACTCGTATTATATAATATCATAAACGTAAAATAGCGTCATCCTCGGGCTCGCCCGGGCTTGCAGTAATAGTGAACCTATGGGGTTCATAACACCACCAACCACCACCCACCTGACGGGTTAAATGGAATTAAAGGAACAAGGACTTGAATTGAATAGACTTTAGTGATTCATTAGTTTCCAACTGTTCTCGCAAGGAATCTTTGAAAACGCATCCCACAATAATTCCTCTACTTCATTACTTTTTCTCTATTTCTTCTACAGATAGCACCAGCAGAATTCGAAGCACTGCTTCTACAACACCCGTCAGTCCGCGAAGCAGGAGTAGTGGGTAAACCGCACCCGAAGCACGGCGAAGTCCCTGTGGCTTTCATTGTGCTGCAGCCAGGGTGCAGTTCTACTGAAGAGGAACTGGTCCAGCATCTGGATAGCAGGGTAAGTCAGACTATATAATTCTATGCCATTGAAAAAGTAGCGGCGGAGTTTCCGGAAAAATTGCCAGTATGCCTAGCACGAACACGCGAATTAACCCGTCGCACGCCAGTTAGCAGACACAGTAGATTTTTAGGGTTCCGTACCAAAATGGTAAAAAAGGAACCCTTATGGTGTGACTCAGTCTGTCTGTCTGTCTGTCTGTCTGTCTGTCACAGCTGGATATCTCAAGAACTACTCATGCTATCAACTTGAAATTTGGAAAAGTTTTAGATGACATTTACCCAACAATTTTGCAAATAAGAAAGAAGTAAAAATAATCATATTTTTTTTGTAAAAGAGACTGAAAGGGGGTCTTAAAAATTCAAAGTGGGGCTACTAGGGCATGTGGGGTATCATATGAAAGAACGCGGTTTGCACATTCTTAAACATCTTTGAATTTTTTTTAGGCGACTTTTGATGAAAAATGTAAAAAAAGTACCGTTCCCCCCCCCCCCCCCTTATCTCCGAAGTTTGCAAAGATAAAAATCTGAAATTATTCTATGTGATAGAAGTTTATGTAAAGATTACAGGAAAAATAAAACGATGTCTCTAAATAACACACTTTTTCAGAAATCGGAACGGAACCCTCGGTGCGCGAGTCCGTCTCGCTCTTGACCGGTTTTTTTTTATTATTATCTGCACACCTGGGTGCCAATTGACGTTTAAATAGTTAAAGTTAACGTATACAGGGTGTTAAAGTAGTTGCGTGCCATAGTTTAGGGGTAGGGTCAGTATCGATAAAGGAACCCAGGAAAAAAAAAAGCAAAAAAAAATAAGAAAGAAGTTTAATTTATAAGTACGAGTAGTAAGTAGTAAAAGAAGTATAAATTATATTTCTATGGCACGCAGTTCCTTTAACACCCTGTATAAATTCAAATGATTTTTGATTTGAAAATACCTACTCGTTTCCCACATAATATCATATTTCTGGGCAAAACTTGTAATGCTTGTCGCGTAATTTTACTTAGACAAAATTGCTGTACGATGGCTGCATTTTCGATTTAAAAATCGGTCAAGGTGTTATTGGGTTTTTTCCATCTGGAATTTCTCAGTAGCAGCCTGGAGTCTGGATTTGATGACAATAGGCTCGCCCCGTATTACATGGGACATAAAAAAAAAACCCGAGTATCGTTTCGTATTTTCTTTCTTTCTATAATGTGTTTTGTGTTTCACGAACGGAATATCTGCAATATCAGCCCCGAGTCTGGATTTGATGGCAATAGGCTCGCCCCCTATTACATGGGACATAACAAAAAAATCAAAAAAGCCGAGTATCGTTTCGTATTGTCTTTCTTTCTTTATTGTGTTTTGTGTTTCACGAACGGAATATCTGCAATATCAGCCCCGAGTCTGAATTTGGTGGCAATAGGCTCGCCCCCTATTACATGGGACATAACAAAAAAATCAAAAAAGCCGAGTATCGTTTCGTATTTTCTTTCTTTCTTTATTGTGTTTTGTGTTTTACGAACGGACTAACTGCAATATCAGCCCGTAGTCTGGATTTGATGACAATAGGCTCGCCCCCTATTACATGGGACATAACAAAAAAATAAAAAAAACCCCAATAACCCAATGTCAACTGCTCATCACGTTTTACAAAATGTTGCTTTTCCCGATGCAGGGACGTTAATTGTTGAGGAGTTCTCCTAGTAAGAACCAGGAGAAATGGAGCTCATGGTGATGTCACCATTACCATTATTTTGACGAGCATAAACCATATTAAAGTAATCGAATCGCAACCTAACCTGTTATATACTTAGATATAATTGAGTATTTCCGATGGCCCTCTGTGGTCTTCATCATCAGTCCCAGTTCACCGAATGGTACTTTCCGAGAGCAAATGCACGAGTTACTATAAAAAATACCGAAATCGATATAGGTGTGCCCATAAAATTTGAGGGTTTCCCTCGATTTCCATGGGATCCCATCATCAGATCCTGACTTGATGATCATGGGACTACTTGGGACGTATACCCTTTCGAACAAAAAAAGAAAAATTCAAATCGGTCTAGCCATTTTCGAGTAATCGGGGAACATACATAAAAAAAAAATAAAAAAAAAAAAGGTTCCGACGAATTGAGAACCTCCTCCTTTTGGAAGTCGGTTAAAAAAACCGAGTATCGTTTCGTATTTTCTTTCTTTCTTTATTGTATTTTGTGTTTCACGAACGGAATATCTGCAATATCAGCCCCGAGTCTGGATTTGATGGCAATAGGCTCGCCCCCTATTACATGGGACATAACAAAAAAATCAAAAAAGCCGAGTATAGTTTCGTATTTTCTTTCTTTCTTTATTGTGTTTTGTGTTTTACGAACGGACTAACTGCAATATCAGCCCGGAGTCTGAATTTGATGGCAATAGGCTGGCCCCTTATTACATGGGACATAACAAAAAAATAAAAAAAGCCCGAGTATCGTTTCGTATTTTCTTTCTTTCTTTATTGTGTTTTGTGTTTTACGAACGGACTAACTGCAATATCAGCCCGGAGTCTGAATTTGATGGCAATAGGCTCGCCCCCTATTACATGGGACATAACAAAAAAATCAAAAAAGCCTAGTATCGTTTCGTATTGTCTTTCTTTCTTTATTGTGTTTTGTGTTTCACGAACGGAATACCTGCAATATCAGCCCGGAGTCTGAATTTGATGGCAATAGGCTGGCCCCTTATTACATGGGACATAACAAAAAAATAAAAAAAGCCGAATATCGTTTCGTATTTTCTTTCTTTATTGTGTTTTGTGTTTTACGAACGGAATATCTGCAATATCAGCCCGGAGTCTGGATTTGATGGCAATAGGCTCGCCCCCTATTACATGGGACATAACAAAAAAATAAAAAAAGCCGAATATCGTTTCGTATTTTCTTTCTTTCTTTATTGTGTTTTGTGTTTTACGAACGGAATATCTGCAATATCAGCCCGGAGTCTAGATTTGTGCTCGGTTGTTGGCAAAAGGCTTGCCCCCATTTACATCTCTGCATAACTGTTTGAGGAAGAATAGCTTGATGATAAATGTACAATTCTTCTTCCAGGTAACCTTTAGAATGCGTCTAGCCGGCGGCGTCCGTTTCATCGACCGTCTGCCAAGAGGCGCTGGTGACAAACTCGACAGAAGAGACTTGATGGAAAGATTGCTTGATGAAGATGACAACTGAGAAGAATGTGTGAAGAATAGTTGTTAATTTAAATAGTATTAGTGCGTTTTCATATATTTACCTGGTGTTTAATGGAGAAATTATATTTTACTCAAAAATGCTTGTAATGTGGTCATTATTTTGACAACCTTCTTTGAGCAAATGCGACCTTTCCGCGCTACTTGAATAGGCGTCAGTCTTATATTATAGAAGTACGCTGAACTATAAGAAATGACAGTTGATTTTTGTGCCGATTCAAAGCGCCCCTGCTCGAGCGTCTCAGGAACTAAAATTGACACATTGTTGCAAATGGCCGACGTGTTGTTTTGGTACGTCTCTGATGTTCTAGGTCTAAATCGTGAAATAAGATTTGTTTTGTGTTTACTACGTGATATTTAGAACATGTTTTTAATGAGAGTATGCCCTGTTTTTTAATATTCGCTATTTTTAAGGCTTATTTTCCACAATATAATATTAGTTCTTTATTAGTTCCATGTCAAATGTCAGAAAATCAATATAATATTAGTTCCATGGACGCTCACGTTGCTATCAGCGCCAAAATGGCGAAAATCAAACGTCTTAATTTTTTTGACATCAATATAATGAGGTCCAGCGTACTTACCTACCTGTATAATAAAGGTTAGTGGCGCCAGCAAAGTTGTTTGGAATTGTATGGCTGGTGAGTTTTAACCACCAGGAATTTCCTTTGAAAATCCATTATTATCGAGTTTGGTTTTAAAAACTGTCAAAGTCAAACTGTATATCGTAGAGAGAGAAAAAGTCAAATCTACGGATGCATTCAAGTACATAGTGTATATGACATCAGAGGGGCAATTCCCGTTTGTAGGGTTCCGTACCTAAAAAGGAAAAAACGGAACCCTTATAGGATCACTTGTTTGTCCGTCTGTCTGTCTGTCTGTCAGTCTGTCAAGACCCTTTTTCTCAGGAACGCGTGGAGGTATCAAGTTGAAATTAATATCAAATACGTAAGTCTATGGTCCCTTGGAGTCCTAAAAAAATTAAGCTTATACGTCAACGCAATAAAAAATACGGCCATTTATGCGACATATTTTGATACTCGCAACGAAATCAAAACCTATAGGGTACTTCCCGTTGACCTAGAATAATGAAATTTTGCAAGAAGCAAGGTCTCAACAGCACAAGTAAAGGAAAAAGTCCGAAAAATGTTAATTTGTAAATTTGTGATAAATTTACAAATTAACATTTTTCGGACTACCTAATATCTTATACGTTTTTCCGTGCAATTTTCCCAATTTTTCTCTTCATAAGAACCTTCCTCGGACTTCAAAGAATATTTAAAAAAAAATTGATCTGTCGCGAGTTTTGCACTGCCACAATAAAAATGTGTTAAATAATTTAATATTATTTACTACTTCGCCAACTGATTTCATTTATCATTCTTAAAAAATTGCGACAACCTTAAATTTTGACACTTTCCATGTCAAATACTTGGTTTAAAATATTGAAATCACAGAAACTAACGAAAACCTGACTCATGAATGAACACGAAATGAAATGAATGAATGAAATTGTCCAATTATGGTCACAAGTTATGATCACGCCATCTACCGCCAGCTTTGCCCGACTTTCCCCATTCTCCATACCATAATACATATTGTTTTCCATCAAATGTAAAAATTAACTGTTCAATTAAATTAATTCTCCTATTCAATATGTTTAACACCGTTGGATATTCAAAAAGAAGCGAAAGTGATTGATATTTTATTTCCACCGAGGTCTAAGGAAAAAAAATACAAACTCGATTTTCTCGTGACACTAAAATCAAAATAGTTCGTTCGAACCTTCTTCGTCGTCCGTGACACCTTATTTGCAGTGGTACAAAAATATCAAGCACTTCGTCTCGATGTGTTGATGTAAAAACAGACAGCCTTTTTAACCGACTTCAAAAAAAGGAGGAGGTTCTCAATTCGGTTGTATTTTTTTTTGTATGTTTTTTACCTCAGTACTCCGTCATTTATGAACCGATTCGGAAAATATTTTTTTTTATTTGAAAGGGTATACTTCCACTTTGGTCCCATTTTATCAAAATCCAGTTCTGATGATGGGATCCATGAGGAATCGAGGGAACTCCTCAAATATTATAGGCATACATATAGCGATTTTCGTATTTTCATCAACAAATCAAGCGTTTGCATTCAGAAAGTATCATCTGATGAAGTGGAACTGATGAAGAAGACCACAGATGGCCACGGGAACTCCTCAACGATGATAAGTATTTCACGGGTGGCGATAAGATATCTCGATTAAAATAGTTAAGCGACTATGACGAAGCTTTAAATAAATGATTCTGATGAAAATGGTACCATCGAACCGATCTGATGAAGAAGGCGGAAGGTAAGCATCGGAACTCAGTAATAAAACAATGTATCCTAGCCGTGTTTGGGCTTATTGGAACTGTCATGAGGTGCACTCTGACTATAAATGATTTAATGGTACAACTTGAATCTATTTTGCAGAGTGGTATTCAGATTTGTGTAGGTACCACACTAAAAAGTAAAAAATAAAAACATTACAAAAAAAAAAAACAACCGACTCCCAAAAAAACACTACAAAGTGAAAAATAACTTTAATTTCGGAAGTCGGTGGCAAAAAGAAAACGAAAGTAAATAAAAAACCAAAGACACCGACTTCCGAAATTAAAGTTTTTTTGCCTTTATTCCCATCTGCCCCCTTTGAGCTTGCCACCGGGGTGGTGGCTGGCACTAACTGTGGTCAATGGTACTTATTTAGTTTCATAAGCCCCCTTCATAATTACAGTAAGGTGGTCGATTATAGTAAGGTGGTCGATTATAGTAAGGTGGTCGATTATAGTAAGGTGGTCGATTATAGTAAGGTGGTCGATTATAGTAAGGTGGTCGATTACAGTAAGGTGGTCGATTATAGTAAGGTGGTCGATTATAGTAAGGTGGTCGATTATAGTAAGGTGGTCGATTATAGTAAGGTGGTCGATTATAGTAAGGTGGTCGATTATAGTAAGGTGGTCGATTATAGTAAGGTGGTCGATTATAGTAAGGTGGTCGATTCTCATTACGTACTGGACATATGCAACCAGTAGAGAAAGCAAGCAGGTGTAGCGACTTGAATATTTAAATTATAAGTAGGTTGGTCTAGTGGCCACATGCGCTACTGCTATGCCGCCAGCCTTTTGGGCACATTTCCCACTGACGGCGATGTGGACGAATTTTTTGATGCCCTATGAGCTCTTCCCCTTTTGATATAATTGATTTACTTATTTACAAAAATCAATCTTTAGTCGATTGTGCAATAATCGATATATCGTAGGTACTTATTATATAAATACTACCCACCATTATTATTACCTTACTTCTCGTTTGCGCTTTGATCAAGACGGACGTATAACTTCCTAGTGATTTTTAATTGGCTAATAATAATCTATAGGTACATTTTAAAAAGCCGTTTTATTGAAGAGAAAAAACTCGTTTTATTGGAGAGTTAGAACCTAGATTTCCAACAGGTCCCACAAAACGCCCGCCCTTCACCACTTCCTAGTGCTTAGCTGGGAAGAAGAAGGCAAATTTCGAAACCTCGTTATCTCCGTCAACATAAAACTACGCCTTCCAAACTTCTGACACGACATAGCGCGACATAATATTTGCCTTTTGCAAAGTTTTTATCTGAAATGGTATACTCCTCCTCTTTTGTGTAATTTTTAATTTGATACCTGAGATACAGGTTTAAATCCTAGTTCAGGTTGATCCCATTATTTTAGACCTACCACTTTAGTATAAAGCTTAGTATTGTTGTGTATTGTTGTATATATGTAGTTTATCAGCCATCTCGTTACCATAACCATGGACCTAATATACTATACAGGGTGTTCGGCGCATGGACCGACACAATTTTTTGGGGGATTGGGGGGGTCATTTGCTAGGTTTCACCTAAAGACCTCCATGTCCTAAGTGTGACGGTAATTGAGATATGTTTTTTTTTGTTCTTTCTTTGAATTACCCAAAATCTCGCCTTTGAATCGATATATTTTTTTTGTTTATGGTTGCAATAGAACAAAATAAATTTATAATAGTCTGCAATGTATTTTTATTCTAAATAAATTATTATTTGATGTAATTGATCAGTAGAAAATGACTTATGTGCTTCCAAAGTCTTAAAAATGTTTAAATGTATGAAAAATTACTACTCTTAAATTCATTTTTTTTTTTTTAAATGGAGCCATTTTGACCTTATTTTTATCTCAAAAAGTTCTTTAGCTTGTACCCTTTCTAAGGGTATGCTACACGCTATGAAAAACAATTCAAATGTAGTCAAAATACTAGTTAGAGAGTCAGTTATGGAGTGTTTTAAGAAAAGACTTATTACGGTAATTATATTTTTTTATTTTATTTCGAATAATAATACATTGTAGACTATAATAAAAATTATTTTATTCTTTTACAACCATAAACAAAAAAAATATATCGATTCAAAGGCGAGATTTTGGGTAATTCAAAGAAAGAACCAAAAAAAACATATCTCAATTACCGTCACACTTAGGATATGGAGGTCTTTAGGTGAAACCTAGCAAATGACCCCCCCAATACCCCAAAAAATTGTGTCGGTCCATGCGCCGAACACCCTGTATAAACAGGACTGAGCTCTCCAAAAATCGTATCATACAAAAATTAACCTTAAGTATTTCACTTTAGGTTTACTTTTTTAACTTAAATAAACTATTTAAATAAATAAATAATAATAAATAGATAGTTAGATAACACATTTATTCGGTACACACAAAAGACAGCACGACATACAGAAGTACCTACAATTAAATTATTTAAATTTACATGAATTTAAATTAAAAATTAAAACCAAGGTGCCAAAATACAAAGGTGCAAACATACATAAAATATGGAAATAAAATTGGCACTATGACATAATATGTACTTCAAATAAAGAATATACACAGTGCGGTGTGCGTCTCAAGGTTGCACCAAATGGGAGTCCAGCTCAACATGTGTCAGGCAAGTATACCTGACGCTGATATTCTGATGGATCCCTGCAGTGACGTACGGTAACAGACAGACAGGCTAACAGACCGACAGACAGAGTTACTTTCGAATTTATTATATTAGTATGGTTATGTTAATAACCTACAATATTTTGCATGGCACGTTAGCTGCGCTGACGGATCATCTTTAGGAGTTACGTAGAGATGCGACAAAAGTCGATGACCATTACGGAATTTTGATTGATTGTACCATATTTTGGATTTACTGCTTGATATCGAATGTCATGTGCCCAATTAACAGGTCAGAAATGAGAATACAGCTGTACTTTAGTAATGCACGTTTATTTCACTGTTTATACAAGATTTAAATTTCGTTTCATTCAGTTGGAGTACCTATGTGTCAGCCTCTGTTTACCTGCGACATGCCATTTATAAATAAATACCTATAATAAAAAAGTAATTAAAAAACCTAAAAAACTCGAATGCGGTAAAAGGAGAATGGGCGCTTTTGTATGGGCTCCGTCCCCAGACTGTTTCAAGACTGTATCAAATTGAGCGATACGTCATTTTAAAGCTTATTAGAATGGCTTTATTTTATTTTATGACACCAACCATCGCACTCTTGCAGGAGAAGACCTACGAATGATTACATTTTTTTTTCAAAAAAATGTGATTTACGCTTATTTTACCATCGTCCACCTCTTTTGTCTTGCAGATATCCTGGGGTATGCCTATCTATTCAAAGTGCGATGGAGCGAGATATGATCGAAGTCTTAACATATGTGTCCTCGAGGTTATGACAGTTAGCTTATGCCATCAACAACGAAACTCGTGCAAAGAAGATACTATGAATCTTTTTTTTTCTTAATATCATTATGTTTAGCCGAGCCTACAACGTCCTGCCTGTTCAATTAAATAATGCTTTTAGGATGCTGTTGGGACTGCCGTGGCGTTGTAGAGCTGCGGGCATGTTCGCAGAGGCTCGCACAGATGGATTCCATGCCATTATGCGAAAAAAAGCGGCCTCCTTACTGCAGCATCTGCATGGTAGTAACAACAGCATTCTAAAAATGATCGCTGCCAGAGCGGATTGTCCCTTTCAGAGACACTGGGTGGGGACAGTCCTAGGTTTGAGTTAACAATAATAATAATAATTAATTAGTTACTGTTTGAAACTAACAATACTAACCTAGTACATAAGCATTATTGTTACTAACATCAAAATACTAACATATTTATGGACCTAGTCTGAATTAAAGTTTTATTTAATTTTTTAATTTTATAGACAGTTTTTTGTATATACCTATTACTTTATATAGCGTTCTTTGCGATGCAGCTACTAATCTTGTGTTGCGCGTTTATCGCCACACCTGCACACTTGACTTTTTAACTTTTCCCTACCTCCGTATCTCTACGTTGACGTCATGGTGGGGCTTGCGCGCTCCGAACTCTAAGTCTGTGCCGGTAGAATTTACTTTGCCGAAACAGGTCTAGGGTGAGGAGCCAGACCAAGAGAGATACAAAAAACCGCAGGGCAGCGTGTGGCGAGCTGTTGGAAAGTAGCGACCCCACGGACCCTATCTCCCGGGAGAAGTCTTGTTCCTCACCTCTGGCTTGCCTTTATTGACCGGCTGGAGTGAACACAGACGGAAACAGAGCTCCCACCTCATTCTTGCCTTTATTGGTCGGCTTGAGTGGAGATTTGCAAGAGCAAACGTGCTCGGAAGAAGGAAGTATTCCAGTAAGTGCTTGTAGGGATCTTGACTTGACCATCTTCCGGGCTCTGGGATTGTTCTGAGAGCCGTGGAATACCTCTCCACTCCTCAAGTACCTCAGGACATGTTGCCCCCTTGTCGCTACGTCACTATGTGCTAGCGACAGTTTCCGGGGGCCCATTATTGAGTGTGCAAGTCACCCCCTGCCATTTCATCTGTGTATTGTATAAAACACATTGGTCAGGCAGGGGCCATAGTCTTTCCATAGTTCTAGGTAACCATTCCACAGCCACCCAAACCCAAAGCCCAATATATTTTGTTTCCATGTTCTGCAATAGTCCTGCACAAACCAGGGGATGTCCTTGGGTGCACTAAACTTACATAGTGCATACAGGGATAATCGTCGGTTGGTGTCTCCTCATAATTTAAAATTGTCTAAGGGGCGTCTGCAAGTTGACTTTGGCCCCTCGTACACGTTCCATCACAACACAACGTATCCAATACCTTTGCAACCATTCAAGCTAGCCAAAATCAAAGTAAAAGCAGAGGAGTCAAGTCCATTTAGCGTGCCGAAGTCAAAATATACAGTGTCGAACCGATGAAGGAGGAAATGATGCATGCGACGTGCGTATCGTAGGGCAATATAAATTAACCGAACTATCATTACAATACAAAACATTGACAGCTGACAGAATGAAAAAATAAAATCACAGACCAAACACTGCTAGTATTGTCATATATCAAAGTGTATCAAAGTGAGAGGAATTTCGTAATGAACAAAAATAAAGCATGGCATTTGAAAATACTACCTCAAACTTAGTTTGGGGTCTACCCCAACCGTACCCAACCGTATTGCTCCTCAAACCCTCTAGGGTTTGAGAAGCAATACGGTTTAAAAAGGTTTGGTTAAAAAAGTACGCCTGGACACTTAAGCGGTTAAGTGAAAAAAACGAGTACAATACAATAGTCAGCTGTAAAAAAATTGTTCATTGTCTTTATCCCTCTCGCCTCCATAATTGTTATCTCGTTCGGGTTCACCCGCCCTCTGACGTTCTTCACCCTAGGATGCGATGACGCCTCTAGCATTTTGTGCACATGATTATACTTGCTACGTTACTGTAGAAGCTAGAAATAATATTTACAAAAAATAAAATTAAAATTATTCATGGTTCCTTCCCTGCACGAGTTTCGTTGTTGGTGTCATACAATAAAATAAAGCTATTGTTATGACCTTTAAAATGACGTATATCACATCTTGATACACCACTGGGGACGGACCCGCCCATTCTCCTTTAAGTTAAAGAAAACTGAAAAGCTATAAACAAGCCCATTTTAAATTAAATTAAATTTGGAAGCAGGCGGACCCGTTTGTGTATGAAAATATAAAAAATGGAATGGGTCCCGCCCGCTTCCAAAAATCTAATTTAAAATGGGTTTGTTTTTAGCTTTTCAGTTTTCTTTAACTTAACTATTACCGCTGTCGGGTTTTTAGGTTTTTTAATTACTTTTTTTATTTCCAGCTTTTTAGTTTACAAATGCGAAAAATTTAGTTCTTTCGCAGACGATTTAGTTCTTGCTAGGAGTTTTGAGGGTTATTTTGATTTCCATTTTCTTTTCGTGTTTTTTACGATTTGTCACTTCGAATTGCTTTTAACCATATAAGTTGTATATATTTTTGTAATCACCTTTTAAAACCCTTCAATTAGATACCCCACTCGATGGTATTAGACGAAAAAAAAATTTTGAACTCCGCAATATGGCACCCCAAATCCGCCATTTTACTTTGTTTTTGACTTTAATGTAGCCAGTGACACTCGCGCTACCAAGAAAAACCTAAAGACGTATAATTCATCCAAATCCGTTTATTCGTTTAGGAGTTACGAGGGAACAAAGAAACGGACATACATACATACATACTTACATACAGGTCAAATACATAACCCTCCTTTTGGGCTTCGCCGCAGTCGGGTAAAAACAGAGCGACCCTTTTTTGCTCGAGAGCCATCGGACCGTCAACATCGTCATTGTGAAATGATGACCTACATTTATTTTTCCCTAATATCGTGTGAACTTCATTTGTTTTTTGCTAATTGCTTGATTTTTTAAATTGATAACGAAGCTGTGAGATTTTTTTTTTTTTTAATTGTTTGCCATCTGTCCAAGTCCCCTTTTGCAAGGACTAATATTTCCTTCGTTTCCTCGGTGGACTGTAGTTTGATTGCTGATTGAAACGACTATTTGCTGTTAATACTCTTTATATTCCACACACAACACACGTTAGGTAGCTAGCGGAAGCCACAGTGACCGACTTCTTACATGTCATCTAACATAGACTAAAAATACTTAAACTATGTGTTGCCATAAACATACTGCCGCCTCAGGCAGATAAAATTAAATATGGAAATTTAAACAATTACCTATTTTCTTAACAACGGAACTGTGTACATTAAGTTTAATTAACAAACAAGTCAACTAAAATTGATAATAATAGTACCATAAATTAGCAATACGAAAATGTTTAACAAAACACAAGTTTTTTATTAAAGTAGATAAGCTATAAATTTCGTTCAATACAATGAATAAGTTGAAACTTTGTATCACCATAGATGTAACAAACAAAAAACAATAGTGTGCGTGGGGCAGGCATTACCAGTGCCACAATGACAGCGCTCATTTGACATTGACAGCTTTCACTTCAAACTATGACATTGTGTCATTAATATAAACATTCCTAACCTCACATATTAATATTAGACATATTAGTCAAATAACATGGAAATACGGAATGTTACTATAACAAACAGACCACTATCAAACAAAGGTCAATCAATTAATTAATACTGTAGCTAAACAGCGTGAGTAATGAAACATTTGTAAGTAAGTTATAGGAAACTACGGAACTTATACTTTGTGACCAACATTTGAGTTGATAATGCTTTGTGTACATTCAAACTATTATACCATAATCAAAGTTCATACTAGCAAACTTTGGTATGTTACAATATTAGGCTAAACAATAGTGAAGTGTGCCACTGACACATTTAAAGTGTTATAACCAAAGTTTATACAGCCAAACATTGGTATAATTACATTAAGTAACAACACAAAACTTAAGGGTAGAAAGTAATGAATTCCATTCTGCAATAATAAATATCACTCTCATTGAGCCTACAATGGAACCATTACCTCGCCAGTGAAACATAGTTGTAAATTATGCATCAAAATTCTTAATAACTAAGATTATCATAATATTATGATAATAATGCGTTTGTGCACACATTGTTAAGGTACATATATGGACAAAACAAAAGTTAAGGGTAGCAGCAATGATTTTCGCTCTGCTATAATCAAAAATACACCCCGTAGAGTCCACAACCAAAACCATTGCAGCGCCAATTAAAACATTACACTGTGTTAAACAATGAGCATGTATGCAGGATCGTACAAACGGTACCACACTCTAGTGGCAAGACACAGATACTCGACAAACAATTATAGTATTGTTAGGTAGGTATCCTATACTATGTATACTATAATAACAGGTACATATTCTATAATATATAACTATTGACCAAGTAACTAGCTTCTATAACTATGAATAAAAATAGAACTCTCATGCAGGTATACAGCTTAAATTAACATAAAGTTCCTGATTAGAAATTTACTTTTCAATAGGTAATACACTTATGCTTTGCAATGACCTAGTATATAATTTACCATTAGCCGTTTTTAGCTGCAAGGCTCGAACCTTGCCGTCATTTCCAGGAAATACATTCACTACACGTGCCATGGGCCACGCCAAAGGAGGAGCATTTGCTTCTCTTAAAAGTACAAGTGCACCTACAGTTACATTGGGCATAGATTGACACCATTTATTTCTATTTTGTAAAGTATTTAAGTAATATTTATACCAAGCTTTCCAAAATCTTTGTTGTAATTGTACGCATTGTTGCCAGAACCCCAGTCTATTTGTATTGGTTTCAGAAATATCTATTTCAGGGTACATAGTAAGGGCTGTACCTATAAGAAAGTGGCCTGGAGTCAGGTAACAGTAATCATTTATATCTTCAGAGAGAGGTAAAATAGGGCGCGAATTAAGCACGGCCTCTATCTGACATAAAACAGTGTGTAATTGCTCATAAGTTAATGCAGCATCCAATACAATTCTTTTCAAATGGTACTTCATACTTTTCACAGCCGCTTCTGCAAGCCCTGCGAATACCGGAGCATAACTAGGCGTAAAATGAAACTTAATGCCTTCTTTCGCGGCATAAGCTTGTACAAGCGTCTGGTGATCAGCAGAACTATTAAGCTTGTACAGCTCAGCTAGTTGGTTCCTTGCCCCACGAAAACTACCACCGTTATCGCAAAATACGTCGCTGGGCAAGCCACGCCTACTTATGAACCTTTTGAAAGACGCCAGAAATGCATCAGTTGACAGATCTGAAGTCAACTCTAAGTGAATTGCCTTCGTGACAAAGCATACATATATGCATACATAACCTTTACCGACTATAGCTCTCCTTACACGCGAATTCTTGACTTGGATTGGCCCAGCGAAGTCCATGCCTACTTTTTGAAATGGTCTGCATGATGTCACGCGGTGCTGAGGCAAGGATCCCATTAACTGCTTCGCTGCACTAGCTTTCAGCCTAAAACAAACCAAGCATTTATGAGTAACTTTTTTGACTTGTCGCATGCCATTAATTAGCCAGTATTTTTGATTTAAGTTAGCCAGGAGTGACTTAGGTCCAGCATGTAACAACCTAACATGCTCACTCTGTATGATAAGTTCAGTTATTCGAGATTCTCGAGGTAGAATGATAGGATGTTTTTGTGCAATTGGTATATCTGAATTGGCTAAACGACCCCCTACCCTGATCAGGCCATCTGTATCCATGAATGGATGTAGGGCGCGTAGTGGCCCTCGCACTGAGTTACCTTTCCGCAACGAGCCTATCTCTTCACAATAATGTATTGATTGCTCATGTTTAATTATTGAATGCAATGCATGTTGTAGATCATTAGGACTAAGAATGCCTTTAAGTTTTGTATCATCTTTTAAGTTTCGACAAAACCTTTGCACATATGCAATTACCCTCGTCATCTTTCCTATCTCTGAATATTTATTTATGATTTGAAATATAATATCATGTTGTATACCTGCTGTCAACACAACTTTAGCCGGAGGAGTAGACGCTGATTTCACCTTCATTTCAGGTAAGTTTTCTGGTACGACAATTTTTTCAGTATCAAAGTTGTACCTGGATTGAAGAAACTTCGGCCCCTCCCACCAGAGGGCGCAGGTCGGAAGCTCTTGAGGGCTTATACCCCTACTAATCAAATCAGCTGGGTTCTCTGCGGATGGCACATACAGCCAGCGCCATCTATTGGTTTTTTGCTGAATTACCCGCACTCTGTTCGATACATAAGCTTGTACTTTAGTGAGTTCTGTTTGGATCCAAGCTAAAGTTATTTTGGAGTCGGTAAATAGGTACACATCATCTATCTGAATATTTTTATGTAAAGTATCATATACTCGCTCTATTAAGATGGATAAAAGCAACGCAGCATTAAGCTCCAGCCTGGGTATCGTTAATGCATTCGCACGTGGGTTTACTCGCGACTTCGAACAGAGGAGGGATAATTTAGCCTTACCTGTTTTGTCGACCACACGTAGGTATATGCAGCACCCGTACCCCGTCGTACTAGACGCGTCCGCGAAGCCAATCAGCTGGACTGCTGCTGCGCCGTTGGTAGAGATGTGCCTGTCTAAATTGATAGGCTGCATGGCAGCTAAGCTTTCAGCAAATTGAAGCCACTCTTTGAGTAGCTCAATAGGCATATGTTCATCCCATCCTATATTATGTGACCATATTTTTTGAATGATACTTTTGGCCTTTATTACAATCGGACTAGCAAAACCCATGGGATCATAAAACTTTGATATATAGCTAAGAACCCCCCTTTTAGTCCTTATATTTTCATCAAATGGTTCTGGGCTGTCTATTTTAAAACAATCCTTTTGAACATCTAGTGTAAGCCCCAATGCTTTCATATTATAGCTACCCTTTTGCAGATCAAGCTCGCTAAATTGCTGTTCAACCTCCGGTATGTCAGAGAGAACAGAAGGTGTGTTCGAAGCCCACTTATGCAAACTAAAGCTGCCATAACTTAACATTTCACATAACTGCCGTTTAGCTTCAAGCAATTTGTGCATATCAGAACATGAATAAATCACATCATCGACATACATACAATTTTTAATTATAAACGATGCTAGCGGTAACTCATGCTCATGCCTTTGTGCAAGCTCAAGTAAACAGCACGTTGCCAAATAGCTTGAAGACTTTACACCATAAGTGACGGTGTCAAGACGCATGCATTTTATAGCCTGACTAGTATTGTCACGCCATAGAATGTTCTGGAGTGAAGTGTGCTCCGGATTCACACGTATATTGCGGAACATTTTCTTAATATCTGAGCTCAAAGTGAATTCTCCCAATCGAAATAACAAAACAATATCAAATAATTCCTTTTGTACTGTGGGCCCATTCAATAAAATATCGTTCAATGAAATCTTTTTACTAGTTTTCATAGAAGCATCATATACAACCCTAGTACGAGTGCTTTTGCTTTGCTCATTTATAACTGCATGATGCGGCATAAAATAAATAGGATCTTCATTGAAATTGTAAGAGCCAATATCGACAAAGTGCCCATGACCGAGCTCTATGTACTCATCTATGAACTTTTGATAATCAGTAAGTAAATTAATGTTACTTTGCAGTCTTTTTTCCAGACTGAGAAACCTGTGCAAAGCTAGGTCAAATGAATTCCCTAGAGTCTCATTTATTTTGCAGGTTTCTAACTTCAAAGGCAAGTCAACAGTGAATTTTTTATTTTCAAGTTTTACTGACTTTAGAAAGATATTTTCAGCTAATTTTTGCTCTGAATCCCTTTCTACTAGTAACTCCGGAACGCTCTCCACCTCCCAAAGTTTCTTTACACTGTCACTTACATCTGTTTCACACTTTATACAAATTAGAGATACAACCTGATTTTTTATGATGCTAGATGCCAATGCTCCGGCAATGACATGGCCAAACTTCGTATTTATGATGCCTGCTACTGAAGATTGCTGCTGGTCACCTAGATCACTGCATGCATGTAAGCGCTGAGTTTCCTCAAGCGGCAGGAGGACCTGGAAAAAGATATCAGCACCTATTAGCATATTTATTTCCGAAGGTTGGTTAAATGTTGTATCTGCCAAAGTGACACCAGCAGGTATTTTTATGCCCTCTAAGCTGACTGGTGATTGAGGCAAGTTACACGTGACTTTATCAACTACATGACAGTTAACTATAGTGTTAAATTGGGATGTCAAAGAATGTATTTTCAATGGAATACAATAGCTGACTTTGTTCTGGCTCTCTGTCACACCAATGAGGTTAATATCCTTTCGCTTAGGAGTGTATCCTAAGACCTCCACTGCCTTTGTAGTGATCAGCGATACCTGAGAACCTGAGTCCAATATGCACTTTATATGCACTTCTCGTCCATCTTTTGCAAACACCTTTACTCGTGCTGTAGGAATTAAAATATTATTAGCAGGGTCTCCTGACAGGAGGACCACTGGTCCCGGACCACTTTCTTCATCGAGATGCAGCAGCGTGTGATGCGCTTTCTTACATTGGCCACACCTAAAGTGGTATTTGCATTTGCCGGGGTGTGAATTTAAACATGTTTTACATAAACTTTTTTCTTTTGCAAAGGAGACTCTCTCTTTGTTAGACTGTAATTTAAATTTTGGACATGAGTATAATTTATGATCGGGACACTTACAGTATGAGCACTCCATCGTTGTCTTGGCTGTTGCTGCTAGAGCTACCTTACTCTTGGCTGGCGGCATGGTTGAACCTCGCTTTCCAGTTTCTGCTGCAGCCCGGCTATCCGTGTTCTCCAGAGCTAGAGCACGCCTGTCTATATATGCTAAAAATTCCTCAATCGTAGGATCCTGCTCTTGGTCTCGCTCCAGCTGATAGGACCGGGAGCTGTAGAGGTCCAGCTTGCGCACCAAGATGCCCAGCAGAATAGGGTCCCAAGCATCCACCTCTGCGTTCAGGTTGCGCAGAGCGCTCAACGTCTGCCTCACTATGGAAACAAAATTCCTAATCTCATTAGCATTAGGGAACTTGGTAAGCTTGTCCAAGTCAAGGAGAGTGTTTACATGCTCATTTACAATCTTATATTTGTTATAAAATCGCTTGTCTAACAATTGCAAGGCATTGTCATAACTTTCACTGACAAGAGTAAGATTACTAATTAATTCGTAAGGTGGGCCCTGGAGGAATGATCGCAGGTAATAGAGTTTTTGGACGTTATCCAAGGATGGATCGTTGTGGATTACAGATTTGAATATCTCTCTAAAGTTTACGTATTCGGAATATTTACCTGTAAAATTAGGTATATTAATATGAGGTAATCTAGTTCTAGAAACGACACTGTTACCCGACTCCGAGGTTTTCCCTTCCTTGATTGCACTTTTTGACTTTATATTTTCATTTAAAAGAGTCAAACAATGGAAATATTTGTTTTCAATTTCCCCTACATTTTCGCTATCTGAAGAATCTAATGTTAAGATATCTTTGTTATAATTTTCGTACTCAACAAAAGCGGCCACTAATCTATCCCTCTTGGTTATCAGCGCTTCAACTGAGCTTATACTTAATTCGTTCGACTCAGCTACAAAACAATGTAATCTGGTGATTGTACCTTTTGAGTATCCCCTGCCCACACGCCACCTTTTTAACACATCCTCCATAATAACAGCCTAAACTGACACAACACTGGTTAAATTACTGCTGAAAATTATACAAGATTGCATGTAAATTAAAGAGAATTTCAGTTCAGCCAGTCAGACTCGGATGTTTGCAGTTGCACGTAGAAAATGGCGGACGGAGTACTGAAGAAACCAGCCAGACGCTATAGTGCGCGCCACGATTCACGATAGCTCCACGTCGCTCACCAGTCGTACCAACTTAACCGCACCTTCGCACCAATGAGAGCGAACCGATGACTCATTGACAGGAGCTCGCTGTGTTGCAATTGGTCGAATCGAATTTCCCGCACGCAAATATTAGCGCGCCTTGATGCTTGGACGCAGCGTCGGTGTTTATAGAAGCAAAATGAGGAAGTTGCGTCGTTGTATGAAGCCCGTGATTTGGTAAGGCATGGGTGTCGTACCTGTTTGCCTTTCACCCTCACTCGAAAATAAATTTGCTATTCTTGATATCCTTCCCGCATTCACCGATATGCAATCCAAAAATGGTCGATAGACAATGATTTATAAGTCAATGTCGATAGATTTTGCTTTCTTCTTTGTAGGTATTAATGGAACTTATTGAATATAAACTGTAAGTATGTCGGATTCCTGAAGCACGGATCTTACTTTTCTCCTCGCAGCAATCGATACCTGATAATATCGCAGGTATATGCTGAATATCCGTATGCTCGGCCTTCGCCGCCCCTGTTGCGTCGCGTTGCAAGGTGCTCACCACGTTGTTGGATGCTCTGTACTCGCAGCGCAGCGATGAGTATTCTTGCCGCAAATTGTTGACGGATCGTATGGACCAATGTCCAAGTCCCCTTTTGCAAGGACTAATATTTCCTTCGTTTCCTCGGTGGACTGTAGTTTGATTGCTGATTGAAACGACTATTTGCTGTTAATACTCTTTATATTCCACACACAACACACGTTAGGTAGCTAGCGGAAGCCACAGTGACCGACTTCTTACATGTCATCTAACATAGACTAAAAATACTTAAACTATGTGTTGCCATAAACACCATCTAGTTTGCAAGAATAATACATATATGTATTATTATTTCGACTTAAGAGTAGAAGTATCTATAGATTCTTTTTTACATTCATTCTTTAAATATGTACTGCTGTTGAGGTGTACCTACTAAAATTAAATAAATAAAAAGATAAATAATAAGATATCGGCCATAATCGGCTGTCATTCGTAGATCTTTGACAGTCTTGTACACAGGATGTTTTTAAGCAGTGCGCAAATTGTCACAGGGTTTCTACCCATGAATATGAACAACTTTTACTATGGGACCAAACTTGAAATCGCGAAAAAAAATATCTTTATATACCGAGACCCCTCCGTGCCTCGGAAAGCCCGGCTGTCATTCGTGGATCTTTGACAGTCGTTACGGGTTGTCAGAAACCCGAAAGTCTGACAAACAGTCTTACCAAGGGGTATCGTATTACCCAGTAACTGGGTTGTGGAGGTCAGATAGGCAGTCGCTCCATGTAAAATACTGATATTCAGCTGCATCCGTTTGACAATTGTACGCCCATGTGGTAGAATGTGATGAGACAATTTAATTATGTTAACTTAAGACCATGTAAAAAAAAAAAGAAATAATAATAATAATAATATTTTTTTTTCTTAAA
This sequence comes from Cosmia trapezina, assembly GCA_905163495.3. Classification (NCBI taxonomy): domain Eukaryota; kingdom Metazoa; phylum Arthropoda; class Insecta; order Lepidoptera; family Noctuidae; genus Cosmia; species Cosmia trapezina. The sequence goes on from LR991047.1 coordinate 1,834,289, forward strand.
AACGAAACGTCCTGTCGGTGAACCGTCCAAAGGAGAAACGACTGTCGGCGAAAGCGGGCAGAATCGCATAACTCAGCTATAGATATATCTACCGATGAAAATCTGACAGCATAATAAATTTATTAAGAAACAGAAACAAGGAAACAGATTTCTAAGTAACAGGATGAAAAAAAAAACGGCCAAGTGCGAGTCGGACTCGCGCACGAAGGGTTCCGTACCATTATCTACAAAAACGGCAAAAAAATCACGTTTGTTGTATGGGAGTCCTCTTAAATACTTATTTTATTCTGTTTTTTTTTTTGTATTTGTTGTTATAGCGGCAACAGAAATACATCATCTGTGAAAATTTCAGCTGTCTAACTATCACGGTTCATAAGGTACAGCCTGGTGACAGTCGGATAGACGGACGGACAGCGGAGTCTTAGCCATATATAGGGTCCGTTTTACCCTTCGGGTACGGAACTCTAAAAACTTTAAACAAAAAACAGTAGGTATAATTATTATTGTAAGACTCAAAAAAACATACTAATTATAACTGCCAAATTGCTACATAATGCATAAGCATCTGCATTCAGATACCTAATCTTGTGATAAAATTAGATTGTTCTCTGCTTACTTATAATACCTGACCCCGGATCCCTGTTATGTGACCTTGGCCACAGATTACTTAACAGTGGCTCAGTATTCTAATTCGCTAATGACGTTAAACAATTGGCATAATACCTACTTTTTAAATATACATGACATCAGAAGGCCAATTCTCGTACTTAAAAAACGTTCACATGCCAGAAAAATTGCCGCAAAAGTTCCAAAATATCATAAATGGTATTCTACTAAACCAAAAAGCTACGTCAAACGTGACGTTTCATGCAAAGAGATTGCAACTAGATTAGAAAATAAGAAATGTATTAGAACGGTATTCTACTAAAGTTTCGACTTGACAAAGGAAATATAATTGGCATTCCCGTAAATATAACAACGTCAATACAAATTATTCGTACACTGATTTGTGACGTAAAATTTTAGCTTCTGCAGTTCCATAATTCTAATTTTATTTTGATTTTATCCTTGAAATCCAAGATTCACGAAGTAAAAACTTATCCACCAACACTGTTGTAAATAATTTTCGGCCCGTGTAGTGAAATAATACAAAACGAGTGGGTTCGGCCTGTGGGGTAGTTTTCATTCCTCGAACAGCGTGCAGTCGACGAATCGGCGGCAGAATTTAGTAAAGAACACAGCAGCAGCTGTTGTCAGCCGCTTTTTATAATATTGTCAGATAGCGGATAGCTAGGGCTCCGCGTAGGACCTGGGGAGTGTATTATAATTTTATTTCTGATTTAATATAGCGGGCTTCAGCCCCATTTCTTCAGTACACTACTGTCTTTTATTATAAAGTAGTTAGCCTCCCGCTGTGAGGTTCGAGCCCTCACATTTGGCGTTTTTATAAAATCACCTTTGAACGTGTGATACTTGGATGACGGTATCTTGGGTGGCAAACCTGAGGATGTGGAACAAGACATCCGCACATTAATTCCTCGTCTCAGGGAGCTGGGCCTCGAGGTAAACTAATCTAAATGTGAGTTTTTCCCTGTGGCCCTGAGGCTGAGCCAGGGTTCTCGCACTTTTCTTCCTTTCTTCCGGGTCTCACTATGCTTTCACCTATTTCTGTCGGTCTCTTGGGTGCCCCGATCTTCCCTGTTGCGGTCCCTGAGGCTCTAGAGGATCGCAAGCGTAACCTTCTCGACGCCCACAAAAGGCTCAAGAATCTTTCTGCCCACGTCGCTTTGATACTTTTGCGCATGTGTTTCGCGGTACCGAAATTGACATACTTTTTGCGGACTGCCCCGACGTGGTGGTTCCTACAGTCTCTCTCATCTTTCGACGAAGCTCTTAAGGAGACGATAGCGAGTATTTTGAACGTTTCGCTGAACGAAGCTCAATGGGCACAAGCGGCTTTGCCGATCCGGCATGGAGGTCTGGGGGTTCGTCGCGCACAGGATGTCGGCTTGCCGGCCTTCTTAGCGTCTGCGCATGGGGTTACCGACTTGGTCGCTCGCATTCTTTCTCTTGATGGCGAACAAGTCAGTATCCCTTTCGCAGCGGACGCTCTGGCGGCCTGATCAGGCCATTGACCTGGCAATATCACCCCGAAAGAACCTCAAGTGCAGCGCTCTTGGGATGATGTAGGAGCCAAGGCAGTTCTGGCCGGCCTTATAGATCGGGCGGAGGGGGTTGAATTGGCGCGCTTAAAGGCAGTGTCACGGTCAGAATCAGGAGCGTGGTTGCAAGCGCTTCCGTCACCTCTCCTGGGCACTTTACTTGACGGCGACTCTTTGCGGGTGGCGGTGGCTCTCTGCCTGGGCTGCGATGTCTGTGAACCACATATATGCATCTGCGGGTCCAGAGTGGAGGCCAACGGCCACCACGCGTTAAGTTGCTGTCGTTGCTCAGGGAGGTTTCCGCGGCACCATGCTCTCAACGACATTGTCCGGAGGGCGCTGGTTGGCGCCAATATCCCTTGTGTCCTGGAGCCACCGGATCTCTGTCACTTGGATGGCAAAAGACCGGATGGCCTGACGTTAGTACCCTGGCAAAAGGGTAAGTGCCTACTTTGGGACGCAACGTGTGTTAGCACGTTCGCCGCCAGCCATCTCCCTCGCACTGTCGGGTCACCCGGTGCCGCGGCTGAATCAGCTGCTCTCAAAAAGCGAGCCAAATATGCGGCCTTAGAGCCAAAGTACTATTTTGTCCCACTGGCAGTGGAAACCACTGGTTGCTGGGGGTCCGACGCGATCAAATTTGTGGCGGAGATCGGCCGTCGACTTAGAGAGAGAGGCGGTGACCCACGCTCTGGTTCTTTCCTGGTGCAGAGACTAGCCGTGGCAATTCAGCGCGGAAACGCTGCAAGTGTCATGGGCTCCTTTGCGCCGGGAACGTCTAGGGACTGTGGACTTCTGTTGACGTAAAGTTTTTCTTTGTAAACTGGCTTTATATATTTGACATGTTTTAATATTAAATAAATTTATGACTTGATTTAAATGCTAAAATAAATAACTGATGCCGCATATCCCACAGGATAAGCGAAAAAATGGACTGATGGGTGTTGCAGCCAAGGTTGGTACAAGGTTGGCTACTAAGTACACATTAAATATATACCAAAACAGTATTGATTGACATGCAACAAGGCAGCTGTATTCTAGAAGCATCTTCGTCATCTCTGTATCTACTTTTACCCTCAGCTTTGAGCGAGTGTAGCTAGTGGCTCCTTCCAGACATTCGTAGTGTCAATTCCTTCAGATTCCCAGCCCTGTAGCAAGCCACAATAGCCCTGAACCACGCACGTGTGTTCAAAATACAAACACAACACAACAATGTGCTTTTCACTGTGACAAGAAAGCCCCGAGAATAGTGGGACCGTTATTTTAAAGAGATAATAATAAAATTTGTTTGCCGGTTCCCTATTATGATACTTAATATTATGTTTCCTTTTTAGATTCCATACATACAACATACAAGATAATTATGTGTAACACATTTCTGCTTCATAAAATATGACTATCAAGAGCAATAACAATATTACTGATCGTAACTAAGAGAATTAAACGCGCTGGTAAGTAGCCACAGTTTATTATTTTACACTAGAATTTAGAAAAAACATAAATGTTCCGAAAAGGTGATATGCTGCAAAACGAGTTCGATTCGCAACAAACAATATGAGACAATAATCCTCCCGAAGTCCCGACAGAATTGCGGTCACGGCGACCAATTTCCACGGAGACAGCCAAGTATGCAGGAGATAGTATATATGTATAACAAGACGTCTGAAGTGTTTGCGCATACACAGGTGTACTCCGTCTTCCCTCACTCTCATAGTCCGATGGGACAGCAATAAGACACAATCGGGAAGAGATTAGGTGCAGTACCAACGGCCGTACGTGTGCTTTCCTAGGCACGGGGGTGTCATACACTATTACATTACTAGGTATTTGGAGTTTGGATCACGCGGACGGCACACGGTGGCAAGAATTAGCAGGGCAGTCGTTCTGACTGTCGGATGTTAAGAGCAAAAGGTACGGTTCATGTTCGGTAAAAAAAAAACGTTTACAAGCGCCCTAATACATAGTGTTACTTATGTTTTTATGTGTGATATTTGATTATTAATTAAAAAATATTCACTTAAGTAGTAAACTTTATTTTTCTGCAGTCACTCCATTTCTGCACTTCTGTGAAGCACAGACGGTAGACGGTGCGATGTCCGCTGTCCGTCCGTCCGTCCTTTGTTACAAACGTAGTAGGTCTATCTATAAAGCTCATATCAGAGAAATAGTCGAAAAAGTCGAATGAAAAATATATTTTTGTTTGAGTTTATGAATGAGTCAAAAAATCGATAATTTAATTAAATAAAAATAAAATTAAATAAAAATAAAGTAAAAAAGCTTCTTTATTTTATGCAAATACATAATGTAGCAGTGATTATTATGCAAGGTAAATCCATGTTTGGCAACTGTACCTATCGTGAGGCGGAGTAGTATGCAGGAACCCATAATTTTCCTTTTCCACTGGACGTGGATGTTTGACTTCATGATTTCATTAGACTAATATTTTATGGAAGTTGTCGCGATTCGCCTATTTCTTCAATATTGTGGTTGCCTTGCTAAACGATAGGTACCTACAAGTTTTCCCAGGTAAAAATATAATCGTCTTCGTAATCCACCGGAGTGTACTTTAGATGGTTCGACATTATTTTTTCTTTTCGACAGGTTCATTTTTAACCCCTCAAGTGTCTGAGTTTGGCTGATTTTAGACCCAAAACCCCCGCGAGTGGGGAGGGTTGGGGGTTAGTTGCGAACCCCATAGGTTCACAACTACTGATAATGATATGTTTTCCATCGGATGATGTTTTTTTACGTTTATATATACGTGATCTAAGCTTATATACCTATTATGTAAAGTTTTGTCCTTTTGCACATTTGGTGTGCATTTGACACGCGGGGGGGGAGGGGAGGTTAGCTGCGAACTCCATAAGTTCACAACTAATGATTTGATTGGTTTTCCATCGGATGATGTTTTTGTACATTTATATATATGTGATATAAGCTTATGTACCGAACAAAAAAACGGTTTTTCTTATGCACACATGGGGTGCACGCGACACTTGAGGGGTTAAGCCAATCTTTTCACTCCTACTTCGTGAAGCTCTGCCAACATAACCTGCAGCTCGGCAGCATCTTCAGAAAATAATATGGGTGTAGGTTCGTGACGGAAGTTTTACATCATAGCGATACTATCTGTACCTATGATTTTCCCTGCAACTCTTCACTCAACGCACTACAACGACCACAACAGTAGGTAGGTATTTATACTGGATGCTATGCGTGGGTTCTGTTCCGAAATACGATGATATCCGTCATGGAATAATTTTCATAAATCAACTGAATTCACAATTTTCCGACTTTTTCCTTTATTTGTGCTGGGAGACCTTGCTTCTTGCCAAATTTCATTATTCTAGGTCAACGGGAAGTACAATATTATAGGTTTTGATTTACTTGCGACAGTTGCGAGTATCAAAATGTGTCGCAAAATGGCCGTATTTTTTTATTGCATTGATTTAGAAGCTTGAGTTTTTGGGACTGCAAGAGACCATAGACCTACGTACTTATTTGATATTAATTTCAACTTGATACCTCTATGCGTTCTTCAGAAAAAGGGTCTTGACACACTGACAACTTTGAAAATATTTTTTTATGTGATAGAATTATAAATTAACAATTTTCTGACTTTTTGCTATATTTGTGTTGTGAGACCTTGCTTCTTGCCAAGTTTCATGATTCTAGGACGACGGTAAGTACCCTATAGGGTTTTATTTACTTGCGAGTATCAAAAAATGTCGCATAAATGGCCGTATTTTTTTATTGCGTTGACTTAGAAGTTTGATCTTTTTAGAACTCCAAGGCACCATAGACTTACGTATTTGATATTAATTTCAGCTTGATACCTTCATGCGTTCCTGAGAAAAACGGTCTTGACAGACTGACAGACAGACAGACAGACGGACAAACAAGTGATCCTATAAGGGTTCCGTTTTTTCCTTTTGAGGTACGGAACCCTAAAAAAGGTGTCTGAATATTTACAAAAACTAAATTATGAAGAGACTGAACTTCTACTGCTTATTAGCACAATGATAACGTTATACTCGTACGTTAGCGTTAACTTGTTTGATTGATACTTCCAAAATTCACACAGAACGCACGCATTAACTTCCAAATGTTTAACTTTTTCAAGGATTACCTACACACACACTCACACACTCCCTCTCTCAATTCACACACTCACACTTCATTTCACACAACGAGAGGTCACGCATTCATACTCTAAATATTATAATATAAAATATAATAACATGTGTATAATAACACTATTGGTAAATATCTTTTAAAAATTAATGTTAATTAATGGCTATGATAATTGTAAAATTATCCGAGGGGATTGGTGCTGATAGCCGAATTACAGATTTTGCCTAGTTCGGCTACAGATGCTTAATTCATTTGTACGTAAAACTAGCCTATATTTAATTGGTAAACTTTTTGTGAAACAAGCTAGAAATATTAATAAAATTCTTTAAATTCTTTAAAATATAAAATACTGGTATGCGGCTGGATCCGATTCCAGACTGGACGCTGACCGGGCCAACATAGTTTATAAAAGGTTAGGCAGATTGTTTTCCGGTTTTTTGCCACCAACTTCCGAAATTAAAGTTATTTTTCAGTCTGTAGTGTTTTTAGGGTTCCGTACCAAAATGGTAAAAAAGGAACCCTTATGGTGTGACTAAGTCTGTCTGTCACAGCTAGATATCTCAAGAACTACTAATGCTATCAACTTGAAATTTGGAACAGTTTTAGATGACGTTTACCCAACTATTTTACAAATAAGAAAGAAATAAATATATTTATATTTTTTTTGCAACAGGGACTGAAAGGGGGTCTGAATAATTCAAAGTGGGGCTACTAGGGCTTGTGGGGTATCATATGAAAGAACGCTGTTTGCACATTCTCAAACATTATTTTTTTCTTTTTTTTAGGCCGCATAGTTAAAATTTTTCATCAAAAGTCGTACTTTTGATGAAAAATGTAAAAGAATAACGTTTTTATCTCCGAAGTTTGCAAAGAGAAAAATCTGAAATTATTCTATGTGATAGAAGTTTATGTAAAGATTACAGGAAAAAGAAAACGATGTCTCTAAATAGCACACTTTTTCAGAAATCGGAACGGAACCCTCGGTGAGTGAGTCCCACTCGCTCTTGACCGGTTTTTTTTTTTTAAACTGTTTGTATTTTTTGTAAAAACGTTTTTATTTTAAATTTTTTCCACCCCACACAAATTCGAATACGAATAGGTACCTGCTATGAAAATTACAGTGATAGGAATTTATTAGTAATATAACCCACATCGACTAAGTGTGAAAACACGTAAACTTCAATAGTTTACTGAAAAACTGCCCAAGCAAAGTTAGTGAATTTAACATGGGACCAATTTCGAGGTATACCAAGGGACCAATTTCGAGGTATACCAAGGGACCAATTTCCCGAATAAAATAAGAATCATTCAAATCGGTTTACTCTGTAAAAAGTTATGCGTGGTCATACATAAAAAAAATATAAGTACCTACGCGTCGACTTGAGAAATTGTTCCCTTGGTATACAAGAGACCAATTTCGAGGTATACCAAGGGACCAATTTCGAGGTATAACCAAGGGACCAATTTCGAGGTATAACCAAGGGACCAATTTCCCGAATAAAATAAGAATCATTCAAATCGGTTTACTCTGTAAAAAGTTATGCGTGGTCATAAATAAAAAAAATATAAGTAGGTACCTACGCGTCGACTTGAGAACCTCCTCCTTTTTTTTCGTCAGTTAAAAAGGCTAGGCAGATTATGAAACTCATTCAAAGTGGCACTTCTCACTATAATTTTTATGTGCCTTCGTCTTCTGAGTACGACAATAAAAAAGGTATTTTATTAAATAAATATTTAGTCGTATTCAGATGTTTTTATTGCGAGAGACGTGTGAGTTTATTTAGAAAAAACTTTTTATTTTTATTTAAAAAGTACTCGAGCTTTGTTTAATTGCTGTAAATATTTAAAATTTGTGTTCGTGAAAAAAGATAAAAAGGTAGTGTAATCTTTTTGTCTGTTTTTTTTTTCTAAAAATAATTATTTTGGAATTTAAATCAAGTACTTTTATAATCGTTTTCTTTCGTTCCAAAATTAATTTAAATATGGAAAATTCTGAGAGGAGCAATCATTAGTGTCAATTATCATCAATAGTGCTCAATAATATATTATTTTTAACGACGATAATCTAACGACGATATTACGTGTGACTCCGGATTTTTTATTTGTCTGTCTTTTTCAAATTTCAAATGAGAATATTTTCTTGTTTCATACTTTTTAGAGCTTGATTTTTTAATAGTCGGGTTTTAGTTTTTGAACTTACTTTTTATTTTAAATTATTTTGGCGTCATAACTTCGTGATAGAGTATTATTTTGCAGAGCCGCTTTGCATTTTTCAAAGAAGAATAATTTTATTATTGGAGTTCGATTTTCATGTAAGCCGGGGATATGGCTAAATTTGAGGAGTGTTAGACATGTATTTTGGGTAAGGTTTGGGTCGTCAGAAGCCCGAAATTCTGTCAACCAGTCTTACCAAGGGGTATCGAGTTACCGAGTAACTGGGTTGTGGAGGCCAGGTATGCAGTCGCTCCATGTAAAATACTGGTATTCAGCTGCATCCGGTTAGACTGGAAGCCGACCCCAACATAGTTGGGTAAAGGTTAGGCAGATAATAATGATTTTGGGTAGGTTTGGAGAGAAAACATGTCTGGCTCACATCTGAGGCGTGATTTTAGAAATTATTCCCAATCATCGGGTGCATGCAAGCAAAGCCGCAAGCAACAGCTAACATTATCACTATCACTACATCATCACTACATATTATAAAACAAAGTCGCTCCGCTGTCTGTCTGTCCCTATGTATGCTTAGATCTTTAAAACCACGCAACGGATTTTGATGCGGTTTTTTTTAATAGATAGAGTGATTCAACAGGAAGGTTTATATGTATAATACATGCATAATGTGCCGGACGGGCGTGATCGTTGGACACGGTGAAGTGAAGGGAGTGTGTAAGCCTATCCAGGTGAATGCCTATGTGTGAGGTTAGGCCTCCCAGTCCAAGCGGCGCTGACGTCCGGTTTCTATAGGCTCGGATTGTCTGCAACCGATGACCAGCAGCTATGTTCGTGTGAGGTTCTGAAGGATTATTTTCAATGAAACAGCATCTTGATAAGTCTTCAGCGGAGTTCAGGAGACGATTGGCGCACTCTTCAGGAAGATAGATGGTACCATGCCGATGGCTACGATTTGCTATTTTTTCTTGTGTGCTTAGGTACCTCAAAACTTTACCTTACTGAGGACCGCGAATCGTCTCCTGATTTTGGTTTTATTTTCGACTATTTTTTATTTAAAAAATTTCACAAAATTGCTTATTTCTATCTTAAATATTTCATTAAATATAACATGTGACATGTTGTTAGAATCGTCATTAGACCGCGCATCGATTGAGATATCTGTTATTCCTGTAAGTCTATGTTCTGAAAAGATATTAGTGTGTAAACACTGAAAATTCGATTATTTTGATCAAAAAATATTTTGCAAGTTAAATTACTCGAAAACTACTGAAGCTATTTCAATGGTCTATACAGATATCTGAAGCCGGTCTAATGACCTAGAACAATACAATAGTTTAAATATCGGCACTATGTTTTTCAGGGCGTGACGCGCCCTGAAAACCTAAAACAATAAAATCTATTAACAAAGTACGGTTGCAACTTCTATAAACACAATTAAGTGGGTTCTGCAGTCAAACCACAGGTCTAATTTTTATGCCCAGGGCTAGGTCTTAATCTAGGGTACCTGGGCACACTATCAAAACTATAAAAAACAGCTATATAACCCACTCAATGGTAGTTTATAGGGTGGCGTTCACAGTTTCAACCTCTGTAAACTCAACTAAGTGGGTTTTGTAGGTAAACTACAAGTCTAATACTACGCCCAGACCTAGGTCTTAAGCTAGGGTACCTGGGCGCACCAACAAAAACTATAAAACGGCTATATAGCCCACTCAGTTGCTATTTATAGAGGTTGTACTTACAGTTTTCCTTAGGAAACTTCACTATTTCACTATCACAGAGTTTTAGAACACTTTAGCGTTTTGAATTAACTTTAAATTACACTTTAACGCGTTGAATTTACTTTAAATTCACTAAATAAAATGATAAAAACAAAAGTCTTTGATTTCCTAACTTAGAAACACCGTTTGATTCGCGATTACACTGTACGTGAACTATGACGGTCCCCCGCTACTTGCGCCTATGTGCACAGATAGGGTCTCGTCGCCTACTATGAATCTACGTTAAGTTAGAACAAAATAAAAAACCTATGTATCTATTGTTTGGTGACGCTTCGTCGCGAACACATAATATAGTAGAGAAACACTGATAATTTTAGAGGATTCTAATGTGATGTCGTAAATAAACACATTTTTTTGCGCTTACATTGCAAACGCTGCCGCACTGGCTGAACCCTACGAGATAGATCAAAATAATGTACTACAGTATTGTACACCTTAAAAAGGTCTGCAAAAAAGTCCGCGATAGTATATGTCTATCTCTCAGGGATAACCCACAATAACCATTTTTTATCCTTTACTTTTTACGAGAAATAATGGCGTATTTACGAAGCGATTTTAAACAATACAGCATTAATCCTTATCCAATTAAGTACCTTAAATACATTGTGCATTTACTATAGATCAATATGGCCCTTTACAGCATGTAATTTAAATGAATAGTTTCGAAGATATTACAGATTTAAAAACTTTTTACAAAAAAAAACAACCGACTTCCAAAAAAACACTACAAAGTGAAAAATAACTTTAATTTCGGAAGTCGGTGTCTTTGGTTTTTAATTTATTTTCGTATTTTTGCCACCGACTTCCGAAATTAAAGTTATTTTTCACTTTGTAGTGTTTTTTTGGAAGTAGGTTTTTTTTTAAGTTTTTATTTTTCACTTTTTAGTGGTACCTATTCCACACAAATCTGAATACCACTCTGCAAAATAAATAAGAGCATCATCCACGTAGACTAAATGGGAAAAATACGTATTAAATTATTGAATGCAACTCAAAAGCCACTCATCAGAACTTGAAGATATTTTTATGAGACAGTCTCAGGAGTATACCATTTCAAAAAAAAACTTTGCAAAAAGACAAATACGTCTCGATAGAGTAGTGTCAGAAGTTTGGTAGGCGTAGTTTTAGTTGACAGATAACGAGGCTACGAAATCTGCGTTCTGACAATCAAGGCCACACATAACATACAACTCAAGTAGCGCAATTTGAAGCGGCATATAGTTACCATTAAATCATTTATAGGCAGAGTGCACCTCATGACAATTCCAATAAGCCCAAACACGGCTAGGATACATTGTTTTATTACTGAGTTCCGATGCTTACCTTCCGGCTTCTTCATCAGATCGGTTCGATGGTACCATTTTCATCAGAATCATTTCGTCATAGTCGCTTAGTTATTTTAATCGAGATATGTTATCGCCACCCGTGAAATAGGTACTTATCGTCGTTGAGGAGTTCCCGTGGCCATCTGTGGTCTTCTTTATCAGTTTCACTTCACTAGATGATACTTTCTGAATGCAAACGCTTGATTTGTTGATGAAAATACCAAAATCGCTATATATATACCTATAATATTTGAGGAGTTCCCTCGATTCCTCATTTATGATTAGCAGAGATCGCACGCGTTTATCGGAGCTCTCTAGCAAGGAAAATAACAATTATCAATACTGATATTATAAATTCGAAAGTAACTCTGTCTCTCTGTCTGTACCACCTGTCTGTGTCTACCTTTTCACGCCTAAACCACCGAACAGATTTTGATAAAATTTGGCAAGGCTTTAGGGTGGTATCCTAGGGAAGGACGTAAATACTACCTTTTGTCTCAAAAATAACCCTACAGGGGGTGAAACATTGTATGGGAAACCCAGCATTTCTTAAGTTAGGGATATGAATAAGAAATATGTGGTCCAGCGTTTTTGGAAAATCATCCCCTAAGGGTGTAAAATAGGGGTTATTTTAAAATCTACAAAACTGCACGGATATCGATACAATTTGGCAAGGCTACAGATGGCATCCTGGGGAAGGACACAGCCTATTTTTTATCTTAAACAATTATCCTACAGGGGGTGATATGGGGGATGAAAGTTTGTAAGGGAAACCCAGCATTTCTTAAGTTAGGGCTATGAAAATTCAAATTTATGCTTTTGGCAGGAAATAAAGAAATATGTGGTCCAGAATTTTTGAAAAATCATCCCCTAAGGGCGTAAAATAGGGGATGATTTTAAAATTCACAAAACTGCACGAATATCGATAAATTTTGGCAAGACTAAGATGGCATCCTGGGGAATGACATAGCCTACTTTTTGTCTTAAAAAATAATCCTACAGGGGGTGAAAGTTTTGTGAGAATCCCAGCATTTCTTAAGTTAGGGATATGAAAATTCAAATTTATGGGTTTGATTTATGAAAAATGACCTCTTTTTAAGAGATTGGGTAATTCGTATCTTGAAGTAACATTAAGTCTTAATATTTTTTTAATTCCCACGGTATAGGGAATAAAGAGGATTTATATTTTCGCTTTAAAGTTGCTTTCAAAGGCATGCATGTTGGTAATTTTCCGTTTACTATTGTTTGGTTTTAAGATTTATTATCCTCCAGCAATCAGATATGAATCTGCGCGCCGCTCCTCAAGTACTATAAGCAGTGCGAGAAGATAATTATTGTCTAGCCGACGCACGCACGTTCGATGCGCTCTGTTGTTGTTAGGTTGGATCGGCTCAAAACCGAGAGTTGAAAATCCAGTGCGCGATAAAATCCCACCGCGATATTTTTACGTCCGTGTGAACGTCGGCCTTAGGATACTTTTAATCCCGGTAGTACGTTCCCGTGGGATATTTTCCGACATCCACGCGGGCGAAGCCGCGGGCAAAAGCTAGTAATTATATATTTTTGAAATGTGCTAATTAAGCCATTTCATTTGATACCCAACACGGCATAATTAAAAAAAAACTTTTTTTTTAGTTCATGGCTGTATGTCTTCTAGATGGCGCCACATTCAATTTAATGTGACGTCACATATCTTATAACCAGCGCACAATTAGGCTTCCAACGATACCTCATTTGTCAAACTATGATAAGTACCTTAAAAGTTATGAGGGAATAGATGAACAAACGCGAAACGCTCACGCAGGCGAAGCCGCGGGCATAAGCTAGTGTAAAATAAGAATAACATAATAAAACATGTGTTTTCAAGTAACATGGACCCATACCGTTAGTAACATTTTACTTACACACACGTCAGTAGAGTCAGTGAGAATCTTGCCCTCCGATAAAATTCACTTTGTTTTAAACTTCTTTACAGCTTTATGATTCTGACTTGTTTTCTTTTTTCACAGATCGTGGGTATCCACGAAAAGTTTGAAAGCAAAGACTCGTATCGCCAACACCCAACAAAAATGCTCAAAAACAGTCTTTATAGATATGGGAATGAGAATGGGAGGGTTCCTGCTCACCTCAATTTCGCCAAAGAAGTGTACGATAGCATGGTTAAGAATAAGGATATAACAGCTGTGGTAAGCCCTCGTTTTATAAAAGAATTTTCTTTTGTTTTACCAGTATTATTTAGGGTCAAATTAAATCACCAACCCACTCGGCTCACAGACGCGCGCCACTACGGGCATTTCATTGTTCTACATACATACGTTGATCATTGTAAATTATAGTATTACACCTATATTCTATACTACACTCCACGTCTTTTAATAACTCCGATTGAGCCCAATCAATGGTCCTTCGAGCCGGATATATGGATCCAGCTCGAAGGACCAGTGATTGGGCTCAATGAAATGATCGTAGTGGCGCGCGTCTGTGAGCCGAGTGGAGTAGAGGGCGCGGTGTGGCCGCCGCGTAAATACCGGGTTCGGTACACCGACACCCCGCGCCGTCCCCGCAGTCAATCACGCGCCGATGTGGTGCGCCACTAGGTACTTCGCAGACATGATGGGTAGCGGCTGCTTAACATCACGCTACGACCCTTAGAAGCCGATCAAAAAGAAAAAGTCTAAAAGAACTAAGTATACTAATAATAAAGATGAAGAGTTTGTTTTTGTTTTTTATTTGTTTTGATTGTATAGGAAAGAACGCTAAGCGAAAACGAAGTAGTAGCGATGAAGTAGCAACGCGGTGGGTCGGGGGACGAAAGAGTTTGATTAAAATTTGGCTGTTATTTTAGTAGGTATATTGTGTATCTTACGTCTTCCACGTGAACGAAGTCGCGGGGCACAGTTCATACCATAATTAAATTCAAAAAACAAACACTTAATTTAATTTAATTTTAATTAAATGTTATTCAAAAGTTTTAAAGTTTTCACTTCCGTGGACAGTCCCCATAACTGCTATTTTTTTTTTTCAGATAAACGCTGAAACAGAAGAACAAATGTCTTATGGAGAGTTAGCTCAAATGACAGCTGATGTCGCTCTCTCGCTTACACGTATGGGGGTTGAAAAGGGAGAGGTGGTCTGTATTTGCAGTGAGAAGATTTTCGAGTATCTACCTACTGTGATGGGGATTATGTGTGCAGGCGCTACTTTTTCTCCGACGGATCCAACGTATGGAAGCTGTAAGTGGCTTTTAATCAATACTTATTTTCAGTTAAGGGGAAAGGGCCAGAGCCATTGTAGCCAACTCCAACAACGGTAACTGTTTTCCAATTAGCAGGAATATACATACTTGTCACGGTGTGATTTTGAACACCTCATGTAATTCTGAGATCCAAGGAGCATTTGATATTATTCTGAGAGCTTTTTATTTATCTCCTGTATTACCTACCCAGGTTCTCGGGAACAGCTGAAGCTCTAACCACCCTTTTATTCCTCCGCAGTCCCTCTCCTCCACCGGGTCAAGATAGTTCGTCCAAAAATCATGTTCTGTTCTCTCTCCGCTTATGAAACTCACAAAGCGACCTTTGACGAAGTTGGCAGCATCCAACATTACATTCTATACGGGAACGAGACAAAACATGGTGCTGTCCTGTTCAAGGATTTCCTGACCGAGACTACGAAGTTGGAAAACTTTCAAGCAGTTCCTGTCAATGGATGGGAAGACGTGGCCTTTATAGTTTACTCATCAGGGACCACTGGACTGCCGAAAGGGGTTCCTGTTACCCATTTGGGTTTTCTATTGAATTCGCAGAATATTATTACAGAAGAGTGAGTATCATCCATCCTATCCTATATACTTCCATATTAATATTATATGCGAAAGTAACTCTGCCTGTCTGTCTGTCCCTTTTTACCCGACTGCGGCGAAGCCCAAAAGGAGGGTTATGTATTTGACCTGTATGTAAGTATGTATGTATGTATGTATGTATGTATGTATGTATGTATGTATGTATGTATGTATGTATGTATGTCCGTTTCTTTGTTCCCTCGTAACTCCTAAACGAATGAACGGATTTGGATAAATTATACGTCTTTAGATTTGTCTTGGTGGCGCGAGTGTCACTGGCTACATTAACATCAAAAATAAAGTAAAATGGCGGATTTGGGGTGACATATTGTGGAGTTTGATTTTTTTTTGTCTTCTAATACCATCGAGTGGGGTATCAAATTGAAGTGTTTTTAAAGGTGATTACAAAAGTATATACAACTTATGTGATTAAAAGTAATTCGAAGTGACAAATTGAATTTTGATAAAAAAAATTTGCTTTGAGCAGAGTTAGGACCTCGAGGGCTAGACTATTTAACTAAATCGTCTGTGAAATATTTCACATTTGTAAACTAAAAAGCTGGAAATAAAAAAGTAATTTAAAAAAAACTAAAAAACCCGACTGCTACAAAAACTAAAACTGAAAAGCTAAAAACAAGCCCATTTTAAATTTAATAAAAGTCGGAAGCAGGCGGGACCCGTTTGAGTTTGAAAATATAAAAATGAAATGGGTCTCGCCTGCTTCCAAGTTTTATTAAATTTAAATGTGTGCGTTACTGCAGCGGAATGTTGTCGCTTTTCAGGATTTCGTCTTGACAGGAATTAGTACCCAATCTCGTGTAAATGTGCCCGTAATTTAGAATTTGTGCGTCCAGCCGATCCAAAGATATTCACGAAAAACAGATTCCGCTGGAGTAACGTTACTGCAGCAGCATGTTTTTTTACCAGTGGTCGTAGCTGGATACAAACTAGCTACTTAGGTAGATATAATTTGTGCCTAATTGTGCCCAAAAAATAGAATTTGTGCGTCTTGAGGTTTCAGAGTTATTCAAGATGCCGCTGCGGTAACGTTTAGCAAATTGCTGTATCTCTTAAACGGCATGACATACAACTACGATTTTTTTTACTACAGCGGGTCTTAATTTGTGCTTAATTTGTGCAATTTTATTTTTTCTATAATCGACACCATTGGAAAACTAGAATTTTTTTTTCAAAAACCCTAAAATCGATCCTCGCGCTTCAATGAGAAACCCTAGAAACTTACCAATTATGGTGATTTGTACCTGTCATGAACTCAAAGCATCATGTGAAATTCGATGTTTATATTCCAACTCCATAAAGAGTTATTCCATTTTAATTAAAATCTGGCTATGATATAATGTAACGCTCCAATACATGAGTTATTATTAAGTGACTGATATTATGATTATACTAATAATTAGTACCCTTATTAAATTGTTTATTCTTTAAGTTTCAGCTGAAAAAACCTTCTAACTACTTAGATATGAGAAAAAAACGATAGGGAAAGAAATCACACGATTAACCGAACAAATTCGGATGACTACATAAAAGCGGGCTCACAGTACATTATGCCCACCTTCTTAAATTGGTAGTATTATAATTGAATTTTGATGGGTACAAGTGCGTACAAATGGTTTAATTAGGTAACTATTTATTTACTTTTACATAAATATGTGACGTAGAGAGTTATCAGAGAGTAGGAAGTGACCTAAGGGCGAGCGCGCACTGCGGTGCGTTTTTGTAACGCATAATCTGTGAAGTATGGAATGTCTTTGAAGTGCGCGCACTGCGGTCATGCGTTTTGTTACTGTAGGCCCCGCCCAGTGCGGCAGAACTAACGTAAACGCACCTCAATGCGCGCTCGCCCGCTTATTGTCGAGTTTATTACAAACATAATGTTTCGAAAGTTTGATACTTAGTAGATTTTAAAAATATTAACAACTCCATACCGATATTGGTTCGTATGGCCTGATGACGTCACTTGCCTTAAATTATTATGTATGAATATGCACTTTTACCACCATAGACTTATGAAAAAAGGAGGACTCCGCGCCACGCATATTGAAAGTGAAGCACCCGGCTCCCGTTGCCGCGCTTGCGAAATTAAAATTTTCTTACCTACGTTTTTTGCAATTTTCAAGTCAGTAATGGGTTGTATGTTGATCAAAATATGATTCGCGACCGTAACAAGTTTTACAGAATTATAATCATTGAAGTCATCAATACAACTCTATGACCGTAATCCTATTCAATTACTATTTCAAGAAATCTTGACATTTGAGCATTATAGGTACCTACTAACTTAAGGAGTTGTATTATTGATTCTAATGAATAATTTTGTAAATACATATTTGTTACGGTCGCGAATCATATCATAATCTTTATAAGTAAAAACAACAGGTATCATCAATACATCTATCTAAGTTAGATTTTATGCAGATTCCTCAAACGAACGAAATCTAACGAATCTGCACGAAATCTAACTTAGAGAGATGTATTGATGATTTTTATGGTTAAATTATATAAATACATAATTATGTTTTATTGCCGCGTATCATACTTTGATTAAGATACAACCTGACACGGACCTGCAAATTGCAAAAAACTAAAAAAAAAATGATTTTCGTGGGCTACCACTGTGCATCATCCCGGTCTCGCTCCGTTACTATAGTACCGAGGCCGGGCTGAAGTGCGGGTTTCCAACGTATTATATTGCGAAATGATAAAAATTATAAACTTACCTTAAAATCAGAACTAGGTACAAATATTAAAATAACATAATAGTTCCGGAAAACCGCTCTACTCTAACACACAGAAAATACATGTGTGTCTTCTTTATCACTGAACAGTTAATTTATTTCACCATAAGCACAATGTACCACAAAACCAATGCGTATTGTCCAGCCGAAATTACACGCGTCGTAATTATACACACAATTCCTTGAATTACTGGGAAAAAGATAATGCGCACACGCTCTCCACACACGAGATTGGCGGCCAATTACTCGTGTCAAACAAAGTTAACACCGAACCGAACTATAAGAGTGAGCGCGCACTGCGGTGCGTTTCCGGTAGTTCTGCCGCACTGGGCGGGGCCTACGGTAACAAAACGCATGACCGCAGTGCGCGCACTTCAAAGACATTCCATACTTCACAGATTTTGCGGTAGAAAAACGCACCGCAATGCGCGCTCGCCCTAAGTGCGTTTCACGAATGTTGGTACCATTGTTTTTCATTGGAGAAATGTTTACAAAAATCCATTCCATACGGCAACTTCGAATGAAGCAACGACAAGCTCTGGGGATTCCCCCCAAGTAATGTTTTATTATCCCGGTCGTTCTGACGGCATAGCATAGGGTAGATGTATTTTATATATGTATGAGTGTAATAGTTCCGATTGACGAATTGGCTGAGATCTAGACAATATGGACATCCACTTTCCTCAATTTGTGAATATTTCTATTAAGTAGGTAACTAAATAATAAAACAAAATTTTACAGAGGTATCAATCATGCTATTTTATTTCAATTCAAAACTAAATCTATAAACGGTATTTTTTCTTTTATTTTTTTGGCAATAAAAATACACTTCTCGTCAAATAAACCTTTTGTCTTTATTAGATTGCTGTACTTACTAACATTTGACTGAGAGTTTAAAGGTTTGCAAATCCTCAATATCATTTATGGCTTACATACTGTGTGTACGTAATACCCATTGAGTTATAATGTACTACGTACTTACGTAATACCTACGTGTTTTACAAAACAATAAATTATAAGTAACACTTTTGTGCGAGACTGTTTCAAAAAACGAAATGTTGTACTACATATTTAAGAAGGTTGGCACAATGTACTGTGAGCCCGCTTTTATGTAGTAATTCGAATTTGTTCGGTTAATCGCGTGATTTCTTTTCCTATCGTTTTTTTCTTATAACTAAGTAGTTAGAAGGTTTTTTCAGCTGAAACTTTAAGGATAAACAATTTAATAAGGGTACTAATTATTAGTATAATCATAATTACAGTCACTTAATAATAACTCATGTATTGGAGCGTTACATTATATGGTATCCAGATTTTAATTAAAATCGAATAACTCTTTATGGAGTTGGAATATAAACATCGAATTTCACATGATGCTTTGAGTTCATGACAGGTACAAATCACCATAATTGGTAAGTTTCTAGGGTTTCTCATTGAAGCGCGAGGATCGATTTTAGGGTTTTTGAAAAAAAAAATCTAGTTTTCCAATGGTGTCGATTATAGAAAAAATAAAATTGCACAAATTAAGCACAAATTAAGACCCGCCGTAGTAAAAAAAATCGTAGTTGTATGTCATACCGTTTAAGAGATACAGCAATTTGCTAAACGTTACCGCAGCGGCATCTTGAATAACTCTGAAACCTCAAGACGCACAAATTCTATTTTTTGGGCACAATTAGGCACAAATTATATCTATCTAAGTAGCTAGTTTGTATCCAGCTACGACCACTGGTAAAAAAACATGCCGCTGCAGTAACGTTACTCCAGCGGAATCTGTTTTTGGTGAATATCTTTGGATCGGCTGGACGCACAAATTCTAAATTTCGGGCACATTTACACGAGATTGGGTACTAATTCCTGTCAAGACGAAATCCTGAAAAGCGACAACATTCCGCTGCAGTAACGCATCAAAATTCAAAAATTCAAAATTCATTTATTTACATTTAAATAGAGTAGGTACAGTCGGTGGTTTCACATGTTACATTATCTGGTCAATAAATCTATTTAGCCTTAAAATGGGCTTGTTTTTAGCTTTTCAGTTTTAGTTTTTGTAGCAGTCGGGTTTTTTAGTTTTTTTTAATTACTTTTTTTTTCACGTCATAACGGCTGAACGGAAAGTCACACACGTAGACCACGACTTGGGTTACGACATACTTTCTATCCGCTAGTACGTTACTGTGAGATAATAACCAACATCCATGCGGGCGAAACCGCGAGCAAAGCTAGTAACATGTAAAATAGTCTTCTTACATAACTATTGAAAAACAGAATTATTCATCTTAGAAGTCGTGTGCTAGATAGAATTTTCCAACGGCACAAATGACGAAGTTCCATTCAAACTTTCACCCTTTATTAAACTCAATGAATTTTCAAAAATCATTCCTCAGTGTTCACCTTCGGTTCCCACTTCAGACCCAGCGGTTTAGGCTGTGCATTATCTGGTAGTGATCTTTATTAATCTATATATAAATAAAAAGAGAAGTCCTGACTGACTGACTGACTGACTGATTGACTGACTCATCAACGCCCAGCCCAAACCCTTGGACCTAGAAAGCTCAAATTTTGCACAGAGGTTCCCTTTATAATGTAGACAAGGAATAAGGAACCTCATTCCTGGTAGTATGTTCCCGTGGGATATTCTCCGAATACGCGGGCAAAGCCACAGGCATAAGCTAGTTAAAAAAAAAACCGGACAAGATCGAGTCGGACTCGCGCACCGAGGGTTCCGTTCCGATTTCTGAAAAAGTGTGCTATTTAGAGACATCGTTTTATTTTTCCTGTAATCTTTACATAAGCAAAGCGAAAAATCTTCGAAAACGGTATTTTTTTTACATTTTTCATCAAAAGTCGAAAACTATGGGGCTTAAAAAAAAGAAAAAAATGTTTGAGAATGTGCAAACAGCGTTCTTTCATATGATACCACACATGCTCTAGTAGCCCCACTTTGATTTTTAAGACCATGTTGCAAAAAACCAAATATTTTTATTTCTTTCTTATTTGCAAAATAGTTAGGTAAACGTCATCTAAAACTGTTCCAAATTTCAAGTTGATAGCATTAGTAGTTCTTGAGATATCCAGCTGTGACAGACAGACAGACAGACAGACTGAATCACACCATAAGGGTTCCTTTTTCACTATTTTGGTACGGAACCCTAATAAAAGGCAGGCTTCTGTCCGCGACTTTGTTCTCATGGAAGGCGTAACACACCACAATATACTAAAATAACAGCCACATTTTTATAAATCTGGCCCTATAATAGTTATTTATGCAACTGACGTATAATAAGGGGTATTAAAACACGAATGTGGGTTTAATACCCCTTAATAATTTAATAGTATCACATGAGTGTTTTAATACTTAATTATGTACAGTTGCATACAAGACTTTATCTACATCCATGTTATCAATCCTCTATAAAATGTTCTGAAACAGTTTTTTTGCAATACTAATACTCGTATCGAACATGGCGGCCGGCGTCATAGTATACGACGTGAATTCGAATAAGTTATTTTTTTTTTAATTACGGCGCTGTTGTAGTGAAACGCGCGTGCATTACAATTTTCTTTTTTTTAAAACGAGTAAAAAGGAAAAAAATATATTTTAAAGATTTGTTTAAGAAATCTTCAAAAGGTATTTTTCTTTTATTAAACGTAAATTTGTTAAATTAAATACAAAACTAAAACTAAACCTTAAAAATCTAACAAAAGTGGGTGTCCATGAGGCATGGTGCCAACAACACTGGCTGCATTTCCGCGTTGAATAGCAAGAGCTATTCTCTGTGCGAGAAATGAGCCAGCCCTCCTGTCACCAGCGGCGTCGACCAGACGAGGAAACAATTGTTTGAAAAATTTTATTGTACTGGGACCCCAAGGACCAAAAGTTTCGAAGCCAAGCGGTACAAATATGTAGTCGCTAGAAAGCGTCACATATTTGCGTCGCTTGGCCTCTTCTGCGGCTTCCGCCGCGGCTCCGGCCCTTAAAACCGATCCGCTGAGATGGGAAGGGGCTAACGTGTCGACACATGTAGCGTCCCAAACAAGAGCCCTTCCCCGCTCCCAGGGGATCAACGTCAGGCCGTCCGGACGCTTGCCATCATCACGAACCATCCCTAAAGGTTCTAATAGAGAAGGAACATTGATGGTGGCAAGCGTCCGTTTTATGATGTCGTTAATGGAGCCGTGGCGGGAAAATCTGCCAGCACTGCGTTGGCAGTATAGTCCATGGAGTCCGTTCTTGTCGACGTCGCTGCCACATGAACACCGATGACGCTCGACGATGGCAGCACCCAGTCGGAGACCGACGGCGATGCGGAAGCTGCCATTGTCAAACAGCGTTCCGAGGTTGACAGACGGTAGGGCGTGTAGCCACTGTCCCGATTCAAATGTAGAGACAGCTAGAAGTCTTGCGCGGTGTTGGTCACTGAAAGAATTTTGAACCAAATTTTTGTGGACTCTCTGAACCAATGGAACATCCCAAAGTTTTTGACTCGTTGGTTCCTTCAAACGAGTTGCATTATGAAATTCAGTACAACATTAAAACACCCATTTGGATGCTATTATGGTTACCATGGTTACTATGATACTGGCTGTTTTAATGTTGGCAATAAGCTAACTGTTTCAGAAACTTTTATAGAGGATTTATAGCATGGGTGTAGATAAACTACGTTTATAGTTTTGGTCTCAGCTGCCAAAAATATACAGAGAGTCAGGACTGATGACGCGGGAGCAAGTGACGTACAGTTGTCCGTGTGAGAAGCAGCTCGTCCTGATGTCGACATCGACACCCGCAGTCTTCAGTAGCAATTTTCCATTACTTGCGAAGTTTTTCCTGCGTTTCTGAATATACTACATAATGGCACAACACTGATACACTGACAGTTAACATAAATAGATTATGAATACGAACTTAAAGCCGTCGTCAGGAAAGTTTTGAGTAAGAATAAGGATGGCTCTATGAGTAGAGCCAAAAGAAACGATGGATGGACTCTGTGAAAGATGACATGGCAAGAAAGGGGGTGACCGAGATGAGGACTATAGTAGAGAAGTATGGAAGAAAGAAACATGTTGCGCTGACCCCAAATAAATTTGGATAAAGGCAAGAGAATGATGATGATGAATACGAACGTAAAGGACCTTAGCAAATAGTGTGATAATTTGTAGCATAAAGAACAGACTTATATGAAATATATATGCAAAATTTGAACAAAATCTAACCTAGTAGTATTTCCGTGATGTTGGAACATATACTCGTATTCAGGCAAACATACAAAAAATTTTAAGATTATATTTTTGACATTAGAATCGCTCCCATCAGACCTCGCAGCAATTACTTTTTCCAAAAATATTCAATGTATAGTTTTCACTTCGCTACGATTTTATATGTACCCTTTCAGGTACACTGGCGAAAGAATCTACAACTCAAACGAATTTTACTATACATACGGACTGATGTATGTACTCGCATGTCTGGGAGTAGGTGCTACAATAGTGTACAATACCAGTGGCGGGCAGAAGGCAATGTTGGAGGCTACTCAGAAATATAAGGTACGGTAATCATTATTTTGTCGTTGTTGTAAGTAAGTTATGGAAATGGTCAATCTGTAGAATGTCAGGTGACTATTGGGTTCGATACTGATACGATAAGGTGCAGCGCAGATTATCTTTAGACCCCAGTTAAACCATCGAACTACACTCCTTTGCAAAAAAAACGGGCGGTTTGGATTTTTCTACATTATTGGTAATCATCTAGTTCTAAAGAGGTTTTAATAGCCAAACTATGTTACTGGCACTTAATAAAGAGTCTGGGTATGAAAAAAAAGTTAATTTCAAATTCGAAACTGTTGTTTTTAAAAATAATAATCCCTTTTTGAGTTTATGACTTTTTACTTACTATTCGAAAGGTTATCAGGCAACTAAAACTAACTTCTCGTTATTTTTATTAGAATAATTTATGTTTTTCGCATAATCCTGCATTATTGTGACTTCAAACAGATATCTTTGTGTCAATTGTAATGGCAGAAAAAGCAATAAGAGCTAGTAAAATTATAGCGCTGCTGGAAGTGGGCCGTAGCCAGTGTTACGGCTCACAGCTGTTAAACGTGAGTCGTTCAACCGTCCAAAGAACCTGGACTCGATACCAAGAGACAGGTTCCGTTCAAAGAAGGCAAGGTTCTGGGAGAAAACGTTGCACACAACCACGAGACGACCGCTTTTTAGAGACTCAGGCGCTGAGGAGCCGCAAATGCAGTTACATAGACCTCAAAAGAAGCCTTGAAGAGGTACGAGGAGCACTAGTTAGACTATGGACTGTGAGGAGGAGGCTTTTAGGGGTTGATATACGCAGTCGACGACCAGCGCGGGCTCCCAAGTTACTCCGTGAGCACCGGATTGCTCGACTGAGGTTCACTAGAAATTGTCTATCTTGGACACTAGGTAGCTGGAGTAGCGTACTCTTCTCCGATGAGGCTCGAATTTGTCTGAATGGTGAGGACCGACGTCGGCGAGTGTTACGAAGACCAGGCGAACGCTATGCCGACGTGTGTTTGGAAGAAATCACCCCTTATGGTGGAAGGTCCGTTATGTTTTGGACGGGCGTAACTTCAAGCTATCGTACCGAGATAGTGTTAATTGAAAATGGCTCACTAAATGCGCAAAGGTACATAACAGGAATAATTTGTCAACATGCACAGCCCACACTGACTGTAATTGGTGAAGATGCCATTTACATGGACGATAATGCTCGGGCTCACCGTTCTGGCGACGTAGATGCTTATATGCAAGAGGTCGGTATTCGTCGTCCGGATTGGGTAGCGCGAAGCCCCGACCTTAACCCCATTGAGCACGTCTAGGACCTCCTAAAAAGGCTAGTAAGATCTGTCCAACCACTTCCACAAAACATCAGGGAGCTTAAACGTGTGATTACGGCTGAGTGGGACAACATTCGACAGGACACCATTATAAGCCTGGTGGAAAGCATGCCAAGACGATTACATGCCGTAATCGCTGCAAGGGGAGGTCATACTCGTTATTAATTTTTATTTTTTAACGTCTTTTTTTTATTAAAATACCACAAAAATACTCTTAGTCTTAATTTAATTATACCCTAAAAATTTCCATTTTAACACGACTCTCTGTTTACATTGACTAAAACACCGATTCCAGGATTTAAGGGTTAAAAACTATATTCTCAATGATAATAAGAAATTCCTAGTCATTTATGCTAATGACATACTAAAAATATCAATACTATCCATAGAAAAGCCAATGACTGTAAGGTGCCCGTTTTTTTTGCAAAGGAGTTTATTTACGATTTCGATTTTTATTCAGACAATATCGTTAAAGTTCTCAATACAAAAACTGATTTTAAACCTGAGTTTAAAGGCAACTTGCACTACACACGCTAAACGTATTTAAAAAATCATTCTGTCTTCACCATTTAAAAAATCATTCTGTCTTCACCATCTTCAAAGGATTGACAGGAATAGAACGATGTTTTAAATTAGTTTACTGCATTAAGTGATTTAAGGTGCAAGTGGTTAATTTTGTTGTAAAATTTCACATGCAAAAGTATCTTTCATTTCATTATGATCATATTAAAATAAAAGATTCGACTTTCTTAAAGAGTTCTTTAAATTAATAATCTCTTCTTCTCTTGCCAGATAAAACTCCTGCAACTATCACCAATGATGATCATGGAGATGATCAAGTCATCCATTTTGGATAACTATGACGTCAGCACGGTGCAGTATATCTTGTCCACGAGTACTTATATCCGGGAGGAGGCTGTAAAGGCTATTAAACAGAGGTAAGATTCATCATATCTATGTTCAGACTTTCCAAGATATTTCGGACGTAGTGTAGTGAGTGTGTGTGTTTCTAAGTATTGGAAGGATTGTTTCTCTTAATAAATATAACCTCAAAATCTTTATTTTCTTTTTAAATAAATGCTTTCTGAATGGTGTCCGTCATTAAACTTTGTCTTCATGGGCATATACTTGTAATTTAGAACACGCAAAGTTATTTTCCTTCGCTGTTGGTTCGGGGGCGAACGATGTATGGATGCAGAACAATCTCATTTCAAACGTTTCAAATTTCGGGAATTGGCCTTTCTATGAATCTTTTTTTCTTCTTCCAGGTTACCGACCTTGGTATCAGTCCTCCAGGTGTACGGAATGTCTGAAGGCGGCAGTATCTGCAACGAGTTTAACTGTCCCACGGGATCTAGAGCTGGTAGCTCTGGAGTGCCTGGCTACGGGTTTGTGATTAAAGTACGTTTGTATTTACTTCTCTTTCATTCGTTTTCTGAGTATTACTAAAGTTATTGCAATGGGTGAAGGAAGCTCTATCAATCTGCCTAGCCTTTTCCCAACTATGTTGGAGTCGGCTTCCAGTCTACCGGATGCAGCTGAATACCAGTATTTGCATGGAGCGACTGCCTATCTGACCTCCACAACCCAGTTTACTGGGTAACACGATACCCCTTGGTAAGACTGGTTGTCACTCTTTCGGGCTTCTGACGACCCGTAACGACTGTCAAAGATCCACGAATAACAGCCGGGACCAACGGCTTAACGTGCTTTCCGAGGCACGGACGAATCTCGGTATGTAAAGATGGTCACCCATCCATTGACCAAACCGGGCAAGCGTAGCTTAACCTGACGGATCGACCCGTGCGGCTGTTATTACTTAGCCACGAGCAAGCTCTATATAATGCTTAAAGAGAGATGTTCCGACAGGCGAGGCGACAGGTGACGGGCTCAATCCGACAAGGAAGCAGTGTACAATATAACCTGTATATTTATTATAGTAGCTATTTTTTTTGGTACAATATACCATTTTTAGTGTAATTTTGAGTTCCCCAAAAACCGAAAATCGAGAAAAAAAATTTAAAAAAATAATCACCAAAAACCATTGCCTAATCAAGCCTTCAGGACCAATTTCTACAAGTTTCTTTCATGCATTTTCCGCTAACTGTGCACCTGAAATGTGACAACTTTTGAATTTTTTGTCAAATATTTCGCATTGTCAAATATTTATGAATTAAGGCCCAAAGATATCAATTTATTTTGGAGAATAACGCCTTTTTGTAGCGGGACTGAACACGCTCCAAAGTTTCTAATGCAATTTTTTGATCTAGGTGGTTGACTTAAAGACCAGGGAACCATTGGGTCCTAACCAACGAGGGGAGATCTGCATCAAAGGACCCAGTGTTGTGAAAGGTATACGTACTTGAACCAAGTATTTCAGAAACCAACACCATTCCAGTGCAGCAAAGTTGTGGGAATTTGAAAAAGATTTATATCCTGTAAAATTTTTCAGGGACTTGTTTGTTTATTATGAAAGATGCTTTTTGGTGTTCCTAGCAAGTTGAGAAGTTTTCTTTTACTTTTTTTTTCCTATGGATAAAAACTACGCACAATGAAGGGTTCCGTAGTTGGGATGAAACTCAAGAACAAACTTAACATTATAGTTGAAAAACATGTTCTCTCCCATACATTCCAACAGTAAATGTAAGATTGTACTCACAATATTGAGAGATTTACCATGTTATTTTAAGACCACAAACTTCTTATAGGTTTTCCTGTAATCTACAGGTAAAGAACTATTTTCTGAAAAAAATTTAGGCTAATAAGTAGTTTAGGAAATAAGGGGGGAAATGGTAAATTTTCTTATATTTTCTTTTTTCAAGTTTCCAGCAACTATAATTAAATTACATAATATATAAACTAACAGATTTGAAATAATAATATGGACAAGGTATATAAAAAAGGAGGGGAAAGGATCATAGGGCATCAAAAAATTTGTCCGCATCGCTGTCAACAGGAAAAGTGCCCAAAAGGCTGGCAGCATTGCCACGCTGTATGGCAATGCTGATTCTTTGACCAAGAAATAGGAAATAATAAATTAAAATTATTAAAAAAATATATATTCAAGACCCTCATAGTAAGCCCATTTGATATGTCACACGATAGGTCAGTTTGTAATACTTTTTTTACTTTCTTATTTGCCCCCTAAAAGTGACCACCATATTCAAAATTCATTTATTTACTTTAGCCGTACGTCTTTGGGTGGGTCACAGAAATCCATATGTGTACCAAATTTCAACTTAATCGGTCCATTAGACTCAGTTGACAGACGGACAGACAAACAGACAGACACACGAGTGATCCTATAAGGGTTCCGTTTTTTCCTTTTGAAGTACGGAACCCTAAAACGAGCAAAAAACTCCACGGCCGCTTTTTTTAATCAAAATATTGTTACAAAATATTGGTTACAGTAGTCATATTGAAAATATACATGTGATAACAATGTAGAAAGACGTGCACGTTAAAAGCGTCCGTAATAAAAAGATGAAAACTAAGCTAAGCTAGCTAAGAGATTTTTTTTTTTTTTTTAAATAACCATAAGATGACCAGCCAGCATGACTGACGGCGCCCGTTCATGAACATGACGCATGGATCAGCACCATTCGGCTCAACCATTTTGAACAGAACTTAATGAACCAACACACACACCACTACCAGCGAGACATTTAAGTGAGCTTGACATACTCTCAGCCACTAGGGCACATTCAAGTCAATGAAAGACGTACCGTACATTAGATCTACCCTATTAAAAATACACTGAAAAGAAGAATGGACCCAATATCGAGCCTTGTGGAATACACATTTTTACTTCTAAACCGAGTGAATTGACACCTCTGTTGTCTGGACTTCTTTTTTGCTTGACTCTATCATAAAATAAGATTTCACTAAACTGAGCGCAAGTTTACTTAGTCCGTAACACTCAAGTTCAAGAGTGATTTACGCTGTCAGATGCCTTGGAGAGCGTCATATTGCTGATCGTGTAAGATTTGGTTGGTGTTAAAATTATTAAGCATTTGATTGAGCATTACGTTTTAAGCTGAATACCGGCAACACGGATACTGGTCTATAATGTTGGTGTCTTTACTGTCCCCAGATTTAAAAAGTGGTATAACCTTACTGTTTTTCATTAAATCCGGGAAAACTCCTTGTATGCAATATAATTATAATTTTCAGCATATCTAAACAACGTGAACCCAGACTGCAAGGACGACGAAGGTTTCCTGAAGACTGGAGACGTCGGTTACTATGATGATGACGGGTACTTCTACATCGTGAACAGAATAAAGGAGCTGATCAAGTTTAATAATATCTCTGTAAGTATAGTTTCTTACATTACTTATCATACACAATTAGAATGTTCCCACTGCTGGGACACAGGCCTCCTTTGTATGAGAGGGAGTGGGCCGTAACCGCAATCCACCACGCGAGCACATTCAAATGATGTGATGACGCCTTTTTAGGGTTCCGTACCTCAAAAGGAAAAATTGGAACCCTTATTGGATCACTCCGTTGTCCACTATGTCTTTCTTTCAAGACCCTTTTTCTCAGGAACGCGTGGAGGTATCAAGCTGAAATTAATAGTATTCTTCAAACTGTGTTCGCGATTTAGTTTTTCATCATGTAAACAATTTTTTCTTTAGAAGTTACTAGATATTTTGAAATCAACTTAATTGAAGCGAAA
Source organism: Cosmia trapezina (assembly GCA_905163495.3). Taxonomy (NCBI): domain Eukaryota; kingdom Metazoa; phylum Arthropoda; class Insecta; order Lepidoptera; family Noctuidae; genus Cosmia; species Cosmia trapezina. The sequence goes on from LR991047.1 coordinate 1,864,010, forward strand.
GAATTACTACTACTTTAATTATAAAACAATGTCCCCCCGCCGCATCTCTGTCTATCGGACCGCGATAAACTCAAAAACTACTGAACGGATTTTCATACGGTTATCACCAATTGATAGAATGATTCATGAGGAAGGTTTAAATGTATAATTAATTAAGGTTCTGTATAAATTGGCTGAAAAATGTCTATGCTTGTTGAAGATGTCGAAAAATGTCATGCCGATTTCGGAGCTATACGTGTGTGCGTTACGGTAGTACGCTTCCGTGGGATCATTTCCGACCTCCACGTGGTCGAAGCCGCGGGCAAAAGCTAGTTTACATATGTAGAAATAAATTGGAAACAAGTACTTGAGACTTCAGAACTTTTTTCAATGGTCTGGCGACCGTTCTCGCTGTAAAATAAGTTTTGAAGAAGCTACCTCATTAACAATTACCTCATTACTGTTTACTATATTTTATCCCCAGATAGCACCAGCAGAATTCGAAGCATTGCTTCTACAACACCCGTCAGTCCGCGAAGCAGGAGTAGCGGGTAAACCTCACCCGAAGCACGGCGAGGTCCCTGTGGCTTTCATTGTGCTGCAGCCAGGGTGCAGTGCTACTGAAGAGGAACTGGTCCAGCATGTGGATAGCAGGGTAAGGGATCTTACTGCTGGTAAAAGTAACGGGGCAGCAGCATGAAGGCGACACGTGTATCTTCATGCCAATACTTGCACCGTCGCTGTGCTTTAGGCAGACAGAGGGAGGGGAGGGGGTGGAGAGAGGTGAGAGGTTGTACTGAGGGGGCGAGTGGGAGGAGAGGGGGACGAGGAAGCATTGAGGGGATGATAGAGTAGGGTGAGGGGGAGAGTCGTGAGACAGATAAGAGGTGGAGTGGAGATTGTGGGGATTAGCCATATTAAAAAATTGTAATAAAGAACTAGCGGACATTTTAAGTCACCTTATAAATCTATCGTTTACGCAAGGGGTCTTTCCAGAAAATTTAAAATCATCAATCGTAAAACCATTTCACAAAAAAAACTCTAAACAAGATATGAACAACTATAGGCCTATCACGTTAATTCCAATTTTATCTAAAATTTTTGAAAAAGTCATGCACTCCCGAATAATGAATTTCTTAAATAAATTTAACATAATAGTAAACAATCAAAATGGTTTTCTAAAAGATAAATCTACAACACTTGCTGCATTCTCATTAGTACAAAAAATAACAGAAAATATCGATAAACGTAATAGAGTTGCTGCCATTTCCTTTGATATGAGCAAAGCATTCGATTTCGTAGATCACAAAATCTTGCTCAATAAATGTGAGCTTTATGGAATCCGAGGTAAAGCACTCGATTGGATTAAAAGCTACCTAAGCACTAGAAAACAATGCGTTGAAATAAACCAATTAAATGATCAACTTGTGTCTACACCATTCAGGTCTACTCTTTTAATAAATAAGTTCGGTGTTCCTCAGGGAAGTGTAAGTGGCCCTCTTCTCTTCCTTATTTACATAAACGATATTCCTCAAGTGACATCACACCAATGCATTCTATTCGCGGACGATATTTCAGTTATAGTACCGGAAAATTCAGATAGCAACTACGAAAATTCATTAAACAATACTATAGAATCAATAATGAACTGGTTAAAGAACAACAATCTAACAGCTAATGTATCTAAAACTAAAATTCTACAATTCTCTAACTATAACAATTCCCAATTAAAACCCTTAGACTTAAACTATAAAAAGACTAAAATTGAAGAAGTCCTTGAGACCAAATTTTTAGGTATTACCTTAGATAGACACTGTAATTGGAAAGCACACACAACTCGCATATGCTCTAGTTTAAATAAATTTGTTTTTGCTCTTAAAAAGCTTAAGAAATTATCAAGCCAAAAAACTGCTATGACCGCGTACCATGGGTACGTCGGGTCAGTTCTCAGATACGGCCTTCTTGTATGGGGTAATTCTTCTCAGGCTAAAAAAGTCTTTATCACACAATAAAAAATGTGTCAGGAGCAATTTGTGGGGTCGGACCGTTTGAATCTTGTAGACCTCTATTTAAGAAATTAGGATTACTAACTCTACCTAGTCTGTACATATTGCAAGTAGGAATATTTGTTAAAAAGCAGTCTCAGCTTAAAACTAAAGCCAATGTAAATGAAAAATTCCTTTCAAGAGATCCAACCCGACTGGCTGTCACAAGATGTTGAAGCACACTATTCCAGAACAACTGTTATAATATGTCTGTCAAAATATATAACCAAATACCTAAACAGATCAGAGAGCTACCATTAAATTATTTTAAGATAAAACTTAAGAAATGGCTCTGTATTAATGTGTTCTACACTTTAAGTGAATTTTAAATTATTAGCTAAGTATAAAATAATTAAGCTAACTTAACTAGGTATTTAAATTCATCAATTTATGATCTCATTATTCTAATTTGTAATTTTATAACTTAATATATTTTAAAATATTTTCTTGTTCACATTATCTCAGTAGGCTAGTAATAAGTGTTTTTGTTGATATTTTTATTTTTAAGGTGTTTTTTGCATGCTGAAATAAGTAAGCAAAATATGTGGAACTAATTTTATATTTAAGACCTTTTATGTACCATATTTTATGCAAAATAAAGATATTCTATTATGGTGTAAAGGTGCTCATCCCCCCCGGATGAGCGCCTTTACACCATAAAGTTGCTACGCAAGTAGATAACTACTTTTGGGGAACGAAAATTATGAAAAATACACTGATAAATTTTTATTTTTTTTTGTTATTTAACCAATCTTACCAAGGTGTAAGTATCGTATTACCCAGTAACTTGGTTGTAGAGGTCGGACAGGCAGTCGCTTCATGTAAATACTGGTATTCAGCTGCATCCAGTTAGACTGGAAGTCCAACCTAGTTGGGAAAAGGCTAGGCAGATGATGATGATGTAGGCTATAGGCCTTTTATTATTCACCTCTACCGGGGTGGGTTCAAGAGTCTTGATATAAAAATTCTTCTTCCAGGTAACCTTCAGAATGCGTCTAGCCGGCGGCGTCCGTTTCATCGATCGTCTGCCAAGAGGCGCTACTGAAAAAATCGACAGAAAAGACTTGATGAAAAGATTGCTTGATGAAGATGACAACTGAGAAGAATGTGTGAAGAATAGTTGATTTTATTAGTATTTAGTGCTTTTTAATACAGAATCAGGTAGTGGGCACCGGGTTGGTGGCATAAGCTTGATATAAGATGCTTCACTCGAGAGAATAAAAAGAAAGATAGAATATACATGATACTTTTATTTGCGTTAAACATGACGCAACCGGAAAACCACAAACAAAAAACAATACAATTTGGGGAAATTCACAACGACGCAAAACGGCCAAATGAATGAATGGATAGGTTCCCTCGAATGCTTATTTAAATCGATCGAGATGTTTCGAAATCCAATATCATAGGATCAACTAACGAGTTATTTTTTTTTTTCACTTTTTATATAAACCTCAGATAGATTTATATAAGCCTCAGATAGATTTATATAAACCTCAGATAGATTTATATAAACCTCAGATAGATTTCAGTTGCGCCGGATACCTTTTTTGACATTTACAGGGATGGAGACATTTGTGGGAGATTGTAGGAAATTAAATATTGTATTAAAATGTAAAAATAAGCTTTAAAAATAAGGAGGAGCTCGTGGCTAAGTAATAACAGCCGCACGGGTCGATCCATCAGGTTAAGCTACGCTTGCCAGGGTGGGTCAGTGGATGGGTGACCATCTATACATACCGAGACTCCTCCGTGCCTCGGAAAGCACGTTAAGCCGTTGGTCCCGGCTGTCATTCGTGGATCTTTGACAGTCGTTACGGGTCGTCAGAAGCCCGAAAGTCTGACAACCAGTTTTACCAAGGGGTATCGTACTACCCAGTTAGCTGGGTTGTGGAGGTCAGATAGGCAGTCGCTCCATGTAAAATACTGGTATTCAGTTGCATCCGGTTAAACTGGAAGCCAACCCCAACATAGTTGGGAAAAGGCTAGGCAGATGATATGATTCAAATTTAAAAATAATAAAATATTTTCGTCTATTTTACATGTCGAGTGAATGCCATTGCTCAAAAGTAAAAAGTTAGGAGATCTAGGTTACCCGCCATCTCCCCATCTAGCGCTAGGCCTGCCTCTGCTTCTAGTGCCTCGTGGTCCAGTCCATTTAAAAACTCTCCCCGTCCATCTATCATCCTTAAGCCTGGCCACATGGCCTGCCCACTTCCATGGTCTTTAAAGTGAGAAGGTTAGGGCATCTGTTAGTTTTGTTTTCCTCTTTCTTTCTTTTGTCTTTTAGTTTTATACCCAAGCAACTTCTCTCCATTCTTCTTTGAGTAGTCTGGATTTTGTTCTTACTCTCAACAAAATTGTTAATTGCGGTCTTACACAAGGCATCAATATTAACGGGAAAGTCACCTGAGGTTCGCGGATGACATTATCCTGCTCTCGGAAAACCCACAAAAATTTAATGTGATGATAAACGATCTACACCGAGCCAGTATAAAAGTTGGATTGGAAATAAATCTCGACAAAACAAAAGTTACCACTTATCACCTAACGACACCTCTCGACATACCTCTCGAGTTTGTCTAAAAGTATGTTTATTTAGGCAAGCAAATCTCTTTCAGCAACGAAAGAAATTTAGAAGAAGTCAATGTGCCTAGCCTTTTCCCAACTATGTTGGGGTTGGCTTCCAGTCTAACCTAATGCAGCTGAATACCAGTATTTTACGTGGAGCGACTGCCTATCTGCACAACCCAATTACTGGGTAATACGATACCCCTTGGTAAGACTGGTTGTCAGACTTTCGGGCTACTGACACCCGTAACGACTGTCAAAGATCCACGAATGACAGCCGAGACTAACGGATTAACGTGCTTTACCGAGGCTCGGAGGAAGATGGTCACCCATCCACGGACCAACCCCGGCAAGCGTAGCTTAACCTGATGGATCGACCCACGAGATCCTCAAATTTAGAAGAAATGAACAGAAGAATTGCGATTACCTGGAAACAGTACTGGGCCTCAAGTCTGCTATTACAATAGTGTTAGAATGGTCTATGATTGATTTCATAATTGTTGATTTTGACAAGTTTGGTAATCTACTAATATAATGGCGTCATTATGACTTTCCAATGGTCAACCACTGACACTCCATTGTATGAAATTATGAATTTAGCAGATTACGAACTTTTAGCAAAATGACAATGCAGTGACAATGGGATCGTGTTGGAATGTAAAAAATGTAAAAAATAGTAGACTTGGGGCCGGAACAGATTCGATTAGATGAACACTTTTAAATCGGATCTCCCGCCTTAAACAATACGCATAAGAGTTCCGACATCGACAACATCTAAGTACCTACTGACACAGAATAAATAATAGTACTATCGTACTACTGATTTCTATAAAACATAGAGAATTTTAGGTTTTAGAGAACGATGCCAGTGAATTCGAGCCTAAAGTCAATCCACTAACTCCAGCATTAGTTAACGCCTTCAATACATCAATTCACAGATTAAGTAGCATCAATTGTAGTCAGGCGTCGAAGCTTTTTGTTTCCGTAAAGCTGCCTTCATTAAAATGAACAGAGCAAATTCGACTATATTGTGTTGGGAACTAATTTTCATGCCCCGTCGCTTCAATCCATATTTATTTAACTTTGGTATCACTTGGAAATCTGTAAATATAATTAATAATATTCTAAACAAAATCACTAAATTGGCACATTGGAGTAAAAAAAAAAAATTACATGTCACAAAAAACCCAACGCAAACATTCCTCATTCCTCTGTTTCCAAAATCGATTAGAATCGAGATTGACTGTACAAACTGTGTGTACAACACGATTTGCTTTATTTGACAGAAAAATGAGAATAGCGACTGTACCACGAAGCTGAGCGACAAGTGACAATATCGATCATTTTAATTTTCATTGCGTGTTTTAACAGACAAGTCCTACATACTGCCTTGTAACTAAAAACGGCAATGTATCATGAATTATTTGATACACACTCAGTTACATAGTGTTCATTGTAAGAACACAATGAACACAAAATATTTGATTTTGCAATAAAAAACACATAATTTAATAACAATATGACTTATCGATGAAAGGAAACGTTTCCATTATCTCGTCCCACTTTTTTTGTGTAGTTTCTACAGCTCAATACCGCATCATAATTTGGCATTTTTTAGTTTTTGGTTGACGTCCGGCATCAAGAACGTTCGAGCGCAGACCACAGATAAGTATATATAAGTCAGAGACAGATAGGACAGTACTAAGGTTGACGTCTAGTTCTAAAAATATACGCCAAGCGCTAGTGTCGTAATGTCACCTACTAGTCATGACCCACAGCGCACTATAAAAGCCACGATGACCGGCATAGAATATCGATAGCATAGTGATGTACCATGGATAATTCTTGTAGGGTTCATTTTATTATTTGCAAGGTTCAAAGTTTCTTTCGTTACGTTCAATGGATACGACGAAAGAAATATAAAAATAAAACAACATTTTAGATTTTAGTTTTTATTTGCTTTTCCTCTTAGCCTATGGGCTTTATATTTCTCAAAGGCAATTTGTTGAGGTGCACACATCTGTTTCACAAGTTTTTCTTGTACACATCCTTTTAAAATTTTATTTAATATGTTGCACCAATTATGTACATGGGTGCGTATCATTAAATTAAGCAACCATTCCTTTGCTTCTGTTTTGTGATGTGTACACCCCAACCAATTTACATCAAATTGCTTTAATATTTCTAGTTTTAAACGTTTTTTTACACATGTTTTATATGCATACTTATTCAAGTAATCATGTATAAGGCCCGAGATATCCCTATATAACATTAAAAATTTCTTTGATGGATATGTTAAATTGTGATGTTTTAAAAGGGTGTATTCTCTTTGTTCGATCCATTTATGAAACACATCTCTTTTTGTTTGGGTATAAGTCTCAGAGCATCTCCTACACTTAAATTTTTTTGTCACTCTCCTGCACATATACCCTGCTGTATATGCAGAAGAGTGCACGCGCAATCTTTCATTTACTGGATTTAGTGATTGGTTGCAATTATTGCTAATGTTTTGGGTTATTGCTAAGGGTCTAGTACACATGGCATTTTCTTTATCCTCATCAAATGTTGATGAGGAACTCTCATCAACATTGGATGAGGATATGAGTTTTAAGAAATCGACTACTGTGTCTCCTATATCATCCTCACAGTTTGCGTATATGGAATGTGGACCCATAACGTTGGACATTAACGCATTCATAAAACTATTTGCATCAGGATTGACGTTCCTGTAGTTGATGGCTCTGATCCTACCAAAAAAGTTCTCTAGAGGATCCTGATTAACATTTCTAGGATAGAAATATTCTATCTCATATTTCTCGAACAACAGTCTAGACAACCTTTCAACACTTTCTACAGTTGTAACCCATCCATTAAGAGAAGGAACTCGAACCTTATAGATTTTGTTATTTTTGCGAGCTTTCTTGCTATTTTCGTCGATAAATTGTATATTTTTCAATACTTGTTTGGCTTCTGTCCAAAAATTGAAAATTTGATGGGTGTTCGGCTTTATAGGTCCACGCAGTTTGCCCCGGATAGTGCTTCCTCGAGAACCGTTCACGCTATCAAATAGCTTGTCAATGAACTCCACAGCTTCGCCTGTTGTGGCCATTGTCTTACTGACATTTTGACCCGAGGCTGTATTTTCTGAAATATTACATAATTAAATAAGTATCACTACATAGGTAGTATAAAACAAAGTTGCTTCTCGCTGTCTGTCCCTATGTATGCTTAGATCATTAAAACTACGCAACGGATTTTGATGCGGTTTTTGTTAATAGATAGGTACGAGTGATTCAAGAGGAAGGTTCCGATGTAGAATAAACGCAGGCAAAAACTAGTAACACATAAAAAATATAAACAAAAATAACAACTACTGTTTCTATTCTTTCAGACTCTTAAGAAAGCATACATTAGTTTGAATTGAATGTATTATTATTACTCATAAAGGCTAAATTGTAAAATATGATTAAGAACCTAATTCTTTAATAAGTATTTACATAGTGTGAATTCATGGTGTTTATTTTGTTGTAAAGTAAAGTGAGTGAGTGATTAAGAGGATAATTTTAGTATTTTTAGATACTTAATGCATATCGATAACAGAGTAAATACTTACTGAACAATGCAGTGTATTTAAGCATTCCACTGGTTGTTGCACTCAGAGTTTGGGCAGCTACGCTAACTTTCATCTTTTTCATTTTTGCTGCGTACACATGGTGCTCTGTCAGCTTTTTATGCATTCTAGTGTGACCTAGTTGGCAATCAGCATCAAATACTGTTTCAATATCCTTCCATGTGGCAACTTTGCCTTTGAAGAGCATGTCTTTCGTGAGCAGGTTGTTCCTAAGGCCCTTAAGTAGGTGTGGGGGATCAAACACTACACTTAACTGTTGTCCTGACACCTCAATAGCTCCATCTGCAAACAAAAAAATATATTTAGTTCAACAAGTTAATTTGATGTAAGTATTACAGATCAGATTACAGATGAAAATTAGCACACAGGTATAAATAATAATAAAATATATGTAAAGAATATTTTTAAATATATTTTAAATCTACACTGGACAGCAAATAAACCGAGCCACCCGCTACCATGGAACTCTGATTCGATTTTCTCAAAAAGTATAAAATTAACAACTATCAATTTATACCTACAGAAAGTGCGTTCCATGATTATTAAAATGACTATAAATGTATTCTAAAGTACCGTCAACTCACATTGTAATCAAGCAACAAACACAATGCTAACGATTTGCTCTGTTTTGACTAGAGTTCACGATTAGCGTTCATTTTTGGAACGAAGTTCCTTATCGCGCGTTGTGAAAGGGGGCTAGACGGAAAAAATGGGAACGAAAAGTTGTCACGACACTTTTTGCTATAGTAAGCTATGTATGTATGTATTGTAGGCCGTGCGGCGTGCGCATGTTTCTCTGTCTGTCTCTCTCTCTCTCTCTTATAGAAAGCAAGCCAGATATTTTCATTTCTATTTCGCATTGAACAGTGTGGTGTCGCGATGATGATGATGATGATGATGATGATGATGATGATGATGATGATGATGATGGTGGTGGTGGTGGTGATGATGATGGTGATGATGATGATGATGGTGATGATGGTGATGATGATGGTGGTGATGATGATGATGATGATGATGATGATGATGAGTATAAAAATAAAATTTTATTACAATTCCTTCACTAATTAATCGAAAGGAACTTCGTTCCATCCGGGTGTCCCTTGACACCTCTCAAGTTTTTTTTCTACAGTGAGGGTAGTCGGATATTTCTTATCATTTCTTTAGTTTTTGTCCATCGTTTGCTCAGACGCGTGTATTTTTGCTACTTTTTTCGGTCGATAATGGATACGACACCTCAGGAAGCAGCTCAAACTGTAGCACTACTTCAAGCAGGCGTTGCGCAACGTGAGGTCGCTCGGAGACTTCGAATCAGCAGATCTTCGGTGCAACGAGTTTACAGACGATACTTAGAGACTGGAGCATTCGATCGCCGTCCAGGTACGGCCAGAATACGAGGATGCTGGCAGTTGTCCGAGCAAGGGGAGGGAATACTGAATACTAACCAAAACTTTCTTTTTAATTTTTTCTTTGTTTCTGGCTTTAATTTTTTTTTCAGTTTATGATTACTATCGATTAACATGACTGGAAAACGACTCTTTTTTTGTAAAATCCTTAATAAACACTTAAAAAATTGATTAATCCCAATGAGTTTCCTTTCATTTTTTTTACACTTTTGTGCATTTATTTTGTTCAAACAATGGTAAAATTAAATTATTTATACTATGTACAAGTAGGTATAAAAAAAAAGAAAAAAAAAAAGAGCTCATAGGGCATCAAAAAATTCGTCCGCATCGCTGTCAGTGGGAAAAGTGCCCAAAAGACTGGCGGCATTGCCACGCTGGATGGCAATGCTAATTCTTTGGGCTAAAAATAGGCCAGCCCTCTGGTCCCGTGTGGAGTCGACCAACCGCTTGGCGATGTCCCGAAATACTCGATGAGCACTCGGACCCCAAGGCCCTAGTGTTTCAACCCCAAACGGCTCAAACAAATAGCTTCCAATAAGGTTGTTATATTTGCGCCGTTTGAGGTTTTCCGCACCTGCAGCAGCCGCTCCAACGCAGCACGCCGTGCTAGAAAGATGGGATGGCGCGAGGGTGTCGACACAGGTTGCATCCCACACCAAAGGCCTACCCAACTTCCAAGGCATTATGGTCATTCCGTCTGGTCTCTTCCCATCGTCGCGCGCCAGGCCATTAGGTTCTAAAACAGCTGGCACCCCGGCGGTGACAAGAGCCCGACGGATGATGTCGTTAATGCTGGCGTGCCGTGCCATCCGGCCAGCACTTTTGCTGCAAGATAGGCCATGGTGTCCGAGGCAGTCGACCCTTCACCGCACTGACAGCGATGCGGAGCCCCGCAAGGAGCCCCCAAACGCAAACATGTAGCGAGCCGGAATTTTCCTTTCATTTGAATAATCATGGGACGCACTTTTTGTAGGTATAACTTTGATAGTTGTAAGTTATACAGGGTGTTTGGCGCATGGACCGACACAATTTTTTGGGGGTTTGGGGGGTCATTTGCTAGGTTTCACCTAAAGACCTCCATGTCCTAAGTGTGACGTTAATTGGGATATGTTTTTTTTTTGTTCTTTCTTTGAATTACCCAAAATCTCGCCTTTGAATCGATATATTTTTTTGTTTATGGTTGCAATAGAACAAAATAAATTTTATAATAGTCTGCAATGTATTTTTATTCTAAATAAATTATTATTTGATGTAATTGATCAGTAGAAAATGACTTACGTGCTTCCAAAGTCTTAAAAATGTTTAAATGTATTGTAATTCATTTTTTTTTTTTAAATAAAGCCATTTTGACCTTATTTTTATCTCAAAAAGTTCTTTAGCTTGTACCCTTTCTAAGGGTATGCTACACGCTATGAAAAACAATTCAAATGTAGTCAAAATACTAGTTAGAGAGTCAGTTATGGAGTGTTTTAAGAAAAGACTTATTACGGTTACTATATTTTTTTATTTTATTTCGAATAAGAATACATTGTAGACTATAATAAAAATTATTTTGTTCTTTTACAACCATAAACAAAAAAAATATATCGATTCAAAGGCGAGATTTTGGGTAATTCAAAGAAAGAACAAAAAAAAAATAAAACTATTACCGTCACACTTAGGACATGGAGGTCTTTAGGTGAAACCTAGCAAATGACCCCCCCAATCCCCCAAAAAATTGTGTCGGTCCATGCGCCAAACACCCTGTATACTTTTTGAGAAAATCGAATCAGAGTTCCAAGGTAGCGGGTGGCCCGGTTTATTTGCTGTCCAGTGTAGTTTTATATTGCGTCTCATTAGTTTTTATACATATTCGTCTTATTAGTTATTATTATTTCCTTTATTTCACTTACAAACGTATAATTTACATTTTTAAATATTTTTATACAAAATGAAATAAAAAACATTTAAAAATATAAAAAAATAGTAGCCCACCGGTATCGGGAACAGGGTTCAAGCTACCGGCGGTCAGGGCTCCAGAGATAGGAACCTCCTAACAATGCGGGCCGTGTCTAGAAGCACCGCTTTCTGAATCAAGCCCTTGATCCTGCTGCCCAACGAGAGCCTCCTTAGGTGTTGGTCGAGGCTCTTGGCAATTAAGCCATTGGCTGATACGACTATCGGCACAATGATTGCAGAGTCCACATTTATTATTATTATTTTTATATTGCGTATTATTAGGAGGAGTTCGTGGCTAAGATATAACAGCCGCACGGGTCGATCCATCAGGTTAGCTACGCTTGCTGCGGTTGGTCAGTGGATGGGTGACCGTCTTTACATACAGAGACACCTCCGTGCCTCGGAAAGCGCGTTAAGCCGTTGCACAGTGTTTTTTGCACCAAAAAAGTGACATCAGCATTTTATTGAATATTTCTACTCAATAGTTTACTAAAAATGCACGAATAGAACTCCCGTGTGCCAATTTTGTATACTCTATTTTAAAAAAAATCTTAAACTTAATCTTTTATTTTACATACCGAGATTCCTCCGTGCCTCGGAAAGCACGTTAAGCCGTTGGTCCCGGCTGTTATTCGTGGATCTTTGACAGTCGTTACGGGTCGTCAGAAGCCCAAAAGTCTGACAATCAGTCTTACCAATGTGTATCGTATTACCCAGTAACTGGGTTGTGGAGGTCAGATATGCAGTCGCTCCATGTAAAATACTGGTATTCAGCTGCATCCGGTTAGACTGGAAGCCGACCCCAACATAGTTGGGAAAAGGCTAGGTAGATTGAATGGTACTCTGCTATCAGCTCGCACTGGCTTGACACCTTAAAAGACACACCGTGTATAGATACGATTAGATAAATGGATGTAACTCCCCAACTTATAATATGCCTGCCTGCATAGTGTGCGTTTTATACAAGTTTTGAATGTGTGTATGTATCTACCAAGTTATAGCAATGACGACGAACAAATCGGTATGGAAGTCGAAAGCACAGTCATTTTAATACGTTGTGGTGACTTATGAATTTCACGCGAACGAAGTCGCGGTCAGAAACCAGTTTCCATTCCGATGAGTCGCCTAGATTTCAGTGTTGTATAAAGATCGCTCATGGCGGGTGGGTCGCGCCAATACCAACCATTAGTGGCTTAAATAAGTCAAGTGAAGTGTTCATCAAAATGTTTGTGTATAATATAGTTTTCATTAGCTTTGGTAAGTTTTTATTTCGTTATTTTAAAAATTACAAAAACCAACAACTAGTGAAAGCTTGTCATGAACAAAGTCTAGCTGTATTTGCATGAAAATCACAATAATACAGTCGATCTGCTCCTCGTTAAGGGCCCATTCACACGTGCCACAACCACGCCACATCGCAGCCACAGAATGTGAGCAAGCAGTGGTCACGTGTGAATAGTGTCGCTGCAGCTTGTTGCGGTTGCGTTGTCACTAGTAGTTGCGATGTGGTTACGTTAAGGGATGGCTAGTCTTTGCAGATAGGCAGGTCTTTTTCTTTGCGATCTCGCCGGTGGTTGCGTAGTGGCTGCGATGTGGCATTCATGTGGTCAGTATCGCCCACACGGTTGATTTTGAGGGTCAAATGTGGTCCGTGTGAATATACAATTAATTTTCATAAAAATTACCGCCCGTCCACCTGATGTCGTTGTGGTGTGATTGGACCATGAGGGCCGTTCAATATTCAGATATGTAACTTTTATCTGGGGAATAAACAATTTTAAAAATCCCATACAAAAAGGACTTTCAAGTTTTCAGTTTTTTTTTTAAACCTTATTCGGACTAATAGTCCAGTCATTTGGTAGTTTTACCTGGAAAGTTTTCCGGGAGTTTTGAAAAAAATTGATTGAGTTCGACGTGCTCTCTTCGAATTTTCACTTTGCCAACTCGTATCTTTGCCGCTCGCACCGCCATACTGGAAAAATGGCGCCTAATAGCGGTTTTTTGACAATATCTCCTTTCCGACTCAATCAATCTGCCTAGCCTTTTGCCAATTATGTTAGGGTCGGCTTCCAGTTTAACCGAATGCAGCTGAATATCTGTATTTTACATGGAGCGACTGCCTATCTGACCTCCACAATCCAGTAACTGCGTAATACGATACCCCTTGGTAAGACTGGTTGTCAGACTTTCGGGCTTCTGACGACCCGTAACGACTGTCAAAGATCCACGAATGAAAGCGGGGACCAACGGCTTAACGTGCTTTTTGAGGCACGGAGGAGTCTCGGTATGTAAAGACGGTCACCCATCCACTGACCAACCCCGGCAAGCGTGGCTTAACCTGACGGATCGACCCGTGCGGCTGTTATTACTTAGCCACGAGCTCCTTCCTCCTTCCTAGAGAAAACAATCAATTTATATAATTATTTATCGGTTTGACAATTAGATATAGTCTAGACACAAGCTATTACCTATAACATTTAAATATATTTAAACCGGTCAATTATAAAAACCGGTCTCTAATAAAATGTTATATGAGACTGGTGGGCTGCTCACAAAACTTTATAATTCTGATAGACCTCGTATCTAATCTAATCTAACTAACCTGTACTGGCACACTGCAGGGCAATGGCTTCTGCTAGTCCTTTCGGTAGGAGTCGAGCTCGGCCCGCCCTTTTTGGCTTGGCTGCTTTGTATTGACAGGGCGTACACAAGGATTCATCACTAATAATATCACGCGTACCACACAACAAATACTCTCTTCTCATACAGGGTGTAAAAAGACACATCACAAAGCCGTCAACTATGCATACTGTATATCAAGTCACTTTGCGCAAAAATTATTTCTGGGAAACGACTTTTATATTTTAGAAAAAAAGCAAAAGAAAAAGTGTTCGCGACGAAGCGTCACCAAAAATAGTGATATAGTTTTTTATTTGTTTTAACTTAAAGTAGAATCATAGTCGGCGACGAGACCCTGGAACCGATTCTACTAACAAAATTGTTCAAAAATCGCAATAGAATCGCAGCTAAATCACGGCTTATAAGCGTTTTCTCATTCTACTAATCAACAACGATCCAATTGCGGTTACGTTTCAGTTGACGCCAACGATCGACCGAAACAATGTCAAAATCTATTCTGCTAACAAAATCGAACGTGAGCGTGACGTATAATCTCATTCTACTATTACTTTGACACTAGTTTGAATCGAACCAAAGCTGAACTTTAGCGATTCATCTGTCAAAATTAGTGGTCGAACATAAGTCGGTAAAGTGTAACTTTTTCCGAATCGATCTAGGATTGCTTTCGTTTTTTCGGGTTACTATAATAATGTCCAAATCATAATAATGTCCAAAAATAAAAATTGTCCAAAAATAAAAATGACTAAAAATAAAAAAGACACAAAAATAAAATGCCCAAAAATAAAAATGTCCTAATCATAATAACGTCCAAAAAACATTTCCAATAAAGGAAATATTTAGGGAACTAACTATAGTCAGTAACGAGTCAGAATTGTTCACAAAGAGGTTCCGTACACATTTGTATTTTTTTGACAGATACCATACCATAAAAAATATACCTAAACATGAAGTGAATCCGGGTGATTTTGGGACCCGGATTAATTTCATGTTTTTAGGTATGGTAGAATGGACTGTGGAGCCTTAATAATAAACCCTAAAAACAGGGATGTCCATAAGTCACCCAGTTTCTCTAGAGTACACAGGAAAAATAGATAAATGCCATCTTTTTGCTAAATTAATCAGTAAGTATCTACTACGTACTGGCCACTTGTAATGAATAAAAAAAAATTATATGACAGGATGTCATTTTCTGTTTTCCTTCCTCAACACTGATTTTATGGAGTGTTTTATGCAATCTGCGACAAAAATGAGCGAAAACATAACTTTTGTTAATAATCAAAAGGGAAAACCAACATTACTGCTAGATGGATACAGGTATAATTTTAATATTTCCAATAAAAGAGGAACGTCGATATGGCGATGCGAAAACCGTGGTGAATGTAGTGCTTCACTAACTTTGGTTAAAGAAAAGGAAAATATAATTCGTCGAAGCCAACATACATGCAAAAAAAGTTTTACCAAAGATATACTTCATTTTTGGTAAAAATTTTTTTGCATGTATGTTGTTACTTAACCATCAATAAAATAAAGGCCGAAGTTTGTCAGGATTACGCACCCATACAAAGTATTTATGAGAAAAACGTGGAAGGTGTAACAAACAAGGATATCGACTACTTGCCTTCATTTAAGGCTATGCAAGATGGATTGCTCAAGCTCAGAAAGAGACATCTGAATGTTGTTAAATTAGTATTTACAAACGTTGCTGAAGTAACCATCCCGGAGGTACTAGCACAAGAGTTTTTAATATGTAATGACGGGGAAAAGGAGAAAATCCTAATATTTGACTTACCTCTGGCCACTGATTATGTTAAAACTACAATAGGCTTATATTTTGTTGGCGGTACTTTTAAAACTTGTCCACCTCCTTTCTATCAGTTGTTCACAATACATCTCCTACTTGCTCAATTCTTTTTTGGACCATTTTTCGTATTGGACATTTTTATTTTTGGACATTTTTTGTATTGGTCATTTTTATTTTTGGACATTTTTCGTATTTGACGTTTTTATCTTTGGACATTTTTCGTGTTAGGCATTTTTATTTTTGGACATTTTTCGTATTGGACATTTATAATTTATGACATTATTATAGTAAGCCGTTTTTTCCTTAAAAATAATGATGTTTTATATGGATTTCGTTGAACTTGACTTGCCCTGCCATGAGGTTGACGTTGGAATAGTAAGCAAGAAATGTATCTTCAAGAATAGATATAAGCAATAATCCTTTTGACCTTACGCATCGTCAGTCTACCGACTCTCCACTCTGAAGACCTCGTAAGAGCTTTGATTGAGGAGATCAGTCCTCGCAAGCCCGTCAATCTTCGCTCTGACGGTATTGATACGGAAACAAAGGTAGGTAAATACCTAGTTACTATCGTTTTAATGTAGGTACTGTGTTACAATGTGATTATGTATTCTATAATATTGACTCCATTATTGTTTTAGACTGGAGCTGGACAGTGAGGACCAGAAATTATAGAACAGGAGCGTGAGGAAAAAGATGATGCAGCCAGATTAATTTCTGAAAATCGTGGGTCAGGGCGACGTCCGAATTACCTTTTAGAGCAAGGGCGTAATTACCAAGCAGCTTTGATGCAACGCTTGTGGGCTTCAAGGCAATAAATAAATAGAATTTATGTTAGAAATTTAAATAAGTGTCATTCGTTACTCATTACTTACTTAACAGTTTTGTTTAATTTTAGCTGTATAAAATTTTGTAATTGTGAGTAGCTACTAGTACTAGAAAGGTTTAGGTAGGTAACTTATTTAAGTATGTTTATCTTTTTTATTTTAAAACCTCAGTTTAAAAATAAAATGCAACTAAAAACCAATGGAAATACAACAATAATGATTACTAAATCAATTGAACCATTAATTTAAGCAGTAACTAGTTTCATTTGTTTAATATGTGTTTGTGTAAAAAGTCACATTAAGATTGTTTATCTACATTTATTTATGTACCTAAACCTTTCTGGTATAGGTCTATTCCAAAAGTAGGTAGGTATCTGATGAAAATGTTAACAAATGGATCAGGAGATAATAAAAGTTGAAACCTTTTATATACAGAACACTGTACCCATTACTAATTCCTTTTTTACTAGTGACCGAGTCAGAATTTAACCTGAACAGGTTATTCTTGATAGGATTATTCTTACTCATCATCTCTGTCATCTCTTGCCCTTTCTTCTCTGTAGTCCATAGGAATCTACACTTTGGAAAATGCAACTTCCCTGAGTAACATTCAAACATTCAGCATGATTTTATTGAAATTAATGCTTTTATTTTGGGTTTAAATAAATAAAACATAATTTAGGTATGATAGCGTTATTTATTTTTATTAAAATCAGCCTCATTACAAACCTAATAAACAGATAATCTGAAATTTGGTTGATCTATTTTATCTTCACAGTCAGTTTTTCATTAACAATCAGTCTGAAACAAAAACAATATTTACTTATTATAGTTAATATCTTAAAGCACAACCTCTTTTAAGGATTAATTGTACTTTTTGTTATGAACAACTTTTACTATGGGACCAAAACAGCAATCGCGAAAAAAAAAACAGCTGTTCTCTACATTTTGACGAGTGTTGGAAATCTAGGTTCTAACACTTCAAT
Source organism: Cosmia trapezina (assembly GCA_905163495.3). Classification (NCBI taxonomy): domain Eukaryota; kingdom Metazoa; phylum Arthropoda; class Insecta; order Lepidoptera; family Noctuidae; genus Cosmia; species Cosmia trapezina. Next base: position 1,881,834 of record LR991047.1, read on the forward strand.
AAAACGAGTTACTGGCTTTTTAAAATGTATAGATTATTATTAGCCAATTATAAGTCACTAGGAAGGTTATACGTCCGTCTTTATCAAGGCTCAAACATGAAGTAAGGTAATAATAATGGTGGGTAGTATTTATATAATAAGTACCTACGATATATCGATTATTGCAGAATCGACTAAAGATTGATTTTTGTAAGTAAGTAAATCAATTATATCAACACGCCCCCTCAAAAATTGATCTACCTAATTATACAAACAAAATAAATCAAAGTAATACCTAAATGACCGGAACATATTCACTTCCTAGTGTTTGCTGGGAAATACATCTCATGGTCCAACATTTGCTGCCAAGGATTAAGGAAAACCCAGAAAACCTTAATCAAACCATTTCATTAAATTATTATTAGTAATAATTAAATTAATCATAAATCATATTATTATGTAGAATCACAAAACATTAAATCAGTATCTTATTCTAAGCCCATTTTACTTCTCATCTCTTGAAAAGTGATAGCGGGTCAGAACATCTGCCAACTGCTGAACTGTTGGAATGTAATTTTATTTTATTACATTTTTTTTTAATCTGTTCCATAGATAAATTATACTTTATATCTATGTTTTGTGATTGGTTGGATTATTTGCAATGCGTATACAGCCATTGTTATCCTCATAGATTATGATAGGTTTACAAATAGTGCATATTAAATTTATTTAATACTGTTTTTGTGTATGCACTTTGATCTAATGTTATTTCATTACATGCTTGTAATTTTTATACCAAGATACATTTTTTTCCTTTCTTTTATATCTGTCTAAAAAAGTCATTTTGAATTTACTCATTAAATACCTTTTAAAATTATTAATTGTTTCAATATCAGCACATACTGTTAGGTTAAAACACCTTTAAATAAAATGACATATTATATGCCTAGGTATGTATATCTCCATTGTCTAGCAAATATTTGAATGAAAAATTTTGAAAACCTTTTTCTTTAAGTGATCTCTCAAAGACTTCAAACCAACACCTAGCTGCCTGTTTCAGCCCGTAAAGTGCTTTATTTAATTTACACACATAATTATCTGGACCAGAGATACCCTCAGGGACTTTCATATAAATATCTTCCTATAATTCGTCATTCAAGAAGGCAGTTTTGACATCCCTAAGATGAACTAGCAAATTAAATTGATTCACAAAAACAAGATACAATCTGAAGCTGCTATCGCTACTCATGCTACTGGTGCGAAAGTTTTACTATAGTCCGTGAGGTATTCTTGACTGAAACCCCTTGCAACAAGTAGTGTTTTTTTTTTTTATCTTAAAGGTTTTCCAAATTCATCATGTTTTATAGGAAATATCCATTTACAATAAATTGACAATGTTTTTATTTTCAGCTCTTGGTACTAAAGCCCAAGTATTATTTAGAGAATTTAGTTCGTCCCTAATTGCACTTTCTCACTGAGATCTGTTTTGATTTCTTCTAATGAATTTGTTATTTTACATAGAATAGACTGAGCACACAAAATGGCAATCATCATCATCGTCTTTACTATAGGAAATACGCGGACGATTTTTGGCCTGTTGTTTTTTTTTTTTTTTTTTTTATTTGTGTTTTCTTTTGGTGAAGACGGGTTATCAGAAAGAATTCATATCAATTATTTGCTCCGATTCAATTAAATTATCATGGTTTAATTTGTGAATTTTACACTCGTGTTCATCAGATTTAGTCCATAGACGTATCCGATTTAGAACTGTCAGAGTCATTAGACTTGACCGGCACTGACTTGGATATTAACACAACATCAGTTTTGCCGTGAGAATGTTTAATATTCCCTTCAGTACCCATCAGATTTAGCCCATAGACGTATCTGATTTCGAACTGTCAGAGTTATGAGACTTGACCGGCACTGACTTGGATATTACATCATCAGTTTTGCCGTGACAATTTTTAATATTCCCTTCAGACTTGAGTATTGACCTGGATTTAAAAAATCCAGTCTCATCAACAATAACATCCCTGACCACTATGTAATTTTTCGCACTCTGGGTTCCAAACTTTACAGCGTTTGGTTCATAACCCACAAGTATCACTTTGCATGATTTTTGATCAAACTTGGTCTTACTGCTTTTATTATTGAACGTAAACAGTTGAACCTTCAATTTTTTTTTTTTTTATTTAATTTGAAGTTTTGTATCATGCCACATTTCGAATGGTGTTTTTGAAAGTTTCAAAGTTTTAGTTGGGGTCAAATTAATTAAATAATCAGCAGTCAGTACTGCGTATAGCCCCAAAACACTTTGTTTAATATTGAGCGAGCTTTTTCAGTAATGATTCTGACCATACATTCAGAAACGCCATTCAACTGTGGTGTTCTCGGAACTATTAAATGATATTATATTTTTTTTTCTGATATCCCTCTACACAATAAATAACCTTTCATTTCAGTCGATAAATGTTTGCCACCATTATCGCAGTACAAGTTGACTAATTTTAAATTAAACTTAGCCTCGCTTTTAGCCACGAAATCTTTAAAAACAGCAAACATATCTGATTTTTATAAGTTAAATAGGTACGTAACAAAGTATTGCGTATACTCATCAACAAAAATTACAAGGTAGTTTTTAGTTGGGGGTAGGTATAAACAGTAACAATAGTCCACAAACATCTGAGTGCACAATAAATAATAGCTGTTTAACATGACTTTTATTTTTGACCTCATATGAACGGAAGTCGACTTTGTTTCCTATTTATACAGCATTGCAGTTTCGATTTGGCTGGTGTCATCAACCATTTTATTTTTTTTTTTTTTTTTTTTATTTCGATGAATTAATTTTTTTCTTATTATGACCAAAGCCATAGTTTGTACATATTTTTATTACTGCATACTTGAGAAACAGATTGACACTTATTTACAGATGCCATTAAGTCTACAGCAATTAAATTATTTTTCAACATACCTTGCATGATAGTTTTATTAACCTTACGTATTGTGCTCCTTGCTGGTCGAAAATGACTGTCAACCCAGCACGTTGCATTTTCGTTAAGAACCGCAGGTGGTACCGCAGCACAGAAGAGCACGTCCTCCAAAACTTCTTGAACGCTCATGTTGCTGGTCACATACATCGTTCCCTGAAATAAATTCACCATTTTTAGCAATAGAAATTTTAATGGCGTTTGCAAGACGGTGTGACTAATGAAAAGATCTTCCCTGTTTATAATATGGTCCGATGCTCCAGAATCCAACAGGAAAGTAACTTTGCTGCCATCATGATCCGCTTGATAGTCTGTCATCATAAAAGCAAAGCCAGAAAAATAGTTCGACGTGGATGGTTCACTGATCTCAACTGCCTGGACCGTCCTTGTCCTCTCCGTATTTTCTGCTGCTGCCGTTTTTCACATGCTCCTTGCGGCCACAGTGACAACACTTCATGAACTGAGACTTATTCTTCTGCTTGTTAACCTTCTACTTGAAGCTATTATTCCCTTTATTATTTTCAGAATGATCGAATTTTGTTTTTCGAAATTCCTGTCCATTTTTCCTCTCAACTTGCAAAACTTTTGACACTGGTATCACTGGACTCATTTTTAAACATGACTTCATGATCCAAAAGCCTTGGTTTAACGAATGCTAGCATTAAATTATCCTCCGTTAAAGTTTCGATCGCAATTATCACACCATCATATTTTGCGGGTAGGGTTAGCAACTAATGAGCTACATTATCGGTTTCTTCCAACTTCGCTCCGGCGCGCGTGGCGTGGCGGCGGCGATTCGATGATCAAATAATCAAAAATTGTGAAATGTTTTATAAGTATGATCACCTACTCGACGATAACACTTTTTTTTTATCACGTCCATTTCACTTAACAATGCCCGTATGTTTTTATTTAAATTTTAACCACTTATATTGCAGTAAAAACGTAACCTGGTCCCATAACCTGTTGGAAATCTAGGTTCTAACACTTCAATAAAACGAGTTACTGGCTTTTTAAAATGTATAGATTATTATTAGCCAATTATAAGTCACTAGGAAGGTTATACGTCCGTCTTTATCAAGGCTCAAACATGAAGTAAGGTAATAATAATGGTGGGTAGTATTTATATAATAAGTACCTACGATATATCGATTATTGCAGAATCGACTAAAGATTGATTTTTGTAAGTAAGTAAATCAATTATATCAACAACGAGTTTTTGCGAACATAAGTGTAGGGAACAGCTGATTTTGTTATCGCGATTTGAGTTTTGGTACCTTAGTAATGGCAATAGGCTCGCCCCCTATTACCTGGGAGTTAAACATAACTGGCGAAATGCGGGTGTACTATTTAATTAACAGGTACACCTCTGCCCAACCATTCGGGGAATACAGGCGTGATGTTTGTGTGTGGAAAAATAATTACATAATTTTTAAACTATACAACCAATCAGTTACTCGTGCGCAGACTTTCTGCCATGCCAGTCATAGCAAGCATTAGAGATGCCGGTCATAGCAGTAGAGAAGTTAGTCATAGTATTGGACATATTTTAATGCTGCAGTAGCCACCATTTCCTCAGTTCGCCTCTACGCCGCCTTACTTCAATACGCTCGCTTCAATGCGGGCTATGGTTGCCCTTGCTTCATCAAGAGCTGCCGTGTTACCTATAAAAAGTATTAGTTATAGTTATTAACAAAAACCAGAAGATGTAAATTATAATCATCAGAAAAATAACTCTATTTTTTGTTTGTTTTTAGGGTTCCGTACCAAAATGGTAAAAAGGAACCCTTATGGTGTGACTCAGTCTGTCTGTCTGTCTGTCTGTCTGTCACAGCTGGATATCTCAAGAACTACTAATGAACTTGAAATTTGGAACAGTTTTAGATGACGTTTACCCAACTATTTTGCAAATAAGAAAGGAATAAAAATATTTATATTTTTTTTGCAACACGGACTGAAAGGGGGTCTTAAAAATTCAAAGTGGGGCTACTAAAACATGTGGGGTATCATATGAAAGACCGCTGTTTGCACATTCTCAACAATTTTTTTCTTTTTTTAGGCCGCATAGTTTTCGACTTTTGATGGAAAATGTAAAAAAAAATACCGTTTCCCCCCCCCCCCCCCCTTATCTCCGAAGTTTGCAAAGAGAAAAATCTGAAATTATTCTACTATGTGATAGAAGTTTATGTAAAGATTACAGGAAAAATAAAACGATGTCTCTAAATACCACAATTTTTCAGAAATCGGAACGGAACTCTCGGTGCGCGAGTCCGACTCGCTCTTGACCGGTTTTTTGTTTTGGAATGCGTGCGGCGTGAGAGCACGCACCTTGCACACCACTTCAAGTATCTTCATGTTGGTTCTTAGTGAGCCAAGCGATTTCAAGTGCATTACACTTGATAAGCCTTGGGCCCTTTTGTGGTATTTATCGAGCTTTGAAATTTGGTATGTACCTGATAGAGGAAATTATGGCATTTAACTTAGTAATAAATAAAGATTCAGAATAACAAACGTCTATTTAATTTACATGAGAAAAATATACTTCAGCAAGATCACTGACACACACGTCAAGAGCTTATTTCTATTTTTAAATTTAAACTCCTTTGCAAAAAAAACGGCCACCTTACAGTCATTGGCTTTTCTATGGATAATATTAATATTTTTAGTAGGTATGTCATTAGCATAAATGAATAGAAATTTCTTATTATCATTGAGAAAATAGATTTTAACCTATAAATCCTGGAATCGGTGTTTTAGTCAATGTAAACAGAGTCGTGTTAAAATGGAAATTTTTAGGGTATAATTAAATTAAGACTACGAGTATTTTTATGGTATTTTAATAAAAAAAGACATTAAAAAATAAAAATTAATAACGAGTATGACCTCCCCTTGCAGCGATTACGCCATGTAATCGTCTTGGCATGCTTTTCACCAGGCTTTTGATGGTGTCCTGTGGAATCTGTTCCCACTCAGCCGAAATCATACGTTTAAGCTCCCTGATGTTTTGTGGAAGGGGTTGGACAGATCGTACTCGCCTTTTTAGGAGGTCCCAGACGTGCTCAGTGGGGTTAAGGTCGGGGCTCCGCGCTAGCCAATCCAGATGACGAATACCGACCTCTTGCATATAAGCATCTACGTCGCCAGAACGGTGGTCCCGAGCATTATCGTCCATGTAAATGGCATCTTCACCAATTACAGTCAGTGCGGGCTGTGCATGTTGAAAAATTATTCATGTTACATACCTTTGCGCATTTAGTGAGCCATTTTCAATGAACACTATCTCGGTACGATAGCTGGGAGTTACGCCCGCCTAAAAAATAACGGACTTTCCACCATAAGGGGTGATTTCTTCAAAACACACGTCGGCATAGCGTTCCCCTGGTCTTCGTAACACTCGCCGTCGTCGGTCCTCACCATTCAGACAAACTTGAGCCTCATCGGAGAAGAGTACGCTACTCCAGTTACCTAGTGTCAAAGATAGACAATTTCTAGTGAATCTCAGTCGAGCAATCTCACTATGTAACTGCAGCTCACTATGTAACTGCATTTGCAGCAGCTCACTATGTAACTGCATTTGCGGTTCCTCAGCGCCTGAGTCACTAAAAATCGGTCGTCTCGTGGTTGTGTGCAACGTTTTGTCCCAGAACCTTGCCTTCTTTGAACGGAACCTGTCTCTTGGTATTGAGTCCAGGTTCTTTAGACAATTGAACGAATCACGTTTAACCGCTGTGAGCCGTAACATTGGCTACACCTCACTTCCGGCAGCGCTATAATTTTACTAGCTCTTATTGCTTTTTCTGCCGTTACAATCGACACAAAGATATCTGTTTTAAGTCACAATAAGGCAGTATTATGCGACAAACATGAATTATTCTAGTAAAAATAACGAGAAGTTAATTTTAGTTGCCTGATAACCTTTTAACCGCAAACCCGCGAATAGTAAGTAAAAAGTCATAAACTGAAAAAGGGATTATTATTTTTAAAAACAACAGTTTCGAATTTGAAATTTAACTTTTTTTTCATACCCAGACTCTTTATTAAGTGCCAGTAACATAGTTTGGCTATTAAAACCTCTTTAGAAGTAAATGATTACCAATAATGTAGAAAAATCCAAACCGCCCGTTTTTTTTGCAAAGGGGTGTATATCTTATTGATAAACTTGTGCCAGCATTATGATCATCCAACACCTTCTCCTAATGTGCACCCAAGTGGCTGAACCAGGTCACTATCCACACATGAGTGTTGCACAATGTCTTGCAAATTTCACCTTAGACAGTGGCTTTGTCATAATATCAGCTAACTGAGTTTCTGTTGGGCAGTAGCTGACATTAACCAATCCTTTCACGAATTGTTCGTGGATAAAATGATATCGCACATCTATGTGCTTCGATCTCTTGTTGAAGGAGCCAGATTTAATTAGTTGTATTGAACTTTGGTTGTCAACATATAAGTGTATTTTCAAGTCCAAGTCTGTAATTTCCTTCAGCAGGGAATTGAGGTACATTGCCTCTTTGCAGCAGTCTGCAGCCGCTATGTACTCTGCCTCGGTCGATGACAGAGCAACGATTGGCTGTCTTTTGGATCCCCATGTTATAGGTCCATTAGCTATCATAAGAACGCTGCCAGATGTGCTTCGTCTTGTCAGAGGATCTCCAGCATAATCAGAGTCAGTGTAAGCATCGATTCTTTCAATTCGGTTATTTCTTTTGAAGAGTATACCTTTATCTTTAGTGCCGATCAAATATTTAAAGATTTTCTTCACTTTCGTGACATCTTCTTTGCTGGGATTTTCTACTTTTCTGCTGACTTGATTAACAGCTTGGGCGATGTCTGGTCTTGTTCGAGTGGACAAATACAGTAAACTTCCCACTGCTTCCCTATAAGAGTATTCCTTCTCCTGGGGAGTTTCCTGTGTCACCTTTGCATCGTTACTTCCAGGCGTCTCACAAGGTTTAGCGTTTTCCATACTATATTTTTTCAGCATGTCATTTATATAATTCTTTTGAGTCAACTTGATTCCTTCTTTACAATTATTTATTTCTATACCCAGATAAGTTTTTTGGTTTTCATTTTTTTTTATTTCGAATTTTGTTTCTAGTTTTGACAGTATATGCTCTATCTCTTTCTTGTCTTTACCGATGACTAGTCCATCATCAACGAATACAGCAATAATAATGGTCTTATCTTTGTTAATAAAAACGCATCTGTCAGTCTTGATTGTCTTGAAACCTAGGTCAAACATTGCACGGGTAAAAGTTATATTCCATGTGAATGGTGCTTGTTTTAAACCATATAACGACTTTTTCAGTCGGCATACTTTATTAGTAGTATCATAGGTAGTTTTATAGCCAACAGGTACTTTCATGTAAACTTCATCTGTCAGTTCGCCGTACAAGAAAGCGGTTTTGACGTCAAAAGTACAGAAATGATAATTTTTAGATGCGGCAATTGCTAACAAGGTCTTAAGAACAGACTGACTTACAACTGGACTATATATTTCTTCAAAATCCAAGCTGCCTTTCTGCTCACAGCCGCGTATGACTAATCTGGCCTTGTAAGTTCCGTCATCTTTTATTCTAAATACCCATTTGTTAGACAATACTTTGTGTCCCTTGGCTTCTTCTTTATCGACTAGTATCCAAGTATTATTTTTCTCGAGCGATTTCATTTCAGATTGTGTTGCCTTCTCCCAATTTTCTTTATCGTTGCCTGATACAGCTTCTTGAAAAGTAAGTAAACAGTCATTACTGTTCTCAGATATCAGCATATTTACACAACTGTTTACCGCTCCTAGCTCATAGTCTTTAGTCCAAGCTGGTAACCTTCTTTCTCTTATTGGCCTTTCACTTGTTGTGGACAATTCAGTTTCAATTTGCATGGGCTGTAACGAGTCTGAAGTAGACGGAGTTGGTTCCTGAAAAGTTAAATTATCGTCGATTGTATTTTCTTGTAATTCAATTTCTATTTGTTCTTTTGCTTCAGGATCTAGTTGTTCCGGTTGAAAATCTTTGTATTCGACCGCAGGATTCTTGTCAAAATGCATCTTTTCAATTATTTTTACATCTCTGCTAATGATTACATCTTTCTTTTCCGGGACGTAAATTCTGAACGCTTTTGCGTTTATTGCGTAGCCCATAAATACACCTTCCGTAGCTTTCGGAGACAGTTTTCCTTTACGCCTTTTGTTAAGAAATAATGCTTTACTACCAAAAACATGTAGGTGGTTTCCACATGGTGTTTTTCCAACCCACTTTTCGTATGGTGTGCTACCATTTAGCGCCTTTGCTGGGCTTCTGTTAATAATGTAGTTTGCAGTGTTCACTGCCTCTGCCCATAAGCTTGGAGGAGCGTTGGAGTCGATCATTAAGCATCTCGCTTTATCCATTAACGATCTGTTCTTTCTTTCGCTAACTCCGTTTTGCTGCGGTGTATATGGTGCTGTCAGTCTTCGTTTTACGCCATTTTCTTTTAGGAACTTATCGAACTCTTTGTTCCTGTACTCACCACCATTATCGGACTGCAGGTTTTGTATTTTCTTTTTTTAAAACATTTCCACTCTGGATTTATATTCTTTGAACTTTTCAAATACGTCATTTTTATTTTTAATAAAATAAATACAGCAATATCTCGTATAATCATCGACGAATGTCACATAATAGCGTGATCCGCCCAGTGATTCTACTTCGAATGGCCCACATACATCACTGTGTATGATTTCCAATGGCTCACTTGAGATACGACCATGGCTTGTAAATGGTAGGGCTGCCATTTTGCCTTTTATGCATGTTTCGCACGTATCCAACTTCACTTGTTTTAATACTAGCCCTCGCATCATCTGATTATCAACCATCATCTTCAGATCCTTTTCGTTAATGTGGCCTAATTTTCGGTGCCATGTCATAGTCTTATTTTCATTTGTAGGAGCCCAATTTGCTGTCTCGCATTGTTCAAAATCCAGGTAGTATAGTCCGTTTTTTCTTTCTGCACTAAGAACAGTTTTTTTCTTTTCCATGATGTAGGCTTTTTCTTTTGTGAATAATACATCGAAGCCATTATCAGTTATTTTGCTGACTGACATGAGATTTGTCGATATTTCGGGTACATATAGTGTATCATTTAGGTTATAATCTTGGTTCTCCTTGCAGACCACTACTTTCCCTTTTCCGTTAACTTGGGTAGTATATTTGTCTGAAGCCAATTTTAGTGTGTCTGATGTGGAATTTATGTTTAAAAACATACTTTTTTCCGCCGTCATATGAGAAGTGCAGCCACTATCCAAACACCACATTCCATCTTTTATATTGGAGTTGTCTAATGTTAAACATACATTGAAATTCTTTTCTGGCTTCTTGTTGTTTGAAGAATTCTGTTTCTTCTTTGACCAACATGCTTCAGTGGAATGACCCTTTTTGTTGCAATTTTTGCATGATATAGAATTACTAAACTTCTTTTTCTGCTTGACATACAATGCCTCTGAACTTTGTTCACTTTGACCTTGCTGTCTTGCGTCATTTTCTTCGGTAATTTTTATCTTTAAATCTTCGGGACTTGGCAGAATATCTCTGGACTCAATTGCTATACGGAAACTTTCGAAGGTAGTTGGCAAACTGTAAAGCATCATTATGCTAAGCAGCTCTGAATTTATTTTTACATCCATGTCTTCCAACTTTCCTACCACATCCATAAAATGGTTCAAATGGTCTCTTACATCTTCCTGTAGACTCATTTTTTTTAATACCAATTGCTTCAACAATGTAGCTTTTCTGGCAGGTCCAGTACTTTGATGTATAGATTTTAGTTTGTCCCATACCTCTTTCGACGTGTTACATCCTTTTATCTGTTTGAGTTCAGCAGGAGACATCAGAAGAAGTAACTCAGATCTGGCCTTCAAATCTTGCTTTTTGAAAAAAAATATCTCTGCAGCAGTGGCGGTCGCCGCCAGCTTAGTGTCACCGCTTGCGTAATCCCATAGCTCACATTTAATGAGAACAGCCTGTGCTTGTAGGCTCCAGGTGTCGTAATTACTTTTTGTTAGCAGTTCTATGCATCGAGATGTCGACGCCATTTTTTTTTCTTTTCGTCACTTCGCGTTTTCTCTCCGGCAAATTTTATGAACTACATTTATTATTTTATCACTAATTTAACTGTGCGCTCTGCTACCACTGATAGTGGAAATTATGGCATCTGACTTAGTAATAAATAAAGATTCAGAATAACAAACGTCTATTTAATTTACATGAGAAAAATATACTTTAGCAAGATCACTGACACACACGTCAAGAGCTTATTTCTATTTTTAAATATATATCTTTTAGATAAACTTGTGCCAGCATTATGATCATCCAACAGTGTGAAGTGGATCACTGAAATACTTTTTGACTTTAATTTTTTTTAATTTAGTTTGTATTTCTATAATTATTTACTAGATTTAAGAAATAGAAAAGCATTTACGACTGTCTCAAACTTGTCCATAATACTGCTTTTTATTGAAACACGTTTTAAAATGATTAGCTTTGTTTCCCGAAGGGTTGGGCAGAGGTGTAGTACCGGGCTGCTACTGAGAAATTCCACATAGAAAAACCCAATATTTAACACTTTGCCAGACCTGGGAATCGAACCCAAGACTGCATGCACAGCAGTAGCGCTTGCAACCACTACACCAACAAGCCAATCAAGTAATGATCTTCTAATAGAAAATATGATAAAGTAATTTAATAATGAGAACCTGTTTGTGGTAATGTAGAGAGCCTTGGTCAGCTGGCTGATTATTTCCTTCCACATGACGTGAACTGTCTCTCGGCTGAGATTCAAGAGTCACTGTTCGGCTGAGTCTTGTGTGGCTGGTGACCTATTTGCGGGTGCTTCAGTACTCTCTGGGATCATAGATAAATCTCTGAAACAAATAATGAATAAATTGTTAGTAAATAAATGGCTAATAAAATACCAATACCTACTTATAAAGGTTTAATGCCTATTACTCACAAAATGTGTGAGTTGCTGGCCGTTCCACATCCTTTTCCACTTCCATCTCTTCAGCATTAACAAGCTCTTTGTAAAAGAAAAAAAAGCATGGTTAAGACACACAATTGAATTTTTGGAATAAGTAGGTATAATTATTACATGATTGATAAATATATAATCACCTCAGTTTCAATATCTGGATCTTGCCGGACTCCAGTAAGTGGGCCGACCCTTCCTAAAAGGGCAGCAACTCTTTCCTCTAGAGTGCTTAACTGTGGTGCCCTGCTAGGCTCACCCCCAGTACCCTTAGTCTCTGTTTATTTGGGCTAGTTTGGTCTGCACCCTACATTTATAATCATTCCAAAACTGAAATGGATAGAAAATTATTGTTATTAGGTATTGTCGTATTGGTATTTTTAAAGAATAGATAATTCATCAACTTGAAAGTTGTAAACTTACCGTGTTATCGGTATATCGTGAGATGTTATATTAAAATAGGGGAGTTAGTAAGCTCAGAAGAAACAACGTCATATGGCGTTGGGCAGGGGAGTGTCCTTGGTCCGACGTTGTTTCTCATTTATATTAACAGTCTTTGCAATCTAATTATTGACGAGGGTTGCATTTTCTCATATGCGGATGATACCGCCATAGTCTTTGCTGGTAAGACATGGGCAAAAGTTAAAAGATCAGCCGAAATTGGCCTGTCTAAGATTGCAGACTGGCTCAATCGTAACCTCCTCACACTAAATGCCTCCAAGTCCAACTACATATGTTTCTCTAAGTATGCAAATACTCAGCCTCCGCTCGACTTCCAAATTAAGATCCACTGCTGTGCCAACCCTGCAATTCCTGATTGCTCTTGTGCAAAGATTGACAGGTTACAATATACCAAATACCTGGGTATCATGATAGATCAGCGTCTGTCCTGGCATATGCATACTGAACTAATCATGAAAAGAGTTAGGAAATTAATATGGACTTTCAAATCATTGCGTCACGTTGCCTCAAAGAATCTTATGCAGAAAGTTTACGTTTCACTGGCACAATCGATTCTTACGTACTGTTTGCCATGCTGGGGAGGGGCAACTAAAATTAAATTTTTGGAACTTGAAAGGGCGCAGCGTTCTCTGCTTAAGGTTATGCTCTTTAAACCTTATAGATTCCCTACCCAAAGTCTTTACCTTACCTCTGGCCTTCTGTCTGTAAGGAAACTCTACCTACTCCATCTTATATTGAGGAAACACAAATCCATTCCGTATGACCCCACAAAACCACGTATCAGTAGCAGAAGAGGCTACTTAGTCGCTCCAACTGTCCCAGTTAGATCTGTTTTTGCTAAGAGGCAGTATGAAAAGCAATCTTCCCACGTATACAACCTACTGAACAAAGAGCTACACATCTATCCTCTGAAACTCCGTGACTGTAAACAAGCTGTGACTGATTGGCTCAAGAATAAATCCTATGACGACATTGAGGCTTTGGTATCATCACCTCCATCCTGAATTAATAGGACCTTGGGAGCCAAACTGTTAGTGGAGGAAGCTGTACCTGGCTTCCTCCGATCCCAAGACATTGTCGCAGGGCTAACCTAACCTAACCTAATCCTAAACAGAAACCCTTATAAAATAAACTCATGTATTAAATTCCACGCTCACTCCATTACACACGAACACATATCCTCTCTCTCACACTCACACACATACCCCCACTCACACACACCCACACGCACGTTCAAAAATTCACTCATACACAACACACAAATGCGCTCCTTGTTGTATCTTGTATTTCTAATTATTTTTGGTTTATCTTTTGTTTTTGTTAACAATTGCATACTTGTGATTATGTTAAGCGGAAGGGCGGAGTCACCTATCACAAGCAATTCCTTGCTTAAAAGGTGATCTCCTAACTCATGTGAGCTAAGAATTTGTTTAAATGCAATAAACATTTTTATTTATTTTTTTTATTTATTAATTAATAAATTATCCGTAATATTTAGAACGAAACTCCCCGTAAATCAACCTTTTGATGAACTCGCACACAATAAAAAATAAAAGAAGTTTTTGCTTCCCGCTGTTTGTTTACATTAACTTAGTCTTTGACATAACCGAAACGTTTCGTTTCACAGCTTCGGCCAGCTAGGGCCTTAAAACGAAACGTTCTTCTGAGTTTTTATTATTTAAAAAGTTGAATTGTTGTATGTGTAACCATTAAATATACAAGAAAAAAGCTTATGTATGGTCTAGTTACGTTTTTGTATTAAGAAACACTTTTTGTGACACTTATTCGTATTTAGTAACATTTTTAGATTCAACTTTTTTTTCTGTGGTATTATTAAAACATACTATTTGGCTGGTTGGTAACACAGGTTAAGCGCTGTTACGTTCCCGTTACGATTCAGTTACGATTCGGTTTCAACTTTGCTTAAGAAATAGTAGAATTACTTTATATGTAACTATCGAACGGCGATCGAAATAGAACTGTTGCTAAAACACAATTGAACTTGTAACGTTGCAAATTAGTAGAATCGGCCCCCCTATCTGGCGCACATAGGCGCAAGTAGCGGGGGACCGTCGCAGTTCACGTTCAGTGCGATCGCGAGTCAAACGGGATTTCTAAGTTGGGAAATCAAAGAGATTTTGTTGATATAGATTTTATTTATTTTTATTTAAAGTAAATTCAAACGCTAAAGTGTTTTTATAGCCTGTGATAGTGTAATAGTGAAGTTTCCTAAGGAAAACTGTAAGTACAACCTCTATAAACTGCAATTAAGTGGGCTATATAGCCGTTTTCATAGTTTTGTTGATGCGCCCAGGTACCCTAGATCAAGACCTAGACCTGGGCGTAATGTTAGACCTGTAGTTTATCTGCAAAACCCACTTAATTGGGTTTATAGAGGTTGAAACTGTATTTTTGTTAATAGGTTTTATCGTTTTAGGTTTTCAGGGCGCGTCACGCCCTGAAAAATATAGTGCCGATATTTAAACTATCGTATTGTTCTAGGTCATTAGACCAGCTTGAGATACCTGTATAGACCATTGAAATAGCTTCAGTAGTTTTCGAGTAATTTAGCTTGCAAAATATTTTTTAATTAAAATAATCGAATTTTTAGTGTTTACACAGTAATATCTTTTCAGTAAATAACCTTACAGGAATTTCAGGTATCTCAATAGTTGCGCAGTCTAATGACGATTCTGACAATGTGTCACATGTTGTATTTCATGAAATATTTAAGCTAGGTATAAGCGATTTTGTGAAATTTTTTAAATAAAACTTAGATGAAAATAAAGTTGAAAACAGGAGACGATTCACGGTCCTCAGTAAGGTAAAGTTTCGAGGTACAAGCGCGCAAGCCAAAATAGCAAATCGTAGCCATCGGCATGGTACCAACAGTTTCCTGAAGAGTGCGCCAGTCGTCTCCTGAATTCCGCTGAAGACTTATCAAGATGCTGTTTCATTGAAAATAATCCTTCAGAACCTCACACGAACATAGCTGCTGGTCATCGGTTGCAGATAGCCCGAGCCTATAGGTGCAGGACGTCAGCGCCGTATGGACTGGGAGGCCTAACCTCACACATAGGCATACACCTGGATAGGCTTACACACTCCTTTCACCTCACCGTGTCCATCGATCACGCCCGTCCGGCACAAAAAGCATTTTTTTATTACGCGCAAATGCGCTCTACGGTACGCATAGGTACTTGTCGGAAAAAGTTTAGTATTTAACACTTGGAATACGTTTTAGTAAAAAAAATGCGACTTTGACCTTCAATATCTTCTTCCGAACGGATACCACTCAAACTCAGAGCATTTATTTCAATTAAACCAATTACAGGCACTTTTGAATTGTCAAAGAGTCGGTCAGTAGGTAAGTCAGAAAGTTGAAGCTAGTTGCCCATTCCAAAACGTAGATCTATGGAGAAGAACGGGCAAGAAACTCCACGGACACTCTTTTAAATCAAAATATTTTATATAATACTTTTTAAATAATTAAATTTGTGGTATTAGTTTGTTGGTATTAGTTTGGAATAAATTGTTTAGGCTCATACTAAATAAAAAACCGGCCAAGTGCGTGTCGGATCACGCACAATTAAGGGTTCCGTAGTTGAAAAGAATTTATCCCAAAAACAAACTTAACATAAAAATCCCAAAAATATATTTTTTTTATGTGATCAAATTAAAAATTACCAATTTTCGGATTTTTTCCTTTATTTACGCTATAAGACCTTGCTGCTTGCCAAATTTCATTATTGTAGGTCAACGGGAAGTACCCTGTAGGTTTTGATTTACTTGCGAGTATCAAACTATCAAACCATGTCGCTTAAATGGCCGTATTTTTTTATTGCATTGACATAGACGCTTGATTTTTTTAAATCTCCAAGAGATCATAAACCTACGTATTTGGTATTACTTTCAACTTGATACCTTTACGCGTTCTTGAGAAAAAGGGTTTTGACAGACTAACAGACTTCAAAATATTTTTTATGTGATAGAATGACAAATTAACAATTTTAGGACTTTTTCGTTTATTTGTGCTGTAAGACCTTGCTTCTTGCCAAATTTCATGATTCTAGGATAACGGGAAGTACCCTTATAGGTTTTGATTTACTTGCGAGAGTCAAAATGTCGCATAAATCGCTGTATCTTTTTATTGCGTTGACTTAGAAGCTTAAGTTTTTTAGGACTCCAAGGGACCATTTGATATTAATTTCAAATTGATACCTCCACGCGTTCCTGAGAAAAAGGGTCTTGACAGACTGACAGACAGACAGACAGACAGACAGACAGACAGACAGACAGACAGACGGACAACAAAGTGATCCTATAAAACCTCCTGCCCTTGGAGTCCTAAAAAACTTAAGCTATTCGTACTGAAATGATTTCACTACGAATACTGCGAACATAAAATCTTGCTTATTTACCCAAAAGGATAAGGCAGAGCACCAGAAGTACACTTTAATACATCCAGTTTGCCTGATGTATATTTTTGTCCCATGATGGGCGAGTCTATCACCATATTCGACACATCCAGACTAGGCTGCAACTGAGAATTTCGAAAATAAGAATAACACTACTCGACCCAGGGATCGACCCTAGGACGATTAGCAGCCGCGCTGACGACCATCACACGTTAACATCGGCAGCCAAGGGGAAGTGAACAGCCTTTGCAAGATTTCAGAAATAAAATAATATGGGATCAATCTAAAACTTCATAAAATAAAACAAAAATGTTTTGCTACAGAACATGTTTTTAGAATAATTTATTTATTTATTTATTTATTTTACAATTTATGTACACACAGAAAAATAGATTGATATACATGATACTTATAATTAGGAGTACAAAGGTACTGCTTATTTCTATAGAAATTTCTTCCAGCAGACCTGCGAAAGGAGAAATGAAAAGAAATGTAGACAATAGTGTGTGAGAACAAGAAGAGAAAAATATGACTAGTCGAAGTCTTAAACTAAAATATTAAATATACCTACACATATAACGGAATACAAAATTAACATATACTTATATAAATACATAAAGCTAAAATATTTAAACATACATAAACTATATATAAATACTCACATTTGAGAGGAAAGATAATGCTCTTTTACTCGACATTTGAACAGCGACACAGTTTTTATATCGCGAATGCTAGGCGGTAGCGAGTTCCACAATCTTACAGCATGGATAGAGAAGGAATAAGAATAGTAGCTAGTTTTATGAGGATGAGATTTAAGGAGGGATCTAAGGTGTGATCTACACGGTGCGTCGCTAGGGCGAGCGTAAGAAAAACGCTCGCGCAGGTAGGAAGGATAAGACGGGTTGTGTAAGATGTTGAAGAGGAGACATAAAATCCGAGTGTTCCTGCGAAGGCGGATTGGGAGCCACTTGAGTTCCTTGCGAAAGTGAGAAACATGGTCATACTTTCGAAGACCAAAAACAAAGCGAATGCCCAAGTTTTGCAAGCGCTCAAGCTTATTTAATAGCTCCTCAGTAGCATCCAGGTAGCATGCGTCGGCATAATCTATAATCGGCTGAATAAGCGTTTGTGCCAAAGAGATTTTAGTCTTCAAGGGCAGGAGACTTTGAAGGCTTTTCAGCGAATGAAAGGAGAAATGAACCTTTCGACTGACCTCATTGACTTGAGCACGCCACGAGAGATTGGAGTCAATAATTACGCCCAGATCTTTGGCGGTTTCGGTATAGTCAATGCGAACACCATCGAGATATAAAGGCATCAGAGATGTAACATCAGCCGCACTGCGAACGAATCTGCTGCCTATAATCATGGCCTGAGATTTAGTTGGATTAATTTGCAGACCAAACGACTTAGCCCAACCGCTGATGCAGGCCAGGTCATGATTCATAGCAGCAATTGCGGAACCCGCGTCAGCTACAGTAAAATGTCGGTAAATCTGCAAGTCGTCTGCGTAGAGATGAAAACTAGAGGAGATTACTCTGGTAACAAAGTTGATGAAAATTGAAAAAAGAAGAGGAGAGAGAACGCTACCCTGAGGAACACCCTCAGTGAGGCTACACCAATCAGAGAAAGACTCCTCCAGGCGAACACACTGAGAGCGTCCCCGAAGATAAGAACTAAACCAAGCTAAAGCTGAAGAAGAGAGATTGATAGATTTGAGGATACCAAGCAGAATGTCGAAATCCACCGAGTTGAAAGCGCTACTAAAGTCAAGCAATACAAGAACAGTGAGCGACTTATTCTCCATTGCCCAGCGGATGTCGTCAGTTACTTTTAAAAGTGCGGTTACAGTACTGTGACCCGAGCGAAAACCGGATTGAAAAGGGGATATTATCGAGTTTGACGCTAAGAAAAATGATAATTGTCTATGAACTAAGTGCTCAAAAACTTTAGAGAGAAATGGAAGAATAGAAATAGGTCTAAAGTGGGTTAATAAAGTAGGATTATTAGTTTTAGGTAAAGGTATTATGTGAGCCAGTTTCCAAACTGACGGAAATGAGCAAGAGGAAAATGAGTGGTTGAAGATGTGAGTTAGAACAGGAAGTAACGAGGAAAGGATAAGGGTTATCATTCTTGAGCACAACTTATCATTACCGACTGCTGAAGAAGTAATTGCAAGTATAGATTTCTTAACGTCTTCCTCAGTAACATCGCTAAACTTAAAGTGAGAACATTGAGGTAACGGTACACTAGCAAGACTCTCTAATGTCGCAGCTTTGACAGACGGATCAAGAGAAAAGGGAAGGAGAGAGAAATGTTTATTGAGATCATTGAGGTTCACATCCTTACACTGGTTGGTAGGTGCCTTGCCTATGCCTACAGATTTGAGAAATTTCCAAACATCGGAAGAACTGCGGTTATTGAGTTGTTCGTGGAAATAGCGTCTCTTAGCATCTTGACACAGACGACTGCAGCGATTACGTAGGGATTTGTAATAAGAGAGATTCAGCTCTGAAGGTCTGCGCTTATATCTGCTCTTAGCTTTATCCCTGCGAGCCATAAGCTCTTTAATTTGTAGCGTTATCCATGGTGCAGGGTTATGACGGACTTTGACACGTCGGATAGGGGCATGCTGGTCATATAAACTGAGAACGGTTGCGTTAAAACAGTTCACCTTATCGTCGATGTCATCATACTCAACCAGAGGGGTCCAGTCAAGATCGCCGGCATCACGCTGCAAAGCCTCCAGGTCTATGCCCTTGTAGTTCCGGAGAAATAAAAACTGGGACTTACGCTTGGGAACACGGATACGATAGGAAAGATAAATAAGATCGTGGTAAGAAAAAGTAGCCGTAAGTTGACCATGGTAAGAAACATTCTTAGGAGAGGAAACAATCATAAGATCTAGAAATGAGGGTGAACAGTTAGGAAAATAGTGAGTTGCAGATAGAGGCAAAACTTGAAGATTGAAAGAAGACAATAGTGAAAGGAGTTTCAGGGAGCGAGAGTCATTTTTAATCAAGCAAGTATTAAAATCACCCATTAAAATAACGTGCTCATACATGGGGCAAAGATCACTGAGAGTGGAGTCTAGAGAATTAAAGTAATCAATGTGAAGATTAGGACTGTAAAGCACTGCAAGCAAGACTTTTGTGTGATGAACAGTAATTTCCAGAAACAAGTATTCAGCCGACTCAGAATACCGAGATGGAGACGAACTAACCACCCTGTAGGGTAAATCAGCACGCAGGTAAATAGCAACACCTCCTCCGCCTTTGCCCGTTCTATCGTTGCGGATCAAGACGAAGCCGGGGAGTGAGTATTGAGTAGAGAGGAGAGATGGTTTCAAAAAGGATTCCGATATCAAGAGAGCATCCAGGTGAGCACTGCTAAAGGATGCCAGAAGGTCAGAATAGTGACCAGGAACACTCTGAGCATTTATGTGAGCTATATGCAGATTATTAGGGTCATTGGAGAAAAGAGAAGAGATTTTATCATGTAAAGTAAGTGGTAAGGAAGAGTCACTGTCCGCACTAACAAAACTAGTCGAAGAAGAGCACGAGAAGAAGCTGTCATTAAGATCATCTATATCATCCATGAGTATTATACTTAAATTATAATATATAAAATAATATAAATATCCAACAATACAAAAGTAAAATAACTATAAAATAACGTAATCACTAAAAAACACTAATAATTACAGATTTTCCTTTCACTAGAAAAACCTCCCCCAACTCGCTGGTATATTGGCAGAAATTTTGAAAGAAAGCAAAAAGTTAACACACTAATAATGTAGGAGAAATAGAAACATAATAAAAATAAAACAAAACGAGAACTTAAAATTTTAAACAGCCGATTCACACATCGAATCGCACGCAAAATGGAACGCGACGCAATGACGGATGGGAATAATACTGACATCTGTTGATCTGTCACAACATCCAGTCAATACGTCAACGTCGTACATAACATAATGTCAAACATCAAATTCATCAAAACCGAACGTAATATGCAAGTACCACCAATAGTAAAAATATAAAAGTAAAATGAATAGCGGTGAGACAAATAAAAATTACTTATTTAACTACCGGCCCAAGATGATAGTGAAACATGTAAAGTGGCCAAGTTAAGAAGTAGTGAAGTGAATGTACTGACAAAAACAAAACAACGAATGTGTTACTTGCGCAGACGCGTCTTCCTCGTTTTCTTAGCGGAAGTTGCCAAGGATGCGATTTTAGGAGATCCAGGTTCTTCGGACTGCGCAGAATCTTCGGTGTCGACTGAACAAGACGGGAATTTGGCTGTCAAATCGTGAAGTTCGCCTGCTGTTTCGATCTTCCGACGGGACTTGTCTGGGCAAATAACAACAATCTTGCCTTCCATGGTCCAGCAATTTGGCATACCAAAATGCTTACGAGCAGCTGCAAACACATGATGCCGAACTTGCGTTAAGAACTCGGAGATAGTGATCCCGGTACCCTTGAGAGCTTTCTTGCTATCCCATACAAGTTGCCGGTGCTCCATTTTGAAGAAACGTACTAGTATGGGTCGGGCCTTCTGCTGTGAGAAACCGAGTCTATGACAAACATGGATAATATTCTTGTCCCTACAAACCTCAGACAATTTAATTTGGTTGGATATGATGTTGTGAACCACATCAAGTAACTTTTCATTATCCTTCTCTGGAACACCATGGAACAGCAGGACCTTTCTTCTCATGATGGTTTCATGCCTATCAAACCCAGCAGCAAGCAGCTCCGTTTGAGATTTTAACTTGGAGAGTGCTTGACAGACAAACAGCTTAAACTCGGAGAACTCACGTGCGATGGATGCAATGTCTGGTGGAGCTGATGCGGTACCAGAGGTAGCCTGCTGCAACTTTGCTTCATATTCCTGCATACGGGAGCCAAACAACCGCTCGAGATCCTCCAAGCTGGCAGCAAGTTTAGTGTCCATGTTCAGCGTGCAATTAAAGTGAACCAGGTACAAGTGCTACAGACTTGAAAACAATAGATAGCGAGTGTGGGGGGGTCTAATTTAAAATGAATTGATTTATTCCATTAATAAGTATAAATTACTATTTTAAAGCTTTAATTTATCAAGAGCACAACAAAAATGTATGTTAGTACTAAGTCTACCCACAAAGGAAACATGATAATGTGACATTACATTATCTGGTCCCATCAGGAGGATCGTCTATAATTATCTTCTACCAAAATATCATCCAAAAACTGTGCAGGGGGTCGACGATAGAGTTTTGAAGTCTTGCCCAGCTCAAGTAGGTATGATAATGTCATCATGGGCGCAGCAACCAATATTGTAGTCAGTGGCACTCACCTGTAATATAATAAAGTATTTAGCCTTATTTGAGTGATCAGAAACATTTACTTTTATTTTATAATATGTAGTAGTAAATAAGGAGACATTAACACGAAATGTTAGAAAACACTCACCTCTAGTGGTGCAACATGTTGATATAATAGGTCGGGGAAAAAGTTTTTTCGTATTTTAAAGGTATTAAAGTTATAATAAAATCTCTTTGGCTCTAGTGTTTGTATCTGGCTGGTTTTGATATCATTGAAAGTTTAAATTTTAAAGAACATAATTCCAAATTCAAATTAGGAAAATGTATGATTTTCATTTGTTTTTCGTACTGTCAAGATGAGTGAATCTAATGAAGAAATTCGATACATTTTAAAAATTTACTACAAAAAAGGTAAAAATGCAACGCAAGCCGCGAAAAAATTTGTGATGTTTATGGACCTAGTGCCACCTTTTTACTTATAATATCATTGCCTAGTGCAGTGTCTGTGAGAGTAGCACAAATTTCGTTTAAGCGTTTTCAATCTGGAAATTTTGATGTCAAAGATGCACGTCGCTCTGGTCGCCCTATTACGGATAAAATGGATGCCATTTTTGAAAAAGTGGAGCAAAATCGGCATATCAGTAGTTACGACGTAGCTGAAGAACTGGGAACTGACCACAAAACAGTTTTGACCCATTTGGCAAATGACACATAACTAAATAATAAACTATGAAAAAAAATATGTCTTGAATTTGTCTATAAAATACGAAGGAACTTTTTCCCCGACCTTTTTCCTTTTTAATATTTGTGATTATTTAAAATGTGTCACCTCAACCTCGTTTAATCAATGAATGTATTGGAGTAGCCGATGACAAAATGCTTAGCACGACGGTGTTGAGGAATGCTTAGCAGCACGATCAGCCCTTAGCAGCACGATCAGCCCTTAGCAGCACGATCAGCCCTTTGCAGCACGATCAGCCCTTAGCAGCACGATCAGCCCTTAGCAGCACGATCAGGCCTTAGCAGCACGATCAGCCCTTAGCAGCACGATCAGCCCTTAGCAGCACGATCAGCCCTTAGCAGCACGATCAGCCCTTAGCAGCACGATCAGCCCTTTGCAGCACGATCAGCCCTTAGCAGCACGATCAGCCCTTAGCAGCACAATCAGCCCTTAGCAGCACGATCAGCCCTTAGCAGCACGATCAGCCCTTTGCAGCACGATCAGCCCTTAGCAGCACGATCAGCCCTTAGCAGCACGATCAGCCCTTAGCAGCACGATCAGCCCTTAGCAGCACGATCAGCCCTTAGCAGCACGATCAGCCCTTTGCAGCACGATCAGCCCTTAGCAGCACGATCAGCCCTTAGCAGCACGATCAGCCCTTAGCAGCACGATCAGCCCTTAGCAGCACGATCAGCCCTTTGCAGCACGATCAGGCCTTAGCAGCACGATCAGCCCTTAGCAGCACGATCAGCCCTTAGCAGCACGATCAGCCCTTTGCCAGGTAGGATGGCAAATACAATGTGATGCACGAACCTGAAAGTAATAAGTACTGTGAGATAAAAACAGGTAAACCCAGATGCACAGACATGTATTAACCATAATTGACAAGACAGTAAGTAAAACAATAGGGAATAGAAAAGTCAAAAAAAATATTTAAAATATCTTTCTAAACAGGCCAGTGTTATGATTATTACAAAGTAGGTTTCAACACCTCCCCGTAATCAAAACACCCTGTATGTACTACATTCCCAATTTAAACATTCTGTATAAAAATAACACGTAAAGAAAAAGAAACATTCAAAGTACCTAAACTACTCAAACATTTTTTTTTTTTTTTTTTTTTTTTGGAATGGCATTCTCGCAGTGTGACCACTTGGGGTCGAGACTGCTTAACCCGGACTATCCTGTGGGTGCCTTAAGCGAACTCAAAGCCTCCAGCCAGGGGCAAGTTTTACTTATAAACTAAGCGACTGCGCACTAAGGGCACCCCCTGTGGGGTACGGACCTCGGCTTAGGGCGTCGCTGACTAAGAGAGGACAGCAAGGTACAATTGGCTGGCTCAAATCGGGGTTATTATTATTGACAGGGGAGTTTAAAGCTACAGGCTCAGCTACGCCACCAGCTGGCTCGTTATTACCGATCAAGGGAGATGAATTTACATTTACAAGGGATGTTCGTCTACGCGGAGGACCTCGGCGGCGAGGTCGGAATGAAGATTTATGTGATCTGTGTTTGCGTACTAGAGTACTAGTAGCACTACTACTTTCCTGGAGGAGGGTAATAGGGTCATCAGGTTCAGAGAGTGCAAGTCGCGGACGGCGGATTTTACTGATTCTAGAGGGGACATAATTAGCGGACGCGACAACCAGAGGATTGCGGTGCTTCGCGGCAGAATCAAAGAAACGCTTAGAAAGGCGTTTCAAGAATTGACTGATGGTCGGGATTCTAAGGTCTAAATGGAGGTTTGCGTTCCGAACGAACCAAGGGGCACCCGTTACCTTTCGGAGGCAATGGTTTTGAAGGGACTGCATCCTATGGATGAGATGGGGCTTTGCGTGAGCAAAGACTGGGCCCGCAAAGGTCATGATGGGGCGAATGCACGCTGTAAAAATACGCAACTTGCACTTAAGGGACAACTTGCTGCGTGCATTCATAACCGAATGGAGTCTACTAAGAGCAAAGTAGGCCCGCGAACGAACCAACCTTATGTGCTCTGAAAACGAAAGGTGCTCATCGAGCGTCACACCTAGATATTTGGCTCGCTTCTCCCAAGGGATCGGCTTGCCAAACATGGTGATCGGGCGGGGGGTTTACACTGTTTGCTTCGCGGTCTCGTAAAGAGAACAGCTTGGCTTTTATCGGGATTGACTTCGATTCTCCACTTCCGAAACCACTTGGCGAGTGCATCGACAGCGGTTTGGAGAGTGCAAGAGATCGCGTCGCGAGCCATGCCCTTGCAGTAGATGGCCGTATCGTCTGCGAACAGAGCCAACTGTGCCACCTCGCTACGCGGGATGTCGCTAGTGAAAGGAGTGAAAATTAAGGGAGAAAGCACAGAGCCCTGAGGGACCCCTGCGCGAATAGGGTGGGGAGAGGAAAGCGCTCCTTCGATACGATAGCGAAAGGTGCGGTTTGACAAAAAGTCTCGTAAGATGAGCACGAGACGATCTGGCACACCAAGTTTGTAAAGCTTATATAATAAGCCGTTGTGCCAGACTTTGTCAAACGCTTTCGCTATATCGAAGAAAACAGCACCAGTCATCGCACCGCGCTGGAAACCAGCGCTGACATGCTCGACTATACGGTGGACCTGTTGTACGCAAGAGTGTTGGGTTCGAAAACCAAACTGCTCGTTAGGAATAAGGCCCTTTGTCTCAGCATAATCCCTGAGTCGCTTATAAATAAGTCTCTCATAGATTTTGCCGAGGACATTGAGCAGACTAATGGGGCGGTAACTAGAGGGCTCGCGCTTAGGCTTGCCGGGCTTAGGAATACCGATAACGGTGGCCTGTTTCCAGGCTTGAGGAAAGATATTATTACTCATGGCACCATTGAAGATGATGGTCAAGAGCATTATCAGACGGGCAGGGAAGAGTTGGAAGACCTTATTGGTCATTCCATCTGAACCAGGGGTTTTACGGGGTTTCAGAGCCTTGATTATCTCGTGCACCTCGTCTGGAGTGACGGGGGGCAGGGGACAATCAGGGTCTTCGACCGGAGGAAGGGAGGCTCTACGTTCGACTTCAGCGTCCACCTCAGAGAGGTGAGCTTGGTCTACTGGTTGAGAGCTGGGAGAGCATTGGGCCTCAAGACTATCGGCAAGGCATTCAGCCTTGTCGATATCATCGAAAGCGATGGTATTGTCAGGGCGGACTAGAGGGGGCATGGAGGTAAACTCCCGGGACCTGAGCTTCCTCTGAAGCTGCCAGAAGGCAAGATGGGTAGGCTCAAGCTCGCTCAGCATCTTATCCCAACCGGCGGAACGCCATTCCTCCATGCGTGTCTTTACAGATTTCTGTAAATAGCGCATGTGGACTTTGTTCAAGCGGCAGGGAAAGCTGCTGTAGGCACGGACAGCCGCGTTCTTCTCATTCAACAGAGCACGTACATCGTCAGGCAACTTCCAGCGGTGGTCATCCACCGCAGGAACTTCCCTTGAACAATCGTTCATGACTGATTGTACGTATTCCGTGAATGAGTCGATCGCAGCTGTCGTGTCAGCGATAGAGTCAAAGTGGTCAGGTATGGAATCTAAGAGTGGGGATGTGGAGGATTTCAGACATTCGCTTACTTTCCTCCAGTCCGTCACTATTCGGGAGGGAGGGGGTTGAGAGGGATCGTGGCGACCGATGCGGGGGACCAGATTTAGAATAACGGGACGGTGATCAGACGATAATTCATGTATCGTTTCTATAGAGTCCAACCGAAGGTTGATATTCTTTAGGAGCGCCACATCAAGTACGTCAGGGGTGTGATTAGACTCATAGGGAAAATGAGTGGGAGTCATGGGAGCAACAACATCGAAATGTAAACGCGGACAGAGGTCGAGCAGGTGTCTGCCTCTGGTATTGGTGGTGGAGCTATTCCAGGCGGCATTTTTAGCGTTGAGGTCCCCCGCTATGATAACGGAGTCGCTCAAGCTAAGAAGGACAGAGAGGTCGTCAGACAGAGGTTGGAAATTCTCTGTGACGCGGGGAGTGGGGGGAAGATAAGCCGATACAAGAGTGATCGGCTGGTGGCCTGTCATACCTAAGCGGCAGACGGACACTTCTAATCGCGATAGAGGGGGAGCATCCATAGGAATACAGTATAGGGAAGATTTATAATAAATAAGGGTTCCGCCCTTATGACAACGCTCCCTGTCATTGCGAACTATGCGATAGTTGGCAATTGACGGGTTACGATTTCTGGGCTTCAAAAAGGTTTCCTGTATGAGGAGGATATCTATTTGGTGATCGCGGAGGAAAGAGGCGATCTCATCGCGTTGGCCAAGGAGGCCATCGGCATTGAAAAAGCCTAAATTAAGGGACCGGGGTTTGAAACGCTCTATAATTCCTCTATCCATTATTGAGTTAATTGTTGGAGTAGGAATTCAGGGCGCGCGTGATCTCGGGATACGCTTGATAGATCTTAAGGATCTGTGGAAGATCGCGGGCACGTTGCGCGACTTGCAACTCCCTGGCCATTTGCCATGCGCGCGGGGTATTGAACGTGAGGAAAGTGGAGGCAATGATGCTGAAGGGATCAACAACATCGTTGCCGCTAGCCACTGGGGTGGTTGCGGGAGGGTTAGCCAAAGCGGCAGGGGCAGCTTTAGGAGCTGGTGGGGGAGGCACGGGGGCCTGAGCAGGAGCGGGAAGAAGTCCGCTGACTCTGGGGTCCCTGGTGGCTGGAGTGAGGGTGGGAGTGGGAGTGGGCTGAGAGCTCGCCAAGGCAGGGAACGCCTGCTGTTGGGGAGCTGGGAACCACGCATTAGGCCGCTGAGGGCTCAATCGCGTGTTCAACGGGATGTTGAAGTTATACTGAGGCTGAGGAGGAGGACATTCTCGCTGCTGGCGAGCGTTTGCACGCTTGGCCAGCTTAGAGGAATGGGACTTAGGGGCTTTAGGACAGCCACGGTAATTGGCTGGATGCCCTGATTCGCCACAGAGCACACAGCTCGGCAAATCAGTGCAGAGAGCACGGTCTTTGGGACGGGTACAATCGGAGGTACCATGATCGCCCAGGCACTTGACGCACCTGGGTTTAGCATGGCAATTCCGTTGGGAATGGCCATACAATTGGCAACGGTGGCATTGACCAATGATGCCGCTTTTATGGGGCTTTTCGATCTCAATGCCCGAGAGATTGCAGATCGCACGGACCTGGAAGATGGGGTGATACCCATCGACGTGGGAACAGATGACGAGCACCATATCGTACGCGTCTCCGGTACGGGAGCGGTACATGCGGTGTACCTCGTCTACGGGGATATTTTGCGACTGAAGGTCGGCTTTTATCTCCTCAGCGGGGATTTCACGAGGGATCCTACGGATCACCACTCGAGTCTGACGCTCCTCCGGGAGGGTGTATGTGTGGAAGGACACATTCCTTTCCCTGAGGAGTTTGGAGAGTGCCCGGTAGTCGTTAGACGTCGGGACAGTCACCTTAATACCCGTTTGGGTAGAACGAGCACTGGTGAAGTTGATCCTAAGATCAACGCACCAGCGCGAGACGTCGGTCCACCTCGCTTTGTCTTGAATGTAAAGCGGAGGTGGAGAATTCTTCTTCTGTGAAGCAGAAGAAGAAGAAGTAGCGGTCAGGCCGGAAGGGACCCCAGAGGTTGGGACGGAAGGAGGGACTGCGGCAGAGGAAGCCACAGTCGGAGTAGGCGCTACGGTAGCGGGAACGGGGGCGGGAGCTGAAGGCGGAGGGGAGGGGATAACCCTTAAGGCCTCCTTCTTTGCAGCCGGGGCATGAGAGCTGGCTTTCAGCTTCTTCTTCCTCTTCCCTCCTTGGACGGTGGTGAAACCATCGTCCTCGGTAGAAGAGGAGGAAGAAGAGGCCGAAGCGGACGCGGAAGCGGACTCCTCAGCCTCCGAGGAGACGGAGGAGCCGCTTGAGTAAGGCGAGGTGGGACGAGCCGAGGACACCGACGCTGGAGCGTCGGTGTCCATCGCGACGGTCGCGGAGGGAGAAAGCTCTAATGCATCGCTGAACTCAGCGATGCTAGAGGAAGAAGGGAGGGACGCAGCCTGCTGATAGGCCGAGGCAATGCGAGCCTTAACATCGGGGACTCCAAGGAGAATCCCGAGGAAGAATTCGGGGTCCTTGCAGAGGTACCCTTTCGCGAACTCGAGAAAGTCTGCGGAGTTAGACATGACGCGACGCGGGGAAGGAAAAGGAAATCGCGATGGAACCTGATGGCCCTGACTAACTCCCCGGGTGGGAAGGCCCGGGGATGTGTGTCACTCCCTGCCGGGTGAAGGCAGGGAGGTGTGTACCTATGGTGTAACCTATAAGTGTGTCGTCCGTTGCCAATCTTAATGTGCAACGGGGCCCTGGCTAGCGACTAGCGCGAAGGGTGTAGACACACCCTAAAGACACTAGCTCCTACGCTGTTGGAGGAAAACTGTCATCCAGTGCCGACTAGGAGACCCCCCAAGGCCGGTTACCACTGGGACCCGTCCAACTGACTGCCTCGCCCTGAAGGGGTTCGGCGGGTGCGTTGGGTCAGCACCCCACTCGGCTTCGTTGGCACCGTAAGGTATCCACCGAGAGACCACGAAACTGTGGATTTGCCCAGAAGGGGCTTAGCGCAGGAGGAGCTCGCGATATGACGAAACCAGTTAAAGAAATATTCTGCCTTGAGAAAGGCACTTTTTTGACCATGGACCGACCAGCTAATTAAATAAATAATCAACTGATCGATGATCGGAGTAGCCGAGAGAGGCTACGAAATCGTTACGAGAGCGCAACGAAAGCTAACAAGACTCAGGACAACGGGTCAAGAACGGCGGAGCAATGAACCCACAACCGTCCACAACGAGTGCCAAGCGTCAAGTGACTACTCAAACACAAACACCCTGTACATATATAGCTGCTGGTATAGACTTTACTAGTCTATCATTCAGTGAGTTGAACAAAACCTGCGTGCCGTGCCTACCATGTGGGATTTTAGAAGCCCACACAGAGTTGCAGAAGTATTAAGGTAGGTTTAATGAGATAAAAACAGGTAAACCCAGATGCACAGACATGTATTAACCATAATTGACAAGACAGTAAGTAAAACAATAGGGAATAGAAAAGTCAAAAAA
Source organism: Cosmia trapezina (assembly GCA_905163495.3). Lineage (NCBI taxonomy): Eukaryota > Metazoa > Arthropoda > Insecta > Lepidoptera > Noctuidae > Cosmia > Cosmia trapezina. The sequence goes on from LR991047.1 coordinate 1,911,785, forward strand.
AAATATTTAAAATATCTGGGTTACTATAATAATGTCATAAATTATAAATGTCCAATACGAAAAATGTCCAAAAATAAAAATGCCTGACACGAAAAAGGTCCAAAGATAAAAACGTCCAATACGAAAAATGTCCATAAATAAAAATGTCCTATACGAAAAATGTCCAAAAATAAAAATGTCCAATACAAAAAATGTCCAAATCTAAACAGGCCAGTGTTATGATTATTACAAAGTAGGTTTCAACAAGTACCTACACCATTTTACACAAATACTTACTAAACACAATAAATTGGCGCAGTGGTCGAGTGATTGGCTATCGCTGTACTAGTTGCAGGTTTTATTCCTGATGGCCTGCAATAACTTCGTCGGTAATCTAAGTGACGTAACTGATTCGAAGAAAATTTTACAGAGTGTACTACGTGAGCTCGACAAATGGATGTGCGATTAACGCTTGTGCGACAAAACTGTACTGCGACTCACCATAGTTCGAATGCACGCTTGTGCGACACACTGAACCTCGACATCACGCTTGTGCGACATTGAAGAAGCCCTGTAAGCCGTTGGCATGCATTGCCAGCATAAGATAGCCAATACTACTGCAGAGAGAACTAAAACCCGTCGCTTAGAGTCATAAGCACTCTGCAGGAAGCAAATGTAGCAGCCAGCGCGGAACGCCTGACAGTTGGTATGCCACATAGGCACTCCGTATAAGACCATGCATTGTAGGTACAACTCCTGTGTAAAGATGGTGAACTTCTTTCTGAGGACCGCCGAGAGCGGGCAACAAACCGACCAGAACGCACCCACTATCCTCTCAATATGGGGACGACGCAGTTGAGTTGTAGGTCGTAGGTTCGAACCTAGGACAGGCGCTTTATTTTGTGTAAACTATTTCATCACCACTGCTCTCAAAACGATGAAGGAAAATATCGTGAGGAAACCAGCATGTCCTAACACCAAAAATTCGAAGACGTGAAATCTACCAACCCGCGCTGGGCCCGCATGGGTGGATTAGAGCCCACTCCCTCTCACAGCTAGAGGAGGCCTGTGCTCCAGCAGTGGGAACATTATAGGATCATTATGATGCGGTTGAAATGAAATCGTTTGTCGCACTACCGTAGTGTCGAACTATTGTCACATAATCGTTTGTCGCACTAGCGTGATGTCGAGGTTCAGTGTGTCGCACAAGCGTGCATTCGAACTATGGTGAGTCGCAGTACAGTTTTGTCGCACAAGCGTTAATCGCACATCCATTTGTCGAGCTCACGTAGTACACTCAATTTTACAGGGCAAGCTATTTTTCTTTCTTTTTTTTTTTGTAAACTGTAGATATATCCGTCTCGATTTTTGCATTATCATGGGTACCGTAAGGCATAGGTACAGATACGACGATTAGACAGATCGATTCCACTTGGAAAATGTATCAAATTACTATAGTTAGGTCGGCTATAGGCTTAGTCCAAAATGTCAGATACGTCAGTTAGTTAAGTTAGCAATGATTTGTTCCAGACTGGTTGTATATGCATATATGATCTGTCTGAAACTGCACCCACGGGCCACAGCATGGGTATGTTATTGAAAAAAAACGAAAGTATATTAGTAACCTGCAGTGGCAGAAGTCTTCCCAATGATGTATCTAATATTCACATGATGTACAGTGTCTGTCCTCAGTGCAATACTTGATGAGAATGTGCACAATGTAGTAATGTAGCTTGACAGACAGTTTATTAACTTGCTCGTCTTCCAATACTTCTAGAAGCTTCGCTAGCTTAGCTTCTACTAGAAGCTGATCCGCAGTTAACACTAAATACAGAAACACTTTCCAATTCTCCGTAAAGTCCGTTTATTAAATGACAAGTCGTCGTTCTTAGTAGGTCCATACCAGTCAATCACAGACAGAGGTCGACATTTTAGAAGGAAATAACAGTTCTATGTTCACCGAAACAGAATTACAAGAAAATTCATAATTAACCTAACGAATAAAAACAACCGAAAACAACCAACGCATTAGTGTCATCTCATGACTCATCGGCTGTCACTGTCGATGTTGCTCGTAGAAACGCGGTGTCACGCGTAACTTCTACTCTGCGTATAAAAATTAATTAAAAATATAAAACACGAAGTTTAGACGCAAATAAGTGGTTCAATATAATTTCAATAGTGTAACAACCAAACACAATTGTTATCTCAGATTAATTTACGTGAAAAGTGCAAGTAAACAAATTAACAAAGGACAGTGATCAGCAGCTTTGTTTACATTCAAAAATATCAATAAGACTTTGACATAACTTTTATTTGACTAGTGTAGTGTGGTTCAAATATCAAACGAGGATGATAAGCTTTGAATATAGTTTAAAAGAAACATAGTGTTCGCTACCACAAACTTGTCCTGCTAATTATTGTAAGTCATAAATACTTTATTAATCATCTAAACAGTGCTCAAAGTGCAATTTAACAATATAATATAATAGTAACACACTAAAAGTGCAACAAAAGTGATAAACAATAACAAAAAGCAAAAATTGTGATGTCTAAAAAACAAACAAAGAAAACGGACTTTGAACTTTAAACATAAATTCGAATCTGTCCAACGGATCTTCACTGTAACTTCCCACATGTAGTACAAACCGTAATTTCAAGCACGGTCTGTGTCCGAGTAGCGCGTTACTAAGAAGCGCTTGAGCGACAAACTATCAGGAAGCCGGTTCGAACCCCACAATTGGTTTTGCTTTTTGTGTTTTTGGTTTTTTTCTTGTTTGTATTTTTTATTCTCTTCTTATTTATTTAAGAATTGAACAATAATTATATTAAAGTGTACTTTTAATAGTATATTATAAAAATGTCACCTAAAACGGGTACAAAAAGTGACCGAAAGGTGCCGGAGAAAGTTAAATGTTTTAAATGCAAGAAGTCAGTTGACAGTAAAAAAACAGCCTCATGTTCAATATGTAACAACCGGTATGAATTGGATTGTGATGGCTTCCCAGAACAAACCTACCGGCTAATGGACCAGGAATCTAAGAGAAATTGGAAATGTAAAACATGCAGAAAAAATACAAAAGTCCTGACTACTAGCCCTGTATCTAACATCACAACGAGAAAAAGGGGAAAACAATACCAAAAGAACTCCTCGCCGGGAACAAGGGTGAATGTTCAGGAAAACAAGCAACTTGTAGCTATGAAGTCTGCCGTACAAAGCAGTTCTGACATTCTGGATTCCCATCTGTCTGAATATGAAACTTCAGATGAGTCATACAACACACCCAATAAACTCTCCCATAGTGTCGATGGCACAATTTCTGAAACATTGACAGTTCTAGAAATGAAAGACACCATAAAAGAGCTAACACGTAAATTGGATAGTACTGAAAATGAGCTAGATAACACGATACTGGAAAACAACAGTCTCCATCAACAATTAAATAAGTTAACTGCAGAAATCAAAGTGTTGAAATCACTCTGTAACTCTTCGTATGTCGTTGGAAACAGCCCAGACATTAAACATAGAAGAAAAAGAGATTCTCTGCTGCAACAAAACGCCTTTTCCACACCTTCTACTCCCTTGGGGAATAAGTGGAAAGAAGGTGGCAAAAGCATAGAAATAATGCACCTTCAACAAAAAATCGCGGATCTGCAACAAGAATTAATAGAAGCAGAACAGCAGATTGCAGCTCTCACGAAATTAATACACACAGTGAAACAAAACAACATAATATCTAAGCAATCCTCGGTTTCCAAAATCAACATACCTACGCCCACACCTAGTAATAAGAAAAGGAAAGTTACAAATAATAATTATTTTAGGACTGAAAAGGAGAAGAAACTTGTGATCCTTAGTAGCAACTCAACTAACAAAATTCTACCAATTGCTAACAGATTATTTGGCAAAACTTTTCAAATATGCCATTACATAAAAACAAACTGTGGCGTAGAACAATTAATAAACGGATTGGAGGATAAATTAAGAGAATTAACCTGTCAGGATTACTGTGTTATCCAAATGGGAGATGAAGATTTCAAGACCTCATGTGACTACACTAAGCTGGTAAAACTGATAAGGGATAAAGTAATGCCTATTAAGCATACAAACATAATGTTGTGCGTACCTACTTTTAAAAATTATTATCATAAAGAGATGTATAACTGGCGAATAGAAGCATTTAATAATATAATTTATAATGACAATTTTAATCATAATTATATCTATTTAATTGACTCAAACTTAAATCTGACTTATGACTTCAAGTCCTATAATAAACATGGAAATGTAAATAATAAAGGTATATCTACTATATTTGATCAAATACAACAACTTATGTTAGAAATTGACACATATTCTGAATATTCAAATGTTTCCTTAGAGGAAGTTGAACAACCCAGTCAGCTTTTTCGAGATTAGTACCTTGTCTGGTGGTTTGAGCAACTTGGCTAAGTTTCAGGATAGTCACTCACATGTTACTATTTTTCACCAAAATTTATGCGGAATAAATAATAAGAAGGATGAATTCGAAATGTATGTAACTGAATTACCAAACGAAATAAGCTTTATTTGTATAAGTGAACATTTCTTAAACCAAATAATGGTATCACAATTTGATTTTCCTAATTACATCGTTAGCTCATGCAACACAAGGTTAAAGAAAACAAGAGGTGGCACTTTAGTATTAACACATAAAAACAGACAAGTTGAGGACTTGGACATTTGTAAAAGGCTATACAGGGTGTTTGGCGCATGGACCGACACAATTTTTTGGGGGATTGGGGGGGTCATTTGCTAGGTTTCACCTAAAGACCTCCATGTCCTAAGTGTGACGGTAATAGTTTTTTTTTGTTCTTTCTTTGAATTACCAAAATCTCGCCTTTGAATCGATATATTTTTTTTGTTTATGGTTGTAAAAGAACAAAATAATTTTTATTATAGTCTACAATGTATTCTTATTCGAAATAAAATAAAAAAATATAATAACCGTAATAAGTCTTTTCTTAAAACACTCCATAACTGACTCTCTAACTAGTATTTTGACTACATTTGAATTGTTTTTCATAGCGTGTAGCATACCCTTAGAAAGGGTACAAGCTAAATAACTTTTTGAGATAAAAATAAGGTCAAAATGGCTTTATTTAAAAAAAAATATGAATTTAAGAGTAGTAACTTTTCATACATTTAAACATTTTTAAGACTTTGGAAGCACGTAAGTCATTTTCTACTGATCAATTACATCAAATAATAATTTATTTAGAATAAAAATACATTGCAGACTATTATAAAATTTATTTTGTTCTATTGCAACCATAAACAAAAAAAATATATCGATTCAAAGGCGAGATTTTGGGTAATTCAAAGAAAGAACAAAAAAAAACATATCTCAATTACCGTCACACTTAGGACATGGAGGTCTTTAGGTGAAACCTAGCAAATGACCCCCCCAATCCCCCAAAAAATTGTGTCGGTCCATGCGCCAAACACCCTGTATAAAACAGATAGCTTTGAGGTATGTGGAGTAAAAAAACTCTTACATAGTCTGTTGCTATAGAACACCAGTAAATAAAAACTTTGACGATTTTCTAGATAGATTGGAACAATTACTGCAGTACTTTTTCAATAAAATATGCTTTATTTGCGGAGATTTCAATATTGACTTGTCAAAACAGGACAATAAAAGAAGTTCGTTTACATCACTGTTAAAATGCTATAATTTTAGATATTTATTTGATTCAATTACATTTGTGCGAAATAACTCCGAATCGTGTATAGATAATATATTGACCAACACCTGTGATAGAAACATTAATAGTACAGACATTGACCACAATCGATTAGCAGATGGACATGCAGCCCTCTTTTGTACAGCATATTTGGAAAAAGTTACTACTACACATTGCGTTAGTTTTAAATACATAGAGAGAAGATTATATAGCGAGAAAAATAATAATGCATTCAGACAGAAACTGCTGGAGCATGACTGGAATATAGGTACAAACACGTTTATACGAAAAATTAAAGAATTACATTCTAGTACTTATAAAAAAAGTAAAGTTAAAATCAATATAAAAAGAACTGGTCGATCTAAATGGCTAACGAAAGGAATAAGGATATCTAGCAAAATGAAGAGATTACTAAATTTTATAAATAAAGCTAAGTGTGACAAATCGTTATTAAAATATCGTGAACAATATCTTAGAATTTATAAAAAGGTGATTAGGAACGCTAAAAAAAAGGAAGTAACTAATCAAATAAATAAAGCAGCTAACTCTAGCAAAGAAATTTGGAAAATAGTCAATAAAACTCGAAAAAAAATTGACAATAATTTCGAAAATGATAATATAATACTTAAACATAATAACAAAATATTTTTTAACCCTATAGACATTGCTAATATTTTTGCGGAAAAGTTTGACAACAGTAAAGGCGTACACACGGGTAATCCAGAACTAGCTAAGAAGCATTTAATTGAGAATACTGACAGAGTTGATAAGCCTATGGCTTTTAATCCCGTCATGCCGATAGAGATTTACAAAATGGTAAAGGGTATGGATAGTAAAAAGTCATTTGGACACGATGAAATACCCCTGAGCGTAATAAAGGACAATATAGATATACTGGCATACCCAATATCTGAAATAATAAATAATTGCGTCAATGAAGGCGTCTTTCCTGACCAATTTAAATTAGCCAGAGTTCTACCACTATTTAAAAAAGGTGCTAAAACGGATCCAAGCAATTATAGGCCCATCTCATTGTTACCGGTTCTATCCAAACTTTTTGAAAAAGTCATCAAATATAGGCTTGTAAAACATTTGAGTAGTCTAAAAATAATAAACCGTAATCAGTTCGCATACCAAAAAAATAAAGGGACACTAGATGCAATAGACTCGTTAGTTAATAACGTAGTAAATAAGCTAAATACTAAACTTAAAGTTGCCGGCTTATTCCTAGACTTAAGTTCTGCGTTTGATACTGTAGAACATTGCATTCTAATGGATAAGTTAGAGCACTACGGTATAAGAGAAAATGTTTTAAAACTTTTTAGTTCTTATTTGACTAATAGGAAACAGTACGTCGAAATTAAATCACTTCAGGAAGGTGTTGAAGAAGTTCATAAATCGAAGTTAATTACTGTTACTAGAGGTGTTCCTCAGGGTTCGGTGTTGGGGCCCATTTTCTTTATAATATTTCTTAACGATCTAATTGAATACATTAAAAACATTTTACCAGATGCTGACTTGATAATATTTGCTGACGATACGAGTGCTGTTATAGCTGCTGACAATATGGAGACCTTAAAATGTAAATTAAATATATTAATAGCTGCTTGTGAAAGCTGGTTTTCTATGAATAATCTTAAATTAAATGTAAGTAAGACGAAATGTATGATATTTAGATCTACAGTTAGGAACAAAGTTTTAGTAAACGTAGAATCCTTAGGTAGCAACATCGAGGTAGTAGAAAGTTTAAAATTTTTAGGGGTACAAATTGACTCTTTACTTAATTGGAGGCCAGAATTAAATTCAATTACGAATACTATAAGTAGTGCGTGTTATGCTATCAGATCTTTGAGGGATTTTTTGTCTATTGCCCAACTTCGTACTGTCTATTTTGCTCTAGTTGAATCTAAACTTAGATATAGCATAAAATTTTGGGGAAACAGCTATAAATATAATGTAAAGGCAGCTTTTACTATACAAAAGCGAGCTTTGAGAACTATGCTTCGTTTAAACCAGATAGAATCGTGTAAGGAGTATTTTATTAAACATAGAATTTTAACGGTTCCGTGTCTTTATATTTTAGTTCTCCTTACTCATTTAAACAAAAACTTAAACGAGTTTGAAACAGACGATGAAAGAAAAAGTAGAGTAGATACTCGCAGAAAAGATCTTCCTATTATTCTGCAGGCAAAGCTTAACGTTGTCAAACACTCGTCACGAGTGCAGTCGGTCAATCTGTTTAACAAATTACCTGTAGAATTTAAGAATATTCAGAATGTGAACATGTTTAAAAATAAACTCAGGTCTTGGTTAATCAACAAAGCTTATTACAGTATTGACGAATTTTGTAATGACAAAAATCTTAAAAATAGTACTTAAATTAAATAATTGTACCCATTGTTCTTTGACTTGTATTGTTGCTTTTTTTATTTTATTTTTGTATTACTTAATGTTTGTTTATGTTGTTTCTTTTTGTGTACCTACCTACTGTGCAAATATTTCGACACAAATGTATTTTTTGTTATGAAATAAATAACTTGAACTTGAACTTGTTCGTTTCACACAACGCTTTCAATCGCTTTATTTTGATTATAACTAAAAACCTTATTTATAGATCAAGCGCTGAGTGTTGAGTTTTGTAAACCCTTTGCCTGTCCAAAACGTCAAATTCAAACAAACAATAATGGCGCCGGGGAACCGGGGAATAAGACTTACAATAGTACATTTTGATACAAGTGGAGAACATTCGAGGCGGAATTAACACCCGAGCCGTAGGCGAGGTTGTTTTTGAGCCGAGAACTGCAATAACAAATGTCCACGAGTCTCAAACGACGTTTTTCAATATAGTTTTGAAGAAATAAAATAAAATAACGGAAAATATTTTTGTCATGAATATTAAGAAACTATGATTTAAATTTTGATGTTAGTAAAAATCCTGATTACAATAAAATAAAACAAAAGTAAAAATACACCTAATTTAAATACTTATAACTATGTCCGCTTCCCGCGGCACTAGACCTGCAGCAGTGCATACGGGTCCAGTGCCCCTGGAACGGGCAATCAAACTTATTTGCTATCACCTTTAAAATGCTGTTGGTGCTCCCCCGAATCCTTCGCATCAGTTATAATAAAACAAAACTCATGAAGATATAGTGGAACCTTTTGGTTGAACTATCCGTTGAACACAGCATTGCACTGTCTTGTGTTGAGCTAGATAAGCATGGCATTCTGTGCAAAAGACCCTTAAATAACCAAAACTACTCATAAATTGAGTCAGTAACTAATGTTTGGCAAAACTTGCAACTGCTAATAAATTGGTATTTATTTATTTATCGGTACCTATATAATTTGTGGTGATTAGACAAATACAAATAAAAAAAAAGTTAAAATGGTCCCGGTAACTTTGACAGTCGTTACGGCTCGTCAGAAGCCTGAAAGACTGACAACCACTCTTACCAAGGGGTATCCTATTTAATACCCAGAACTGGATTGTGGAGCTTAGATATTCCCAACTCATTTATAATTAAATGGGTAGAAGGTCTTGAGTTTGAAAAAATATTGTCAATACAGGTAGCACTAGTGGCAGTTATTCTAGTCGGCTCAAAGAATGTATTGTACAAATTATATGACTTTAATAAGGTTATAAACTTATTTACAGTAGGTGATGTTTCCAGTATATTAATATTGAAATCTCCACAGACAACAACTGTTTTATTACTGTTACAAGTCTTTAACCCCTCAAGTGTCGAATGCACCCCATGTGTGCATAAGAAAAACCTTTTTTTGTTCGGTACATAAGCTTATATCACATATATATAAATGCAAAAAAACATCATCCGATGGAAAACCCATCAAATCATTAGTTGTGAACTTATGGAGTTCGCAGCTAACCTCCCCTCCCCCCCCCTCCCCCCGCGTGTCAAATGCACCCCAAGTGTGCAAAAGGACAAAACTTTACATAATAGGTATATAAGCTTAGATCACGTATATATAAACGTAAAAAAACATCATCCGATGGAAAACATATCATTATCAGTAGTTGTGAACCTATGGGGTTCGCAACTAACCCCCAACCCTCCCCACTCCCTGGGGTTTTGGGTCTAAAATCAGCCAAACTCAGACACTTGAGGGGTTAATAATACTTCTTCCATATATTTCTCAAAAACATCATATGAAGCACATGGGGGCCTGTACACGCTCATTACAATGAACTGCTCAAGCTCAATGCAAGCTATTTCAATAACTCGCTCAACAGAGAGGCTCACTATATCCTTACGTTCTTTAAATTTCATATTGTTACGAACAATTATTAGAGATCCACCACGTATCATATTAACCCTGCTGAATGAGCTGGCAACCTGGTGGTTGCTAAAGCTGAACATGAACTCTGATCACTGTGGCCAGTTAGTCACTTTCCCTCAGAAAATAGTCAGAGCTCAAAGAAAACTTGTTAGTTTTGTTCCGGTAAACAAAAGTCGCTTAGAACAATTTAAAAAGAATTTAATAGAAAAACTACCAGATTTGCCTTATCACACCAACCCGGATCAAGCTTATACTATACTATTTAACCTCATCAATTGTGAGTTTGGGAAGGTATTCACATCAAAAACATTACCTGTTTGTGACCGCGTTATATTTAGTGATTGGGCAACACCAGGTATTTATAAAAGTAGGCAGAAATTATATGAATTGTACCATGAAAAAACGTACAACTATGATGAAACATTTAAAGAATTTGTTAAAAATTACTCTAAAACTTTTAAAAAAGCCTGTTCGTCAGCAAAAGCCATACACATTAAAAATAAAATAAAATGTTCTGGAAATAAAATTAAAACAACTTGGAATATTATTAATTCAGAAACGGGAAGAACGACAGTTCGGAATCGTGACTTCCATCTAAAAGTCAATGATGTAGATATTAAGGCAGACGTGGAGGTGGCTACTGAGTTTGAAAATTTCTTCACTAATATTCCCATTTTAACAACCAAAGCTCTGTCATCGTCGTCCTCCACTTCTGCTTACTCAATACTAAAAGAATGTGTACCAGAATGTGATAAACACTTTAAATTCGCAATTGTTACTGCTAAAGACGTTATAGATTCTTTTAAAGATCTCGAGGTAAAAAAAACTGCTGACCTTTGGGGGTTATCAGTACATACCATGTCTTCAATAATTGATATTATTGCACCCTTTTTATCAATTGTTTTTAACTCTTGTATTGCATCTGGTGTATTTCCTGATCTGATGAAACTTAGCAAAGTGATTCCACTGTTCAAATCTGGCAGCCCGACTGATCCCACTAATTTTCGGCCTATTTCGATATTACCTACATTGAGCAAAATCTTTGAAAAAATAATTTTAAAACAAATGTTAGGACATTTCAATACACATAATTTACTTCATCTGAAACAGTTTGGTTTTACAAAGGGTCGTTCAACTACAGACGCGGGCGTGGAATTACTGAAGAGCATATTCGAGGCCTGGGAGGAGTCGCAGGATGCTCTTGGCATTTTCTGTGACTTGTCCAAGGCCTTCGATTGCGTAAATCATGATACACTCATCAGGAAGCTGTACCACTATGGTATAAAGGACAGGGCTCTCGACCTTCTGACTTCTTATCTGAACAACAGAATTCAAAGGGTAGATGTTAATGGCAAGAGATCTGCAGGATCTGCGGTCACTATGGGCGTTCCACAGGGTTCAATTCTGGGTCCTTTCTTGTTTCTTATTTATATAAATGACTTACCTTATCACATAAGGGACAATCACAAGATTGTATTATTCGCAGATGACACTTCCCTCATTTTTAAAATCAAACGTCAGTTAGTCAACTTTGAACAAGTTAACGATGCACTCTCTAGGGTTGTCCATTGGTTTAATGTAAATAATCTTCTCCTGAATGAAAAAAAGACTAAACTAATCAAATTTTCAACGCCAAATGTCAGGCAGCTAACTACCAATGTTCAACTTAATGGAATAGAGTTGGACCCTGTTGAGTCGACGGTTTTTCTTGGAATAACCATTGACGGTAAATTGCAATGGGGCCCACACATAGAAAAATTGTCAGGAAGGCTTAGTTCGGCCGCCTATGCTGTTAAAAAAATTCGACAGATAACTGATGTGGATACAGCCAGAATTGTTTATTTTAGTTATTTTCATAGCCTTATGTCTTATGGGATTCTTCTCTGGGGAACCTGTGCGGGCATTAATACTATCTTTGTTTTACAGAAAAGGGCTGTTCGAGCCATTTACAATCTAGGTCCAAGGGATTCCCTTCGAGAGAAGTTCAAGGAAATAAATATTCTGACTGTAGCCTCTCAATATATATTTGAAAATCTATTGTATGTACACAAAAATATATCCAATTTTAAGAAGATGTCCGATATTCATAGTTTAAATACTAGGAATAAACACAATCTTGCTATACATCGCACTCGTCTCCACAGAGTAGGCAACTCGTTCATGGGTCAATGTATATGCTTTTACAACAAACTTCCCATTGACATTCGAAACTTGCCCATTAAACGATTTAAAACCTGCATTAAAACCAAACTTTGTAAAAAGGGCTACTATAAAATTTCTGATTATTTAGAAGACAAAAAAGCTTGGGTTTGAGCTATTCAATCAACTTTGTAATATATATAATACCAAAACTCATTATAATAAATAAAATGACAAACCTTTGTTAAAAAATTAAAATTATTGTAAATGTGAGCACTATGTGGATCATTTTTTTTTCTTTTTTAGTTTTATTGATGGTCTGATATTTTTGAGTACTTTATGCGACCTACCCAAACGTCCTTTCTTTGGTATTGTTCGTCGAGTTATTGAGCTCCTGAAATCCTGAGTTGAGCTACACGATTGTTGACAAATGCTTGCACTGACTGGACAGGTCCACTCAAATTTTTATGGTTCTTTCCTCAAAAGACCATTTCAGACTGGATCTACATGGTCCTCACATGATCTGACCAAGATTATGTCTGGACTTTAAAAGAGACTTTGACCCCTGAGTTTGTTTCGCCATTTCTTCTCAGGGTAGTCAGATAGGAAATGTCGACTTCATCTAGCTTATTTAAAAAAAAAAAAATTATGACGTGTAAAAGTGATTTCGATATCCTATTTACAGAATAAACAATTTCATTTCATTTCATTTCATTTCAGATAGACAGTCGCTCCATGTAATATACCAGTATTCGGCTGCATCCGGTTAGACTGGAAGCCGACCCCAACATAGTTGGGAAAAGGCTAGGCAGATGATATTAAGTTTGTTTAAATCATTCAATTTGTCAAATGTGTTTCAGTAAAGCAATATAAAAGTAATTTAAAGTAGTTTAAAGCAATTTAATTTTTAAACTCTGTGATCAAAATCTTGCAATGTTAATATTTTGTATATAGAATTCTTTTGGGTGGTCCAGACCAAGTTTAGCAGCTTACTCAAGTTCAATTTAACGGAACTGTTATTCCGGTAAGCGAAAAGGTTAAGAACCTTGGAGTTTGGATCGACAAACATATTTCTTGGGGTCCCCAGCTACAGGACGTAAGTCGCAAAATTTTTGCGACAGTTGCGGAACTTTCTTCCAACTCCCACTAAAACTGCGCTTGCGCAATCCCTTTTTCTTCCCATCCTTGACTACGCTGATGTCAGTTATCTCGATCTCACTGAGGTACAACTAGATAAACTTGAGCGACTTCAAAACTTTTGCATAAGATTTATATTTGGCCTGCGCAAATATGATCACATTTCTGAATTTCGTACAAAACTCAAGTGGCTTCCCATACGTCTTCGCCGGAATTCTCATATGTTGTTTCAGCTCTACAGTATTCTGTTCAATCCTAAAATCCCCTCGTATTCAAGTTCCTTCATGACACACATAATAGATATCTGAGGTAATCGGAAAACTTGAGGCTAGAGATGTACATTCCACCAGCTTTTATGACAGGTCATTCACTGTGCAAGCAGTACGATTGTGGAATGACTTGCCCGTGTCGATAAGCCGTGCACAATCTTTGTCCACTTTTAAAAATTTTGGTAAAAAAAACATTTCCTCTCTCTTTAAACATCGTCATTACGTGTATAGTTCCTTGCTCTTTTTCAAGTAGGATATATATATTTTTGTATTTATGTATGTATAAATTGTATGTGTATATGGTATATGGTACACCACTGACTACCTACAGTATTCTCTCCTTCTCCCCATAATCCATCCCAAGGTTGTCTGTAAAAGATCGCTTTTAGCGATAAGACCGCCCATTGTGTCACCCTATGTAAAATTTCAACATTTATATCTGTTATTTATATCTGTAATTACATCTGTAATTTTTATGGTGTGCATAATAAAGAGTATTCTATCTATCTATCTTTAATTTATTCTTTGAGCAATAAATAAAAATACCAATGAAACCATGTCACGATCTCCAAAATGGCTGGACCGGTTTACATGAAACTGCATTGTGTTGAGCAGGTTCTCAGCTAGCGTCTGGTGGGTTTTTGATTAGTTATTTTCCTTGTATTTTATGATTCATATAGGTAAACAAGTCTTACTTTAATTTAAGGCAGGGTTTTCCAATTTTTGCCTGTTTTACAATCATTATAAATGGTCAAATTAATCTATTTATGTCCTGAAAAAAATATATGTCATACACATTCTTGCTTTAGGGAAATTAACGTTTCAAAACAGGATATATTATTGTAATTTGCTGTATGGAAAAAAAAACCGAAACGGGGTCGATTTCAAAACTATTTTTCATTTCATTTCTTAGTTACAGCCTAAATTAATATGAAAATTGCATGTACCATGAGGTAATCGTATTTCAGAGGGAATTTAAAGGTTGGATTTTTTAGTGTAATAAATTTTTAGGATTCCATAGTCAACAAGGAACATATAGTTTATATATAGTTATATAAACTAATCCTTATAGTTTCGCTATGTACGTCCGTCTGTCCATCTGCAACTTAGCTCAGAGACTCTTAGTACTAGAAAGCTATAATTTGGCATGGATATACATATTCATCACGCCGACAAAGTAGTAAAATAAAATAATGAAAAAAAATTTTTTTAGGGTACCTTCTGTACATGTAAAGTGGGGATGTTTTTAGGTTTCCACCAATATATTACCAATTTGGTACGGGTTAAAAAAACACTACAAAGTGAAAAATAACTTAATAATAATTTCGGAAGTCGGTGTCTTTGGTTTTTTATTTAGGTACTTTCGTTTTTTTTTGCCACCGACTTCCGAAATTAAAGTTATTTTTCACTTTGTAGTGTTTTTGGGAGTCGGTTGTTTTTTTTTTGTAAAAAAAAAATATTTTTCACTTTTTAGTGGTACCTATCCCACACAAATCTGAACACCACTCTGCAAAATAAATTAGAGCATCATCCACATAGACTAAATGGGAAAAATACGTATTAAATTATTGAAGCTAACTCAAAAGCCACTCATCAGAACTTGAAGATATTTTTATGCGACCATCTCAGGAGTACTTATACCATTTCAAATAAAAACTTTGCAAAAAGCAAATACGTCGCGCTAAGTCGTGTCAGAAGTTTGGTAGGCGTAGTTTTAGTTGACAGAGATAACGAGGCTACGAAATCTGCCTTCTGACAATCAATTTGAATCATTTATAGCCAGAGTGCACATCATGACGATTCCAATAAGCCCAAACACGGCTAGGATACATTGTTTTATTACTGAGTTCCGATGCCTACCTTCCGGCTTCTTCATCAGATCGGTTCGATGGTACCATTTTTAACCGACTTCCAAAAGGAGGAGGTTCTCAATTCGTCGGAATCTTTTTTTTTTTTTTTTTTTTTTTTTTTTTTTTTTTTTTTTTTTTTTTTTTTTTTTTTTTTTATGTATGTTCCCCGATTACTCGAAAATGGCTAGACCGATTTGGATTTTTCTTTTTTTGTTCGAAAGGGTATACGTCCCAAGTGGTCCCATGATCATCAAGTCAGGATCTGATGATGGAATCCCATGGAAATCGAGGGAAACCCTCAAATTTTATGGGCACATCTATATCGATTTCGGTATTTTTTATAGTAACTCGTGCATTTGCTCTGGGAAAGTACCATTCGGTGAGTTGGAACTGATGATGAAGACCACAGAAGGCCATCGGAAATACTCAATTATATCTAAGTATATAACAGGTTGCGATTCGATTACTTTAATATGGTTTATCCTCGGTTCTTACTAGGAGAACTCCTCAACAATTAACGGCCCTGCATCGGGAAAAGCAACATTTTGTAAAACGTGATGAGCAGCTGACATTGGGTTATTGTAACTTAGATAAATTACAAACTGAACCACTAAAAAGTGAAAAATAAAAACTTTTTTACAAAAACAAAAACCGACTTCCAAAAAAAACACTACAAAGTGAAAAATAACTTTAATTTCGGAAGTCGGTGGCAAAAAACTAAAATACAGATCCAAAGACACCGACTTCCGAAATTAAAGTTATTTTTCACTTTGTAGTGTTTTTTTTGGAAGTCGGTTTTTGTTTTTTCATCAGAACCATTTATTTAAAGCTTCGTCATAGTCGCTTAACTACTAATCGAGATATCTTATCGCCATCCGTGAAACAGTTATCATCGTTGAGGAAATCCCGTGGCTTTCTGTGGTCTTCTTCATCAGTTCCACTTCACCAGATGATACTTTCTGAATGCAAACGCTTGATTTGTTGATGAAAATACCAAAATAGGTATATGTTTGCCTATAATATTTGAGGAGTTCCCTCGATTCCTCATGGATCCTATCATCAGAACTGAATTTTGATAAAAATGGGACCAATCTGGAAGTATACCCTTTCAAATAAAAAAAGAATTTCCCGAATCGGTTCATAAATGACGGAGTACTGAAGTAACAAACATACAAAAAAAAAAACATACAACCGAATTGAGAACCTCCTCCTTTTTTTGAAGTCGGTTAAAAAGGAAGGATATCTCAAGAACTACTAATGCTATCAACTTGTTTCAAACAGTTTTAGATGACATTTACCCAACTATAAAACAACATCGAGAGCGAGTCTTATCGCGATATTCGTACAAAGTTAAAGTTTACTTTACCCAACTAATTTGCAAATAAAAAAGAAATAAAAGTGGGTCTACTAGGGCATGTGGGGTATCATTTAAGAAAGAGCGCTGTTTGCACACTCTCAAACATTTTTAAATTTTTTTAGGGCGCTTATTTTTCGACTTTTGATGAAAAAAAAAAAATACCGTCCCCCCCATCCCTATTACCCAAGTTTACTACGAGAAAAATCTGAAATTATTCTATGTGATAGATGTTTATGTAAAGATTACAGCCGCAGGTAAAATCTAGTATACTATACGAGGTCAGATTATACTGGCAATGCCGAGCTTGATGTTTCGTCGTGTACGTGCCCACTACTGTGATGACAATGACCACATTATGAAGTTTAATTCTGAATATTTCAGCCGTGTCTCCAGCTTTGAGTTCAGCCGTCAGGGAGCTTGCTACGATTTCAACTTGCAGGTAATAATATTTACATTCATATTCATAAATACACTGAGGTGTTCACATCGTACCACGGCGACTTACCTTTTTGTTGATTTTGCTGCCAAGACTGAAAATCTGTGGACATAGCACGAATGCACGCAGTGACATAAAGAACAATGCTCAGAAAAAACCCAGGCCCGGCGCAAATGAAATGTAACTCAAACTGTAGGTAAAAATGAGTAATTAAGTACTATTGAAATCGATGGCTAAGTGTGTGAAATTGCTATTCGAATTTTTACAGGGGTCATGTTAATGTACTATTAAAGAAGCATTAAATAGTTACAATTGCAGCACAAAAGCGAGCAATAGTCGCCCTTAAATCGGCCGTTAATAGTCTCCACGACCCACCTGCATAATGTGACCCCTCGTGATTTGTTTGCCTGCTCAGTTGTCAGCGTACACAACGCTACGCCATACGTTTTCAGAAGAGGGGAAATGATATCGCGACATCCTCTCTAAGATGTATCCTTCCCATAGACAACCATAAACGGCTTAATCAAGTTTTGATATTTATGCAAGCTGTAACTGTTCCTTTGAAAGAGGAAATTCGAGCTCTTTTGTATAAAAATGTATGAATCATCACATATTAAAATAGCCCTAGGTGATTCACCACTCCCAAAAATAGCCCTAGGTGATTCACCACTCCCAAAAATAGCCCTAGGTGATTCACCACTCCCAAAAATAGCCCTAGGTGATTCACCACTCCCAAAAATAGCCCTAGGTGATTCACCACTCCCAAAAATAGCCCTAGGTGATTCACCACTCCCAAAAATATCATTTGGTTCTCTACTTCTTTGTACTATTTCGCTTCGTCTGATATGTCCCAAATACAGTCAATCTTCCTAGCCATTTCCCAACTATGTTGAGGTCGGCTTACAATCTAACCGGATGCAGCTGAATAGCAATATCTTATACCACAACCCAGTAACTGGGTAATACTATAGCCCTTGGTAAGGCTGGTTGTCAGACTTTCGGGCTTCTGACCACCCGTAACGACTGTTAAAGATCCACGAATGACAGCCGGGACCAACGGCTTAACGTGCTTTCCGAGGCACAGAGGAGTTTCAGTATGTAAAGATGGTCACCCATCCACGGACCAACCCCGGCAAGCGTAGCTTAACCTGATGGGTCAACCCGTAAGGCTGTTATTACTTAACCACGAGTTTCTCCCAAAAAAAACGTGTCCTAAATGCATGGGAACAAAATCATTAAAAAGACATCTTGTAAAATGATTTTTTCTGTCAATACTTTGCCTTGACTTATTAAAAATTGTACTTAGACGTATGCTCATTTTTCCAGTCCTTATATTGCTTTACGTGCACGCCCACACCCCGCGCGCATTTTTTAGGAGACAAGACTACAGAGCGAGATGATATAATGAGATCCGATAGAGGTGTAAGTGAGACAGACCAGACGTGGTTTTGCGTTGGGCCCTTAAGCCGAGATAAAACATTACGACTGACCGAGTCCCAAATAGGTATGCTTTCACAGCTTACGTATCTCTTTGTAGGGCTACTATATACCTATCATACTATTATACGTTTTTAAACCGCAACTTAACAATTTAATGCTGCTGGGGGCTTACTAAAGGTCAGCGCACACCAAGAGCAAAGCATTTTCTGAGACCATCGAAAAATCAATCTTATGCACGCCAAGCATGCTCCAGCATGCTTGGCGCGCATTCAATTTTGCAATGTATGGAATTGTCATAACATTAATTAGGGTTCCGTACCAAAATGGTAAAAAAGGAACCCTTATGGTGTCACTCAGTCTGTCTGTCTGTCTGTCACAGCTGGATATCTCAAGAACTAATGCTATCAACTTGAAATTTAGAATAGTTTTAGATGACGTTTACCCAACTATTTTGCAAATAAGAAAGAAATAAAAATATTTATATATTTTTTTGCAACAGAGACTGAAAGGGGGTCTTAAAAAATGAAAGTGGGGCTCTAGGGCATGTGGGGTATCAATGAAAGAACGCTGTTTGCACATTCTCAAACATTTTTTTTCATAGTTTGCGACTTCTGATGAAAAATGTAAAAAAAAATACCGTTCCGCCCCCCCTTATCTCCGAAGTTTGCAAAGACAAAAATCTGAAATTATTCTATGTGACAGAAGTTTATGTAAAGATTACAGGAAAAATAAAACGATTTCTCTAAATAGCACACTTTTTCAGAAATCGGAACGGAACCCTCGGTGCGCGAGTCCGACTCGCTCTTGACCGGTTTTTTTTCAATAGTCTCAGAAAATGCTCTGCTCTTGGTTTGCGCTGACCCTATGACGCGTTAAAGCCATCATTGTTCCAGTGTGATAGAGACTGAGCTATATACGACCGATATCACCATCCTTTTTTCTCAACGGAATCATGATGGCATTAACACGACATAGTACGGCCCCTGTTACACATTAATATAACATAAAAATTCAAATAGCAATTTCACACACTTAGCCATCGATTTCGATGATGCCTCCTATGCAGTATTTAATTTATTTTCCATACCCCTCAAGTGTCTGAGTTTGGCTGATTTTAGACCCAAAACCCCAGCGAGTGGGGAGGGTTGGGGGTTAGTTGCGAACCCCATAGGTTCACAACTACTGATAATGATATGTTTTCCATCGGATGATGTTTTTTTACGTTTATATATACGTGATCTAAGCTTATATACCTATTATGTAAAGTTTTGTCCTTTTGCACACTTGGGGTGCATTTGACACGCGGGGGGGTAGGGGAGGTTAGCTGCGGACTCCATAAGTTCACAACTAATGATTTGATTGGTTTTCCGACGGATTATGTTTTTTTACATTTATATATATGTGATATAAGCTTATGTACCGAACAAAAAAAGGGTTTTTCTTATGCACACATGGGGTGCATTCGACACTTGAAGGGTTAAGAGCATTCTCCAACAATTTTAAAATTCAAAATAATTGTTTCGCACATAATATTTATTCATATCTCGTGACAGTTATTGTGATTGTCGCAAAAATGTAAACCAAAATACAAAAGAATAGTAAATAGATTTATAAAGTTAAGGAGGATGCGCTGTGGTAGCCCGTGAAATTTAAATTTTCATGCGTTTTATGAAATTTACAGGTCCGTGTCAGGTTGTATCTTGATCAAAATATGATACGCGGAAGTAACATATGTATTTACATAATTTTAACGATAAAAATCATCAACACATCTCTGTATGTTAGATTACGTGTAGATTCTTTAAACGAACGAAATCTAACGATCAGCGCATCCCCCTTAAGTTAACAGCGCTCGTTCATGCTAGGGCCTCTGGATACTACTTAGTAGAGTTAGCTAACTAAAGAGGCAGTACAGTAAGCCAGATATGTCTTTCTTATTTTGATGGCCGTTGGAGCAGACGACACCTTTAGTGGAGACACCCCCCAGCCAGATCAGAAATACAAAATTAAAGGTCATTTACTCTAACTAGGCTGATAATCAGCACTTTTTGAACGTCAAAAGTACATAAGACAGCTCCACATAGCGCCCGCACTAGTGGCGCAACAAACTGCCCAGCAGCACAACTGTCTGTTCAGTTAGAGGAACTTGATGCTATACAATACGTATGCGAATTAAGTAATAATTATTATGAAACACAAAACATTAAATTAAATTTGCCATGTCTAGAACACGCATACCAAAAAAAACATTGAAAACTATTACTCAAAAATAAAAAACGTTTAAAAAGGTGTCTAGGGCTGACTGGATGCGTAAGGCGTAGGACTGGTTGTTGTGGCGCAACCAGGGGGAGGCTTATGTCCACTATACCACCTATGGCTGCGATAGGCTGAGCTGATGTTATTCACTGTTACCATAAAATATAGGCCGCTAGTTTTGCCTAAAATAAAGTTAGACGATGTGGAGCGACGATCCAACGATGAGAGGTACTGAGGACCGACTTAATTGCGAGCAGTTGCAGAGGACTATGTCCAGCAGTGCACTGCTATAGGCTGATGATGACAACTGCCTAATATCGACGCCCTATCTACATTCCAGGGGAAGCGAGTTCACATGTCGAGATGGTACATGCATCAGTGCTGGTGCAGTGTGTGATACACGCTGGGACTGTCCTGATGGCTCCGACGAAGCGTCCTGCTATTCCAGTACCAACTCGTAAGTACTCTTAAGGCTCATAAAATGAAAATTGCCTTAACAGCGTCTCCATCAATCTGCCTAGCCTTTTCTCAACTATGTTGGGATCGGCTTCCAGTCTAACCAGATGCAGCTGAATACCAGTATTTTACATGGATCGACTGACTTTAGATATGACTCCCAGAACGTAGTTACTGAGTAACGCAATACCCCTTGGTGAGACTTGTTGTGGCTGAACATACATACATACCGGTCAAAATCATAACCCTCCTTTTTACTTCGCTGAAGTCGGATAAAAAGCCATTTGGGTGTAAATGGCTTTTACCCGACTCAATTGAACATTATTATATTACAGAAACCTGACAGAAGCTACAGTTTCTCGCGACAGGCATAAAAGGCAGTCACAATGTGGGTAAGTGAAAAATGTAATCTACGTAATCTGTATATATAGGTACTCCATCGGTTTAATAAAGGTAAACAGAAAAAAACTATTGTCTGATTAACCGACTAAACGTAACACCTGTCACTTCAGTACGTCATGCTACGACACAGCTGTACTCTTCAATTTAGCAAATAGCCGAGGTTTTTATACACACACTCATGATTAAACGCACACAATTTGAAAATTTTCGCAGTCGCCATCTTGGATTTTCATTTTTACTTCATTATATTATTTGACCATGATAATGAGGTCAAAATGAAAATCCAGGGACCTTTTGAGGCCCCTGGATTTTCCAGCCACCCATGAAAATGACACTCAAGACGAAAAATTTAAAAATTTTCGCAGCCACCATTTGGATTTTCATTTGACCGCACTATCGTTATCAATGACCTCAAAAACCATGAAAATGACACCCATAACCTGAGCAGGGTTTGTTTACACTTTAAACTGATACTTTGGGAACAGAGTATGCGCAACAATGGATTGACTTCTTTGTCTATGCCATTATTATCAGGAGCATTTTTCTTCCACAACAGGTTAACTGCATCTGGGGGGTGCGTGCTACCACCATACCCTGAGCACGGCACCTATGTGGCGATCAACGCTCCGGACGCAGCCCCTGGCCAGAGCTTCGAGTCCACGCAATTGACTATCAGTTGTAAACCGGGATACGGAGTGGTTGGCGATGCCGTGACATACTGCCTGCACGGGACTTGGTATAAAGACATACCAAAGTGTGTTTGTGAGTGTTTTATTGTTATTTTTATCTGACTTCAAAATATGCTGGTACTCAATTCGACTGTGTTTTTTAGGGTTCCGTACCTCAAAAGGAAAAAAAACCGGCCAAGTGCGTGTCGCACCACGCACTATGAAGGGTTCCGTAGTTGGCATGAATTTATCTCAAGAACAAACTTAACATTGTAGTTGAAATACATGTTCTCCCATACATTCCAACTGTAAATGTAAGTTTGTACTCACAATATTGAGAGATTTGGTCAGTGGGTCGTCTTTGGGGCGGAGTTACCATGTTAGTTTGAGACCACAGATTTATATATTTTCCTGTAATCTAAAGCTAAAGAACTATTTTCTGTATTTTTTTCAAAATTTTAGGCTCAGTAATTTCGGAGATAAGGGGGGGAATGGTCAATTTTCGTCTATTTTCTTGAATAACTTTAAAACAATTTATTTTAAAATTATAAAAAAAATATATTTGAGACCCTCATAGTAAGCCCTTTCATTTGATATATCACACGGTATAGTTTGCAAAACTTTTTTTTTTAAATTTTCTTATTTGCCCCCTAAAAGTGACCCCAATATTCAAAATTCATTTATTTACTTTACCCGTACGTGTTTGCGTCACAGAAATACATATGTATACCAATTTTCAACTTAATCGGTCCATTAGATTCGGAGCAAATTGGCTGTGACAGACGGACAGACAGACAGACAGACACACGAGTGATCCTATAAGGGTTCCGTTTTTTTCCTTTTGAGGTACGGAACCTCAAAAACGGAACCCTTATAGGATCACTTCGTTGTCCGTCTGTAAATAATAATAATTAGCTGTAAGTATGTAAGATATTAAAGAAATTATTTTTTTATTTTAAGGGCCCCTTTATGCCATTATTTATGAAATATGACATCGTTTAAATGTCCACCGCGGCTTCGAACTTTGGCACGGATCCGAGAGGTCCAACTTTCAATTACTCTACTGCATAGATCCGGCTGAATCTGAGCGATGGCCTGCGTAATGTTGACTTTCAGGGCATCGGTTGATTGCGGATTATTGGCTTAGACCTGCGACTTGAGAAAACCCCACAAGAAAATGTATAGCGGGGTCAAATCGCACGATCTTTGTGACCAATTCACGTCACCAATAAATTGTTATTCATTGATCTTTAGCGCTCGCCGTTGACAGTAATGGCCTCGCCGTCATCGTTTTTGATTTTTGAAAAAGTGCGGACCAATGACGCCGCCTGTCATATTTCATAAATAATGGCATAAATGAGCCTTTCAAATAAAAAAAATAATTTCTTTAATATCTCACATACAGCTTGTTTTATTTAAATTCAACATCGACCTGCTGTCCTTGTTGAAAGACCCTTTAGAATCATGAAATTTGGCAAGGAGCAAGGTCTTATAGCACAAATAAGGGAAAAAGTCCGAAAATTTACCCTTTTTCTCCGGAACGCGTGGAGATAATATCAAGTTGAAATAAATATTAAATACGTAAGTCTATAGTCCCTCAGAGTTATTAAAAATCAAGCTTCTAAATCAACGCAATAAAAAATACGGCCATTTATGCGACATATTTTGATACTCGCAAGTAAATCAAAACCTATAGGGTACTTCCCGTTAACCTAGAATCATGAAATTTGGCAAGAAGCAAGGTCTTACAACCTTAGTAAAGGAATAAGTCCGTAAATTGTTAATTTGTAATTTTATCACTCAAATTTTTTTTTCTGGTATAAAATCTTTTCAACTACTGATCCATCATTGTGCGTGGGCCGACACGCGCACCTGGCGGTTTTTTTTTTATAATTATAAGAATTTTCTCTTCGCCAGCATTCTGCAGGTTGGATCCCGATGTCTCGGTCCACTACAACTGCTGGATCCCCGGGACCAATAGTTACCGCATCTGCAATCAGTTCGAGCCTTCGGGGACACTCGTCAAGCCAGAATGTAACGCACCTATTTATGGCTCGAGAGATCGCCCTCGTTCTATGACATGTCGAAGCGATGGAAGATGGAACCGTATTGTCAAATGCAAACCAGGTATGACCGAAACTAATTTTATTATGATTCATAAGTCTTGATTCCACCACCACTCCTGATTATTTGCCACTCATATCAATCAATGGAGCAATGGTTGTCTGAATAATCAGGTATTACAGTACGACAAAACTTAGATGTAGCATAGATTTGAAAATTTGCATTCATTAATTTCAATTTTACGAAGGTATTTGGCTATGGGGAGGAGCGGCTAAAACAGTTTTGCTACCACTGGAGCGCGCTCAAAGAGCTGTATTGAAAGTATCCACATTCCGGCCCATCCTATTCCCGACCCAACTTTTATATCAATCTTGCAATGTTCTGACAGTGCGGCAGTTATTTATTATGAATACTTTATTAAAACAGCACTCTAAATTGCCTTACAATAGAGTTGTCACTGATAAAAGACGTAAAGACATCTGTATGGACAATTATAGATTAAGGCATTCTTTTATGTATAGATTTTTTTATATTCTTACTTACTTTTCGTTTCTTTGAGTGCTACGAGCGCAGAGAGCTACAAGGATCTCTGGCGCCTGAAAGATCGACAGCAACAACAGCGGGGCGTTGGTGGTAAACATTTGTGACATTGTATTGAAGCCTAGACTAGACTAGTGTGACGTGGTGGTTGAGTTGGTAGCTAGCGGGGAGTCAGGGTAGATGTGAATCAAACAGGATACCACTTAAATACAAGAATATTAGACTCAATACACTAACACAAATTACTAGAATGTATGTTCTTACAAGTCTCTTGGTTCTCACAACGGCGGAAGGAGGAAGGTTACTGCCCTGGGCTTAGTCCATTAGGGACACCGCAGCAGCTGCACGCCGTCGCAGGCACGGAGTGGTTGCTCGGTGGCAGGAACGGCAGCGGACCGGAGCGCGCTGTGCACCTCCCGCGTCCACTCTGGCTCCGTCAGAGCAGGCACAGGGAGACGCCAGGTAGTGGCGCAGCCGGTAGGCTACAGCAGCAGATGCCAGTGGGCACGTGGCACAGGACCCCAGAGGAGTCACTGCGTCCCGGGCTCTGCAGCGACTACCCAGGCTCCATTGAGACAAACAGTGCTGTGCGCCAGGTAGAGGTTAGCGGCTTAGCGACCACGTGGCTCCGGGCAGCAGTAGAGGGTCAGAAACGCCGTCGCTCCCGCGACGCCAGCTCAAGCTCCATCAAAGCGGTGGCGCGGGTGTTGGGGCAGTCGTGCCCAAAGTTAAATGCAATAGGACATATAGGGTAAGGTCTCAGCAGACGCCTAGACGTAGAACCCTTGAAAATAGCGCATAGGGTGCGCCCGTGAGGTCCAGGAAGTATCCCTGTAACTCAAACTCAAATTCAAAGCATTTATTTCAATTAAACCAATTACAGGCACTTTTGAATTGTCAAAGTCGGTCAGTAGGTAAGTCAGAAAGTTGAAGCTAGTTGCCCATTCCAAAACGTAGATCTATGGAGAATAACGGGCAAGAAACTCCACGGACACTCTTTTAAATTAAAAATATGGTTACAAAATATTGGTTACATCATTCATGTTGAAATTATACATGTGAGGACAATGAACGTTAAAAGCGCCCGTAATAAAAAAATTAAAAAAACAATTCAAAATTAAAATTAAAATAAGCCGTGGCAGCTAAGGTATGACCAGCCTCCACCAACAGCGCCCGTTCACGAACCTGACGTATGGATTCGATAAATGATCCAACACACGCGCCACCATCAGCGAGGCATTAGAGTGAGCATGACACACTCTCAGCCGCCAGGGCACATCCAAGTCAAATAAAGACGTACCCAGTAAATGGTAGCTTTAGAGTGGGTACATAGTACTCACACATGTGCTAAGCAAATTATACAATACAAAGGTGATTGAGTCTACACAATGCAAAGCTATTCTTACAATCTTCAGCAGTTCCAACAGTATCTTCAAATGTTAATTAATTAGTTGAGGTTGTGGAGCAGGACCAGCATGGAGCCAAGCATTTTTATCATTTATGTAATCCCCCAAGTTATAATATGCCTGCCTGCAGAGTGTGCGTTTTATACAAGTTTTAAATTTTGTCTCATTTAGTTGAAGTATGTGTGGAGGTATTTTATTGTATCATTGCGTAATGCGTAAGGTTAATGCGTGCAGCGTTTCCCAGCCAGGCAGAATGTGTTTAAGCCCAAGGCAAAACATGGGAAGGTGGAAGTTGAGGGAAAGTCACACATCGCAGCGGTTTACAGTGATTCAGCATGAGGTGAGCACATTGTAACAATTTGGCCGCAGCCATGAACCTTAGGGGTTCTCATCACACATGTGGCAATCTCATCGCAACGCAATTAAGCAAGCAGCTTGGCAGGCCGCGTGGCAAGCAGGCCAGCGTGATTTAAGAATGATCATGCAGTGGAGTGGCACACACGCGATGAATATGTACACTAGGTTCTCGGTATTATGTTAGGTTACCAAGAATATATATTACCGGCAGCCATGTCAAAAGGTTATAATTTTACAAGATAGGAAATGCCTACCGGGACACAGATTTAGCACAAGAACAAAACATTGTAATCCCATAAAAATATTTTTTGGGTGATAAAATTACAAATGAACAATTTTCAGACTTTTTACTTTATTTATGCTGTTGAGACCTTGCTTCTTGCCAAATTTCATGATTCTAGGCCAACAGGAAGTACCCTAGGTTTTGATTTATTTGTTTAATATTGCAAGTATCAAAATGTGTTGCATAAATGGCCGTATTTTTTTATTCCGTTGAAACTTGATACCTCCACTCGTTCCTGAGAAAAAGGGTCTTGACAGACTGACAGACAGACGGACAACGAAGTGATCCTGTAAGGGTTCCGTTTTTTCCTTTTGAGGTACGGAACCCTAAAAAAGAAAAAAATATCTCATACTGCCTCTGCGACTAATGCCAATGTTTACGAGCCTGTACAGCATCCTGGCTGCTCCCGAAGCAGGAGCAGCAAGGACGCTGTTACGTACCCCAGTCTCGCACATATTATTAAATACTATTAATAAATCTCGTCTTTCCGGCTCGTTCCGGACACATCTATGGTCTAATTAGGGCAATTAGACCATAGATGTCAATATTCATACCAGCCAAAGTAAAGGAATTTATAAAGATCTGTCGAAGATTCGATGATAACTATCTGTGGTTTGACACCGGGTCTGTCAGTATCTACGAATAAGTTATAAGTCGTCAGTATAGTACAGTGCTTTCGCTTTCTTATCCTCTGATTTGCATCACTGTATTGACATTGCTACAGAATATTATTGTTGGGTTCCTGACACTGACAAGTCTGTCAAAATCACAGTGATCTTTATTCTCATTACAATAAGGTTGTTGTTGGGTTGCCACTGTCAGATGTTACAATAACTGTGAAAGAACTACGTTCTCTTGGTCTTGGTTAA
The DNA here is from genome assembly GCA_905163495.3 of Cosmia trapezina. NCBI lineage: Eukaryota > Metazoa > Arthropoda > Insecta > Lepidoptera > Noctuidae > Cosmia > Cosmia trapezina. Next base: position 1,939,722 of record LR991047.1, read on the forward strand.
CGTATTAGTTCTCAGAGCTGGTTGCTTCTCTTCAGCGTGTGGGCGCGCAACTTCGGACGCGGAGGGCCTGATCTGGGAAGGTACAGAAGCGGACCGAGGAGAACTGCCGTGGCACGTCGCTATCTACAGGAAACCTACCCAGGAAAAGAACTACTACGAGCAGATCTGCGGAGGATCCATTATTACTAACAAGATTGTTATTTCTGGTGAGTTGGTTACTGCCGTCTTAATGAAAAAAGGCACAACTAACATTTTTGTCAAAATTGAATTATATAACAATGTATGTACATATTTAGAATCAGAAAAAAAAGGCACATCTACTCAATTTTTTATAGAATTTTGACAAAAATGTTTGTTGTGCCTTTTTTCATTAAGACGGCAGGTTAGGTCGACACGTTGTCAGGTTATATGCTCCTGGTATAATTTTGCGACTTAGGTATTTTGAGATTTAGACATTTTGAGATTTGGACTAAGAGCGACTTGGTCAATTTGCGATCCAGTCATTCTGATACCAACCCGTATAAGCGTAACACTCTTTCAACACAATCCGAAAGACCACTCACGCGCACAAAGCGTGCCCCGCGCCCCGGGAGTCACTCCCTGGAGCGAACGCACCCGATGACGTGAGCTGGCCGAGCGCCACAGGTTTCTAAACAAAGTCATTACGGCGAAGTTTCTTGGAATGCTATTCCACTTGAATGTTTTTTAGAATGCTAGAGGGCAGGACTTTATTGTAGTTTCTCAAAAATGGGGTTGTAAAGAGTAGGTACTTAAAAACACATTTAGCTTCAGATTTCTATATTCTAGATTTTCTAGAAAGAAAAAACAAGTGATGACCTATATGTATGTTTTATTTTATTTATTTTTATTTTATTTTATTTATTTAGGACAAAAAACAGTTATACAGTACTTAAAGCATTTACAAAGTAGTAATTTAACAGTCGAGAAAACGTATAGTATAACCCATACTATTGTCCACGAAATAACATCGGAGTATGTTAACAAATGCATGATAAGTGAGAAGAAAAACAAAATAATAAAAAGTACATATTTTAGAAGACAAACACTATACTTAACTATACCGACAATTAATTTATCGGGAAAACATAAATCGTGTAATAATCTAAATAATTCTATAAATTCATTATAATGATCTGTCATGTATTTGTGAGAATGTCTACTGTTTGAGGTAATTTCTAAAGGAGATGATCCAAAATGTATGGACCAAAAACCCAGAATCGATTGGGACAAACGGGGTACCAATGGGTTCATTATAATGCACAACTTACCCCACCGAATGGGCAATGCCGAAATCGATGGGGTATATGAGCTTTAGGCTGACAAAGTTTAAATGAAAAAATCTTAACTAACGGGTGTTCTTACCAGTTTTTACAATATCAATAATATATTAACGATAATAATGACAGTATTACTGTAGTTTTGATTACTGTCAACCATTTGGTCTGTGAATACAATCACTTTTAAAGAAATACGAAAAATATTTATTTAAATTTTTTTCAATATCTCCTAACATAGGTATAATCTAAAAAGCCAGCATGCTGGATAATAATTTCTAATATTCTTTTGAGAACGTCAATATTGAAATCCCCGCATAGTATTATTTTTGTTTGAGGCTTAGGCTGACCGCACACACACACTAATATTGTCAATAAAGAACATATTGTCAATAATATTGTGTGTGTGCGACCCGTATTTCGGTATTGATCAATAATATTGTGGATTTCCAGAAATATCGGGGGGAGGCAGGGGTATTGCCAATAATATTGTCGTGTGCGGGCGCGCGTCAATATTTTAGTTGAGAATAAGATTTCAACGCAGGCAAACGTTCGTATCTTTTGTTAAAAATGGAGGATGAAAACAGTATCTATAGCGAAAATAATTTTGATAATATATACTCCCACGGAAAAGCAATATTTGAGTATAATAGAACATGGGAAACTTATCCAGAACTATGGAATACATCCATCGAAGCATATCGCGCTAAAGTACAGAAGAATAATGCGTACGAAAAGTTGCTAGATATTTATAAAAAAATCAAGCCAAATAGCACGAAAGCAGATGTAAAAAAAAAAAAAAATCTCTACGAACAAATTTTCGGACAGAATTAAAGAAGTTCAACAAATCCAAATCATCGCAAAAAAAAGTAGTTATAATAGATGCAATAATCAATGCAACGACTTTTTTCTTTCTATCCAATATATAAAACGTGCGCACACGAATCAAGCCGCTGAGCGACTGAGCTATAAGTAAAAGTACTCTGTGCGACTGAGTCAGATTTTACCACGAATTTTCAATAATATGGCGTAGTGTGCGGGACCTTATATTGATCAACATTTTTGACAATCTTGCATTTACAATATTATTGTGTGTTTGCGGCTAGCCTTAGAGAATATTTCTTTTAATATTTTTTCTCGAGTTTCGTAAAATATATTTAGATTACGCGCTTTAGGGGGCGGTATATACAAATAATAATTATTTTATGCAGCGGTATGAATTACCGCTGCATTACCGCGACATACCGCAACATTCGATAATGCCTGATAGATATCGTATAGCAATGTTTTTTAGTTCTATAAAAACAATGTTATTTTTAACCGACTTCTAAAAAAGGAGGAGGTTCTCAATTCGGATGTTTGTATTTGTTTTTTTTTTTTTTTTTTATGTTTGTTCGCGCATAACTCCGTCGCTTGCCAACCGATTTGAAAAATTATTTTTTTGTTGGAAAGGGTATACTTCCCAAATGGTCCCATTTTTGTCAAAATCCAGTTCTGATGATGGAATCCTGGAGAAATCGAAGGAACTCTTCAAATATTATAGGCACACCTATAGCCATTTGGGTATTTTTTATAGTAGCTCGTGCGTTTGCTCTCGGAAAGCACCACTTGGTGAAGTGGAACTGATGATGAAGACCACAGATGGCTACCGGAACTACTCAATGATAAATATTTCACGGGTTGCGATTCGATTACTTTAATATGGTTGCTAAGCAATTTCCGCTCGTCACACAATGCGTGTGGTGAGTGCTTGTTGAGGAGTTCTCCTGGTTCTTACCAGCAGAACTCCTCAACAATTATTTATTTATTGCACAATGCACACACAGTTACAGGGTTAACTTACAACTAGTGAGTACAAAGACCCCGTTGGGGCGCAGCAAGATAACTTAAAACTAGTGAGTACAAAGACCCCGTTGGGGCGCAGCAAGATAACTTACAACTAGTGAGTACAAAGACCCCGTTGGGGCGCAGCAAGATAACTTACAACTAGTGAGTACAAAGACCCCGTTGGGGCGCAGCAAGATAACTTACAACTAGTGAGTACAAAGACCCCGTTGGGGCGCAGCAAGATAACTTACAACTAGTGAGTACAAAGACCCCGTTGGGGCGCAGCAAGATAACTTACAACTAGTGAGTACAAAGACCCCGTTGGGGCGCAGCAAGATAACTTACAACTAGTGAGTACAAAGACCCCGTTGGGGCGCAGCAAGATAACTTACAACTAGTGAGTACAAAGACCCCGTTGGGGCGCAGCAAGATAACTTACAACTAGTGAGTACAAAGACCCCGTTGGGGCGCAGCAAGATAACTTACAACTAGTGAGTACAAAGACCCCGTTGGGGCGCAGCAAGATAACTTACAACTAGTGAGTACAAAGACCCCGTTGGGGCGCAGCAAGATAACTTACAACTAGTGAGTACAAAGACCCCGTTGGGGCGCAGCAAGATAACTTAAAACTAGATTATAACATAACAATTAAAGAACATAACATTAACATTAACTGTAGGTAACATTATCAATTAAAGCATTATTTTACATTATGTCAAGAATTGTATTAAGTATATTATTAAGTATTATCGTCCCAGCATCGGGAAAAGCAATATTTTGTAACATGTGATGAGCAATTGACATTAGACTATTGTAAGTTACACAAATTATAAACAAACCCAATAAAAAGCGAGAAATAAAAACTTTTTAACAAAAAAAAAAACCGACTTCCAATAATCACTACAAAGTGAAAAATAACTTTGATTTCGGAAGTCGGTGGCAAAAAAAAAGAAATTAAATAAAAAACGAAAGACACCGACTTCCGAAATCAAAGTTATTTTTCACTTTGTAGTGATTTTTGGAAGTCGGTTTTTTTCTTTTGTTAAAAAGTTTTTACCTTTCTAGCTGCCCACTGCTTTTGGAAGAGGGGAGAGAAGCAAGCTGCCTCCACCTACGCAGTGGCCGCCGCTAAGCTGTTCAGGGAATGGGACCATCAAGATGACAAGCACGCGCAGAAGTCTGAGGTAAGGTTAGAGCCAAGCGCACGTTACAGCCGCAACGGGACGCAGCGCAACGCATTCTCATACAACAAAGTGCGGTGCGGCCCGCCTGTAGTCGTTGCCGCTTGCAGTTTGCGGTTGCGGTCGTCTAAAAAAATGGTAGACAGTTATATTATATTTTTTATAATTTATTTTATTTAAAATATTTCTCATCACAAATGTTGTTTTCCATACCTTCGACTTGAGGAACTGCATTTTCTGAACCTCAGATAATGACGGGTTGCTATGAACGGCCTATGTCCAGCAGCGGACTGCGATAGATCGAGTTGATTGATTGGGTTCTCATGAAATTCAGTACAACATTATTAGAAGCTAGACCTCAGCACTTTAAGAGCCCATACTACCTCAGCTTTTTATCTCGCTCGCACGATACTCCTCGCGGACTGAGTGCAGTGCTGGGGGCCGATGGTTTAGGTAATTGCTTTTTACGGTGAAAATAATTTGTAATTAGAAAAAAAAAATTGCAGTATTTTTTGAATACCAGCGGTTTATTGTTTGGTAACTTTGGAATTTTTACTATGACAAAATTTTATGAAATCGTGTTTTCGTTAAACAAACACAGTACTTAACATTAATTTTTAACTTTTTCATACTTTTATTTCAAAATTAATGCTGCAGTGTTTTCGGCATAACGCATGCTAAGCCATTTGAGGTAGTACCTATAGGCTCTGAATATCTTACTTTGAAAGAAAGAAAGAAAGAAAGAAAATAGATTTATTTAGCACAGACTAAAAGGCACACACCATAATAGGTATAACAATAGGTACCTACTTAATAAAAAATAAAAAATATTAAAAAAATAAAACAAAATAACAGAGCGATGAGTGTGTGCCCGACGGTTGCGCAAAAAAGGCCCAGTTCAGCTAAAATGCCAGACAACTAGACGTGCCTGACGCTGGTTTTCAACTTGACCGAAGTGTGAGGTAACTTTATGCTAGGTTTGCATGACATAATAATTTATCGCGCAGGTGAAGTGAAAAAAATTAAAAAATTGTACTTTCACAGATAAAGTCCATCGAGCTCACGGCTTACTACCTAAGCGTCCGCACAAACTACCAACATGACATAGCGGTCTTGATCCTGGAGACGCCGTTCGAGTATCAAACCTACGTCAGGCCAGTGTGTTTGGACTTGACTGACTACGAGTTCAATAACCTACAGCTGCGGGAGGGGAACTACGGGAAGGTAAGAGATCGAAGCACAGAACAGAAGTTGCCTAGGGCGTGAGTAAATAAAAAACTACACGGCAACAAGAATCTGTTGGCGCTCCAATGAAGTTGTCAGGAGGACGTTGTTGGTAAACATTTGTGAAATGTCACGAAATGTATTCAAAAAACAAGATGGCGGCGTTAGTTCCGATTTCGGCCGCGCGCATAAACAACCTTGTGGCGCTGTCACTTCGTATAAACGCTTTCTTTTCGGAAAGTATTGTCACTTTCAACGATGGCAGGTAAAGCAGAGCTCTAACTGGATTGTTACCGAGAGACAGTAGGAAGAGTGCTTTATACAGGGTGGGCCATAAGGGTGCTGGCGGTTTGAATATGAAATTTAAAAAAACTATGTAACATACAACATTTTTAATTAGTATTATAAAAAATAGAGATCTTCGAATTTTTAAATCTTAAAAAAAATTTGTTTAAATGACTTCCTTCGGCTCATTGGCAGTCGTGAAACCGAAGTTGCCGAAAAGTCGGCGAAACGTTATTCTCGGTACATTGTTAATTTTCCGAATAATTTTCCTTTTGAGCTGTTCCAAATCTCTCGGATTATTATCATAGACCACCGATTTAAGGCAGCCCCATAAAAAAAAATCATATGGAGTTAGATCGGGACTTGTGGAGACTATTAGATATTCCCCCTTTTCGAAATGAGTTTTCCTGGGTAGATTTCTTTCAGCAGGTCTATAGACACCCTAGCAGTAAGGCATGTGGCACCATCCTGTTGAAACCATATCCTCGAGGTGTTGCCTTGAAATTTTTGCAAGACTGGGACCAAAAACTCTTATCATGACGTCCAAAGCCTGGCTTCTCTTACGAGTTGATTGTTGTGGATTTTGTTTTAGGCGCGGACGCAAAATGTGCGTTGCGGTAGTGTACGGCTCCATGGCGACTAAAATTCCGTGAAGCGACGCGTCGAGCAATATGCCGCACCACCTCCCCGCACCGCGCATTTCCAATAAATTATGGACGCAAATCGCCTACACCCATATGGCCCACCCTGTACCAACAACCATGGGTGTACGACTTAAAAGGGACGGTGGGTAAAACGTAGATGAGACTCAGACCAGGGAAGCATGATACTAAAGGGAAGAGGGCTAAACTCAGCAGCAGGTGGAACAAGGCTGCCAGTGATGATGATGATACTCCGGCATAGTAGTCAGGGTGGGAGTGTGGGACTACCTGCTTATGGCTACTAAACTCAGCAGCAGGTGGAACAAGGCTGCCAGTGATGATGATGATACTCCGGCATAGTAGTCAGGGTGGGAGTGTGGGACTACCTGCTTATGGCTACTAAACTCAGCAGCAGGTGGAACAAGGCTGCCAGTGATGATGATGATACTCCGGCATAGTAGTCAGGGTGGGAGTGTGGGACTACCTGCTTATGGCTACTAAACTCAGCAGCAGGTGGAACAAGGCTGCCAGTGATGATGATGATACTCCGGCATAGTAGTCAGGGTGGGAGTGTGGGACTACCTGCTTATGGCTACTAAACTCAGCAGCAGGTGGAACAAGGCTGCCAGTGATGATGATGATACTCCGGCATAGTAGTCAGGGTGGGAGTGTGGGACTACCTGCTTATGGCTACTAAACTCAGCAGCAGGTGGAACAAGGCTGCCAGTGATGATGATGATACTCCGGCATAGTAGTCAGGGTGGGAGTGTGGGACTACCTGCTTATGGCTACTAAACTCAGCAGCAGGTGGAACAAGGCTGCCAGTGATGATGATGATACTCCGGCATAGTAGTCAGGGTGGGAGTGTGGGACTACCTGCTTATGGCTACTAAACTCAGCAGCAGGTGGAACAAGGCTGCCAGTGATGATGATGATACTCCGGCATAGTAGTCAGGGTGGGAGTGTGGGACTACCTGCTTATGGCTACTAAACTCAGCAGCAGGTGGAACAAGGCTGCCAGTGATGATGATGATACTCCGGCATAGTAGTCAGGGTGGGAGTGTGGGACTACCTGCTTATGGCTACTAAACTCAGCAGCAGGTGGAACAAGGCTGCCAGTGATGATGATGATACTCCGGCATAGTAGTCAGGGTGGGAGTGTGGGACTACCTGCTTAGGGCTACTAAACTCAGCAGCAGGTGGAACAAGGCTGCCAGTGATGATGATGATACTCCGGCATAGTAGTCAGGGTGGGTGTGTGGGACTACCTGCTTATGGCTACTAAACTCAGCAGCAGGTGGAACAAGGCTGCCAGTGATGATGATGATACTCCGGCATAGTAGTCAGGGTGGGAGTGTGGGACTACCTGCTTATGGCTACTAAACTCAGCAGCAGGTGGAACAAGGCTGCCAGTGATGATGATGATACTCCGGCATAGTAGTCAGGGTGGGAGTGTGGGACTACCTGCTTATGGCTACTAAACTCAGCAGCAGGTGGAACAAGGCTGCCAGTGATGATGATGATACTCCGGCATAGTAGTCAGGGTGGGAGTGTGGGACTACCTGCTTATGGCTACTAAACTCAGCAGCAGGTGGAACAAGGCTGCCAGTGATGATGATGATACTCCGGCATAGTAGTCAGGGTGGGAGTGTGGGACTACCTGCTTATGGCTACTAAACTCAGCAGCAGGTGGAACAAGGCTGCCAGTGATGATGATGATACTCCGGCATAGTAGTCAGGGTGGGAGTGTGGGACTACCTGCTTATGGCTACTAAACTCAGCAGCAGGTGGAACAAGGCTGCCAGTGATGATGATGATACTCCGGCATAGTAGTCAGGGTGGGAGTGTGGGACTACCTGCTTATGGCTACTAAACTCAGCAGCAGGTGGAACAAGGCTGCCAGTGATGATGATGATACTCCGGCATAGTAGTCAGGGTGGGAGTGTGGGACTACCTGCTTATGGCTACTAAACTCAGCAGCAGGTGGAACAAGGCTGCCAGTGATGATGATGATACTCCGGCATAGTAGTCAGGGTGGGAGTGTGGGACTACCTGCTTATGGCTACTAAACTCAGCAGCAGGTGGAACAAGGCTGCCAGTGATGATGATGATACTCCGGCATAGTAGTCAGGGTGGGAGTGTGGGACTACCTGCTTATGGCTACTAAACTCAGCAGCAGGTGGAACAAGGCTGCCAGTGATGATGATGATACTCCGGCATAGTAGTCAGGGTGGGAGTGTGGGACTACCTGCTTATGGCTACTAAACTCAGCAGCAGGTGGAACAAGGCTGCCAGTGATGATGATGATACTCCGGCATAGTAGTCAGGGTGGGAGTGTGGGACTACCTGCTTATGGCTACTAAACTCAGCAGCAGGTGGAACAAGGCTGCCAGTGATGATGATGATACTCCGGCATAGTAGTCAGGGTGGGAGTGTGGGACTACCTGCTTATGGCTACTAAACTCAGCAGCAGGTGGAACAAGGCTGCCAGTGATGATGATGATACTCCGGCATAGTAGTCAGGGTGGGAGTGTGGGACTACCTGCTTATGGCTACTAAACTCAGCAGCAGGTGGAACAAGGCTGCCAGTGATGATGATGATACTCCGGCATAGTAGTCAGGGTGGGAGTGTGGGACTACCTGCTTATGGCTACTAAACTCAGCAGCAGGTGGAACAAGGCTGCCAGTGATGATGATGATACTCCGGCATAGTAGTCAGGGTGGGAGTGTGGGACTACCTGCTTATGGCTACTAAACTCAGCAGCAGGTGGAACAAGGCTGCCAGTGATGATGATGATACTCCGGCATAGTAGTCAGGGTGGGAGTGTGGGACTACCTGCTTATGGCTACTAAACTCAGCAGCAGGTGGAACAAGGCTGCCAGTGATGATGATGATACTCCGGCATAGTAGTCAGGGTGGGAGTGTGGGACTACCTGCTTATGGCTACTAAACTCAGCAGCAGGTGGAACAAGGCTGCCAGTGATGATGATGATACTCCGGCATAGTAGTCAGGGTGGGAGTGTGGGACTACCTGCTTATGGCTACTAAACTCAGCAGCAGGTGGAACAAGGCTGCCAGTGATGATGATGATACTCCGGCATAGTAGTCAGGGTGGGAGTGTGGGACTACCTGCTTATGGCTACTAAACTCAGCAGCAGGTGGAACAAGGCTGCCAGTGATGATGATGTTACTCCGGCATAGTAGTCAGGGTGGGAGTGTGGGACTACCTGCTTATGACTACTAAACTCAGCAGCAGGTGGAACAAGGCTGCCAGTGATGATGATGATACTCCGGCATAGTAGTCAGGGTGGGAGTGTGGGACTACCTGCTTATGGCTACTAAACTCAGCAGCAGGTGGAACAAGGCTGCCAGTGATGATGATGATACTCCGGCATAGTAGTCAGGGTGGGAGTGTGGGACTACCTGCTTATGGCTACTAAACTCAGCAGCAGGTGGAACAAGGCTGCCAGTGATGATGATGTTACTCCGGCATAGTAGTCAGGGTGGGAGTGTGGGACTACCTGCTTATGGCTACTAAACTCAGCAGCAGGTGGAACAAGGCTGCCAGTGATGATGATGATACTCCGGCATAGTAGTCAGGGTGGGAGTGTGGGACTACCTGCTTATGGCTACTAAACTCAGCAGCAGGTGGAACAAGGCTGCCAGTGATGATGATGATACTCCGGCATAGTAGTCAGGGTGGGAGTGTGGGACTACCTGCTTATGGCTACTAAAATTGCGCAATTTTGGCTGCCCACTGCCCATGTTAGCTCACCTGAACTTCTATGTATAGAAATAAAAAGAGAACTCCTGCCTGACTGTAAAACACGGTCATTTAGATATTCATTGATTTTATATTGTCATTTATATCATAGAAATTGTTTTAGTAGATTTATGAATATAATAAAATAAAATCTTTTTTTTTTTAATTATTTCCGGTAGATATTTTAACTTGATGAATACATCCAAAACAACACTTTTAGGTTGCAGGCTGGGGTTTGACAGACGAAAACGGGCCAGCTTCCCCGGTTCTGAAGGTGGTACAACTACCGTTTGTGTCCATTCCGGAGTGCATACGCGTCATGCCGGAGACTTTTACGGAGAACATCACCGGGGATAAGATATGCGCCGGTTATAATAACCGTAAGTGATGAATTCAAAACACAAAATTAAAAAAAAAAACATTTCTATAAACTTACATGGGCACATATGAAACGTCAGAAGCTTGGTACACGGTTCCAATTGGGCTTATCCTATGGAGAAGAGCAGGCTTCCTTACTAACTACAGAAACAAACCTGAAATCGCGAATAGCTTTGGAAACTGGCGTTCCTCAGGGCGGTATTCTTTCTTCTCTTCTGTTTTCTATTTTTATTAATCTTGTAACTTCCGAGCTTCAGTGTGCGTATCATCTGTATGCAGATGACTTGCGGTTGTACTGTCAAGGGAGGGTTGATGAAAAACCTGACGCTATCGAAAGGTTAAATAGGGACTTGACAGCAATAAAAACCTGGTCAGATAGATTTGGTGTTGCAGTAAACCCAAATAAGTATCAGGCAATCATCATTGGGAGTTCTCGTAATATTAGTAAGGTGGATAATACAACAGTGCCACATGTTCTCTTTAATGGTACGATCGTCCCATTTAGCACTGACGTGAAGGACCTAGGCTTGCACATCGATTGTACCCTGAACTGGCGTACTCAAGTCACTAGGGTCAGTCAGAAGGTTACTGGAACGCTGCGGGCTTAGTACTGGCTAAAAAAATGACTACTATCCAGTACCAAGACAATGCTTGTGCAGTCCTTAATTTTCCCTATCATCGATTATGGTGATGTGTGCTACTATGACCTGAATGCAGATCTCCTCAACAAACATGACCGTCTTCATAATAACTGCATTCGATTCGTTTTCAATCTGCGTAAATATGACCATGTCTCTGCGCATCGGTCGCTTCTAAAGTGGTTGTCCATACGCCAGCGCAGAGAGCAAAGGGCGCTGACCACCTTGTTTTCATTTCTTGACTCTGCCTCTTCCCCTAGTTATCTAGCCCCCCACTTTCAGTACATTTGCGCCAACCACAATAGAATTCAACTCACAATCGTCTTCTTCAGTGTCCCACTCACCGTACAGACTTCATTCACTCTTCCTTCTTCATTCAGTCTATCTCTCTGTGTAATGCGCTCCCCCCGGAAATCAGGATGGCAACCAACCGATTATCCTCTGTAGTTAAAGTTCGTGAGCACATTCGCAAGAAGCTGGCAGTGTCATCACAACGGTAATGTTTCCCCATTGTTGGTATTATTTGTATTAGTATATTTGTGTATATTTATGTATAATAGGTATATATTAGTTATATATTATTATATTTATAGTTTGTAATAGGTATATGTGTATCTTTATATTTAAATAAATATTTATTCCTTAATTTTGCGAAATCTCACCTGCAACTGCTTGTCTCTGCATCACCCAAAGGTTGACTGGTAGAAAATGCCTATGGCATTAAGTCCGCCTCTGACCATTTGTGCTTGAAGTGTTATGTAAGTTAAGCCTTGTGGTGCACTTGGAGAATCCTCGTTTTTCGTTCTGGGATACTTTCGTGCATTTATCGCGTGAGTGAGGATGTGATATGTGAGTCGGATGGCCGAATGTAAGACTACTCGTTATGTAATGTTATTGATTCACTGAATTATTGTTTTGTTACTGTAATTACGCTTTACCTTAATTATTATTTGTCTTACATTAATAATTAATTTAAGCACTTGCCATATTGTAAGTAGATAGAGTCTGGCCACGCTAACTCTGCAGTGAAATAAATGGGCAACCCCAAAAAGTTTTACATTTGGTATCGTGTATGTAGATCTAATGATTTTGGTATTTTGCCTTTTGATTTTTGCATAATAGATTATATATCTAAGAATATTTTTATTACTTTTTTCCGTAGTACAGACGGTGATGTCTTATACAGATTTCCAAATTCTACCATTATTTCACTGCAGAGTTAGCGTGGCCAGACTCTATTATATTGCATAGACAATAATTCAGATGTATTTGACTTACTAAGGTAAAGCAGTACCTACCTACATAATTATAACACAGGCATCATCTGCTTAAAGGAGACGCCATTCACCAACAAAATGTTCACAAGTATAGTGGTAATGAAAATAACATTTTTGTATATCGTATTTTTCCGTTGATGGCGCTTTGATCTGATTTTATACCTCGACCATTGACATAAAAACTACTGTCTAGTTACTTTAAACGATAAAGTCCAAAGTCCAACCTATAGCCCTTGAACCCACGGGCGATTATTTATCGCGCACTGGATGAATTGAAAATCTTAAACGCGATAAAAAACAGTTTCGACAAAACGTGCGAACCTGGGACCCAATTCCGGGCTCGAGCTAGATATCACGACCATGGAGATAAATCTCTGTTTCAAATCTCCTCATCAATGTCCGGTTCAAATCTCGATACTATCAAAAAACCGTATTCTGGTAGACCATGGAGAAAGATTTACAACGGAGAAAATAATCTCGTCTAAAAGACGTTCCATTTTTATCGATTCACTTTGATTATAATCGATTATGCTACGTTTTTCTTTTTTTAGTATTAATGACGTGTGTTTAATTTATTAAATCCAAGAAAACACATTATTAAAGATAATTTTAGTATATATTGTGTTTCTACTGTGTTTTTTTTTTTATAATTACTTACTGAAAATAGTAATTGCAAAGTAGCGTGATCAGAAACGCATTTCGCGTGATCATCCTTTTTCTGACGTAGGTAGGTTTTAATTTTCATATTAAATAAGACTGATTTTAATCGCGATTAAAAAGGTGTGGAATAAAATTAGTTGTCATGAACTAAAATTCACACCAACACCTTGACTTCAAGTGCAAAAACAGTACGGTATTTTTTTTTTCTTTTGCTTATATCTCAAAAACGGTGTGTCCTATCGCAAAAATAATGAAAATTTGGCCCCCCTTTATGAGACCCATAAACCCCTAAGCCTCTACATGTAGGTACCAAAAATAAATACGAATATAAACCTACGAATGTAAATTTTGACAGATGTTCCAACGGAGATTTCATATCTCCATACCTTAGGACCAGCCGTGATATCTCGCTGGTTTGCGATCGAAAAATTTATGAATGGAGATCGTTAGAATAGCATTTTTTCTTTTTCGACGGAGATAAGCAGTTTCTCGACTGATATTTCGACCATGGAGATAATTTCCATGCCACCGGAATTGGCCTCCTGGGCCTACACCAGTGTCCTTCCCCTCTCAGGTACGGCGGCAGTCTGCAAAGGTGACAGTGGGGGCGGACTGTGTTTCCCAGATATTGAACGCGGCATAGCGCGCTACTACCTCAGAGGCGTCGTGTCCACAGTACCGAGGGGCTTACAAGATTGCAACATTCTCGCAGTCACCACCTTCACAGAAATATATCAACATAGAGATTTTATCAATCAGTTTATGTGAGTAAAGTTAATTTTATTATTATTTATTTTTTCCGATCGGCACGGGTCGAATGAAAGCCTATTATATAGACACTTTTGATGTGTGTATACTCGTATAATACGAGTATACATCAAAAGTGTCTAGGAACCAAGTACATTTTTAACTGTAAAAAATTATCCAATTAATATTTACCAAATATAGTCTTCCATACTGTCTTCTTACGTTAATTCCTTCCTCTTATTCATAAAAAAACCGGCCAAGTGCGATTCGGACTCGCGCACAAAGGGTTCCGTACCATTTTCTATAAAAAACGCAAAAAAATCACGTTTGTTGTACCCATACAACAAACGTGATTTTTTTGCGTTTTGCGTTAGCCCCCTTAAGTATTTATTTTATTCTGTTTTTTTAGTATTTGTTGTTAGAGCTACAACAGAAATAAATAATCTGTGAAAAATTATAAGTTTAGTATTTTGAGGAAAGAGCCACATTTATTTGAGTTGGCCACACGCAACGTGTGGGTACAGTGACGTACGCATTTACCCCGCAGGTCTACGACGTGCACCCTCCCACCACATCCCGAACATGGGTCTTACGAAGTAGTTGGGGACCCCACAGCGAAGCCTGGAGACGAAGCTGAGAATGTCTACCTCAACGTGAGCTGTAACCACGGCCACAGCGTCATCGGCAACAATTTGGTGCAATGCGCGCTGGGCGACTGGTCCACCGGCATGCCGGAGTGCGTCCGTGAGTAATACTGATCCACCCTAATTGCGTAACACATTATCAATCGGAGTTGGTTTCATTTTGACAGTTCAACAACATTCATTGCGTTATTTACGTTGTCGAGACAAATTTTTCGAACATTATGAAGCAATGGATTAGCAATTTCTTTCAAAATAAAACCAACTCCGATCGATAATGTGTTACGCAATTTCTTCTTCTGCGTCAACTGAAGTAAATCTAGAATTGATGGGTTTCATCCACCATTAAAATATCACTATCCATCTGAACCTTCCACAAACAGGAATCTATATCGTCAAGCTCTACAGTAGATGACGCCGTAAATATTTTTTATACGTTTGTTAAAAAAATAATATTTGAAGTAATACCGAGCCAAAATACAAATAAACATACAGGGTGTAAGGGACAGCCCTCCGCAAACTGATAGGGTGAATTCAGTATGTCATACTAAGATGACCGGTACATGACATTTTTTCAGGAACCAATAAACCTGATTTGTTTGTGTTTTTGTGCACAAATTGGAGCGTCTATTACTGGTTCGGAGGGGTAGGTAATAGGTATGCGGTGAGTGCGATGAACTCTGTAGCTAGACAGAAAGTGAACAGCTGATTTCACGCGTCGTTGGTTAGAATATTTCAACATCCATTGCTGGTTTTTTTTTTTGCTGTTTTTTTTTACATAAATGGAGTGCTGCGAACACACAATGCAATTTTACATTGAAATAATGAAAATGTAACTGATTTTTTTTTTGAAAAAATGAAAATTTTCCTGAGAAAATTTCCGGTGGAATATGATTCAAAATGTGGAGCTGAATGCACCCCGTTAGTTTGCGGAGGGCTGTCCCTCACACCCTGTATATACCCCAAGTGGTACAGTAACAATTTAATAAAATTACTGCATGAAAAGGAAAAATGTCGTCAGAAAACAAAAAAAAAGTCGTAAATTATAAAAATAAACGTGATGAATATGAATACAACATATTAAAAGAAAGAACAAACAAAATTATAAAATCCTCGTATCAAAGCTATCTTAAAAATGTTCAAGAAAATGTCACTAAAAGCCCAAAATACTTTTGGTCCTACATAATAGACAAACGTAACTGGAGTAGCAATTCCGAAAAATATGACACTAATGACTTAAGCGCCTGTGACGGAAAGGGTATCACAAAATTGCAGCTTTTGCATCTGTGTACAGTCCTGCATCTCAACGTAACACAAATAACACCGCTACCGGAGACATCATTATCTGTCACAAAGCAATATAGAGAAACATTTAATAAAGCTGGATATCTCAAAGGGAGCGGGCCACGACGGTATACCTCCTATATTTCTTAAAGAATGCGCCAGCCAGTTATCTGGGCCACTTGAAATTCTTTATAATAGATCTCTGTATGAGGGCCTGTTTCCGGAAATATGGAAGGAATCAACTGTTATTCTTATTTCAAAGACTGGTGATAGGTCAGACTTTATTTATTTTTTATTTTATTTATTTATCAATTGCTTCTGTAATAATATACCTATAAGTATCCTGTCTGTCGTCGCTAAAGTGTTCGAATCACTGCTATGTCCTTTTATAAAGTGGCACATTAAACAAATCATCACAGGACATCATCACGGATTCTTTAAAAATCGTTCAACGGCCACAAACCTTACCAGTTTTGTCAACAGGACTATTACTGACAAGCAGAGGCAATGAGGTTGACGCTGTGTATAGTGACTTTAGCAAAGCTTTTGATAAAGTAGACCACAACATTCTTTTGCAGAAGCTAAGGGCTGTACGGTGTCCAGGGACCCTTGTTAGACTGGTTTGAGTCATATTTGTCCCAGCAAAGGGATACGGTAGTAGTTAATGGATATTCCTCTGACGTTTTCACTCCTACTTCCGGAGTGCCCCAGGGATCGCACGTCGGCCCAGTGCTGTTTATAATGTTTGCTGATGACATTAAATATTCTATACACAATTTCCATTCCGAAATGTATGCTGATGACTTGAAATATCTAAGATTGTAAACTCAGAAAGGGATTAACAGCTTTTCCAAGACGATATTAATAACCTCTGTAATTAATGTAAAAGTAATGCCATGCAGCTTAATATTAGAAAGTGCTTTCACATTAAATTCCCCCGTACAAAATGCAATTGCAAAAAAGTGCAACAATGCAAAGGTAGTCTACTACCTATACGATGGAGGGCCAAATATTGAATACCATGATTGAGATTAGGGACTTGGGGTCTTGATTGACTCTGAAATGCGATTCAATAAACAGGTAGACAAAACTATAAGTCAATCATTAATCTAAGAATACTTTATTTTATTAATCGCAACACAAAGCAGTTTAGGTCTCTGCTCGCATTAAAATCACTCTATTTTGCATTAGTACGCGGCCACATTGAATACTGCTCAATCGTCTGGTATCCTACCTACCAAAACTATATTCAACGCCTAGAAAGAATTCAAAAGAGGTTTTTTAGGAGGCTTTCGGCAATAGCTGGTGTTCAACGAACAATTAAGCCGCACTGGTCGATCCGTCAGGTTAAGCTACGCTTGCCGGTGTTGGTTCGTGGATGGGTGACCATCTTTAGACTCCTCCGTGCCTCGGAAAACACAGTACGTTAAGCCGTTGATATCAGCTGTCATTCGCGGATCTTTGACAGTCGTTACGGGTCGTCTGAAGCCCGAAAGTCTGACAACCAGTCTTACCAAAGGGTATCGTATTACCCAGTTAGGGTGTTGTGGAGGTCATATAGGTAGTTGCTCCATGTAAAATAGACTGGACAACATAGTTGGGGCAAGGCTAGGCAGATTGATTGTATCTTACAACATCCCACACTCATACCCTTTAACCTTTCGTGATAACATGTCATCTTTCTTTTTTTAATTCACTATTTTGAATTATGAATTCTAATAATTATTATGAACTTTAATAAGTTTTTTTTAAGTTAATTACGTTGTTGTTTTTAAAAAAATAACATACTTATATAAATTACTAGCTGCGCCCCACGTTTTCAAGATAAGATAAGATAAGATAAGATAAGATAATTTCTTATTTGCGTAAAACATGGTATTACATAGGTGTTATTTGAGAATATCAGACCATACATGTTTTGCTCTTAAAATTAAAGCATGCAAACTGTATAAATTAGAATTAACTCCTACTATAATGTCAAAATTCAAAATAAGTCAAAAACTATAACGTCAATCAAATACAAGAATAATGTACAAAGTTACTAGATATATGTCAAAATTACAAGATTAATGTCAAAAAATTACACGATTTATGTCAAAAATTACAACCATAATCCATTCCATAATCATACAAAAAAAAACCGGTCAAGAGCCAGTCGGACTCGCGCACCGAGGGTTCCGTTCCGATTTCTGAAAAAGTGTGCTATTTAGAGACATCGTTTTATTTTTCCTGTAATCTTTACATAAACTTTTATCACATAGAATAATTTCAAATTTTTATCTTTGCAAACTTCGGAGATAAGGGGGGGTAACGGTATTTTTTTTACAATTTTCATCATAAGTCGAAAACTATTCGGCCTAAAAAATTGTTTAAGAATGTGCAAGCAGCGCTCTTTCATATGATACCCCACATGCCCTGTTATCCACACTTTGATTTTTTAAGACCCCCTTTCAGTCCCTGTTACAAAAAAATATATAAATATTTTTACTTCTTTCTTATTTGCAAAATAGTTGGGTAAACGTCATCTAAAACTGTTATCATTTGTAGTTCTTGAGATATCCAGCTGTGACAGACAGACAGACAGACAGACAGACAGACTTAGTCACACCATAAGGGTTCCTTTTTTACCATTTTGGTACGGAACCCTAATAAATAAATAATTTCATAATAATGTCAGGAAAAAGATAAAATGATTCAATCAAAAACTTTTTCGGCTAGAAATTCGGAGACACTATAGTAAGCTTTTTGCAAAAGATACATTTTTAATTGACGCTTGAATGCATTACAATTTAGCTCCTTCCAACGTTTAGGCAATACGTTATAGATAGTCGGCGCCATGCAGACGATACTTTTGCGCACGAGTGCCGTTTTTGCTGGATATACGCGAAGAATGGTCACATCCCGTCTCGCGACTGTACCAACCGCGTAGACCGTGATCAAAAGTAGCCTATGTAACACATAAGCTACTTTATATCACCATCCAGGGTGTCAGCTGATATGGAGGTATCCATATCACAATCAAAATCGGCCGTTTGAGCGTGCAGAAGTAACAAACATTCATTCACACAACTGAACAACAACAATAACAACTACAACAAGAAATGTCACCATAATCACCAGTGTTGCCAAGTTCATTAATTGTAGAAATTACTATGATTAATTTTGTTAAATATTCTATTTTTCAGCCGACTGTTACCTTCAAGTACATCCAAGCGTGACGTACTCGTGTAATAGACCAGGTGCTGAAGGGTTTGGGCCCTGCGGCGAGTACGAGCCTCTGGGGACCTCTGTCAAGCCCCAGTGCAGCTCTGGCTTCTATAGCCTAGCGGCCATGTCTGAAATGCGATGCCTCGATGGGACCTGGGACTATGTGGCTAAATGTACCCGAGGTAAATAATGTATACGTTAAAACAAAGTCGATCACTGCCATTCAATAAACTGGTCACTGTCAGGAATATATCGCTCGCACTCTTCGCAAATGTCATAAGCGCTTATTTCCAGAAATGGAGAATCGAGGTCAACTCCGATAAGAGTCAGGCGGTTTCCTTCTCGAGATCTCATCGCCTCACTCCCCGCCTCCCCATTCCGATCACCATATATGGCAGCCGATCCCTTGGAAGAAGCGAGCAAAATACCTAGGTTTGCTCCATCTTTCTTTCAGTGAGCATATAAGTTCGGCACGTTCGCGCGCTGGCTTCGCTCGCAGTAGGCACAAATTCGTATTGACCGTACGCAGCAAATTGTAACTCAAATGCAAATTGCACATCAACACCGCGGTCATGCGTCCCATCATTACCTATGCTTGCGTCGTCTTCGCACATGCTAAGCCACGCAATCTCCATAGGATGCAGATCCTCCAGAACCGTTTTTTAAGCAAGGTCACAGGAACCCCCTTCTTTGTTCGCAATGAGAATCTTCATCTAGATCTCTGGATGCTCACCGTCTAACAGTTCATGAACTGCCACTTAAAGCGCTTCTACGACTCTGCTATAAAGCACCCCAATCCCCTGTGGCGGCGGCCGCCCGATAAACTTCTTCCCGTATTAGGTAAGATTCGCCGGCTGAGGCATACTCTCACCATTCCGTTCCATTGACGACACGGTTGGCGCAGTGGTTGAGCGATTGACTGCTGCGCAGCATGTCGCGGGTTCGATTCCCGCACGGAACAAATATTTGTACGACCTACAAGTATTTGTTCCGAGTCTGGGTGTTTTTCTATCTATAATATGTATGTATTTACAAAAAAAAAATGTATATATGTAGTTTATCAGCCATCTCGTTACCATAATACAAGCATTAGGTTGCTTAGCTTGGGACTAGATGGCGTTGTGTGAAATGTCCAAGGATATTTATTTATTTATTTATTTATTCCCGACGACGGCGATGCCACAACCCTCCTCCAGGAAAGTAGTAGGGCTACCAGTACCTACCGTTCGCAAGAACAAGCACAGACCGCCGTCCTTCTGTCCTCGCCACCAAGGCCCGCTACGACGACGTCCACGTCAATGCCGGCCCCGACCCTTGTTCGAGCCAGCCCGCGCCGCTGAGCCTGCAACTTTAAATTCGTTCTAAATAATCATGATCTGATCCAGCCGCCGCCGCCTTGCTGCCTACCTAATGTTCATCATTATTTTAACATTAAGTCAAACTTCGCCCCCTAAAGATTTAAATCGTTAGATTTGCCCTCACCGTTGGTAAACGTTTATGTTCTCAAAGCTGGTTGCTTCTCTTCAGAGTGTGGGCACGTTACTCTGGACGCCGAGCGCCTGGTCTGGGGCGGTACAGAAGTGATCCGAGGAGCAGTACCGTGGTACGTCGGTGTCTACAGACTTTTCAGGGATAATTACGACTACATCTGCGGAGGATCCATTGTTACTAACAGGATTGTTATTACTGGTGAGTTGGTTATGTCTAGTAGTTGTCAGATTATATGCTCTTGGTACCAGCACCCTAACTGCATAACACTCTTTCAATCTCAATCCAAAAGGTTTTGAAGGAAAATAGCTGATTCATCAACACTTATTACTTATTTACTTATCTAAATATTGAAATAATTACATTTTTGTTTTTTCAATGACGTCATAAAAACAAGATTACATATTTTGTTTTAGATCGTTAAAAAACTAAGTAGGTAATCTAAAATTCTCAAACATAAAACGTAATCTAGCTTAGTCTATTAATTAGATTACTCCCAAGCCATAGAAAAATTTTGCCCAGAAGCCGTGTTTAGGTGCGCTTGCGCGGCCGTTCCGCGCCGTTGCGCACCAACATTTTTTGTTCGGGGGCGTGTCATTGGGCGGACTGTCAAAACGCGGTCGCGCGGGAGTGAATTAACACACCATGCATTTCAAACCATAGCAGTTATAGGTCATCACTGGTTTTTTCTTACTAGAATCTTATTAGAGCCATTTCTTTGAAAGTGAAGGTGAACCGTGGAAGTGAGTGAAATTTTAGAAATGTATACAGTATGTTAACTAACATAGGGCGTTCCCGTTAACCCGCAATAGTATAGCATCCATACATGCTAAAAAAAATATTACCATTCGAAAACAAAATGTTTTTATTTTTTTTTAATATTAAAATATTCACTAAAAATGTTAAATTGATACGTAAAAGAAACACGCGTACTTGAAGGACGGCAACTTCGCAATTACCTATTTTGAATGACGGGCCGCGCGTGCGGCGATCTGATGTGCCTAGCCCCGCCCCCTGCCCCCGGATGTCCACCTAATTTTAGTCGGAACTAATATCACGCGCTGACCGGACGTGCATTATTTTTGCATTGCAACATCTTGCGTCATTCTTGTGTGAAAAATGCCGCGTTATCAGTTCAGTGCTCAGGAGTATGCGAACATGGTGCTCATTTATGCTGAGTGTAATTATGATGGTGCACGTGCTCTGAGGATGTATGCTGAGAGGTGCCCCAATGCACAAATCAACCGCGGAATTCTCGCGTTATTGTGAGTGCCCTGGTTTTTTTATTTACCTACTATGTTTGCGAATAGGTCCTTCCAAGTCCAAGGTGCCTCAGTGACGCATTCCTTTGTTAGCCGGGCATTTGAGACCGGGTTGTTAAATGTTATTGCTTAAACTACACATACTTAAGTTAAATAAATGTTTAATTTTACTGAAAACAACCCGACGACGACGTGTCTTTCTAATTAATTATCCGCTAACTAAAGTGCCCGTGGGAACTCTAGTTCCCAGACGTTTTATGCCGCCATTATAGAAAACAAAATAGTTGTTGCCTTCCCAGAAACAGTGGTTGTTATCGGTCTGTTTATTACAAGTGGCGCCCGCGCACCCGGATGACGTCAGCGGGTGGGACGCTCAACGGGTTTTTTTTTTCAGGCGGCCGGAGCGCTTTTTTTTAACCGACTTCTAAAAAAGGTGGAGGTTCTCAATTCGGATGTTTGTATTTTTTTTTTTATGTTTGTTCGCGCATAACTCCGTCGCTTGCCAACCGATTTGAAAAATTATTTTTGTTGGAAAGGGTATACTTTCCAAATGGTCCCATTTTTGTCAAAATCCAGTTCTGATGATGGAATCCTGGAGAAATCGAAGGAACTCTTCAAATATTATAGGCACACCTATACCGATTTGGGTATTTTTTATAGTAGCTCGTGCATTTGCTTTCGGAAAACACCATTTAGTGAAGTGGAACTGATGATGAAGACCACAGATGGCCATCGGAACTACTCAATTTATAAGTATTTCACGGGTTGCGATTCGATTACTTTAATATGGTTGCCAAGTAATTTACGCTCGTCAAAATGCATAATGGTGATGATGACTTCACCATGGAGCTCCAGTTCTCCTGGTTCTTACTAGGAGAACTGCTCAACAATTAACGTTCCTGCATCGGGAAAAGCAATATTTTGTAAAAAGTGATGAGCAGTTGCCATTGGACTATTCTAACTTAGATAAATTACAAACTGACCCACTAAAAAGTGAAAAATAAAAACTTTTTACAAAAAAAAAACAACCGACTTCCAAAAAAAAACAGTAGAAAGTGAAAAATAACTTTAATTTTGGAAGTCGGTGGCAAAAAACTAAAATTTAACTAAAATAAACTATATAGTATTTTTTTTTTTGGAAGTCGGTTGTTTTTTTTTGTAAAAAGTTTTCGCATGAGCGGTTACCGACGAAAAAACTCAAAGAAACACCACTCAGAGGAAATTGCAACTAAAATCGCTTACAGTTAAAAAAATCTGAAAATTTAAAAAGTTGTTTCTCGAAAACTACAAAATATCGCGGAACATACATGGGGCTTCAATCGATGGGTAATAGTGTTCCCTGAATACAGACCTTCGCTGGCACAGGTTTCCGGGGACACCCTGTATACTAAAATAACAGCAACACTCCATCGCCCATTTTGCATCACTGTGAACACCACAGAGATCTTTATTGTGGTCGCAATAAGGTTGCTGGTGGGTTGCGCTGTACACAGATGCTGATATGATCGTACATTTCCAGCTGCCCACTGCTTTTGGTATGAGCATAAGGATGAGAAGTACGCTGCCTCCAAACACGCAGTGGCCACCGCTAAGCTGTTCAGGGAATGGGACCACGATCAAGATGATAAGCACGCACAGAAGTCTAAGGTAAGATTAGAGCCAAGTGCACATTACAGCCGCAACGAGCCGCAGCACAACGCATTTTTATACAAAAAAGTGCAGTGCGGCCCGCCTGTAGTCGCTGCGGTCTGTCATTGCGATTGAGTATGAAAACAGATTAAACATACCCACTTCACGATTGAAAATACACTCTTCTAGTACATTTTTTATGTCCATTAAAATATACAATAAGTTACCAGAATACATCAAAACTACAGATAAAACTAATATCTTCATCAATAAATTAAAACAATTTCTGATAATCAAAAAAATTAATCAAAATCACTATTGACGAATATTTTAGCGATTTTCAACAATAATAAAAACAATTTTTACATAATATCTACATTTCATTTTAAATTTCACTTTGTATACACCGTGTAATTTTAGTCGTCTTACAACGCCAGCTCATATCATGTATCCATTCATTTATTTTAAAACACTAAAATACTGTTAATTTAAAAATGAATGTGCTAATTTATTTATTTATTTATTTCTATTTACTTCGGACATAATCCATATAAGTGTTAGTAACAATTTTCTAAAGATCTATGTTAGTAGGTACGAAATACAGTCACAATCTTCTCGTAACTATTGCCACCCAGTGAGCCTGAACAGGACAGTCGTGGCGGGATGCAATCATTTGCAAAATGCTGTTGGTGCTACCGCGCAGTCTTTATAAATAAATAAATAAATTCTTTATTGCCATAACAAAAGGTGCACAAGTAAATTAAAGCCCTGACTCCTGTGCTAGGTAGCAACACCTGTGTTACAGGAGCCAGTGTCTTCTCACAATCAGTTGGTAGGTTATGGATTTTATCCTTATGTTACAGACTCCTTTAATTAATTGTTTCATAAATTTTATATACTCTTTTGGTTGTTGACATATGCCATATCTTTTGTCTTTTTGATTGATTCTGAATGCTGGATTTTCTCACAATAAAATACTATTAATCTTTTTCCACAACAAGCTTTATTTTATTGGCGACGAGGATAATTGTGTTGTTCAGTAAGGAAACATGAACGCTGAACAATTCGCGGCTTTTCTAACCGCGCAACAGGAACAACAGAAGGTACTAACAGTCCTCCTACAACAACTCGTACAACAGCAACAACACCAGGGATGCCCCTCACCAAACAGCAGCATGACAAACAACGATGTTATCGCAGCACCTTCTACATCGAAACAAAACATTGTAAAACATTTCAAGTGCGACAAGTTTAACCCTGACACAACCACCGCAGAAAACTTTGTGGATCTGTTTGAAGCGAAATGCCGAATATGGGGTGAAGAAACTGTTAGTATTCAAAAAGACCTACTCATTAACTGTATTACACCTGAATTATACCACGAGCTGAAGGTAGCATTAACTCCTGACTTTGACTCAGCGACATACGATGGTATAAAAATGAAGTTATTGGATTTATATAGAACAAAGAAAACGCGATACAAAGCCTTAATTGATTTTTGGAACTCTACGAGAGAAAACGGCGAAACAATGGAACATTATTCTAATAGGCTAAAGGAACTTTCAAAAGACTGCGGCTATGAAGGGATTTTGCTGGAGAGACAGCTCCGTGATCGGTTTGCAACCGGTTTGAATCATACACAGCTGGAGGTAGATTTAAAACAAAGATGGCCTGAATTACGAGAAGTAACAGAAGGTGGCAAAACGAGAGAGATAACATTCGCAGAAATATTTGCAGTTGCCCAGTCACGTGAAATCGCAGAGAACGACAATAGCACTGAAAGTAACAAACACAGTTACTATATTAACAGAATTAAACAGAAGAGACCAGGGAAACGCACTGATACTACGATCAATAACGAAACATCCAGGAAGTTGCGACCAGACCAATGCAAACGATGCGGAAAGCGTGACATACATGATTATGAGCACTGCACAGCTAAAAACCACCAATGTAAAGCATGTGGGATGACAGGACATTACGAAAGTGTATGTATTAAATCAGGTAGAGCATATTTGTTCTCACAACGCAAAGACAAGACGGACAAACACAATAAACTACAGAAGCTTAACAATCGAACAGAGACATCGGAGGCCTCATCAACGACATCGTCGCACTCTGACTCTTCCGTGGAAGAAAGTGATAGCGAGACCAACCCTGTCTACAGCATTAACAAGAAAACATCTCGATGCAAGAAAATTGACGTTACCATCAATGGTGTAAAATGCACGATGGATTGGGACCCTGGATCAATCTACTCGATAATTTCTACTAAAATGTTTCTACAAAAAATATTACCTGTTGTAGTCATGGACAAGGCAGATCCTATGCTTTTCGGGTTACAATGGAGTGAAATGTACGATATGACTTTTCCGAAGCCTGTGTACTCTATCAAACGCTCCACAGACACATCACTGGATCTCGTACTAGCTACCTACACCGATCTATTTGATAATAAATTAGGGAAGGTAAAGAATTATCAAGTGAATATCCACATCAAACCTGGTAGTGAAGCAAAACATCTACCGGCACGTCCCATCAAGTTTAGCATACGCAAAAACATAGAAATAGAACTAGAACGGCTTCTGCGCGAAGGTATAATAACAGAAGTGGACCCCAACATGATACCTATAGAATGGGCAACACCCACAGTAAATGTTTTGAAACCAACTGGGCAAGTACGGATATGTGGCGACTACCGAACAACGTTAAACCCGGCACTTATCAAGCATACCCATCCCGTGCCTCTTTTTGATCAGTTAAGACAACGTCTGGCACATGGGGATAAATACTCGAAAATCGACCTTAAGGATGCTTATCTACAGTTTGAAATATCTCCTGAATCGAAAAAGTTCTTAACGATATCAACCCACAAAGGATACTTTGTTTACAACAGAATGCCCTTTGGCATTGCAACAGCGCCTTCAATTTTCCAACATTTCCTTGACAAACTGCTTGATGGCATTCCAAATGTCGCTGTATTTTTTGATGATATTGCCATTACTGGGAAGAATGACAAAGAACACATACAGACACTCGCAATGATTTTCGACAAATTGAAACAAGCCGGATTGAAAGTAAATCTTAAAAAATGCACATTCTTACAGCCAGAAATCGAGTATTTAGGACATATTATTGACAAAAATGGAGTACGACCAACAAAATCTAAAATTGAAGCAATTTTGAAAGCACCACCGCCCACAAATACCAAAGAACTCAGGGCGTTTTTAGGACTCATTAATTTCTACGAACGATTTATTCCACATCTACATAGTGAATGTGCCGATTTACATGAACTGACAGGTAACCGCCGAAAATGGCAATGGACTGATCATGAGGAAGAAATATTTATTAAAGCTAAGAGACTAATAGAGAGTTCTAAATCACTTGTAGCGTTTGACGAACATCGACCCCTTTTCCTCTCCTGCGACGCCTCAGAGAAAGGAGTAGGCGCAGTCTTATACCACAAGGATAAAGAAATGGAACAACCTATTGCATTTGGCTCAAGAAAACTGAAACCGGCTGAGAGCAAATATTCTGTTATAGACCGCGAAGCATTAGCAATATTCTATGGCATTCAAAAATTCGACCAGTATCTCAGAGGCACAAAATTCACACTTGTAACTGACCACAAACCACTTATTCACATATTGGGCCCGCAACGAAATCTCCCAAAAATTGCCAATAACAGACTTGTGAGGTGGGCACTCGTGATTGGAAATTATGACTATGACATCATTTATAGAAAAGGGGAACATAACATTATTGCTGATTACCTATCCAGAATGCCAAATAGCACTGAACAGCCGAATGACCCAGAGATATCGATATGTAAAATCACTGAATTATTACAGCATAATAAAATGAACGACGTGGCCTTAAGTGAAGAGCATATCAGAGAAGAAACGAAAAACGATACCTTATTGAAGCAAGTCCTGCTATTAATCAAAACCGACAGGTTTGACTGTTCACAGATTGATCTGAAACCATTTATCAGAAAACGCAGTGAACTGTCTATAGAGAACAAGATCATCATGTGGCAAGGTAGGGTTGTTATACCGAGTAAATTAAGAAGTACAGTACTGCGTTACTTGCACATTGGCCATCCTGGAACTTCTGCAATGAGAGCTCTTGCGCGCTTCTATGTATGGTGGCCAACACTAGAAGAAGACATTGACAATTTTGTAAAAAAATGTCAAAAATGCCAGGAAAATAGACCCAACAACCCAGAACTTCCTGTATACTCTTGGTCGATTCCAGAAAAGGTATGGGAAAGAGTTCACGTCGACTTTGCCGGGCCCTTTGAGGGCAAATATTGGCTAGTACTAGCAGACGCCTTATCAAAATGGATAGAAATTAAACCTATGGCAAAGATAACCACCAGAACATTATGCGAGAAACTAGATGGTATTTTTAGTTCATTTGGATTACCTCAAATTATTGTCTCCGACAATGGACCACAATTTACTTCCAAAGACTTTCGAGTGTATTGCAAGTCGAAGGGTATAGTGCACATGACATCTTCACCCTACCATCCAAGAACTAATGGATTGGCCGAACGACTTGTACGAACTTTTAAAACAAGAATGGCTGCAAGTGAAGCAGACACAGATAATCCAAAACGAAGGCTTCAAAACTTTCTCTTTTCTTATCGTAACACACCGCATACTACCACAGGGAAGTCACCAGCCCAAATGATGTTCGGCAGACAGCTAAACTGCTTACTGGATAATGTGAGGCCAAATATGAGAAGGACGTTGCGGTATAAAAACATACAAGCTAATATTGAATCTGAACAAACGACCCCAAATTTCCGGAATGGGGAAGCAGTGTACATCCGCACCAAACTGGAAAATAAGTGGAAACCGGCAATCATTGAGGAAAGAAAACATAGGTATTCATATGTGGTTAGAACCCCAGAAGGAGTCCTGAAGCGCAGACATGCCGACCACATACGCCCAAAGGCGAGTGTAGCTCAGTCACCAACCAACGAGCGAGACATTGCGATGGGACCCTCCTCACCGGCTGACTCGTCGACATCCACACCTCATGAAGTACTACCTCGTGCCAGTTCAACTCCAATCACTCAACTTCCGATTGAAACAGTTTACACTACGCCCCGAACACTTGAGCAAACGCCGATGCTAAGACGTAGCAAGAGGACAGTACGGCCGCCACATCGCCTCATAGAGCAAATGGACTAAGGCCGGGAGGAATGTTACAGACTCCTTTAATTAATTGTTTCATAAATTTTATATACTCTTTTGGTTGTTGACATATGCCATATCTTTTGTCTTTTTGATTGATTCTGAATGCTGGATTTTCTCACAATAAAATACTATTAATGTTTTCCACAACAAGCTTTATTTTACCTTATTAATCTTATTAAACATTATTTAAATTTATATTATAATAGAAAATTAATATAGGTAACAATTTTTACATTAGTGTGAGTGTGAAGTGTGAAGAGCGTGTGTGTGGTGTGTTCATGTGTGAAGTGTGGTGGTGTGGTGTATGGATGAACGTTAGTGAGAAGATGTGCTCACGGGTGATATGCATTTATATATTAGAGGAAGATATGATACGCTCCAACATCGCTATCACCAAATGTGTCAAAGCAAACGTCATAATTATATTATTATAATTTTCAACAAATTAACATTTGTGGCCGTACTTACGAGTGAAAAGCAATCCCGTGGGACTTGTTTTTGGTTTTTAACTATTGGTGCACATTTAGAAAACACACAAAGGCATACCTAGCTGATGACAATTTATACGATTACGGTAATTTTACCCAACGTGCTACAAAAACGCTAGCTGGATTGTGTCTAAAGTCAATTTTGTGCGTTAACCCACTCATGCGGTCCACGTCGAGGAGCGCGAATCTAATCTTCCCAAATTATACATCAATGTTGAAATGTGATCTTGTCGAAATTAATACCTAACCCAAAATTGATTCTGTTTGAGTGTACTCTTGAGTCAGTAGCCATGCTTTAGTTTTAGTTTTAGCATCCCTTATTGTAAGAGGATTAATATTAAGGGCACTGTTTGTTTTATTATAAATGTGACTTGACAAATACATGCGTTGTCTTCTAGCAGCTGCGGTGTCAAAATTAACAGATAGGCAAACGTTCCTTATAGTACGCTTACTTAGAACTTGTTTATTTAATGGTGTGACAAGATGCTGTTTGGTAACTATATGTAAAACATACATTTTACGCACTGTGAGAACTTGACACTTGTCATATAAAGTTGTGGTGGGGAATCTAAAAGGCCTAAACGTCATTACTTTAAGCACAGATCTTTGGGCCCTTTCAAGTCGAATCATGTGCGTTTTGCATGCCCCACCCCAGACTCCAATGCAATAACCGATCACTGACTGAACCAGTGCGTAATACACCGTGCGTAGTAGCTCATAATCAGCGACGTGTCGAAGTGTCTTGAAAACCCATATGAGTTTTCTAATTCGCACAGTGGTTACGTCTATGTGCTGGCGCCAAGTAAACTTATCGTCTAACAATATTCCTAAATATTTAACTGTATTTGATTGAGGAATTGGTGGACACGAGCAGGACGAGTAGTTCGGGGGGGCACAACATGCATGTAACTTAACCCAAACATTAGGAGGCTTAAAGTTAGAGAAACTAAATTGGATCAGGGTCGATTTAGCAAGGTTTAAGGTTAGTAGATTCGCTCTTAACCAGTGGCTCACGCTAAGCAGGCCCAACTCTGCTTTTAGTCGGACCTCATCCCAGGTCTCTCCATGAAATACGAGTGTCGTGTCATCAGCATATGTAAAAATTTTACCATTCTCAAGATCTAGTTGACACAGATCGTTTATGTAGATCAGGAAGAGACTGGGACCAAGAATACTACCCTGTGGTACGCCGTATGTGACCTGAGCATCTGAGCTAACGTGTTCCCGAATTTTCACTCTCTGTGTGCGCTCACAGAGAAAATCTTGAAAGAGTTTTAGGGCCTTTCCCCGAACACCAATACGTTCCAGTTTGTCCACAAGAATAGGTATCGAAACGGTGTCAAAAGCCTTGGCTAAGTCAAGGAAGATGCCGATGCACTTTTTCCGGACATTCAGTTTAGATGTAACGTGATCCACAAGTTGACCGACAGCATCTTCAGTGCTCCTTCCTGATCTGAAACCAAACAGGGCTTCCGACAGTATCTTGTTACGTTCTAAAAAGCTAACTAGCCTAGTATTCAGAACTTTCTCTAGTAATTTAGACATTGTCGAAAGCACCGAGATAGGCCGATAGTTTCTGACATCGTCCTTCAACCCGTTCTTGTGGACTGGTGTTATTAAAGATTTTTTGAACGCTCTTGGAAAAACTCCTTGAGAAATGCACAAACCAAAGAGTATACATCCAGTGATCCAGTGTATCAGTGTACATGTGGAACAATGATATGTCTCGTTAGTTTAAGGAATTTAGCAGGAATGGCATCCCACCCGACGGCACAGTCATTGTTGAGATTGAGTATGAATGCTTCAATTTCATGCTCATCTGGGGGAAGTAGGACTATTGATTTGAGGTTCGTGGGTACGCCCGGTTTATGAGATAAAAGGTTAGCATAGGAAGTTATATTGTTAGTAATATCATCAGCTAGGCGTTTGCCTATATTAGAGAAGTATTTATTTATTTCCTCTATCGAGTTGGAATTACTACTGGAATTTCGAATAAGGTTGTCGGCTACTGTTTTTTGTTTTTTCTGTTGTATTATTGTTTTAACAGCGTTCCACTTATCTTTATTGGTTTTTGAGTTTTGTAGAAGGGACTTTTCATAGCTTCTTTTTAATTTTTTTAGCAACTTGTTACAAAAGTTGCGATATCTTTTATAAGATGTTTCAACGACGTTATTTTGAGGGTTTAACGAAAACTTTTTGTGGAGTTTATCCCTGTGGCGTATACACCGGAGAAGACCTGGAGTTAGCCATGGTTTGAGTAATCTTTTTCGGCGAGGTCTACCATGTACTGTTGAATGGGTATCTAAAGTTGAAGCAATCGCCTCAATAAAAAGAGCGGCTGCGGTATTTGCTTCAGCGTCTTTATTAATAAATGAGAAATCGACTGACTCCAGATGCTTCACGGCCGCATCATAATCGATCCTTGTCAGCGTGGTTACTTTATCTGTTCTATGATAAGATTGACAGACACTTAATATCACCGAGGCATGGTCGGTCACCGTCGAATCAACCACAAATACAGTTGCTTGCTGAGTCGTGTTAAGCATCGCATGGTCTAGGCAATTTTGCATCCTGGTAGGATGTGTATGGCCAGGTAATAGCCCCAACTCTGCAGTGAGATTTAAATACTGTTCCCTGTTCCGATCGATACTGGTTGACTTAATGTCAATGTTAATGTCTCCAGTCAGGATAAAAGTTTTCGCCTTGATTGGCTGAATTATTTTGTCTATAGAGTCAAGAAAGCTACCAATATTGTGATTAGATGGAGATCTATAGACCGCCAAAATGCAAGTATCTGGATAAATTTTTAGTAACATAAAGTTAGCACCAATAGGTTCAGGTTCTTCAACAATGCATTTGATATCCTGTTTGACGTATATCACAATACCGTTATTTTGATTAATCCAGGTTTTAGAGTAGTAGGTGACGTAGCCGTTTAACGGCGGTATTGGTCTATTTGGACTCAACCAACACTCAGTGAGAATAATTATGTCAAATTCAAAAGAAAACCTTGCTAACTGAGCTTGAAAACTGTCGAAATTCTTTTGTATGCTGCGGATATTCTGCGTTACAATATTTAAAGACGGTGAGAAGTCACTAATTATAGTGTTACAAGTTTCCGTATCACAGCAATATGTCCCAGCCACAGAAAGGTTGTCTACATCTGTTAAAATATTATTATTCCCATTAGCCATTTGAGCGAGTATAGTTTATTTAAAGCGGAAATAAAAGCTATGAAGTGTACAACATTTGAAAGAAGTGACAGTTTATACCTACTTCCAATGTTGATGCAAATAATTGTAAGCGGAGCAATGTTTATTATATTGCTGATAAGTTCAGAGCAGCTGCTGTTGTTAGTTACGGATAAACACTCGACCTGGGGGCCGATTCTACTAATTTGCAACGTTACAAGTTCAATTGTGTTTTAGCAACAGTTCTGTTTCGATCGCCGTTCGATAGTTACATATAAAGTCATTCTACTATTTCTTAAGCAAAGTTGAAACCGAATCGCAACTGAATCGTAACGGGAACGTAACAGCGCTTAACCTGTGTTACCAACCAGCCAAATAGTATGTTTTAATAATACCACAGAAAAAAAAGTTGAATCTAAAAATGTTACTAAATACGAATAAGTGTCACAAAAAGTGTTTCTTAATACAAAAATGTAACTAGACCATACATAAGCTTTTTTCTTGTATATTTAATTGTTACACATACAACAATTCAACTTTTTAAATAATAAAAACTTAGAAGAACGTTTCGTTTTAAGGCCCTAGCTGGCCGAAGCTGTGAAACGAAACGTTTCGGTTATGTCAAAGACTAAGTTAATGTAAGAAAAGCGCGGGAAACATCAAACTTGGCGGACGCGTCTTTTTTCATATAAAATTTGTAAATTTAAAAAACCCTAATTATAAGATCAGTAGTCATAGTTTTAGTGTTCTATTTTCTTTTACTTGTAGTTTAATCTTAGTGTTGTATATTTTCATCGGTAGTGGTAAGTTGTTTTTAGCTAGTTTTGTGAAAAATGAAAGACCCGCCTGATCCGGGGGACTTCGTTCCCCCGGCAGGCAATTTTGTAACTATTTCCATGTCCAATGAATCGGGCATGGATACCGATGGGTCGTCTTCGACTCGTCATTTGAAAAGAAGCCGTGTACATGTGTGCAAGACCTGCAATAAACGTCGCCGTACCCGGAAAAACCCCGGTTCCGCGTCTTCTGGTTGTGATTGCATGGACTCTACTCTAAAACCTATTACATCAGAGCCTAAATCTGAAATAATCGTCACTAATGAAATACCTAGTTCTAATAACAAAATGCCCGATATCCCTGCTCTGCCCTCAGTTGTTCAACCACAGATAGGTCGTAAAACATACGGTAAAACGGACAGCGCGCCTTTTGTCATTCATGTTCAAAAAATCATAATTTCACCAGATGATGCAATGACACTGCACCCAATCACATTTGGCAAGTTCTTAAAGCACAACGCCTTCCAAAATATTATCAACGGTAGCGTAAAGAAAATTGGACGCAACAAAATTTCTCTTTCTTTTTCGAACTTTCTGGACGCTAATTCTTTTATTACTCATAATAGTCTTGAAACATATAATTACAAAGCTTTTATACCTACTTTTAATGTTACCAGAATGGGTTTAGTGCGTGGTGTTCCTGCGGAATGGTCTCCCGAGGAGGTCATTGATAACATAACAGTACCTATAGGTTGTGGGCCAATCTTAAAAGTCAGACGTCTCAATTTTAAAACCACTGTTGATGGTACAACCGTTTGGAAACCATCCCAATCCATAGTTGTTACATTTGATGGGCAGGTTCTACCAAAAAGAATTTTTATGTGCTATAATGCATTGCCTGTAGATTTATATATATTCCCTACCGTACAGTGTTTTAACTGCTGTCGTTTTGGACACACTAAAATTCAGTGCAGGTCCAAGCCTCGCTGTTATAAATGTGGCCAAGGCCACACTGGGGACAGTTGTGAAAGAGAACAAGAAAGTGCATCTTGTTGCCTTTGCTCTGGTTTTCACTATGCTACGAATAAGTCTTGCCCAGAATTTTCTAGGCAAAAATTAATTAAAACATATATGGCACAAAGTTCAGTATCTTATGCTGAAGCGGAAAAATGTTACCCACCAGCAACTAAGTCATATGCTGATACACTTTTATCTTCTCCTTCCAAAAACTTTGCACACACCCCATCAATCTCTTCACCTAACAGAATGCCTGCTTCAAGTAGCTATAAGAAGACTGTCTTCCTTAAACCACGGTCCCCTCCCAAATCGGTACAAGGATATAATAAAGAGGCTCACAATGCCATTATAAAAGATTATGACATTCCACAACCATCAAATGGTTGTGCTTTTTCTATTAATCATAATAATGAAAAAAACGACACAAATTTTTCCATAAACGATTTTCTTTCTGCTTTACACAATCTTCTTTCTCAGTTCAACATTTCACCGTCCAACGTTGCCCCCTCTTTCAATGTATCTCAATCCATTCATAATGGACAACACATCCAAAATAATCCAGTGGAACTGCCGCAGTCTAGTAAACAAAAAGAGTGATGTTATATATCTTTTAAACAAATATGAGCCATTTGCCTTTGCCTTAGCAGAGACTTGGCTCAAATCGAATCATATTTTTAAAATTAATGGTTATTTAACCATTAGAGAGGATAGATCTGATGGGTATGGTGGAGTAGCTATACTTATCAAGAATTCTATCCCTTTTTCTATTATTACATTACCTACTCATAGTGAGGAAATTTCAATTGTAGCTATTAAAGTTCATCACACTTGTCTTGTTTCTATTTACATTCCTCACCCTTCCTCTTCTGTTCTCCAAGACATGAATAATCTCTTTTCATTTCTTCCAAAGCCTTTCTTAATATTGGGGGACTTTAACTGCCATCACCAATCATGGGGTTGTTCAACTACTAATTGTTATGGTGATGAATTACTAGATATAATAGACTTACATAATTTATGCATCTTGAATTCAGGAGCTGCCACACGTCGCTCAGATCCCACTCAGAACCAAAGCGCAATTGACCTTTCTATTTGTTCTCCAAACTTAGCCTCTTCATTAACTTGGCATACTCTAGCCTCTACTTATGGTAGTGATCATTTTCCAATAGTTATTTCTTATCCTCTTTCCAAAACAAATGTTCCATTAAGGAGATCTAACTTAAAACATAAACTACCTAATAGAAATAATAATGACTGGGACAAATTTAGGAACATTGTTGACAGTAAGCTTTGCTCCTTGCCTGTTATTTCTGATGGCAATGAAAATAGTTGTTCTGAAGCTTTAGCACTCATATTAATCGCAGTGGCAGATGAAGTTTTCCCTGTAAAAAATAACAATATTAGTACAATTCCCTCGCCTCCATGGTGGGATTCCGAGTGCACTGAATTGGTCAAGAAACGTAAAGAGGCTGAATACAATTATAACCTTGATATGTCCGATATTAATTTTGAAATCGTCACTAACCTAATTAATGAAACTTGTAAACTTTTTAAGAAGAAAAAATTTGAATCTTGGCGTAATTTTTGCTCATCAATTTCTCCAAATACTCACCCTGCCACTGTCTGGCGCAATATCCGTAAATTTAGGTCCATTTACAACAACCCTTCTCCTATCCCTGATTCTTTAGCCAGTGAATTTTTAGATAAATTAGCACCGCCTTGGGTCCCGGAAGAGGTTAACCTGTCTCTCGTATCCAAAACTAATATCCAAGACACGACACTAGATCTTCCATTCACTCTCACTGAATTAAAGGGTGTTATTCATAAAACTAAGGATTCTGCACCAGGCATTGACGGCATCCCGTATTCCTTTTTCGCTAATTTAAATGATGACGTCCTTATTTATTATTTAGAGCTTATTAATTCTATCATGAATACAGGAAACATCCCTGTTGAATGGAAACGTCAAATGGTGTTGCCATTCCTTAAACCAAATAAAACCCCATCTGATGCTTCTTCATACCGTCCCATAGTTTTATCATCAATTCTGATGAAATTAGCGGAACACTTAGTTAAAAATCGTCTAGAATGGTATGTGGAAAGTAACCGTCTTTTGGCAGATTCACAATATGGCTTTAGAAAAGGTAAAAGTACAACTGACTGTTTAAGTATTTTAACATCGGATATTCAATTATCCTTCTCTAATAACCAATCCACCATTGCAGTTTTCCTTGATATTAATGCAGCTTATGATAATGTTGTATTATCAGTTTTACAAAATAAATTAAAAGCCTTACAGGTTCCATTGATTTTATCGAATTTCATTATTAATATTCTGACTGAACGCTCTGTTAACATGCTAATAGGAGATCATGAGGTATCTCATCTTGTATGGAGAGGTCTCCCACAGGGTTCTGTGCTCAGTCCCCTTCTATACAATATTTACACTTTTGATCTAGACTCGTCTTTAATTACTAATCATGTTAAGGTTCTCCAATATGCCGATGACTTATTATTATATTCTTCAAGCCAATCTGTTGAACAAGCTAGCTGTGCCATCAATTCTGCTTTGTCTACTTTGAAGTCATGGTTACACCTAAACGGTTTGGATTTATCCACGTCTAAAAGCGCGGCTGTTTTATTCACCCGGAAGAGAAATATTCCCTTGGTAAACCTCTTTTATAAGGATATACCTATACCAGTTATAGATAAATTCAGATATCTAGGTGTAATACTTGATTGTAAATTAAGTAGTGTCCCTCATTGTGATTATATTGTCAACAAATGTGAAAATCACCTAAACATGCTTAGATGCCTCTCTGGTGTATGGTGGGGTGCACATCCGTTTTCTTTGAAACTTATTTACAACGCAATTATCAGAAGCACTCTGGATTATGGTTTGTTCGTTTTAGAACCTGGTAGTGTTATGGCTTTTAAAAAATTGGATCGCATTCAGTCTAAAGCATTACGCATTATTTCGGGTGCTATGAAGTCTAGTCCCATTAATGCACTCCAAGTTGAATGCGGAGAAGCTCCTTTGCATCTTAGAAGACAATTCTTATCTGACAAATATTTGTTCCGGATTCTTCAGTTCTCAACTCATCCTCTCATTCCTAAACTAGATTCTTAGTCCAGTAAAAATAGATCGATTTGTATGGAGTAGATTGCAATAAATGCTCTTTGGGTGATAATTCAGAATTAAATATATAAATAGCTGAAATACATAAATTGACAGTAATCCCCGATATTTTTTTTTATATATATTGAGTTATTAGCAATTATAGCAATAACATTAAATTTAAGTGGGAACAAAAAATGGACCACTGGTGATTTTGTACATGACTGCTCCTTTTCAAAAGTTTTAATTATGGAAATAATTATCCCCGGTCAAAATCAACATATTAGTACCATATTGACTATTTTATATGAAATAAATGATAACTTCAAAACAGTAATTGCCTAGAGAGTGAAATTTTGTCAAAGTATTTAAATAGTTACTACAAATAACTAGGTAAATTATCACCAAGGTGACTATTATACTTTTTTTTTCGTGAAGTTAATTTTGTATTTAACCCTTGTACATTAAAGACACCCAGGATATTTTTATGAATCTTACTACCAACAATTTTTGTCTACTCAAATTGGAAGAAATCCCCTGAATATCTGTAAAGCATTTCTAATAATTAAATGAAAATCAAACACTCGCGAGAGGGTGCGCGGGCGGCGCGCGGGGGGCGGGTGGCGGCGGCGGCGTCGCGATGCATCAAGCGGCCGCGTCTGTTACATAAATTTTATTTTGGATTCGTGTAATTAGACCACATGAGTAAACAAAGATGTGGTGTTTTAAAATGAAATAGTACGCACGGCTACAGATCAAGCTATACATTTCCAGTATATGCTGATCTCGCATTGTATAGGATTTCCTAACAATGAGTGGTCAGTGTAAACTGGAAATGTATAGCTTGATGTGTAGCCGCGTGTACCTACTTCTAGGCAAAATATTAATATCAGCAAAATTTAAAAAAAAAATATTTTGGAACAATAACACAAGAAGTAGGTACACAAGTAAAACGATGATAGCTGCAAAAGTATAAACTGTAGCGCAGCTAACAACGTCCTTCTCAGATACAGAATGGAATAAATGTTCCATGCAAAAAGAGACTAATAGGTAATTTTAGTACTTTAGATAGTTAAAAAAAAGGGCGATTTGTACCAATAGCCGTCGGATTTGTACTATTACTCGTCAAAAGGACCCAGTCGTGTTAAATTTTTTGTGTTAATGTGAACTCTCAGACCTTGAACATACTGTACGTGTTTGTTAAGAGTCTAAGAAACAAAAGGTAGGTAGAAGACTGAATGCTAAGATTTACTAAAGGTTGTAGCAGAGCAGGAGGTAATAAAAACAGCAAGGTTAATTAAATTGTAACATATTTTTGAGCCGATCAGACGTCAACTCCATGCCCAAAAGCTCTAGGTGGTCGTGATAACTGAAACTGGCTCCTTTTGGCAGTGAAAAGACACGCCTTTATTTTCAGAGCATTGAATTTGACCAGATTGCCATCTCCGGCATTGTGGAACTACAGTGGGGTATGTTAGAGGCCGCATCAAGGCGTGAATTTTCGGCAAAGATAAAGGCTAATAAGTTTGCACTCTCTTGTGCGGGATGAGCCAGTGTTCCATCAGACTTAAGCATAAGAGGCAGCAAATGGCAGAAATTTGTCTAGACCGATTTAGACAGCGATCAGAACTCCTTGCTATCAGGAAGGTATAGGATGCCAACTTGGCCTCAATTCGTC
Organism: Cosmia trapezina; assembly: GCA_905163495.3. Lineage (NCBI taxonomy): Eukaryota > Metazoa > Arthropoda > Insecta > Lepidoptera > Noctuidae > Cosmia > Cosmia trapezina. The sequence continues at coordinate 1,978,628 of LR991047.1, forward strand.
CAACATGGTCAAAACGCGCCTTCCGTAACACCCGTTCGCAATACTTGGCGGGAGAATTGAACGCTCTTTTAACATTGCGCGAGCACGTTGACTGTCGCAACTCATTACGATATTACGGGCCGAAGCCCAGGCCTGGTATGCCTGCTCTGTTTGCAAATCTGCTTGTGCACAAGACGCGTTGTACCAGGGCTGAGGCTCGCTGCCAAGTGGAACGTCAGAGAATTGGATAAAATATTGCTTTCCCTGACATATCACGTATACGGGCCGAAGCCCAGGCCTGGTATGCCTGCAGTTTTACCAGCACCTGAGCAATTGTTGAAGGTTAAGTTCAAAATTGAATGAGAAAATTTTACAGTTTGTAGTAACTTGACCTACTGTTATAATATAATAATATTTTACCTGGACACCGTAAAAACGTGTTAAGAATTCACTTGCTTCCTTGCCAGACGCTTCTGTTTTTGCCAAAGCTTTTGCGACAGTCTGTGTGCCTTCCGGGTTGCCCTCCGACATAGGTAACAATTTTATTTGCTATATTTCGGTTTTGCCGAAGATATACGCTGGAACAATGTGGCTCAACGCATGACATGTTCTTAATAATTTTCTCTTTGGAATCAACTGGCTTCTTTCCAGAATCAACAAGATTAGGGCATGTGAAGGACCCACCGGATCCAGTGGACCAGTTCGGCCCAGTGGTGCTAATCATTCTAACAACTTGCACACCCTTTATTACCCATAAATTTATCTTAGGAAGCAAATTCATTATGACTTAAACTAAACCGTAAATGTATTAAGTAGTTTACTATTGCAAAATATAATTTTCTAAAAATTTAATTAATGTTGTGTGTACAAAAGCGTTAACAACTATGTTGCGGTCACAATAATAGTTATTATTCGCATTTTGGGGCATAAAACACTAAAATACCTAGAATTTGGCGGGTTTAGAGGCAACTATTAAGCGTGTCCCAGTAATCGTTACAACAGTACTTAAAATGACGAGATCTGGATCAAGTAGGAATTTTTAGGTACCAATAGATGTCACGTTCGAAAAAAAATACTTTTGTGATTAAAGTGTTCCAAATTTCAAGTTATTCCTGTCGTTAGCAAATTAACTTAACTAATTCATCAAATAATCAGACTTACCGTAGACCCAACTGAAGTTTCACAAATCGAAAAACAAAACTACGTGCCGACTTCACATTTAGCAGCTGAACTTGCAAAAAAATTAAATTTTAAGTAAAATATTTCAGACGTTGCAATATGTTACCAAGAATAGTTTGCCATAAAATCGGCAAGTTTAATGTTTAGTCAATGAGGTATTATAATACTAGAGGCGCAGCGTCCTACAAAATAATTCAGAAAAACGTACCGACTTACCGACTTGTACGAGTTTAAACACGTAGCTTTGAAACGGATACATAAATATGTCAATCTGTCAAAATAATCTATGTTTGTCTCACTTCTACCGTCAAACTAATTACGTTGGAATGAGACAAGACATTGTTACCCGAAAAACGGCCAGAGTTGCCAACGATGAACATCATTTCCCAAGAATTTAATGAAGGTTTTCATTGAATCAATTATAATGAAAGATTGTAATATGGAATATTTCCATGTGCTTCTGATCTTTAGGTACCCTGGAAAACAAATAAGAGATCACTCTGTCTAGTACTGCACCTATTGACGCGTTTATGATGAATGTACATACGTTGCGATGAAAATTAAATAATGTAAATTACTACAGTTCATCTGTTTCGATCCATTTTAATAGTAATAAAAACCGGCCAAGCGCGTGTGGGCCACGCAAAATGAAGATCTCCGTAATTGAAAAGAATGTATCCAAAAACAAACTTAACATTTGTAGCTGAAAAACAAGAAATCCCAAAAAAAAATGTTTATGCGATAAAATGACAAAATAATGGTTTTCGGACTTTTTCCTTTACTTGTGCTGTGAGACCTTGCTTCTTGCCAAATTTCATGATTCTAGGTCAACGGTAAGTACCCTATAGATTTTGATTTACTTGCGAGTATCAAAATATGTTGCATAAATGGCCGTATTTTTTTACTGCGTAGACTTAGAAGCTTGATTTTTTTAGAGCTCCAAAGGATCATAGACGACTTACGTATTTGATATTCATTTTAACTTGATACCTCCACGCGTTCCTGATAAAAAAGGTCTTGACAGACAGTCAGACAGACAGACGGACAACGAAGTGATACTATAAGGGTTCCGTTTTTCCTTTTGAGGTACGGAACCCTAAAAAAGTACGTCATTTAAAAGAAATTACGACGACTGTTCTGGGTTTCACTACTGAGTTAGATAAGTTTGTCAATCTTAAAAATTCTGAAAGGTATCTTGGATTTATAAACTGACTTGTATTTGATCGTAGTTTAACAATTCGATTTAATAATCGATTACTAATCACAGTAATCACATCACACTAATATTATAAAGGCGAAAGTTTGTAAGTGTGTGTGTTTGTATGTTTGTTACTTCTTCACGCTCAAACGGCTGGACCGATTTGGATGTTTGGTAAGTAGATAGCTTATACCCCGGATTAACACATAGGCTACTTTTATCCCGGTCTACGCGGGTGAAACTGCAGGGCGCAGCTAGTTTACTTTAATTGAAAATGAATTTTCGCACAGCACACTACTATATAACACAATGTGATCATAAACAATCTATTATTTTTCATTTAAAAATATAAACTCATAGTCATTAGTCATTACGTATAAGATTATTTATTGCTAATAAAATTAATTTTGGTGGACGATGTAGTGATATATTAGGTTTAAAACCTTTGACATACTTACACGTGACATGTGTTATTTTTGTATTCAGTGACTGTTTGGGTACTTTTCCATTCAGTGAGAGTTTGGGTACTGTACAGTATGTTTAATCCAAACAGACTACAATAATAATTTAGACTTACAGGAACATACATTCGTCATTCACTAAACTCCCAAAAGTCGGGCAAAATTAAAATCGTTTTTACTGGTAACACTGATGGCAAAAACAATGTTTGATAAATTTTTGGATAATCTGAACAAAATGCAGCAAAGTTACTTGTGAAATGTATTACCACTTGCCTTAGTAATCTTTTCAGACCGTGACATACAAATTTTAATCGCACATTTCACTATTTTGATATTTTTATCGCTAAGCAATTGCTCACTTGACGTCAAGCTGACAACTGAACTCGGATATGCCTGTGGACATATACGATGTAGTAACGCTTCGGCGCCGTACACTACTGATCTAGTACTATTAACATCATTGTGTTTAGTAGAAAAAGATATTGATGTTTTTAGATAATTAGACGACTACTGGGTCACTGTCGACTTCACCCGCGTTTACCTTACATGATTCGAACCAGAAGTACCGGTAGTTGATAGAAAAAATGCGCTTATCTTGAATGTAAAGCGCATTTATTATATCCCATAGGTATAACTGTGTACTGAGTTTATTAAAATCCTAACAATAGAATAATTTCAGATTTTTCTCTTTGCTGACGTAACAACAACAACGTCAGTTTCGTGTAGTCGGACAATCCTGGCTTTTCGTTCCGGTACAGTTTCGTGCAATTGTCGCGCGAGTGGGTAGATTGCAGAGTAGGCATGGTATTATACCTTTCGCATTTTTGATTTGTGTACTGTTTTCGGCAATTTGTATGTAAAATCACTGGCACATTATCCGAGAAATGAAATAAATTGTCTTTCCGAAGCTCACTAAAACATAGAGTTTTAAAACCTTTACTGCCAACGGTGACAGAATCACCATCTAAGGGCATATTACGCAAGACATAATAAATAAGTACCAAAAATCCGGGCGCATAGTTAACAATCTCATTGCGTAATGAGAAGAAAATTTTCAGTAATTATTTGAGCAGTTAAACAATAGCTCACTTTTTTCAGATTTTCACATCCGATAACTTCGTCCCTCTCGCACACCGACGCCCAAGGCGCTCGGTCAAGGTTGGCATTTTATATTGTGTATGTAATTTAGGTTTTATGCATTTTGCGAAGAATCCTTATCACTTAATCAGGGGATTATGACACTTACATATGAAGAATGAAAATGTTAATGCACAGCCTAAAAAATATTTCAAGTGTCTTTTATGTACAATATACAAAACATGATAAAACACTTTTTAACTATGTTCCTGAGAAGTCACCAAGGTGAAAACTGAACATAGGTTCGAGGCTAACGTTTGGAATGTATAAACAGAAAAATCCCCGAAAGTGAGATTTTTTAAGTCTCATTTATCACACCATGAAAGAAAAAATCTCGTAATGTTAAGAATTTTGTACCCAAACCGAGGGATTTCTTATGTACTATAATTTTAGGCTGGCTGTAGACGATAATCTTACTTTTCACCTAAAGTGTGTTTTTTGTTTAACGTTAAACAGTAAAAACACAACTTTAGGTATTTCTGAGGTTCCTCCGACCATATGAACACAAAATTGCTACGAATGCATACGTAAATAACTATACTATTATTTCAAAACCAATTTACTAAAGTGTCTTTAATGCAATCTCAAACACTATTTTTACTGGACTATCTTTAGTGTTACAGATTGAATCTTCAGATTACTGGTCCCATAAACGTGCTCCTTGTTTAGTTGTAAGCTATAAAAAATTCCTATCACTTTCTTCTCCTATTCACCGTTCCAATAAACTTCCCATATTTAATTGTAGTTATGAGAGTTTACAATTCAGCCCCATCATTAGATATAACTGTGTCAGTAGTAAATCAGATCCCAATTGTCGTATAAGCTTTAATAATTTCCTTGCTGAACACTTAGAGTACCATCATATATTCACGGATGCTGCCAAGCGTTCTCCGTCGGGTTGTGTTGGGATAGGTACTTACCATTCTCAATACAACATTGTACAAAAAATAAAACTGCCTCCGGAAACTTCTGTTTTTACGGGGGAATGCTTTGGTATTTTAAAAGCCATCGAATATACTCGTGTTTTTAAGCTCAAAAAAACCATAATTTTTACAGACTCTCAAAGTGCTCTTCTAGCCATTAATAAATCCCCCTTCGAACACAAATCACAGTTTTCAATCATTTATTTGATAAGAGAATTTGCGTTTAGAACCATCTCTGAAGGTAACACTTTGCAATTTGCATGGATTCCGGCCCATGCTGGAATCCATGGCAATGAAGTGGCTGATAAACTCGCCGGTGATGCGGTGCAGTGTGGGGACTTAGCTCCTTACATAAATTTTAGCAATGACATTATGACGTTACCAAAGACTTTTCTTCGGGACACCTGGAAGGTAGCTTGGGATATCGGTAGCAAATCCAAGGGCCGTTATTTTTCTGTAATTCAACCCGATATTCCGGAAAAACCGTGGTTTGGCACTGCAAAGTTTGGCAAGATGGAGACCTCAGTTCTAATACGGATGAGACTAGGTCATGTTTGTTCTCCAGCCCATCTTGCTAAATTTCATATCATCGATGACCCCATGTGCTCGTGTGGCACAGACGTTGGCGACCTAAATCACATTTTCTTCTCCTGTCCCTTATATGACCGTTCTTCTTTTTTCAGTAACCTCTTGTCCCTCAGAACTCCTTTTCCTACCTCAATACTTTCTTTACTTTGTACAAATAGCTTTCCTATTTATAAATGTATAGTCTCATTCATTACTGTAAATAATATTAAGTTGTAAATTTTCATCAATGTAATTTGCTCATTAATTATAACATCACATACTGATCCTATATACCGTCCTACTATCCTAAATCCCGTTTTAATGAATTATTCAAAATAATAAATCTTCGTTTCCCTACCTTTGTACCTACGAAACTAAACGTGACATTGGCTAAATGCACAAACCGTGCGAAGCCAAAAGAAAAAAAAAAAAAAAAAAAAAAGTTAATGTAAACAAACAGCGGCCGGGAAGCAAAAACTTACTTTTATTTTTTATTGTGTGCGAGTTCATCAAAAGGTTGATTTACGGGGAGTTTCGTTCTAAATAATACGGATAATTTATTAATTAAATATAACATCTCACGATATACCGATAACACGGTAAGTTTACAACTTTCAAGTTGATGAAATAACTATTCTTTAAAAATACCAACATGACAATACCTAATCTAATAACAATAATTTTCTATCCATTTCAGTTTTGGAATGATTATAAATGTAGGGTGCAGACCAAACTAGCCCAAATAAACAGAGACTAAGGGTACTGGGGGTGAGCCTAGCAGGGCACCACAGTTAAGCACTCTAGAGGAAAGAGTTGCTGCCCTTTTAGGAAGGGTCGGCCCACTTACTGGAGTCCGGCAAGATCCAGATATTGAAACTGAGGTGATTATATATTTATCAATCATGTAATAATTATACCTACTTATTTCAAAAATTCAATTGTGTGTCTTAACCATGCTTTTTTTTCTTTTACAAAGAGCTTGTTAATGCTGAAGAGATGGAAGTGGAAAAGGATGTGGAACGGCCAGCAACTCGCCCATTTTGTGAGTAATAGGCATTAAACCTTTATAAGTAGGTATTGGTATTTTATTAGCCATTTATTTATTAACAATTTATTCATTATTTGTTTCAGAGATTTATCTATGATCCCAGAGAGTACTGAAGCACCCGCAAATAGGTCACCAGCCACACAAGACTCAGCCGAACAGTGACTCTTGAATCTCAGCCGAGAGACAGTTCTCGTCATGTGGAAGGAAATAATCAGCCAGCTGACCAAGGCTCTCTACATTACCACAAACAGGTTCTCATTATTAAATTACTTTATCATATTTTCTATTAGAAGATCATTACTTGAGTGGCTTGTTGGTGTAGTGGTTGCAAGCGCTACTGCTGTGCATGCAGTCTTGGGTTCGATTCCCAGGTCTGGCAAAGTGTTAAATATTGGGTTTTTCTATGTGGAATTTCTCAGTAGCAGCCCGGTACTACACCTCTGCCCAACCCTTCGGGAAACAAAGCTAATCATTTTAAAACGTGTTTCAATAAAAAGCAGTATTATGGACAAGTTTGAGACAGTCGTAAATGCTTTTTTATTTCTTAAATCTAGTAAGTAATTATAGAAATACAAACAAAGTACACCGAGTAGAAAGTGGTTCGGTGTGATCGACTCGTCGTCTTCGCTGTCCACGGATACGTGTGTTAGCGGTCGGCTGTTTACTGTGTACTCTGCCTCACATAGCAATGTGGACAGCACCTCTTCATGTGGGTGCTTTTCTATGAGCACAGTGTATAGCGCCGACTTCACGCATCGAACTAGGCGCTCCCAGGCGCCTCCCATGAATGGCGCCGATGGCGTTATGAAGCGCCACACGATGCCACGACGACTGGCTTCTTCTCGGAAGGCGTCTCGGAGCTCCTTGTCGGCACCGTGCTTGTTGGTACCGTTGTCGGAGTGTATTTCTGTTGGGCAGCCTCGACGAGCAGCGAAGCGGCGCAGGGCTTGTATAGCGGAGTCTGCGCTGAGGCTAGCGGCGATTTCAAGATGAACAGCTCTGGTGGTGAGACACGTAAATAGGGCTACGTATCTTTTCTGATGTTGGCGGCCCACGGTGACGGACAACGGGCCAAAGTAGTCTAACCCGGTGTATGTGAACGGCCTCTGATGATGTGCGAGGCGCGTCTTCGGATGGTCGCCGGTCGCAGGGACGGGTGCCTGTGCTTTTCGAATTCGGCACTGTAGACACTGCGCTATCACCTTCTTAACTGTTGGTCGCATCTTGACGACCCAGTAATGCTGCCTTACTTCGTTGATTGTGAGCTCTGTCCCACTATGCTGTAGACTCCGATGCGTCCAATCTATGTATAACTATGTGATGTGATGGTCGCCGTGTAGTATCGGTGGACGCTTCACATCATCGGTGACCTCGTCGGTCGCTGCTATACGGCTTCTTAGCCGTATCACGCTGTACGACTTCTATTTGTAGCGGCCACAGTCGACTGTCTTTTTCTATTGATTTCTGCTCTCGCAGCCTGGCTATATCTTCTGCAAAAGACTGTTGCTGTGCGACCTGGACCAGTATCTTCTCCGCTTGCTGGAGAAATTCGGCTTCTATGATCTGTTTTTTGTCGTTTTCTGATGGCTTCGACGCTCGTTTCAGTGGGAGAGGTGCCGCCTTTTTCTGTTTTTTCCAGACAGGATCCTGTTATGTTCGTGACAATGAAACACGGAGATTCAAAGCAGACTGCTTTATTATAAAAGTATTTCTGCATACCCTCACAAGTGTACTTATTACCTATGCGATACAATAATACCGTACATAACACTGTCTCCTCTTAATCCTTAGATATGTATATATCCTATGTTCTTATTCTTAAACATTTAAATCCTTCCTACATAATATTATAAAATAATGTGATGTGTATACATACATAATTACATCATACGCAAAGGCAATGTTAGTTACTAATAAGAAGAATATCAAAATGGAAATGCACTTATAACTTATGTAATAACAGAAATACTAGTACTTAGGGTTCCCTTTTATTATAACAGATTATAAAATTGCTATCAAACTAATTGATATTTTACATAGTCTTTTATTTTGAAGTCTTTAACTTCTTAGCACAATCTATGGCAGCTCTCCGGCGTGAACGAGTATTAATGACCGGCGATGACGTACGCGGCGGCGTACTTTTAGCTGCCGTGACTACTTGTTCGGTAGGCTCATCCCTCGAGCATTTCCCTTTACTCTCGTAAGATGTATTAAGAGGGGAGTCTACCGATGAAGTGTTTTGTGTTTGTTCAATGGATGCATTGGCTTCTAGTTCGACAGACTCCGTATTCGCACTAGGACTCGGACCCGTGATAGAACGTCTAGACTTCGTGACGTCTTTTGTCAACAACTGATCAATATGACGTTTATGAAGATGTCCGTCATTGGTTTTAATCGCGTACGTAACCGGCCCCGACCGCCGCACCACTACACCCTCTGCCCATTTTGGCCTATGTTTCGAATAATCCCGCATGATTACGGCGTCCCCGATGTCTGCTTGCCGCAGCGGCGGACGCGCCGCAGCCGCGCGCTGCTCGTGCGCCAGCTGCGAGCCGCGCACCAGCTCGCCCGTGTCCGGCCGCAGCAGGTCTAGTCGGCCGCGCAGTCGGCGCCCGAACATCGCCACTGCCGGCTCGCGCCCCGTGGTGCTATGCTCCGTATTACGATACGTAAACAAGAACTTACTTAAAGCAGTGTTGTCATTAACGTTTTCTAGTGATGCCTTCTTTAAAACCCGTTTTATAGTGCGTACTGCGTTCTCGGCGGCTCCATTACTAGCGGGATGATATGGTGCGACGGGCAAATGTTTTATGCCGTTACGCTTAAAATACATACCTAATTCCGAAGATGAAAACGGCGGTCCATTATCGCTTATTATTTTTTTAGGAATACCAAAACGAGCAAAAAGCCTTCTAAAACTATCAATAACGACAGCGGCTGAAGTGGTGCTCACTCGCTCCACCTCAATCCACTTAGAGTGAGCATCGACTATTACTAAATAATATCGATTTTGTAGGGGACCTAAAAAATCAACGTTTAATCGTGACCACGGCTCCGCGGGCCACGGCCATGAGTGCAGCGGCGCTGGCGCAGGCTGAGCGCGCTGCGACACGCACGCCGCGCACTCACTACTAATGCGCTCAATATCACTATCTAATGTCTCCCACCACACATAGTTGCGGGCTATCTGTTTCATTTTAACTATACCGGGATGACCCTCGTGAATTTCTTGCAATATTGTCTGTCGTAACACTTTAGGTATAACAATCCTGTAACCCCACACTAAACATCCGTGATCTAAGTGCAATGAATCTCTCCTATTAAAATAAGGTTTTTCTTGATCTATGCAAACCTGTAATGGCCACCCAAACATTGTATAACCAACAATTTTATTAAGAAGAGAATCCTTATCCGTCTCTGTTTTAATTTGTTTAAAAGTGAGAGGAAAGTTTTCTTCAACAAAGTTTAGGTAACTACATTCTTCGTCATCTTCTCGTACTCGTTCTCTAGTCGAGCTAAGAGGGAGGCGTGACAGGGCATCAGCAAAACAATTCCTTTCCGATCTTACAAATTCTATTTTAAAATTATATGCTGCTAATTTAACGGCGTATCGCTGAATTCTGCTTGCAGCAGTTACAGGTATGCCTTTACTGTCACCTAATATGTAACTTAGGGCACGATGATCACTCCTAAGAATAAAATGTCGACCATATAAATACTGGTGATGTTTAGTTACGCCGAAAACAATCGCTAAAGCCTCCTTATCCAACTGTGAATAGTTGGACTCTGCAGAATTCAAGGTACGCGAGGCACAACAAAGCGGCCGCTCGCTGCCGTCATCGTAACGTTGTAACAACACTGCACCCAACCCGTACGGGCTGCTGTCTACTGCCAATATAAGTTGCTGGATTGTAATGTGCGAGCACCGGAGAGCTACTTAAGACGTTTTTAATTTTAATAAAAGCATTTTCACATTTATTGTCCCAATTCCATTTAACATTTTTTTTTAACAAATCATATAAGGGTTTCAAAACATCGCTCATATTTATGCAAAACTTCGAATAAAAATTAACAAGTCCTAAAAAACTCCTTAACTGCGTAATATTACAAGGTGATGGAGCAGCTACAATCGCCTTAATTTTTTTATCATCAGTATGTAGACCTTGTTTATCAATTCTATAACCTAAATATGTTACTGATTCTTTAAAAAATTGGCATTTACCATAATTAATCCTTAAGCCATTCTCCTTCAATCTCTGCAATACGGCTTTTAAATTTGACAAATGTGATGACCTACATTTACCGCTAATACAAATATCGTCCGCAAACACAGCCGTAAACGGCAAGCCACTCAAAGTCTCTTCCATTATTTTCTGAAAATTTTCGGGAATGCACTTAATACCAAACGGCACACGATTATAAACAAAAGTACCGACATGAGTGGTGATTGCCGTCATCGGCCTTGAAGCTTCATCGAGTAAACATTGTTGAAAAGCATTCGATAAATCCAGCTTAGTGAACAATTCACCTCCACCCAATGTTGCAAACAGGTCCTCGATCCGTGGCAGCGGGTAATGAAAGTCTTTCAATCGCGGATTAATTGTCACTTTGTAGTCTCCGCAAATACGGATATCACCGTTTGATTTGACTACAGGCACTATTGGCGTACCATAATCTGACCTATCAACTTTGTATATAACTCCTTCCCCCTGTAACCGACCGAGTTCCCGTTCGACACGTGCGCGCAGAGCCATAGGCAACGGCCGCGCCTTCACAAACACTGGAGTCGTATCATTTAAGTGAAGTCGTATTTGCGACTTGAATGTACCCAGACCCTCAGCGAACACTTCAGGATATTCATGCTTGAGTGTTTTCGCCAACGAATTCTCATCTGATACATAATGGTGGCTATTAAGTGCATCGAAACTTGACAATTTTAACTGTTTTATCCATGTACGTCCCATTAACGGAGGCCCCCCATTAGTAATAACGTATAATTTTAATGAAAGTTGTTTTTTGTTGTATGTAATTGTCACCAGTATATATCCGAGTGTTTGAATGACGTCTCCAGTATATGACTTAAAAGTTAATATTTTATTAATTATCGGTAGCTTAGAAAACATTTTATCGTAAAACTTTTTTGATATAGCCGATATCTTACTTCCCGTATCTACTTCAAACATTACAAATATACCTTCGACATTCAACTTAATGTAATAAGGACTGTCATCCTCGCACTCATTTAAATTTCTACTATGATTGGTGTGACCCATGTTAAAGAAATTACAATCGTTATCAGTATCGGAGTCGGTAACAGAATTGTCAAGATAAAACTGACCTTTGTTTGTCTTCTTAGCGGAATTATCATCCTTCGCACTACGAGTGCACACTGATTTTAAATGTCCTTTTACACCACACTTATCACACGAATAATGCTTGTAACGACACCTGCCCTCCAAGTGACCGGCCTTGCCGCATCTCGCGGACGGGCGCCGCTCGGCTGCCGCTGCCGGCGCGGACGCCGCCGCCGAAGCCGTGCGGGCGCTGCGCGGGTGCGCGCCTCCGCCGCCAACTCGATGCAAGCCGTCGCTAGCGCCGGCGCTGGAGCCCGCGCTCGCGGCCTCCGCGGCCGGGGCGCTCGCCACGCTTGCGTGCCGCTCCGCCGCTTCGAGAGCCATCGCCAACTCCACACCGCGCTTGTAGTCCACATTCTTTTCGGCGAATAACCTGGATCGCATCTCCTCGCTGTACAGACCTGATACGAACTGGTCACGCAGATTTACCTCCAGTGAGGCACCGAAATTGCAGGTTTTAGCCAGATGTTTCAAACCTTGTAGGTACGAACGAACGCTTTCACCCTGCTGCTGCTTCCTCTGCCTGAAAATATGCCTCTCGGCTATTTCTGACCTCTCGGGTTCCAAATGATCTTTCACCAGTTTAACGAGCACATCGAAAGTCTTATCCTCTGGCTGTTCCGGTGAACATAAATCGCACATTAAGTCGTAACACTCCGAACCGACCAACGTCACCAGCGTCGCCACGTGTAAATTACTATCGATGTCGTTCAACATTATAAACTGCTTAATTCGACGAACATAAGTGTCCCAATTTTGGGTTCCGACTTGAAAACCTTCGACTTTTCCGATCGGCATATTAAAACTTTAAACACACGCGTTGCAATGTTTAATTAGTAATTTTCTCGTCGCCAATGTTATGTTCGTGACAATGAAACACGGAGATTCAAAGCAGACTGCTTTATTATAAAAGTATTTCTGCATACCCTCACAAGTGTACTTATTACCTATGCGATACAATAATACCGTACATAACAGATCCTTTTCTGTATTCTGTTTCGTTCTTTTGTAGAACGTCTTCTCGGTTTTTCTTCGACAAAGAAATATGAATCGTAGAACGCTTGCTGTTGCGCGGAGTAGTCGTTCCCACTTAGAGAATTTGGATGGATCTGGTATGGCTTCTGTTAACTTTATAGCGTCTTCGACGGCGACTAAGGTTCTCTCTTCCCCAGTCTCTTCTGTAATTGGAGGTTTCTCAGACGGCCACGACGACGGTTCTTCATACAAGAACTTGGGACCACAGTACCACTCATGCTGTGAGTCAAAGTGCTGTGGTACATCACGGGTAGCGATGTCAGCGATATTCAGTTTTGTGGGCACCCATCGCCAGTCTTCAACTTTGCTGTTTTCTTCAATGGCGGCTATTCTATGGGCGACGAACGACTTGTATACTCGTGCCCCTCTTCTTATCCAGGTCAGAACGGTTTTGCTGTCTGACCAGTATGTCACCGATGCGGGTTTGATGTTGTGCTCGCGCATCACAGCTGCAGCCACACGGGTTCCCATCACCGCCGCCTGCAGCTCGAGGCGCGGTATTGACTGCAATTTCAGTGGCGCCACCTTCGCCTTTGCCATGACGAGGCTGACGTGTTGCTTGCCGTCTTCTGTCGTGGCCCGCCAGTACACTGTTGTTGCGTAATGCCATTTCGCTCGCGTCGGTGAACACATGGACCTGTGTTTCTTTAGCTTCACTGTAACCTGGATAACACCGCGGTATGCTGACATTTTTGAGCTGCTGCAGGTGCTACGTCCAGCCCCTCCATTGAATTGCTAGGTCTTCGTCTAGCGGCTGATCCCAGTCGATTCCTCGCCTCCATGCCTCTTGCAATATTTGCTTGGCTCTAATGGTCACTGGTGAAGCGAGTCCGAGCGGGTCATACAGTGACATGACTATCTTCAGTGCCTCCCGTTTAGTTGGCACCTCCTTTTCTAACACGCCGTTTGGTAGACGTGCGAGTGTCAGGTTGAAGCCCAGCGTGTCTTCCCCTGGTCTCCATATCAGGCCGAGGATTTTCTCTGTACCATCTATGTTTCCGATGTTGACGACTTCAGCACGGATCTGTGATGGATCTATATTTTCTATAAGTTGCGAGCTGTTTGATACCCATTTTCTCAGTTCAAACTTCGCCTGTTGGTGTATTGTCTTCACCGCTGTTGCGATACGGGTCGCTTCTTCTACTGATCTGTAGCTATCGAGATAGTCATCCATATTAATGATTCTGTATAATGGCTTCCACTGCTTCTGGATGCTCTTCTGTATGCCTTTTCGCGTTCCAATTCTTCGCGAAAATGGCTGTGCACGGCGAACTTGCCGCGCCGAATATGATGGACGTCATACGGTACTGTTCGGGTGCTCCGTCTCTTCTGTCGCCTCTCCACAGATATCGGAGGGCGTCTCTGTCTTGCGGCCGCACCTTCACTTGCATGAACATCTCTGCTATGTCACCGGAAATGGCTATTCGGTGACGTCGGAACCTCATCATGACGCCGGGCAGCGACTGCAGCAAGTCCGGTCCAGTTAGGAGGAAATCGTTGAGCGATAGACCTCCTGATTTGGCAGCGGCGTCATGTACTATACGGAGTTTTTCAGGCTTCATTGGATTGAGCACGTCGAAATGAGGTAGGTACCAAGTTCTACCCGGTGTGCTAGTCTTGGGCGCCTTCTCCGCGTAACCTTTTTGGATAAGTGCATCCATCTGTTCTGTATATCTATCTCGAAGAGCCGGTTTGCTATCGAGTTTTTTCTCTATTGAGACAAGCCTTTTGAGTGCTGTCCCGTAACTATCTGGCATTTCTGTGTTTTCATTCTTCCACAGCATAGCCGTTTCTATGTGGCCATCTTCTAACTATTGAGTGTGACGAGTCAATATATCCTCTGCTTTCTTCTCGGGATCGGAGTCTGGTCTTCTAGGATTGATAACCAGTGATTCTATAGCGAAGAATTCACGAAGCTGTTCATTCAGATCTTCGTCGCTGTCCACCAATCGGTTGACGTAGTGCACCTGCTGACCCAGGATTCTTGTATGCGCGCCGTGAAGTGTCCAGCCCAGTGTGGTTAGCGACGCAACAGGCTGGTGTTTCGGTCCTCTACGAATTTCACTGGCTAGTAGTAGGTGCCAGTTGTCTTGACCGATGAGTATCTTCGGTGCGCCTGTGTCGTAAATCAGCTGTTGCCTCAGGTCATCGAGATGTTTGCACTGTGCGACGTCTTCTTCGCTGACTGTTTGCGGTGCGAGGTTGAGCTTCGGTATGGTGCGCGCTCTGAATGCCACCCTATCTTTCACCTGGCTTGCAAGAGTGACGGTTATTCTTCGGGAGCAAGGAGTGTCGATCGTGGTGTTACCGATCGCACCTATCTTCAAAGGGTCGATATGGCCCTCTGCTCCAATTTGGTTTGAGATTTCTTCGTCGATCAAAGAAACGGTAGATCCATCGTCGAGAAGAGCGAATGTGGAAGCTTCTCCCGCCGGTCCAATGACTCGAACCGGGACTATCTTGAGGTAGGCATGACTCGCAGCTGTTCGTGAGCTGGCCACCGTTTCTTGAGCTTCCTTTTTCTCTACTAGAACATCGGGCTTCTCAACTTCCGTTGCTTTAGGCTTCTTATTGTAGTGAAGAAGCCGATGGTGTGTGGCTGTACACCCCTTGGCGTCACACTTCTTCGCTTTGCATGTGTGACCATTGCGACGACTTCGCAGGCAACGGAAACAGAGATTGAGTTTCTTGGCGAGTTCCCATCTCTTGTCACTGGATCCCTCTTTAAATTTCTTGCAGTCAGTAGTGCTGTGACCCTCCTTATCGCAGACGTGACACTTGCTAGTTGACGTTGACTTGTCTGTAGCAGCGTGAGTTCTCTGCACGACACGCTTGGATGTGGTTGCTTCAGAGCTGATGTTCTCTGGTGGAGCGAAGGCGCTGCAGAATCGAGCTTGTTCAGTGATAAAGTCGCTAAAGAGTGAGAGGTCTGGTAGCGACTGGTACTTCTCGGTATATGTTCGGTACCACTGTACACGCAGCGAGTTCGGCAGCTTCTCAGTAAGTGTTCGCATCAGCTCGGCGTTGATAAGATAGTGTTCTTTCTTCAGTGCGCGCAGAGTGACTATGCCGCTTCTGACTCGGCTTGCGAAATTTCAGATGTCTTTTGGAGATTCGCTGCAGCGCGGCAACCCACGTAGTCTATCTGTTTCGGCTTGAGCTATAGAATAGAATAGAATAGAATAATATTTATTTGTTTAAAAACATGGTATAAAAAGATGGTAAAATACAAAAAACACAAGAGCATACATGTTTTTGCTTAACAGCGATAAGCATACAAATTTTTACAAACATATTTTAATATTTATTGTCAAAGAAGTCTTTGACACTATAAAAACTATGACTACACAACCATTCATGCAATTTAATTTTAAATAATCTCATATTTAAGGTCTTGAGATTATTTGGTATATTATTATATATACGTACACACATAGATATACAACTTTTATTAAATTTAGCTAGTCTCGGAAGGATATCAAGTACAAGCCTGTGAGGGTCACGTCGGTTACGAGGATATAAATCATCTGCATTACTAAATAATTCCTTATGCTTCCTCACAAACATACATGTTTCGTATATATAGAGAGACGGTAGCGGCAACAAGCCAAGCTTTTTAAATATCAGCCTACAGGATTCGTCAGGTCGAAGCCCATATATTGCTCTAATGCATTTTTTTTGTGCGATAAATGCTCTATTTTGATCTGTGCTATCCCACATTATCAAGCCATAGCGGAGTACCGATTCAACGTATGCATGGTAGGACGTGATTGCCGTTTTAACGTTTGTTATATTTCTGACTTTTTTAAGTGCATATACGAACTTATTTATTCGCTTGGAGACAGTGTCGATATGTGCTTTCCAGTTTATGTCTTGATCTAAAGTTACGCCTAGAAATTTAGTTTGCGTAACTTCATCAACTTTATGTATATTCATTTTAACATTGTATTTAGCATTATTGGATTTATTAAATTGTATATAAACTGATTTTTTAAGATTTATTGATAAATTATTTCTATTTAGATATTGAATTAGTATGTCAATAGTGTTATTAATATCAGTCTCATGATCGTCAATCGTATTATTTTTCTTATCAGTGGTTACAATAATAGAAATGTCATCAGCAAATAATATACATTTATGGTTCGTTATCTTAATTATAGAATTTATGTACAAAAGGAATAAAATTGGGCCTAATACACTTCCTTGTGGGACGCCATATCTGTTGTACTTGAGTTCGGATGAGTGAGGTATCATGTCGTTATTTCTATCCACTTTTGTAATGGTAACCCGCTGTTGTCTGTTACTTAGGTATGTCGATATCCACTGAAGCACTACGCCTCTAATTCCTACTGCCTCTAGTTTCTGTAGTAACAGGTCATGAGACACTAGGTCAAAGGCTTTAGATAAATCGAAGAATAAACCTGTAGTAAGACGGTTTTGATTAATATTCGTCAATATAGTTTTTATAAGAGTGAATATAGCTAGTGTTGTGGATTTATTTTTTTGAAAGCCGAACTGTTCTTTCTCAATTATGTTAAATTTATTACAAAATTCGATCAATCGTTTGTACATGCACTTTTCAAAAATCTTCGACAAAATAGGTATTAATGTTATTGGGCGATAATTATTAACATCAGACTTTTCTCCTTTTTTAAAAAGTGGTTTAACAATTGATACTTTTAATGCTTCAGGAAAAGTACCAAGTGAGAAAGATAAATTAATTAAATGTGTTATAATTGCACTTAGTTCAAAAGTACATTCTTTTATAATTTTCGTATTAATTTCATCGTATCCTTCAGAATTTGAGTTTTTTAATGATATTATCTCCGTTCTAACTTCATTTTCAGATACAGGTTTGAGGAACATCGAATGAGCTGCTGAATTTTTCTTAGGGCTTGTTTTTATATCCGTACTACTAGAAGTATGCGCCATATTAATGAAGTGCTCATTGAAGGCAGTTGCTATTTCTATAGGATCCGAGACTACTGTGTTATCAATTTGTATATTTTCTATATTGTTCTTGAAGTTATTGTTCACGATTTCGTCCCTAATTACTTTCCATACAGCTTTGCATTTGTTTTCATTTTCGTTAATAAACTTAATATTTGCGTTCTTTCTTGATGTGTAGATACATTTCTGTAAGATTTTTGAATACTGCATATATTTACTTTTATTTTTTATATTTTTATTTCTATAATATTGATAGCGTAGAGACCGTTTTGTTTTACAACTTTGTTTCAGTCCTTTGCTTATCCAGTTTTGTTTCTTTTGATTAGTTTTAACTTTAACTTTTATTTTTGGGAAGCATAAATTATAGAAAAGGCATAATAACTCATGAAACGAACTGAATGCTACATCGATATCATTTTCTGCGTAAACTTCTGACCAGGACACATTTTGTAAACATTCCTTAAACTTCTGAATATTATTCAAACTGTAGTCTCTTTTATAGATATAGTATGCTGCCTGTTTTATTTGTATTTTATGTCTTAAAGGAATGCTTAACATTTGAGCTGTATCATGGTCGGACAGATGGAGAGGCATTACTGTAGCAATAGCATCCGGAATATTACTGAGAATATGGTCAATACATGATGACTTGCGTGTTGGTTCATTTATATGTAATTTTAGATTATAATTGTACGAAAGATCTAGTAATTGATTAGTTATGTTGCCTTTTTTGAGAGTATTAATGTTAAAGTCACCTACTATAACCACATTTATTTTTGATTTATATTTATGAAATACATGTTCTAAAAGACCATTTAACTTAAAAAAGAATTGGGTGGGGTCTGATTGAGGTGTTCTATAGACACAAATAATTATTAATTTATGATAAGTAAGTTCTATACCGCACGCTTCGAACGTATTTTGTATAGCGTGGGTATTTATAAATGGTAGTTCTTTGAAGATAAGGTTTTTTTTTACTAAAATGCAGGTTCCGCCTCTTTGTTTTTCCCTGCAGAAGCTGGCGGCCATTTCATAGTCATGAATTTTAATATAAGACTCATAGCCTTTCTTTATAAAAGTTTCGGAGAGGCATATTACATCTGGGTTATTCTGTACTTCACTTAGTTCTTGTAGGGTTATTTCGAGTAGTTCTTTTTTTGATAATAGACTAGCAATATTTTGATGGAGTATTTTGAAATTATATGTTGTAGATGGTGGAGTTTTAGGCGCGAAAAAACGTATCTTTCTTTTTTATTGCAGAAAAATAATACGGAATTGTTCCTTTTTCTGCTTTATCGGTGGAATTTAAAACGTTATCCGTATCTTGTGGTTTTAAGTTTCTTTGACCGAAATAGAAAGGAATTGTTCCTTTTTTGGGTTCGCTATTATGTAGTTTAACACTTGATCTGTTACTCGCTATCCGCTTTACAAGTTCTCTGGGATTTAAGTAGTTCTCATTATAGTCATGACAATCTATAAGGTAATTAATTTTAGTACATAATTCAGACATTTTAAGGGTCTGGCTTTCTAGAAATTTACATTTTTTATACTTAAGACATGCATTTTTGATGCGATAATTAAGTTTACTTACATCTAAATACTCATTTTGAAACACATTTAATACAATAATCATGTTATTATAAAAGGTATCTAGTACAATTTGTAGTTGGGATAGGATATATTTTAAATTGTGGTCATTTTCTCCTACACAAATCACAAGTTTGTCATTGTAGTTTAGCTTGGCATGACGGCAACTCATTATTATTTGACTACTCAGTGCATTTGGTTTTGTATCTGCGATAATCCTATATCTTTCATATTTTGTATTTTGTCTTGAGTGCATCATGGCAGCTCCTAGACCGACGCACTGTTGAGAGCCGAATATAAGTACTCTATTTGTCGATTCAGGTTTTTTTTCATCGTTATGGGTAGGCGTAGGTATGTAGGTTTTTGAAACCGAGGGTTGCTTAGATATTATGTTGACTTTTTTTACTGTGTGTATTATTTTCTGGCTATTATTGAGTCTGGGCGGCCGAATTGCAGCTCGAGTTCCTTCATGATGTCATCTGGTCTGGCATTTCCGATGAGTTCCGAGCTCACTGTCTCTAGCGCACGTCCGCGCAGGCTTCTTCGAAGTCTTGCTGTGTTCTCAACATCATTGAAGTATCTTCTTGTGGTTTCATAGATGGCACGGAATGAAAGCCATTCTGTATGAGCTCCATTGAAGCTCGGTAAGGTCATGATGGCCTTTGACGCCGAGGGCTGGTTCGATGTCCACTGTTCTGTCTTCCTGTCGGCTAACGATGCTATAGCGGACGTTAACTCCGTTATGAAAGGACGGAAATCTCTCCCGGTGTTCTCTTCTTTCGAAGGTACTATGTTGTTCTTCACTTCATTTTCTATAGGATTCGGCAGAGTTACTTGCGTCTGGAGGCCCACTATAACATCGGCATCCACGGGGGGGGACGTTGCACACGGCTTCTATTTCTATTGTCCCCCTTAGTGGAGTTGTCCCCTTTCGGCGGCTCTGGTTCTGGTGCCTCTTCTAGCCAGGAACGCACGTACTCATTATTTGAGGTTCTATTATCCATATATTCACCGTCGGAGTCTTCTTCCTCGGCTCTTTGAAGTGCTATTTGAGCAAGTTCCAACTTAATCTTCAATAAGTCTTCACGTGCTCTTGAATTTTTTCTATGGGACCGCGTCGTTCTATTTGTAGTCGACGGCGGCTTCTTAAGTTCGTTACGGGCGTCACCCCGGGTAGTCATCGGCATGGTTCGGCTATGGTTTTCTTCGGTTTCCTTTTCTATTGGCTGTATCGTTTGGTCTACAGATTTCATTGAATTTTCTGAAGTTTCTTCTGACTGAGTTCGTTGTTTTGAAGTGCGCGGCTGACCCTCAGATCGAGCTCGTACAGGTAGGTCTTTCTTCGGGGCAGGGTGCTGTACTGTTCCTTCTGTGGTGGACGGCGATCGTGGTGGCCGCTCGTGACGAATGCCTGGAGCACTACGGTCTCTGCTTTGTGATCTTGCTCCCGCGCGCACTTTAGCGGTTAGTGTCATCTTCTATGTTTTAGTCTTCAATCTCCGAAACGAGTCTTCAACTTCAGAATTATTTTCTATCTTCAATCTTCTATAATAATTCTTCAAGAATAAATTTTCAGAATTGAGGCTTCAGAAATTGTTCTTCAATAGTGAATCTTCAGAAATAAATCTTCAGGGAATAAGCTTCAGGAACAATTCTTCTATGACAAATCTTCTGTGATAAATCTTGTATGATAAATCTTCAGAGATAAGGCTTCAGGAATGTTTCTTCTATAATGAATCTTCAGAAATAAATCTTCAGGGAATAAGCTTCAGGAACAATTTTATTCTTCTATGACAAATCTTCAGAGATAAGGCTTCAGGAATGTTTCTTCTATAGTTAATCTTCAGAAATAAATCTTCAGGGAAAAAGCTTCAGGAACAATTCTTCTATGACAAATCTTCTGTGATAAATCTTCAGAGATAAGGCTTCAGGAACGTTTCTTCAGTCTTCTATAATAAATCTTCATGAATAAATCTTCAGGGAAAAAGGTTACAGGAACAGTTCTTCTATGATAAATCTTCTGTTGATAAATCTTCAGAAATAAGGCTTCAGGAACGTTTCTTCAGTCTTCTATAATAAATCTTCATGAATAAATCTTCAGGGAAAAAGGTTACAGGAACAGTTCTTCTATGATAAATCTTTTGTTGATAAATCTTCAGGAATAAGGCTTCAGGAACGTTTCTTCAGTCTTCTATAATAAATCTTCATGAATAAATCTTCAGGGAAAAAGGTTACAGGAACACTCCTCTATGATAAATCTTCTGTGATAAATTTTCAGGAACAAGGCTTGAGTCTTCTATAATAATTTTTCAAAATAAATCCTCAATCTTCGTATTCTTCAGGGATCCCACAGGAACCGTCCCGGCCGCAGATATCCGGTTCGCAAGGACCAGCAAATGAACCGGACGGGCGTGATCGATGGACACGGTGAGGTGAAGGGAGTGTGTAAGCCTATCCAGGTGAATGCCTATGTGTGAGGTTAGGCCTCCCAGTCCATACGGCGCTGACGTCCTGTTCCTATAGGCTCGGGTTATCTGCAACCGATGACCAGCAGCTATGTTCGTGTGAGGTTCTGAAGGATTATTTTCAATGAAACAGCATCTTGATAAGTCTTCAGCGGAATTCAGGAGACGACTGGCGCACTCTTCAGGAAACTAGTTGGTACCATGCCGATGGCTACGATTTGCTATTTTGGCTTGCGCGCTTAGGTACCTCGAAACTTTACCTTACTGAGGACCGCGAATCGTCTCCTGTTTTCAACTTTATTTTCATCTATTTTTTATTTAGAAAATTTCACAAAATCGCTTATATCTAGCTTAAATATTTCATGAAATACAACATGTGACACATTGTCAGAATTGTCATTAGACCGCGCAACGATTGAGATATCTGTTATTTCTGTAAGTTTATATACTGAAAAGATATTACTGTGTAAACACTGAAAATTCGATTATTTTAATTAAAAAATATTTTGCAAGTTAAATTACTCGAAAACTACTGAAGCTATTTCAATGGTCTATACAGGTATCTCAAGCCGGTCTAATGACCTAGAACAATAAGATAGTTTAAATATCGGCACTATGTTTTTCAGGGCGTGACGCGCCCTGAAAACCTAAAACAATAAAATCTATTAACAAAAGTACAGTTGCAACCTCTATAAACCCAATTAAGTGGGTTCTGCAGATAAACCACAGGTCTAACATTACGCCCAGGTCTAGGTCTTGATCTAGGGAACCTGGGCGCACTAACAAAACTATAAAAAACGGCTATATAGCCCACTCAATGGTAGTTTATAGGGTTGCACTCACAGTTTCAACCTCTATAAACTCAACTATAGCATACGGAACGGACGGTGCATCAATTATAGCATACGGAATCACGAGTTATGGGCGAACATTTAAAACATTTATTGAAAGAATTTCCAAACTGCAAGTTAGAATTTTAAAACTCATTGTTCCCAGAAAAATAAAACACCAATATAAAGATAACGTCATCGAACTATTTAAATATTGTAAAATTTTGCCAGTACAGATTAGGCTCAATATGGCCCTCTTGATTGAGCAATTTAATAACAAGAGCATTCAAATACCCATAACTCATAAAATAATCACTAGAAGTATCACCAAAAATAAACTAACTGTACCTCAGGCTAGAAACTATTATGGCAGGCGAACAGTAAAATTTTTAATTCCCACAATAATCAATCAAATACCAAAATCTATTAAAGAAATAAACTCGAAAAACTATAAGCAAAAATACAAAAAATACTATTACAACTACTTATATAACTTAGTTTGATAAAATAATTTAATAAACACTAATAACAAAAACAAGTAAAATCGGAGCAACCTGTATATGAATAGTGAGCAGCTCAGATTTGAAACATTACCTACATGTGACTCACTTAGTTACTGATAGATGTTTACGGCGCGTGAAAAAATATTACCCTACCTACATTAGTATTATAATTACTTGTATTTGCTTTGTGTGTATTTGTTTTGATGTTGTTATAACGAATGTGAGTACCAATACAAACCATCTCTGGTTTAATGGTACAATACAAACGTGAACCTGTAATAAACCTGTACTTATGCATAAATAAATAAAAATAATAATAAATAAATAAACTAAGTGGGTTTTGTAGATAAACTACAAGTCTAACATTACGCCCAGGTCTAGGTCTTGATCTAGGGTACCTGGGCGCACCAACAAAACTATAAAAACGGCTATATAGCCCAATGAGTTGCTGTTTATAGAGGTTGTACTTACAGTTTTCCTTAGGAAACTTCACTATTTCACTATCACAGACTATAAGAACACTTTAGCGTTTTGAATTAACTTTAAATTACACTTTAGCGCTTTGAATTTACTTTAAATTGAATAAATAAAACTATATCAACAAATGTCTTTGATTTCCTAACTTAGAAACACCGTTTGATTCGCGATTGCACTGTACGTGAACTACGACGGTCCCCCGCTACTTGCGCCTATGTGCACAGATAGGGTCTCGTCGCCAACTATGATTCTACGTTAAAAGTTAAAAACAAAAATAAAAAACCTATACATCTATTATTGGTGACGCTTCGTCGCGAACAGAATCCGTAGGACGTTGTAGGCTCGTTGCGTATACCGAACCCACAGGCCGCTCGAGTAAAAAGATTGGCAATATGCGCTAAAAAGTGTTATTTTAACTTCATTAGTACATCGAGCGAACCTACGGGCCAGCATATTGCTCCTTACCGCCAACGCCCTACGTTCTCTCTCTATATCTGGGTCATCCTTTAAGTGCTCCGTGATCAGATGACCCAAATATTTAAAGCTCCGCACAATTTTCAGGGCCGCCCTATCGACGTGTGCATCTATCTGACAGGCCCCAACGAGATTCATCAACAGGTCATAGCTTGTCATAAAGACATTATTTTGTACCTAAAGAAAATAAATAAAATATATTTTGTACCTCGACAGTTTTTGATTAAATGACGTTTTTATGAAGTGTCTTGCTAGCGGGCCCTTTATGGTTATTTTTATAGTTATTATACTTTTAGATCGCACAATAGTGTTAGGAGCTTGATACTATTATGTACCTTACAAATCCAAAATCTCTACTTTCTGTGAGCTACACTTCAGAAGATATTCGTTATTTAAACAAGCGTCCAGCCAGCGGGCCCCTTTTTAAATACAACTATTTTATATCATACAGTAGTGATAGGAGCTTGATACTATTATGTACCTTACAAATTCAAAATTTCGACTTTCTGCGAGCTATACTTTAGAAGATATTCGTTAATTAATTGTGATTTTTTATTTGCTTTAGCTCGTCAGTTATTATTATGTTACAGTATCTGTTCGACCGGGCCACTGTGTTCCCAAATATCCTTGGACCTGACATTTTGAGTTAAGTTCAGTAAGAGACGCATTTCAATACGACAAACTTCGGACAAGAACTCCCATGTGCTAAATCTTTATAGTTTTTGAAAAAAATACGTCTAAAGTTTATTATTTTTTAAATAAAGAAAATTTAAAAAAATATATTACTTGGATATAAATAAAGCTGATATGTTTCTGGTATTTTCAATTTGTTAAGAATATTGTGAAGGATTTAATACACTTTACTACGGTCCGAAAATGTTAGCTTTTAATGAGAAAAAATAGATATGTATAAGTTTTTCAGATTTTAATTTCTTTCATTTTAATTATGCGTTAGTAGCATCTGCAAATAAAGCTAAACGGTAGTTAAATACGTCACTTATCACCATAAAAAAAATCAACTGCTAATACCATGGAAAATGGGAAATAATAGCTTCTAAATAGTTTTAATTACAAAACGCCTTGCTCATATCTAAATAACAGGCGTTTTGTAATGAAAAATATTTAGAAGCTATTATTTCCCATTTTCCATGGCATTAGCAGTTGATTTTTTTTATGGTGATAAGTGACGTATTTAACTACCGTTTAGTTTTATTTGCAGATGCTACTAACGCCTAATTAAAATGAAAGAAATTAAAATCTGAAAAACTTATATCTATTTTTTTCTCATTAAAAGCTAACATTTTCGGACCGTAGTAAAGTGTATTAAATCCTTCACAATATTCTTAACAAATTGAAAATACCAGAAACATATCAGCTTTATTTATATCCAAGTAATATATTTTTTTAAATTTTCTAAATAAAAAAAGTAATAAATTTTAGAGGTATTTTTTTCAAAAACTATAAAGATTTGGCACATGGGAGTTCTTGTCCGAAGTTTGTCGTATTGAAATGCGTCTCGTACTGAATTTAACTCAAAATGTCAGGTCCAAGGGTATTTGGGAACATAGTGCGGGCTCTGCTCGGGTGAAAATAGAGAGAACGATTTTTTTTTTTTCCCCAAGTATGAGACCTAGCTAGATCAATTTTTTGCACCCGTAAACCCCTATATTGCAAGTTTCATCGAAATCGTTAGAGCCGTTTTCGTGAACGTGAGTACAAATATTACTCGTTTAATAGTATAGGGATGTTGTATAAGGTTTTTGATGTTCTTTAAATTTCTAAGTTCTAAATTGACATTTGGTACGCGTTGTCTGAAATTTTAAAATTATTTAAAATTATTGTCGACATGTTTAGACATCTTTTGTTCCTAACAATTTAAACAGATTAAAGATTATAATTACTATTACATTTTCTCTTTTTAAATTTACATCGTCATCATTAGCGTCGTACTTAACTCTCTTAATCTCAGTTTTGGTGTTATAGCCCTATTGGATTATGAACGTAGGTATAATGTTTGAAAAGGGGTTTGCTAGCTAGACGATCGTTTAAATAACGAATATCTTCTGAAGTATAGCTCGAGAAAGTCGAAATTTTGGATTTGTAAGGTACATAATAGTATCAAGCTCCTAACACTATTGTATGATATAAAATAGTTGTATTTAAAAAGGGGCCCGCTGGCTGGACGCTTGTTTAAATAACGAATATCTTCTGAAGTATAGCTCACAGAAAGTCGAAATTTTGGATTTGTAAGGTACATAATAGTATCAAGCTCCTATCACTATTGTATGATATAAAATAGTTGTATTTAAAAAGGGGCCCGCTGGCTGGACGCTTGTTTAAATAACGAATATCTTCTGAAGAAACACAGAAACACAGCTCACAGAAAGTAGAGATTTTGGATTTGTAAGGTACATAATAGTATCAAGCTCCTAACACTATTGCATGATATAAAATAGTTGTATTTAAAAAGGGGCCCGCTGGCTGGACGCTTGTTTAAATAACGAATATCTTCTGAAGAAACACAGAAACACAGCTCACAGAAAGTAGAGATTTTGGATTTGTAAGGTACATAATAGTATCAAGCTCCTAACACTATTGCATGATATAAAATAGTTGTATTTAAAAAGGGGCCCGCTGGCTGGACGCTTGTTTAAATAACGAATATCTTCTGAAGTATAGCTCACAGAAAGTCGAAATTTTGGATTTGTAAGGTACATAATAGTATCAAGCTCCTATCACTATTGTATGATATAAAATAGTTGTATTTAAAAAGGGGCCCGCTGGCTGGACGCTTGTTTAAATAACGAATATCTTCTGAAGAAACACAGAAACACAGCTCACAGAAAGTAGAGATTTTGGATTTGTAAGGTACATAATAGTATCAAGCTCCTAACACTATTGAATGATATAAAATAGTTGTATTTAAAAAGGGGCCCGCTGGCTGGACGCTTGTTTAAATAACGAATATCTTCTGAAGTATAGCTCACAGAAAGTCGAAATTTTGGATTTGTAAGGTACATAATAGTATCAAGCTCCTAACACTATTGTGCGATCTGTAAGTATAATAACAATAAAAATAACCATAAAGGGCCCGCTAGCAAGACACTTCATAAAAACGTCATTTAATCAAAAACTGTCGAGGTACAAAATATATCTTATTTATTTTCTTTAGGTACAAAAGAATGTCTTTATGAAAAGCTATCACCCGTTGATGAATCTCGTTGGGGCCTGTCAGATAGACGCACACCCTATCGACCATGATCGGAGGCACCACACTAGCTCTCTGTTTACCAGCACTAAAAATCAGTACCTCACTTTTCCCTATGTTATACCTGAGACCATGCTCGGATGCGTAGCATTCATATACAGTCAAACCTGGGTAAGTGAGAACTGGATAAGTGAGAAAACTCTATAAGTGAGAGTAATAGCCAGGACCCGTCATTTTAAGCTCCCAAAACCTCTATTAGCGAGAAACAGAAACCTCTGTAAGAGAGAGTCGTTTTTCCCTCATGGACCTCCGTAAGTGAGACTGCTACTTATCTATACCTCTATAAGCGACAGTCAAGCTTTATTTATTTATATTATTTAGGAGGAACTATAGCTATAATAAAAATACATAAATAAATAAAAGATATACACATACAGTAACAAATGACAAAACAAATTACAAATTTAACATCTGCTATTAATGACACATTCTTAACTTTCGTGGAACTTACTACCATTGTTTTTGTATTGTTGTCTCGTCAATATTGTACCTATTATATTTCGTGAAACTCAAATAACGTTGTTATGCTGCGTACCTCTATAAGAGAGAAGCGCTACCGATACCTGCATTAGCTAGAAACTCGGGTTAGTGAGAAACCTCTATAAGCGAGAATGAGATTCTGCTCCCTTGAACTCTCGCTTATCCAGGTTTGACTGTATTTGAACCAATGTCCTCAGGGCGTTGACCGAGGGGGCCAGCAGAACCATATCATCAGCATAACTTATGTTGTTGACACAAGTTCCGTCAATGTAGCATCCGACATGTGTCCTGCTGAGCTCCTCGACCAACTGGTTCACATATAGGCTAAAGAGGCCGGTCGACGTGAGGCCCCCCTGCCTCAACCCGCATTCCAACCTACATTCGTCAGATAGTGTATCCACCCATATCACCGGGTTAGTCTGGTTTTTATACCAGAATTTAAGAATCCTGCTATATGGCATACCCGTTTCCTCCAGCTTCCGCCACAGTATGTCATAGGCCACTAAACAGTGCACATTTAATAATAATAACAACACTCAATTTTGTAAACAGTTAGCTTGTTATAATTTATAGTGTTAATAATGTAAATCGTGCAACATATAATATAAAACCAATTAAATAAATATTTTTTTAAAATATAAATACCACAAAAGCAAATGAAACTATTTTAATGATAATATTTTAATTTCATATTTATTCAACAAAAGCGCCTTCGTCCTCTCTCCTATTAAAAATAACTTTGCTGTGCCCGACAGGGTCCATAATTGATTCGATGTTTAACATACCTACCAACTATGTACACATTATGCCTTGCAATAAAATATTGATTATTGAGTAAAATTTACTTCCACAGATAAAGTCCATCGAGCTCCCACCCCGCTACCGAGGCGTCCGCACAAACAACCAACATGACATAGCGGTCTTGATCCTGGAGACGCCGTTCGTGTATAACAGCTACGTCGGACCAGTGTGTTTGGACTTTGACACAACATTCAATGACCGCCAGCTGCAAGCGGGGAACTTCGGGAAGGTAAGAAATCCAAGCACAGAACAAAAGTGGCCTAGACCGTAGATAAATAAATAATACACTGTAACAAGAATCTTTTGGCCGCGTGTCCATGGCAAGAAATTTGTCGTGTCTGCTACAGACAAAATGAAAATATTCATGTATGTAAATGAGAAGAATTTTGTCGGGTCTGTGCAAGAAAGAATGTCGTGTGACACGACATTCTTTTTTCGAAAAGAAAAAATCTAGTATGTACACGGTACGAATAGTTTCGTTCAGTCATGGTTGAGACAAGGTTGAGACATTGTAGGGTGTACATCGTGTCGTGTAATTGTGGGAAACAATGTTGACTATCTTTATAAATGTCCAAAGTTTTATCCCACAACACGGGTCGATCCTCTATTAAAGTTATAGGTGAATCAAGCATTTTATAAAAGCGTAAACAAACTCGTAAACAACACACAACACGCTCAAACGTTCTCTTGTGCACTGTACACACCGCCCCCCGCCCCCTACAGCTCGCGTCGTGTCTGGCGCAGACAAGATTTTTGTCTTGTGCAGCGCCGACGCAGTGTACACTAGTCAGTGCAGTGTACAGTAGTGTGTAGAAACGACATGAATTCTTGCATAGACCCGGCGATTTTTCTTGCCGTGGACACGCGGCCTGAGGCGCACGAATGACGTTGTCAAGACGCTGTTTTTGGTATGGACCTAATATAGAATGATATTCTATTAGAAATTGTTTTAGTGCATTTGTGAATGTATTAAAAGTACTTTTTTTTTAAATTATTTTTGGTAGTTTATTATACAGGGTGCAAGGGACAGCCTAATATAGAATGATATTCTATTAGAAATTGTTTTAGTGCATTTGTGAATGTATTAAAAATACTTTTTTTTTTAATTATTTTTGGTAGTTTATTATACAGGGTGCAAGGGACAGCCTAATATAGAATGATATTCTATTAGAAATTGTTTTAGTGCATTTGTGAATGTATTAAAAATACTTTTTTTTAAAATTATTTTTGGTAGTTTATTATACAGGGTGCAAGGGACAGCCCTCCGCAAACTAATAGGGTGTATTCAGCTCCTCATTTTGAATCATATTCCACCGGAAATTTTCTCAGGAAAATTTTCATTTTTTTCAATTTTTTTTTCAGTTACATTTTCATTATTTCAATTTAAAATTGCATTGTGTGTTCGCAGCACTCCATTTATGTAAAAAAAAACTGAAAAAAAAACAGCAAAAAAAAAACCAGCAATGGATAGTAATAGTAATAGTAATCTTTATTTAATTCTCTTAAAGTCATTTATTTAAATTCAGTTATTTCAGTGAACCTTTGTGAAGACAAAGGTTCACTGAAATAACTGAATTCTGTTCTGATGGATGTTGAAATACTCTAACCAACGACGCGTGAAATTAGCTGTTCACTTTCTGCCTAGCTACAGAGTTCATCGAACTCACCGCATACCTATTACCTACCCCTCCCAACCAGTAATAGACGCTCCGATTTGTGCACAAAAACACAAACAAATCAGGTTTATTGGATTCCCTTACCGTTCCTGAAAAAATTTCATGTACCGGTCATCTTAGTATGACATACTGAATTCACACCCTATCAGTTTGCGGAGGGCTGTCCCTTACAACCTGTATATTTCAAAAAAAGGGCAAAATGTTCAACTGTCAGATAACTTTTTTATATGGAATAAATATGGCGGTGGCGGCGCGGCGGTAGTGTAGCTGCTTTTGTATAGAAAACTAGCACTTCCCGCGCGGCTTCGCCTGCGTGGATATCAGAAAATATCCCATGGGAACGTCCTACCGGGGAAATCCTTCCTTATTCCTTGTCTACATTATAAAGGGAACCTCTGTGCAAAATTTCAGCTTTCTAAGTTCAAAGGTTTGGGCTGGGCGTTGATGAGTCAGTCAGTCAGTCAGGACTTCTCTTTTTGTTTATATAGATTTATTTTATTTAAGCATTTTATTTCCCAAAAAATACATTAAAATTTCATTGCATAATATAAAAAAAAAATTGTATGTCAATAATTCCACGTAACTATTCCGTGAATAATTCATTCATAAAAATTTAAACATGCATTTTAACAAAAATGAGATAAATAAAATAGATTTTTAAATAAATAAATTATTTAGATTGAATAAAATAAAATAAATAATCTATTGTTCAATTAATATTAAGTATTGGGTGCCTATTTAAGGTAGAAGGCCTCCTCCATCTTTCGCCGTAGCCCGTACCTCTCTGTCTTACGCTATTCCAATATTTCCAATCCTGGGTCTGTCGAGGTAGACCCAGGCGCTGGTCGTGCAACGATATTATGGCCGTGCTCCACCTGGACTGGAATTTATATAGATAGATTTATATCAAACTGTCATATTTATTCTTCAGATAAAAGTTATAACGACTACATAGACTTATAAAAAAAGATGGACTCCGCGCTGCGCATATCGAAAGTGAAGCACAGTAAGTATGCCGGGTCCGTTTGTACAAACACGCCTCGCGCACACATTTACATCATAGTATGCCGACCGGCCGCCATTACGTGACACGAGCGACGGCGTCTTTGCAGGTACTCAAATCACGCACACATAGATCGGTAGGGTGCTTCACTTTCGATATGCGTGGCGCGGAGTCCATCTTTTTTTATAAGTCTATGAACGACTATTGAAAAATCAGCCCTTAATCGACTTGACTTGATGAATGCATCCAAAATAACATATTTAGATTGCGGGCTCGAGTTCGACAGAACGAAATAAGGACCAAGATGCCTTTCTGAAGATCGTCCAACAACCGCTAGTGACCATTGAGGAGTGCATTAGCACCACGCCGGACTTTTTTACGAAGTTCATCTCCGGGGACAAGATATGCACCAGTTATCATAACGGTAAGTGAAGAACTTCAAAACACAAAGTTTTAAAAAATAAATCATAAACCTACATGGGTACATAAGAAACGTCAGAAGCTGGGTATACGGCTCCAATTGGGCTTATCCTAAGAAGAAGAGCTGTCAAGACGCTCCATAATTAAGGCTCTTACAGACAGAGGCGATATCGCGTCGCGACGCGATATTTTTCTACGGATATAATATCGAAATATCGCGTCGCGACCGCGATATCGCCTCTGTCTGTAAGAGCCTTAACTCTTTAAAACTATTTTTTTTTCTAATTTCAAACATTTTTTTTTAAATATAGGGATGAATAGAGAGAAGTTGCTGTTGGAGGTGTTTTTGTTAACTATGAAAATTATTGTGTAGTTAGCCACTCTAGCTTCCACGGATATTTTATATCGCAAAAGAGTAGTGTCGTAAGCAATTATATTATCAAGGAAAGATATGCTACGTTCATACTGAGCGGCGTTCGGATATTGTTGCGTTGTTATTACAAATGTACTTACCTAAATATTTTAAGTGTATAGTAGTTTACAACTACGACTGCAATAGATACTACGGAACGTAACTAAACTATGCTACAGGAAGATGCTTGGCATTTTAGATATACTGTCACGCCACGGACACGCTTTGTTTCGCTTGCCGCTAATAGCCGACTGAATGAAATGACTACAATTATAATTCGTTGCTTCATTTTTCAGATATGATTATTACAATGTAGTTTCCCTACTTACTTGGTAACTTCGCACGTATTTTAAAGATTTTTATCTACACCCATTGGTAACGCCATCTATTGATGTTTAGTTTTTTGACTCATTGTCAGAACAGTCGATCATAACCTACCCCCTACCATATCCCAAAAGCACGCCTGTACATTAGCACAGGCAGAGTCCATGCTGGATCGCCGTGCCGTGTAGACATAGCGCTGCGCGTAGGCCGCTCCGCTCGCTTTATTCGCTTCAACCGCTTCCGAAAATACTGTGATTGAACTATAAGACGAACCGCCCGCGGGTGTGAACAGTGATTTGGTGCACGAAAGACTCCTGGGATCGAGTGCCTCACTTCCAGAACACGAGCCGCGAGAGAAGACATTCAGGTAAGGCGTGCCATCCTTTACACCTTACAATTGATCGTCTGTTCATCATCAGGTTCTTTCTAGGCGAAAACCGCCATACCTCAAATACAGTCCACTTAAATATAAAATCATCCTTTTTCAAATCGCCTAGATACCAAATGTGGTGGATTCCTTAACATATTTTTGGTTTCCATACCACCCATGCTATACAGTTAGCTTATTGCCGACATTAATTAATTAATTAATACAATAATAAATGTATTACAATGTAATTATTAACAAATTGTGTGCAATACATATTAAAAAATCATTATATTGTTCATTAGGGTCATCATTAGTTGACAAAAGTGGTAATTTACTCAAAAGTTTAGTTTTAAATGATTCCAAACGATCAGCTGTTTTTGGATTAACAGTGATATTTTAGTATTTTTTTTAATTAGATTTGGAATGGTAATCAATTGTCCGCAATGATCTGAGTCTAATAAATTAATAATTTCTTTGTGGGTTGGTGTAATATTTGTATAAATGTTATCTAGGCATGTGGCACTAGTGGGAGTTATTCTAGTGGGCTCTAAAAATTGGTTAGCAAGATTGTATGACTGAAACAAACTTATAATTTTAGTACTTGACCCAGAATTTTCTAACAAATTAACATTAAAATCACCACAAGTGATGATAGACTTGTTAGAATTATAGATTTTGTGCAATACTTCATCCATAACCTTTTCAAAACAATCATACAATCCTGATGGAGGCCTGTACACACTTAATATAATGAACTGCTCCAATTCTATACAGGCTAATTCAATTGTCCGCTCAACAGATAGGCTCACAATATCCTTACGATCTTTAAATTTAAGCTGTTTATTTACTAAAATTAACGAGCCACCGTGTATAGCATTTACTCTGCTGAACGAACTACCAACCTGGTGATTACTAAAATTGAATATGAACTGGTGGCTTTTAAGCCAATGTTCTGTCAAACAAAGAATGTCTATATCGTTACAATTCAGGAATAATTCTACTTCTAAATCTTTGTTCAAAAAACCTTGAATATTTTGATGCACCAGGTTGATACTATTTAAATTTTTTACACTTTTATTTGATTTTACCTTCCTTACATTTTTGCAAGAGGTTGCCTCTTTTGTTCTAATTTCTAATTTAAATGAAAATCAATGTCATTAATAATTGTGGCCAAATTATTGGCAGAATTGTTTAAAATGTCATTGCATTGCTCAAAAGAAGCAAGTTGTTTAGCCAAATTTTTGGCTGAAATAGAAAAAAAATATGATAGCGACACAGCTATCTGTCTTTTGTGATAATTAGAAAGATAGTACATAACAATATTATGTCTATCTTTTGTCAAATATAAATTACTACCAACATAATTGTTAGTATCAATCGATGATGCTAAATCTTTCTTGTTGAGTGTCATTTGAAAAGCTTTACAATCGGTGACAATCTTGAAGAACTTTCCATATAAGTAGTGTCTGTACTTCTTCATACCTTCAATTATAGCTAGTGCTTCAAGCTCGTAGCTTGTGTACTTGGCCTGCGCGTCTGTAGTCCTCCGGCTCATATAATGAACGGGGTGTAAATTCCCATCATCACCTTTTTGCAATAAAATAGCCGTATAAGCTTGATGCGTCAGTATGGAGCTGCGTTTCTGCTCTTTGGTCATAGATCTTCAACACTGGTTTAGTG
Organism: Cosmia trapezina; assembly: GCA_905163495.3. Taxonomy (NCBI): domain Eukaryota; kingdom Metazoa; phylum Arthropoda; class Insecta; order Lepidoptera; family Noctuidae; genus Cosmia; species Cosmia trapezina. The sequence continues at coordinate 2,013,232 of LR991047.1, forward strand.
GCCAACTTCATCTTCAATTCGTTAAAAACAGTTCTATGTTCATCATTGAATTCAAACTTGCGTTCTTTCCTTAACATATCTGTGAGCGGTTGTGCTATCTGAGCATATTTAGGTATAAATTTCCTGAAGTAGGAACAAAGTCCCAAAACACTGTGCAGTTGGTTCAAGTTCTGAGGCTCAGGGAATTTTGTAACAGCATCTGCCTTCCCCGGCGATGGCATTTTTCTTTTGAGGTACGGAACCCTAAAAACGGAACCCTTAAAGGATCACTTCGTTGTCCGTCTGTCTGTCTGTCTGTCAAGATCCTTATAAACTATAACATAAATAAAACGCTTTTACGACGCTTTCAATTTAGACGTTTCATGTGACACGGCTGCGGTGCCGAAGCGGTGCGTTTGTCGTACGCCGTACGGACGTTCGTTTGTTTTCATACAAAGCGCGCGGTGCCTCAACCGCGCGGCGTCGGCACCGCGAACGCTCTGGACGGTAACGTCACAAACTCCACGTGGTCATTTCGCTGTTGAATAGTGCGGGGAAAAGACGTGACACCTTTTCATCTAATGTTCATTTATTTATTTCCTTAAAATGGAAGAATTTAAAAATGATTTTGAAGATTATGGAAATCACCAAAATTACGTGTTAACGAAGACATTGGTGATGCTCTTTTACGGGGGCGTCGTTTCTCTTTGATGTTTTTCAACAAGAGCTCTAACAGTAATGTTTCTTCCAGTCCATGGCTTGAGTGCTCTCAAATATATACATTAACATCACTAGCATACAAACGCGCGGCAGTCAGAAACGCTTTCAATTTAGGCGTGGTGTCGGACGTCTTACGTACTGCACCAGCACGGCAGCGGCTTATAACCAGCCGCACGGAAAACGTGCGGCAGCCGTGCGACTCGAAACGTCTAAATTGAAGAATTAATTATTCGAGAGAAAGTTTCTTTTTACATTATTTATCGCGCACTGCATTTTCAACGTATTGCTTAGCATAGAGAGTTAAAAATCCAGTGCGCAATAAAAACTCGTCGCGAACTTGAGGTTGCAGCAGTTAAGTAAATATTGAAATGCCTTTTCTTCCCCTCCCAGGTACGGGGCCAATCTGCGATGGTGACAGTGGGGGCGGACTGTTCTTACCAGAGACTGAACGCGGCATAACGCGCAACTACCTCAGAGGCGTCGTGTCCGGATCACCGAGGTTCAAAAATCTAAAAAGTGCAGCACAAGTATGCAACAATTTGACAGTCACTACGTTCACAGAAATATATCAACATAGAGATTTTATCAATCAGTTTCTGTAAAGTTAATTTTATTATTATTTCTTGATCGAAGTTTTCCAATCGGCACGAGCCGAATGGAAGCCGAATATACAAGGTGGCAGGGACATCGTCGTACAACCTGTTACCATGGATTCAGAACATGATTCAGGGGACCTACTCCCTAAGTCCGTCCGTCTGACATTACGATCCATCAAAACAAGTGTAAAAGTTAAATTTTTCGGACGGGCAAAACCACAGCGGGAGTAGGGACAACTGGCAAATCGTGTTGTCATTCATACTTCGTTCGGGCCCCGAACCAATGTGATACATAGTAAGAAACGCCCGTAACGCAGGCCGAAACTACAGGCTTCGTGGTTAGGGAGTATGCCCCCCGGACCCCTGCGTTGAAATTGTTCGTCGGTTATTAGACGTTCCATACATTATGACCGTGTAGGTGTTTTTTTTTTAATAAGCGACAAAAATTTGAACGCAGGTGGTTCAGATTCATGCACTGAATCCATGGTATTGGTTGCGCGACATGTCCCGCCACCCTCTATGCAGTAACCACTGTCCGTCGCTGCATCCTCGAGATTTACATAATTCACTAGATTATAGTAGTACACTCCTCAATGTACAGTCGAGGTTTGAAACGACTTTCTTGTACGAGTGCAAGAAACAGTACTGCCAACATTTTAATAAATGTTACGTTTTCTTACTATCGAATAAATGTTTTGGATTTTGCTAAATGTGTTACCGACTCCATCCTCTCAATTTTACAAAAATGACAAATGAACTAGATTTTGATATATTTTTTAAATAAACGTTATTAATATGTGTACTGTAATCTTTATTTATACTCTGTTTTGCCTCACTGCCCAGCTTTATTGACGGATATATCGTCGCTAATTATTATTTAACTAACTGACGTATCTGACATTTTGGACTAAGCCAAAGAGTAAAGTAGTAAGTAAAGAGTAAAGGAGTAAGTTAGTAAGGGTATATATCGCTGACAAATCTGACATTTTGGACTAAGCCGATAGCCGACCTAACTTAATTTGATATATTTTCCAAGTTGAATCGATCTGTCTAATCGGCGTATCTGTACCTATGCCTTACGGTCCCCATGATAGTGCAAAAATCGAGACCGATGTAGTTACCTACAGTTTACAAAACAAAAAGAAAAATAGCTTGCCCTGTAAATTTTTCTTCAAATCAGTGACGTCACTTAGTTAGATTAGTGACGATATATTGTCGAGGTCAACCACTTCGTTGATAGGACTAACTTTCTTTCTTGACCGAAAATGAAAGAATAGTACGAAAAACTCAAACTCAAAGCATTTATTTCAAATAAAACAATTACAGGTACTTTTGAATTGTCAAGGGGTCGGTCTTGGGTCGGTCAGTCAGAAAGATGAAGCTAGTTGCCCATTCCAAAGCGTAGTAGATCCCTATGGAGGACACTCTTTTGAATCAAAATGTTTTTACAAAATATTGGTTACATCGTTCATGTTGCAAACATACATGTGAGAACAATGTAGAAAGAGGTGCGCGTTAAAAGCGTACGCAATAAAACAGATACAAACTAAAAACAACTAAATTAAAAAATAAGCCGTGGCAGCTAAGAGGCGACCAGTCCCAACTGACGGCGCCCGTTCACGAACATGACGTATGAATCAGCACCAATTAGCTCAACCATTTTGAAGGGAACTTAATGATCCAACAAACACGCCACCACCAGCGAGACATTTGAGTGAGCATGACGTACTCTCAACCGCCAGGGCACATTCAAGTCAGTGAAAGGCGTACCCAGTAAAATGTAGCTTTATAGTAGCTACAAGTGCTCACACATGTGCTATGCAATTATACAATAATAATAAGAGATTAAATTTAAACAATGCAAACAAAATTTTCTCTCTTCTTAATCAATCAAATCAATCTGCCTAGCCTTTTCCCAACTACGTTGGGGTTGGCTTCCAGTCAAACCGGATGCAGCTGAATACCAGTATTTTATATGGAGCGACTGCCTATCGGCCCTCCACAACCCAGTAAGTGGGCAACGATACCCCTTGGTAAGACTGGTTGTCAGACTTTCGGCCTTCTGACGACCCGTACCGACTGTCAAAGATTCACAAATGACAGCCGATACCAACGGCTTGACGTGCTTTTCGAGGCACGGAAGAGTCTCAGTACGTAAAGATGGTCACCCATCCACTGACCAACCCCGGCAAGCGTAGCTTTACCTGATCGACCGACCTGTGCGGCTGTTACTACTTAGCTACGAGCTCCTCTTTTTAATCTTCGAACTCTTGTATCTTCCCCAAATGATTTGGCAGTGGTCTTCTATAATAGGCTTCTTGGTCCTTTCGTTTCTATAATCCCATAACTGCACCATTAAACCCAATAGGTTCTCTATCGGGTTTAAATCTGCAGATCTTGCTGGCCAGGGAATCACCGCTATATCACTGTGCCGATTGAACCATTCATTCACAAATACGAGCAGTGCGTGCGAGCGTTGTCCTGAACGTAGTTGACCTGAGGTAAGTCATCAGCTGGATATATGGTACGCACACTTGATAGCATACTGTGTTCCAGAACCGACAGCTAGGGGTTGCATTTGCTCTTGAAGGAAGATGAATGATCTCGCCCACTCCATGTGCTGAAATCCACCCCCTATATATATATATTAATACACGAAATCTCTTAAGGGGTCATTGTATTCTTCACTATGAACAACTTTTACTATGGGACCAAACCTGAAATCGCGAAAAAAAATCAGCTATTCATTACATTTATATTTATCAAACTCTTCAAAATGTAGGGAGCAGTTGATTTTTTTTGGGATTTCAGGTTTGGTCTCATAGTAAAAGTTGTTCATAATGATGAGTACAATGACCCCTTAACAGATTTTGTATATGAACAGATACACCAGATATTGGCAGAGATTCGTCCAGAACTGAAATTGGGCACTATCTTCTATATATCTCGTACCAATGTGGACTAAAAGCGATGTAGTCATTTTGCGACTTAGGCATTTTGAGATTTAGACATTTTAAGATTTGGACTAAGAGCGACGTGGTCAATTTGCGATCCAGTCATTCTGATACCAACCCCATTACTCGTGAAGGTAAGAATGACGGGTGTATTGCTGCAGAATTGAATCCATACTAATATTATAAATTAGAAAGTAACTCTGTCTGTCTGTCTGTCTGTCTGTCTGTCTGTCTGTCTGTCTGTCTGTCTGTCTGTCTGTTACCTTTTCACGCCTAAACCACTAAACGGATTTCGATAAAATTTGGCAAGGCTATAGATGGTATCCTAGGGACGGACATAGGCTACTTTTTTTTTCAAAAATAATCCTACAGGGGGTGATATAGGGGATGAAAGTTTGTATGGGAAACTCAGTATTTCTTAAGTTAGGGATGTGAAAATTAAAATGTATGCTTTTGATAGGAAATTAAGAAATATGCGGTTCAGCGTTTTTGAAAAATCATCCCCTAAGGGGGTAAAATATAGTAAAATAGGGGTTGATTTTAAAATTTACAAAACTGCACGGATTTCGGCAAAATTTGGCAAGGCTGAATATAGCATCCTGGGGAAGGACATAGCATACTATTTTTTTCAAAAATAATCCTACAGGGGGTGATATAGGGGATGAAAGTTTGTATAGGAAACTCAGTATTTCTTAAGTTAGGGATGTGAAAATTAAAATGTATGCTTTTGATAGGAAATTAAGAAATATGCGGTTCAGCGTTTTTGAAAAATCATCCCCTAAGGGGGTGAAATATAGTAAAATAGGGGTTGATTTTAAAATTTACAAAACTGCACGGATTTCGACAAAATTTGGCAAGGCTGAATATAGCATCCTGGGGAAGGACATAGCATACTATTTTTTTCAAAAATAATCCTACAGGGGGTGATATAGGGGATGAAAGTTTGTATAGGAAACTCAGTATTTCTTAAGTTAGGGATGTGAAAATTAAAATGTATGCTTTTGATAGGAAATTAAGAAATATGCGGTTCAGCGTTTTTGAAAAATCATCCCCTAAGGGGGTAAAATATAGTAAAATAGGGGTTGATTTTAAAATTTACAAAACTGCACGGATTTCGACAAAATTTGGCAAGGCTGAATATAGCATCCTGGGGAAGGACATAGCATACTATTTTTTTCAAAAATAATACTACAGGGGGTGATATAGGGGATGAAAATTTGTATGGTAAACTCAGTATTTCTTCAGTTAGGGATGTGAAAATTAAAATGTATGCTTTTGGTAGGAAATAAAGAAATATGCGGTTCAGCGTTTTTGAAAAATCATCCCCTAAGGGGTTAAAATAGGGGTTGATTTTAAAATTTACAAAACTGCACGGATTTCGATAAAATTTGGCAAGGCTTTATATAGCATCTTGGGGAAGGACATAGGCTACTTTTTGTCTTAAAAAAGAATCCTACTGGGGGTGATATAGGGGATGAAAGTTTGTATGGGAAACTCAGTATGTCTTAAGTTAGGGATGTGAAAATGAAAATGTATGCTTTTGATAGGAAATAAAGAAATATGCAGTTCAGCGTTTTTGAAAAATTATCCCATAAGGGGGTAAAATAGGGGTTGATTTTAAAATTTACAAAACTGCACGGATGTCGATAAAATTTGGCAAGGCTTTATATAGCATCCTGGGGAAGGACATAGACTACTTTTTGTCTTAAAAATAATCCTAAGGGGGGTGATATAGGGATGAAAGTTTGTATGGAAACTCAGTATTTCTTAAGTTAGGGATGTGAAAATTAAAATGTATGCTTTTGGTAGGAAACAAAGAAATATGCGGTTCAGTGTTTTTGAAAAATCATCCCCTAAGGAGGTAAAATAGGGGTTGATTTTAAAATTTACAAAACTGCACGGATTTCGACAAAATTTGGCAAGGCTTTATATAGCATCTTGGAAAAGGACACAGGATACTTTCAAAAATAATACTACAAGGGGTGATATAAGGGATGAAAGATGGGAAACCCAGCATTTCTTAAGTTAGGGATATGAACATTCAAATTTATGCTTTTGGTAGGAAATAAAGAAATATGTGGTACAGCGTTTTTGAGGAGGTACAATAGGGGTTGACAAATGTTTGTGTACCTACCTCTTTTTAAGAGATTTAAGGGATTGGAAATGTAGTCATAGTTCGAATCTTGAGGTAACATTTAGTCTTTATTTCATTCGAAGTTTTTACGAGGAAATTATTTGAACGAGTGGACACTCGGACAAAAGTTATTTGTTATTAGGGCGTGACTGGCATAATAAATTTTATAACAAAGTCCCCCCGCCGCTTAAGTGTGTCTGTTTGAATGCGATAATGTCAAAAAGTACCGAACGGATTTTCATACGGTTTTCTCCAATGAACGGAGTGATTCAGTGTAATTCATTATGGTTTTGTGTAAATTGGCTGAAATATGACGACGACTGTTGAAGATGTCGGAAAAAATCATGCCGACTGGTAGCTTTATGCCTACTATACACGGTAACGATATATCGTAGCGATTTGAGTTTGTACAGTTATATCGGACGGCCCTATGTTTTCCACATATACGTTCCCATGGGATATTTTCCGACATCCACGCGGGCGAAGCCGCGGGCAAAAGCTAGTATGTTATATATGAAAGGAATGTACCAGCAATGTACTAGAACGTACCTTTAATGAAATTCAATGTACCTCCATGAAACAAGAACAATTACAATAATAAAGTGAGCCGCAGACCTGACAGTCTGAATGACGGGTGTATCCTGATAAACAATGTAATAATAATTAATTTAAATTTAATAATTTAATTTAATAATTTTTATTACGTCCTTTTACAAAGTAAAACATTTACAAACTTATAAATACTTAGTAGTACCAAGTTCTTCAACAGATTAGCTTAAATACTTATAAACAAAGTAGTTCAATTTAATTTACATATGTTGTTACCTATGAAAGGTGCATTGGTTTGGTACTAACATTATAACTTGTGTGGCGACCTGCCTGAGCCTGCCTGCTTGCCTGCTTGTGTGGCCTGCCTGAATAGATATCTTATGGTTATCGAATGTTTACCAGAGGAATGTACCTGCAATGTACCTCCTAAAATATAATCTGAAAATATAATGCGACTAATAAATAACGAGAAAATCAATAAAACAAATTTTTTCATAGCAATATCGCACCTCCGCTCAATAAGTGTCGTAAGTCAAAAAATCAAACTTTCCAGGAAGGAGGTTTGTGCTAAACAGACTCCGTGGCAGCCCCAGCAGCATTCTATGCGCTATAGCCGGGAGACATGACAGCCCGTTGGTGAGGTCACCTACAACACGTGTCTGTGTTATTACAGTCCCCGTGACCCCGTCACGAGAAGCTATAAATTTTGTAAACACAGATTCAGGGGTTCGCAACCTTTGGATCAAATAAAAAAAAACAGTTTTGTAGTGATTTTTATACAGGCGTGAGTTTGCTTCATAATTGTGTCCCAAATATTCTTTGATTCTTAAAAGGACAGATTCTCATATGGACAGATTCTCAAAAGGACAGAAGTACACGTAAGCAGATAAAGAGAAAAATGAAACGTTTAATAATTTTATTAATTGGTGGCACCGCTATATTTTCCTGTCTACCCTTGATTCAATCACTAAAATAAGCGGGTGGCAGGACTCAAGACGTTGCAAGTACAGACGCCAGCAGGTCAACCCACCCGAAACTGTAAAATTTTCCCAATCAAACTTGAACCTAATGCTTCAGCGATAAAGATGAAAATCTATTAAAGAAATTTGACAGATTGTAGTAGCTTGATGTGCTGGCGTCTGTACTTTATAGTTGATAGACCGCTCCTTAAACATTCAGATATAATGTTTTCAATTTTACCCACTATCAACTAAAATATCACTATCACAATATTAGACACCAATAGTGACGCCACATTACAACCTCCAACAGTAACTAATTATTTAGAAACTGTGGAAACAGTGTCCGAGATATTTCCTTCTACTGTCTTTTTGAGAATCTGTCCTTATGAGAATCTGTCCTTATGAGAATCTGTCCTTACGAGAATCAAGGCAAATATTTACGTTCCATGAGTTAGACGCTGTGGTTAGTACGCATTCCAGTGCCACAAAACATTAGACGACAGCACTTTATATCGCTAAAATATAACGCGACCAAGTAACAATGCTCGTTAGTTTCGTATTACACATACGTTACTTTGAGTTGATTGCAAGAATTGTCGCTACGTTACTTAGTAAAAGTTCTTTATTTACAAAATGTATGGTTTCTCGTGACGCGGACTTTAGTTAAGTACTAACATAGGTTAAGACTATTGTTACTATAACCTAATGGATGTTTGTTATCTGAATAAATTAATTATGATATTTTTACATAGTTACATGTGATTTGATAAATAAAACAAAAAATAAGAAGGAAATAATATTATTTTATTTATTTTCATTTTTTTTTTCACTTCTTTCATGAAGGTTGAGTAAATGTACTCAACCTTTATTATTATTATTATATTTATTTATTTCAGGCTTACGCCCATAATGTTAGTAACAAAGGTCTTAAAAAACTAGTGTTAGTAGACTTACAAACTATTGAGTGTGGAGTTTCATCCAATGACGCAGCATTGGAGACTCCCATCTGTCTGAGAACAAACTCAAGATAGTGTTGGTACTGCCACGAAGACGAGCAAGCAGAGAAGCGCTTCTTTTGCGTATGATGGCCGCAAAACCATCAATATGCCTTTCCGCAAACATCTTTGATGCACTGCATCGCCATGGCAGCCCCAACAGTATTCTGAGTGCGTTATTATATTGGACACGTAGATCGCTATAAGCACGCAAACTATAACTAGTCCACAGGCTGCACGTGTAAAATGACGAGCAAAATGACTTAAACAAAGTAATCTTAACCGCCACTGCACATCGCGCAAACCTGCGGGCCAGCATGTTGCAGCGTACCGACAGCGATCTACGTTCCCTATCAATATCCTTGTTATCTTTCAGGTCGTCGGTAACCCAATGACCCAAGTACTTAACATTGGTCACCCTCTTTAAGGGTGCTCGGCAGAGCGATATCTCTGGTATAGTTGGGTAACCTATAGCACCTGCTTTAAAAACCATTATTTCGCTCTTATTGGTGTTATACTTGAGTCCTTGAGCTACCGCGTATGCTTCACAGACTGACACTAGTCGCCTCAAGGCACCGATCGATGGGCTCAGCAACACCATATCGTCGGCATAACTAATGTTATTTACGCACACTCCATCTATGTGACAACCGATATTAGTGTTGCTGAGCTCAACGAGCAGCCGATTCATGTACAGGTTGAAAAGTCGAGGTGAGCTCAATCCCCCCTGCCTCACCCCGCACTCCAACCGATACACATCAGAGAAAGACCCCTCCCACTTCACACTGTTTTGTTGATTATTATACCAATATTTAAACAATTTTATGATGTCATTATATAATTTTATATAAAATTAACAAAAAAATATGGTATAAGTAGGTACTTACCTGTAGGTAGGTACTAAGATTAAAATATTTTATATGAAAACTGTTTTGTATTTTAATTCCCCAGTTTGAAGTCGCTCCTTGTAAAAAAGTACTGGTATTCAGCTGCATCCGGTTAGACTGGAAGCCGACCTCAACTTATTTGGGAAAAGGATGACCAGATAATGATGAAAGTTTCGATTAGAAAATGCCACCGTGGTTGTGGAGGTCAGATAGGCAGACGCTCGCATGTAACATATTAAATACCTACTAAGATTACAGCTACATCAGGTTAAAATGGAAGCTGACTTCACTTTAATAACCCTAAGGTGAAGAACGATACTATGAGGTCACAGTACACACCAACGCATAGGGACGGTAAATCCAATTCATAAACAATACTTGAGTGATTTGCTATGCTATGCATTCACTTAGATAGAAGGGACCCTTGCGTAAAGTAGCTGGACAGCTATTTTAACCAACGTATAGAGTATCTTCTAACACTAAGGATTCCATTTCAAAAGAATATATAGGGTGACTGGTAATTAGTGACCGATACCTAAACACATGATTGTTCTCATGATAACAAACAACTTTTACGCTTCGTCTGTGGTCGTACTTACTTGTCAAACATTTCTCTTATCTGTGTCGCGAGCCCGAGCGGCCAGTCTGTCAAAAACCCGAATCTGTGGCGAAAGCCGGAGCAGCTCGATTTGTCAGTGTCATAGTATTGACGTAAATTTCCTTTTTACAGGTGAACGTCCACTGGTCCGCGCCGGCCGCACCGCACGCACGGCACGCAACGGATTTCGGTTTGCTATCTATGAATTTATATAGGACTGCGTCCACTATCGGTACCGGCCGCACCAACCGCCGGCATATATGAGCAAAAAAGGCGATGCGTGCCGGTGACGTCAAAAGGAATGCCGGTGACGTCACCGGCACGGAACGCATTTTTGAACTCATCTCATCTGTCAGTGTCATCCATATGAGCAAAACAGGCGATGCGTGCCGGTGACGTCATAAGGAATGCCGGTGACGTCACCGGCACGGAACGCATTTCACCAAGTTTTTTTTTCAAGTTTCACCCCTCTGCAACAAGCAACTGATAATACTTAATAATAATATCATCGTCAATCTCCATGACAACGCGCGACGTCTACTGACAACAACAAAAACACTCAGACTAAATAAAAATGGTGGACGCATGACACCGGCAAATCCGTTCAATACGTTGCGTGCCGTGCGTGCGTTCCGGCCGGCCGGCGCGGACCAGTGAACAGTGGACGCATGCCATCGGCAAATCCGTTCAATCCGTTGCGTGCCGTGCGTGCGGTGCGGCCGGCGCGGACCAGTGGACGCTCAGCTTAAAACTGCATCTATCGTGCTCATACTTGCACAGAGTCTAGCAGACAGAACGAGATAGCTAAAATAACTCCGTCGGAGGATTTAAAATGAATGAATCACGCGTAATGAAAAGGTAGCGGTCACTGATTACCAGTCACCCTTTAAAAACACGCCATTTTTAGTAAAAAGTGAATAGTCACCCTATATAAAACACGACATATTTAGTAAAAAGTGAATAGTCACCCTATATAACACACGCGATTTTTAGTAAAAAGTGAATAGTCACCCTATATAAAACACGACATATTTAGTAAAAAGTGAATAGTCACCCTATATAAAACACGACATATTTAGTAAAAGTGAATAGTCACCCTATATAAAACACGATATATTTAGTAAAAAGTGAATAGTCACCCTATATAAAACACGACATATTTAGTAAAAAGTGAATAGTCACCCTATATAAAACACGACATATTTAGTAAAAAGTGAATAGTCACCCTATATAAAACACGACATATTTAGTAAAGAGTGAATAGTCACCCTATATAAAACACGACATATTTAGTAAAAAGTGAATAGTCACCCTATATAAAACACGACATATTTAGTAAAAAGTGAATAGTCACCCTATACAAAACACGCCATTTTTAGTAAAAAGTGAATAGTCACCCTATATAAAACACGATATATTTAGTAAAAAGTGAATAGTCACCCTATATAAAACACGACATATTTAGTAAAAAGTGAATAGTCACCCTATACAAAACACGCCATTTTTAGTAAAAAGTGAATAGTCACCCTAATTAAAACACGACATATTTAGTAAAAAGTGAATAGTCACCCTATATAAAACACGATATATTTAGTAAAAAGTGAATAGTCACCCTATATAAAACACGACATATTCAGTAAAAAGTGAATATCGTTTGTTGCCTTAGTCAATCTCAGTATGTTACTGGTTGACATTCTATCATTCAAACATCGAATTACTTTTGAAGAAAAGCGGAACTAGCTTTTGTTAATGGTAGCAGTCAGATTCTATCTAGCGCTAGGGTGTTATATTTTTTAAGTTGAAACTGAGTATTAATAATAATGTTAAGGTTTTAACTTAAAATATAAACGGATCGTCTGCCTCTAGTGTAGTGTATCTACTCCCTGTGAGGTTCGACTCCTCGCAGTACCGTATACTATAATAATTATTTATAAGTTATCATAAGTTTCTGCCTTTTCTCAACTATGTTGGGGTCAGCTTCCAGTCTAACCGGATGCAGCTGAATACCAGTATTTTACATGGAGCGACTGCCTATCTGACCTCCACAACCTATCAGTTACTAGGTAATACGATACCCCTTGGTATGACTTCTGGTTGTCAGACTTCCGGGATATTCTGACGACCCGTAACGACCAATGGGGTTGGCTACTGTCAAAGTGGCGCTAGCATAGCTTTAACCAAAATTATATTCATTTGTATGAATTTTTTGATTTGGTTTGATTTTACAAAATGCCTAAGAAATGTGAAGTGCCTTATTGCAAAGAAATAGGTGCACACCAATTTCCGATAGCTGTAGAATTAAAAAAAAGTGGTTAAAAAAAGTAATTAAAAAAAAGTTGTCTAATTTGGCTTTTTGTTGTAATGTAATTGGCGAAAAGTATAACGAAACGTATACTTCCTACAAACAAAACTAAACTGCTTTGCAAAAAAATTATTAAAAAAACTTTTTACAAAAAAAAAAACAACCGACTCCCAAAAAAACACTACAAAGTGAAAAATAACTTTAATTTCGGAAGTCGGTGTCTTTGGTTTTTTATTTAATTTCTTTTTTTTTTGCCACCGACTTCCGAAATTAAAGTTATTTTTCACTTTGTAGTGTTTTTTTGGGAGTCGGTTGTTTTTTTTTTTGTAAAAAGTTTTTATTTTTCACTTTTTAGTGGTGCCTACCCCACAAATCTGAATACCACTCTGCAAAATAAATTAGAGCATCATCCACATAGACTAAAGGCTCTAACAGACAGAGGCGATATCGCGAGCGATATTGCGATATTATAGCGTCGCAACACCGCTACGCGACACGTCCCGACACGTCGCGACGCGATATCGCCTCTGTCTGTAAGAGCCTTAAATGGGAAAAATACGTATTAAATTATTGAAGCTAACTCAAAAGCCACTCATAAGAACTTGAAGATATTTTTATGCCACCATCTCAGGAGTACCTATACCATTTGAAATAAAAACTTTGCAAAAAGGCAAATACGTCGCGCTAAGTCGTGTCAGAAGTTTTGGTAGGCATAGTTTTAGTTGACGGAGATATAACGAGGCTATGAAATCTGCCTTCTGACAATCAAGGCCACACATAACATACAACTCAAGTAGCGCAATTTGAAGCAGCATATAATTACCATTAAATAATTTATAGCCACAGTGCACCTCATGACAGCTCTAATAAGCCCAAACACGACTAAGATACATTGTTTTATTACTGAGTTCCGATGCCTACCTTCCGGCTTCTTCATCAGATCGGTTCGATCGTACGATTTTGCACTCTGGCTACAGAGTGCACCTCATGACAATTCCAATAAGCCCAAACACGGCTAGGATACATTGTTTTATTACTGAGTTCCGATGCCTACCTTCCGGCTTCTTCATCAGATCGGTTGGATCGTACGATTTTGCACTCTGGCTACAGAGTGCACCTCATGACAATTCCAATAAGGCCAAACACGGCTAGGATACATTGTTTTATTACTGAGTTCCGATGCCTACCTTCCGGCTTCTTCATCAGATCGGTTCGATGGTACCATTTTCATCAGAACCATTTATTTAAAGCTTTGTCATAGTCACTTAACTATTTCAATCTTATCGCTATCCGTGAAATACTTTTCATCGTTGAGGAGTTTCCGTGGCCATCTGTGGTGTTCTTCATCAGTTCCACTTCACCAGATGATACTTTTTGAATGCAAACGCTTGATTTGTTGATGAAAATACCATAATCGCTATATGTATGCCTATAATATTTGAGGAGTTCCCTCGATTCCTCATGGATCCCATCATCAGAACTGGATTTTGATAAAAATGGGACCAATCTGGAAGTATACCCTTTCAAATAAAAAAAGAATTTTCCGAATCGGTTCATAAATGATGGAGTACTGAGGTAACAAACATACAAAAAAAAAAAAAAAAAAAAAAAACATACAACCGAATTGAGAACCTCCTCCTTTTTGGAAGTCGGTTAAAAAACGGGCACCTCACAGTTATTGGCTTTTCTATGGATAATATTAATATTTTTAGTATGTCGTTAGCATAAATGACTAGAAATTTCTTATTATCATTGAGAATATAGTTTTTAACCCTTAAATCCTGGAATCGGTGTTTTAGTCAATGTAAACAGAAAGTCGTGTTAAAATGGAAATTTTTAGGGTATAATTAAATTAAGACTACGAGTATTTTTATGGTATTTTAATAAAAAAAGACATTAAAAAATAAAAATTAATAACGAGTATGACCTCTCCTTGCAGCGATTACGGCATGTAATCGTCTTGGCATGCTTTCCACCACGTTTTTGATGGTGTCCTGTGGAATGTGTTCCCACTCAGCCGAAATCACACCTGATGTTTTGTGGAAGGTCGTTGGACAGGTCGTACTCGCCGTTTTAGGAGGTCCCAGACGTGCTCAATGGGGTTAAGGTCGGGGCTCCGCGCTAGCCAATCCAGACGACGAATACCAACCTCTTGCATATAAGCATCTACGTCGCCAGAACGGTGGTCCCGAGCATTATAGTCCATGAAATGGCATCTTCACCAATTACAGTCAGTGCGGGCTGTGCATGTTGACAAATTATTCCTGTTATGTACCTTTGCGCATTTAGTGAGCCATTTGCAATGAACACTATCTCGGTACGATAGCTGGAAGTTACGCCCGACCAAAACATAACGGACCTTCCACCATAAGGGGTGATTTCTTCAAAACACACGTCGGCATAGCGTTCCCCTGGTCTTCGTAACACTCGCCGACGTCGGTCCTCACCATTCAGGCAAATTCGAGCCTCATCGGAGAAGAGTACGCTACTCCAGTTACCTAGTGTCCAAGATAGACAATTTCTAGTGAACCTCGGTCGAGCAATCCGGTACTCACGGAGTAAATTGGGGGCCCGCGCTGGTCGTCGACTGCGTATATCAACCGCTAAAAGCCTCCTCCTCACTGTCCATAGGCTAACTTGTGCTCCTCGTACCTCTTCAAGGTTTCTTTTGAGGTCTATGTAACTGCATTTGCGATTACTCAATACCTGAGTCACTAAAAAGCGGTCGTCTCGTGGTTGTGTGCAACGTTTTCTCCCACAACCTTGCCTTCTTTGAACGGAACCTGTCTCTTGGTATCGAGTCCATGTTCTTTGGACGGTGGAACCACTCACGTTTAACGGCTGTGAACCGTAACATTGGCTACACCCCACTTCCAGCAGCACTATAATTTTACTAGCTCATGTTGCTTTTTCTGCCATTATAATCGACACAAAGATATCTGTTTTAAGTCACAATGAGGCAGGATTATGCGACAAACATAAATTATTCTAATAAAAATAACGAGAAGTTAGTTTTAGTTGCCTGATAACCATTTAACCGCAAACCCGCGAATAGTAAGTAAAAAGTCATAAACTGAAAAAGGGATTATTATTATTAAAAACAACAGTTCTGAATTTGAAATTAACTTTTTTTCATACCCAGACTCTTTATTATGTGCCAGGAACATAGTTTGCCTATTAAAACCTCATGAGAACTAAATGATTACCAATAATGTAGAAAAATCCAAACTGCCCGTTTTTTTTTGCAAAGGAGTGTATTTCATAAATAAAATAGCTTGATGTATAATTTTAAGAGTATACCTTTCAATAAGGTCTGCTTTTCTTCCTTGTAAAGAAGCACCTCGTTTTTTTCAGTTCAGCCTTTAGCTCGCTTATTCTCCATGTTGAGTACATGTTTATCTTATCATCCATCCTGGTATTTTGATGAAAAAATTTACAAAACCGAACACACAAATTGAGTAAACAAATGTGACAGGTGAAAGCTATGCTAGCGTCATCTGCCAAAAGTTTTAAGGAGCCAACCCCATTGACCTCATACCGCTAAAGACACCTAAAATCGTCTACTGCGCAAGTCAAACCACGTGGTGTGTCAAGTGTCTACTTCACTTTTGCGCTTGCTTGTCTCACTCACATTCGAATCATGTCACCATTTGGTTTCTAAAAACAAATTATTGCGCAGCTTCCTGCGCAACATTCGGACCGGCCATAATTCATCGGCAGTATTGGGCTATCGAGGGTGGCCCAGTGGTACCGACCGCGACTTACGAGTTGTAGGTCGCAGGTTCGAATCCAGATAAGCGCTTCACTTTGTGTAGATTATTTCATCACCACTGCTCTCAACACGGTGAAGGAAAACATCGTGAGGAAACACCAGCATGTCCTGGAACCAAAAGATGATATGTGACATCTACCAAACCGCACTGGGCCCTCGTGGTGGATTACGGCCCACTCCCTCTCATAGAGAGGAGACCTGTCCCAGCAGTGGGAACATTATATTTATGCTATGCTATGTAGAATCTGTATTTGGACACTAGGGGCTGTGTCAATTATTGTCGACGAAAACTTTTACGTATTTTTTATTTGTGTAATAAATAATGTTTGCATGATTTATTACTTTAAATCTAGCTTATGTATAACAACAGAAATTTCATTTAAAATCACCTTTAAAATAAAAGTATAATAGCTTTTCCAAATAAATTGGCAACACATAATATTAACGTACCGCCAACATTCCGATTTATAAAATTTGTACAGCCATTATCTAACAACGAAGTATTGATCGTGACCTGCGCAGTAAAATCTAGACTAGACTAGACTTTCTTTGTGCGTTCAGTATGCCGCCCGTAGTCTGCCGTGCGTGACGAGTTGGTCCTTCGAGCCGGTTCCAAGGATCCGGCTCTATCTCAGAGTAAGAAAAATGAAGGTAAGTCCCTAGGGCGTTTAAATTTTTCTTCCTCTTAAAAGTTTTATGTAAAATACTAATATTTTTTACAAGACTGTGGCAATGGACCATATATGATTGGCTTGTGGAGGTCACATAGGCAGTCGCTCCATGTAATACTGGTATTCAGCTGCATCCGGTTAGACTGAAAGCCGACCCCAACATAGTTGGGAAAAGGCTAGGCAGATGTTGAAGATGGTCCAATATAAGCTCGAGGGGAAGGGCGGGGCGTAGGTAAAGGACGCCATTTTGTGTCCCCATTGGCTATAGAAACGAGCATGGCGTTAGATCTAAGGGTTAATCTATTAACACAAAGGGGAGTGAAGACAATGATATTAATAAATCATTTGACGCCGCCCCTACAATACAAACAATACAATAGGAGCTTTCTAAAATATCATTGTTATAATGTTTCAGATATTTGGGGGAACACCTGTGTCTCCCACTCGTCTGACAAAACACCCCAATGGAGTGTTCACCGCACCTGCCCGTGGTCACCCCGCTGATTTCTTTTGTGCATGCAGTGCACATGCTGAATGCTGTGCTTCACGAGTTTGGTCCTTCGAGTCACCACCACCTACGGGTTGTGCAAACTGCACAGTAATATGAAGGTTAGTTATTTAGTTTTACATATGACCTGTGACTTTTATGTTTAACATCTTTCCTCTCGCTTTCATGCAATCCGTAGGAGTGATTTTGTGAAATGGGACGGAAGTGACGTAAATGTGTAACAGGAAGTGAAAATATTTTTCTAAAAGTATTGAAATGTTGTTTGAAATTTGGTATGGAAGTAGAAAGTACTTTTAACAAGGTGAGATGTCAGATGTTAATGAAATAAATAAATAATTTTTAGCCTTCCTAAATTAAATTAAATAAAATAAATAAATGTTACACATCATATGCGACTACTGTAAGACTTGCTCATTTTTTTAAAATTCATTTTTATTTTATTTATTTATTTATATTATATGGGATCTCCAACAAAGGATGTACTATCGAAAGCCGTTGCGCCTCACCCTTTTCAAAACTTTTTCGGTTGCACGTTGAAATCATAGTTTAAAAGTTTTTAGTAAATCGACGACACGGTTGGCGCAGTGGTTGAGCGATTGACTGCTGCGCAGCATGTTGCGGGTTCGATTACCGCACGGAACAAGTATTTGTACGACCTACAAGTATTTGTTCCGAGTCTGGGTGTTTTTCTATCTATAATATGTATGTATTTACAAAAAAAAATGTATTTAAGTAGTTTGTCAGTCATCTCGTTACCATAACACAAGCATTAGGTTGCTTAGCTTGGGACTAGATGGCGTTGTGTGAAATGTCCAAGGATATATATTTATTTATTATTATTTATTTAGTTTGCAATGCCCTTTTTTTGTTTGACCAATGTATGAAGGATGAGCCTTTTCTTTTTCAAAGTTAATTGTTTTTGTTTGACCAATGAACGATCAATGTCACCTAAGAAGGATGACCCTAAAATAAACATGTCCCTTTTCTTAAACGTTTCGTACAAAAAATGGTTCCAACAATTTTTCACCAAAGCGCTATTGGTGGACGAAAACAATGCAGGCCACTAGACACTGGCCCGTGCATACGAAAAGTGCCCTTATGGGGGTGACGAACAAAGGTCGTTGACTGTACACAAACACAAGAAAAAAGTATTAACGACAAAAGTATCACGTAGGTGTACCTACTTCCATATTCTCCTTGTTGAGGTGTTTTCAATATGTTTTTTTTTTACTTTCAGGACCCTGTCACAGATGGGGTGTAAGTGGCTCTACCAACACCTCCTGAGCCAAAGTCAACCTCACCTGCCCGCGGTACACCCTGCTGACTTCACCGACGAGGCTCTGACGAATCCCTCGTCTCCTCTACTTGAGGAGATCAGGCATGCAGTGTTCTGCATACATTTAGGGTCACTTAGGAATATATGTAGCTCGTGTATTTGTGTGTCATTGTTAGTAGGTATTGTAAGGCTAGATAAGTTTTTATTCTTATAGAAAAATAATAATATGTTTTCCAACACTCATTTATAAACACTAGTGATAAGGTAAATATAAGTTAGGTTAGGGATCTGGTTTTTTATTAATCCTCATCCATCATCCCTTTTATAAGCCTTTTAATAATAAAAAATGATAATAATTCCTTTATTGTCAGGCAACTAAGGCCCAATAAAATACACAAATTATTTTTACAAAATAATAAACTAATACATATTAAAACATTAACAAACTTAAAAACCAGTGCACACGTAGTGACGGCGTCGTGTTACGCAGCGAGGTGTCGCGTAGCTGGCCGCGGAAACGCCGATACAGCACACCTTCCGGCCAAAACTCTTCCTTGAGGAAGGTCAGCAAATGATGAGACGCGCACCACGAACGACTTGAAATTAACCCAACCCAACCCAACTATGTCGGGGTTGACTTCTAGTCCAACCGGATGCATCTGAATACCAGTATTTTACATGGAGTGACTGCCTATCTTTTTTTTTTTATCGTGTGGAAATCCCCATGGATGTCCTTCACCCTCGGGTGCGTGGAGGGGTCTGACTTTTACTGACTAAAACCACACGATATTCTGCTGCTATCTTTAGCCGGGGTGTTCGAGTGCTTGCGCATTTCGTCACTCTGTCCCGGCTAGGTGTTGCCCCGAATGAATTCATGTGGACCTTATCACCATTGACGGCCAATTCCTCTAGAGAGAGGCGCATGCGAAACACGTTCAGGCAACAAACTCCCCAAGTCTGTTGCCTGCAGGCGTCATCCTAAGGCGGCCGGCGATCGTTCCATGCCCTCAGGCACCCGGTGAGTCACTACGGATTGGAAGGAAAGTTGTATCCTCGCCCACGCGCTCTCACTTCCAACCATGGACTGGAGAGAGTATCCGCAGCACCAACCGCCTCGACGAGGTCACGCCATCGCACTGCCCAAGCAGGGCATTCCTCAAGGGTGTGCTGCGCCGTGTCGTCGAGGCAGCTGCAATGGTGGCTACCGGGTGTCGGTTCCCGGCCTATTCGGCACAGGTACTTTCCGAAACACCAATGTCCGGACAGCACCTGTGTCAGCCAGAAGGGCGCCATGCCGCCTCTCCAGCCACTCCCTCGCAACGGGTCTTAGCGCCGCTATAGCGTGCTCTGCGCTGGGTTGCGCAAGTCGCTGCTCCCACTCCACCACTACGGTCTGGCGGAGCTCAGCCCTGTACTCCTCGACATGACGAGGCATCAGGTGCTGTATTGTATGTTTGGATATTTGTTACTCAATCACGCAAAAACGGCTGAACCATTTTGGATGAAACATGGCACATAGGTAAACCATGGCCTGGGTGATGAGTGATGATATAAGGATATTTGTGTATACCGTACCCGGTAGTACGTTCCTGTGGGCAAAAGTCAGAAATCCCTACACAGTAGGTATTTATTAAAGACTTGCTTTTAATACAAACTGTGTAGGAATTTTCAAAATAAAACGCAGCACTGGTTACCTTAATTATTATTATTATTTAATCCAATACATACTTTTATATTACTAATTCCCGTACTTAATTCTATACTTAAAAATAAACCTTAGCGTCTTAATTAATAAGTAGTACTTAAGTAGTTATGCGTACAACATTATCGTACCTAATGTAAACTAAAGTAATTTCTCCCTGATGTCCTCATCTCAGAAGAGGAGACCAAGGACAGGCCAGAGCCTCGTCAGTCATGTCGGCAGGGTGTACCGCGGGCAGGTGAGGTTGACTTTGGCTCTTCAGGTGCTGGTAGAGCCACTTACACCCCATCGGTGACGCTGTTCATCACACAGGGACCTGAAAAGTGAAAAATTGAAAATGTAATTATCATTACAAAGTGACATTTTGTCAGCGTTAATTGTAAATTACATTAAAATAAATTATTTAAAAAATTAAAAAACACTCCTTGCTAGCACATCATTGCTGTCTTTTTTTGACCGGGGCCATTTTTAAATCTAAGAGGTCCCCCGACTGCAATGAAATTTTTTTATCTGTTTAGGATTTTTTTACTTTTTAGTTCGTTTTTAGGGCTCCGTACCAAAATGGTA
This sequence comes from Cosmia trapezina, assembly GCA_905163495.3. Classification (NCBI taxonomy): domain Eukaryota; kingdom Metazoa; phylum Arthropoda; class Insecta; order Lepidoptera; family Noctuidae; genus Cosmia; species Cosmia trapezina. The sequence goes on from LR991047.1 coordinate 2,034,404, forward strand.
AAAGGAACCCTTATGGTGTGACTCAGTCTGTCTGTCTGTCTCTCTGTCTGTCACAGCTGGATATCTCAAGAACTACTAATGCTATCAACTTGAAATTTGGAACAGTTTTAGATGACGTTTTCCCAACTATTTTAAAATAAGTAAGAAAGAAAGAAATTTCTTTTTTTTTTGCAACAATGACTGACTGAATTTTTAAGACCCCCTTGGGTCTTAAAAGACCCAAGGGGGTCTTAAAAATTCAAAGTGAGGCTATTAGAGGATGTGGGGTATCATATGAAAGAACGTTGTTTGCACATTCTCAAACATTTTTTATTTTTTTTAGGCCGCATTTATCAGTTTAAGAGAGAAGAGTCACTGACCTTTTTAAATGGTTCACAAGAGCAGGTGTAGTTGACTTTGGCTCAGCAGGTGTTGGCAGAGCCCCATCGGTGTACGCTCAAGCAGGATCATGTGAGATATGGCAGGAAGTCCTGCAGCAGCAGCATCAGCTTCAGAGACGAGTGGGTGACACTGTTGATCAAACAGGAACCTGAAATGTGAGCCTATTTTCTGGGAGTTCCCTTAAATAAGTTCGCATATTCAATTTAAAAAGATCCTTGTCCCAAGTGTACAGAATGTGGGAAAGTGGAAGACGTTCTTCACATCATGGTGGAGTGTTTTTTATTTGGGGTCGGCGCAACATGTCCCTATCGTTTATACTTCTCTATTAGTCGTCATCTCGGTAGTCTCCCCCATTACTAGCCATGTCATCTTTCACACAGTCCATCCATCGTTTCTTTGGTCTTGCCCTACTCTTATGGCCGTCCATATTCGTACCTACTCAAAACTTTCCTCACGACATTTTGTTCATTTCTCTGCATCTCATGACAATTCCCTTTGACGCACCGTTTTCACAAAAACCTACAAAAATGATAAGTCATTGCACAGTCACTAATCATTATCAGACTTATTTATAAAAATCTCGCTAATCATTCATCACTATGTATCAAAGGCGATAAATTCTCAAACGATACACTTTACCAAGTAAATAAAAATCAATCTGCCTAACCTTTTCCCAACTATGTTGGGGTCGGCTTCCAGTCTCGGTATTTTACATGGAGCGACTGCCTATCTGACCTCCACAACCCACTTGCTGAGTAATACGATATTCTATTTGACAAAAATATAATTTAATGTATTGTGTTGCGTAAATTATTTTGCATAGGTACTATTGTATAGAATCTAGTTCTTCTAACTGAACAGACAGCTGTGCTGCGGGGTAGTTTGTTCCGCTACTTCTTCTTCCCAGCTAAAGCACTAGGAAGTGGTGAAGGGCGGGCGTTTTGTGGGGACTGTCTTACTGTAATTTCGACGTTCAAAAAGTGCTGATTCGCAGCCTAATTTGAATAAATGACTTTTGATTTTGATTTTGATTTTGATACCCCTTGGCACTCACCAAGTCAATAAGCTCTTTCCACATGTTACGTGATCTGACACTTAAGACATTTTAATTTAACTCCTGAGATGTCCGCCTCGAACTAATTTTAGACCCGAAACCCCAGCGGGGGGGCGGACCTGAAACCGCGAAAAAAAAATCATCTGCTCCCTACATTTTGACGAGTTATGCGTACATGAATGTATGGGGAAGCTGATTTTTTTTTCGCGATTTCTGGTTTGGTCCCATAGTAAAAGTTGTTTGTTATCATGAGCACACTCATGTGTTTAGGTATCGGTCACCAGTCACCCTACATACCTATTATTTAAAGGTTTTTCCTTATGCACACATGGGGTGCATTTGACACTTGAGAGGTTAAAAAATGCTTAAAAAGAAAACGCTTGATTGCTTGCCAACTTTGAACGACGTGGCACTGCAGAGCTGCCCAGAACCGGTCCTTTGAGCAGCTGCCGTCTTGGTAGTAGCCAAACAAATAGTTGCCCAGAGGACCAATCCGGCAATCCAACCACGCACGGCAGACGGCGGCGCACTGCAGCATTGCACAAATGGAGTCTTGTTCCTCACTGCGCAGGTCACGAGTTCACGACCAATACTTCGATGAGGGATATACGATGCAGTTATTATGTTTATGCCACTCAACAAAAAGATATATCGAAGACACACTCCCTTTAAGGCTCCCGCAGACAGGCACGACGCGCCTATAGCCTTTTCCCATCTATGTTGGGGTGTGGGGTCCATACGGTTATACTGGAAGCAGCTGAATCCGGCAGCTGAATACCAGTATTTTACATGGAGCGACTACCTATCTGACCTCCACAACCCGGTTTCTGGATAGCGACGATACTCCTTGGTAAGATTGGTTGTCAGACTTTCCGGCTTCTGACCACTCGAGACCAACGGCTATAACGTGCTTTCCGAGGCATGGAGGAGCTCGGTATGTAAAGATGGTCCCCCATCCACTGACCAACTCCGGTAAGCGCAGCTTAACCTGATGGATCGACCCGTGTGGCTGTTATTACTTAGCCACGAGCTCCTCGTGTATTACTGTAAGTATTACAATGTTATGAAATTATTAATTACTAGCATTTGCCCGCGGCTTCGCCCGCGCATGTATTATACATATTATAAACCTTCCTCTTGAATCAAAAAGACCGCATCAAAATCCGTTGCGTAGTTTTAAAGATCTAAGCATACATAGGGACAGACAGACAGCGGAGCGACTTTGTTTTATACTATGTATGTACTGATAGTGATTATCATGCGTGACTGTGCATGTGTATGAACACAAATGTGTGTGTGGTGTGGTGTGTTTGTGTGTGTATGTATCCAGCTCGAAGGACCAATTTTTATGTTCCACACCGTTATGTAAGTGGCGCTGTAAAAGGAGCGCTGCTTTTATATTAACAAACGTTTATTTTGATAAACTATTACAATAGAACTGCTCAGAAGTACACGTATCATTTTGTTCTCCGGAAACCGGAAAACCCTGCCATAGACACAAAATATGTTTTTTTGACGGCACGGTTGGCGCAGTGGTTGAGCGATTGACTGCTGCGCAGCATGTCGCGGGTTCGATTCCCGCACGGAACAAATATTTGTACGACCTACAAGTATTTGTTCCGAGTCTGGGTGTTTTTCTATCTATAATATGTATGTATTTACAAAAAAAAAAAATGTATATAAGTTTAAGTAGTTTATCAGCCATCTCGTTACCATAACACAAGCATTAGGTTGCTTAGCTTGGGACTAGATGGCGTTGTGTGAAATGTCCAAGGATATTTATTATTTATTTATTATTATTTATTTTACTTTTTAAATTATATTCTATGATATGAATATCATCACACTAATATTATAAAGGCGAAAGTTTGTGAGTGTGTATGTTTGTTACTTCTTGACGCTCAAACGGCTAGACCGATTTGCATGAAATTTGGTACGTAGATAGCCTAGACCCTGGATTAGCACATAGGCTACTTTTTATCCCGGTCTACGCGGGTGAAACCGCGAGCGCAGCTAATTTGTCATAAACAGTGTGAATGGGCCTGAGTGGCTTTATTTTATTTTATACATTTTAGTATATTTCAGTAAAATTATGATGAGGATGAAGCCTGCATATGCAGTCTGAGAGACATAAATAAAAAAAAAAAAAAAAAAAATATCTTTGGACATTTCACACAACGCCATCTAGTCCCAAGCTAAGCAACCTAATGCTTGTGCAATTGTTTACATAATTAATAAATAATAAATAATTAATACAATAATTAATTAATTAAAAATAATTAATTAATTAAAATTAATTAATTAGTTAATTGTTGTACATGGACCTTTTGCAATGTTATTACAAAGGAAGAATTCGAGAATGTTCCAAACTGCAGTGCGCAGGTCCATTTCCCATCCACTTCGTTGGAATGAGGGCATTCGAGAACATTCTGAACTGTACTGCGCAGGTCCAGATCTTCCTTTGTCTTCCGATGCCATCTGCAATGCAGTATAGAATGTTGCACTATTGAAAATCTACTGAGTTGCATCAAATGTTGAAAGATGTTTTGTGTTGCTACAATAAAATAATGTTTTGCCCTTATAACCAAAGATAACTATTTTTTTTTTAGTAGTATCATAAATTGTATTCATAAATATTAAAAAAACTGGACAAGTGCGTGTTGGTCCACGTAAAATGAAGGGTGTCGTAGTTGTAAAGAATTTATCCCAAAAACAAACTTAACATTGTAGCTGAAAAACATGTTCTCCCATACACTGATACGTCACGGTCAATTCTCGGACTGCTAAGTTTGTATTTCCAAAAATATTATAAGGAAACAATTTAACAAATGGCAACCCACACACACATTGATAAAAAGGTGGCTTCACTTTGATGTTCCTTTTTTTGTTGACGAGGACAGTCAGCAGAGTCTTAGTAATAGGGTTTCGTTTGGTACCCTTCATGTACGGAACCTTAAAACCAGCGTTTTACTGAGTTCAGTTCTTATTACAAGTAATTTCTCTGGTCACGTACCTATTGGCCCTGTTTCAAGACGAGCATTTCAACTATTTGCAAATAAAGCTTGTCTTGAATAGCAATAGAAATGTCTATATAGGGTGACTGGTAATTAGTGACCGATACTTAAACACATGATTATACGCATGATAACAAACAACTTTTATTATGGGACCACACCTGAAATCGCGAAAAAAAATCAGCTGCCCTATACATTCATGTTCGCATAACTCGTCAAAATGTAGGGAGCAGCTGATTTTTTTTCGCGATTTCAGGTTTGGTCCACTAGTAAAAGTTGTTTGTTATCATCAGTACAATCATGTGTTTAGCTATCGGTCACTAATTACCAGTCACCCTGTATACTTCTATTCATTCTACACTCATCCACAAAATCCTAATCATGGGCTCTATACCGAGGACGATTAGTCGGCGTTCCCACGAGCGTAATAAAATCGCGTTTTATCACGCACTGGATTTTCAACTTTCGTTGTTAAGCCGAGCGTTGAGAATCCAACCTAACAAAAACAGAGTGCATCCCAGCGCGACGAAAAACACTGTTGGATTTTCAACTCCCGGCGCTAAGCAGAGCGTTGAAAATCCAGTGCGCGATAAAATTCCGCCGCGATTTTATTACGGTCGTGCGAACGCCGACTTACAGGGAATACCTAATCTATTGTATTGTTAGTTAAATCTAACAGATACCTACACACTTTGAATTGCGAAGTGAGCGTCGAAGTGACAGCAGTGCGATTCTGTAACCATCTCACCGTGAAAACTTAGGTGAAGTGAGCGTGGAGTGAACTGTCAACAGTGTCAATCCCTAGCAAAAACAAACTCACTTCACCTAAGTTTTCACGGTGAGCTTTTTACAGAATCGACCGGCAGGAAATTACCTTACTGAATGCCACTTCTTACGTCATCTCATACTTTATCTGTCAAAATCTCACGGTCAATTTAGTTCAACTCGCTGCCACGCTCGCAAGGGTAGCGCTAGTGTAAATTTGTATTATCAACTGAGTTTTTGGAACGCCAATCAAGAAACTCACAGCGGATTCAGATTCGAAGTTTAGAATGAGGTCTTACAGAATCACACGGTTGTTCCGTGTTCCAACGAAATTAAATTATTTATTCTGAAAATAGGGTGTGGGATGGAGCGGGCTGTGCTCGGAGTTTCTTTGAGTTACTGACAAAGCTTAATGCAGAGTAAGCAAACTGAAGTGGCAGTGGGCTGGCCATGTTTGTCGAAGGACCGATGGCCGGTGGAGCAGACGAGTCCTGGAGTGGAGACCGAGTGTCGGTAAGCGTAGTGTGGGACGCCCCCAGCTAGATGGACCGACGACCTGAAGGAAGTGGCTGGGACAGACTGGATGCGGAAGGCGGAGGACAGGGTGTTGTGGCGCAGCCTGGGAGAGGCCTATGTCCAGCGGTGGACTGCGGTAGGCTGAGTTGATTGCCTGAAATAGGGTATTTATATCAGTTCTATACGTTATGTCCCTTATTTAAAGTTAGATAGACTTGACTTTTCCTATCAACAATCCCTGAAGAAATGGCGAAACAAACTAAAGTGAGTAGACATTAATCATATACTTATAAAAAAGGAGGACTCCGCGCCACGTGTGTTTGTACAAACACGCCTCACGCACACATTTACATCATAGTATCCCGACCGGCCGCCACCATCGCCATTACGTGACACGAGCGACGGCGTCTTTGCAGGTACTCAAATCAAGCACACATAGATAGGTACGGTGCTTCACATTCGATAAGCGTGGTGTGGAGTCCTCTTTTTTTTATACGTCTATGCATTGATATATAAAAACCCCAATTTTCCAGCAGACGGCACTCATGCGTCAGCCATCGTGAGTTTAACGCCACCTTAGGGAGCTCAGCTAAACACTTCAACTTCGACTTTTTGTGGTCTTGATCAGATGATCAAGACCACAAAAAGTCGAAGTTCGCACGGACGTAAAAATATCGCGGCCATTTTGTTTCGCGCACTAGATTTTCAACGCTCTGCTTAGCACCGAGAGTTGAAAATCCAACAGTGTGTTTTTTCGACGCTCTAGAGTGCACTCTGTTGTTGTTGTTAGGTTGGACTCTCAATGCTCGGCTCAACAACGAGAGTTGAAAATCCAGTGCGCGATAAAATCCCGCCGCGATATTTTTACGTCCGCTAACAGTGTACCTATATTAGATATAGGCATACAGGATGATGAAGTTTATAAATAAAAAACAGATTCCTATGCTAACTTATATTTAATTATGGTCTAGGGGCTTAATGTTCTTTCTGTGGTTTGATTAAATAAGTGTTGGATACATATCATTTTTTTTTTATAACAGTAGAAACTTATCTAACCTTACAATTACCTACATAGAATCTAAAATTATTAACATCTTAAAATTACAAATTATATAAAATAAATTAAATCGTTTGCCTACACTGATGTATCCATGATTGCTACCAGGGATCCGCCAGAGCCTCGTTGGTGAAGTCAGCAGAGTGCACCACGTGCAGGAGAGGTTGACTTTGGCTCCGAAGGTGTTGGTAGAGCCACTTGCACCCCATCGGTGTACGCTAAAGTGTGTTCATGCGAGACTCTCACATCGACGAGTCACATCAGCCGCCTTCAGAGATGAGTTAGTGATGCTGCTCGTCAAACAGGGACCTGAAAAGTAAGAGAGCGATATGAAACGTCCCTCTCCCCGCGCGACATTGCCACGATTGTCCCCGATCATTCCTGAGCATTGACGGGGCGCCTAGTCACTTATACACGGCATGTACACAAAATATTTCTATGAACTGATAGTAAACGAACGAATCACTCAAATGTTTGTAGTCACAAACTTTAAAGATAAGGGTTACGTAATTTAACAATCTACATTAATCTGCAACTCTTACAAAGGAATTAACCTGAAACATATACCTTCATATTTAATTTAAGGCTATATAGCACTGCCGAACTCGGTGCCGGGTGGTGGCTCAAAGAACCCATTCGTAAGGCAGATGATGGGAGCACTGAAGCCATAATCGCCATCAGAGATGACTGGATGACGCTGCTCAACCAGGATCTGAAAATTACAACGGAATAATTAGTATCCTTTCAGTCAATTATATAAACTTGTCCCCAGTTAAGTAGCATAGCATTTCCCTAGCGTTTTCCCAACTATATTGGGGTCGGCTTCCAGTCTAACTGGATGCAGCTGAATACCAGTATTTTACATGGAGCGACTGCCTATCTGACCTCCACAAACTACTTACTGGATAATACGATACCCCTTGGTGAGACTGGTAGACTTTCGGGCTTCTGACGACCCGTAACGACTAATAAAAGATCCACGAATGACAGCCGGGACTAACGGCTTTCCGAGGCGAGGTCTTTAAATTGATAATCTCAATATTTTATTGTTAAGTTAAGAATTGGAAAGATTAAAAATGTAAAAATTACCTTCATCTTCAACGGCTTCAACTATCAGGCACGCGATAGGGCTGCAGAGCCCGGGGCTCGGAAAGAGTCGAAGAGCTTCAAGGACCAACTTGTCCTGTACGGAAGATGACGGGTGGCGCACTGCGGCATTGCACAAACCAGTCTAGTCTAGAAAAATACTAACTACACTGCGCAGGTCACGAATAGTCCCGATCAATACTTCGGTGTGGGATGTACGATGCAGCTATACAGAGTGTACACCGTTATGTTTTTAAGGGGTCATTGTACTCATCATTGTGAACAACTTTTAGACCAAGCCTGAAATGGCGAAAAAAAATCAGCTACATTTATGTTCGCATGACGCAATACTCAATTCTTTATTGCATTCCATATTACGTACTGTCGCAAAGTAAAATATCAATAAACTATCAATTAATTTTTTATTACACAGATAACTCTTATCTGAAGAACAAATATTTCAATTTGACAGCTTTTATATACCTACTTACAAACTGTCACTCTTATCTGAAGAATAAACATGACAATATTTATTCTTCAGGTAAGAATTATCTGACTATTGAAAAATCTGCCCTAACTGGTCAAAATGTAGGGAACAGCTGATTTTATTTTCGAGATTTCAGGTTTGGTCCCATATTAAAAGTTGTTCAAACTCAAACTCAAAACATTTATTTCAAATAAACCAAATAGGCACTTTTGAATGGTCAAGGGGTCGGTCTTGGGTCGGTCAGTCAGAAATATGAAGCTAGTTGCCCATTCCAAAGCGTAGTAGGTACCTATGGAGAAGAACGGGCAAGAAAATCCACGGAATCTCTTTTAAATCAAAATACCTAAAGTAACAAGTTAATGGTTACATCATTCATGTTGAAATTATACATGTGAGAACGATGCAGAATGTTAAATAAGTATATAAAAAAACACATAATGATGAGTACAACGACCCCTTAACAAAGAAGACCAGTCTAGAAAAAGACGAACTACACTGCGCAGGTCACGACCAATACTTCGATGTGGTATGTACGATGCAGCTATAGCGAGAACCTATTCATTCCACTCAATAAAAAAAATGTACCAAAGACTCTCAATCTCAACAATCTGCTTAGCCTTCCCCGGGTTGGTATCAGAATGACTGGATCGCAAATTGACCACGTCGCTCTTAGTCCAAATCTCAAAATGTCTAAATCTCAAAATACCTAAGTCGCAAAATGACTACATCGCTTTTAGTCCACATCTCATAATGTCTAAATCTCAAAATACCTAACTCGCAAAATGACTACATCGCAAAAAGTCCGAACAGTTGTGTAGGCACCTATACCTACATTAATCTCTTTGGTTCTTAAGGTGACTTTTTTTCTAACTTTCCCTAGACTATAATGTGCTTCCCCAAAATTCACTCTTTACACCAAACTTGAACCAAATCGGTCCATTTTGATGCTTGAACAGACAAACAAAAATGTTAAAATCACCTATTTTGGGTAATATAATACTGGTATTCAGCTGCATCCAACCCCAACATAGCTGGGAAAAGGCTAGGCAGATGACAATGATGAATGATGATGTATCCAGTCATTCTGATATCAACCCTGTATAGGTGTACAACTGTACAACTGTTCGGACTTTTTGCGATGTAGTCATTTTGCGAGTTAGGTACGAGTATTTTGAGATTTAGACATCATGAGATGTGGACTAAAAGCGATGTAGTCATTTTGCGACTTAGGTATTTTGAGATTTAGACATTTTGAGATTTGGACTAAGAGCGACGTGGTCAATTTGCGATCCAGTCATTCTGATACCAACCCCTGCCTGTCTGACCTCTCCAATCCAGTTACTGGGTATCCTGATAGCCTTTGGTAAGACTGTCAGACTTTTGGCCTTCTAATTAAGTAGGTACCCGTAACGACTGTCAAATCAAAGATCTGCGAATGACAGCCGGGAGCAACGGCTTAGCGCGCTTTCCTAGGCACGAAGGGGTCTTGACATTGTAATGGATGGTCACCCATCCACGGACCGACCGCGGCAAGCGTAGCTTAATAACCTCTAATCGACCCGTGCGGCTGTTATTTCTTAGCCACGAGCCCCTCGAAGACTCACTCTCAACAACCAGGTAGGAGCTAAAAATTCTCACATGATCTGACTAAGCTCATGTCTGGTCTGGAGTATAATGCCCATTTTCACCAATAAATAAAAGTGCACTGCATGTTGTGCACTCAGAGTAAATAAAAAATCAAGACAGCGCTGTCAACGGTAACGTAAAGACGCACGTTTCGGGTTTCGTAAACATGTGTGCTCGTAATGAGGTGTAGTTTAATTGTAAATGTGTGCGTGTGAGCGTGTATGCACAGAGCGAGGTGTAGTTTTGCGCATGCTTCACTGTATTGTTCGCAGCGCTATGTCTGGGTTTTTTATTTAGTCTGAAGTTGTGCAACTCTGTTGTGTTGTGGCTGTTCTGCAATCCAGCAGTGCAATAATATTCAGGGATTCATTTAAGGCGAAAGCCCCACGGTAGCCCGCGAAATTCAAAATTTCTTACGTTTTTTTGTGGGCTAACCTGGCGCTTTCGCCTTAAGTGTGAACTATGTTAGCTTCCAGTCTAACCGGATGCAGCTGAATACCAGTATTTTACATGGAGTGACTGCCCATCTGACTCGATACCCCTTGATAAGACTGGTTGTCAGACTTCCGGGGTTCTGACGACCCGTAATGACTGTCAAAGATCCACGAATGACAGCCGGGACCAACGGCTTAACGTACGCTTTCTGAGGCACGGAGTCTCGGTATGTAAAGATGGTCACCCACCGACGGACAAACCCCGGCAAGCGTAGTTTAACCTGATGGATCGACCTGTGCAGCTGTTGTTACTTAGCCACGAGCTCCTCTCTCAAGCGTTCAAACATACAAACAAAACAAAATCTTCCAGCTTTATTATTTATTAGTATAGAATATAATAGATTGTAGGACTGTGTCTGGATTGTTCAAAATAAAACGAAGCAATAGGTTATATTATTTTTTATTTATAATAAAGTATGTCTGTAGGTAGAATATAAGTAGGTACCTAAGTAAATATAATATCTATTTATAGTAAATAAACTAAGTTACTAACTAACTTATTCTAAAGACACACGAGGTGGAAGAACTAGAAAAGTGTGTCTGGGGGTAACCCAGACACACATTTCTCGCAGATTAATGTGTCTTGCCAGAGCCTCGTCAGTAATCTAGCAGGGTGCACCGCGGGCAGGTGAGGTTGACTTTGGCTCTTCTAGTGTTGGTCGAGCCACTTACACCCCGATGATCGTTCAGTTGATCGTGTAAGTACGACCTACGTATTTGAAGAAACTATTGCTGTCGCTCTGCGAGCGCTCCACCCTCAAATTCGTGCCATAGGGACAACTGCAGATCTGACTAAATAGCCTATGTAAAAAGTCACATTTCGAGGTTTGGCTCTCGCCTATTTCCTCCTCCAAAATTGGACCAATTTAAAAGATATTTCATAAACTGAATGAAAAGGATACATACTATGCCCCTATGTTTTTCTTTTTTCGTTAATAGTTGTCAAATTGGTACACTAGGCCTCTGCTGACAGCGGTCTGAATAGGCAATTTTGAGCATTTTTTGAGGGTTCTAGTTCTTATAAAAATAATGGATCATCAAAAAGGAAAACATAGGGGCATACAAGTAGCCAATATTTATCACACTAATATTATAAAGGCGAAAGTTTGTGAGTGTGTGTATGTTTGTTACTTCTTCACGCTCAAACGGCTGGACCGATTTGGATTAAATTTGGTATGTAGATAGCTTATACCCTGGATTAACACATAGGCTACTTTTTATCCCGGTATATGCGGGTGAAACCGCGGGGCGCAGCTAGTATTTCTATAAAAAATCATTGCTTTATGGTCATTAACCAGAAAGAGAAGAGGCTCCATACAAACGCTCTCGGCGTTTGTATGGAGAAAAGAGCACCCGCGCCAACGGAAACATCAAATAGTATGGAGTTGACATTAGCTTCAGAGATGTCACGTGACTGCTGCTGACAATTCCATACAATTTGATCTTTCCGTTGGTGGTAACGCTTACAAAAAAGGGATTTCTTCTATGCCCCTGGTTGATCGTGAATGTGCAGTTCTTGAGTTGTTTGTTCGACTGCGAACACTGACCTCTATTGTACACGTACTTGTACAATAGAGGTCAGTGACTGCGAATCATCAGCCGCCGCCGCAGGGCTACTTGGTAATTCTCGTCTCGTCGTAGATGATTCAGCAGGGTGTACCGTGGGCAAGTGAGATTGACTTTGGCTCCGTAGGTAATGGTAGAGCCACTTACCCACCGGTGTAAGCTCTAGTGGGGCTATATCGGGACTTGGTTGGAAGAAAGCCAGGTAAGTAGCTACCAAGGGCGAGGTTGATATTGACCCGGGAGCAAAGCTACATCAGCTGCAATGAGGAACAAGTGCTGGTTCTTCTATCTGGGACCTGTAAAGAATAAAAAAATATGTTCAAAAAATTTTAACTTCTCAGAAAGTACATGATGTAGGACCATTACACCTAGTTCGAAGATTTAGAAGATAAAGAAGATTTTTTTTTGCTGGTTTATTTATTTATTTATTTAACTGATCAACTTACACTAACAGTAAAATACTACACAAACAAGTTATAGGTCATTTATATAGGTACAGATATAAACTAAAACAATATTATAACATACATTTAAAACAAAATGAAACACACCACAAAATTAATACACATTAGAAAAAACATAAGTAATATCTACGACGCAGAGATAGAGAGCGCTAGGAGTGGCAATAGACTCCAGGTAAGCATTAGCAGTTTGCAGGAACCTCAGTTCAGTACTTGCAAAGGCATCGAGCGACTCATCATACTGTAATATATGATTGATGAGGGTAAGGGCTAAGTATAAGGGACTGGTTTTTAGAGTTACGGAACCAGCTGGAGGAACTGAAAATAGAGTACGCTGGCGAGGGCGAAGTATATGCCTGATAGGTAAAGGAACGTTGATGGAGACGTATTCTAGCAATGAAGAATTGAATAGGGAACCACGAATAAGGCGGATAAAATATTTCGCAAGCGTAAGATTTCTCTTAACCTCTAAACTTTGATAAGTAACCATTCCTAGCACGAATGGTGTTGGGTACATATATGGGTAATATCCATATAGCTTTAAATATAGATAGCGAACAAACGACTTCTGTACTTGTTCAATAAGTAGAGTGTAAGCTTTTTCATGAGGGTTCCAAATAACACCATTCGTTTCTATTCTTCGGTTGATTATTGTATAGTTAGAAATTTATACCTTACGGTTAACGTCATAAAGGCTTCAAGACAGGACTTCGTGAAATACTAAGTAGGTAAAAGGGATGACGCCTTAGTAAAAAAAAAAATGTTTAGTCCGTCAGTCAGATAACAACACGTATTTTTTTGCTTTATCATAATTTAATAAAAACATATTTAGATAACACGCATTAAAGTTGGAGAGTGGGGGCTCGCTACGTCTCCTCTACGTATAAAATCTAGCTAGACGTGACGTCATACCATATTTTAACTCAATGTATCGCTGTAATCTTTTGATTACTTACTTAAAAAAAGCAAAAATACGTGTCCAATAAATTATTCTTTATTCTTCTTCATTGGAGGAGCTCTTGGCTAAGTAATAACAGCCGCACGGGTCGATCCATCAGGTTAAGCTACGCTTGCCGCGGTTAGTCCGTGGATGGGTGACTATCTTTACATACCGAGACCGCTCCGTGCCTCGAAAAGCACGTTAAGCCGTTGGTCTCGGCTCTCATTCGTTGATCTTTGACAGTCGTTACGGGTCATCAGAAGCCCTTAAGTCTGACCACCAGTCTTACCAAGGGGTATCGTATTACCCAGTTACGTTGTGGTTGTGGAGGTCAGATAGGCAGTCGCTCCATATAAAATACTGATATTCAGCTGCATCCGGTTAGACTGGAAGCTGACCCCAACATAGTTGGGAAAAGACTAGGCAGATTGATTGATTGATTCTTCTTCTATAAGTAGGTAATATTTTTTCATAATCTACGTGACGAACAAAAAAAAAAAATTGTAGTCATCATGCCTATTTCCTCAAAATCCTTAAACAATATGGCGACGGGCATGCGCCTGCGCGTTTGCTGCCTACAAAGGAAAATCAAAATGGCGGCATAATTATGCTCGAATCGTGCTCGAACCCCTTTAAACTTAAAAATGTCAAACGCTTACCTGTCGACCGGAGTCTCGGTTATTACTTTATATAGTGTATTATCTATGGTCTCGGTCAGGTCAACATGCCACGCACACACTATGCATGCCAACCCGGCTGGAAGTTTGCCCCCTAGGTATCTGAAACAGAATGACGCAACTTTTAAGACAATGACATTACAGACGAGTAATAGCTGGCTTTTGGGGGGTCAAAAACCATCATCAAAGACGTCCACTGTTGAACTTGAGCCTCCCTCAAGCACCGCCACTTCAACCGGTTCCGTGCTTCCCGCATCCAGCGGATTCCTGCGGGCTTCATAAGGTCATCGGTCCACCTTGTGGGAGGCCTTCTAACTCGCCTTCTGAACCTTTCGGCCCCATCGGCCATCTATTCTGCGAGCAATATGCTTACTGCAATCTCCAGACCAAAGTCTGTTGCCAGTGCTGTTGGAAGGCTAAAAGTCACCCAAAGGGCAATGGAGAGGGCTATGCTTGGAATTTCCCTACGTGATAATTACACTATCAGCACAGATGGGACACTCCGCAAAATCATTTAAATAAAAAGCGACTCTTGCTACGACACAATAAAGTGCAATTCAGGTCGCACAACGCTTATTACCTACAGTTATATTCACCTACAAGTTGCCTCTCTTTCTATCGCGTAACTCTTATACCTTCTGACTCGTTAGGGTTGTGTTCTTTTACGAGCCGGCCGGTGCGCGGCAGCCCACACTGAATTGATCCAATGAGATGAGCCCGCCGCGTACCTTGTATCTGTGCTATCAGCTCTAAGTTCAAAACGGTTGAATTTACAAGTAGGTAAAAGAAACACTCACCAGCAGATAGGACGGGAAAGCCGTGATATCCCGATGGCGGCTTGAAGGACCAAATGTAGCAAGCACCCGGTTCACCGCCCGCCGTACGCGCTCGGTCGAGGGCGGGCGGTAGACTGGTAGACACTTTATATAGTGTATTATCTATGTGGTAGACTGACCCGGCTAGGTACAGAAGTTCTAGTCTAGAAAAAGCTAACTTCACTGCGCATGTCACCAATCACGATCAATACAGGCACGACAAAGGGTTTTTTGGATGTAATGGCGGCGGCGCTAGGCGTCAAGAGAAGTGTTACTGATACTGGCATGGCCACAATCACGGATTTTAATTTTTTTAACACAAAAAATTTGTCGCTAATTAGTCGCCAAATATCAGAATTTGCCGGTCACAGGTTCAAAAGATATAAGGGTTTATAGGTGGTCGATCCGGAGTCTCCCCAGCGTGACCCATTTTGAATCTCAAAAGCTAGGACACCTAGCGAAGATCTGTTTTCTCACAAATTTAGTCGCTAATTAGTTGGAATCAGTCACCAAATATCAAAATTTGTCGGACACGGGTTCAAAAGTTATAAGGGTTCATATGTTGCCGATCTGGAGAGCGTCTCCCCAGCTTGGCCACATTTATATCTCAAAAAGTAGAGCACCTAGCGATAATATTGGGCCTTCTTTAAGGCGGCTAGGAATCGGTGTAATCAGATGATACGCAACGCTAAACGCCGCCACATCCTAAATAATATCACTTCTTCTTCTCCTGCCGATATTTGGAAGTTCCTTGGGACTTTAGGCATCGGTAAATCGCGACATTCGGACCTTCCTAACACAATTGGTTTGGACGATCTAAATCGGCATTTCTCCACTGTTCCCACGCTAGATAGTCTAACTAAATGTCAAACCCTTGACTACCTTGCTGGTCTCTCGCGTCCAAATATTAACCCCTTTGTCTTCACCCCAGTCGACCCGGGAGAGATCAAAAAGATTATCCTGTCCATTAAATCCAAAGCAGTGGGCTGTGATGATATCAGCCGCCATATGATTGTGGCGGCTCTTGATCAACTTCTCCCTGCAATATCCCACATCATAAACTTCTCCCTTTACACCGGTGTTTTTCCTTCCCTGTGGCGTAAAGCCATTGTTCGGCCCCTGCCTAAGATACCCAATCCCTCTCTTCCTAGTCACTTTCGCCCAATTTCCATCCTTCCCTTTCTGTCTAAAGTGCTTGAGGCCAGTGTTCATAAACAATTCTCCCACTTTATTCACCGCAACTCCCTTATCAGTCCATTTCAATCTGGTTTCAGGCCTGGGCACAGTACCGTTTCAGTTCTCCTTAAAGTGACTGACGATATTAGGCGGGGTATGGAAGACACTAAAGTTACAGTCTTGGTGTTAATTGACTTCTCTAATGCTTTCAATACCGTCAGTCACGAAGTCCTTCTATCCATCCTTTCCTATCTTATGGTCGCTCCGGGGGCTCTGGAATGGTTTGCCTCTTATCTTCAGGGGCGTCAGCAATCTGTTCGTGCTGGAGACTCTTCGTCGAGTTGGCGTGATCTTGCAGCTGGCGTCCCTCAAGGCGGTATATTATCTCCTCTGTTGTTTTCTATTTTTATTAATCTCATTACCACCGAGCTTCGGACTGCGTATCATCTTTATGCTGACGATTTGCAGCTTTATTGCCAGGCAAGTGTTGACAACATATCCGATGTGATTGACGAGCTGAACCGGCATCTAGGTGTGGTTAAGGGCTGGTCTGATCGATTTGGAGTGGCGGTTAACCCTACCAAATGTCAGGCTATCATTGTAGGGAGCCCTCACAGTGTGAGAAAGTTGAATGACTTAACTGTGCCACCAGTCATTTTTGACAATGCAGTCATTCCATTTAGCTCCAATGTTAAGGATCTTGGTCTGCATGTCGATACATGTCTTGACTGGCGAAAGCAGGTCATGACTGTAAGTAAGAAAGTCACCGGAACGTTGAGGTCGCTCTATCGGTTGAAAAACTTTCTTCCATCACACATAAAGGCAATGCTTGTACAGTCCCTAATCTTTCCCATAATTGACTATGGTGATGTGTGTTATTATGACCTGAATGCAGATCTCCTCAATAAACTTGATCGCCTTCTAAATAACTGCATTCGATTCGTTTTCAATCTTCGTAAGTATGATCATGTGTCTGCGCACCGATTGCTTTTAAAATGGTTACCCATTCGTCAGCGCAGAGAGCTGAGGGCTCTGTCTATGTTATATTCCATACTAAACAAGCCTACTTCTCCTTCTTATCTGTCTTCCCATGTTCAATACTTGTGCTCTGCCCATAGTAGAAATCTTCGTTCAACCAACAATCTTCTTCTACGATGTCCTTCTCACCGCTCTGGTTTTATTCATTCTTCGTTCTTTGTCCAGGCAGTATTTCTTTGGAATGCGCTCCCTCTGAACATCAGGATGGCAACCAGTCCGTTATCTTTCAAAGTGAAGGCACGTGAACACATTCGTGAAAAGTTGGCAAAATCATCGCAGCGCTGATTTGTTGGATTCTTTTTCTCCTCTACCTATCGTTATTTCTCCTGACAAAGTTTATTTAGTTTATATGTATGTATGTATGTATGTATTTATTGGTATTTATTCTTTTTCCAGTTATCTATCCCTTGTGTTGCACCTACCATGTTTTGTCTCTGCATCACCCTAAGGTTGACTGGTAGAAAATGCCTCAGGCATTAAGTCCGCCTTTGTACAGTATTTTTTTACTTGTGCATAAAGTTTTAATAAATAAAAATAAATAAATAAATAATATGTTTTCTACCAGTCGCTAATTAGTCGCAATTTTTCGCCAAATCACAGATTTAATCGGGTCTTAGTTTAGAAGATATTATGAGTTCAATTTTAGTCAAAGAGCTAGATCAAAGATTTTATCATAAACTCTTTGATCTAGCTCTTGGACTATACTTAAAAATTGAACTGAATAATTATGTTAATAATTGTGAGATCTTAGTTATTATTAGATCTCTAACCCAAGTAGTTGCTGAGATCTCCACGGCCGCGCAATCCTCCACGTTACTTAGCGCTTTGCGCGGCCAATATAAAACCCTTATAACTTCTTTATTTTTACTTTGAAATTTTTTTGGTTTGTTCCCTTCGATTTTCACAAATTTCGACAATTTTTTAGGCGAAGTTTTTTTCTGTTTGGATAACTTGGCGGAGCAATCGTAACGCACACATTAAATAAATCTGTGACTTGGCGAAAATTTTGAACAGTCTGTTCGTCCCGATATTATTGACGCTAACTATACCATACGCCTTTCAGAAGAAAGGCGTTGAGAGCAACGGAATATCATTTATTTTTCAATGGATAAAACTCAAAATAAAACACAAAACAATAAATCCACATTATATTTATTTTTCTTAAAATCTTAGTTTATCCTACTCGCAGACATAGCCGGCGAATAAAGTAAGTGCTAAGTTTAGATCACGTCCGAAGTGTTGGAGGTCGCAGTCTACTCCGAATCGCTGGAGTCTGAGGCAGCTTCGGCGACTTCAGCGGTGAACTTGTACTCCTGGTCAGCACCCAGGTAGGCGTCTGACATGAAGTACAGGGTGTAGGTGTGGCGACCTGAACTGCCGCATACGAAGTCTAACCGGACCTGGGGAAAGAGAATTGAAACTTATATTTTGCTAACATAAACGAGGCAAAAGTAGTATGTAAGCGTCGTAGGGAGGCGTTCTGTAGTTTCTGCTTACCCCCGTGCGAAGAAGTGGGTGTGTTTATGTGTGTCTGTATGACAGAGGATCAGTAATGTTTACCTACATCAATAAATCTGCCTAGCCTTTTACTAACTATATTGGAGTCGGCTTCCAGTTTAACCGGGTGCATGTGAATATCAGCATTTTACATGGAACAACTGCCTATCTGACCTGCACAACCCAGGAACTGGTTAATACGATACCCCTAAGTAAGACGGGTTGTCAGACTTTCGGACTTCTGACGACCCGTAACGACTGTCAAAGATCCACGAATAACAGCCGGGACCAACGGCTTAACGTACTTTCCGAGGCACGGAGGAGTCTCGGTATGTAAAGATGATCACCCATTCACGGACCAACCCCGGCAAGCGTAGCTTACCCTGATGGACCGACCCGTACGGCTGTTATTACTTAGCCACAAGCTCTGAGGTTACATGCTATATGCAATAAATATAAGTTACGTTAGTTATTAATAAATATAAGTGAGAAATTCGTAGATCGTTGGTATTTATAAGTATGTATGCTATTTTTTGACAGTTACTCTTAGAAAATAATTGACAATAGGTAATTTTTTAAGAGAAAGTCCAACTGTAAAAAAAAATAGCATACATACTTATAAATACCAACAATCTAAGAATTTGTCAGAGGAAATTTATTTAAATTTAATGAAATAATCACGAAAAACCTCTAGAAATGCGACGTTGCCAGCCCGCGCGCGTTCAACGCTCTTATGTCAGGTGAATTTAGTTGAAATCATTGTGTCGTTGTTTTTGTTGGAACTACAATGATTATTGTTCATATTGTGACACACCCTGTAACATATTACTTCTGTCTAAAAGTGTCTGCCCGTATGTTTGTTTTTGTTGGAACTACAATGATTATTGTTCATATTGTGACACACCCTGTAACATATTACTTCTGTCTAAAAGTGTCTGCCCGTATGTTTGTTTTTGTTGGAACTACAATGATTATTGTTCATATTGTGACACACCATGTAACATATTACTTCTGTCTAAAAGTGTCTGCCCGTATGTTTGTTTTTGTTGGAACTACAATGATTATTGTTCATATTGTGACACACCCTGTAACATATTACTTCTGTCTAAAAGTGTCTGCCCGTATGTTTGTTTTTGTTGGAACTACAATGATTATTGTTCATATTGTGACACACCCTGTAACATATTACTTCTGTCTAAAAGTGTCTGCCCGTATGTTTGTTTTGTTGGAACTACAATGATTATTGTTCATATTGTGACACACCCTGTAACTAGGGCGTGCAAACCCGGTTTTCCGGTTTTGCCAAAAACCGGAAACCGGACAAAATTTAGCGATTTTTGAAAACCGGGGTTGAGAAACAAAACCGGAGTTACCTCCGGTTTTCCCGTTATTGAATTACATATTTACAAAAATCAACTTTTTTCGAACGCACTCAAGAAATATTCAATTTGAGTCATCAAATATCCGAACGCAACCTATACCCACTTACATTCCTCACTCCGCGACCCCAACCGAAAAATAGGCCAGCTCTCTGGTCACGTGAAGAGTCGACCAACCGCTTGGCGATGTCCCGAAATACTCGATGAGCACTCGGACCCAAGGCCCGACCCCAAACGGCTTAAACATATAGCTCCAAATAAGGCTGTTAAATTTGTGCAGTTTGAGGGTATGCACCTGCAGCACCCGCCCCAGCATAACCCGCCGTACTAGAAAGATGGGATGACGCGAGGACGTCAACACAGGTTGCATCCCCCACCAAAGGCCTCTACCCAACTTCCAAGGCATTATTGTCATTTCGTCTGGCCTCTTCCAATCGTCGCGTGCCAAGCCATTGGGTCATCTAAAACAGCTGACACCCGAGAAAATAAGAGCCCGACGAAAGATGTCATTAATGCTGGCGTGCCTTGGCAAATGACTATACCTGCAGCAAGGAAAGGCCATGGTGTCCGAGGCGGTCAACTGCTTCACCGCACTGACAGTGATGTGGGGCCTTGCAAGAAGCGCCCAGACGCAGTTTTGTAGCGAGCCGGAAGGTGGTGTCACCCAGCATAGTGATTATGTTGGGTGACGTTAGCGCCTGCAGCCAGAGGCCCGACTCCCATCCTCCCACAGCCAGCAGGTGGCACGCTCAGCAGTATTGGTGGGTTTTCGGGCTGAACTGTATCCGGTCAATCCACTTTCCAAACTATTAATGTGGTCTACTTGGTATTGGTAGGCATAAATGTTTGTTTAAAAAGAGTTATATCATAGAATTTGTTTTATTTGTAGATTTTGTGGGTATCTAAGAATATTGTTTTCTTGTTAAAATTCTAAACCTATAAAAAATTTAAAAGTGTTGCGAAAACCGGCGCTAACACCGGTTTCCGGTTTTGGGCCCTCAAACCCGGAATTCAAAACCGGTTTTGAAGACCTTCCGGTTTTGCACGCCCTACCTGTAACATATTACTTCTGTCTAAAAGTGTCTGCCCGTATGTTTGTTTTTGTTGGAACTACAATGATTATTGTTCATATTGTGACACACCCTGTAACATATTACTTCTGTCTAAAAGTGTCTGCCCGTATGTTTGTTTTTGTTGGAACTACAATGATTATTGTTCATATTGTGACACACCCTGTAACATATTACTTCTGTCTAAAAGTGTCTGCCCGTATGTTTGTTTTTGTTGGAACTACAATGATTATTGTTCATATTGTGACACACCCTGTAACATATTACTTCTGTCTAAAAGTGTCTGCCCGTATGTTTGTTTTTGTTGGAACTACAATGATTATTGTTCATATTGTGACACACCCTGTAACATATTACTTCTGTCTAAAAGTGTCTGCCCGTATGTTTGTTTTTGTTGGAACTACAATGATTATTGTTCATATTGTGACACACCCTGTAACATATTACTTCTGTCTAAAAGTGTCTGCCCGTATGTTTGTTTTTGTTGGAACTACAATGATTATTGTTCATATTGTGACACACCCTGTAACATATTACTTCTGTCTAAAAGTGTCTGCCCGTATGTTTGTTTTTGTTGGAACTACAATGATTATTGTTCATATTGTGACACACCCTGTAACATATTACTTCTGTCTAAAAGTGTCTGCCCGTATGTTTGTTTTTGTTGGAACTACAATGATTATTGTTCATATTGTGACACACCCTGTAACATATTACTTCTGTCTAAAAGTGTCTGCCCGTATGTTTGTTTTTGTTGGAACTACAATGATTATTGTTCATATTGTGACACACCCTGTAACATATTACTTCTGTCTAAAAGTGTCTGCCCGTATGTTTGTTTTTGTTGGAACTACAATGATTATTGTTCATATTGTGACACACCCTGTAACATATTACTTCTGTCTAAAAGTGTCTGCCCGTATGTTTGTTTTTGTTGGAACTACAATGATTATTGTTCATATTGTGACACACCCTGTAACATATTACTTCTGTCTAAAAGTATCTGCCCGTATGTTTGTTTTTGTTGGAACTACAATGATTATTGTTCATATTGTGACACACCCTGTAACATATTACTTCTGTCTAAAAGTGTCTGCCCGTATGTTTGTTTTTGTTGGAACTACAATGATTATTGTTCATATTGTGACACACCCTGTAACATATTACTTCTGTCTAAAAGTGTCTGCCCGTATGTTTGTTTTTGTTGGAACTACAATGATTATTGTTCATATTGTGACACACCCTGTAACATATTACTTCTGTCTAAAAGTATCTGCCCGTATGTTTGTTTTTGTTGGAACTACAATGATTATTGTTCATATTGTGACACACCCTGTAACATATTACTTCTGTCTAAAAGTGTCTGCCCGTATGTTTGTTTTTGTTGGAACTACAATGATTATTGTTCATATTGTGACACACCCTGTAACATATTACTTCTGTCTAAAAGTATCTGCCCGTATGTTTGTTTTTGTTGGAACTACAATGATTATTGTTCATATTGTGACACACCCTGTAACATATTACTTCTGTCTAAAAGTGTCTGCCCCTATGTTTGTTTTTGTTGGAACTACAATGATTATTGTTCATATTGTGACACACCCTGTAACATATTACTTCTGTCTAAAAGTGTCTGCCCGTATGTTTGTTTTTGTTGGAACTACAATGATTATTGTTCATATTGTGACACACCCTGTAACATATTACTTCTGTCTAAAAGTGTCTGCCCGTATGTTTGTTTTTGTTGGAACTACAATGATTATTGTTCATATTGTGACACACCCTGTAACATATTACTTCTGTCTTAAAGTGTCTGCCCGTATGTTTGTTTTTGTTGGAACTACAATGATTATTGTTCATATTGTGACACACCCTGTAACATATTACTTCTGTCTAAAAGTGTCTGCCCGTATGTTTGTTTCTTAAAATACTAGTGTTCCCCGACAGACGTTGTCCTGTCCCAATTTCAATATTCCCATATAAAATCCACTTTCAGTTTTCCAGAATTTTCCAATCTTCCCGGCAACTTTTCCAATTTTTCTCATCGTTTAAACCTTCCCTGGACTACATCAAACATTTCAAAACCAAAATCAGCGAAATCGGCCCAGCCGTTCTTGAGTTATAAAATTACAACGAAAAGTGGCATTGATTTTTATAGATATAGATAATCTAATCCATTATCTCAAGGCCTTTTAATCTTCTCCAAGTGCCAGGTAGCCATACTCTCTAACAGTTTTGATAATTTGTTTGTTTATCTTACCTTAGCACTGCGAGCGAGTGATACCCTCTTGATAGAAAGCAGAGTGTTGCTCTTCGGATCACCGATCACCACCCACCAGCCTTCTTCGCGTTTCTGCAATTATAAAAAAAGGATTTTTGAAATAAAAAGAAAATAGTATCTTTTATCAAATCCACCGACAGGACGTAACGTTGGAGGCCTCCCACAAAGTGGACTGATGACCTTGTGAAGCCCGCAGGAATCCGCTGGATGCGGGAAGCAGAGAACCGGTTGAAGTGGCGGTGCTTGGGGGCCTGTTCAGCAGTGGACGTCTTTCGGCTGAAATGATGATGATGACCAGAAATCGCGAAAAAAAATCTGCTGATTCCTACATTTTGACGAGTTATCTATATGAATAAAAAAAAGAAAAGTCCTGGCTGACTGACTGACTCATCAACGCTCAGCCCAAACCTAGAAACCTGAAATTTTGCACAGAGACGTTATGATGTAGACAACGAATAAGGAAGAAAGTCCCGGTTGTACGCACGGCTACAGATCAAGCTATACATTTCCAGTATAAGCTGATCTCGCATTGTATAGGATTTCCTTACAATGAGAGGTCAGAGTAAATTGAAAATGTATAGCTTGATGTGTAGCCGTGTGTACGTTCCCGTGGGATATTTTCCGACAGAAACGCGGCCGAAGCCGCTGGCAAAAGCTAGTGCGAACATAAATTTAGAGATAAGCTGATTTTGTTTTATTCGCGATTTCTGGTTCGGCCTCATAGTTAAAGTTGTTCATAATGATGAGTACAATGACCACCTAAGAGCTTGTGCGTCATTTAAGAAGTTACATCTTGTATAATTACTTATCCTGACTGACAGATTCTAAGCAGCTGGAGCTACAAACTTGAAATTTTGGCAATTGTAACCTTTTCTTATGTTGTAAGCATCCACTAAGGAAGGATTTTTGGATATTTCACACGCGAGCAAAGCCGCGGGCAACAACTAGACTATTATAAAGTATAACAGTGTGCTTCAAGAACAAATCTCGTAAGAATCTCACCTGCGGGAAGAACGGCGCGATGACCGGTCCGACGATATCGTCTTCTCGCTCTAACGACACCTCGACTACTATCGGCTTGCCGGCGCGCAGGTGGCGCTCGTTCTTTACCTGGAAAAATTAAAATGAGTAAGTAAATAAAAGCCCTAAACCGAGGACAATAATAGTGACCTTATTGGTGATGTTCTTCAGAAAGGTCAGGCGCGTAGTACTCGCTACCGGCGCGTGTGTGGCCAGGTGTTTGAACGTAAAGGAGGCTAAAGGAGTATTAGCTTACCCCCTGGGGAGAAGGCGTAATAAAAGGTGAGTAAGAACGTATAAGGATGGTGACAAAAACAAATTTTTTCAATACATCCTCGAAAACTGGTTCATATCGCACTACGATTAGGTTCACAATGCAATGTATGTCGCACGCGTGCGATTTTTTATTTTCCCCGCAGGTGTGCGGGAATGCCACAGATAACTTATACCTATACTTAGTCCAAATTGGTTCAATGCCTCTATTCACAACTCTCTATTCGGAGGTGAATGTTTTTTTTAATCTCGGCAAAGAGATATATTATACAATATTATCAAAAACCATGATTATTACAATAAAAAAAAGTTTATGAACAAATTAACATTTATTTGTGTTCTAAACTCAAAAATATTAGAATTTTCTATTTTTCATATTAGGCTGTTTATCGGCTTTATACCTTTGCTTCTCTTTCAACCTGGCGAAAGCAAAGCGCGGAAAAAAAAAGAAAATTTAAATCATAGTTCCCTATTACAACACATGACAAAATTATTTTCCGTTATTTTATGTGTTTTTTATTTTATTTCTTCAAAAGTGTATTGAAAAACGTCGTTTGATACTCGTGGACATTTGTTATTGCAGTTCTCGGCTCAAAAACAACCTCGCCTGCGGCTCGGGTGTTTTTCTCCACTTGTATCAAAATGTACTATTTCAGATAGGCAGCCGCTCCATGTAAAATACTGGTATTCAGCTGCATCCGGTTAGACTGGAAGCCGACCCCAACATAGTTGGGAAAAGGCTAGGCAGATGAATATTAACATTTTTGAGATATCGTCTCACAAATAGTGAGCACTAAATGGGTTAATTTTTTTGCACACAAGCATGATTTTTCTTTTTTTTATTTGTACTATAAAATAACCAGTGACCGGAGTAGGTAGATTGATTGTTGGTACTTGTATCATAAATGCCCACAGAAAGAATAACATGGATAAGCCATTTTCCCGGAAAGTAATTCCGGTATTTCCGGATCCAATTAAATAATGTTAGTGTTGGTAGTGATATTATTACTACTCAATTCAAAATGTACAGAAAGGTATCAAGCATAAACACATTTTTAGTAAGTCACCCGGGGCTATTGTAGTCAGGAGGCAAATGTAACTGGTTGATTAATCTGATTAATCCTAGACAGCATGGAAACGCAACAATAACGAGTTATCTCAATCTGTTACATTTGCCCCCTGGTTACAATAGCCCCGGGTGACTTATTTAATTTCTACATAAGTTCCTGTTTTTTTTAATAATCAACCATAATTCCGAAGTTCCAGAGGAATGTCCATATTAATATATATGTCGGATCCGGTCGATAGTACGGTCAGGAAACGACGAATCGCAAGCGCGCCACTGGCGACATCACGTGATCTACCCACACCAACAGCGCGCTTCTACAGAGTCGTGATGTTTTAAGTCCGCTACGAGGAGGACAGTCTAGTGTCTGATCACATCGGGGTTACTACGTCGCGGAACTGTATTCGATTCGTCGTGCTCAGTAGTTGTGTTAATTTTAATTTGGAGTGATTGTGTTAGATTGTGATTTTAATAATCACCGAGTATAGCACCCAGTGTGTTTTCATTGCACGAAACCCATCTTCTGCCCACATGGTGTTTTAATCTAACTGAGTAAATCCTGACGTTTCCAAAATATACGTTTCGGATCAATGACCTCAATTCAATCTACCTACTCCGATCATTGATAATAACACACATAAGTACACAAGGATTAGAGAATGTTGTACAGTCGAGTTCATTATTATATTGTCACTGTCAAGGATTCAAAATATTGTGAACGTTGGAAAGCTCAATAAACACTATAGAACCTGCAGATCAAAAATATGTCCTCATGTGAACGGTTCAATAATATATGCTGAGAATAAGGAGGAAGTACAGGATAGGTGCGTCACATATTAATGAATCTAAACCTTGACCACAATTTAATGATACTTAGTAGTTGTCAGAATATTAAGAACTTTTTTCACGTTCATATATTTTAGAAGCCTGAAAGGGCCAATATATTAATGAACTCGACTGTACATTAGAAACACATTATAGGGCGAACTGATGTCTCCTAAAGTAGACCAAAAGCCTATATATTTCTAGTTATCAGATAACACTTACCTCATAAGTGAGCTCGACGTTCGGATATCTGTTACAGAAGCGCGCCACGTCCGCCATCTCTGTCGGGGACAGTTGTAACAGCTTGGCGCGAGCGTTGTCTTCTAGCTCCATCACATCAAATACCGTCTCTACGCCCTGCGGAGGAGATACATTGTTCATTAGTAATTGTTACAAATATACGGCCAACTGCACACCGCAGTGGTAACACGAGAACTGCGAAAATGGTCCTTATTGCTACGAAATAGAGTGGCCCGGTGGGACGAGTGGCGAAAGCACCATATAACACGATTCCTACCGGCTTTCCTAACTCTACCGCTATTGTAAAACGGCAGTGTCTACTATTGCCAATAAATAAAATAAATAAATAAATAAATATCCTTGGACATTTCACACAACGCCATCTAGTCCCAAGCTAAGCAACCTAGCTTGTGTTATGGTAACGAGATGGCTGATAAACTACTTATATACATTTTTTTTTTTGTAAATACATACATATTATAGATAGAAAAACACCCAGACTCGAAACAAATACTTGTAGGTCGTACAAATATTTGTTCCGTGCGGGAATCGAACCCGCGACATGCTGCGCAGCAGTCAATCGCTCAACCACTGCGCCAACCGTGTCAAAAAAATATAGTTACGCTACGGGTATTCAATTCAGCAATCAATCTGCCTAGCCTTTTCCCAACTATGTTGGAGTCGGCTTCCAGTCTAACCGGATGCAACAGACTACCAGTATTTTACATGGAGCGACTGCCTATCTGACCTCCACAACCCCTACGATACCCCTTGGTAAGACTGGTTGTCAGACTACTGACGCCTCGTAACGACTGTCAAAGATCCACGAATGACAGCCGGGACCAACGGCTTAACATGTTTTTGCGAGGCACGGAGGAGGCTCGGTATGTAAAGATGGTCACCCATCCACTGACCAACCCTGGCAAGCGTAGTTTAACCTGATAGATCGACGTGTGCGGCTGTTACTACTTAGCCACGAGCTCCTCAGTCAGTTCTTAATCCTCCTACTCAATTCAGCATAACATTGAAATAACAAACAGACAGAAGCCCGAAAGTCTGACAACCAGTCTTACCAAGGCGTATCATATTACCCAGTAATTGGGTGGAGGTCAGATAGGCATCATATCATAGAGTATTCAGCTGTACCCGGTTAGACTGGAAGCCCGACATAGTTGGTTAAAGGCTAGGCAGAGAGTTTGGCCGCCTCACGACACAGGTTCTCCGACTAACTAAACAACAGCTGCGTACAGTTACAGCTGCTTTAACTGGCCATGGGGCATTTAATAAACACTTCTTTGTCATAGGAGTCACAGACAGTCCGCTGTGCAGGGCCTGCGTGGAGGACGACGAGACAGCAGCTCATGTGCTTCTAAACTGCCCGGTGGTCGCCGCATACAGGGCAAAGTACTTCGGTAACCCAGGTACCCTCCGTGAGGTTGTCAGTAATGTCATGGCACTGCTGGCCTTCTTTGAGGAGCTGGGGTGGATCGAATGAACGATTTTTCCCACCCATACGCAAAATACGCGCATTGACGTGGAGTTGCGGATACCAGTCCGTATTACCTATCACCTAAGGCTAGGCAGATTGATTGATGTTCGACATTGGCCCATCCTAGAAACATCAAAGGGTCCATGTTGGCCAACAATCACTGCAACATAATGGCCGACAGTACCCTGTCTCACTATCACCCACCACGGTTCACAATGGGCCATGCTGGCGGACAATAGCCACCACCTCCCTACCTTCTCAGCGCAGCGCTGCACCAGCTCCGCGGTGAAGTGCGGCAGCTGGCGCAGGTACGAGTCCTTGGCCCACATGGCCTGCGTCACCATCTGCGCCAGCTCCATGGCCGCCACGGCGGGGGACAGCCAGCCGCTGCTGGACACCACGTCCACGCACGCGCAGATGAGGCGGATTGCCTGTGAGGAGAACAGTTTTAATTAGACTAAATTATAAAACTACTAGTGTTCCCCGATAGACGTTGTCCTGTACCAATTTCAATATTCCCATATAAAATCCACTTTCAGTTTTCCAGAATTTTCCAATTTTCCCGGCAACTTTTCCAATTTTTCTCATCGTTTAAACCTTCCCTGGAACCTACGTCAAACATTTCAAAACCAAAATCAGCTAAATCGGCCCAGCCGTTCTTGAGTTATAAAATTACAACGAAAAGCGGCATTGATTTTTATAGATATAGATAAAATCTATTAGCGGAAACAAAAGCACCGTCTAGGGCCTACGCCACACTTGACGGAAATTCGGAAATTCCGTCGCGGTGGGAACACCAATACATGTTATACACTAATAAGGGGCACACTACGTGGAAGATCGGTCGCTCCCACGGAGCAAATACAAAGAGGAGACGGCCTAAGCAACTGTGCACTGTGATTCTCAACTAGGCCCTGACGTCATCATGCAGGCGTGGCCTTAGTCAGAGTATTGTTGGCGTTCGTCCTGTGCACAACTTTGTAAACGTTCCTATTTTCCAAACATAATTCTACCCGACATTAGATGGCGACACTTGGTGCCATGGGAACTAACAATATTTAGGCACGTAGAGCTCAGTACTATAACATATTTTTCTCAAACATGCATGGAAATGTTGTCATTATTTTCGAAAAAAGAACACGCGAAGTATCGAATTTACGGTCAAAGAAAATGAAATCCATTGCAGGAGCGTTTTTTTGAATTTGGAACATTCAACGCTCCAGCAATGTACAACATTGCTGGAGCGCTCCAGCAATGTTGTATGAAACGGCGTGCTGGGGTTATTAGATACTGTTTGATTGGATCTCTTTTATCATTCTTGGCATTCCAAAGCTTAAGTCTCTCTGCTTAGTACAAATTGCGTTCACGTGGCTGTATAGCCATAAATGCGTTTGCCTTTCGGCACATATGATAAATAGAAAATTGGCGGCAAAGCTGAAAATTCGTCTTGATTTGTTATTTACATTAGTACATAATAAATATAAATTAAACAATTATTAACATGAGTTACAAAGGTTCAGAGAGTGAAATGGAGATTGATTGTACTCCACCAGATTTAAGATCAGAAGCCAAATTGCCAATGGAAAACCTGCTTCCAGCGAAGTCAAAAGAAAAATACATGAAAGTACTTATATGAAAATTTTATGATTTGGAAAAACGAGAAAAAGTAAACATTTTCTCCGAAACAGTATTTTTGGCGTATTTTAATGAGATTGCTAAAAGTAAAAAGGTATCTACATTATGGGCAACTTATTCCATGCTGAAATGTACAGTTCATGTTAAAAACGGCATTAACTTGAAAAATTATGGAAATTTTATTTCCCTGCATTCTTTTGAGAAAAGCACTATATATGCCTCGGCGGAAATGGCAATTGCCTGTCTCGTATTAGTGAAGTCCTCGCCTACGGCTCGGCCTTCAAACTCATACTCGACCTGCAATTGCCTATTTCACGGCCTTTGCAATAATGTACTATTTCACACCACCTGCTCGAAAATGTCAAATTATATGTCAAGCAACCTTAACCTAAAGTGAGCCATTAGTGGCCGGGGGCACAGCCGGTCAATAATGTTGTACTGGATTTCATTATGACCCGCTGGTCAATAATGTGATTTGAATTTGGAATCTCACATGCTCAGCTAAATTGGCAGTATAGTACTAACAAACACCTTTTGGTGCCAGAAAGAGGAATGCTATTCTCGAAACCCTTACTACGCGTGGATGATATTCTCGATTTCCTACAAAATCATAACGACTGCTTCTTCATATCGTTGCCATGTTTTCGAAGACATAATATTGTAAGAATAATTAGATAACTACGAACCATTTTTCATTTTTTTTTTATTTTTTTTTTTAAATTTTGGAACGAAGTTCCTTATCGCGCGTTGTGAAAGGGGGCTAGACGGAAAAAAGTCTCACGAAAAGTTGTCACGACACTTTTTGCTATAGGTAGCTATTGTAAGCCGTGCGGCGTGCGCATGTTTCTCTGTCTGTCTCTCTCTCTCTCTCTCTTATAGAAAGCAAGCCAGATATTTTCATTTCTATTTCGCATTGAACAGTGTGGTGTCGCGATGATGATGATGATGATGATGATGATGATGATGATGATGATGATGATGATGATGATGATGATGATGATGGTGATGATGATGATGGTGATGATGATGATGGTGATGATGATAATGATGATGATGATGATAATGATGATGATGGTGATGATGAAGGTGATGATGATGGTGATGATGATGGTGATGATGATGATGATGATGATTGTGATGATGATGATGATGATGATGATGATGATGATGATGATGATGATGATGATGATGATGATGATGATGATGATGATGATGATGATGATGATGATGATGATGATGATGATGATGATGATGATGATGATGATAAGTATAAAAATAAAATTTTGTTACAATTCCTTCACTAATTAATCGAAAGGAACTTCGTTCCATCCGGGTGTCCCTTGACACCTCTCAAGTTTTTTTTTTTTTTTAATTACACATCAACATCTATAAACGTACCAAATAAAAACTTAACTTTATCTTTGCACAACTGGACTAATGTCTCAAATGTTACCATTAACTTCAATTAATATGTAAGTGCATATAACTAACTAGTTCTAAATATGTTATTCTTACTGTTTGTTTATTTAATAAATACTTTGTTTTTCGTACTATGGCTATTATTTTCTCACAGTAGGTGTAAAAAGTAGAGTATCCTCCTCTGGGCTAAAGGTGTCTTTGCCTTGGGCTAGCTTGAATCCCTCGCTGCATTCAGGATTCTTGTACTAACTCCCTCGCTTCGCTCGTGAGTTAAACTCTTAACTACCTCGCTGCGCTCGGGAGTTAAATCCCGAATCCTTCATTGCGCTCGAGATTCAATATGACGCCCGTGACATAAGACACAACTTTAGCCCCTCGGTGCATAATCTACTATTAATAATCACATGTACTGAAATTTGTTCAACATTCATTCCTAAAGACCCTTTAATGGCCAAAATATTATTTTTGTAGTTTTTATATCATTTTGTAAACATTTTCTGAATACGACCCTGTTGCATCCTGTACTTAGTGACATCTAGTGTGAGATAGTTACGTAACTACAAAGTAAGGTGACGGAACGAGCAAATAGTTTGGCTATTGACCGGTAGATGGAAAATAAAGAAGTGGGCGGAATCTAACACCCCCTCACCCCGCAAATTGTCACGCGTTGTTTCATGGAGAAATCTAATTACAACATCTCTCTTTGTATTTGCTCCGTGGTAATTGCTGAGGCATGTCTGGGAGCTATTGAGTACAATTTGACAGTGAGATGATTTTTTGCCCCTGAAGACAAAGCTGGAATATACAGGGTGTAAGGGACAGCCCTCCGCAAACTGATAGGGTGAAGTCATATTAAGATGACCGGTACATGAAATTTTTTCAGGAACGTTAAGGGACTCCAATAAACCTGATTTGTTTGTGTTTTTGTGCACAAATCGGAGCGTCTATTACTGGTTGGGAGGGGTAGGTAATAGGTATGCGGTGAGTTCGATGAACTCTGTAGCTAGACAGAAAGTGAACAGCTGATTTCACGCGTCGTTGGTTAAAGTATTTCAATATCCATTGCTGGTTTTTTTTTTGCTGCTTTTTTTTGCAGTTTTTTTTTTACATAAATGGAGTGCTGCGAACACACAATGCAATTTTACATTGAAATAATGAAAATGTAACTGAATTTTTTTTTTTTTAAATGAAAATTTTCCTGAGAAAATTTCCGGTGGAATATGATTCAAAATGAGGAGCTGAATGCACCCTGTTAGTTTGCGGAGGGCTGTCCCTTACACCCTGTATTGTGTGCCCGTTATTTTTTTTTTCGTTTCTACCTTAGCCAGCACAAGGGCTGTGTCGGCTTGTAACTCAGCCGGTAGCTGCATCCTGGAGAGATGAGCCTGCAGCAACACGTGCGCTTTCACATGCGGGTCGTTGTACTTCACGTTGCCGCCAGATGGCGCTGTTGGTTTGTGTGGTACTCTGTGGAGAGAAAGATAAGGTTTAAGGTTGATGCGCCAGGGTAGGCCGCGAAATTCAAATTTTCTTACGTTTTTTGCAATTTGTAGGACAGTGTGAGCTTGTATGTTGATTAAAATATGATTCGCGGCCGTAGCTACTATGGTTTTACAGAATTATAATCATTAGAATCAGCAATACAACTTCATAAGTTAGCATTTACCTCAAATCTAGCGATTTCATGAAATCATGAGGTTTGAGGTAAATGCTAACTTATGGAGCTGTATTGCTGATTCTAATGATTATAATTCTGTAGATCCATATTAGCTACGGCCGCGAATCGTATTTTAATCAACATACAAGCTCACACTGACCTACAAATTGCAAAAAACGTAAGAATTTTTGAATTTCGCGGGCTACCCTGGCGCTTTCGCCTTAAGATCAAAATAAGAGCCGGTGGCCGCAGTGACGACTGTCATGAAAATGATGGGTGCAAAGATTTAAATCGTTAGATTTGCCCTACCGCGTCATAAGTCACTCGCATTTCTGTTTAGTTTTGTCACACTCACACACATAATGACGCAGTGACTTGACTTGATTGTCATGGAAACGCAGTTAAATGATGTGTGAGCTCACTCGTCTCAGTGTGGAGACTTTCTTGTCACTAAGTACGGTGAGGGCAAATCTAGCGATTTAAATCTTTGACATTAAGTCAAACCCCATCCGGATTGGACTTGATGAAAATGACAGATTTTCATTAACGGCCGCTTTCTTAGGAAGCCAAAGCTAAAGTAAATAGAAATTGTAAGGGTTGTTTCCCGGAAGCTTCGCCGCGAGAGGTGTGTGTGTCACTTGTCAAAGTCATCTTGACAACAAAGCGACCAATCGGCGACAAGAAAAAACACTTAACGCTATCTCGCGGGATTTTTTTAAACAAGATACCGGAATGAAAGCAACAAACACTTACAGCGCCATCTGCGCTGAACTAATTTGACAGCTGTCTTCCTGCGTCCCCGTTGTGTGTCGATAAACGCAGATGCAAATTCTCGGCTGTTGCCGATCAACAATGGCTTAAATAAGATTCGATTGATAATTTATGAGGTAAATTTAAAATTGGGGTTATATTTCGCGATGACGATGACAACATGAGTTATCTATTCATCTATCTAAATAAAGCTGAAGAATGTATTTGTTTGTATGTTTGAACGCGCTAACCTCTGGAACTACCAGTCGGATTTGAAAAAATATTTTTGCATTTGATAGCCCAATTATTTAGGAAGGCTTTTAGCTATTTAACATCACGCTAGGACCATGAGGAGCCGAGCAAACCAAAAAGTCGGAAAGAACGGTAAGCAAAAATGAACTGCGCGGGCCAGGCGACGCGATGCGACGGGGTGGGTCGGGGAACAAGAAATTTCACGCGGAAGTGATACCAAAAGTCTGTCGATATAAATAACTTACTTGGCAGCCAGAGCCTTGATAATATTCTCCTCTCGATGTCTGATGCAGAGCTCGGAGTACTCCGCAGCCGAGGATATGATCTCTAACAGACCGCGGATCTTTGTCTTATTTGTCAGGGAGAGACTGAAGAGTTCTGTAATAAAATTAATACATTTAAAGAACTGAAGATATTTTATAATGACAGCAAATCAAGTTAACACTTTCCGGGACAGACCGCCTCTCGACGTTATCTCGGTATATCGTTACGTGATAGTACGGCTAAGGGCGGTAAACTTTATTTCATGTAATTTGGCAAACCGTCGATAGCCGTTGCTTGTCCATAACATTCGTAGGAAGCACATGACCTAGTGTCACATCCCGCGGCTTCATTCGTTTGTAGGTGACACGGCAAACTCTTTTCGAGTCACCGCCGACAGGCGTAGACTGGGCCATACAAGTACAATGGCGTCAACATCTGTGACCGTATTTGTCATATCAAAAAATGTATGTAATATGGAGTACGGCCGTAATCATAATCATAATCAATCAATCAATCTGCCTAGCCTTTCCCAACTATGTTGGGGTTGGCTTCCAGTCTAACTGGATGCAGCTGAATACCAGTAATTTACATGGAGCGACTGCCTATCTGACCTCCACAACCCCGTAACTGGGTAAGACTGGTTGTCAGACTTTCGGGCTTCTGACGACCCGTAACGACTGTCAAAGATCCACAAATGATAGCCGGGACCAACGGCCAATCCTTGGACATTTCACACAACGCCATCTAGTCCCAAGCTAAGCAACCTAATGCTTGTGTTATGGTAACGCGATGGCTGATAAACTACTTATATACATATTTTTTTTTGTGAATACATACATATTATAGATAGAAAAACACTCAAGACTCGGAACAAATACTTGTAGGTCGTACAAATACTTGTTCCGTGCGGGAATCGAACCCACGACATGCTGCGCAGCAGTCAGTCGCTAAACCACTGCGCCAACCGTGTCGTCCAAGTTGGGGGAAGGCTAGGTAGGTGATGAGGATGAAGCTCTTACCTATAGTGGTGTAGTTGATGTAGTAGTAAGAGGCGATCATGCCCAGGTTGAGCGGCTGCACGTCCATGTCGTCTTCTATCGCGATGCACTTCGACTGTTCCAAGTTGGGGGAAGGCTATGTAGGTGATGAGGATGAAGCTCTTACCTATAGTGGTGTAGTTGATGTAGTAGTAAGAGGCGATCATGCCCAGGTTGAGCGGCTGCACGTCCATGTCGTCTTCTATCGCGATGCACTTCGACTGTTCCAAGTTGGGGGAAGGCTATGTAGGTGATGAGGATGAAGCTCTTACCTATAGTGGTGTAGTTGATGTAGTAGTAAGAGGCGATCATGCCCAGGTTGAGCGGCTGCACGTCCATGTCGTCTTCTATCGCGATGCACTTCGACTGTTCCAAGTTGGGGGAAGGCTAGGTAGGTGATGAGGATGAAGCTCTTACCTATAGTGGTGTAGTTGATGTAGTAGTAAGAGGCGATCATGCCCAGGTTGAGCGGCTGCACGTCCATGTCGTCTTCTATCGCGATGCACTTCGACTGTTCCAAGTTGGGGGAAGGCTATGTAGGTGATGAGGATGAAGCTCTTACCTATAGTGGTGTAGTTGATGTAGTAGTAAGAGGCGATCATGCCCAGGTTGAGCGGCTGCACGTCCATGTCGTCTTCTATCGCGATGCACTTCGACTGTTCCAAGTTGGGGGAAGGCTAGGTAGGTGATGAGGATGAAGCTCTTACCTATAGTGGTGTAGTTGATGTAGTAGTAAGAGGCGATCATGCCCAGGTTGAGCGGCTGCACGTCCATGTCGTCTTCTATCGCGATGCACTTCGACTGTTCCAAGTTGGGGGAAGGCTATGTAGGTGATGAGGATGAAGCTCTTACCTATAGTGGTGTAGTTGATGTAGTAGTAAGAGGCGATCATGCCCAGGTTGAGCGGCTGCACGTCCATGTCGTCTTCTATCGCGATGCACTTCGACTGTTCCAAGTTGGGGGAAGGCTAGGTAGGTGATGAGGATGAAGCTCTTACCTATAGTGGTGTAGTTGATGTAGTAGTAAGAGGCGATCATGCCCAGGTTGAGCGGCTGCACGTCCATGTCGTCTTCTATCGCGATGCACTTCGACTGTTCCAAGTTGGGGGAAGGCTAGGTAGGTGATGAGGATGAAGCTCTTACCTATAGTGGTGTAGTTGATGTAGTAGTAAGAGGCGATCATGCCCAGGTTGAGCGGCTGCACGTCCATGTCGTCTTCTATCGCGATGCACTTCGACTGTTCCAAGTTGGGGGAAGGCTAGGTAGGTGATGAGGATGAAGCTCTTACCTATAGTGGTGTAGTTGATGTAGTAGTAAGAGGCGATCATGCCCAGGTTGAGCGGCTGCACGTCCATGTCGTCTTCTATCGCGATGCACTTCGACTGTTCCAAGTCTGTGAGTGTTGTTTCTACCAGCTCCGAGAGGTGGTCTGATAAATGTCTGTCAACAGAAAAGAACGTTATTAGCAGAGATCGGAATAGGTAGAGTATACCCCTCCTGCCGTTTTCACAACTGCGATTCGCAACCAGTGGCGAATTAAGAATTTTTATTCTTTGTTCGCAACCAGTTGCGAATTAAGAAAACTTTTACCTTAACCACACCTTGGTGGCGAACAAAGAATAAGAACTTCACAAAATTACATAGTTGCGATGTGAGAAAAGCATTTCATAGGTTGCAACCAGTAGCTAAGATAATGAACAAAAAATGTAATTAAAACAAAAAATCGCAATGTCAATTACGTATATAAATATTTTTACATAACAAAATTAAACTTATAAATAAAACAAAATATTCTTCTTTCTTACTTACAAAATTAAACTATATTTTTCGAAGGGCCTTTTCCACCCTTCTTTGCCCTCTTCTACAGGGTGTTAGGTTAAACGAGGGACATACTTTAACGGAGTGTAGTACTCATGAAAATGAACAACTTTTATCATGGAATTAACCCTGAAATATGAAAAAAAAAACCAAGAGCGAGTAGGACTCGCGCACCGAGGGTTCCGTTCCGATTTCTGAAAAAGTGTGCTATTTAGAGACATTGTTTTATTTTTCCTGTAATCTTTAACTAAACTTCTATCACATAGAATAATTTCAGATTTTTCTCTTTGCAAACTTCGGAGATAAGGGGGTGGGAACGGTATTTTTTTTACATTTTTCCTCAAAAGTCGAAAACTATGCGGCGTAAAAAAAGAAAAGAATGTTTGAAAATGTGCAAACAGCGCTCTTTCATATGATACCCCACATGCCCTAGTAGCCCCACTTTGAATTTTTAAGACCCCCTTTCAGTCCCTGTTGCAAAAAATATATAAATATTTTTATTTCTTTCTTATTTGCAGAATAGTTGGGTAAACGTCATCTAAAACTGTTCCAAATTTCAAGTTGATAGCATTAGTAGTTCTTGAGATATCCAGCTGCGACAGACAGACAGACAGACTGAGTCACAGCTTAAGGGTTCCTTTTTTACCATTTTGGTACGGAACCCAAAACCCGGAACCCAAAACCCGGAACGGTAAAAATGGAACAGTACTTGTATGAAATTACCTGCCAAGTAAGTGAAACAGGCCCTTAAGATAATGCGTCGCAAAAACTGTTTGTCACAATGAATCACTCTGAGTCACACCAATTTCACAAGTGCAATAGAACAATTTTTCCTTATAGTGATTTTTATTTTGATCAGGATCACACACCATTTGATTTAATTGAATTTTGGTTTCGATAACTTTACACAAACACATTTAGGTTTCAATTAGTTTAAGTTGCAATGATATATATTCATATTCGTAATTTATAAATATATTTTTTACGGAGCTCTATGTGCGGCCAGCGAGACGCGCGTGCGGTTACTAGTTATCCATCTATACATAAGCAACAGTTAATGCAATTGTATGCGATGAGAATAGGTACGACATTTTCCTCATTCATTCATTAATTCTGAGGAAAATGTCGTAAGGAAAGTTTTGAGTATGAATGTCGATGGCTATAAGAGTAGGGGAAGACCAAAGAAACGATGGATGGACTGTGTGAAAGATGACATGGCTAGAAAGGGGGTGGCTACCGAGATGACGACTATTAGAGAAGTATGGAAGAAAGGACATGTTGCGCCGACCCCAAATAGATTGGGATAAGGGCAGGAGAGTGATGATGATTTAGAGGTATGACAAACAGGGTTTAAAGTTCACTCATCCTCCATAGAAAAGGGAGGATCCTCCGACCAGACCGGTGTTGTGTCTGGTGGGCTACTGCCCGACGGTTGATGTCGGGACGTTGTATATATGCTAATCGCGTGGTAAACTCTAATTGCGCGATGCAGGTTTGCGTGACGTCATGTCATTGATGCGTAGTTCATATGTGGCGATTTAGATGCCGCCACAATGACATATTATGCAATAGTTTCTGGCTGTCTGACAAACTGACCATACCGTATTCAGGGAGCCGTGAGATACAAGGTAAACAGACCATAAAAGTCCGTTCTACCTATTTTAACTTCTATTGCGTTGGTGGCATGACAAATGGCAGCTGCATTAAACAGCTGGTATTGTAACCACTTTTTAGGGTACCGTAGTCAACAAGGAACGCTTATACGAGGGCGGGTCAATAAGTCCGTGACTTTTTGAATTTCTGACCTCTTTACTGAAAAAGCAACACTACTCCTGTCAACAGGCATCTGTCAGTTGACTCCTGTCAAAATTTGAACTTGCTGCGTCAGTTAGTTTGTGTTTGACAGCTATCTTTATCAGACTACCCAGTAATTTGAGGAAAAAATGGAAAAAAGTGAATTTCGTGTGCTTATTAAGCATTATTTTTTGCGAAAAGAAACCATTACCGAGACCAAGGCTAAGATTGATAAATACTATGGGGACTCTGCACCATCGATTTCAATGGTAAAAAAGTGGTTTACTGAATTTCGTTGTGGCCGTACAAGCACTGAAGATGCCGAACGTCCTGGACGCCCAGTTGAGGTCTCTTCACCCGAAACAATCGAAAAAATTCACGATATGGTGTTGGCCGACCGAAGATTGAAAGTGCAAGAGATTGTGGAAGCCGTAGGGATCTCGCATGGCTCAGTGGTTTCAATTTTTAATGATCACTTGGGCATGAGAACGCGGCACCCATCTTGCGGAAAGCTTTTCCGCAAGATGGGTGCCGCGTTTGCTCACAGTCGACCACAAACGCAATCGTGTAACAACTTCACAGGAAGGTTTGGCGTTGTTTAATCGCAATATGGAGGAGTTTTTGCGCCGTTTTGTAACCGTGGACGAAACATGGATCCATCACAACACACCAGAGACCAAACTGTTGTATTTATTTAAAATTCGCGCCTTCTATAATCTATGTTGTCACTATAATAGTTTACTAAACTAACTTACATGTCACATCACTACTGCTCTGTGGACATCCCTAGCTGCGAGTATTGTTCTTTTATCAAAATTAAAGTTTTCTGCTTTTAATAAAAATATCAAGTTATTTTCATTAAACCTCAACAGGTTATGGGCCCAGAAAGCTCGAGTAATAAAATCAGTGCGAAAAGTCAGCAAAATCAGTGTGCAAAATACCGGTGTAAAAGACATAACCTAAATCGCAACGTGTTCAATTTTCACAAACTTTAATCTGTATTCACATTCGAATCTACACAACTAAAATGTCTTCAAATAACTCATTGGCATTAATTGAAAAGTTAACAGGCCGTGATAACTACAATACGTGGCGTTTTGCTGTCAAAACGTATCTACAGCATGAAGAGTTGTGGGACTGCGTCGAATGCACAGAACCAAGTAAAGTTGATCAAAAACGTGACACTAAAGCCAGAACGAAGATAATACTTCTAGTCGATCCGATAAATTATGTTCATTTACAAGAAGCAAACACTGCAAAACAAGTTTGGGAAAACTTATCCCGAGCTTTCGACGACTCCGGGCTAACCCGCCGAGTAGGTCTGCTGCGTGACTTATGCAATACTACATTAGCTGGATGTCCAAACATAGAGGACTATGTAAGCAGAATAATGACGACAGCACACAAATTACGGAACATTGGCTTCCAAGTGGATGACGAGTGGCTCGGTACACTACTACTCTCCGGTCTGCCCGAAAATTACAAGCCAATGATAATAGCAATCGAAAGTTCAGGTATGAAGATTAGCTCTGACTCAGTAAAGGCAAAAATTTTACAAGATGTAAAACAAACTGATAGTGATTCATCAGCATTTGCTATAAGTCAGAAGTTTCAAAATAAAAACAAGAAAAATACAAAAGGCCCCCGCTGCTATACATGCAACAAGTATGGTCATAAAAGTCCAGAGTGTAAATCCAAACCAAAAAAGGATCAGAAGACTAATGCGGACAAGCAAAACAACTCGCATTATGCTGCAGTATTTATAGCTTCTTCTGACTTCTCCGATGACTGGTATGTTGATTCTGGCGCTTCTGTACACATGACTAAACACAACAACTTACTACAAGAAGAAACAAATGCACCCATAAAAAGCATTAAAGTAGCAGATAATAAAACACTAGCAGTTCAAAGCTCAGGAAAATTAAGCTTATGTGTGTATAATGAAAGAGGTCAACAAAATGAAATATTGTTTACTAATGTGCTATATGTGCCTGGACTTGCTGCCAACCTGCTGTCTGTGAGTCAAATTATTCAAAATGGTGGTCAAGTAAAGTTTGATAAGAATGGTTGTGTTATTTTAAATAGAAACAAAATAATAGTAGCAACGGCAAGCTTAATAAATAATATGTACCGGTTGAATATGCCTGGTAGCTATGCATGCATATCAGATGTTATTGAGCAAGATTCTTACCTGTGGCACCAACGGCTGGGTCATCTGAATCTTCAAAGCATGAAGAAAATGACTGAAAATACAGCTGATCTAAACTTAAGTGAAGTTAAAGAGGATGTTAAATGTATAACGTGTCAGGAAGGAAAACAAACACGTCTGCCTTTTAAAAGTCAAAAGTCACAGAGTAAAGGGCTACTGGAATTGATCCATTCAGATGTCTGTGGACCAATGGAAAAACAATCATTAGGTGGAGCCAGATATTTCGTGACTTTCTTAGATGACTACTCAAAGAAGATATTTGTATACACACTACATAAGAAGTCAGAAGTCTTAGAAAAATTCAAGGAATTTAAAAACCAGGTTGAAAATCAGTTAAATTGTAGAATCAAAATTCTCAGATCTGACAACGGACTTGAATATGTCAACAGAAATTTTTCATGTTTTCTCAAAAATGCTGGAATAATCCATCAGACAACCACGCCATATACACCAGAGCAAAACGGAACAGCCGAACGCATGAATAGAACTTTAGTAGAAAGAGCAAGATGTATGCTGTTAAATGCCAATTTATCTAAAGTCTATTGGGCTGAAGCAATTCATACAGCGGCTTACATTGTCAACCGCTCTCCGACAAAGTCTCTGTCTTATAAAACACCAGAAGAAATGTGGACTGGTCAAAAACCCAAAGTCAGCCATATGCGTACATTTGGATGTGAGGCGATGGTTCATTTACCAAAAGAAAAAAGAAAGAAATGGGACTCAAAATCACAAAAATTAATCTTTATTGGGTACTGTGAAAATACAAAAGGATATCGGTTCATAATACCTAACTCAAGAACAGCAATAAAAAGCAGAGATGCAATTTTTCTAGAGTCAACAATTAAAAGAGATTATGTGCCCATTGAGTTAACTGCAAATGAAAAATCTATCGACAACGAAGACTGTGAAGAAATCTCAAGTGATGACTCATTTAACAGTGTGACTGAAAATGTACCACAATCAGACAGCGAGTACATCCCTGATCAGAGTCTAGAATCTTCACCTGAAAGAAATATAACAGTAAGAACAAGAAGACAAAAATTAATTAATAGAAATCAGAAGAAAGTTCTTACCTGTGTTGTGATGAAAAATTACTCTACAATGATGTTCCTGAAAACTATGAAAAAGCATTAAAATCTGACGATGCCTCAAAATGGATAAAATCAATAAAAGAAGAACTTGATGCTCATCAGCAAAATAATACATGGACACTTGTTGAAAAGTTCCCCAATATGCGATTAATAGGATGTAAATGGGTGTTTCGCATCAAAGAAGAAACCACTGGTCAACGCTACAAATCTCGGCTTTGTGCGAAAGGGTACGCACAAACCAAAGGTATTGATTACCAAGAAACATTTGCTCCAACTGTCAGGTACGATTCCATACGTATATTACTATCAGAAGCTGCCCAACATAATCTTCAAATAATTCAGTTAGACATTAAAACAGCTTTTCTTTATGGTGAACTTGAAGAAGACATATACATGACTGTCCCTGAAGGAGATCCAAACAAGGTATGTAAACTTAACAAATCTCTATATGGCTTAAAACAAGCACCCAGATGTTGGAATAACAAATTTGATGCTGTGTTAAAGAAGTTTGGGCTAGTCAATAGTATAGCTGATCAATGTGTGTATGTTGGCACTGTTAATGGAACAAAATGTTACCTGTGTTTGTATGTTGATGATGGATTAATCTTCTCAAAAGATTAATCAGCATTAAAAGAGTTAATTGATGATATACAGTCAATATTTGAAGTAAAAAACTTGTTCACTAACCAATTTTGTTGGTATGGAGATAGAGAAAAGTGACAAGTATATTCTTGTACATCAATCTAACTACATTGATAAGTTAGTAAATAAATTTAATTTGAGTAATGCTAAACCCAACAGCGTTCCAGTTGATCCACACATTAAATTGGAAAAAGGAGAAAGTGAGACAGAAAAGAATATTCCATATCGGGAAGCAGTTGGATCACTGATGCACTTAGCTACAGTAAGCCGACCTGATATCTCATTTGCTGTGAGCTTGGTGAGTAGATTTTTAAACTCTTATAATGAAAGTCACTGGAGTGCT
The DNA here is from genome assembly GCA_905163495.3 of Cosmia trapezina. Classification (NCBI taxonomy): domain Eukaryota; kingdom Metazoa; phylum Arthropoda; class Insecta; order Lepidoptera; family Noctuidae; genus Cosmia; species Cosmia trapezina. The sequence continues at coordinate 2,077,607 of LR991047.1, forward strand.
GTGAAGAAAATTCTCAAATATCTTAAAGAAACAAGAGACTATGGTCTGTGCTACACAAAAACATCTGAGCCTAATACAGTAATAGGCTACAGTGATGCAGATTATGCTAATGATCCCAGCACAAGACGTTCAGTCACTGGATATGTTTTTACTAAAAATGGAGCAGCAGTAACCTGGGCCAGTCAGAGGCAGCAGACAGTGGCATTATCAACCACTGAGGCAGAATTTATGGCAGCCTGTGCTGCAACCAAGGAGACTATGTGGCTTAAACAAATGTTGTGTGATGTTGGTGTATTCAACCAAAAATCTGTGTGTTTAAACTTAGACAACCAAAGTGCTATAAGTGTAATTAAAAACTTTAACTTTCACAAACGGTGCAAACATATAGACATTAAGTTTCATTTTATCAAAGAAAAATATTATGCTAAAATAATTGATTTGAACTATGTGTGCAGTAATGAACAGTTTGCAGATATCTTAACCAAACCTTTGAATAAAGCAAAATTTTGTTATCTTAGAGATAAAATTGGAATCAAATCCTGTCATGTAGTCACAAATACTTAATTGCTTATTTTTCTATGTTTTGTTGTTTATAATAATGCAACTGTGTATGTTTGTTTAAAATTTGAAACTAAAGAATGTTTTTTAGGAAGGCTTTAATTTAGGAGGAGTGTTGTATTTATTTAAAATTCGCGCCTTCTATAATCTATGTTGTCACTATAATAGTTTACTAAACTAACTTACATGTCACATCACTACTGCTCTGTGGACATCCCTAGCTGCGAGTATTGTTCTTTTATCAAAATTAAAGTTTTCTGCTTTTAATAAAAATATCAAGTTATTTTCATTAAACCTCAACACAAACAACAGTCAAAACAGTGGGTTTCTAAGGGTGAATCGGCGCCAAAGAAGGCCAAGGTGGGTTTGTCAGCCAATAAAGTTATGGCGACTGTTTTTTGGGATGCACGCGGGATAATCCACATTGACTACCTTCAAAAGGGAAGAACAATCAATGCGGAATATTATGCCAACTTATTGGACCGATTCAATGACGATTTGAAAAAAAACCGACCTCATTTGGCCAAGAAAAAAGTTCTTTTCCACCAAGACAATGCAAGGGTGCACACATGTGCAGTTGCCATGGCAAAAATCCATGAATTGGGCTATGAATTGCTCCCTCATCCGCCCTATTCTCCAGATTTGGCTCCGAGTGACTACTTCTTGTTCCCAAACCTGAAGAAATGGCTTGGTGGAAAAAGATTTGACTCCAATGATGAAGTCATCTCGCAAACAAAGGCCTATTTTGAGGACCTCGACAAATCATATTTTTTGGAAGGGATAAAAAAATTGGAGAAGCGTTGGACAAAGTGTATAGAGCTCAAGGGAGACTACGTTGAAAAATAAAATGATTTATTTATCAAAAAATCTGTGTTTTATTCCAAAAGTCACGGACTTATTGACCCGCCCTCGTAGTTTCGCTATGTGCGTCCGTCTGTCTGTCCGTCCGCATCTTAGCTCAGACTCTTAATACTAGAAAGCTATAATTTGGCATGGATATTCATCTCATAATCATCACGCCGACAAAGTGGTAAAATAAAATCATGAAAAAAAATTGTTTTAGGGTACCTACTGTACACGTAAAGTGGGGATGTTCTTTTTTCTCGTCTACCCCATAGTGTGGGGTGTTGTTGGATAGGCCCTTCAAAAGGCGATTTTGCCAAATAAACGCATTTTTCTTTCTTTCTTTCTTTCTTTCTAAACAAGGAATAAGGAAAGAATTCCCGGTAGTACTTTCCCGTGGGATATTTGACGACATCCACGCGGGCGAAGCCGCGGGCAAAAGCTAGTATGAAATAAATGCTTTCAGTTTGAGTTTGATCTTGCCTAAAAACATATTGAAATCTTACCTGTGCGTGACTCCCTGCAAGTTATAATAATTGGGGTTCTGTGTCAGTCGTCGATATAGGAAGGTCCAAGTGAGGTAGTCTACAGCGTCTTGTTTGTTCTCTATGGTTTTGGTAACGATTTCAGCATTCATGTGGTCGTGAAGTCTATGGTCGAGGTGGCTCTGCAAGAGACAAAGATTTTTTATAAAAAATATGAGAACACATGAGTAGGATATTATTGGGCATTCTAATCCCACCTGCCGTTCCATCGGCTCACTCTGTTCGCCTCGTCACTCTCGGTGGGATTGAATGACCAATAATATAAATGAAATCCTAATGTGGTTCAGCGCCTATTCCACCGATCGGAAGGTGAAAATGAAATCCTGCATCATATGGAGGTAAAATAATCGAACGGCGCCTACTCCACTTCGGCCTATTCCTCGCGATAAAACAGAAACATTTTTCAGTGTGGTTTGGGCGCTACTCCACTTTTTGAATCACTTTTGGTTGCGAATGGAACGAAAGTGGTTTAGAAATAGCTAATAACATAAATGATGGATCTACAAAGTTTGCGGTTTAAACCCTATTCCACTTTTAAAATCTAGTTTGGTTGCATTAGGTTGATCCCAGCGAATCGACCGTTTACTGTAAGGTAACCTTCCGTTCCATCGGCTCACAATAACATAAATGTATCTACAAACTTTGTTGTTTTATCCCTATTTCACTTTTTGAGTCTCATTTGGTTGCGAATGGAACGGAAAGTGGAAATACTGGTTCAGCGCCTATTCCAGATCTAAATATTTTTCAGTATGTAGTTTGGGCGCTACTCCACTTTTTGATTATCGTTTGGTTGCAATTAACATTTAAAATGGATTGTAAACTCAATTTATTCTTTCTGACAATCACTCCATATGAAACATTGACTTTCAACGTATTTACTTCCTTTCACGGCATTTAATCCACGTTTTGAATATTGTTTGGTTGCTATTAACATAAATTGATTGACCGGTTTGCTCCTATTGTACGATGTATTTTAAAACTCAATTTGTTCTTTCCGACAATCACTCTTTATGAGACATTGACTTTTCAACATATTTTCTTCCTTTCACAGCATTTAAATAATAGCATTTAGGAAAGTTTACAGCATGTTGTAGCCAAGGATCATTGTGAATCTCCCAATCTTCGATACTACCTCCACAAGAAAAACACATGACTTTATCGTTTACACTATTTCCGCAATAAAAAAATCCTGCATCAACCATTTCCATCACCAATCTTTTTTGTGAATGAGCGGTCGCCCAATAATGTCTGAACGAAAATAGACGAATTTGATGTTTGTTATAAATTTCATATCGAGGACTATAATTTTTTGGATTCATTTTAAATAGCTGTTGATACGTGTAAGTCTGTAAGTTTAATAAAGTGAACTGTTACAAGAAAAATACAAGACTTTATCGTTTACACTATTTTCACAATAAAAAAATTCTCAGTACCATTTCCATGCACGTGGGCAGAAAAAAAGATTAATTAGAATTTAGATAGATGCTCTTTTGAAGAGACACAGGCCACCTCTCTTTTAGAGAGAGTGTGTCGTAGCGAGCCCAGTGAGGGTTGCTGGATGTCACATGTCTTCGAATTTTTGGTTTTAGGACATGCCGGTTACCTCACGATGTTTTCCACCGTTTTGAGATCAGTTGTGATGAAATAAATTACACAACGTAAAGTCCCTACTTGGGTTCGAACCCACGACCTACAACTTATAAGTTACGATCGTTTCCACTGGGCCACCACTACTCTAACTAATGTAATTGAATTAATGTAGGTACTGTAGATAACGTTTTATGGCATAGAGTTTTAGATGGACTGGAATGTACCACGCATGTGAACTTCGAGCTCTGTGTGTTTTGTAATCAGCAATGGAAATGAATAGAAATATGAACATATAACATTATTTATTTAAGTACATATTTAGTAGGTTCATGCAGATAAAAGTAAAGTAAAATACTGGTTCGACGCCTATTCTATATTTTAGTTATAAAATTCTATATTAGCTTGTAACTTTGCTAGCTTGATACCTTGTTACCGTGTTACCTTGTTACATTATTTTACCTTGATACCTTATTACCATGTTACCTTTTATACCTCAAGTTACCAAGTTGAAAGGATCAGTCAGCCTAGACACTGCCTTACCGTGTCTAGCTAGCAATTTTACCGTGAGAAATGAAATACAAAACTAGCTTCTTACGTCGTTGACAAAGGTGAAACCGATACGATTCTGTTACTTATGACATAAAAAAGGTATTATAATAGAGTATGTATGTTTGTTTAATAAACCTTGATATAAAACTCTGCATGACATGTGAAAAAAAAAAAAAAAAAAAAAAAAAAAAAAACAAATACCTTCGTAAGTTCAGTACAGTAAAATATCCTAAAAACATTTTTTGTGTCGAACAAGCTATGTAAACGAATCCGCGTCAAAAAGTTAGTTCACATGTATGTAGGTATGTAATCATTTCATGCAAAGTTTCAGTACTGATATTAAGAATCATCTTTCAAACAATCTTAGATTGATACTTCTACAAAACATCATCATTCTCCTGCTCTTAACCCAATTTATTTGTGGTCGGCGCAACGTGTATTTTTCTTCCATAGTTCTCTATTAGTTGTCATCTCGGTAGTCACTTCCTTTCTAGACATATTATCATCTTTTACACAGTCCACCTATCGATTCTTTGGTCTTCCTCTACTCGTACAGCCATGCACATTAATTAGTACTCAAAACTTTCCTGACAACATTTTCGTCATTCCTCCGCATCACATGCCTATTTCATGACAACCGATTTCCTTACTTTATTATAAAACATATAAAATAATAAACAAAGGTATCAAAACTGGTATAGGAGCATGCTCTATAAAAAGAGAGAGAAATAATAAATCCTATAAAAGACTAATTTTAATCAATGACTGCAACATGCACGGCGATCATCTTACAGTGTAATTGCTGAATAAGTGAATACATGGAAATTGTAACAACGTTACAGTTCGAATAAGGTACTTGCGCCCAAGATGGTTCAGTTCTAAGATGACCCACTTTCAAATTTCATACTTTATACGTTCGAATGAGTTTACATTTCACGCCCATATTCGGATAGTACCATAGACACAACTACAAGTTCATATCAAAGGAAGGGAGCCTCCATCTTTGCAGGGGTTGACAGTTTGTCAGTAACGTTGCAAATGGCTTACGATATAATCGGAAGCCATCAACCTCATGCTCACAAACTTTTCACTATTTCTTCACAAAAACAAAAGGCTTCGATTTTTTAGGAGAAAGTTACTTACATTTATGGACACTCCTGAGAGGGTAAATGTTGTTTGTATTCTTTGTTAATTTTCATTTAAAAGAAATAGTTCTTGTTACCGGGTAAAGGGAATAAAGACTACCACACGGATTCTCAAGATTGGCAGGGTCTTATTAGTACTATAGAATATCATAGTTTCTTTGGGACCTTGAACCCTTTGAACCATTGGAGAAAATGAGTCATTTTGGTTATTTACTAGTTTTTAATATTGTAGTGGACGACTAGAACTTATTTTAAACTAAGGTAGATACCTACCTTCTTTATTCTACTTTAGGTTTGAAATTAAAAGTTCTCACATCTTTAGTGTATTCTGTCGAATCTGTAATCTTATTTGGTAAACTTAACCACTTTGCGTGGTGACAACACACTCAATCAATCGTTTTGTTTTTCATATCTTAAAATTAAAGTTTAATTTATTTTCAGATTTTACAAAAACACTAAGCCTATTAAACTTTTGTGTTTTTGAAAGTTCCAATTTCACTGTTTTTTCTATACTCCTAATGAGGCCCACCGAAATTATTGAGAAAAACATTTTATCAATATCTAAAAAAATCTTCTTTTCACCAAACGTGATTGTTAGAATAACGTCACAGAAGTGTTCTTTATTTATTTCATTTAGAGATTTTGTTTTTGTAGGTAGTTAAAGTTTTGCTAAGCCTAGATTGTCCACCACACAATTTATGACCAAAAAATCTATAGTAACAGACTGATTACCTAAAAATCTCATAAGTTATGTTAAGTTTTACATTTAGGTATACATATTTTTTGTTTTGATAGCGTTTATAAATTACGTAATTAATGTCAAGCGTACCTATATTCCTAAAATATATAAAAATATATAAGTACCTACCTATATTCCTAAAAAGACCTACTTTAGAGGTTTTTAAAAACAATTGTTTTCATAGAGAAATTTTATCTAATACTTTGATTTATAATGTTGATTTTATTCACAAAAATGGAGTAATATTGTAATAAAGTTTGTTTTCATAAAATTATACCAACTTTTTTTATTTATTTCAATATTGCAAAATGGACCTTACAGAGCGCACGTACCTTACACCAAATTTACATAATGCAATTTGAATTTGACAGTCTTTCAGATTTTAAAGACTCATTCATACTTATAACTTTTATCTGTATGTACTTACCTACATAATATTATTTATTTAAATATATTAAAATATCTGTTTCAATTACATTTCTGATGACAAAGCGCATTGCGCTGACTGGTTTCTGCAATATAACACCGATCAGGTTCACGCGCAGTCGCTTCGATGGTCTAGTGGTTGCAAGCGCGACTACTGAGCATGGTTTCTGGGTTCGATACCCGGTCGGGCATAGTTAATGGGATTTCCAATTACATAAGAGTCGAACATAAAGGGGCATTAATGTATCAAAATTATTGGATTTAAGTTATTAAGTAATGCATAAGTTTAATCATATGAGATATTAAGTAGAAAGAAATAATATAAATAATAGAAATAAATATTGGTATTAAAAAATATTTGTTAATCTGATAAAATGTATCTACATAGGTCATCACAATTTGCAACTCACATATAAATAAAAAATACAATATTAAGAAAACTTTTGGTCTTTAATTAGGTTCATAACAAAGGTTTTTAGTTATTTTGTAAGTTTTGAATCTAAAGGATGAAATTGAAAACATGCGACAAATCGAAGTAGGAGATTGTACTCCTCATTATGAACAACTTTTACTATCGGACCAAACCTGAAATCTCGAAAAACATCAGCTCCCTACATTTTGACGCGTTTGATGTAGTTAAATGTACTAAACAGCTATTTTTTTAATTTTTTTTTCGCTTTTCAGGTTTGGTCCCATAGTAAAGTTACTCATAATGATAAGTACAATCTCTCTCTTCGGTTTGTCGCATGTTCTCAATTTCATCCTGTATAAATAAACAATGTATCTAAGGTATAAGTTTTATTGTTAATCGAGAGAATAAGTTCATCATTTACCTAGCTTTTTCCCAACTATGTTGCGGTTGGCTTCCAGTCTAACCGAATGCAGCTGAATACTAGTATTTTACATGGAGGGACTGTCAAATATTCACGAATGACAGCCGGGACCAACAGCTTAAGGTGCTTTCCGAGACACGGAGGAGTCTCGGTATGTGAAGATGTCACCCATCCACGGACTAACCCCAGCAAGCGTAGTTTAATCTTATGGATCAGCCCGTCCGTCTGTTATTACTTAGCCACATGCTCCTCCCCCTCTTTTGAGTTCGGAAGTAATAAATAGAGTGATTAAGTTAAAATAAATAAAATAATTTATTTGTTATTATTTGTTTGGTGTTATTTGTTTGTTATTTGTGTTTGTTGTTTGTTATTTATTTGTTTTTTTTTAGTGTATTAAAATGTGTCTAAATACATAGTACTTCATAGTAGTTAACTAAGTATCATGTACATAAATAAATATTAAATAAAATAAGGGGCAGTTATTATGAACAAGGGACAAGTGTAATTATTTTTTACTTTAGTGTAAATAATGTGAAAACTAGTCGAAAATATGTGTATAATTCATAGTCATAATACGAAAATCGAAATACGAAATTGATGTGTATTTATTGAACAGACTAATTATTGGTCTATAATACAGGAATAACACAAATATTGCTTTACAAGAAACGAATTTATTTGCAACATGTCTTTTAAGTCAATTAACGTTTTTTTACCTTTCTTATCGTAATAAGTATACATGGTCTTAAGGTTGATGCCTTTTTAAGGCTTCGTTCAGGACATAATTATGCCTCTCAATAAATTCGGTTTTATGATGAAAAAGTTAACATCACCCGTTTGCAATACGTGTAACGAAGATGAGGACACGTATCATATTTTGATGAGATGTGTCCGGAATCAATCGCTCAGAACACAAATTGGCGCGCATAACATAAATCTATCAATCGCGTTTTCGGATAATATAATTCCCATAATAAATATGGTTAAGTTCGCTTTGAAGAACAGACCCAGAAGCTAGCTGTAAAATGTTCTAATTTTAATTAAGTACTAACCTTTTGTATACCTACAGAGTGTCATATTCGCATTTAGCGAAAAAGCTCTTTGATGCGCCACGGTAGCCCGCGAAATTCAAAATTTCTTAAGTTTTTTGCAGTTTGTAGGTCAGTGTGAGCTTGTATGTTGATTAAAATATGATTCGCGGCCGTAGCTATTATGGCTTTACAGAATTATAATCATTAGAATCAGCAATACAACTCCATAAGTTAGCATTTACCTCAAATTTAGCGATTTCATGAAATCATGAGGTTTGAGATAAATGCTAACTTATGGAGTTGTATTGCTGATTCTAATGATTATAATTGTGTAAAGCCATATTAGCTACGGCCGCGAATCATATTTTAATCAACATACAAGCTCACACTGACCTACAAATTGCAAAAAACGTAAGAAATTTTGAATTTCGCGGGCTACCCTGGAGCTTTCGCCTTAAAGTATAAAAACTGACTAACTATATTATTTATTATTTGTTAAAGAAATTACAAAAAATATAATACTAATTTAAACATTTCAAAACAATAAAATTTAAATTTCTAACTATATTAACTAATATTAATATTTATTATTTTCACTCTAACGTTTCAAGTTTTCCCCGATTTTTTTATTAGAAGCTCTGCAGTATCCATTACATCATCAAAAGTTTCACGCACCACATACTGTACACTTGTACACGCATTGTCACTATCATTAGATTCATTTTCACTCTCACTATCTTTGAGTTCGTAGATGTTCATTTTAATCAAATAACGCCCTCTACTATCACTCGGTTTACCTCGACGAACAATGTATGATGTTGATGGCGACAACCTTGATGAACGCTTTCTCTTTCTTATCAATTTTTTCTGGGATTGTGATTGTTCTTGAGGGTTTACGCTTTGATTTTCTACGCTGGTGGTCTGATTGTCATGGTGGTCCGCAGGATTCCACTGTAAAAATGAATAAATAAATATGAACAAAATAAATTAAATCAGATAAAAATAAATACATTACAAGTAACATACTTAATACATAAGTACTACATACCTCACGTACTATGGATTGATCTTCATCATCACTGATCAGAATTGTGAGGTGTGTTTGTTCCTGAGGATTCGTGTGATTATTGAGCAGTTCTTCATTTCTACGCCGTTGGTTTTCTAAACTCTCAATATACGAGTTATAATAATTGCCCTGAGTGTAAAAGAAAGGTTCGATGGATGGTTGGATGGATGGATGGATGGATGGATGATTGGAATTATTGAGATACGCAGAGTTGCACTGTAACAATGAATAAATAAACATAAACAAAAGAAAATAAATCAGATAAAAAATAAATGCATTAACAGTAGTCAGTAAGATATAATATATAAGTTATACATACCTCACGTATTATGAATTGATCTTCATCATCATTGATCGGAATGCTGGGGCTGTATGATGGTGATCGAGACATAATTCTGAAAAAAAAAAAAAAAAAAAAAAAAAAAATTATAAAGTCACTATAAAACAGCACATTTTTTATACAGACACTGATCTTTAATAATATAAACATAAATATTTTAAAATTTAGAACCATAGCAAAATTATTAAAGGTTTTCCGATGGCTGTTCCAGTCTTAAATAAATTACTTTACTTTGAGATGTCTAAACTTACATTCTACTGCAAATTCAGTCAACTTAGAGTACTTACATTTCACGAAAATTGTTGTATGTGCTGGAGAATGTAATGTAGAGAAGAACTTCGTCCGTCGTTCGTCTTCGTCTTTGTTCTTCGGGAAGACACACTGGAGTGATGTGATTTTTTGTTCATCAAAATATCATTTCAACAAAAATTTACTTCATTACAAAAATAAACCTTAACTTCATCCCTTACAGTTGTATAATCTAATTTACATCAGTTACGTCATTTTAAAATCGTATTGATTGCATACCGTTACTGCAAATTGCATTTTCAGGGTTCCGTATCTCAAAAAAAAAAAAAAAAACCTTATAGGATCACTGCGTTTTCCGTCTGTCTGTCGTTGACATTAATATTAAATACGTAAGTCTATGGCGCATTGGAGCTCTTTAAAAATTAAACTACTTAGTAAACGCAATAAAGAAATACAGCCTTATTTTGATATAAATCACAAAACTTATAGGGTACTTCCCGTTGTCCTAGAATCATGAAATTTGGCAAGAAGCTGACACCTGTTTTTCTGCAATTAAATTTTGTTATTCTTAAAAAAATACGGCCGTTTATACGACATATTTTGATAGTCGCAAGTAAATCAAAACGGGTACGTCCCGTTGCCCTAGAATCATGAAATTTGGCAAGAAGCAAGGTCTCACAGCATAAATAAAGGAAAAAGTCCGAAAATTGTTAGTTTGTAATTTTATCACATAAAAAAATATTTTCAAGTCTGTCAGTCAGTTAAGACCGTTTTTCTCAGAAATGCATGCAGGTATCAAGTCATATACGTACGTATATCTATGAACAAATCCAGCTTCTACGTCAACACAGTAAATAAACTTTTATAGTCTTGTAGTGTGGGTTTCTTAATTTTATCAGTAGGTACATAGTTGTAAATTTTACTAAAAATAAAAATAAGTACCTATTATTACTAATGTTAAACCAATTTGCATGCCATATACAGGAAAACATGGACTGTGCATAAACCACCAACTTTACATCTATTAAAGCCAGCTTTTCTGCAATTAAATTTTGTTATTCTTAAAAAATACGGCCGTTCATGGGACATATTTTGATAGTCACAAGTAAATCAAAACGGGTACGTCCCGTTGTCCTAGAATCATGAAATTTGGCAAGAAGCAAGGTCTCACAGCACAAGTAAAGGGATACAGGAACTCAGGAACGCGTGGAGGTATCAATGAAATTATTACCAAATACGTAGACCACCGTTCTTGCAGCTTTAAAAAAAAAAAAGCTTCTAAGTCAACGCAATAAAAGTACGACTATTTATCTATATAAATAAAAAGAGAAGTCCTGACTGACTGACTCATCAACGCCCAGCCCAAACCCTTGAACCTAGAAAGCTGAAATTTGCACAGAGGTTCCCTTTACAATGTAGACAAGGAATAAGGAAGAATTTCTCGGTGATACGTTCCCGTAGGATATTTTCCGAGATCCACGCGGGCGAAGCCGCTGGCAAAAGCTAGTAGATACGACATATTTTGATACTCACATGTAAATCAAAACTTATAGGGTTGACCCGTTGACCTAGAATCATAAAGAAGCAAGAAGCAAATAAAGAGAAAAGTCTGAAAAATGTTTATTTGTAATTTTATTTTATCAAAAAAAAAAAAAAAAAAAAAAAAAAAAAAAAAAAAAAAAAAAAAAATGTAATTACAATGTTAAGTTTGATTTTAGGATAAATTATTTTCAAATACAGAACCCTTCATTGTGCGTGGTCCGACATGCTCTTAGTCGGTTTTTTATCGTGAGAAACGAAATATGAAACGAGCGTTTTACCCTCGCCGACAAAGGTGAAGCCGATACCATGCTGTTGCTTATAATTAATACAATAGGTATTATAATAAAGTATGTATGTTTGTTTAATTAACCTTGATATAAATTTTGAATGACATCACACTCATGAAATTAATAAAATCGCATTTTTGAGAGTCAGAAATCAGGATGTAAAATCCTTACAAAATTTGATGTATGCAGAACAATCAACGTGAGCAAACTCGCGTTAAAAACTTAGTTAATTTTATGTTGCAGTTAAACTCAAAGCTAGTGTAAAATCGTCAAACTACTAATACTAACAAACTTTAATAAATCCTTTCATGCAAAGGATGTCGGTTTCTAAATTCAGCAATGGGATCACCGTTTCAAAGAATTCCTAGACTATAACCACGTTATATCAAAAAAAAAAAAAAAAAAAAAAATACTACTACAACATGTACAGCGATCGTCTTACAATACAATAAGTTCGAATAAGCAAATTAATGCATGATGCAATGTTGCTGACTTTGACATTGTAAATGACAATGTATACATACACAACGGCTGCCTGATACGTTTATCGTCAGGCGGTTCACGAATGAGTACAGTGCAGCGGCGAACCGTTGAACGGCGCAACACCGTTTTGACATTGGCTATACGGCAATTTAGACGGAAAACGGCAAGTGTATAAGTATGCGAAGCCAGCAGTATGCTCCGACAGCAGAATGTGAGAGAACTACTCAATACATTATTTGTATGTACGGGTAAGGTTGTATCGTCTGTTTGAATTTAATTTTAAATTAAAATTTGGATGTCCTCGAGCCAATCTGGTCACTAAAATAGAATGTGCGTGCGTGGATGCCTGTGCGCTATTTCTTACTTTCGTGGAGAGACGTGAGACAAACTGTCCCAAATTTTAGTTTAATGTTTACGGTATCCTAAAGTTCAGATATCCTTGGTACCCCAATCTGGGGTCATAGAAATAGAATGTGTGTATGCCTGTAGGTGTATGCTGATTCTTGCTTTATGAAGAGACATGAGGCAATCTGTCCTGAATTTTAGCTTACTATTTTCTTAAAGTTCGATTAGTTAACAAACTGTGTGTGAAATTTCTTGTTATAAAACTTGACAACCAAAGTAGTGGCTTAGTGCTCAATCCGAGAATCTGCTATAGTTGATCGAGGTAAACCATCGGTATTCATTAGTCACTATAAACAAATAGTTCACTTTATTAAACTTTCAGACCAACAGCTAAAAGAGTTTAACTTTTAGTTACATAACGGTAAACGGTAGATTCGCAGGGATCGACCTAATGCAACCAAATAAGATTTCAAAAGTGGAATAGGGCTTAAACCGCAAAGTTTGTAGATCCATCATTTATGTTATTAGCTATTTCTAAACCACTTTCGTTCCATTCGCAACCAAAAGTGATTCAAAAAGTGGAGTAGCGCCCAAACCACACTGAAAAATATTTCTGTTTCATCGCGAGGAATAGGTCGAAGTGGAGTAGGCGCCGTTCGATTATTTTACCTCCATATGATGTAGGATTTCATATTGCACCTTCCGATCGGTGGAATAGGCGCTAAACCAGTATTTTACTGCACTATGTAAGATTTTATTTATACGAGATTCAAAATGCGGAGTAGCGCCCAAACCACACTGACAAATGTTTCTGTTTCATCGCGACGAATAGGCCGAAGTGGAGTAGGCGCCGTTCCATTATTTTACCTCCATATGATGCAGGATTTCATATTTCACCTTCCGATCGGTGGAATAGGCGCTAAACCAGTATTTTACTGTACTATGTAAGATTTCATATACAAGATTCAAAATGCGGAGTAGCGCCCAAACCACACTGAAAAATATTTCTGTTTCATCGTGTGGAATACGCGCCGAACCAGTATTTTACTGCATTATGTAGGATTTCATGCTCAGTCCCTTTCATTTATATTATTGGAGCACGCAACTCCACGAGCGAAGCGAATGTGGATTAGCGTGCCCAATAATATCCTACTCACATGGTCTGAACTAACAACTCAGTGGGTTGATGCTGGCCAAAAGTGGGCCATGATGGTCGACAATGGCATCTTTTTTAGTCTCAACTATGGCCCATCCTAGAAACACAAGGGTGTTTATGCTAGCCAACAAAAGTCCATAATGGTCGACTGTAGTCTGTCCTAGAAGCAATGAGTGGGTCTACGCTGACCAAAAATGGCTCATTCTAGTCAATGCTGGCGGACAATGGTCCATGCCGGCCGACAATGGTCCATGCTGGCCGACAATGGGCCATGCTGGCCAACAATGGTCCATGCTGGCCGACAATAGACCATGCTGGCCGACTATTGATGATCATAAAAATAAATACCTCTAGCGGCAGGCAATCGTTCAACAGCTTGGTAAAGAATGTCTTGTGATGCGCCACACACATCAGTACTGCAACTGCATGTTCGTCTTCTAGCGGTCTGCATGCGCGCCCGACCATTTGTAGGACCGTTGTGATTGGGTACTGTTCGTAGGCGTGGAGTTTGCCGTTGTAACTGTGGGGGAGAAGTAATTTAAAATAGGTATAGAAAGATACCAAAGAAAAGAAGTTGTTTTACACTTTTAGACTTAAAACGTCGACATTTTCTGCGCCCACAGGAACACCAAGAAATATAAGATTAAATATTTTAAAGGTTACCCCAACGAATTAAGAATGATATAGAATCATAACTCTCTTACGAAGCCCGCTAAAACATGGTCCCAAACTCATACTACTAAACTGATAATACTAACGCAACACACGCACAGACAAAATAAATTTGCTAAATTTATTTTCCGTACATGAATTCGCCCAACCATTCATTTGGGGCGCAATTTTAGTTAGTAAGATAATGTTAGAGTGAAACGGAAATATCGAAGCCAGGGAGTGGGTACGAGATGCATTATTAAGTAACCATGGTAACATCACAGTATAAAAACATAAGACTGTGGTGACATTGAGCATCGAGGATGGTGTAATGCAGTATAAAGTAGGAGTCAGTCATTTATTATGAACTCAATTAATAAGAATTAATATGACGCCTCTTTACCTTTAGTTTCCAATATTCCATTCTTTAAAAAAAGAAAGTAAATAGTTATTTTATTACTCACCAAATATCTATTTTAATTGTAGAGAGGAAATCATTATTTCCATCATAGTACAGGATCTATCGAATTTCGTCACAATTTTTTAAAGTAGGTAGCATAATTGTTTTTTACTTTCTTCTTTCCGTCTTTTACACCACTTTACCACACAGAAGGTCATTTTTGTCCTTGAGAAACTAGCTGTTTCTTGGATTTTTCACTAATCGAAACGATGTCGGCGTCTGTCACTGAGCGCGCGACAGACTGAGCGGCGAGTCGGTTGTAGTTTTTTCGCCCCACCCCGCCTGTTGGAGTTTGCGTGGAACCATTTTTAAACGGAATTCGTATTCTATATCATTCTTAATTCGTTGGGTTACCCCTCCGTCTCGGACTGCACGTTATGCCGTTGCTCCCAGCTACTGTCATTCGTAGATCTTTGACAGTCGTTACGAGTCGTTAGAAGCCCGAAAGCCTGACAACCAGTCTTACCAAGGGGTACTTGAATTACCAGTAACTGTTTGTGCAGGTGAGATATTTAGACAGTCGCTCCGTGTAAAATACTAGTATTTAGCTGCATCCGGTCATTTTGTTGAGTTTGCCTGTCAAGACTGACGCAGCTGAATACCAGTATTTTATATGGAGCGACTGCCTATCTGACCTCCACAACCCAGTAACTGGGTAATACGATACCCCTTGGTAAGACTGGTTGTCAGATTTTCGGGCTTCTGACGACCCGTAACGACTGTCAAAGATCCACGAATGACAGCCGGGACCAACGGCTTAACGTGCTTTCTGAGGCATGGAAGAGTCTCGGCAAGCGTAGCTTATTATTAAACCTTTATTTCCAGACCACAGGGAAAAACTTAAAACTAATATATAAATAGTATCCTAATCATTTTACGCTAGAGCTTGGAGTCGAAGCTCACACTATCCACGTAGTATGTAGTACACACGTAGTGTGTGTAGTGGTAGCTTAACCTGATGGATCGACCCGTGCGGCTGTTATTACTTAGCCACGAGCTCAACACAGTTGTTGAAAGGCTAGGTAGATGATCTATACTCACACATGAGTATCGGCAATGATGACAGTGTGCACGTGCGCGGCGAGTGCCCAGGCCAGCTCGGCCGCCACCACGCACAGCTGCACGGCGCCCGACTCCACCAGCTGCTGCACCAGGCGCCGGTCGCCGGGCTCCACACCCTCGTGCAGGTATGCCACGCCGGCGGCTAGGGTTTCTTTTAACATCTGAAAGAGATGAAATGTGTTATAATTTGTTCATCCATGTTGGTGAATAATACTTGAGACATTGTGCAATGATCGCGAACGCAGATCAACCAGCAGGCCTTTTTTTTTTTTTGAGGTTGGGAAATCATCAAATAACTTCTCCCGCTCTGGGTGGAGCGGAAGGGCGTGTCAGACTTTTACTGACTAAAACCCACCCGTGTTCCTTCAGTTGCCTATGCCAGGGCCGCGGTATCTTCTTAAAACTACCCGCAACCCCAGCGGCGTCGGCCCTATTGGACCCCATCATTAGCTGACATCTCTTTGAGGCGCGCGTGGAAAACAACGCGCCGTCGACTCGGGCCTGGTCCTTACCGGACGGCGAGCTACCCGCTGCTCACCGTCCGCAGGGCCAGCAGGCCAGCAGGCCTAACATGACACACGCGACAATTACTTGCTCTCGCGCGAGTAATTTTATGACAGTTCAAAGCTTTTCTCGTTTTCTGACAGCGCTGCCATACAATGTTCTGTCAAACTTGTTGTCGAGAAAGACAAACACTAACATGGCACCTAAGATAACTCGACTTTTGACAGAATTTTGACAATAAACACGAGAAAATCCCCGATTCGTTTCTCGTTTAGTCGTCCTCGATTTTGACGACGAGACGAGTAGACAAAATTATGATACAAAAAAAAAAAACTAAAATGAACTAAAGTCTCATAATTTCACGTACTTTAGTCATAATTTTATTTTACACTAGATGCGCCCCGCGGTTTCACCCGCGTAGACCGTGATAAAAATTACCTAGCCTATGTGTGTGCCTAGTAACAACAAAGTTTGTGAGTGCGTGTGTGCGTGTATTTGTAAATACACGCACACACGCACTCACAAACTTTCGCCTTTATAGTATTATATAGTGTGATTATATTAATAATGAAAATTGTTGTGCCAACCCCAAGTTTTTTTGGGTTAAGGGCAGGAGAATGATATGATGATGATTATTAATGAAAATACTTAGTTTTAAACTATATTTATATTGGAATGAAGTTCTTTTCGGCGGCCGCGAGAGAAACTGTGACGTAGGGGTACACTATAACGCAGATGAGCATCCCTTTCAGCAGGTAATAACCAGTCACTTTGCCAATTATGGTTATTAACAAAATCGAGGGAGTTATGACAGTGCAATAACAAACCTTCGCAACATAATTACTAAAATCTCTAGTTCATTGTCATTTGTGGTGATTCTCAAGTGAGTGTAGTGTAGCAGTGGAGGCCCAGTGGTAACAGCCCTGACTTACGAGTTGTAGGTCATAGGTTCGAACCCCGACAGGCGCTTTACTTCGTGTAAATTATATCATCACCACTGCTCTCAAAACGGTGAAGGAAAACATCGTGAGGAAAACGGCATGCCTAGAGCAGTACCTACATTATAGGCTGATGATTATGTTAAGTTATCAAGTGAGTAGGTATGTATATTATTTGCCACTAATTTTCATTTCCGTCATTTTGTATTTAATTTCGGCAACAATGAAAAACATTTATGAAAAACTAAACAAATAGGTACTAAAAGAGGTGCACATAAAATCATTATAGTACATACTAATTCCATGCAAAGAAATGAAAAATGAGTGAATAAAACGGAACCTCAAGCCGATGTTGCTATGATATAAATGATTTGTTTTTAATACCTTGCTACATCGGTCTCTCGTCGCGAGATAGAGAAGTGTCAAAGTGCCTTTTTCGAATTTACTCGAGCTTAACGGTCATGTTAGGGATTATAATAACGTCAGAATCGCCGACAAATTTCGACAAATCGTGATATCTCGTGTTCTCGTGCTTGTCATGTTAGCCCTGCAGGAGGCGCGAGTGACGACGCGAGTACCATGCTGGCCGACAATGGCCCATGCTGGGCAACAATGGCTCATGATGGTCGACAGTGACCTATCCTAGAAACACGATATGGTCCACGCTGGTCGACAAATCGTGATATCTCGTGTTCTCGTGCTTGTCATGTTAGCCCTGCAGGAGGCGCGAGTGACGACGCGAGTACCATGCTGGCCGACAATGGCCCATGCTGGGCAACAATGGCTCATGATGGTCGACAGTGACCTATCCTAGAAACACGATATGGTCCACGCTGGCCAACAATGGCCGAGGATGGTCAACAATGGCCCATGATGGCTGTTAAACAAATTTTCTTACCTTGAACTCTCTTTAGGAACGGCGCCAGCATATCAGGCCTGGCCCTCAGGAAACTCGGGCGAGGAGCGCGCAGCAGCTAAGGCTAGTAGTAGATCTGCAGCCAGGAGTCGTGATTTCGTGAATGACGACGCGAGGTCACGAAGACGGCACAAGAGTTGTCACCAGCCATATTGACCCAAGTTGACCAACAATGTTCGAGCGATGTACACAAAGGCCCATGATGGCCGACAATGGCCCATCTTAGAACCAACTAAAAACCATGCTGGCTGACTATGGCCCATGCTGGCCAACAATGGCTTATGATGGTCGACAATGGCCTTTGTAAACACGATAAGGTCCATGCTGGCCAACAATGGCCGATGATGGTCAACAATGGCCCATGATGGCTGTTATACAAATTTTCTTACCTTATCATGAACTCTCTTGAGGAACGGCGCCAGCATATCGGGCCTGGCCCTTAGGAACCTCGTTGGCGAGGAGTGCGCAGCTGCCAGGGCCAGTAGATCTGCAGCCAGGAGTCGTGAGTGACGACGCGAGGGCACGAAGACGGCACAAGGCTTGTTGCCGGCGTAACGGATTACTGAGTTGTAGATCGGTTTCGTCATGGCGGCTAGACGGGAAGCCGCGTGGGAGATGTTGAAGCCCTGTGGAAGAAAATAGTAGGTAAGATAAAAATCCGCGGGGTACGAATGTACAAGTATCTCCCGGGACCCTCGACTCATGGTAGTAGAAGGAACAGTGGGGGTTTTACTCGATAGGAGTCCGATGTAACCCTCCGTTCTCCCCAGATGGAGGGTATCCATGAGGATTTCCCCCCAGAAAAAAAAAAGGTAAGATAAAATAGAACATAACATACAAATTGAAGAAACAACTAGACATAGCATACTATAATATTAATGCATTTCTGACAGAATCATTTACTTTGACATATATTATAAATTATGTTTTATTGATGTGCCTCCGGAAAACATACAGCATTGTTTATGAAGAAGCAGTGTATACTTAGCCTTATATGCGCGGTCAATAGTAAGGATACTTTAGTTTAACTTTAGAATACTAGATGGCGTAACTATCGCCGTCGTTGTATTTACTCTGTGCCAGCTAGGACGCGGGAACCGCTGTCACTTTCCGAATACATAGCGTTGTGTACTTTCGCCGCGTGCGGTCGAAATCCAAGAATATTTGGTTAATCGTTTAACATTTTCTAAAAAGTATTTATCATAATGTTAGACGATTTAGTTGCGAATTAACTATTGGTTGTATTTTCAACGTTAAACATTTAAATAATGCTTTTTTCATAATAAATCCCGCTCCGAGTAACGAACCCGACGAGGCCACCGCCGGGGCCAATCGGTCGATCGTTTCGAACTCGTGTCTTCCGAGAGGGATCAAAAACAAGAAAAGGAGGACTCCTCGTGCGCTAGCAGTTCAAGGGACAGCGAAGCCGAACGAAAGGAACCTCCACGCAAGAAACAAAAGCGGGATGCACAGGTAACGGTCGATCCTCGGATCGACGCGTTACAAGCAGGTCAGTTTTTTTACAAGCTTTTTAATGCAATAACAATACGTACAGAATACTAATGTAACATGATCGAACAAGCGGATAATAGCAATACATTTTAACACCCCACGTGGCAACATATTCGTATAAGAAGGCATTGATAGAAATGCTCGCCTTTCCGTGCTTTACAATTTAAAAATTAACTAATGAACTGTGTTGTCTGAACAAAGGAAACGATTTCTTTCCAACGCCTTACAAGGGAACTATTGCAATTCGGTTTATAGGGTATTGATTGGGCTCACAATAACCCTGCCGAGTTGAAATCGAATAACTTTTTGGGACGAAGTTCCTTATCGCACATTATACTCTGCAAACTTGGCTAGTGAGAGCTAGACCGGAAAAAGTATTTTTTTTTTTTTACCGGCATGGCATTTTTGCTGTATTGTGTGGGTGTTTAATTTGTGTGTTTACAAGCATTTGTATATGTATAGAATGTACAAACTTCATTACAACCTGGTGTCCCACGACACCGCTATTTTTGTATAAAAATTTCTGATACATTCGGTAATGAGTCCGAACATACCTTGCAAATATTTTGCTTTAAAAGTACCGAATGTATAGAAAGTAGACGTAAAATAATTATTCCGAATAAAAATATTCAAGCTGCGCTTACCTCCTATAAAACAAAATAAAAATAATTCTTTCGAAACAAAAACAGGGAAAAGTGCCTACCTGACACATTTCAGACAGCAATTTCGGGGTTTCGAATACCGCTGTTTAAAAATCTTCTCTGTTAATGCCTAAAAGAAGAATTATGATTCAAGATGCAACCAGGGCATTCCCTGCAATATTTCAGTTATTTCCAATAAAACGTCCAGTTTTATTTTCAAGCTTTTTCTGCGGAAGAAAAGCGACGGATCGATGCGACCAATTTTCGATCTTCAAAAGATTGACCAAGTTCGTCCAACCGAACGAAACGTTCTCGTCAATTTTCTCACGCCTTGGTCCCAGATTTTCTCCAACCTGCAGACTAGCCACCTACCGGCAGCAAAATCTCACCGGCCTTTCTTAAGAATCAGTTACAAAGACCAGTGGGTAATTGCGTAACACATATAAAGTGACAATTGATCGCTATGGGTTTCATTTCGACAGTTCATCCAGGGTTATTGTGTTATTTGCGTTGTTGAGCAGACGAATTTTTGAAAACGATTTTTCTTTGTAATCAGGCTGCGGAAGCTCGGGCTGGCAAATCAAACGAGATGACGTGCTTACACCTATTTTTCAGTGTAACATGCGAGGTCGCGGAGACCTTGCGTGCGAAGGGACGTCGTGATAGTTTACCTATACGACTTCCTTCTGGTCAATTAAGACCAATCCAAGTTATGTCTTCAGGCTGCGGAAGCCGTGAGGCACTTGGAACACCTGGGCTGGCAAATCAAATAAGATGAAGTGCTTACACCAAAGTATTTTTCTCTGTAACATGCGGGGTCGCGGAGACCTCGCGTGCGAAGGGACGTCGTGATAGTTTACCTATACGACTTCCTTCTGGTCAACCAAGACCAGTCCAAGTTATGTCTTCTGGCTGCGGAAGCCATGAGGCACTTGGAACACCTGGGCTGGCAAATCAAATAAGATGAAGTGCTTACACCAAAGTATTTTTCTCTGTAACATGCGGGGTCGCGGAGACCTCGCGTGCGAAGGGACGTCGTGATAGTTTACCTATACGACTTCCTTCTGGTCAACCAAGACCAGTCCAAGTTATGTCTTCTGGCTGCGGAAGCCATGAGGCACTTGGAACACCTGGGTGGCAAATCAAATGAGATGACGTGCTTACCGTTTGAGCTGGTTTCAGTGCCGTACCTATATTTTTCTTTTTTCCCGTAACATGCTGGGTCGCGGAGATCTTGCGTGCAAAGGTATGTCGAGTGCTAATCAACCTAGATACTTCCTTCTGGTCAACCATGACCAACCAAGGTCAAATATTGGGAACTCGAATATAATAACATAAACATGGTAAATATACCGTTTGTGTTAATAATAAGACCAATCCAAGTTATGTATTTAGGCTGCGGAAGCTGCGAGGCACTTGGAACACCTGGGCTGAAAAATCAACCGTCAACAATGTGTCTTGGTACTAACCTTGAAATATGTTGGTAAATAGCCTTAAATAAAATGTACCTACTATTTTAATGGTGGGGGTGGTCCTTTTTAAACATAAACTACTCATTAGACAGGTCGTCGTTGAAAAGTCACATAAGCGTCTGGGAACTGCAGACTGCTGGGTCAGTTAAATTTTGCTATTTTGTTGTTCCCTGAAGAAGACCACACTGTCACAAAATGTAAATCTTCCTGTGACACTTCAACAAGACACGACCACGTCAATGACAGCTGCTGCGTCAAGTTGTGTATCAAGAGATAATATGGTGGCGCGGAGCCACAAGTCACACATTGCCTATACAACCCATTTCCTTCGACGGACGAAGCCGGGGGTGCCCACATAGACGGGAAACTAATATCATGTGCATGTGCCACTCACCAAAGATGGCACTATAACAAAAATGGTACTATCAAAATTAACGCAAAGACGTTGCAGAAGTCACACGTGCTGATTAAATCGGACAATCGAACTCTGATTACATAAATCCGAAAGGAGGGAGGAACCAGATCGTTAGGGTCACTAGCCCTAACCTTCAAATTATTACACCTTACGGACAATTTCATCATAACTCTATCAGACCCTTATCCTACAGGGGAGATAAAATATAATAGGATAGACTATCACGAGGAAAATAGCCAGTGGAATGGCATCTTTCACCTCGAGCAACAGCGAATGTTTTTTAGTAGTGAGGGCTTCCAGAAACGGACTTGTTTGAACACAAGAAACCGCGGTATTAAAACACTACGTATCTCTAGACTGCAGAGATCAATCGGGAATTTACTTGGTACTGACTCTAAGCCCAGAGTGGCCTCTGTGGTTTCTGTTGAGATGGTGCTCCAACTCTCAAGTAAACCCAAAATATCCTCAGCCTGTTGACATCGCACATTTTTAATGTTTTCCTTTCCAAACCATAGTTTGTCTCACAGCTTTTACGGCCCTCGTGTGAATCAACAAACCTTTATTATTAAGGCAATAAGGAGAAGCCAAACTAAAACAAGTACGGCCATCGTTCACGTGGGATCCACAACCACAATCGTACTAAATTTGCTGTCATCAAAACCACGTACAATGTTAATTATAGTTTTGTTGCTAGCATCAGGCATAGGGTAGGGCCTAGCCTATAATCATTTGAAGGACATTGAGTGAGACGCAATAGAGATTGTGTTGTTGTTGCGCCTGTGGGCGTTAGTATCCGTCAATACGTTAATACCTGCATTGGGATCTTAAACCGATATACAATTACCGATAGTCCGCAGAGAAACTTTCACCTATAAAACATACATATTTTCCAGCATAAAAACATAATTATGTTCCGTATTTTTTTTTTAACAATCTTTTTATCACTAACGCAGTGATAGTATCGTACAAAAGCTGCCTCATGCATTGTAATTGAGAACTGATTACTCACGATTCTCAGAGATGGTGGCATTCATGCATCTCCGAGAAACTGTAGGTCAGCAGTAGCTTAGAGCAGTAGGTTAGATAAATTGACCAATTGATGATAATTCTATCACGGGGTATAGGAAATCATACAATAAACCTTTAATCATTACTGTCGCGAAATAGAACTCCATAAAGACAGTCGTACTTCACTTTTAAGTACATTTCTTTCAAAGTAAAAATACACATAAAATTTTATCATCTGAAATACATTCTACAGAATTTGATTTATTCGTAAAACATCTAAATCGTGGTTATCGTTACCTACCTTTAACTATGCAGATATTTTATTTTTCCATGTAGATTGTAGAATACATTAATTATTGTGTTTTAACTATTAGAATATAGATAAATAAACTATTACTACTCGAAATACTTAATTCTCAGAATAAACATTTGTTAATCATCATAGCGTTGTGTTTTGCTTAAAATATTTTACCAGCAGATAACAAACACGTCTTCATAAACAATGCTGTATGTTTTCCGGAGGCACATCAATATAACGGTTTTACATAAAAATAAAACCGATATTATGTGCCGAGAGGGAAAACATACAGCATTGTAGGAAGTTCTTCCTGGTAAAGACTATGAATTCGGAAAGTGACAGCGGTTCCCGCGTCCTAGCTGGCACAGAGTAAATACAACGACGGCGATAGTTACGCCATCTAGTATTCTAAAGTTAAACTAAAGTATCCTTACTATTGACCGCGCATATAAGGCTAAGTATACACTGCTTCTTCATAAACAATGCTGTATGTTTTCCCTCTCGGCACATAATATCGGTTTTATTTTTATGTAAAACCGTTATATTATTACTGTTGACATCTTTAGTTTATTATTATTTATTTTTTGACAGTCAGTCGGGGTAGTTAGAAACCCGAAAGTCTGACCACCAGTCCAAGGGCCAAGGGGTATTGTGTTACCTAGTTAATGGGTTGTAGAGGTCAGATAGGCAGTCGCTCCGTGAAAAATACTGGTATTCAACTGCATCTGGTTAGACTGGAAGCCAACACCAACATAATTGGGACAAGACTATGCAGGTGATGATGAGTTTAGTAATTACCAGCTTCGCCCCGCGGTTTCACCCGCGTAGACCGGGTTGAAAAGTAGCCTATGTGTTAATCCAGTCTGTTAGCTATCTCCATACAGTAGTACCCAACTAATATGGCTTACCGAGGTACCTGCGCAGAAGATGAATTTTCAAAGCGCGGGAAATGCTATTGACCAATCGGCACGCTCCACGCACCGCGCTTCTTTTTCCTGTACCGCTATTGGTCGGCCGCTGCCGCCATGATTTAGTCAGCCGCCATACTTGCGAGTGAGACGGAACTAACAGCTGCAGTGTATTATGAGCCTTATAATAGTGATCTAAACCTGATTGTAAGTTTTAAGCACTCTCGTTAATCTTCGGGACCATACTTTCTTTTCTGTGCGAACGAAGATTCACGACGCGCCTTATTAGTTGGGTACTACTGTACCAAATTTTATCAAAATTGGTCCAGCCGTTTGAGCGTGAAGAAGTAACAAACACACACACTAACTTTCGCCTTTATAATATTAGTGTGATTAGAAATTCTGTCAGCAGGATATATTACCTGTATATGTAGCTGCAGAGGTAGTGGTCTGACGCTGGGGTGGAAGTTGAAGGAGCAGTTGGCGTTGCAGCCGAGCCACTGCGACACGTCGCGCGCGTCCGCCAGAGGGAGCGAGAGTGCTACTATGCGGATCTGACGACCTGGGGATCAAGAAAAGTTGAACTTAAAACTGGCTTCAAAATAATAATTTAGAAAAAAAACTACTCGCGCACCGACCGTTCCGTTCCGATTTCTGAAAAAGTGTGCTATTTAGAGACATTGTTTTATTTTTCCTGTTCTCTTTACATAAACTTCTATCATAGAATAATTACAGATTTTTCTCAATGCAAACTTCGGAGATAAGGGGGAGAACGATATTTTTTTTTACATTTTTCATCAAAAGTCGAAAACTATGCGGCCTAAAAAAAAAGAAAAAAATGTTTGAGAATGTGTAAACAGCGCTCTCTCATATGATACCCCACATGCCCTAGTCACCCCAGTTCAATTTTTTAAGACCCCGTTTCAATCCCTGTTGCAAAAATAACCTAAAAAAATATTTTTATTTCTTTCTTATTTGCACAACTGGTGGGCAAACGTCATCTAGAACTGTTCCAAATTTCAAGGTGATAGCATTAGTAGTTTTTGTGATATCCAGCTGTGACAGACAGACAGACTAAGTCGCACCAAAAGGGTTCTTTTTTACAATTTTGGTACTGAACTCTAAAAACAATTAATTTAAAAAAAGGAGCTATTGATTTATACTCCATCGGTTTAGGTAATGAAATAAAAGTAAACAAAAAAACCACGTGTCTGGTTAACCGACTAAACGTAACACCTGTCACTTCAGTCGTCATGCTACGACACAGGTGTACTCTTCAATTTAGCAACTTTATAATTCGTTGTACAACGTTGCTAAATTGAAGTGGTAAACCCGTTTACCACGCGTCTACTCACCGATCTGCGAAGAAATGTATCTCATTCTGGAGCAGACGACTTCTAGCACGGGTCCTTCCTCACCGCCCAGCAGCTGGAGAGCATCCACGATGAACAGCGACACGCTTTGCACGCTCTTACGGACTTTCCATCTGAGGAACAGGTCACATGTCAATTTGAACTGATTCTTCAAAGTTTTATATTTTTAGACAATTTTTAATAAGAGACTACATTCAAAACTCTTTTGGAAGCATCCTGAAGAATAAAGAAAAGATACTTTTTTGAAAAATGTAATCAATTAGCAAACTGCAATTTCTTACATAACATAACATAATCAGCCTATAATGTCCCCACTGATGGGACACAGGCCACCTCTCAGTGAGGGGAGTGGGCTGTAATCCACCACGCGAGCCCAGTACGGGTTGGTAGATGTCACATGTCTTCGAGTTTTTGGTTCTAGGACACGCCGGTTTCCTCACGATGTTTTCCTTCACCGTTTTGAGAACAGTGGTGATGAAGTTATTGACACAAAGTAAAGCGCCTGCCTGGGTTCGAACCTACGACCTACAACTCTTAAGTCGCGGCCGTTACCACTGGGTCACCACTGCTCTATTCTCTCAATACATTATATATCTCGCAATTTCTTAAATCCCAATATTTAATCGTCATGTTTATGATTCCGGGATTTTATACGAGGTATTATCCACTTTTGTTACTTCTTACCTCGAAGTTCAGCTATTTATACTCTACCTATTCCGACCTCTGGTCTTTCCCCCCCGACCCTTGACCTTGCCCATCCGCGCGGAAGTTATAAAAAACCGTCCCTAATAATAATCATTATCCGATGCTACAAGTCCCCACTTGCTCAGTAACTAGTAGCGCCCTAAGCCTAGGTTTGAGTCCCACTATGGGACGCCCTTAGCTGTGCTACTTAATTTGAACACGGCGAGAGTCCCTTCTGGGCCCGCCAATGCCCGGCTAAGCAATCAAGGTCCGCGCCAACAAAAAAAAAAGACCTCCGGTCGTAACTATTTAATTTACTACCGTTTAGTGTGCTTGCTACTTATCTTTCAACACCAAATACATTTTGAAGGAAAACATTATGACTATTAATTTATCTCAGATCTCCAACACCCGTGGTGTATATAGAAATGCTAATTCAGTACGTTTCCTCAGGCGAAGACGAATACCTAGGCTCGTATTTATAATCAAAGTAATTACTTGAGTAATTACTTGCTACTAAGTAATTTCATACTTGAGGGCAGAATTCTTAAGTAAAGAAAATGGTGACTATTACTTGCCTTAGAATTCTAAGCTTTGACAGTTCTAACTTCAAGCAATTACTAAACTATAGAAAGAAAATCAATGCTTGAGCAATTACTTTCACTTAAGTAATTACTTTTACTTGACTATAAATACGAGTGCTAGAAGGACCGCATTTCCAGGCGTTAAACACATGCTAGTATTCAGTAGCATTTACGCGGAATTAGCATTTACTAGCATTTACGTGTGTTTAACGCCTGGAAATGACTCTATTGTCTCCTCCGGGACGTACTGAAGTAGCATTTCTATATACGCCGCCCGGTGTGCATCCATGGTTATATTATTAACTCACCTTCTGGACAATATGTCCCATTTATCCGCAGTGGTGATGATGATCTGTCCCTTATTCAACAACTTGTGGTCAGTAGCCGTCTCACCGGTCAGTTGTACTACCTGAAAATAAAACACGAATTACATACTCACATAGTCAATATCAATCTGCCTAGCCTTTTCCCAACTATGTTGGGGTCGGCTTCCAGGCTAGCTGAATACCAGTATTTTACATGGAGCGACTGTCTGTCTGACCTCCACAACCCAGTTGCTGAGTAATACGATACACCTTGGTAAGACTGGTTGTCAGACTTTCGGGCTTCTGACGACCCGTAACGACTGTCAAAGATCCACAAATGGCAAATGGAAGCCGACCCTAACTTAGTTGGGAAAAGGCTAGTCAGATGATGACTTTGTTGTATGCATTGCAGTAGGACTTCTGCCAATAGTGGACCATGATGGTCCATAGTAGGTTATGGTCGCATGTGATGGACCATTATAAAAAAAAATCTTTATTTGCCAAATTAAATATAACAGACAACCTTACACAATTCAATTAAGTTACAAATAAGCAGTAAAGTTATGTAATTTTTCTTGTTTAGTATATTTCGGTACTTATTATAATTGTAAGAATGGAACTGATTCACTGTTCCCCGTACTAGTATAAAAACTGTATTACGGCGGAACAGTTTTCCTCATCCTCTGTAAATATACTTATAGTAGCAGACTTGTGACAAAATTATGGTCCATAGTGCCCCATAACATGCCTTGTAGTGGACCATTTTGGTTTTTAGTGGATCATTATGGACTATGATGAACCATATTGGCCCATAACGGCCCACGTAAAATACAATAAAGTAAACTCACCTTCAAATTGAACCGCGTACCAAACTTATGGTAGCAATCAGCGAATACAATATCAGCTAACGCGTCCTTGGGCAGTAAGTACACAGCGCGCCCGCCTTGGTTGGTGCTCAGCATGCGTAGGAGTGCCAGTTCGGCTATCACGGACTTGCCCGAACCTGAGGGCGCGCCCACGAATACGTTGTCGTCCGAGTTGTACACTGCGTTGAAGACCTGGGAGAGCAAAGGGAGGAATTTAAAATAACTGCTTGATATTACAAAATTGTGAGAGCAGTCGTGGCTTAGTGGTAGCGGCCTGGATTTGCGAGTTGTAGATCGTGGGTTCGAACCCAAACAGTCTTTGTGTAAATAATTTCGTCACCACTGCTCTCAAAACGGTGAAGGAAAACATCGTGAGGAAACCGGCATGTCCTAGAACCAAGAATTCGAAGACATTTGACATCTACCAACCCGCACTGGGCCCGCGTGGTGGATTACAGACCACTCCCTCTCACAGAGAGGAGGCCTGTGTCCCAGGAGTAGGAACGCGGTAGGCTGATTATGTATTACAAAATGATGCAGATGAAGTATGATCAAGCATTTTGGAATCGATTCATCGATAATCGATTTAGACTCATTCCTTGAAATCAGATTGCATTATCTGTAGTTGTTTGTAAAAATGCTACTTTTTTAACTTCTACTTCAACTCTATACTCCATTTACAATAAAATTAGACATTTAAACAAACCTTTTTTACAGTCCGTTCCACCGATTTTAACTTCTATTGCGTTGGCGGCATGACAAATGGCAGCTGCAGTAAACAGTTGGTATTGTAACCACTGTTTTGCCTTTAATGCCATCCTTAAGCCTACGGAATAGAAGTCAAAATCGGTTGAACGGACTGTAAAATAGGTTTGTTTAAATGTCTAATTCTATTGTAAATGGAGTATAGAGTGGCTTCTTATAAGTTTTTACTTGTTTAAAAATTTTCTTATTGACTTAACAACCAGTCAATCATAATTCATAACATCAAAAATCAATCTGCCTAGCCTTTTCCCAACTATGTTGGGGTCGGCTTCCAGTCTAACCGGATGCAGCTGAATACCAGTATTTTACATGGAGCGACTGCCTATCTGACCTCCACAACCCAGTAACTGGGTAATACGATACCCCTACTGGTTGTCAGACTTTCGGGCTTCTGACGACCCTTAACGACTGTCAAAGATCCACGACCAACGGCTTAACGTGCTTTTCGAGGCACGGAGGAGTCTCGGTATGTAAAGATGGTCACCCATCCACTGACCAACCCCGGCAAGCATAGCTTAACCTGATGGATCGACCCGTGCGGCTGTTATTACTTAGCCACGAGCTCCTCATAATTCATAACATAACATACAAAATACTTTCAAAACACTACGAAGTACCCAGCCTTCAAGACCTTTACACTATGAATGCCAACAAACATTTGCGTGGGCATTCCCTGAAGTTATGGGAAAATTCATCAAAGAAAAAGCCTTTGAAGCAATTCTTGCCTAACCGAGTCGTAACTGCATGGAATAGGCTCCCGGAAAATGTTGTGACGGCTCCCTCACTGAACTGCTTCAAGAATCGACTGGACAGATTAAATATCTCCAAGCTATTTGATACACACGCATCAGCTAATTAGCTGCTAGTGTGTTTAACCAAAATAATAAATAATAATAAATAACACATCTATCTAAAAACAACATTCTAAGTAGAATTTAATAAAAACCAAAAATGTCATTAAAACAAAACATACCTGAGTCTGCACAGGATTAAACTGCGGAAAGGTCTCATTATACAGCTCCTCGTACTTGGGGTTCCTAAGTGCCGATATGGGGAGCGGCTGCAAGTCCAGCAGCTCCGTGGGGGGCAGGTTCTTCTCTGGCAGAATGAGGTGGCGGAATGACACTGGCAGCTGGGTCTCCGCTGCTATCCATCTGGAGAAGAGGGTTGTTATGGCTAAGTATGTTTTGTTTTGTCTAAAAGCGTCTTTACAGCCCGCGAGGCCTAAGCTGAGCTTTGCATTTGTGTGAGTGATCACCAAAATGGTGGTCAGCTTTAGCATTAGCTGACCCACCCTTACATAAATGGTTGAGATTTTTTAGAAGACCGAGTCGATAGAATTTTATAATTCTTTTATATTTTATAGGTATTTAAATAAAATGTATAAGAATTATAAAATTCTATCGATCCGTATTCTAAAAAATCTCAACCATTTATGCAAGGGTGGGTCAGCTAATGCTATAGGTGACTGTACGAGAGCCCATGACCAACATTTTTGTCCTATCGTTTTACGTAAGACAAAATCATGAATCGTTTTACGTTTTACAACGATGCAACATGGTTTTGGTCATGGCCTCTCCTACTATCTATCTGCCTAGCCTTTTCCCAACTATGTTGGGGTCGGCTTCCAGTCTAACCGGATGCAGCTGAATACCAGTATTTTACGTGGAGCGACTGCCTATCTGACCTCCACAACCCAGATACTGGGTAATACGATACCCCTTGGTAAGACTGGTTGTCAGACTTTCGGGCTTCTGAAGACCCGTAACGACTGTCAAAGATCCACGAATAACAGCCGGGACCAACGGCTTAACGTGCTTTCCGAGGCACGGAAGAATCTCGGTATGTAAAGATGGTCACCCATCCACGGCCCAACCCCGGCAAGCGTAGCTTAACCTGACGGATCGACCCGTGCGGCTGTTGTTACTTAGCCACGAGCTCCTCTCCTCTCCTCATGGCCTCTCCTACTAAATGAACAAAATCCGATTACCAAAAAGCAGTATAAACCGGTTTTAAACCGCGCTCAATGCTGGACGTCACACCTACACTATCTATGTGCACTCACACAAATGCAAAGCTCAGCTTAGACCTCGCGGACTGAACCACTGTCATCATTCTCCTGCCCTTATCCCAAATTATTTGGGGTCGACGCAACACGTCACATTTCCTATTTTTCTTTTTTCGTGTTGCTTGAGGTGGTGCTCACTGCTCGTCCTTGCAGTACAATGCGTTTCAACTAAGAATAGGAATGACCTTGCGCCATATTGTGAAGATTTTGCAAAACAGCACCTCGTTTACACATTTGCAAAGTCAGTGACATATTTTAACAAAAACAAATTCCAAAAACAGAACTAAAATGGTTAAGGATAACACTACAAAACTTTGCAAGCCTTAGATTTCTAGTTTCAGTTGACAGTTAGAGGTCATTGACATTCCTATTCTTAGTTGAATCGCATTGTTTTGACGACACGGTTGGCGCAGTGGTTGAGCGATTGACTGCTGCGCAGCATGTCGCGGGTTCGATTTCCGCACGGAACAAATATTTGTACGACCTACAAGTATTTGTTCCGAGTCTGGGTGTTTGTATTTACAAAAAAAAAATGTATATAAGTAGTTTATCAGCCATCTCGTTACCATAACACAAGCATTAGGTTGCTTAGCTTGGGACTAGATGGCGTTGTGTGAAATGTCCAAGGATATTATTATTATAGTACATCTCCTTTATCATGGATCAACATGAACCATTATGGACTCACCTGTCAGAGACGACGGTGAGGAAGTACTGCGGCGGCAGCGGCTCGAACACGGGCACGAACAGCTTGACGTGGTGCTCGTCCTTGCAGTACTTCTCCTTCAGCAGGAAGTACTCGTGGTGCAGCACCACCTCGCCGTCCACGTCCTCCACGAGGATCCAGAACGCTTCCGACTGCCCGTGGATCTGGAAGCGAGAACGTTCTTGATTGTTGAATACTCGAGAAAATAATAGTACAATAAGGGTACCATTTTACTTATTAAACAGCCCGTTTCTGATTTAAGAAATGATGAGTCTATGAGAATGTTGAGATGTATGTGTGGATGTGTGAAGAGTCGCAATCTCATCTCAGTCTCAATCTGTCAAAAGTTGTATAGCGTTTACCTACATTTTTGACATTTGATTGTCGCTGGCATGAGATTGCGACTTGAATTGGAACGTTTTTAAGTACGATAATATTGGCTTTCTGGTAATTTTTTATTAAGAAGTGACAAGAGATCAACTAAAAATTCTCAATTCAGAACCGCCTGATACAGGCCAAGACAAAAAAATCCTAAAAATTACAATGAACTCTTCCGAATTATAATAGCGTCTTTACTTTGCCAGCATGGGCCATGTTGTGCCAGCATGGGCCATGTTGTGCCAGCATGGGCCATGTTGCGCCATCATGAGCCACTATGT
The DNA here is from genome assembly GCA_905163495.3 of Cosmia trapezina. NCBI lineage: Eukaryota > Metazoa > Arthropoda > Insecta > Lepidoptera > Noctuidae > Cosmia > Cosmia trapezina. Next base: position 2,110,129 of record LR991047.1, read on the forward strand.
AAAGAGACAATGGCCAATGCTGCTCCATTATTGGCAATCTCCTGTACACAATGGACCTTTATATTATAATTTATTTTTTAAGTACTTTTCTTCTCTTACCTTCTCGTCCCAATGGAAATCAGGTGTAATAGTTAGCTCGACCCTCAACGTAGACCTCGTGATGGGCTGGATATGCGTCGCCAACTCCAGCTTAGGGAACTGATGCACGTATTTGTGTATCATCTTGCCGAGTTTGGGAGCTCGAACTAATTCTCCAATCTCGTTGGGTCCCAGCTCATAGAGTTTCTCCCAGGGGAAGTTCTTCTTTTCTAGTTTTTTTATTACCTGTGAAAAAGGAAAAGCTGCTATAACAATAAATCAATGTTTAAATTTAGTTGAATTAATGAGACAGAAAAATAGGTTTATATAACACAGAAACACAAATAAACGTATTTTTCTTTCTTTTAAATTAATATGGTTTATCGAGGCACACGTGTTATTAATTTTTGTGCAAACCAAAAGATAATTGTGTATTTGAAAGTTATTCCATAATAATGCTTAAAAGTTTTCAAAAAAACATCTCAATTTTTTGACGTGAAACACAGGCGTTTTCATTTTGAAATAACAAAACTGTACCATAAAAATTAATTTTAATCTAAATCTAAACTAATAGTAGCGGTATTTTTTTTTTTTAATTTATCTTTGTAATATGTAAGTAGTTCTAGAAGGACCGTGATCCTGAGGGGCAATTCTCGTACCTAAAAACGTTCACAATCTCATGCCAGCGTCAATCAAAATGTCAAAAATGAAGGTAAACGCTATACAATTTCTGTCAGATTGAGTCTTGAGATGATATTGCGAACGTTGTTAAAAATACGAGAATTGCCCCTCAGATCAGTGACCAGATTACAAAAAATCCTTCACTAGAAAGCACTGGTCTTTTTCACTTCTTCACGCTCAAACGGCTGGATTTATTTGGATGAAATTTGGTATGTAGATAGCTTATACCCTGGATTAACACAAAGGCTACTTTTTATCCCGGTCTACGCGGGCGAAACCGCGGGGCACAGCTAGAATATTGATAATTTCTTAAATACGGCATAAATAAATAAATAAAATAAAATAAAATAGCTTTATTGTTCTTGCACACTTTCCTTATTATCTAACACTAAGTACTTATGCCATAATTGACATTATAAACAAATAAAATATTTAACAATTTTTTTTTTTTTTTTTCTATACATTTTATAATATTTTATTCCTATGGTGTACAAGGACCACTATCTATAGCGGTAAAAGCCTCCTCCAGCCGTTTCCAAGCTGTTCTGTCTCTGGCGATTCTGCTCCATGTTCTGCCTGCTATCTTTGCAATATCATCGCTCCATCTTTTGTGTGGTCTACCTGGCTTGCGTTTTATATTTATTGGATACCAGTTCGTGGTGATTTTTGTCCATCTGTCGTCTGGTACTCGTTGGACGTGTCCAGCCCACTTCCATTTTAAGCCCAGCACTTTCTTCGCCACTTCCTTTGCTTTGGTTTTCCTTCTGATTGTACTGTTTTTCACTCTGTCTTTTAGCTTGAGATTCATGTAGCTCCTCTCTAGTCCTCTTTGGCATATTTTAATTTTTTCTAAATTCTGTTTTGTAAGGGGCCATGTCTGGCAGGCGTATGTGAGTGTGGGGAGTAAGCATGTTTCCATGGTTTTCGTTTTTAGTTTAGTCGGTATCTTGCTCTTAAATATTTCTTTCAGTGTCCAGTACTTATTCCATGTGCATTTGATTCTTCTCTCTATTTCTTTGTCAGTGCAATCTCTAAATGCAATGAGATGACCTAGATATATATATTCCTCTACGTATTCTAGGTTTGCAGATGAACATATGACTGGTGCTTTGTATTTGTTTGTCATCAGTTTCGTTTTTGTTTCGTTAACTTCTAGGCCAACTTTTTTGCTCTCTTCGAATAGTGACTCTATCATAGACTGCATTTCCTTTGGGTCTTCTGAGAGTAATACTATGTCATCAGCAAATCTTAGATGCGATAGGTATTTTCCATATAAATTTAGACCTTTCCTTTCCCATTTCATTGCTCTAAAGATTTGTTCCAGCATGGCTATAAATATTTTAGGAGAGAGTGGGTCTCCTTGTTTTACTCCTTTTTCGATTTTAAAACTACTTCCTGGTTTCTCAAGAATAATTCTAGAGTTACTGTTTTTGTATATTACCTTTATCAGATCGATATATTCTTTGTTAACTCCTTGAATTGATAAAGCTTGCCATATAGAGCTGTGTGAAATTGAATCAAACGCTTTACTGTAATCGATGAAGCACAGATATAAAGGTTTGTCGTATTCGTTATATTTTTCTAAGATCATTTTCAAAGAGTGTATGTGGTCTATGGTAGAGAAGTTGCGGACAAACCCAGCTTGTTCCACTGGTTGATTCTCATCTATACTTTTTGTCAATCGTCGTAGTAGAGTCGAAGAGAACAGTTTGTACAGATTTGACATGAGACTTATGGGTCTGTAGTTGGATATTTGTTTCGGGTCTCCCTTTTTGAACAGAAGTACAATGTTTGAGCATGTCCATTGTCTGGGTATTTCCTTTTGCGCCAGCACAATATTAAATAGAGTTGTTAATGGTTTAGTTAGGGTGTTTCTTCCTGTTATTATCATTTCATTGGTTATGCCGTCTGGGCCTGGGCTTTTTTCGAGTTTGAGTTTATTAATTGAGTATTCGATTTCGCTCTTGCAGAATTCTGGTACGTGGTCTGTATTTATAGGATTGATTTGTGGGTCCGCTGTATAACCGCTGTCTTTTTTATAAAGTTCTTTGTAGAAATTTGTAGCCACTTTTAATAAGTCGTCTCTATTTGTTACAAGATGGCCTGACTTATTCTGTAGTTGGTTCATAAGTGTTTTGGTTTTTGTTAGATATTTATAAGCTTTTTTGACGGCTCCAGATTTTTCTAGGTAGTTCTGTATAGTTCTTAGTCTGTATTTCTTGGTGTTGTTTTTTATTTTCTTATGTATAACTTTGTAGAGTTTGCTAAGCTGGTTTTTTTCTTGTTTGGTTTTATTTTGTTTATTTTTTAGGTTATGTTTTTCTTCCTTGAGTTTTATGATTTCGTCTGTAATAATAGTTTGTTTACGTGTACTTTCCTTTGGTAAATTAGCGCGCTTGCAGCTTTGCAAGATAGTTTTCTCTATGTTGTCGTAATACTCTTGCACTGATTTCTTCTTTGGTTCTTCATAATTGGCTAGTTCTTCTGTAAATATTTTTAAATTGATATTCTCCTGTGGTCTCGATGTGAAGCTGGACCGTGTTTTGTTTTTTCTGGTAGTGTTTATTTTTATTCTGATTAATCTGTGATCACTTGGGTGTTTAAAGTTACTAAGTACGTTGTAATCATCGATAATATGCGGTTTGTTTGTAGCGATATAATCTATTTCGTTCATTACCATACCGTTAGGTGACATCCACGTCCATCTAAGCTTTGATGATTTATTGAACACTGTGTTAGCAATTTTGAGGTTATGTTGAAGACAGAACTGTATGAATCTTTCTCCCCTTTTGTTTCTTTTGCCGTATCCATGCTTTCCCATAACACGACTTTCTCCTTCTTTTGGTAATCCTATTTTGGCATTTAAATCTCCGAGAAGAATTGTATTTGCTGTGCTTTTTTCAATCGCTTTTTCTAATGATTCGTAAAAGTATTCCATTTCCTTTTCTTCAGAACTGGATGTAGGTGCATATGTTTGAATTATAGTGAAATTTTCCTCGTTGATGTTTACATAAATCAATGCTACTCTTTCTGATATACCTATAAAATCCTGTACTATTATATGTTGTTGTTTTTTGACAAGAAAACCTACTCCATTTCTTCCCTTGCTTTGCCCAAACAGGTATAGTCGGTATTCATCTCTATCTTCCACAATATACCCTTGTTTTCGGGTTTCACAAATGCCTAGGATGTCCCAATTGATTGTTGATAGCGCATATTCTAGTTCTGTTATTCTTGTTTCATTTGCCAGGGATCTGACGTTAAAAGTTGCAATGTATGTCTTATTTTCGTTTTTGTTTTTTGGAGGGTGTTGGTCGACTACCCCCGTGGTGACCAGCCATATTGGGGGAGGATGTTTGGTTGTTTTTCTGTTTGGTTCTTTGTTTTGATTTTTGCTAGAGTTGACGGTGCTGTGACGGGGGTCTATTGGTTGCTATTCATCTGTCTCTTCGACCGAGGTGGCCGAAGGTGATCTCATAGTTTCATTTCGTTTTGGGATGTAGTCTGTTATTGAGCTTTGGTTACCCTGAGACAGCTTGTTTTTCTTAGCCGTTTGGTATTTTGTCAGTACTTCTGGATTAGTTTTTGAGTTTCCTGCTTCGTGTGGAGGTGTTATTTGTAGCTCTCTCTTCTTAGAGTACGGATTTTTCGTAGAATTAGTACAAACTCTTTGTATGTTGTGGCTGTGACCTTTTATCACTAACTTATCATATCTAAGGTACGCTTTCTTGCCTTCGCTTCTTTCTTTTTCTAGCTGGGCTTGTAATGACTTACGTACTTCCAATACCTGAGGAGGGAAGTCTTCTTTAATAGAAATTTTGGTATTTCTAAGATTTTTCTTATTTTTCTGTATTGATATTTTCTTTCCGTATGTAGTGAGAGTGATATTTATTGGTCTTATTTTGTTTTCCTTATGTTTTCCCATTCTTTTAACCATTTCCAAGTCATTTTCGCTGCATTTTATTCCCATTTCGTTGATAACCGTAATCACTTTTCCTTCCAGCTCTTCATATGATTTTTCCCCTTCTTCTACTCCGAAAAATATTAAGTTTCTTGCTCTAATTTGCTTCTCAATTAAAGAAATCCTTTTTTCTTGATCTTCATTAATCTGATAAATCTTTTCAATTTCTTTTTGAACAAGATTGAACTTCTTATCCGTATTTTCGTTTATTTTAGTTGTTATTCTTTCTTCGTGTTCACTCACTGTAATATTCATATCCCTTTTGATTTGATCTCTTAATTCGCTCAATAGTTTTTCCATTTCTTGAGACATTTTTATTGTTGTTAAAAAAATTGTGGTAGTAAGAGACCTCTAGTGATTGATTGTTAAACTATAATTAACTTTTCGGATTATTCACCGCTAGATGTCGCTGTTTGCTACTTGCGTGTGCGCTCTGGTGTTATAAATCTTAATATACAACTTTTAGTTTATCTACTTCAAACAAGATGTCGCTGTTGCAAGTTTAGTATGGCGATGACTACCTACGTGTTTTTATTTTTTTTCTTGGTAGGTTATTTACGTTTTATATTTATCTTCACTGGTCCTTATACACAATATTTTGTCTTTTTTACTATTTCACCACACAGTTTATAGTTTTTTTATGATAATGTAAGTCTTTCACTTGCGTTTTGGGTGACACTTTGCTAGTTCAAGCGGCAGTGCCGTAACGAATTTTATTATTGTTTTGCACTTCACTAGGTCTTTATTTCCACTTGTCTACACTTTCACCGCTAATTTATGCGTTTCCGCTTCTGTCTATAACACTGCGCTATCGAAATTGTACGTATTTTTAGAAGTAAATAAAATATTATTCGGAAGTAGTACTATATGAGTGTTTACAATAGCACGCCCTCTAGCGACGCGTACGGCATAATACCTGATAATATTGCGTTATTTAAACGGGTCTAAAAAAACAATATCAACACTTACTTCTTCAGGCATTTTTCTGAATTGTCTGAGTGGTGACATGGATTGCCACATTCTTCTGTCCACCATTTTGCATAGAGCTAATGTTTTGTCCACCAACTGGGCCCAACCTGAGAACAAAATTATTTCAAACATTACAAACTGTTGTCCAACCTGAATCACTATGGGAAATCTACTGACCAACATGGGCCGTTATGGACCAACATGGGGCACTATGGACCAGCATAAGCCATTATGGGCCAGCAAGGCCCACTGTGGACCAACATGGGCCACTGTGGACCAGCATGAGCCACTGCGGACCAACATGGGCCACTATGGTCCAGCAAGGACCAATATCGGTAGTTAGTAAAAGGTGAAAGTTTCTTACCTCTATGCAGAACAATTTCAAAGATGGCCCTTAGCAGCCTACAAGCCGACTGGGTCACATACACCATGTCGGCCATCAGCGCGAACCCTTCCAACTTCAACTGAGATATGTACGCTTGCAGTAACACGTTGATCTTGGCTGATGGTTCCTCTATACTCTCCTTTATAGGGATCGGTACCTGTGGAAGATGGGTCATGGTTATATTTATCGGTAATGGCAACAGTTTAAGGGGTATGCGCAGTGGTATGCCGCGAAATTCATTTTTTTTTTTGGGTTTTTGCAATTTGCAGGTCCGTGTCAGGTTGTATCTTGATCAAAATATGTTACGCGGAAATAAAACATATGTATTTACATAATTTTAACCATAAAAATCATCAATACATCTCTCCAAGTTAGATTTCGTACAGATTCTTCGAACGAACGAAATCTAACGAATCTGCACGAAATGTAACTTGGAGAGATGTTTTGATGATTTTTAGGGTGGACCAGTGTGTGCGTTATCATGGCCACTTTGGGCCAACACGGGCCACTACGAGCCAGCATGGGCCACTATGATCCAGCATGGACCACTATAAGCCAGCATTGGTCACTATTGCTCAGCATGGGCCACGATCAACTTTCAGATTACTCACCCTCTCCGTAAGCTTGCATAGCTCGAATTTTTCTTCTTCGCGCACAGCGATGTGCTTGAACTCTGCCGACAGCTAGAACACTCGGAACAGCTCGATCTCGCCAAGCGTCGGCTTGAGCAGCTGAGAGTAGCACTGCATCGTCTCGTATAGGCAGTAGAAATGGAAGGCGTACTTACTTACGTGTGACTGATGTGGGCAGACATTGACCAGTGTGTGCGTTATCATGCGCCACTTTGAGGCAGCACGGGCCACTATGGGCCAGCATGGGCCACTTTCAGGCAGCATGGGCGACTATAGGCCAGCATGGGCCACGATCAACTTTCAGATTACTCACCCTCTCCATAAGCTTGCACAGCTCTAGTTTTTCCTCTTCGCGCACAGCGATGTGCTTGAACTCTGCCGACAGCGAGAACACTCGGAACAGCTCGATCTCGCCAAGCGTCGGCTTGAGCAGCTGCGAGTAGCACTGCATAGTCTCGTATGAGCAGTAGAAATGTGACGCTATGCGGCCGAGCTCGGTCGGCTGGAAGTGGCCGGATTTACGCTCGTATCTTATTAGGCCGGCCCTGGAACAAGTCATTGGTTCATTAAGGTGACTTATGCTCGGTTCTTATAAACACTACATATACACTACACTATAAAAAGGGTCACATATACACTACACTATAAAAAGGGTCACAAAGACAACATAGAATTTATAAAATTAAATGATGCTATGATTACAGACCCTGTGCAAATAGCCAATATATTTAATAATCATTATGTAAACTCAACGCATGTACAAGGGGGAAAAGGCGTACATAAAAACACCTACAAAAATACGTGTGTCAACACAATGTTCCTCAGACCAATGCCGGTAAACGAGGTACGACAGGAAATAATGTCTCTGTCTAACACCAGGTCGGAGGGCTATGATGAAATGAATACAAAAATTATAAAAGCTTGTAGTAATGAACTGACTGGTATTCTCACTCATTTAATAAACATGTCTTTTTCACATGGAACCTTTCCTGATAAATTAAAACTGTCTTTAATAAAGCCTTTATTTAAGAAGGGAGATAAATGTGACATCAATAATTACCGACCTATAACTTTAATACCTATTTTGTCAAAAATTTATGAAAAATGTATGTACAAAAGATTAACTAATTTCTGCAATAAATTTCAAATTATAAGTGAGAAACAGTTTGGATTCCAAAAGAACAAATCCACATCGTTGGCTATTTTCTCTCTTATGCAAGCTATCCTTTCAAATATTAATAATGGTTATATGACTACCGGCCTTTTTTTTGATCTATCTAAGGCCTTCGATCTGGTGTCACATGATATTTTGCTACAAAAGTTAGAAGCAGTTGGGATTAGAGGACCGGTGCTCCAGTGGCTATCGTCCTATTTAAGTAATAGAAAACAACGGGTCATCATCAGTAAAAAAAATGAAAATAATGACATAATATCCTACTCATCGGAGTATAGACATAATAAATATGGCGTTCCACAAGGGAGCGTACTGGGCCCAATATTATTCCTCATTTACATAAATGACATCATATCAATAACTAATCATAAATGCATATTATTTGCCGACGACATATCTATTATAGTGACATCAAACAAAAAACATAATACCATTCTAGATCATGAGCTTGACATTAATAATACAATTGACAAATTACTGCACTGGCTTGACATTAACCATTTAAAGATAAATTTAGATAAATCCGTTTACATTCAATTTAATCAATCAAATAATCATAAAAACGACATTAAACTTAATATTAACAAAATCAATGAAGTAACACATGCAAGATTTCTAGGTGTAATAATAGATAAATATATGAATTGGAAAGAACATATAGACAATGTTAGCACTAAAATTAATAAATTTGTATACGCACTTAAACAAGTCAAAAATGTAACTAACATAAAAACTGCTGTAATGTCATATCACGCATATGTGGAATCGGTACTACGTTATGGGCTTGTTATGTGGGGTAACAGCACCGACTTCCGTAGAGCATTCATCGCTCAAAAAAAGTGCATGAGAGCAATTTGTGGACTTAAACCTGACGACTCATGTCAACCAATATTTAAGAAACTTGGTTTATTACCGTTACCATCACTTTACATTTACGAGATATGTATGTTTGTAATGAAAAATAAACAATTATTTAAGACTGCAAATGATGTGAATCCTCGGAACAGACGAGATCCCTATATATTAGTGTTGAATGATTTGCCTAGGCTAGCTAAGTACAATAAAAGCTGCCTAGCAATGTGTGTGCGCATTTATAATAAAATACCGAGGCATTTTAAAACATTAAATACACAATTATTTAAAACTAAATTTTATAAATGGTTACTTGAGTATAGTTTTTATAGCTTAAAAGAATTTATAGATAAAAAGTTTTGATGTATGTACTAAATATTTCATTGTTTGTTGCCTCCTTGATTACGACTTTAAAATTTTGCATGCTTCGTCTTATCCTAGCTAAACATGTTTGTGCCATATATATATTTTTTTTTCTAACACCAATGTATACCATGTTTTTACGCAAATAAATATTTTGAATTTTTGAATTTTTAACAAAAACGAATCATTTTGCTTACCAATGGCAGCATTTTTTATTGCCAAACTGGGCATATAAATAGATTCGTAAGCTAATTTTACCTGTACTACGAGAGTGGGTCAAAAAGTTCGCGGAATGGAGGGGTTAAAGTGGGGAAGGGAGGCCTTTTTTACCTGTCACTACTTGGTGACTCAATACAACTCTACAAACTAAGTTTCAGCCCGATCGGTTCATTAACCTTTGAGATTTCGCTGGATAAACAAGTAAATCGGGAAGAGAACAGTGACTATGGAGAAAATTTATTTTCGTGCCGTTTCGTGTCTGATTTCACAAAACCCGCAATATTTTTGAAAGACCCATCCAACAACACCCCACACCATGGGGTAGACGAGAAAAAAAAACATACCCACTTTACGTGTAAAGGTTTTTTTTCATGATTTTATTTTACCACTATCGGCGCGATGAATATGTATATCCATGCCAAATTATAGCTTTCTAGTATTAAGAGTCTCTGAGCTAAGCTACGGACGGACAGACGAACGAACATAGCGAAACTATAAGGGTTCCTTGTTGACTACGGAACCCTAAAAAAAGGAGGGGAAAGTGTCGAGGTGTGCTCCTTTTGCACGACACCCGTCACAAGAGTCTGAAAGAGATCGCAGAAAGCGATAAGGCCGCCCATTGTATGTTTTGTAGTGTATACGTTTTCTTTTGTTATGTGTTTTTGTGGTGTACAATAAAGTATATACAAATATAAAGAAATAAATAAAAGTCATGTTGCGATGGCTGTCTTACACAAGTGGGGATTATTAATTATTGATTCATCCACACTCTGAAACTTACTTGTCCAGTAAACTGGCGGCCGTGTGCACTAAATCAGCTCTATGTAGTTCCAATAGCGAATCTTCTGCGAACTTCTCTTGAGTAATTCCGTACAGAGCGGGCTGGCGCAGCATCCTGATGTAGAGGTATGTATAGCCTGAGGGCAAAAGATACAAGATTTAATTATTTGTACAAACATAGAATAATCAGGTTAATTTGATTTAATTTTTATCTAATTTTTTTTAGTAGTTTGGGTGGCTTACAGCTATCAAAAGAAAAGTATAAGTGAGGTTATTCACGACAAGCCATTTACAAGCCTCCACGGTTAGCAATTGAGTATTGTTGTAAAAGTTTTGTAATTGATTAACTATTCATTAAGCGTAACACTAAGTAAAGCACTAAATTAACAATAAAGCTACGCTTGCCGCGGTCCGTGGATGACCACCTTTCGAGGACCCCTCCGTGCCTCGGAAAGCACGTTAAGCCGTTGATCCCGGCTGTCATTTGTGGATCTTTGATAGTCGTTACGGGTCGTCAGAAGCCCGAAAGTCTGACAACCAGTCTTACCAAGGGGTATCGTATTAGCCAGTTACTGGGTTGTGGAGGTCAGATAGGCAGTCGCTCCACGTAAAATACTGGTATTCAGCTGCATCTGGCTAGAGGAAGCCGACTCCAACTTACTTGGGAAATAGCTATGCAGGTTGAATTGGGTGGGAAATCATCAAACGACTTCTCCCGCTCTGGGCTGAGCGGAAGGGCGTGTCAGACTTTTACTGACTAAAACCCACCCGTGTTCCTTCAGTTGCCTGTGCCAGGCAACTGAAGGAACAGGTATCTCTTTCGAACAACCCGCGACCTTGTCGCGACCGCGACTTGAGTCACTATTTATTTGATTTAGATTCAGCATGCAGCAGTATGGGTCATCATGGCCCACTATGATCCAACATGCTCTTAAGTGGGCCAACATTGGAAACGTTTGTGGGTATAAAAAATATCCTCCATGCTCCTTACGCTCACACATTTACCGTTGTAATTCCTTTATGATTCGCTCAGTTCAGTCATTTAACAGAATTGTAAGGAACGATCACCCCTCAATTGATTTGTTTGTAAGCCGCTTAGCGTCCATCAGTACTGTTCTAACTAAAAACTGTAATATCTCTAATGCATCCTAATAGTGCTTGCGCATGTATTCCTCTGCCTATGCAGGTACTTAATGTAATTGTTAATTTAGTGCTTTACTTAGTTGTTATTATGCTTAGTGAATAGTTAATCGATCAAAAAATTGTACAACATGACTCCATTGCTAACTGTGGAGGCTTGTAAATGGCTTGTCGTGAATAATCTCACTGTTACTCTTTTATTGATAGCTGTACTGTAAGTCACCCAAACAAGATAAAATAAAATAAAATAAAAATAAAATTGTGACTATATTGATGACTCACCTAACCACGTAACTGCATCTCGGACGCTCTGCACAGATCCTAGTACTATCTCTGCATTTAACATGTCTGCTAATTTGCTGACAAGCTGCGATTCTATTGGTAGTTGTTGATTTAAGAGGGAGAGGTAGTATTGTAGCTCTGAGTGGTTGGTTATGAGGATGCCTGTGGACAAAAAGTGGAGTTAGTATTTGTCCTTTAGAAGAATCTATACTAATAATAAAGCTAAAGAGTTTTTTTGTTTATGTTTGAACGCGCTAATCTCTCGAACTGCCAGTCGGATTTGAAAAACGGATTTCAAAGACGTTGGTCCCGGTTGTCATTCGTGGATCTTTGACAGTCGTTACGGATCATCCGAAGCCCGAAAGACTGTCAACCAGTCTTACCAAGGGGTATCGTATTACCCAGTAACTGGGTTGTGTAGGTCAGATAGGCAGTTGCTCCATGTAAATACTAGTATTCAGCTGCATCCAGTTGGACTGGAAGCCGACCCCAACATAGTTGGGAAAAGGCTAGGCAGGTTGAATTTATTTGGTTGTTGATTCCTCAAGAAATGCTGTCAAAATGGAAAGGAGTGTGCGCTTAACAACAACAAATGGTTGTAATACCATGGACCACTATCGTGAACTTGGGCCCCAGGTCCACGATGACCCACCCAACTTGGCCACTATGGGCCATCATGGCCCACGATAGGCCACTATGGGCCACGATAGGCCAGCATGGGCCACGATAGGCCACTATGGGCCAGCATGGGCCATGATAGACCACTATGGGCCATCATGGGCCACGATAGGCCACTATGGGCCATCATGGGCCATTATGGGCCAAACAAAATTATCAGATTTTTGTTGGTTTCTTACCCTCGCCCTTGGTGTCGTACTGCGGCCGGCCAGCTCTGCCCAACATCTGCAGCACGTCGAGCGCGCCCAGCTCGCTCCAGCGTCCCTTCTCTGGTGAGTACACCTGCGTGCCTTTTACTATTACCGTGTGCGCGGGCAGGTTCACACCCCAAGCTAGGGTTGCGGTTGAAACTAGGACCTGTGGAAAGAGAAGAAATGTGTTGTTTGAAACGTTTATTTGATTAAAAATTGTATTTTTGTTTTAAGTACCGTATACAACGTGTAACGTTAAATGCGCAAAACCTCTTAAGGGGTCATTGTCTTCATTATTATGAACAACTTTTACTATGGGACCAAACCGTGAAATCGCGAAAAAAAATCAGCTGTTCAGTACATTTATGTTCGCATAATTCGTCAAAATGTACTGAACAGCTGATTTTTTTATCGCGATTTCATGTTTGGTCCCAAAGTAAAAGTTGTTCATAATGATGAGTACAATGACCCCTTAAGAGGTTTTGCGCATTTAACATTACACGTTGTATATTATACTTTCATATGCATATAGTAAAATGCTGTAATTTTGACATTACAAACCGACCACTTGAATTTTATATAAGTAGATATAGATAATTGCGCTAGTCTCCTCATCCTCACCTGTATATGCCTATCAGCGAACAGATCCTCCACGAGCGTCCTGTCCACCCTGCTCATCCCGGCGTGATGTATCGCGAACCCGTACGGCAGCAGCTCTCGGAGTTCCGGGTTCTTGACCTGTTCCGCTTCCGTTCTGAGTACCTCCATACTTGCTGAGCCTTCCCTGTACAACAAAGATAGAATTAGACATAGACAAATATGTTTACTGTCGAAGTACCGATGGCCGGTGGAGCAGACGAGTCCAGAGGGCTTAGTGCGAGTTTTTATATTTACTCGATCACGTTAACGTAAACGTCAATTTGTACTGAAAATGAATAAGCGCCGTCTGGTGACTATAATGGGAAACACAATTATTCCATACAATTTGACGTACGTCAACGTTAACGTAAACGCTATCGAGTAAGTATAAAAACTCGCACTAAGGCCACTGGAGTGGAGACCGCGTATCGACAAGCGTAGTGTGGGACGCCCCCCCGCTAGATGGACCGACGACCTGAAGAAAGTGTCTGGGACAGACTGGATGCGGAAGGCGGAGGACAGGGTGTTGTGGCGCAGCCTGGGAGAGGCCTATGTCCAGCAGTGGGCTGCGGTAGGCTGACTTGATTGGTTATGACATGAACTCGAAATAAAAACATTTTTACTAGCTTTTACTCGCGGCTTCACCCGCGTGGATGTCAAAAACTTATCCCACGGGAACCTACTACCGGAATAAAGAGTGCCAAATTTCATCCAAATCCGTTCAGCCGTTTTTGCGTGATTGAGTAACAAACATACAAACTTTCGCCTTCATAATATTAGTGTGATTTATATTTTATTTTGTATTTATAATACAATCTGTTGATCTTACCTTAGAAACTGTCCCAGCGTATCCTTTTCTAAGCACATATCTCGGATGGCGCGCGCTGTCTTACCGGTCTCTTTACGTGAATGAACGAACACCAGGATCTAGAAACAAAATATGTTAAAATCAGTTAACAATTTAGTTCGCTTTACAGAATAGTGATGTTGCCTAAGTTAAAAAAAAAAGAAATTCTATTTAGTCCGTCAGTCAGCTAATAAACAAATATTAGACACGTATTTTTTGCTATAGCACATTAACTCTATAAACGTCGATTGGCGCAAAAACGCAAAGCTGAGCTTTGCTTTTGTGTGAGTGCTGAGTGCACATATACCGGATGACTTTTTTTACCGTCTCGAAAAAATTGGGTATATTAGGTGAACAGAGTAGAAGCCTATGGCATACCTAGTTTTTTTTTTTGTAATAGCTTAAACAGAAAAAAATATCAAAGTACCAATAATTACTACAAATTCGATGTAAACTTTTCATTTTTGTACCATAAAGACAGAAATTTTGAAAAAAACTAATAAATCGTTTAAAAATATCAAAGTTCGAATCATATGCAGCCTGCACATGATTTGAATTATTGATTTTTTTGATTTTTTTTTTTATTTATTTTTTTTTTTAAAGAAAAAAAAAAGTTAGGTATGCGATAGGCTTCTACTTCGTTCACCTAATATACCCAATTTTTTTCGAGACGTTAAAAAAAGTCATCCGGTATATGTGCACTCAGCACTCACACAAAAGCAAAGCTCAGCTTTGCGTTTTTGCGCCAATCGACGTTTATAGAGTTAATATGCTATAGCAAAAAATACATACTTACCAAGGGGTATCGTATTACCATACGATACCCCTTGGTAAGACTGGTTGTCAGACTTTTGGGCTTCTGACGACCCGTAACGACTGTCAAAGATTCACACACAATAACAGCCGGGAGCAACGGCTTAACGTGCTTTCCGAGGCACGGAGGAATCTCGGTATCTAAAGATGGTCACCCATCCACTGACCAACCCCGTAAAACGACAAGAAAGTAATGTTGATCATGGGCTCTCGTACCATTTTGGTGATCACTCACACAAATGCAAAGCTCAGCTTAGGCCTCGCGGACTGTGTCTATCTCATTTCCAATAACCACTTTCTTTGATAAATATTACGAAAATAATTAATATCCTACCTGATTCCTTCCAGCGTGTTCCATGGTCTTCTCATAGACGATATCGTTCATAACTTGGAATCTTTTCAACGCTTTTTTTTCAGTCACACCAATGTATTGCTGTTCAAGGGCTACCGGCCTGAAAAAAAACAAAATATATTAAGCCGACGTTCACACGGACGTAAAAATATCCGTTCATTCCCGATGTCCACCGCCTGTTTGGCCACCACTGGGGGACAGACCTAACTTCAAAACACTTTAAAGTTGCTTCTGCACCCTTCACCCTTACGTAACAAAGGACAGGCACCCATGCTCACCTCCGCAGCTTCGGCTTGCTGGTCGCCTCCGATGACCAGCCTCAGCCGCTGCGGCTCGCACGGGTGCCTATGCTTTGTTACAGGCGGGGGTTGCTCTCCCTTCGCGCCTCCGGTTTTTATATACACTCTAGAGGTAGCAGCCAAAAGACTACGTAAAGTCGGGGTGCTCCGATTCGGTTTTGGAATAGATTCGACCTATTTTAATCATGAAGTGGTGGCCAGCGGGAATTATTTTTACAAGTTGTTTCGCTGTCCTCCAGTGGTGGCCAAACAGGTGGTGGACATCGGGAATATACCAAAATATCGCGGTGGCATTTTATCGCGCACTGAATTTTCAACTCTCGGTGTTGAGCCAAGCTTCGAGAATCCAACCTAACAACAACAGAGTGCATCCCAGCGCGTCGAAAAAACACACTGTTGGGTTTTCAACTCTCGGCGCTAAGCAGAGAGTTGAAAATCCAGTGCGCGAAAAAAAATCGCCGCGATATTTTTACGTCCGTGCGAACGTCGGCTAAAAGTTAGTTGTGACAGAAATGAGTAAATACATAATAGGGATGAATTCTATTTAGTCCGTCAGTCAGATAATAAAAAAATATTAGACACGTTTTTTTTTGCTTTATCATATAAAATACTTAGCTATCACGCATTAAAGTTGTGGAGTGGGGGCTCGCTACGTCACTTGTACGTATAAAACCTAGCTACGCGTGACGTCATGCCATATTTTAACTCAATGTATCGCCATAATTTTTTGATTACGTAAAAAAAGAAAAAATACGTGTCCAATATTTTTTAATAATCTCTATGACGGACAAAAAATAAATTTTTAGTCATCATCAGGGGGCCTACTCCCTAAGTCCGTCCGTCTTTCCGTCCGTCCATTCAACCGACCGTCTGACATTACGATCCATCAAAACAAGTGTAAAAGTTAAATTTTTCGGACGGGCAAAAACACACCGGGAGTAGGGACAACTGGCAAATCATGTTGTCATTCATATTTCGTTCGGGCCCCGAACCAATCATCCATCCGTTAGTGATACGGAGTAGGAAACGCCCGTAACGAAAGCCGAAACTAAGGGCTTCGTGCTTAGGGAGTAGGCCCCCAGATACGTACACAGATAAATAAATAAATAAATATCCTTGGACATTTCACACAACGCCATCTAGTCCCAAGCTAAGCAACCTAATGCTTGTGTTATGGTAACGAGATGGCTGATAAACTACTTATATACATTTTTTTTTTTTGTAAATACATACATATTATAGATAGAAAAACACCCAGACTCGGAACAAATACTTGCAGGTCGTAC
Organism: Cosmia trapezina; assembly: GCA_905163495.3. NCBI lineage: Eukaryota > Metazoa > Arthropoda > Insecta > Lepidoptera > Noctuidae > Cosmia > Cosmia trapezina. The sequence goes on from LR991047.1 coordinate 2,126,750, forward strand.
AAATATTTGTTCCGTGCGGGAATCGATACATCAGATATGTGTACAGGTCTAATAAACTCGACAAGAAATCGAAATCAATGAAAAGTTGTCGATGTCCAATGAGTTCTTCCCCTTTTTTAACACGCTTTTATTATGTACTTGTACATCATATTGGAGAGGAGCTCGTGGCTAAGTAATAACAGCCGCACGGGTCGATCCATCAGGTTAAGCTACGCTTGCCGAGACTCCTCCGTGCCTCGGAAAGCACGTTAAGCCGTTGGTCCCGGCTGTCATTCGTGGATTTTTAACAGTCGTTACGGGTCGTCAGAAGCTCGAAAGTCTGGCAACCAGTCTTACCAAGGGGTATCGTGTTACTCAGTAACTGAATTGTGGAGGTCAGATAGGCAGTTGCTCCATGTAAAATACTGATATTCAACTGCATCCGGTTAGACTGGAAGCCGACCACAACATCGTTAGGAAAAGGCTAGGCAGATTGAGTTAGATGAGTTCAGAAGTGTGCTCATGTACAGACGCCAGCAGGTCAAGCCACCCGAAACTGTCAAATTTTCCCAATCAACCTTGAACCTAATACTTTAGCGATAAAGATGAAAATCTATTAAAGAAGTTTGACAGATTGTAAAAAATAAAAGTTACCTTTTTTTGGTGAATGGAAAATCATAAAATGACCTCCCGCTCTGGGTGGAGCGGGAGGCCGTGTCAGACTTTTACTGACTGAAACCCACCCGTGTTCCTTCAGTTGCCTATGCCAGGGCCGCGGTATCTCTTTCGAACATCCCGAGACCCCGGCGGCATCGGCCCTATCGGACTCCATCACTGCTGACATCTCTTTGAATAAAAACTTACCTGAATGAGTTATCGAAGTAGAACAGTCCATGTTCTGGCTTGACTCGTAGGAAGGCAGCTACATCCGTGTAGTTCGGTAGCGTGGCGGACAGGCCCACCAGTCGGACCTGTATAAAAATTATTATACTGATAAATAACTGAATGTTAGGTTTTTACACAAGAAACTATGTTTTTTAATTTAAAGGAGCTCGTGGCTAAATAATAACAGCCGCACGGGTCGATCCGTCAGGTTAAGCTACGCTTGCCGGGGTTGGTCAGTGGATGGGTGACCATCTTTACATACCGAGACTCCTCTGTGCCTCGGAAAGCACGTTAAGCCGTTGGTCCCAGCTGTTATTCGTGGATCTTTGACAGTCGTTACGGGTCGTCAGAAGCCCGAAAGTCTGACAACCAGTCTTACCAAGGGGTATCGTATTACCCAGTTACTGGGTTGTGGAGGTCAGATAGGCAGTCGCTCCATGTAAAATACTGGTATTCAGCTGCATCCGGTTAGACTGGAAGCCGACCCCAACATAGTTGGGAAAAGGCTAGGCAGATTGAAACTATGTTTTTTAATTAAAAAATAGCACTTAAGGGCGGCCAACCCGTTGTACTTTTCATACAAACGCTCCTCGTACGTAATTATGGCGTTTTAACACATCTTTCTTTAAAAATTTTGTACTATTATGTATCTTGTGTTAATAAGTATCTAGTTTTCTATGAAAGCAAAAAATATAAAAATTTGGAGAAACAAATACAGTATAAGCATCCAAAAACCTGCTTTTTTGCACTTTGTCCGTTCATAATGTACTCATAAATTGTAAAAGTAAAGAAAACATTGTCGTAGAAACCTGAATATGGATTCTAAATGACAAACATTTCTTTCACAAAATAATAAGGCTTACTCAAAAACACGTATTTCCTGGAACAAGTTTTATAAAATTTCCGAATACTATTTTTCACGTTCTCACTTGCTCGTTAGTAGTTCTCACTTGCGCTGGATGAAACCACAACCTTTTCTCGTCGCCACCCAGTGACAACTGGGTATTTTAGTCCCGACTAGCTTTTGCCCGCGGCTTCGCCCGCGTGGATGTCTGAAAATATCCCACGGGAACGTGCTACCGGGAATTCCTTGTCTACATTATAAAAGGAACCTCTGTGCAAAATTTCAGCTTTCTAGGTTCAAGAGTTTGGGCTGGGCGTTGATGAGTCAGTCAGTCAGTCAGGATTGCCACCTGGTGGCAATCCATGTGGGAGCGACTGGGAATATGCGCAATTTCATAGGTATTATTTATTAGGTAGATTCTCCACAAGGAGAACCAACGACCAAGATAGATATAAAGATGACTTTGTCATAGAAATTACCTCTTCTTGTGTCTGCTCCACAGTCCTCAGGGTCCTGGCGACGAGAGCTTCCAACACTGGTCCTCTCTCGTCGTGGAGAAGGTGGACCTCGTCTATGATGATCAGGCGGACTAAGTTGGTGAAGGACCGCTCTCCACCTAGGATATGGAGAAAAGCGGATTAGAAGACAAGATTATTTTACAGGTATGACCGACTTATAACTTATTCGTAGGGTCACATTGTGACTAATTAAATTGTAGTTTATAAAACTGTTCCATAATGAGGGGTATTTTTAATAGTGTTTTAATACCTAGATGTGCAGTTTCATACACTATTTTATCTACTTTCACTGCAAACATTTTTAAGCATGAATAAAAATTAAAAAATGTTTAAGAATGTGCAGACAGTGCTCTTTCATATGATACCCCACATGCCCTAGCAGCCCCACTTTGAATTTTTAAGACCCCCTTTTAGTCAATGTTGCAAAAAAAATATTAATATTTCTATTTCTTTCTTATTTGCAAAATAGTTGGGTAAACGTCATCTAAAACTGTTCCAAATTTCAAGTTGATAGCATTAGTAGTTCTTGAGATATTCAGCTGTGACAGACAGACAGACAGACAGACTGAGTGAGACCATAAGGGTTCCTTTTTTACCATTTTGGTACGGAACCCTAAAAACTATTAAAAAAATTAAAATTTTCCTGAGAAATTTTCCGGTGGAATATGATTCAAAATGAGGAGCTGAATGCACCCTGTTAGTTTGCGGAGGGCTGTCCCTTACACCCTGTATAGTGATGGTCCTACCTTTCCTAGTGATAATATCCCACTTCTCCGGGGTGCACACTATAAGCTGCGTGGCTTCAATCTGCTCCCTCGTCAGCTGATGGTCTCCTGTCAACTCGGAGACCTTCATGTTGTAGGGTGCTAGGCGCTTGCTGAAGTTGCCCACCTGTGGGGTACACGAAATGGTGAGTACCAAGTTTCGTGCCGGTGGAGCTTCAAAAATTCATATCTTTTTTTGTAGGCCGTCAGTCAGATAATGAAAAAATATTAGACACGTACAGTAGTACCCAACTAATATGGCTTATCGATGTACCAGCGCAGAGGACGAATTTTCAAAGCGCGGGAAATGCTATTGACCAATCGGCAAGCTCCACGCTTTTTCCTGTACCGCTATTGGTCTTTAGCTGCCGCCATGTTGACAGCCGCCATACTTGCGAGTGAGACGGAACTAACAGCTGCAGTGTATTATGAACATTACAGTAGTGATCTAAGGTTGAATGTAAGTTTTAAGCATTCTCGTTAATCTTCGGAGGCCATACTTTATTTTCTGTGCGAACGAAGATTCACGACGCGCCTTATCAGTTGGGTACTACTGTAATTAAAAATTACTTAGATAAAACGCATTAAAGTTGAAGAGTGGGGCCTCGCTACGTCACTACTAATACAAACTACACAAGGAGCAAGGAGTGACGTCATGCCACATTTTACCACAATATAATCGCCGTAATCTTTTGATTACCAAAAAAAAAAAAGAAAAAATACGAGTCCAATATTTTTTAATAATCTAATAACAGACAGAGAGAGGTGGTGGGAGGCCATTGCCCAGTAGTGGGACAATTATAGCTATTAAAAAAAAAAACATCATATCGTAACTTTTCAGCACTAGGGCGTAAAGTACGCCATTATGGCACTCACCATCTCCTGCACGAGCGACCTCATGGGCGCCACGTAGATCATCTTGAAGTCGTGCACGTTGACGGTGCCGTCGTCGTTAACGTGCTTGCCCACCTCGCGGAGGATGGTCAGCAGCGCCACGTTGGTCTTGCCGGCGCCCGTCGGCGCGCACACCAGCAGGTTCTCGTCCGTTTCTAGAGCCGCTTTTGATATGCGTGACTGTGGACAGAGAGGGAATTAGTAGACATGGGAGCGCGGGCGGCAGGGAGGCTCCGTCCGCTGATCATTGACTGGTCGCGCGGTTGCTTGTATTTACATGTAAATGCAATTCAACGCGCGATCAGCAAATTACTTAAGGCTGCTCCTTCCTAAAATACGGCGAAACTAAGTAACTTTGTAAACATCTTTTACAGTAACTATAGCATCTTTCTGATAGGAAAAAATACACAGTAATCTACAATACATAAGAAGTGATTTCATGTGTCCTGAAATCTATTTTAGTTTGTAGAACTAAGAAAAAAAAAACCTAAATCCAGGTCTATTTCAGTCTATTTTTTCGAGTTGTTACCATATTACTCCTACAGTTTTCATTAAGTGTTCATAAATTTATACAGTTCTTTACAAACTAATAAGGAATGATTTCTTGTCATTACTTTTTAGTTCAATCAACAGATTTTTTGTAAATCGATAGTTACTTCAAATTTTGCAAGCGTTGTGTCATCGCGCTTCTCTTTCTTTTCTATGCAGTCCGACAGTGACGGCGCTTTTTGCGACGGACAAGCCTTAAATAGTTTTTGTACATGCAAGTAGCAAAATTATAATTGACTAAATAATTTACATTATTAAAATCATGTTCCCATTGTTATGTTGAGCGTCGAGTTTATGTTGTGATCAGTTGCTAAGATCAAGTCTCGAAAACTTTGAAAGGCGAATCGTTAGCCTCATAAAGTGCTTCAATTTATGTGTTAATGTAGCTTAGGTTAAGTGCATTTTGTTGTGTTATTTTGATTAAATAAAGATATTTGAAAATGAATGAAATGAGTAAGACATTCATCTGCCTAGCCTTTTCCCAACTATGTTGAGGTCACTGCCATCTGAACTCCACAACTCAGTTACTGGGTAATGCGATACCCCTTGGTAAGACTGGTCGTCACTTTCGGGCTTCTGACGACCCGTACCGACTGTCAAAGATCCACGAATGACAGCCGGGACCAACGGCTTAAAGTGTTTTTTCGGCTTAAAGTCTCGGTATGTAAAGATGGTCACCCATCCACGGACCAACCCCAGCAAGCGTAGCTTAACCTGGATAGACTCCTTGAGGAAGGAATTAGTAACTTCCAATAAAACTTTTTTACAAAAAAAAAACAACCGATTTCCAAAAAAAAAACACTACAAAGTGAAAAATAACTTTAATTAGGAAAGCCAATGTCTTTGGTTTTCTATTTTGAATTTTTGCCACCGACTTCCGAAATTAAAGTTATTTTAGTCAGTCAGTCAGGCAGGATTTCTCTTTTTATTTATCTATATAATCTGTACTTGACTAATTTGTAAAACTTTTTTCAAATAATAAAATCTGCATCGGGCTGAAGACGGAGTTAAAAATAAATAAAAAACCGAAAATTAAAAAGCACTAGTGCGAAAAAGTTGCACTTTCCGCACGCTTTAGCTGCTTGGAAAACGCTCTTTTCGAGCACATGCATTGTAAGTTTTACCTGTATCCTGTTCAGTGTCTTGAACCCTTCGAAGGCAGGCTGAACGTACTTGGGTAGCTTGTCTACAGCCATCAGAGTTTCTCCTTCGTCAAATGGCTTTGGTTTTAATGCTGGCACATGGACTTCTTCGTAACCTGGCGATGGAGAGGATTTGTGAGTTTAAGAAGGTTATGTTGTATTGTGGGTGCGGTTACAATGAAAAAACTATTTTACAAAAAAAAAAACACTGCAAAGTGAAAAATGTCTTTGGATCTGTTTTATTTTTTTGCCACCGACTTGTTGTTTTTTTTGCAAGTTGATTGTTTTTTTTCTTTTTTTTTTGTAAAAAAGTTTTTACTTTTCACTTTTTTTTTTATTAGTCTACATTGTGTCCCACAGCTGGGCAAAGGCCTCCCCTTTTTCCTTCCAACCCTCCCTGTCTTGTGCGATCTCTGGCCACGTTGGCCCTGCAAACCTTATCAGATCGTCACACCACCTTCGCCGTGGCCTGCCTCGACGGCGATGTCCTCCCTCAGGCATCCAGCGCCTCAAAGAGATGTCAGAAATAACGGGGTCCGATAGGGCCGATGCCGCCGGTGCGCGTGTTGTTCGAAAGATATACCCTGGCACAGGCAACTGAAGGAACACGGGTGGGTTTTAGTCAGTAAAAGTCTGACACGCCCTTCCGCTCCACCCAGAGCGGGATAAGTCATTTGATGATTTCCACAAAACAAAAAAAAGGCGTCCAGTGAGTGACGATCTTTGCCCATCTCTCCGGGTGCATTCGTGCGACGTGCCCGGCCCACTCCCACTTCAGCCTGGCTATCTTTTCTCCAAAATTTGCTACTTGAGTTATGGAGCTTTTCACTTTTTAATTCCTACCTTTCCTCTGCTTCCTGAACGAGCCAGGCGGCAACTGACACCGCTTATTCGCCATAAAGTGAGCCCCGGCCGCGAACATCAGCTCCTCAAGTTGGAGCACCTTCCGGTTGCCCGTCACCTGTCCCGTGCCGGAAGTGGCCTCCGTCTCTGTTTTGTGACGCTTGCGAGGGGCTTCCGATGATTGTTGTGCTGTCTGGTAGAGGAAAATAGGTGTTTTTATACGCCTTGTATAACAATATTGCCAATGAAACACTTGAATGATTAAAATAGGTTTTAATTAAACTTTCAGTGAACGGACGGAAATGGAGTGTCCTGGGTTGCTAGCCCTACATTTTGAATTCCTCTTTATTACATAGTGTTACCAGTAACTTAATAATTTCGTACATGACAATATACTACAATAAACATGGTAAAAAAACGTTGGAGTTTTCATAGTCTAAGTCATCTAATATTGTAACTGTAATTTTTATGGTTCCGTACCAAAATGATAAAAAGGAACCCTTATGGTGCGACTCAGTCTGTCTGTCTGTCTGTCACAGCTGGATATCTTTTTAAGGCCGCATAGTTTTCGTCTTTTGATGAAAAATGTAACAAAAAATACCGTCTCGAGATTCCGAGATTTTTCCCTTTATGCAAACTTCGGAGATAAGGCGGCGCCTTATCTCCGAAGTTTGCATAAAGAAAAATCTGAAATTATTCTATATGATAGAATTTTATGTAAAGATTACAGGAAAAATAAAACAATGTCTCTAAATAGCACTAGCTCAGAAATCGGAACGGTACCCTCGGTGCGCGAGTCCGACTCGCTTTTGACCGGTTTTTTCTGCGTCCTAGTACCCTTTGAGATCTACTATTTATATCAGAAAATGCACAAACCTCATCGTCCCCCTTGCCGGTCTCCAGTTGCGCTAGAATCTTCTGCAAATGTGGTTGCTTGGACATCTCCTCTCTGATGGCGGCGCGCTCGCTTTCAGACTGAGATGAGGCTAGTTTGGTGCAGTACAGCACTGTGGACAAATAAACAAAACATTTATTTATTTATTTTAAATAGAACGGCCGAAACCAATTACACTATTCAAACATATTACATATATATAATTTATTTGACACAGTCATGCATTCTTCTCACAAAAATTCAAACATTCTGACAGTATCATCTTCCATTCAGTCACAAACACATCAAGATCTTTGTTTGAGTTCAGGAGAGCGTTAATAGCGGCTAATGTCCTAGGAATAGGTGACTTGGAGCGTGTAACAGTATGGCAAGTTGGAACAGCTTGCCATACAGCTTTTCTGCTACGACAATAATTGTCTGGGACAAACAGATTACAGATTTCATTATGGAGATCAGCCACATCAATAATCCCCCTAAGAATTTTAAATATTACAGTCATCTGATCGCGCGACCGTCTTACTTCAAGAGAATTGAAACTTAAGGACGCTGTCACAAGTTTTTAGTCAAATCATTACTTTTTTACACAAAAGTATGTTTATTAAATAAAATGCTTTGCATTCTGAAAATGTTTTTGGCTAGAATTGTTGATAGATGTGCATGGTACCATTCTGAACTATAAATATAATTTTAAATATATACAGTTTCTCAATAACGGTACCAAAGTAAAAATTTTCATTTTGGTACCGTTATTGAGAAACTGTACTTATAATATATTTATAACTAAAATTATATTTATAGTACAGAATGGTACCATGCACTTCTATCACCAATTCTAGCAAAAAACATTTTAAGAATGCAAAGCATTTTATTTAATAAACATATTTTTGTGTAAAAAAGTAATGATTTGACTAAACACTTGTGAAAGCGTCCTTAAGCAACTCAACAGGAATTTAGTGGGATACAAGAGAGGATAATACCCGTACAAGTGCTTGTAAAGGTATCTAAGGAATGCTTTTTGAACTTTTTCATCATCATCACCATCATCATCATCATCATCATCATCATCCGCCTAGCCTTTGGGCCACAAAAGGTATGAATGAAAAGCAACTATATGCAGCTCAGATGAGAATGCTAAGAGGAGTGTTACACGAATGGATAGAATAAGAAATGAGTACAAGGAAGTTTGAAAGTGGCACCGGTGACTGAAAAGTTGTGCGGAAATCGGTTGTCATGGTATGGGCATGTGATGCGGAGGAATGAGGATAATGTCGGGAGTAAAGTTTTGAGTATGAATGTCGATGGCTATAAGAGTAGGGGAAGACCAAAGAAACCATGGAGGGACTGTGTGAAAGATGACATGGCTAGAAAGGGGGTGACTACCGAGATGATGACTGATAGAGAAGTATGGAAGAAAGGACATGTTGCGCCGACCCCAAATAGATTGGGATAAGGGATTGAGAATGATGATGTCATTAACGAATCCACGCGTCAGGTTCGTGAACAGGCGCTGTTGGTTGAGGCTGGTCATACCTTAGGTGCCACGGCTAATTTTAATTTAAATTTTGAATTGTTTTTTTTTTTTACGGACGTTTTTAACGTTCATCGTTCTCATATGTATAATTTCAACATGAATGATGTAACCATTTTGTAACCACATTTTGATTTAAAAGAGTGTCCGTGGAGTTTCTTGCCCGTTCTTCTCCATAGAGATCTACGTTTTGGAATGGCAACTAGCTTCAACTTTCTGACTTACTGACCGACTCTTTGACAGTGAAAAGTGCCTGTAATCGGTTTAATTGAAATAAATGCTTTGAGTTTGAGTTAGAGTTTGACACTCCGCAGTTTAGGTATGAAGCTAGAAGATGAGTTACGCGATAGAAAGAGAGGCAACTTGTAGGTGAATATAACTGTAGGTAATAAGCGTTGTGAGACCTGAATTGCACTTTATTGTGTCGTAGCAAGAGTCGCTTTTTATTTAAATGATTTTGCGGAGTGTATCTGTGGTAATACTAGAGCAAGTGTCTTAGGCCCTGCGCGCACTGCCGTGCGTTTTTCTAACGCATAATCTGTAAAGTATGGAAGTTTCGTTACCGTAGGCCCCGCCCAGTGCGGCAGAACTAACGCAACGCATTCCACCTCACGGCAGTGCGCGCAGGCAATTAACGTACGCGTCGACCCATCCAGTCCCAGACCTCGCCGCGTGTCGCTTAACCTAGCCACTCACCGGTGTAGCGGTACTTGTTGAGCAGCTTCACGAACTCGAAGCAGTCATATCCCAGCAGGAGCACCAGTCTGTTCTCCAAGTCCCGGTCGTCTGCTGCGTCTCCCAGGGCCGTGAGGACTTCGACTGACTTCGCCTGGGACAGCATGGCGTCGGGGAAGTGGCGGGAGAGGCGACGTTGGAGCCAGTAGGCGTCGATGTCCATGGGGTGGAGGGTCGCGTCGCGTCGCTTCTGGGACTGCTCTTCTGTTAGCTGTTGGGAGAAGGCAGGATTAGTATGATAAGTTCTCAGATAGGTATGACGATGCGCCAGGCAACCGCGGGTGGGGAGCTGCGGTAGCGGAGGGGGCGCAAAAACTGCACGCGCGCACCGGCCAGCACTGCACTGCGTCATCGTCCGCGCTATTGAGCGATCGCATGCCTATTCATTCTTGCCAATTCAAATCTAGTTGATAAGTCCAGATTTCTTCATGATCTTTATCCTAAACTGATGTCAGTAATGTCCACAGCTGGGGCACAGGCCTCCTCTCTGTGAGAAGGACCGTGCTTATGGTTCTAGGATATGCCAACAGTGAATAAAAAAAAAATGTGAAAAAAACCTCACAACCTCATCCCATCTATATGGTCTTCACATGATCTGACCAAGATTATGTCTGGACTTTAACCGAGAGAGACTGTAACCGAAGGAAAACATCGTGAGGAAACCGGCATGTCCTAGAACCAAAAATCCGAAGACATGTGACATCTCCCAACCTGCACTGGGCCCCCGTGGTGGATTACAGACCACTCCCTCTCGAAGAGAGCAGGCCTGTGTCCCAGCAGTGGGGACATCATAGGCTGATTCAATCTGCCTATCCTTTTCCCAATTATGTTGGGGTCGGCTTCCAGTCTAACCGGATGCAGCTGAATACCAGTATTTTACATGGAGCGACTGCCTGTCTGACCTCCACAACCCAGTAAACGGGGTAATACGATACCCCTTGGTGAGACTGGTTTTCAGACTTTCGGGCTTCTGACGACCCGTAACGACTGTCAAAGATCTACAAATGACAGCCGGTACTAAGTGCTTAACGTGCTTTCCGAGGCACGGAGGAGTCTCGGTATGTAAAGATGGTCACCCATCCACTGACCAACCCCGGCAAGCGTAACTTAACCTGACGGATCGACCCGTGCGGCTGTAATTACTTAGCCACAAGCTCCTGATTATGAGTATGAAATTATGAATCAAAATTTAGCAGACGATAAAATAGGTTATATTAAGTGTCTTATAAGTTTATAGAGTAAGTTTTATAAATTACAAGCTGTTGCCCGAGACTTCATCTGCAATCCAGGATGAACAGTAGCCTATGTCCTTCTCCAGGTCATGGTCTACCTGTGAGCCTTTCATCCAAATCCGGTCAGCTGTTCAGTTAGTGAAATATAATAACATACTCACATTAGTATGTATAGCATTTCTCTTGCCCTCTCCATCACTGTCCTCATCAGCACTACTGTCCTTCTCCTTCTCATTTCCTGAACCTTCGCCATCTTCTTTTTCTTCTTCACGTACCTAGAGGAGGATAAAACATTTTATTAGCTATGTCTATGGTTGCCAGTCACTAAATAAGGAATTTCATAGCATCCATGAAGTATTGCATTTTTAGGGTTCCGTAACTCGAAAGGAAAAAACGGAACCCTTATAAATGATCACTCGTGTGTCTGTCAGTCTGCCTGTCTGTCCGTCTATCACAGGCAATTTGCTCCGAATCCAATGTCGCAATTAAGTTGGAATTTGGTACACATATTTCTGAACCCAAACACGGACGGGTAAAGTAAATATGTAAATGAATATGAGGGTCACTTTTGGGGGGCAAATAAGAAAATTAAAAAGGTCAATAGCTTAAGTGAAGTGCCCAGTTTCTTAACAGTCGTAACAGTTCCTCACCTCTCCGTAAGCATCCTCATCATCTTCCTCCGAGGACTCTTCAAACTGCACATTAATGCCGTAAGTCTCATCGATCTCAGTGTTGCCTTCAGCCGCTGAACTGATGTTGAAGTCTGTTATTTTCTTGCCTGTGGAAAATAATTCAACATTAAGAACTTGAGACTTGTTGGTATAAGTCTTCTTCTGCCTTCTGCCTATCCTGTTCCCAACTACTCAATACTCAATACTCAATATCTTTAATGCTTTACCATAATGTGTACTTAGGTGGTATAATATATAATTTAGATCATTATGGACCCTGTAGGGCACAGCAAAAGGGTAGGAGAGAGGAAGCCGTGTTTTAGGAGATCATGAATAACTATTATTGCTATATTATTCAATTTAATTTATTATTAAGTACTCGTATTTCTAAGTATTTTAATTGCATTATTATTTTTGTTATATTATTTTATTATTATATTAGATTATTTATTACTATCATTTATTGTTATATTAATAATTACCATATCATACCATTTTTATTTTAAACATATCTATAAATTGCGTGACTATCACTAATTTTTGTTATCAATTATTATTATTCTTATGTCATTTTTTATTATATTAGTAATTTCCCTAACATATACTTTAAACATTTCTCTTATTATTTATGTTTATCATTTAAATATTCATCTAAGGAATAATAGCATTTTTTTATTAATAAGTTTTTAAGTTTTGTTACAAATATATTGAACTTTTCTTCTTTCTTTATTATGTCTGGTAATTTATTGTATATCTTTATAGACATTACGTAGGGACTTGTGGAATGCATTTTTAGCCTGGATGTTGGTATGTTTAGCCTCGATCGGTGCCTAAGTGTGTACTGTGATTGGATGTCTTCGCGTTTTGTGTAGAACTCTTGATGCTTACGGACAAATTTACATATTTCTAGGATATAAATACTGGGGAGGGTTAGAATATTATGTTTTAGAAAATAGGGTTTGCAGCTGTTAGTTTGATCAATATTTACCATGATTCTAACTAGTTTCTTTTGTAGGGTAAAGAGTGTCAGTGCATCTGTACTATTTCCCCAGAGGGTTACACCGTAGCTAAGCCATGCATTGGCATACGCATAATATGTGGTGAGGGCGGTTTGTAGATCGGTGGTCTTTTTAATTTCTCGAAGAGCGTATGAGAATTTTGAGATTTTTGAACGGGTTTTTTGTATTTGTGTTTTCCAGTTGATATGCTTATCTATTGTAAGTCCAAGTAGTGTAAAGTCATCAACAGTTTCCAATTTTGAGCCGTTAAAGGTGAAATTTAAGTGTAGAGGAGCTTTTTGATAAGGGTGGAAAACCATTAGTTTAGTTTTAGCATGATTAATTTCTAAATTATGTGAAGTCATCCAGTTACAAGTTTTTGTGAGTGTGGAACTGAGTTTTTCTTCTATGTTTGTGTTGTTTTGACAGGTGACTAATAAAGATATGTCATCTGCGAATAAAACACATGGCCCCTCTATGGTTTCTGGTAAGTCGTTGATGTAAACAAGAAATAATAGGCCACCTATAACACTTCCCTGGGGAATGGAAGCGTTAGTTATTTTGCTTTTAGATCGGATTTTTTCTATTTCTCTACTATTGTGATTAAAGTATTCAATTTCAACTACTTGTTCTCTATTTTTTAAATATGACGTAAGCCATTCATGGGCTTTTCCGCGGATTCCTATTCCATACAGTTTATTTAGGAGTATTTTAAATTGTACTTTATCGTATGCTTTGGTCATGTCCAGTAAAATCCCTACAGCGTATTTCTTATTATTTATAATATTTAGGGCTTCTTGGATGTATTTATAAACAGCTAATGTGGTGGAACGGTTTTTTCGGAAACCGTTTTGACAATCGCTCAATATGTTAAATTTTTCGCAAAAGGTATAAATTCGATCACACATAGCTTTCTCAAAAATCTTGGACGCTGAGGGTAATAGAGCTATTGGGCGATAATTATTAGGATCAGTTTTTGTGTTCTTTTTATGGATTGGTTTAATTAGTGATTTTTTTAAAAATTCCGGGAAAGTGCCTTCTGTAAAAGATTGATTTAATAGTAGATAAAATGGTAAGGTGAGTTCTCACCAACTATGTTGGGCTCGGCTTCTAGTCTAACCGCATGCAGCTGCATACCAGTATTTTACATGGGACGACAGCCTATCTGACCTCCACAACCCAGTTACCGGGCAACACAATACTTCTTGATAAGACTGGTTGTCAGACTTGCATGCTTGTGACGATCCATAACAACTGTGAAAAATCCATAATGACAGCCAGTACAAAGGCTTAACATGCTTTCCGAGGCACGGAGGGGTCTTGGTATATAAAGATGGTCACCAATTCATGGCAAGCATAGCTTAACCTGATCGATCAACCCATAAGGCTGTTATTACTTAGCCGCAAGCCCCTCTGGTATATGTAAGTTTAAACTATGAAAGTTGGTATCATTATTATGACCAAGGGACATTGTGCCTTAAAGTAACTAGCTTAACTACCAAAGTTATTGTTGTATCGTCAACATTATTATAAACTTGGTGATCCAAGTTTGATAGATTAGATGGCTAGCATCTAATCTATCAATCTCCTACCATCAAACTCGTATAATTTTCAAGACATAAGCATTTCAAACAGCAGGCTCCTCAATAATCACTACAACAAACAAGTAGGAAATTCCCATAATTGGCATGCTTGATAAAGAGAATAGTAACTTTGGGGTCTTTGTATTAGGAGAAAAGTTAATGCTGCCAAATCTCTCGACATAAATCCTTTTTCCACCGTAAGATACCCATATTCTAAAAGACAGAAGTATACTGCTACATATCTTCATGTCTTTAGAGCCCTATTTAGATCCAGAAGCGAGTATCTAATTACCTTATTTGTGGTAAGAGAGACGAATTTTTTTTTTTCTTTTCCATCTGCAGGCCATTGAGCTTTATTAAAAGACGTATGCTGCTGCCTATCCACATGTCTTTAGAGACCTATTTAGATCCAGAAGGGAGTATGTAATGACCTTATTTGTGCTAAGACAGACAGGATTTTTTTTTTTTTCCATCTGCAAACCATTGAGCTTTAATCAGATTGGTTATTTCTTTTTCACTGGCAGTCTGAGATTGTTCACATCCTGCGATGCGTCATCTCATTATTTGTCACAGCAAGTTCATTTTTATGTTGTTGGAGTCTTTCCTTATAATTTAATTTTTATCATGTAGAACCTTTGTACCACCTCCTTGATAGTTGGGATTTGTAGGTACTCATGTACTTCAAGGTTTTTAATGCTTTAATTTGGAAGCAGACAGTAATGATATTTGGAACTTACCCAAATTAACAAGAAGCGCAAATCTCTCATCGGCAACAGGTCCCAACAGCATTTCAATCTCCTTCTTCTTATCCAAATCTTTTAACTTATCATTCTTCAACACAACCAGCACTTCGTCACACGCTCCACACAAGATATCCCTCGGCTGGTCTCCTAGAGCACTCTGCATGAATGTTAGGAGCATCTCGTAAGCATGCCTGGTGTGCTGTGCTCGTGGTCGGTATAGTACGCCTGGTGTGTCATCAGCCCAGGCTACACGGGATGTCTTTGATTTGGAAAGCTCGTAGGATGCTTCATCTCTTTTCTGTCGTCTAGAAAGTAGAATTAAGCGGATTTAACATTGGGTGGAGATCAAAGTGCCTCTGTGCTGTCTTTGACCAGCAGTGGCATCTAATTATTTTGCAAAAAAATTGTTTTTGTTTTTTTCACTAATTAAATAACTTTTTACATATTTTCGTGTCTTTGTCGTTATATTCATTTTAATTGTACATTTGTAATTCACAAATGTCACAGTTCTTTTTTATGATTTTTTGCAATTAAAATAAACGACAATATCATAATTTAGTTTAAAATATGTACAACTGGGTGTTCTTTGATGTAAAAAATATCAAATTTATGCAACTTTTAAACAATTAAGTATTAAAATATTAATTTAAGAAAACTAAAGACTATCTACCCATACAAATTTATAATGTCACAATACCATGGCCAATTTACTTGAATATGACCCATACAACGACATGAATAGGACTTTGTAAAGTATTATATTATTTTTAATTATTGTATGTGAAGACTATATGGATCATTGTTTTTTTTTTATCCTTTTGTCAGTTAGTTTTAATCATAGTCTGGCAGTTTGAGTAATTTATGCAGCCTCCCTGTATGTGTTTTCTTTGGTATTGTTTGTTGAATTGTTGGGCTCGTTAAGTTTTGAGTTGAGCTGCACAATTACTGACAAATATGTGCACTGACTGCACAGGTCCACTCAATCTGTGGTTCTTTCCTCAAAAGACCATTTCAAACACCAATCTACATGGTCTTCACATGATCTGACTCACACATTATTTATTAAACAGCATTACCATGATAATGAAGTGAAGCCAGCGTCATTGCATGTCAGAGGAGTCAAAACGGGGGGTGAAACAAACAATTTACATCTTTGCCGCTGTCATAATTTTCACTACAGCCCGTCAATTTACATCTTTGCCGCTGTCATAATTTTCACTACAGCCCGTAGCTTAACCTTTTTCTACAGTATTTCAACACATACAGAAGATACCCAATCAATGTAGCTGTCTCTACATGAGATTAGTTCCTCTCAATTGTCACTACAATACGAAAGAATTCCTATAAATGGTCTATGTCTATCTGTTTATGAGAAAACAAAATCAATTTTGAAGACTTACTTGACTTTTCTCTCCTCAGTTTTATCAGGCTTGGTGCGCTGTGCCCTGTCGCCCATGCGAGTCCCGAGGAGTTTCCCGGACAAGGACAACACTTCACCAGTCGCCTCATCACGACCACGACGCTCTATAAGCCTCACGTCAGCTTGCAACACCAAATTCGAGTTCTACGGAAAAATGTTACGCAAAATGTTTTAGCAACCTTCAAAAGTCAAATTATCTTCATATTTTGGGGGAAAACCACTATAAGGAGCGTTGCGTTGAGTTAATTGGCAGTTAAACTTGGTTTTGGAAAACAAAAACGTGATAAAATTGCACAATAACAAGCAATAAGTTTACCAAAATAATGTCTATGACAATATTTTACTTACGGCTTTGTATTCATATTGCAACTGTCTCGCAGCCGCATCAGCCATCTCGATTTATTTATTGCAAACACAATTATCTTAGTTTAATCACTTTATTATGTTTTATCTCCCAAAATTCTAAAAGTTAACACGACAAAACAAAATTTGCGAGGTTATGCCGCCGTCGCCATTTTTGACATAGATAAAAAAAATAAAATAAACCGTAAGAATAAGAAAGAAAGAATAAGAACAATCAAATGTCAGGTCTGAGTATCAGGTTTTTTATCTTAATACATGAGCGATGATCTCACGATAATATTACGTGAAAATAATGAGTTTTCATAGTAGTTTAACGAAATTAATTCCTGAAAGTTGGTATTTATTTATATTTTTATTACAAACCGACTAATTTCGACCGTAGACAGATTATTATCCGTATCCGTCTACGATTTCGACGTAGGCACAGGAGCATGTATTAGGGACTGAGGTAGAAACGTAGGTTTGTAAACTTACGCAGTCTGGCTATTTAGAAAGCAACAACAACAATACAGCTGATTCATAGCTAGCCAGCTTGATCGATTAGCGAATTCGTGCTAAAATGTCTAATGAATCTGAGCTTGTTTAGCCTTCAAAATAATACCTGCAATGTTTCTAAATAATTATATTTAATTTAATACTTTGCGACTTATAGTACCTAGTCTTTATTTTCTAATTTCTAGAAGTAATTCCTTATTAGTTACTTCATAATAACGTATATATTAAGTATCAGTATCTACTATCTATGATGAAACGTTCATTGACCCGGGTTGATGACCGCAAAAAACAATATGTCACCCGGTCACCCGTAAATGGCTGTCAGCTAGTCAGCACTAGTCAGCATCTCGAAAAAAAAAATCGTTTTGGTCGGCACAAATTTTATCTGTGCCAATATTCGGTGAAGCGAACCAAAGTCACTTGTATTTCCTATTTTTAGGGTTCCGTACCTCAATTGGAAAAACGGAACCCTCACTTGGTTGTCCGTCTGTCTGTCTGTCAAGGAAAAGGGTTCTTCTCAGGCACACGTGGAGGTATCATCTATATCTATACTCTATACTAATATTATAAAGAGGTAAAATTTGTATGTAAGTTTGTAAGTTTGTATGTAGGGGGTAATCTCCGGAACTAATGATCCAATTCTAAAAATTTTTTCACTGGTAGAAAGCTACATTATTCCTGAGTGCTATAGGCTATAAATTATATTTATATCATGAATATTAGCCGAGCTATCACAAGTTTTGTCTAACAAGTCGGAAAGAAATACCTCTTTAAACAGACTTTTTTGCATGCGCTGCCTAAACGGTTGTTTATAATTGATAACAATGTATAACAGTCTGGTCCGTCTTAAATAATTCTACAAAAAAGTCCGCGACACCATATTTCTATCTTTTATATTTTATCTTTTATACATCTTTTATTGTTTTAAAAAAGTATTTTTTAGACATACTTACGTTTGGATGATTATTTAAACAACAAAACATTAATCCTTATCAAAATAAGATATTTTATGATCACAAGGACATCATGGAGATAAGATTTGGCCTTTACAGTATGGCAATTGGTCATATAGTTTCGGAGATAATATAAAATTACTAAAACGCAAAATAACTTTAATTCATACCGGTTCCTCTTGAGCAAACATGTTTAGAGCGGACGTTTTATCAATTTACCCATAGATGGCGTTGTGCAAAATGTCGGTGCAATACAGCGGAAGAGTTTGTTTTTAGGGTTCCGTACCAAAATGGTAAAAAAGGAACCCTTATGGTGTGACTCAGTCTGTCTGTCTGTCTGTCTGTCTGTCACAGCTGGATATCTCAAGAACTACTAATGCTATCAATTTGAAATTTGGAACAGTTTTAGATAATATTTACCCAACTATTTTGCAAATAAGAAAGAAATAAAACGATATGTATTTTTTTTTGCAACATGGGCTGAAAGGGGGTCTTAAAAATTCAAAGTTGGGCTACTAGGTCATGTGGGTATCATATGAAAGAGCGCTGTTTGCGCATTCTCAAACATATTTTTATTTTTTTTAGGCCGCACAGTGTTCGACTTTTGATGAAAAATGTAAAAAAAAATACCGTCCCCCCCCTTATCTCCGAAGTTTGCAAAGAGAAAAATCTGAAATTATTCTATGTGATGCAAGTTTAGGTAAAAATAACAGGGGAAAAAAAACATGTCTATAAATAGCACACTTTTTCAGAAATCGGAACGGAACCCTCGGTGCGCGAGTCCGACTCGCTCTTGACCGGTTTTTTTTTTGTTAGTTTGTTTGAACGCGCTATCTCTGGAACTACCCCAGTCGGATTTGAAAAAATCTTTTTGCATTTTATAACCCAGTTCTTGAGGAGGGCTATAGGCTATTTAACATCACGCTAGGGCCCTTAGAAGCCGAGCGCGAAGTAATAGCGCGGGCAGGCGATGCGGAAGGATATAGGCTATTTAACATCACGCTAGGGCCCTTAGGAGCCGAGCGCGAAGTAATAGCGCGGGCAGGCGATGCGGAAGGATATAGGCTATTTAACATCACGCTAAGACCCTTAGGAGCCGAGCGCGAAGTAATAGCGTGGGCAGGCGATGCGGAAAGATATAGGCTATTTAACATCACGCTAGGGCCCTTAGGAGCCGAGCGCGAAGTAATAGCGCGGGCAGGCGATGGAGAAGGATATAGCCTATTTGACATCACGCTAGGGCCCTTAGGAGCCGAGCGCGAAGTAATAGCGCGGGCAGGCGATGCGGAAGGATATAGGATATTTAACATCATGCTAGGGCCCTTAGGAGCCGAGCGCGAAGTAATAGCGCATGCAGGCGATGCGGAAGGATATAGTCTATTTAACATCACGCTAGGGCCCTTAGGAGCCGAGCGCGAAGTAATAGCGCATGCAGGCGATGCGGAAGGATATAGTCTATTTAACATCACGCTAGGGCCCTTAGGAGCCGAGCGCGAAGTAATAGCGCGGGCAGGCATTGCGATGCGATACGTCGGGGTTGGTGGGTGGGGGGTACAAGAAATTTAACGCGGACGAAGTCGCGGGCAGAAGCTAGTAAGTCATAATCGTAACAAAAAAATTGTGTTGAAAATTACAGTGATGATTAATAAAATCCAGGCCGTTTGGGCGTGAAGAAGTAACAAACATACACACACACCCCCACACACTCACAAACTTTCACCTTTAAAAATTAAATATTAGTGTGATAAATGCTCCACGACTCCCTCCGTGCCGCGTTGTACGTACGCACGGCTAATCAAGCTATACATTTCCAGTATAAGCTGATCTCGCATTGTATAGGATTTCCTTACAATGAAAGGTCAGTGTAAACTGGAATTGTAATGTGTTGCCGTGTGTACAAGATTGGTAAATCATAATCATAATACTTACCTAATCATTTATTTGTCCGATTATGGTACACACGGTAACACGGCTACATATCTATACATTTCCAATATAAGCTGATCTTGCATTGTGTAAGATTTCCAAAAAATTAGAGGTCTGCTCATGCTGGTTTATTTATTTATTTAAATTCCTTAAAACTACCATTACCTAATGCGATAGCCAAGTCACACACCCAAAATTAAAATTAAAGTATAGCTTGATATAGAAGAAAAAAAAAACAAAAATTGTTTTTTCTCAACAAATAAAACGCACATTAGAAAAAACATGTAGCCGTGTGTACATTATTAGTAGTACTTACTTAACTACTATTTATATTCTGTGATTAATGATTATGGTCTTAAGATTAGTCAAATTGTACGGACCGTTGGACGGTAAACGGTAAACGGACGGCTGGCCTCCCACTGGGTGGAAGAAACAAGACGTAATGAAGGTCGCGGGAAGCCAATGAATGCGACCGGGGCATTTCTGGAAATGTATGGATGGATCTAGAACATTAGGGGTAGAGTTACCGTCCGTCTGCGTTTGGTGCGAACCGGACACAAATGTCCAGCTTTTTGGCTCCCAAAACAACTTTGCATCAGGTTTTACTATTATGTGTTTGTTTAGAACCACTGTACAATCGCACACGGCGCTTTTATTATAGTAGCTATTTTTTTTTTGGGTAGAATAGACTCTTTTTAGTAAACTTTTGAAAACCCCAAAGTGCGCAAAATAATAGACGCCGAGAAAAAAAAACAGTTTACAGTACCAGTACCATTGTACCTTGACCTCAAGGTCAATGAGACTGAAGTCAAGCTTTAATATACGAGACATTCACCGCCTCATCTAATACAAATGATTCACCAACATTAGAGGTATGGTCACTATTCTAACCTTAACAAAATCATTCACCAATGTGAATTTTCGGACGCGCGGGTGTTAAAGTACAGTGGAGCTTCAAAATTTCGCATAAATTGCCGTATTTTTTATTGCGTTGACTTAGAAGCTTGATTTTTTTAGAACTCCAAGAACCATAGACCTACATATTCATTGATGTATAAACCTAATTTTATACATCAATGTACATATTTAAAATTAATTTCAACTTGAGCGTGGAGGTATCCACGCGCTCCTGAGAAAAAGGGTGTTGACAGTCTTAAATTTGCAGTTGGAGAATTGACAGTGACGTATATCAATGTACGGGAGAACATGTTTTTCAACTACAATGTTAAGCTTGTTTTTGGTATAAATCAGCTACGGACCCCTTCACTATGCGTGGACAAGCACTTGGCCGGTTTTTTTTATCCGGAGTAGCTGAATAAAAAAAGTAGTGTGGGCCGCAGTTTAAAAAAAAAATCGGTAGTTTTTTGGGTCCCAGACCGACGCTGTATTCATGTATGCATTACCACCATAAATATAGTCACCTAGGTTCCTGATGACAATAGCAGTAAAGAAAACCGGTCAAGAGCGAGTTGGGACTCGCGCACCGAGGGATCCGTACCATCATTTATATTTAAGTAATTTTTGTTGATGATTTCTGAAAAACTGTGGTAGGTATTTAGAGACACAATTTTATTTTTCCTGTAATCTATACATAAACTTCTATCACATAGAATAATTTCAGATTTTTGTCTAAGCAAACTTCGGAGATAAGGGAGGGGGGGGGGGAACGGTATTTTTTATTACATTTTTCATCAAAAGCCGAAAACTATATGCTGCCTAAAAAAAAATGTTTGAGAATGTGCAAAGAGCGCTCTTTCATATGATACCACACATGCCATAATAACCCCACTTCGAATTTCACCCTTTCAGTCCCTGTTGCAAAAAAACATACCTATATGTATATTTTTGTTTCCTTCTTATTTGCAAAATAATCGGGCAAAAGTCATCTAAAACTGTTCCTTTCAAGTTGATAGCATTAGTAGTTCTTGAGATATCCAGCTGCGACAGACAGACAAACAGACAGACAGACTGAGTCACACCATAAGGGTTCCTTTTTGCCATTTTGGTACGGAACCCTAAAAACCTAACATGTAAATTTAACCATAATTTTGTCGATACGTAAGACAAAGTTATGTAAATATGAAATTCCAGGCCGTATCATAGCAATCATAAGTTCATAACCCCAGGTTTAACAAAGAAAGTTTTTCATAGAAAAGTTTTATGTCATGCCCATGCTTCAAAGTTTACAAACATTACCACGTGATGTAAACATTGACATGCGCTCGAGCACGACCGACGCGACGCGACGCGGCGGCTACAGCCGGCTGCAGAATCATTTTGTTTCTCAAAGTTGGCAGCTCTGCGTAGCCCTATTCATTCATCATTCATCCTTATTAGTCATTATAATTATTAGGATTAGGTAGGATAGGACTCGTGCTCTCTCCTTCTCTATCTCATACTCCAGTCCCTTCCTTGCTTCTATGCATACCAATTTGTATACAAGGTCCTTTTCCTTGACTAGGTCAATGCTTTCTGTTTCAATGCTTTCTTAGATTTGGTTTTAGTAAAGTTTTAATTTCAATTTTATGGGCATTTTGGTCCGTTTGCCAAATAATACCTACATTAGACGAAATCCGTCAAAAGTTTTACTTTTTGATTGACAGTTTCATCTTCATTTCCGGGAGGAGCATCATAGCAAAAGACAGTCTAATTTCCGCACCAGCCCTAATTTATTGATCCCTAAAAAGAGATAGGAAAATTCCATTCACCAAAGTGCGAGTGAGAAGGCAATAAAGTTGTGAATGTGGTAGTGATGTGAGTGAATCACGCACCTACCTACAAAATAAGCTTCACTTCTGTCACAGCAGAGGCACATAAACAAATAGCATCGTATTAAATGTGACGCAAAAATGGCGGCACCGTCAAACGGTAGTGGTAATCTAGTGGAAGAATTTGAAGAATCTTTTCAGGTGAGTCCAAATTACTCATTATAATTCGTAATTTCAGGAATATTTCGATAAAATTTCATTCATAACCTCTACAAATAGGTTTATTCACAAATGTCAAACTACGATGTGGTTCTACCAACATAACAAATCTAATCTAATCGTGGCCCGGTGTTGCTAGTTAGTAGAAGCTTCGTATGGTGAATAAAATCTCTCCTAAGGAAATGTTGAAGAACTTTCGTGTGTACGTGACCCACATTTGCTTATGAAGCTTATACTAACCCGCGACTTTCGTGAAGGGATTTTGTTGCAAGCGCATCTCCATCAAGTCGGCCATTTTACTGATAATGTTTTCACATCATTACGAAAGGTTTATCGCATATTTATTAATTCAATTAGCGGAGTGAGAACTGTAAAATATTATGTTGTGTCGCGGAATTCATCAATAAAAACGTGTACAATTTGTGAACGATGGTGTAATAATGACTGAAGTGTGATGAAACTTTGTTGATTGATTTTTGGTGTTTGTGATCTTAAAAAGGACAATGTCTGTAGCTGGGGATGAAGCTAATATGTCTTCGAACGGAATGTCAATACAGGTATTCCGCCCCACATGGGAGGAATTCAAGGATTTCAACAAATACATACAGTACATGGAATCGAAAGGGGCTCACAAGGCTGGCCTCGCGAAAGTAATTCCTCCGCCAGAATGGGTTCCTCGAAAGTCTGGGTACGATCTGGAGCAGCTGAACGTGACGATTCCTTCGCCTATATGCCAGGTAGTGACTGGCAAGCAAGGTTTGTTTCAACAAATAAATATTCAAAAGAAAGCTATGACCGTCAAGCAGTTCGCTGTGATGGCTAACTCGGCTAAATACTGCACTCCACGACACACGGGTTTCGACGATCTTGAAAGGAAATACTGGAAAAATGTCACTTACGTAGCCCCTATTTACGGAGCTGATGTTAATGGCAGTATAACAGACCCTGATGTAAAAGAATGGAACATAAACAGCCTCGGCACAATCCTTGACTTTGTAAACACTGACTACGGCATTGAAATTGATGGAGTTAACACTGCTTACCTGTACTTTGGTATGTGGAAGACAACATTCGCTTGGCACACAGAAGACATGGACTTGTACTCTATAAACTATCTCCATTTCGGTGACCCTAAAACATGGTACTCAATCCCACCGGAACACGGTAAAAGATTTGAACGAATAGCCTCTGGTTTCTTTCCGACTTCAGCCAAAACTTGCCAAGCATTCCTCAGACACAAGATGACTTTAATTTCTCCTCAAATCCTCAAACAATATTCAGTTCCTGTAAATAAGATCACGCAAGAGTCTGGTGAGATTATGATTACGTTCCCATATGGTTATCATGCTGGTTTCAATCATGGATTCAACTGTGCAGAATCTACCAACTTTGCTGCTCCTCGGTGGGTTGAATATGGCAAGCGAGCTACTCAATGTACCTGCAGTAACGACATGGTAAAGATATCAATGGATACTTTTGTGAAACGATTCCAACCTGACCGCTATGACCTATGGTTGAAGGGACAGGATATTGGTTGTCATCCGGAACAACCAGAAAAGATGGTTCCTGCTCCTCACCCGTCAGGCCAAGATATTCTATGTAATAAAAACAATACAGAGCTACCGGAAATTTTTATAGAAGCAGAGGTTGAAGGGCTTAAAAAGAAGAAGCGGCATCCTTTACATTTAAAGCGAGCAATGGCTAGTAAAAGCATATCTGAAGGTGCTATAGCTGTCTCCATTCTTGGTCATGACGTCATGGATGATGATGAGATGACAATGGCTGAAGGGGATCTAGACATGATGACTTCAATGAAGAGACCAAATCTACCTTTACAGCCAGATGAGACACAGCTTGATGCTCTTGAAGATATTTGGCTGAAAGGAGATGAAATGGACCCATCAGAAGCACAGCTCCCAGATGTAGGATACATAGATTCTGACAAAGATTCCGATTATGGGGCACCAAAGAACAAGAAGAACTCTAAAACACGAAAAAAGCGTAAGGACAGCATAAAGAAAGAAGTAAAAGTGAAGAAGGAAGTCAAAGAAGAAGATACCAATCCTAAAGAAGGCGAAGAAGATAAAGGAACAGAGAAAGAGAAGGAAGCAGGAGAGAAGAAAAAGGCACCAGTTCAGAAGAGAAGTAAGAAAGTCAAGGCAAAGAAACTTTCAGAAGAAGAACTTAAAACCAAGAAAGTGAAATCTAAGAAACTTTCGGAAGAACAACTTAATACCATGTCAGCTCTTGTCTCTAATTGGGAGTCTCCACCTCATATTGAGGAAGAGATACCAATCTTCAAAATAGCGCCAATTACCGACGATCCTCTAACCACAGCAGCAAGTCGTCCGACTACCCACACGACAATAATTCAAGCCCAGCCAACGCCAGCCGCAACTACAGTCATACCGCCCACCGCCAAAAAAGAAACGAAAAAACGGAAATCTGCAAACGCGGAAGGCGAGAAAGTTGAGAAACCTAAAAAAGAAAGAAAAAAGAGGGAGCCTAAACCTAAAAACCCTGATGCTCCTGTCAAAGAGAAGAAGCCGCGAAAGCCTAGAACACCTAAGAAGACTATATACGAGTACAGTTCGCCTGTAGAACCTATAATGGCGAAGCCTCCCCAGTCGTACCGACCCACGACGATACCCAAACCTTCCTACCTTCTCTCCAACATACCTAGACCATCAACATCAATGTCGATGTTATCACCGAAAATTGAGCACAAACCTAGCCCTCCAAGACCACCAAAAACATACTCTGCAATACTTTTAGACCCCAGCTTAAGGGTACCGAGAGTGGTACCACCAATAAATAAGAACCCTAGTGCGTTCGAAGGTGAATTTCATAAGTTCATGTCAAATCATAAAAATTTGCCGCAGCCGCACAGGATGCCTCAGACGCCTCGGAAACCGACGCCGAAAGTGTCTCCACCGCCGAAAGTTTCTCCACCGCCGAAAGTGTCTCCTCCGAGCAATAAAGTGGTTGTTGAAAGTCTTGAACCGCCACCAATGCCACAGCATCGGGACGACTGGTCAATGCCTGTAGGGCAGTATAACGATTCTATATTCCTCAATTCTCCTCTAGATTATAGAACATTTCATGGTGCTGAAAGGCTCCAAGCCCCCGTGGATAGAAGTCAGTGGAGGCCAGAGTATTACCACCAGCCGCCCATGCACAATGCTCCTATGCCCCCGCCTCCTAACTACTCTCAAATGTCAAATAATTATTATAGGAGTCCTTATCAATCTCCGTGGCAGTATGGTTATCAGAAATGAGCAGTATTTTTTTTAAATTAGGTCATAGGCAATGTCCACGATCTTGTCTCATTTGTGCAATGTTTTGAAGTCTAGTTTTTATCAAACAATTTTCGAATTGGATTGCAGAATTATTAATAATAGGCACTTAAGACCTTGACTGCTACAGCATTAGCATATCCCAGCAATTTATTTCGTATGATATCTTTACGATTTTCTTAAATGTTTTTTTAACTTTATAAAATCGGGCAGAAAACCTGCCCTGTTTTATGAAATTTTCATATCGAATCTTGTAAGTTTTTTGAGTATGTATGCTGTACATACATTTAAATCTTAACAATATTGTATCGTTTTGTAGTTTCTGTCTAGCCCCAGGGGTAGAAGGCGTCACTTCATGTATGTTATTGTATGTATTTGAGCATCATTATTGCAATCCCAATTCCCATATTAGTAAAATGTCGAATTTTCAGTTCTCATCTACTGTGTTGCAAGATAGGTAATAGATTTATATTATAGATATAAATAAGAAATATTTATAAGTTAACTATCACACATAGCTAATTAATGGCAGCATTAATATTAGATTTCTGAACACTGCATATCTGAGACTACACTATCTCGTATCGTAAGTTCTACTTTCGATAAACAAAATAAATTATAATGTATTATATATTATATTATGTGTCAAGAAAACTCCTTAATCTGAAGCCCGAAAGTCTGACATCCAGTCTTTCCAAAGGGTTTCGGGTTGCCTAGCAACTGGGTTGTGGATTGTTGAAGTCAGATAGGTAGTCGCTCCATGTAAAACACTAGTATTCAGCTGCATCCTGTTAAGGGGCATGCGCAGTGGGTAGCCCGCGCAAATATTTTTTTTTTGTTTTTTTTTTTTTGCAATTTGCAGGTCTGTGTCTGGTTGTATAGGTACTTACATACTTTTAACCATAAAAATCATCAATACATCTCTAAGTTCGTTCGACGAATCTGCACGAAATGTAACTTGAGAGAGACTTATGGATGATTTTTATGGTTAAAACTATACAGGGTGTTAGGTTAAACGAGGGACTTACTTTATCGGAGTGTAGTACTCATCATTATGAACAAGTTTTACTATGGGACCAATCCCGAAATCGCGAAAAAAAAATCAGCTGTTCAGTACATTTATGTTCGCATAATTCGTCAAAATGTAGTTAACAGCAGATTTTTTTTTCGCGATTTCAGGTTTGGTCCCATAGTAAAAGTTGTTCATTTTCATGAGTACTACACTCCGTTAAAGTATGTCCCTCGTTTAACCTAACACCCTGAATAAATACATACTTATGTTATATTGTCGCGTATCATATTTTGATCAAGATACAACCTGACACGGACCTGTAAATTGCATAAAGGCTCTTACAGACAGAGGCGATATCGCGGTCGCGACGCGATATTTCGATATTATATCCGTAGAAAAATATCGCGTCGCAACGCGATATCGCCTCTGTCTGTAAGAGCCTTAAACCGTAAGAAAATTTAATTTCGCGGGCTACCACAGGGCATGCTCCTTGAATTAGGAGCCGATCAGCCGACTCCAACATAGGAAAAGACTTGACAGGTGAATCAGCCATAGGCCATAACCCATTATCTAGAAGATATTATTCCTTGTAAATATCTATGTATTATCATTAGTAGAACTCCCGATGTCGTATTAGAATAACTTATTTATCTTACAAGAGTGAAGAACACCGTATTGTAAATTCTATAATTAGCCATTTACGACGACTGATTAAAGCGATTCATTTTAAGATCATCTATGAGTTTTTAAGTTTGTAAAGTACTTGTAGGTTTTCGTACTTACAGACGTCCAATTTACACCCTATTATGCCTGCGATAATTTCTCGACTCCTTAGGCCTAGTTTGCCTTAGAACTGCGAAAATTAATCGCGCGGTTTTTCATTCGCTATTTTATAAAGTACGTCAATGTATTGACATCTGTGACGTTTTTCATCACCGTTTTGAGAGCACTGATGATGAAATAGTATATTACGACTAACATTCAAAGTTTTGTAGCAGAAATTCGTCCAATATTTAGACGGTAGTGCATCCTAGGTCCGTGCGAAGTTCGAGTTAGAATCGTTTCTCGCATTGGGTGTAAAATTGGAATGTATGTAGGCTTCTAGGTATAGTCAAGCGGGTTATATGTCAAACGAGAAGAGATTTACAATTTATTTGTGAAGATATTTTCATTATGTATTTGCCTGAGGAAGTAAAAACGGCACGCAAAGTATTAGCAATAGATTGGTCGAGATAGAAATAGTCTGGGGGAGTTAAATGGTTGTGCCCAAAATGGCTGCGCAAAATCTTTTGAGTTTTACCCAGAATTCAATTCATTCGCTTATTTATCTCCTTAACTGTTAAATAATATAATTTGACATGTAACTTGCTCATTCTTTACAGCTTTATTTTAGACGTAATTAACAAATAAGTTTTTTTTAAATATTAGATCCATTCAGAATTACAAAGTAATTTTTTTTTGGTTTTTACAAAATGTGCGCAAAGCTAGTCTTTCCAACCATACAATCATATTACTATTGACAAGCACACCTATGAAGTTCCTTATTTATTGACAGGTAACTTATAGGCAAAAAAATGCAATACTCTTCATAGACGCTAAAGTTAAATAAATAGTTGGAAAGATTGTAAGGTGTTTATAACATTATAATTTGGTTTTAAATCTATTATTGTTTTCGAAATCGGAGTATTATGAAGAAAAGTCCAGTAGTTTGGATGTTACCTGAACTTTTTATGCTTAAAAAAAGTAAATTTTTGTCAGTGTGGTTTGTCGCAGAAATATTGAATTTTTAAAAAAATTGTCATTGTGGTTTTTTGTCGCAGAAATATTGAATTTCTTAATTTTGTCTAGCGCAAATCTTCATCTTTTGATTTCATTAAGGGGACTACAGGACCTAAAGCGCGGTCACTGTCAGACTGCATAGGAAAGAAAGAGAAGCGTGATGGCACAACCCTGGTATTTTATAACAAAATATGAATTATCTATTTAAGTACAAAAAATCTGTTGATTGGACTAAAAAATTAAAACACTTACGTTATTATGTTGCTTTTAGAATAATCTGACAAAAGTCAGAATTAATGCATTTGAATTTTTTGTTTTTAATTGTTCAAAGAAATTTTTAGAGGTAAGTATTAATCTTCGTGATTTTTTTCTATAGTATCAAATTAGTAACAATATCTAACTAGCTTAGTATCATGAAGAATATTTTTTTGATTTTGTTGACTGCAGTAGATCTTAAACTTTTAAGCATTATAAAACTTGCGTTTATGTCCTATAATAATAGTCCCCTTAATACAATTTTATTAATTACTTCAAAAAATTGTGTAATCAGAGCTTCTGAAGATTTACTTAGCAAAATAGAAGCTTTCTTATGCAATATTTTATCCCACTGACCATTGATTAGCTGTTTTCTAAAGTATTCGATTTGCGCTAGAAACGTAAAGCCGTTAATTTTAAAATAATTATAATGCTCTGCACACACGGGAGATTTTGTGAGCTCAAGGTATTGTAGATTAGATATATAGCGAATTAATTAAAAAGCAGTTCGGTGGGGTATAAACGCTCCTATTACAATATGTTGTCGGCAGTTTGTAGGAGCCTCTAGAGAGAGAATCTCTATCAGACATCCGAAATTGGGAATGCGTAGTTTTGCTTTAATCCTGGGATTCTAATTTTAATTTCGACCTGAAACTTATTATGAATTTATGACAAATGAACATTTATACTGGATGACTTTTTTTACCGTCTTGAAAAAAATAGGCGAGCGGAGTAGAAGCATAGGGTTTTTTTTTTCAGAAAATTAAAAAAAAATCGAAACTCGCTAACTATATAACTTGAGCTCTCAAAACACCAATGTATCAGAAATCGTGAGATATTGTATAAATGATAGTCATAGCATAGATATTAAAGTATATTTGGACTCGTGATTACTTGACGGAAATCCACAATTTTTTGATGTTTCGCTCACTTAGTGAAGATTATTTGGAGGGTACTATCACAGTATAATAACGATACAGTAGTTTATCTTCATAGAAAACGGCTGAAACGACGCGATTTGAAATCTCAGTCAGTCTCAGTTACGCAGCAGTCGGACGCGTGTTTATCTACCGAGCGGCCGTAGGTAAATAATTCAAGGTCATTGTTCACATGAACTACTGTAGTTTTATTATACTGTGGTACTATTGATAAGCGAGAAACTTACATTTTATAGGGTCAAATCAAATTAGCTAGAGAAACTCCGTTCTTTAACTAATTTGACCATGTTTAGTGTAAGTTTTTGACACAAAATGCTTATCTAGGGATACTTAATTCTACGTACGCTTATTGATGTAAGTAAAGGGAAAAAAAAATAAACAAAAATAACTTCTATTTAGGGCGAAAAATGTATAGATATTTATTAAATTAATGTAAGTAAACTTTGCAATATGAAACTTAGTACCTACAGATATCTGAGAGCGAAACATCTTAAGATTAGACATTATACAAGTAATGACGAGGTACCTGTTCACTGTAGATTTATTTGATAGCGTATAATTTAAAATACTGTTTTAAAAATGAAGTTCTTTCAATTAAAATAATGATGAGTATTCTGGATTTTAATTTTGAACCTAAATCACACGACTTCTCTACGCCTCGACTCCTCGAGGTCGTCTCTGTTGCGATTGCTATGGAGTACCTACTCAGTCGAACACAAACACAACCTCCTTAGTTCCTCTACATTTAACGCAAAATAACGAAAATGATTAGAGTTTTGCATTTAATGAAACACTAGCTTTACACCTCTGAGTACACTCAAAAACTTATAATAAAAAGAAAAACACAATTTTTCCTAAATACATGACATTTATAAATACTACTAAACGACCGATTATTCTCGATGTCCACCATTTGTTTGTCCACCACTGGGGGACAGCGAAACAACTCTTAAAAGTAATTCTCGTTGTCCACCACTGGGGGACAGCGAAACAACTCTTAAAAGTAATTCTCGTTGTCCACCACTGGGGGACAGCGAAACAACTCTTAAAAGTAATTCTCGTTGTCCACCACTGGGGGACAGCGAAACAACTCTTAAAAGTAATTCTCGTTGTCCACCACTGGGGGACAGCGAAACAACTCTTAAAAGTAATTCTCGTTGTCCACCACTGGGGGACAGCGAAACAACTCTTAAAAGTAATTCTCGTTGTCCACCACTAGGGGACAGCGAAACAACTCTTAAAAGTAATTCTCGTTGTCCACCACTAGGGGACAGCGAAACAACTCTTAAAAGTAGTTCTCGTTGTCCACCACTGGGGGACAGCGAAACAACTCTTAAAAGTAATTCTCGTTGTCCACCACTGGGGGACAGCGAAACAACTCTTAAAAGTAATTCTCGTTGTCCACCACTAGGGGACAGCGAAACAACTCTTAAAAGTAATTCTCGTTGTCCACCACTAGGGGACAGCGAAACAACTCTTAAAAGTAATTCTCGTTGTCCACCACTGGGGGACAGCGAAACAACTCTTAAAAGTAATTCTCGTTGTCCACCACTAGGGGACAGCGAAACAACTCTTAAAAGTAATTCTCGTTGTCCACCACTAGGGGACAGCGAAACAACTCTTAAAAGTAATTCTCGTTGTCCACCACTGGGGGACAGCGAAACAACTCTTAAAAGTAATTCTCGTTGTCCACCACTGGGGGACAGCGAAACAACTCTTAAAAGTAATTCTCGTTGTCCACCACTGGGGGACAGCGAAACAACTCTTAAAAGTAATTCTCGTTGTCCACCACTGGGGGACAGCGAAAAAACTCTTAAAAGTAATTCTCGTTGTCCACCACTAGGGGACAGCGAAACAACTCTTAAAAGTAATTCTCGTTGTCCACCACTAGGGGACAGCGAAACAACTCTTAAAAGTAATTCTCGTTGTCCACCACTAGGGGACAGCGAAACAACTCTTAAAAGTAATTCTCGTTGTCCACCACTGGGGGACAGCGAAACAACTCTTAAAAGTAATTCTCGTTGTCCACCACTGGGGGACAGCGAAACAACTCTTAAAAGTAATTCTCGTTGTCCACCACTAGGGGACAGCGAAACAACTCTTAAAAGTAATTCTCGTTGTCCACCACTAGGGGACAGCGAAACAACTCTTAAAAGTAATTCTCGTTGTCCACCACTGGGGGACAGCGAAACAACTCTTAAAAGTAATTCTCGTTGTCCACCACTGGGGGACAGCGAAACAACTCTTAAAAGTAATTCTCGTTGTCCACCACTAGGGGACAGCGAAACAACTCTTAAAAGTAATTCTCGTTGTCCACCACTAGGGGACAGCGAAACAACTCTTAAAAGTAATTCTCGTTGTCCACCACTGGGGGACAGCGAAACAACTCTTAAAAGTAATTCTCGTTGTCCACCACTGGGGGACATCTGCATCGTCTCCGGCGCTGCGGGAAGTGCAACCCCTTCGCCCTTACGTAACAAATTATAGACACCCATGCTTATCTCCGCAGCTTCGGCTTGTTGGTCGCCGGTCGCCTCTCCGGCCGTCGGCCGCCGTGCCTATGCTTTGTTACAGCAGGGGGTGTTGCTCTCCCTTCGCGCCTTCGGTTTTTATATATAATCTACTCTAGGGGTAGCAGCCAAAAGATTACGTAAAGTCGGGGTGACCCGATTCGGTTTTGAAAGAGATTCGACGTATTTTAACTATGAAGTGGTGGACAGCGGGAATTATTTTTAAAAATTGTTTCGCTGTACCCCAGTGGTGGCTAAACAAGTGGTGGAAATCGGGAATATACCCTAAACGACTAAGTACCTACCCCCAATGTAAAAATTCGACGCAGACATCACGCTTGATGTCTGCGTCGAATTTTATACTTACTAAGAATAGTACTGTCAAGACGCCATTTTGTTCCGCAATACTATGGCAATCAATGGCAATAACTCGCGAACTTCATTACCAATGCGTACTACTAATTTGACAGCTATCGTGTGAAGTTGGCAGCAAGCGCGATCCTATTCTTAGTTGGCTCTCGCATTAGTAAATATCAGTTGCTGTGATCAGTGTTGTTGGACAGATCATCATCCAAAAACTTTACAGGCATGTCTGAACGTGCTAACGAAGCAAGAAGCGTCTCCGTGCGTCGAGAAGGAAGAAGTGAAGGTAGAGGTGGAACGATTCATCGACCTGGCCAGACAGATGGAGGCTTTCTTCTTGCAGAAGAGGTTTGTAGCATTCCAGATATTATGGAGGAATGCGCTAAGGTAGCCCGCGAAATTCAAATTTTCTTACTTTTTTTGCAATTTGCATGACCTGATTTCACGAAATCACGAGGTTTGAGGAGCAGAATCCGGGCTGCTACTGATTTTCAGTTAAAACAACACAATAACACTGCCCGACCTGGCAATCGAACCGAGGACCTCATGCTCTAGCTCTTGTTGCGACAGTACATTAACTAAAATAAAATGTTTTTGCAAAATACAAAAAGCAACTTTGGCCTATCACGGATTTGAACCTACATGTCTTTTGGGGGGGTACCCAGTTGATGCAGCCCACTGTACCTACTTACGTAGATTATTAAAAAGTATTGGTGACGTATTTTTTATTTTTTCAAAAAATTACGGCGAAAAATGTGACATGTGACGTCATGTCACATTTTTCGCCGTAATCCTTGCTAGATTTTATACGTAGTTTGTTATAGTAGTGACGTAGGAGCCCCCACTCCCCAACTTAAATGCGTTTTATCTAAGTAATTTTTAGGGTTCCTTACCAAAATGATAATATAGTCACACCATAAGGGTTCCTCCTTATGGTGTGACTCAGTCTGTCTGTCTGTCACAGCTGGATATCTCAAGAACTACTAATGCTATCAACTTGAAATTTGGATCCGTTTTAGATGACGTTTGTCCAATTATTTTGCAAATAAGAAAGAAATACTTAAAAATATATACTTATGATTTTTTTTTGCAAAGGGGGTCTTAAAAATTCGAAGTGGGGCTACTAGGTGCGGTATCATATGAAAGAGCGTTGTTTGCACACTCTCAAACATTTTTTAGGCCGCATAGTTTTCGACTTTTGATGAAAAATTAAAAAAAAAATACCCTTCCCCCCCTTATCTCCAAAGTTTGCATAGAGAAAAATCTAAAATTATTCTATGTGATAGAAGTTTATGTGTAGATTACAGGAAAAATAAAACGATTTCTCTAAATAGCACAGTTTTTCAGAAATCAACAACAAAAATGACATATTAAATGATGGTACGGAACCCTCGTGCGCGAGTCCGACTCCCTCTTGACCGGTATTTTTTATTAATCTCAAAAGAGAAGTCCTGACTGACTGACTGACTCACCAACGCCCAGCCCCAACCCTTGGACCTAGAAAGTTGAAATTTTGCACAGAGGTTCCCTTTATAATGTAGACAAGGAATAAGGAAGGATTTTCCGGTAGCACGTTCCCGTGGGATATTCCCCGACATCCACGCGGGCGGAGCCGCGGGCAAAGGCTAGTAATATGATAAAGCCAAAAATCTAATCGCGTCTAATATTTTTTTATTATGTCACTGACAGACTGAATAGAATTTTTTTTTTTACCCAGGCGTCAGCCCTACTACCGTACAAGCCCACACGATTATTCTGCGGTGCAGCTAGCGTGCCGTATCGTACCGTAAAGACACCGTACCGTGTGTAACGGGCCACAGCTATTTCTTAGAGGCATGATTCTCGGACCACACGAGCAATATTTTTCCATAGCAATTTTTTTTCACGTACTTAATTTCAACGCTCTGCTTAGCGCCGAGAGTTGACAATCGAACTGTGTGTTTTTTCGACGCGCTGGGATGCACTCTGTTGGATTCTCAACGCTTGGCTCGAGTACCTAGAGATGAAAATCCAGTGCGTGATAAAATTCCGCCGCGATTTTTTTACGTCCCGCCCGTGCCAATGTGGGCTAAGAGTTCCATTACGATACGAACTTTATTGGAATGCGCGTAATGTTCATATTCGTATAAGCGAATGTCAGCAAGCGTTTCATTTGATTATGACCATTAAAACTATAGGAAGTAAACGGAAGTAGGAACTGTCGTATGGGACGCATATTTAAAGTCCAAGTGTAGTTTGTAGTCTTTCCTTTTTACCCGACTGCGGTGGAACTCAAAAGGAGGGTAATGTTTTCATTATATTTTCTCCCTCACCTAGGTTCCTTCTGTCAGCAATGAGGCCAGAATTACTAGTAAAAGAAGACAACAATGAGTTAAAATGTGAACTACAGAGGAAAGAAGAATTGTTAAGAAGACATTATGACAAAATCAGCCAGTGGCAGAACTTGCTAGCAGATTTACAGGTCAGTCTGGATTCTAGAATATTCTGGGTTGTGGTAATCTCTGTAAAGCTATGGTTTCCTAGGCGCGTCATGAAAATCTGTCATTTGCACCAGTATTTGACATTAAGTCAAACCCCGCCCCCCAAATATTTAAATCGCTAGATTTGCCCTCACCACATACTTAGTCATAAGAAAAAGTGTCCATACTGAGAAGAGTGAGCCCACACATTGTCACTGCGTGTCAGAGGTGTCAAAACGAAACAGAAATACGACTATCTTTTGACGCGGTAGGGCGAATCTAACGATTTAAATCTTTGCCGCTGTCATCACTTTCATGACAGCCGTCACTGCGGCCATTAAGTGAAGCCATCGCTCTTCTAGGAAACCGTAGCTTTAATCGGCTGTCAAATGTTATGGAAGCTGCAGTGCTACCCTGTAAACATCTCACAGTCAAAACTTTGTGAAGTGAGCTGTCAATGTCAAACCACACAGCAGCAGGTCAAATTAACACACACTGTCAAATTTTCTTATTCAATTTTGAACTTAACCGTCAACATTTTAAAGTTTAAAATGATTTGGAGAAATGTGACAGTTTGGTATAACCTGATGTGCTGTTGTCCGTACAGAATAGACCGGCTGCTGCTAATTAAAATCAGCCCAACGATACGAGATTATTATGCGTTGCTTACCGACCTTAAAATGAGGTTTTCGGTGTGATACTCTCCTCCCTATCTATCATTCGATCATCATGAAATTATAATCTACTTTAATTTGTCTAACTTTTAATTGCTCCCCAGAGTCTGTCCATGATTTCTAAGCTAACATAAGGGCGAGAATACACATTCCTGCAACTTGCATAGTTTTATACAAGCTACAGGCATGTGTATTCCCGCCCTAACATCATATGGGTTTGGCGGGTAGTTGTGTATCTCCATGGTTCATCACTACCACAGATTAATACAGATGGGACCCACCGCAAAATCATTTATAAATAAATATCCTTGGACATTTCACACAACGCCATCTAGTCCCAAGCTAAGCAACCTAATGCTTGTGTTATGGTAACGCGATGGCTGATAAACTACTTATATACATTTTTTTTTCGTAAATACATACATAATTATTATAGATAGAAAAACACCCAGACTCGGAACAAATACTTGTAGGTCGTACAAATATTTGTTACGTGCGGGAATCGAACCCGCGACATGCTGCGCAGCAGTCAATCGCTCAACCACTGCGCCAACCGTGTCGTCAATTTAAATAAAAAGCGACTTTTGCTACGACACAATAAAGTGCAATTCAGGTCGCACAACGCTTATTACCTGCAATTATATTCACCTACAAGTTGCCTCTCTTTCTATCGCGTAACTCTTATACAAGGTGTCCAAAAAGAGTATCGGGTATTTGTTTGTTCAATAAAAAAAAAACTACTAGTAATGAAATATTTTTTTTACTGTTCATTATTAGAATACAAAATGGAAAGTTATTTCGAAAAGATAATGTTATCCAAATGGTGGCCGTTACGCTGCTGACACTCTTCTAATCTGGAACGAAGATTGGCGATAACACGCTGACACCTAGCCCTCGATAGTGCTGCCATTTCTGACCTGATGTTTTGTTTCAATTGCGTTAGGATCGTCGGATTATTCTCATAAACCTTACTTTTAAGGTATCCCCATACGAAATAGTCAAGTGGGCTAAGGTCGGGGCTTCTGGGAGGCCAGTTGATGTTACCTCTACGTGAAATGACCTTATTAGGGAATAATTCGTAAACAGCTTTAATTGATTGATTTGATGTATGGCAAGTGGCCCCGTCTTGTTGGAACCACGTTCTTGAATGGAAACCTTGAAACTCCTGCAACTCTGGACCCAAAAAGTTTCGCAGCATATCGCAATAACGGTCACTATTCACATTGAGCGCTCGCGGCCTCGTCGAGCCAGACATAGCGGCCCACACAGCGACCTTTGGGCTGTACAGGGGTCGTTCATGTTTTATTTTTTTCATGTTTTAATGCTATCGTCACTTGGTGCATTGCGTGTACGATACTCCGCACGATACAAACGTTGAGCAGTCACTATTGAATCAGCGTTACGATAATACGCTTGTACGCAAAATCCGCGATGCGTCCCTGCGTACTGCTCCATTGCAACTAAAATTGCACAAAATGGCGGACTTGACAATCCCCTCCCCGTGGCCCCCGTGCCGCTTCGTGTCAACTTCAGCGCTGAAACAAATACCCGATACTCTTTTTGGACACCTTGTGCCTTCTGACTCGTTACGGTTGTCTTCTTTAACGACGCGGCGCGTGCCGCGGCTGGTGCGCGGCAGCCCACACTGAATTGACCGAGTGAGATGAGCCCGCCGCGTACTTGTAGCTTCATACCTAAACTGCGGAGTGTCCCATCTGTATTAATCTGTTTCACTACTAACTAAAATCATCACACAGTCGACCACATGTCATTGATAACACTGACTTGAGCTGTTCTAGCTTAGTGCCTATGCACACGATGCGATGCGATCCGTTGCGGTGGCGGTGCGGCGTGCTACATACAAACATCCACGGCATGCCACACGGTGCGTGCAACCGTCCGTATTTTGTTTTTTATACGGCAGAAGAAAGGGAAAAAATCTTTGCGTCCTGCCCGTGTGTCCGTTGCGGTGAAATCTTTGCGGTGCGGCACCGTAACGCATCGTGTGCAATTGTGCATAGACCCTTTAGTCGACGTTAGCATGGGCGTAAAAATATCGCGGCGGGATTTTATCGCGCACTGGATTTTCAACTCTCGTTGTTAAGCCGAGCATTGAGAATCCAACTTAACAACAACAGAGTGCATTCGAAAAAACACTGTTAGATTTTCAACTCTCGGCGTTAATCAGAGCATTGAAAATCCAGTGCGCGAAATAAAATCGCCGCGATATCTTTACGTCCGTGCGAACGTCGGCTTACAGGCCGGCCGTCGAGAGAATGCGTTATTAACATCTGTCAGTATCATACTACTTAACGAATATGTGTTTTGCAAAGATCCTTATTATAATTATTCTCTACACGCGTAGCATGACGACGTTCTGTCGATGGAAGAATAGACAAAATGACACATTGCTATGCTTAGACGCGCAGAATGCGTAGAAATATTTTTACAATCTACAGGGTGTAAGGGACAGCCCTCCGCAAACTAACAGGGTACATTCAGCTCCTCATTTTGAATCATATTCCACCGGAAATTTTCTCAGGAAAATTTTCATTTTTAATTTTTTTTTCAGTTACATTTTCATTATTTCAATGTTAAATTATGTAAAAAAAACTGCAAAAAAAAACAGCAAAAAAAAAACCAGCAATGGATGTTGAAATACTCTAACCAACGATGCGTGAAATCAGCTGTTCACTTTCTGTCTAGCTACAGAGTTCATCGAACTCACCGCATACGTATTACTTACCCCTCCCAACCAGTAATAGACGCTCCGATTTGTGCACAAAAACACAAACAAATCAGGTTTATTGGATTCCCTTAACGTTCCTGAAAAAATTTCATGTACCGGTCATCTTATAATGACATACTGAATTCACCCTATCAGTTTGCGGAGGGCTGTCCCTTACACCCTGTATAAATTTGTCTATTCTTCCGTCGACAATCCCGTTTCGTGGCGGTCATGCTAAGTGTGCTGATTTTTCATTTGCGGGGCTCTAGTATGAATCCAGAACTATATTAATCTATGTCCAGAACCACGCGGGGGTCGGTACATTTCATTCATTCATTCATTCATAGACTAAAATGTCAAAATGACAAAAAAAGGTAGATCGCAATTCGCAACTGACGGCTGTCAGGAATACATTCTCTCAACGGCCGGACTATAGTACGGAGTTTAAAAATGGAATAAGAAGAGTTTAAATGGATAAGTACGTGCTTGTTTTGTTACCGCTGACGTGTGCCAATAACCGCTTGCTGCATCCTCGGGTACAGGTGGAACCAAAAAGGTTAGGCTAAGTCTATATTTTTATACGTTTTATTTTTTGACTCTAGAACATTTCTGCCCAGGGCCACACGGTGTACAATAAGTGTCAACAACAGAACACGCAGGCGCCTCAGGCCGTGCAACAGGCGCCTGCGCCGCAACATGTCGTGCAACAGAGTGTGCAGGTATGTTGCAACGGATTTTTTAAACGTCCAATGATGAATAAGGCTTTTTAACTGACGAAAAAAAAGGAGAAGGTTCTCAAGTCGTTTTGCATTCTCGTCTTTAAGTATGTGGTATAGACAATCAAATCGAACAACTTTTTCCATGGCACCAACATCGTAATCGCGAAAAAATAATCAGTCATCCCATACATTTGCGTCGAGTAGGTATTGAAGTTTTCTATGGGAAAGTTGAAAATTTTTTCGCGATTACGATGTTGGTCCCATGGAGAAAGTTGTTCGGTTTGATGTTCTGTATCACATCCTGAAATTTGACGAGGATGCTAAACAACACGTTGTATATTTTTTTTATTTATGAGCACACATAACTTTTTACAGAGTAGTCCGATTTGAAAAACTGGTTTTATTCGAGAGGGTAATATACCTCAAAGTTGGTCCCATATAAAATTTATTACCTTTGCTTGGACGGTTTTTGAGTTAGCTTCAATAATTCGTATTTTTTCCCCAGTTTTTATGTGGATGATGTTCTTATTTCTTGTGCAATTAGTGGTATTCGAATTTGTGTGAGGGGGTAATACCACAACTAAAAAGTGAAAAATAAAAACCAACTTCCAAAAAAATAAAAAATTCCAAATTGAAAAATTACAAAAATACAAAACCAAAGACACAGACTTGCGGAATTAAAGTTGTTTTTCACATTGTAGTGTTTTTTTTTTTCGCAAGCCGCTTGTTATTTTTGTAAAAAAGTTTTTTCTTCCATACTTCTCTATTAGTCGTCATCTCGGTAGTCACCCCCTTTCTAACCATGTCATCTTTCACACAGTCCAACCATCGTTTCTTTGGTTTTCCCCTAATCAGATAGCTATCCACATTCATAATCAAAACTTTCCTCACCACATTTCCCTCATTGGTCCCGGTGTCACTTTTAGACTAAATGGACGCAAAATCAATAATCCAGTAAATCTGTGGCTCTCAGAAACCGTTGGTCGATCGCCAATCCTATAGCTACATTGTTTAGACTTGGCAACGCTATCACACCGTCTGTTTACTACGATAGTAATAATATTTAGACTTGATGCAGAAACAGTTTGTAAACATGTATGAACTCCACTTTCACACGTTTGGTGGCGAACTGGCTAGAGATGGGTCATTGACGGTTTTTGAGTTAATGTAATTTAACTGTTAAACATTAATGGTCAACGGGTTAAAAAAAACTGTTAATAAATAACAGGTTAAAATTTCAATTATTCAATCGTTAGCGATAATCGTCAATTTATTGTGTCAACGTTTACGATACGAACGAATACGCATAAAATAACAACTTTGTTGCAGTTTAGGTTGAGATTTGATAAGAAATAAGTTTTTTTTTTTTTATTGAACTGGACTGTAATGCAATGACCTTTTCCTTCGTACTTATTCCAGGCTTAGGACTGGCTGGGTAAAAATAGTATCCAGGCGTACTTAAAAGATCATCTGATTGTATATACATAATTAATTTTTAAAGTAACGAATATTTCCGAAGGCGACTAAATTCACAGAAATGAATAAAATAATATTGAAATAATGCGTTGAGTGCGTTGATTCAACGCCCACCTCTAGAACTGGCGATACTTTATTGACTGACTAGATATAGGTATGTATTTTGTGATACTTTAGAGGCATTAGGAACAGGGTGTAAAGTTCACTCATCCTCCATAGAAAAGGGAGGATCCTCCGATCGGACCAGACGGGTGTTGTCTGGTGGGCAACTGCCCGACGGTTGATATCGGGACGTTGTATATGTGCTAGGCGCACGGTGAACTCTAATTGCGCGATGCAGGATTGCGTGACGTCATGTCATTGTGATGCGTAGTTCGTATGTGGCGATGTAGATGCCGCCACAATACCTACCTGTAGATAATGAATTAATAATGAATAATTAAATTTTTGGGATCTTTTAATGGAAGTTTACAGTACAGAGTACAAACACGTTATCGTAGACAGAAAACAAATCAATAGTCTTGGAACGAACACTAAGAATGCTTCCAAACAATTCTGAAGTCGTGGGACCTATCCTAGCACTTTGTGAGCGCTAGGATAGGTCCCACGACTTCTGAAAAAGAATTAAATTAATTAAACTCTTCGAAAAATTATTAGTTAGTATACAGGATAATTTTTTAAGCAGTGCGCACTATGGGACTAACTCGTCAAAATGTAGGGAGCAGCTGATTTTTTTTTCGCGATTTCAGGTTTGGTCCCATAGTAAAAGTTGTTCATATTCATGGGTGGAACACCCTGTGAAAATTTGCGCACTGCTTAAAAAAATATCCTGTATAACTACTTAGGGTAAATACCACATAATTTCCACTATGGTTATACTCGTATCCTCACTCAAATTCCTCACATTTCACAGGCCCAACAAA
This sequence comes from Cosmia trapezina, assembly GCA_905163495.3. Lineage (NCBI taxonomy): Eukaryota > Metazoa > Arthropoda > Insecta > Lepidoptera > Noctuidae > Cosmia > Cosmia trapezina. The sequence goes on from LR991047.1 coordinate 2,168,769, forward strand.
TGGCAGCAGCCGCAGCCGCGCAACAAGCCGCGTTGCAGCAACAGGCAGCGTTGCAGCAACAGCAGGTACCGCGTCCCCCGCACCCGCCCGCGTACCCCGCAACCGTGCAACGTCGGTAGTAACGTATCGTTACAGGGGACAAAGTGTTGATGGATCTAAAATATGGAAGTTTTGAATGGAACATGGTGATTTTTAAGACGCCTGCTGATTCCGAAAAGTCGTCCTGTAACATTTTAAGGATGTTATTAATTATGATGAATAGAATGAATCGTCAATTGGTGTTTAGACAAAGGAAAGTTGTCTTTTTTTTTGGGTTTTTAAATTTATACCTTACGACAGATATGGGTGCAATAAAAGTCATTCATCCCACTTGTAAAAAAAAGTCTCGAAACTTAAATGGAAACAAAAAAAATACCACTTACACGCGTCAACGACGTCTCTTACCTCGATACGTTTGTGTTGGTCGTGTTAGCGACACTGCCTTAACATTTTTCGTATCGCTTTGATATTTTGGAATACATTGGTAGAGGGGGTCAACGACTTTTATTGCACTTTTATCTGGTAGAAGGTAGGTATAGTAATGCCCGGTTTCTGAGGTACGTACATAGTTTTTTAAGGTTCCGTACAAAAATGGTAAAAAAGGAACCCTCAGGGTGCGTTTCCACTGACGCGGAGCTGGGCGGAGCGGAGCGGAGACGTGCAGGAATCGACCAATCATAATGGTTGAAATCCTCATCGCGTCTCTTGCCTCGTCTGTAATTGGACGATTCCTGCACGTCTCCGCTCCGCTCCGCCCAGCTCCGCGTCAGTGGAAACGCGGCCTTATGGTGTGACTCAGTCTGTCTGTCTGTCTGTCACAGCTGGATATCTCAAGAACTACTAATGCTATCGACTTGAAATTTGGAACAGTTTTAGATGATGTTTACCCAACTATTTTGCAAATAAGAAAGAAATAGAAATATTTATATTTTTTTTGCAACATTAACTGAAAGGGGGTCTTAAAAATTCAAAGTAGGGCTACTAGGGCATGTGGAGTATCATATGAAAGAGCGCTATTTGCACATTCTCAAACATATTTTTTCTCTTTTTTAGGCCGCATAGTTTTCGACTTTTGATGAAAAATGTAAAAAAAAATACCGTCCCCCCCCCCCCCCCCCCTTATCTCCGAAGTTTGCAAAGCGAAAAATCTGAAATTATTCTATATGATAGAAGTTTATGTAAAGATTACAGGAAAAATAAAAAGATGTCTCTAAATAGCACACTTTTTCAGAAATCGGAACGAACCGGTTTTTTTTTTAAATTTATTATCAGTATCACAGTCGGTGATACTGTATTTAAATTACAATCTAGCCTATTACCTAGTAAGTAATTAAAATAGGTCCATAAATGCAATATTAATAACTAGGTTCCTACTTATTTTACAAAGTTACCTTTAAGTAAGCGAATTTCTTCGGCGAATGCGATAAGGAAGACCGCAAAATGAAAATTTTCTTACGTTTTTTCGAAATCAATGTGGCTAGGCAAGACATCGAATCAATATAACTATTCCGGTTTTTTTTTTTTTTTTAATCTCGGAATCAACGTTGACATAGTTACTACGGCTTTCTTTCTTATGATAGCAGTATCGAATTGAAAAACTCTTCTTAAGAATTCTTACCTCAGGAACCGGGTATAAAATGTAAGTAATAAAATTCTTTTAAGATTATCCCCCTTATTCATAAAAAACTAAAACGCTCTAGCTGTAGAAGTGTTTTGTAGTGTTGCAAAAAACTCGAGTCCTCGAGTCGTAATTTTAAAGACTCGACTCAAATAAGCAAGACTCGGTGTGCTAAAAAGGTTCGGAGTCTAGAGTCAGCCGAGTCCGAGTCATTTAACAACCACTTGAGTCTTAAAAAAGGACTCGAGTCTTAAAATGAACTCGAGTCTTCAAGAAAAACTCGAAGCATAAAGATGAGACTTGAAACTCATCATCCGAAAAGACCCGAATAGGTGATAAGTTTATATTAGTGGTTATGTAATTCTGCCCTAAAAAAAACGGACAAGACAAAATCATTACAAATCAGCTAAAAAATCACTTAATAGAGAATAAAACAGATGTGAAGGTAAACTCGACGACTCGCCGCATAAAAAGGACTCGAGCGCACAAAGAGACTCGAGCTCTCATGTCACATACAAGGGCTCGTAGAGAACTTAGTTCTCTAGTCTTGGAGTCCTGTTGTAATGAGTCGAGTCTTGTAATTCATCATCCGAGTCCGTTTATATAGGACTCGAAGACTCGAGTTTTTTGCAACACTAGTGTTTTGTCGTCCTTCAAACTCAAATCATAATTCGAAAGAAATCGACAGAACAGTTTTTTAACTAAAATAAGTTTTTATGCGTTTTAGTTTTTTACGATTAATGGGGTACTTAAGTATTTAATTTTGAGGCATTCTAGCGACAAAAAGTAATTAAGCATTAGGTCATTAGATAAACCATTTTCTTTTGTTTAGTAGATAGATTGCAACTTAATTTTAATTTTCAAAAATATAATTTTAATTTTCTTATTATTTTTTGTTTTATTTATTTTTTTACCTTTCCACACCGCTTTAGATTTTTTGACATGGCAGCACTCGCAAGGTATGTAGTTTTTATTTTTATTATTTTTTGGATTGGCTTTTGCACACATTTTTTTTTTGTTTTTGCTTATCTATTTTATATCACTGCTGGGCAAATAATTATCATAGTAATACAATACCGTGCTCGTCTTTTTAAGTTTTTTTATTGAGACTTCACAGTTGTCCGAATCGCCAATTCATTTCAAAAAGCCCTGCATTTAAAAATTAACGTCTTTTGCTACTGTGTGCAATAGCTTAAAAAAGGTTAGAATTTAGTTTTTTTCCTTCACGGTAAGTCAGCAGTGCCACAGATTAATACAGATGGACACTCCGCAAAATCATTTAAATAAAAGCTACTCTTGCTACGACACAATAGAGTGCAATTCAGGTCGCACAACGCTTATTACCTACAGTTATATTCAACTACAAGTTGCCTCTCTTTCTATCGCGTAACTCTTATACTTTCTGACCTACTGAATTAGCCCCGCGGACGGGGCCCGCTGCGTACTTGTAGCTTCATACCTAAACTGCGGAGTGTCTCATCTGTATTAATCTGTGCTTTGGGGAAAAGATTTTCATGACGGACGTTAAAATATAACGGAACCGCTTTCCTAGGAAACTATAGTTTTACTTTACTTACAATGTTTTCTTTGACGGTAAGTCAGCAGTGCCTAAGATTAACTTGTAAAGCATATGGGACATTGGTCTTCAATTGTTCTACATTTTGGTCCTACTTTTATGTACTGACACTTCTAATGTCATATTTACTGTCACTTCACTATCAAATGGGAACATTTTTTTAACGAAATGACAGTTAAGAAGTGTCATTTTACTATTAGCGGAATCTAGTATACAATTCTGCCCAACTGAGCCTAAAGTGCAGTAGGTATTAGAAATTTTTGTAGGTTTTCAATTAAATATTATTCTGATTTCCCATTTTATTTTGTAGATTTTTTTTTATAAAAAAACTAACGTAACAATATCTAGTTTTTAGTTTTGTACTTATGCTTTCACCTTGCATTCAAAGTTTAATCGAAAAGTCTTTTTCCCGAATTCGTGTTTTTCCTATTACTGCACTTTAGGTTCGGGAGGGCATAATACTTCTTCAGATCATAGCAGTAACACTTCCAACTGCTGACAGATGCAGAACAGCCTGGCGCAGGGCATGTTCCTAGCGGGCGGGCGCGGCGCCTACGCAGGCACGCCCCTGCAGGGTCCCCTCGCCTACCTTGAGAAGACCGCCACGAATATAGGTAAGATAACCGTGTGCCTCGACATTTCTCAGCTATGTTAGTGCTGCCATCTGGCGTAGTTTTTTCGATTTATCGTAATGACGATCTTATGGAGAAGTCGAGAGTTTGTAATCTTCGGAAAAACCGAAATGTAGCGAATGGAATGGGATTATCAATCAATAGAAATTCATATTTATATTCCTGCCTAAATTATTATACAGGGTTACTTGTAATTCGACGTTATTCATTGCAGGACGTCATAGTACAGTTAAAATGAAAGAAAATAAAGAAAATACGTTTATTTGCGGTAAACATGACCTAAAAAAAAATTTAAAAAATTAAAAGATTTTTTATTTTTTTTTAAATTAAGCCACCAAATGTTCTACCGAAATTCAATAGTTTTTTAGTTTTTTTATGAAAAATACAATTCAAAAATGATTTACGGCGCAACTTTACTGGAATTTACACGGTCACATTAACTTGACGCATCTCTGGAATGCGAGGCCCCGCCCGCTTCCCCCCGCATTCCCTTAGCTCGCCCGGCAAGGGTCAGTATCTCTGTTCTTCTGAGGTCAGTATGGTCAGTATTACTTTATATAATGTATTGATGGTCAGCATCTTTGTCACCGATACGCGCGTCGATCATTTGGCAAGATTTCTGTTGTTGTTATATTGTTTTTGGATATTATTGTTACAACGCCAAGCGTCAAGTTAATGTGACCGCGTTGTAAGTTATTATCATAGTAGATGCCGTAACAGGGGGCCTACTCCCTAAGCACGAAGCCCGTAGTTTCGGACTTCGTTACGGGCGTTTCTTACTCCGTGTCACCTACGGATGGATGATTGGTTCGGGGCCCGAACGAAGTATGAATGACAACATGATTTGCCAGTTGTCCCTACTCCCGATGTGTTTTTGCCCGTCCGAAAAATTTTACTCTTACACTTGTTTTGATGGATCGTAATGTCAGACGGACGGATAAAAGGACGGACGGAAAGACGGACGGACTTAGGGAGTAGACCCCCAGATCTTTGGCAAAGAGGGGATTCAATTTTTTTTTGGGTTTTTGCAATTTGCAGGTCGGTCCGTCTCAGTAAAACATTTTACATAATTTTAAACATAAAAATCGACAACACATCTCTCTAAGTTAGAGTTGCCCCACGGCAAATCTAACTATCTAAGATGTATTGATGGTTTTTATGGTTAAAAAAAAATACAAACATCCGAATTGAGAACCTCCTCCTTTTTTAGAAGTCGGTTAATTATGTAAATACATATGTTTTACTGTCGCGTATCATATTTTGATCAAGATACAACCTGACACGGACCTGCAAATTGCATAAAACCCAAAAAAAAAAAATTACAAGTCAAGCACGTTTAGCCGCTGCGTTGGTCCCGGCTGGCATTCGTAATAGATATGACAGTCGTTACGGGTTGTCGGAAGCCCAAAAGTCTGAGAAACAGTCTTACCAAGGGGTATTGTGTTACTTACCCAGTAACTGGGTTGTGGAGGTCAGATAGGCAGTCACTAACTGAACAAAAAAAAAAAAACTAACTGAAAAACTTATTTTTGTTTCTCCATGTAACTTCGTAAGTACTTCTATTGATAATTTTACAATAATGTTACAGACATGGTGGGTCTGGGCGATGGAAGAAGGTGACGAGGCCGCGGGAGGGGCAGGGGCAGAGGCCGCGGCAGAGGCCGAGGTATGTCAACACAACTACAGTAGTCCTCAATCTATTTGGCCGGGCTGAAGTGAGCGCGGCCGCCATCTTGCGCCATCGGCGCATGGTAATATTCCCGCCTTTATTTTGCATTCTGCGCATCGGCTCGCGCCTACGTTCAACCCGGCCAAAAATATTGGGTAAGTACATGAAACCGAACAACTTTCTCCATGGGACCAACATGTAATCGCGAAAAAAATTCCAACTGTCCTGAAACGTTACTTCAATACCTACTCGACGCAAATGTATGGGACGGCTGATTATTTTTTCGCGATTACGATGTTGGTGCCATAGAAAAAGTTGTTCGGTTTGATGGTCTATACCACACCCTTAAATTTGACGAGGATGCAAAGCGACACGTTGTATAATATCTATGGGTACTTACATAGACTTATAAAAAAAGATGGACTCCGCGCCACGAATATCGAAAGTGAAGCACCGTACCGATCTATGTGTGCATGATTTGAGTACCTGCAAAGACGGCGTCGCTCGTGTCACGTAATGGCGGCCGGTCGGCATACTATAATGTAAATGTGTGCGCGAGGCGTGTTTGTACAAACGGTCCATACTTACTGTGCTTCACTTTCGATATGCGTGGCGCGGAGTCCATGTTTTTTTATAAGTCTATGGGGTACTTACAATTACATCTCTTGCAAGATGCATGCACCTAGAGTTACCAAATGTTATTTTATACTTCAGTTCAGATAAAACTCAATGTCTTACATAGCAAAGTTCAAATTCAATTGCAAATTATTTGTGAACTTCTTGCCAGTAAAAAACTCGACATTAACTACATAACGCTAACGTTGATAGTTGAGTAATTAGCAAGGAATGTAAATTATTTAAGATTCTGAATTCAAGTTTTTTTTAAAATCCATCCTTGTTTTTACCGAACGAAACGAAGTTCCTAGTAATTCTTCCGGCGATTCGTGTGATTCGGCTCGGATAATTGTGCGAGGTTTTCATAGGATTTCATACAAGTAATTCTAAAATTCGATTCTTCCGGCTCCTTCGCTTCCTTCGACTCTGATTAGTGTGCATTTACCTTTAGTCACCAAAAGTCACTTTAGTGACACGGAGAGTGATTTTTGTACTTCGAGACTGTATCAATCAGTCAGTATTGCATTTCCTTTTTGCCTTTTGGTAGTCAGTTCAGAAAAAAGAAAAAAGCATTTCTGTCTTTTGCAGCGTCGCGGCGTATTTCTAGAGGTTTTTGTGATTTTTTTTTTCAGTCGAATATATTGATTGTTGTATTTTATAATTATTTTTAACATATAACTATATAGTATATAGTAAATAAACGTAAATACAAATATTTGATCGTTATAAGCACTGCAAATAGAAAATAATTGACAATAATGACAATTTATATGAGTAGGTAAATACTAAAATAACTGTAAAAAAATAGCTTAAAATTAGCTACTTGACTGAAAAGAAATAGTACCTATTTTGATTTAAATTTAATAAAATAATCACAATAAAAGCGTCTAGAATTGCGACGTTGCCACACGAGATGAACGCTCTTAAAACAACGTACTGAACTTCTTTTTAAATCCTATCCCGCAGGTCGCGGAGCATCCCCTGAGTATGGCGGCAGCATGACTCCTCCATAGCGCGCCCCCCTCCCGGCGGCGCTCGCGCCGGTCACACACACACACACACAAGCAAGCAAACATACAACCAAGCATACATAATGAGACTATAAACAAAAGCACACAACCAATCAATCTGCCCAGCCTTTTCACACTATGTTGGGGTCGGCTTCCAGTCTAACCGGATGCAGCCAATACCAGTTCTATTACATGGAGCGTACTGCCTATTTAACCTAGTTACTGGGTAACATGATACCCCTTGGTAAGACTGGTTGTCAGAGTTTCGGGCTTCTGACGACCCGTAACGACTGTCAAAGATCCACAAATGACAGCCGGGACCAACGGCTTAACGTGCTTTCTGAGGCACAGATCTTGGTATGTAAAGATGGTCACCCATCCACGGATCAACCGCGGTAAATGTAGCTTAACCATGGATCGACCCGTGCGGCTGTTATTACTTAGCTACGAGGGTCAAAATGTCAGCAATCAAAAAAAAAAATTTTTTTTGATTATAGAATCAAAAAAATTGTCAATGGTTTTTCACAGCAACTTATTCATCAGTAGAATCATAGATATAACTTTGAGTGAAGTAGACAGACCAAATTAACACCTTATAATAAGCAAACAAAATATTGTATAATCTGAAAACGGTATTCGTATAATCAAGAAATATACGAAGAATAAAATATAAATGATTTCTTATTCATAAAATCTAACAAAATGCTGACTATTGCCGTCTCATTTCATTGATATGAAAAATACAAGGACGGAAGTATTATTATAGTTATAATGTTACGATTTTATGAAAGGGGGAAGAATGTAAGATAAAAAATAAATATTTATCTAAATACTAATGTGAAATGTATAATCATTAATTAGATAGAACAGTAATTTAATTAATAATTCAGAAGAATTTTTGTTCATATAAATCGGTACTCGAGTTTAGAACCACAGTGGTGCCGATTCTCTTGTTCAATAACTAAACCAAAATTAGAGAATCGCTATCTTTTACTAACAGGCAGCGCGAGAAAAGGACGGCTATAGCTATGAACTAAGTTACAGATGTCAAACTAGTTTACGCCTTGCGCTTCACCGTGTTTTTAGTACAAAAGGACGGCTATAGCTATGAACTAAGTTAGAGATGTCAAACTAGTTTACGCCTTGCGCTTCACCGTGTTTTTAGTACAAAAGGACGGCTATAGCTATGAACTAAGTTAGAGATGTCAAACTAGTTTACGCCTTGCGCTTCACCGTGTTTTTAGTACACAAGGACGGCTATAGCTATGAACTAAGTTACAGATGTCAAACTAGTTTACGCCTTGCGCTTCACCGTGTTTTTAGTACAAAAGGACGGCTATAGCTATGAACTAAGTTAGAGATGTCAAACTAGTTTACGCCTTGCGCTTCACCGTGTTTTTAGTACAAAAGGACGGCTATAGCTATGAACTAAGTTACAGATGTCACACTAGTTTACGCCTTGCGCTTCACCGTGTTTTTAGTACAAAAGGACGGCTATAGCTATGAACTAAGTTAGAGATGTCAAACTAGTTTACGCCTTGCGCTTCACCGTGTTTTTAGTACAAAAGGACGGCTATAGCTATGAACTAAGTTAGAGATGTCAAACTAGTTTACGCCTTGCGCTTCACCGTGTTTTTAGTACAAAAGGACGGCTATAGCTATGAACTAAGTTAGAGATGTCAAACTAGTTTACGCCTTGCGCTTCACCGTGTTTTTAGTACAAAAGGACGGCTATAGCTATGAACTAAGTTACAGATGTCAAACTAGTTTACGCCTTGCGCTTCACCGTGTTTTTAGTACAAAAGGACGGCTATAGCTATGAACTAAGTTAGAGATGTCAAACTAGTTTACGCCTTGCGCTTCACCGTGTTTTTAGTACAAAAGGACGGCTATAGCTATGAACTAAGTTAGAGATGTCAAACTAGTTTACGCCTTGCGCTTCACCGTGTTTTTAGTACAAAAGGACGGCTATAGCTATGAACTAAGTTATAGATGTCAAACTAGTTTACGCCTTGCGCTTCACCGTGTTTTTAGTACAAAAGGACGGCTATAGCTATGAACTAAGTTAGAGATGTCAAACTAGTTTACGCCTTGCGCTTCACCGTGTTTTTAGTACAAAAGGACGGCTATAGCTATGAACTAAGTTAGAGATGTCAAACTAGTTTACGCCTTGCGCTTCACCGTGTTTTTAGTACAAAAGGACGGCTATAGCTATGAACTAAGTTAGAGATGTCAAACTAGTTTACGCCTTGCGCTTCACCGTGTTTTTAGTACAAAAGGACGGCTATAGCTATGAACTAAGTTACAGATGTCAAACTAGTTTACGCCTTGCGCTTCACCGTGTTTTTACTCGACATGTTTTTAGTTCACCTAAATTTGACAGCTCAAATTTACGTCCGTCTCTTTCTTGTTTTAATAGAAAGTAAAAGTTAGCAATAGCCTAAATTAAGTTTAGTTTGTGCACAACAGAATCGGCACCAGGTGTACCAGAAAGGACATGTGATACAGACCATCAAACCGAACAACTTTCTCCATGGGACCAACATCGTAATCGCGAAAAAATAATCAGTCGTCCCGTACATTTGGGTCGAACAGGTATTGAAGTTTTGTATAGGATAGTTGATATTTTTTTTGCGATTACGATGTTGGTCCCATGGAGGAAGTTGTTAGGTTTGATGGTCTGTCACCTTTCTGGTACACCCTGTATACATATTGAGGGTGATTGTATTGTAAGACTAGTTAAACCACTTTTTGGATGGTGTTACACACTTTAACTTGTTATACAGGGTGAAATTGAATAGATGCGACAAAATTTAAGGGGGTGTTCTACGCATCATTATGAACAACTTTTACTTTGGGACCAAACCTGAAATCGCGAAAAAAAAATCAGCTGTTCAGTACATTTTGACGAATTATGCGAACATTAAATGTACTGAACAGCTGATTTTTTTTTCGCGATTTCAGGTTTGGTCCCGTAGTAAAAGTTGTTCATATTGATGCGTAGAACACCCCCTTAAATTTTGTCGCATCTATTCAATTTCACCCTGTATTATATTTAGCACACGATGCAATCCACGAAGACGCGGCCCACTCTTCTTCCTTCTCTCTACTCTTCTTCTTCTTCTTCCTATTCGCTTACAGTACAAGTATGGAACATTGTACAAGTGTACGCACTAATTACCTATACCTATAGTTAATTACCTGCAATAGGGATGATGACTAAAAATTTATTTTTGTCCGTCATAGAGATTATTAAAAAATATTGGACACGTATTTTTTCTTTTTTTACGAAATCAAAAAATTACGGCGATTTGAGTTAAAATATGGCATGACGTCACGCATAGCTAGGTTTTATACGTACAAGTGACGTAGCGAGCCCCCACTCCCCAACTTTAATGCGTGATAGCTAAGTATTTTTTTATTAATATGATAAAGCAAAAAATACGTGTCTAATATTTTTTTATTATCTGACTGACGGACTAAATAGAATTTATTTTTTTTTACCCAGGCATCATCCCTATTAGTGTGTATCGACAGAACTAAAACACTAGCGGAATGGAGCACACTCGCACTGTAAGCGGTTAGGAAGAAGAGTGGGGCGCGTCTTCGTGGATTGCACTAACTTATACTTTTAATTACGCTCTCTTATCACTGAATATACTAGGGCTTATTTAATTCTATAATGTATTCTCCAATATCCAAAGATTTTTAAAGAATTTTAGACAACAGTAATTACAATTATGGGAAGGCAGGATATATGGCAAGGATTCAAGTCAATATTGTATACTATCTTAAGGTGATTGCGCAGTAGTAGCCCGCGAAATTCAAATTTTCTTCCTTTTTTTTTTAATGTAGGTCAGTACAGTCTGCGAGGTCTAAGCTGAGCTCTGCATTTGTGTGAGTGCACATAGATAGTGTATGTGTGACGTCCGGCATTGAGCGCGACGCGTTCTTTGCTTGGTTTAAAACCGGTTTATACTGCTTTTTGGCAATCGGCTTTTGTTCTTTTAGTACGAGAGGCCATGACCAAAACGTAAAACGATACGACGATTGAAGATTTTGTTTTACGTAAAACGATAAGACAAAAATGTTGGTCATGGGCTCTAGTACTATTTTGGTGATCACTCACACAAATGTAAAGCTCAGCTTAGGCCTCGCGGACTGTATCAGGTTGTATGTTGATTAAAATATTATTCGCGGCTGTAACTTGTATGGCTTTACAGAATTATAATCATTAGAATCAGCAATACAACTCCATAAGTTAGAATTGACCTCAAATCTCATGATTTTATGAAATCTTGACATTTGAGGTCAATTTAGTTACGGCCGAATCATATTTTAATCAACATGCAACCACTGACCTGCAAATTGCAAAAAAACGTAAGAAAATTTTAATTTCGAATTTCGCGGGCTAACTTAGCGCATCCTCCTTAAGGCAAAAGCGCCAGGGTAGCCCGCGGAATTCAAAATTTCTTACGTTTTTTGTAATTTGTAGGTCAGTGTGAGCTTGTATGTTGATTAAAATATGATTCGCGACCGTAGCTAATATGGCTTTACAGAATTATATTCATTAGAATCAGCAATACAACTCCATAAGTTAGCATTTACCTCAAACCTCATGATTTCATGAAATCGCTAGATTTCTCACTCACACTGACCTACAAATTGCAAAAAACGTAAGAAATTTAGAATTTCGCGGGCTACCCTGGCGCATCAACCTTAACAAAGAATTCTTAGATCGAACTGAGGCGGGTATCACACCTCCGCCGCGAAACCACAGTAGTTTATTCCCCGCCCTTAGGCTAAGCGTTATTATTAACTGAACGTGACGCCCCGTTGACGTTGTGAGGTGGACACGCGGCCATAATAAGTGTATGTACTTACAGATGTATCGCTATTTCGGCGCCGCGCCGTCACCTCGTTCTCGTTGACGTGGCGGTGTATAAACGGCCTAAGTACGTACTATGTAACGTTTAAATCTCGGTGTTATGGATATAGTCCGCGCGCGAGCTCCGACGAGGAATCGGGGGCTGAGGACCGTCGCTCTATCTCACTACGTCAATATTCCTTATGATTCCTCGGAGCTCGCGCGCGGACTGTAGCTCATCTATAACTTTGTAAATAATAATTTATAATTGTCATTGTAGTTAAATGAATTCATACAATTTCTTAACCCCGGTTTCTGAAAGCCTCCTCTGTGAAATCTGAGGGGCAATTCCCGTAATTTTAACTGCGTTCGCAATATCATCTCAAGACTCAATCTGTCAAAAATTGTATAGCGTTTAGTACAATTTTTGACAGATTGGAGTCTTGAGATGATATTGCGAACGTTGTTAAAATTACGGGAATTGCCCCTCTGTTGTCAAACAACAACTCGAAAGATTGGTTGTTGTTATTCAACATTTGTTCCAAGTTCAAAGCAAAGACAATGGTGTTGTTTACCGGAAGCGTCGCCGCGAGAGAGCGCTATGTTTGTCACAAAGTGACAAGAAAAAACACTTAGCGCCATCTCGCAGCAAAGTTTTCAGCAAGGAACTCCATTGACAGATGAATGAAAGTAACAAACACAGCGCCATCTACGTGGAACTAATTTGGCAGTTTTCATCCCCATTGACTAAACTTCAAATCTCTTTGTCGTTGTTTTCAACCAGTCAACAAATTATCATCAAACATAACATGAACGACATGAACATAACAGATTTACCAATCTGAGTACCTTGATGAGGCTTCACAAACTGGGGGATATGTAGGGTGTATGTTTTAATGTAGCAATAAATACATAATTTCCAAATAAATTGAATTTTGAGTGCGAATAATAAATTGTTTTATTTTGGCTTCATTAAAAATCGATCAATCTGCCTAGCCTTTTTCCCAAATATGCTGGGATCGGCTTCCAGTCAACCAGAAGCAGCTGAAACCAGTATTTTACATGGAGCGACTGCCTTTCTGACCTCCACAACCCAGTTACTGGGTAACACGATACCCCTTGGTAAGACTGGTTGTCAGACTTTCGGTCTACTGACCACCCGTAACGACTGTGAAATATCCACGAATGACAGCCGGGACCAACGGCTTAACGTGCTTTCCGAGGCACGGAGGAGGCTCGGTATGTAAAGATGGTCTCCGGTAAAGATGGTCACCCATCCACGGACCATGCGCGACAAGTTTCAAGATCCGATGAATTTGCCACGAGCCTCGAACGGTATAGTTACGCCACTGTCTCCAAACTTATTTCTCGGCAGCGCTACTCCCCATAAAAAGAAAAGTCCAGACTCGCTCGATGTTTGACTCATCAACGCCTAGCCCAAACCCTTGGACAAGCTTTGGACCTAGAAAGCTGGCATTATAGTCGTTCCCTTTATGATGTATCGCCTACCTAAGAACTTTTAGAAAATCGAGGACAAAGTCACTGGAACTCTTTGTGTATTGAAACTAATTGTAAACTTTTTAAATCGTTTATTTGTCAAGAGCTCCCTGGCCACACGACGCTCTCAATCCATGGCACGTAGTGGTACACGCGGGTGTACATGCCGGCGTCTCCGGCGTACCCACACGCCCTGCCGAATGACGTCACGCCTATTATAGTGTGCAGGCATTTGGAGATCTCTGACGTCACTTGGAGGGGGCCGCCGCTGTCGCCCTGCGGACAGTAAAAGATACTCACTGAGGTGAGGGTTTTCATGAAAATTCATGTGTTTAGAATTATTCTTATTCTTATTATTAGATATCGATCCCATCACGTCTGCGGTCTGAGTTTCCCTAGGTAATTTAATTTGACCCTGTATACAAGATGTATCAGAAAGGTGTAGTCAAATTTTTTAGGGGGCATGCGCAGTGGTATGTCGCGAAATTCAATTATTTTTTTGGGTTTTTTGCAATTTGCAGGTCCGTGTCAGGATGTATCTTGATCAAAATATGATACGCGACAATAAAATATATGTATTTACATCATTTTAATTATAAACAATACATCTCTCTAAATTAGATTTCGTGCAGATTCGTCGAACGAACGAAATCTAACTAATATCTGCACGAAATCTAACTTAGAGAGATGTATTGATGATTTATAAAGTTAAAATTATGTAAATTCATATGTTTTATTATCGCGTATCATATTTTGATCAAGATACAACCTGACACGGACCTGAAAATTGCATAAAACGCAAGAAAATTTGAATTTCGCGGGCTACCTCAGCGCATCCCGTACAGACCATCAAATTGAACTACTATCTCCACGGGACCAATATCGTAATCGCGAAAAAATAATCAGCCGTCCCATACATTTGGGTCGAGTTGGTAATTGAAGTTTTGTACGGGACAGCTGATATTTTTTTATAAGTAGGTACATCTATGGGTTTTAGTTTTTGGATTTTCCATATCCATTTGGTGCTACTTTTGAATTTTTTTCTAAAAATTTCAAGTAGGTAGGTAATCATGTTTTGGTTTTAGTACCGAGAGTCAATTATCACATGGAAAATGATTTTATACGAATTTTAAAAACACAAAATTTATCGATGATTTATCAATCCCAATAGCAGAGAATATATTTTGTATGGATGGAAGTACCTCATTCTTAACGATGGGAAATACTATCGGGCTGGTAAACGAACGATATATCTGTACCTCACAGGTGTCCTTGGGCTGACTTCCATCTCCGAAACACATCTGCATGTCAGCATTGTATCCCGCTTTCAGCAGCCGGTGAGGAGGGAAGTGCTTCAGACAGTCTTCCTTCGAGAACCTTCGTAGACTCACCTGGAAATGGAAACAAAAACGCTTTTAGGATACTGCGGAAGATTTAGGTACTATAGCCACACAAGATTAGATAACGGGGTAAATAATAGGGTCACATTTATGGAGCAATAATATTATGTGCCCCATTTATGGACCAATAATATGTGCGTGTGGATTGAGTGCTCCAAAAGTTAATCATATTTTTACGAAACCAGGAGGATTGACCATTCTAAATAAACATATCATCCAAATAAACCGTTAAAATCAATTGAATATTTGTAAATATAATGTGGCCCATCTGCTTGACTTGTTATATTCGAGATACTTCCAGTCAGTTATTTCCAGTCACGCGATTTTGAAATAATTTTTAATTGTTTTTTATTGGCGGTAATTTAAACAAACTTTTTTTTTATTGAAAAAAAACTAGTCATCTATTGTTCTAAAACAAAATTCGTAATCTAGCCTAGTCTATTTACTTAAAGAAACAGTCATTGGTTTCCTATGCATTCATACAAATGTTTTGTGTACAAGCCGTGTGTAAGTGGCTAGGCGAACCGACGCGCGCCGACGAAAAGACTCAAGGACAATTGTAATGACGTCACGCGGGGGGCTGTTCGCGGTAGTGGTTAAGTAGTATCTATTCTGTGACATTAGGCACCAATACTTCTGTCCGAGAACAGTTGTACTTGTAGGTCATAGCACAGAATAAATAATAGTACTAACGTGTCATAGGTTCGAACCCAGAAAATAATTACACAAAGTAAAGCGCCCTACTTTGTGTAAATTTTTTCATCACCACTGCTCTCAAAACGGTAAAGGAAAACATCATGAGGAAACTATAATACTTATCTGTAGTTCCCACTACAGATATCATGTAGTTTCCCCACGATGTTTTCCGATGGAACCTTGAGAGTACCGCGCTTAAAAATTACTAACGTCAAGATCCAGTGATTCTCCTAAGGTCACTAAGTAGTTTATTACTCTTTCGCACTATCGCAAGGTTTTGGTGGGTAACGCCCTAACGCCCATAGATTAATATACCGCTAACGCCTGACCAAAACCTTTGTTTGAAAAAAATTGTTAAGTGCTGTGGATTTTGTGAATAAATAAATAAATAGGAAGTATTTTACCACGGTTTTGATGATAGGTTAAATATAGCCTTCTTAGTTCTTACCTCTTGAAGGCTGTCAGCAAGCGGCCGGTTCTTGCCGAGCTTGCCCCAGCCGGTGGCGAACGCTGCTCGCCGATCTTCACCGTAGTAATCCAGACAAGCTGGGAACACGTCCTTACTGAATATCACACTGGAACAAACAATTATTTATGTTAAAGCACTTAAGTACCTACTATATTTTTATTTTAGAAGTAGATACTTATTAATAAATTGGAAGAAAATTGAAATCATTGGCATCCTTCCGGCTAGGGAGGGAATACTTAGAACTAGTTTTTCGGAATTGGTTTCCCGAAAGTTTTAACCGGCACCATAATTGTTGTAAGTAAGTACTTAATTGTTTAGTATGTTTGATTTTTTTTTTTCAATTTACGAATTATTTTATCTTTACTACATTTTTTTATGATTACTGGCCACTAGCCCTACCCGCGTATTGAAGGAATGTCGCCATTGCGGCGGCACGTTGTATAATACGAAATATCTTCGTGTCAAGCAAAATTCTTACGGTTTAGTAGTCTCCAATAACGCAATATCGTGGTATTTGGAGGGCGGTTTGTACTCCGGATGTGCGATGACCCTCTTTACATTGCGAATGTGCCAGAGCTCGCCTGGGTCGGAGCGCTTGAGGATGCCCATGGCAACAAACCGAACTGGTCCTCTGTGGAAGAAACGGAATCATTTAAGTCAATATATCCAAACGAACTTACTTAGTCAGAATTTAGACTTTTGCTTAGGTTACCTAAGATTCGGCTAAGACATTTGCTGCAAGACATGGTTCTCCATCGCTCTCAACGAAAATGTTGCGTCATTGTTACAAGTAGACTTCCAGAAATGGTAGAATTAAGTAATGAGGTAGACCCAATGATATTATACGAGGTAGATATGGTACTAGCGCGCCCAAATTGTTGCAGCCAAATGTAGACAATAGTCATTTCATTCAATCGGCTATTAGCAGCGAGCGAGCGAAACAAAGCGTGTCCGTGGCGTGACAGTATATCTAAAATGCCAAGCTATCTGTTTCTGTATCATACGTTCCGTATTATCTACTCAATACTCAATACTCAATATCTTTATTGCTTTACAATAATGTGTACTTAGGTGGTATAGTATATAATTGAGATCATTATGGACCCTGTAGGGCACAGCAAAAGGGTAGGAGAGAGGAAGCCCTGTTTTAGGAGATCATGAATAACTATTATTGCTATATTAAGTATTTAATTTAATTTATTATTACTCGTATTTCTAAGTATTTTAATTGCATTATTATTTTTGTTATATTATTTTATTATTATATTACATTATTTATTACTATCATTTATTGTTATATTAATAATTACCATATCATACCATTTTTATTTTAAACATATCTAGAAATTGCGTGACTATCACTAATTTTTGTTATCAATTATTATTCTTATGTCATTTTTTATTATATTAGTAATTTCCTTAACATATACTTTAAACATTTCTCCTATTATTTATGTTTATCATTTAAATATTCATCTAAGGAATAATAGCATTTTTTTATTAATAAGTTTTTAAGTTTTGTTACAAATATATTGAACTTTTCTTCTTTCTTTATTATGTCTGGTAATTTATTGTATATCTTTATAGACATTACGTAGGGACTTGTGGAATGCATTTTTAGCCTGGATGTTGGTATGTTTAGCCTAGATCGGTGCCTAAGTGTGTACTGTGATTGGATGTCTTCGCGTTTTGTGTAGAACTCTTGATGCTTACGGACAAATTTACATATTTCTAGGATATAAATACTGGGGAGGGTTAGAATATTATGCTTTAGAAAATAGGGTTTGCAGCTGTTAGTTTGATCAATATTTACCATGATTCTAACTAGTTTCTTTTGTAGGGTAAAGAGTGTCAGTGCATCTGTACTATTTCCCCAGAGGGTTACGCCGTAGCTAAGCCATGCATTGGCATACGCATAATATGTGGTGAGGGCAGTTTGTAGATCGGTGGTCTTTTTAATTTCTCGAAGAGCGTATGAGAATTTTGAAATTTTTGAACGGGTTTTTTGTATTTGTGTTTTCCAGTTGATATGTTTATCTATTGTAAGTCCAAGTAGTGTAAAGTCATCAACAGTTTCCAATTTTGAGCCGTTAAAGGTGAAATTTAAGTGTAGAGGAGCTTTTTGATAAGGGTGGAAAACCATTAATTTAGTTTTAGCATGATTAATTTCTAAATTATGTGAAGTCATCCAGTTACACGTTTTTGTGAGTGTGGAACTGAGTTTTTCTTCTATGTTTGTGTTGTTTTGACAGGAGACTAATAAAGATATGTCATCTGCCTGTCCTCTATCGCAGTCGTAGTTGAAAACTACTATACACCTCTTATATAAGTACATTTGTAATAACATGTCAATAATATCCGAACGCCGCTCAGTATGAACGAATGGTTCGTTCTTTCCTATAAAATATCATTGGGTAGGCCTCATTCCCTATCTACGGGTGGCAGTTACAGATTAAAAAGGTTTTCGTCCCTTCTGGACAAGGTCTTGGATTCGCGCAAGCGCGAGTCGAGAGTCTGGCGAACTGCACGCGATTTACGCGCGTATTTTGAAATCGCGCGATGCTTGTGGACGCGATTCGCGCGAAACGTTTCGCGGCGAATTCGTGCCTTCTGTGCGTATTGCGCGCGAGTCGAGATACTAGAGACTCCTTGTTGCGTCCAGTTGACGCGCGAACTCCAGAGCGAATGCACGTAGGTATCCAGGGAAATGGAGCGCCAAAATTTTGATACGGAATTGTTTATAGACGAAATAGAAAAGCGCGTAGGTAGGTACGCTCTTTCTGGGCGAAACGGTCGCGCGTGATACGCACGTGAGAATCGCGACGAATTCGCCCTTTCTGGACAAGCTCTAAGGCGCGAATTACACAGAAAAGGCGTACGGTGACGGTGCGGCGCAGGCATCTTGCCGCTTCAAAACGTTTCAATAGAAAATGTAGGTAGGCGCACGTTTTGAATTATACTGAAGCGGCGTGGCGCGGCACGTCGCGGTCGTTTCGTCGCCTGTTCCGCGTCGCTAGCAGGCGCGACTGGAGAGGCGCGCAAGCGGCGCGACGGTTTGTTCGTCGTCTGAAGAGGAAGACATGCTGCCACGATAAAGTCAGTCTGTATAATGACTAGTTGCGGCGTCTCTTCGCCTCTTTGATATAATTTAAATCTTATCCGTGCCTTATCTGTTTTACGCCTGCTCTGTGCCGGCGCCGCGTCTTTACCGTACGCCGCTTCTGTGTAATTCGCGCCTAAGAGGTAAAAGAAACCAAAACTCCATTGGGTGCTTACACAGCAGACTCCGCTATGCAGTGCGCGGCAGTAAGCACGAACCTCTCGCTGATCAGGGACCCTCCACACAGCCACTGAGCTGAATCCTCATCATTGCCGTATCCCAGCAACGCCTGGAAGGTAAACAAGTTAATGTCTATAGTTTGATTTCAACCGAGTGTTCTCCCGACTTTTCGCAAATATCCCGCTTTTTGTAAGGAATTTTCAACTTTCAAAATGGTAACCCTATCCGGAAGAGTTCTAGGTAGGTACTTGCTTAAGGCGAAAGCGCCAGGGTAGCCCGCGAAATTCAAAATTTCTTACGTTTTTTGCAATTTGTAGGTCAGTGTGAGCTTGTATGTTGTTTAAAATATGATTCGCGGCCGTAGCTAATATGGATTTACAGAATTATAATCATAAGAGTCAGCAATACAACTCCATAAGTTAACATTTAACTCAAATCTAGCGATTTCATGAAATCATGAGGTTTGAGGTAAATGCTAACTTATGGAGTTGTATTGCTGATTCTAATGATTATAATTCTGTAAATCCATATTAGCTACGGCCGCGAATCATATTTTAATCAACATAGAAGCTCACACTGACCTACAAATTGCAAAAAACGTAAGAAATTTTGAATTTCGCGGGCTACCCTGGCGCTTTCGCCTTAATTTAAGTGATTGCTTACCATATGCGGATACTGGGACCTCACGGCATCATGTCCTCCGACCACGACAGCTTTGAATTTGATCTCAAACGAATGGCACTGCCCCTGCTGGTCCCACACACGCTCCAGCCCGTTAGTCTGGC
Source organism: Cosmia trapezina (assembly GCA_905163495.3). Lineage (NCBI taxonomy): Eukaryota > Metazoa > Arthropoda > Insecta > Lepidoptera > Noctuidae > Cosmia > Cosmia trapezina. The sequence continues at coordinate 2,188,922 of LR991047.1, forward strand.
AGGGGTACGGTAAGCGAGTCAGGTGCTCGATACATTCTGAAATGTGCAAATTAAACATTTATTTATTTAAATACTTACATAATTGTTAGGGCACCTCGCTAGCCCCGCGATTTCCACGGGTATTTATGGCTGCTTGGTGTCCTTTATGTTTGAAGATCTCGTATATTTATGCGACGAGTGTGTGCGGTGGATGGGAAACGAATTAAGTACTACTGAGGCTACAATGCAGTTATAAGATTTAATGACTTTTAACAATATTTTTGTAGAAACAATTAGTTACTTAATAATACAGTTCTAACGTTCCATCCAAAATTGGTGTGCTATTAGTCACCCACTTCACTGTAATGTTACACATTCAAAACATTCACGCCAGAGGCGCCACCGTCAGCGCTGCATTCCGGCCGGTTGGAGCTTCACGACGTCGTCGCTGTATGGTGTTGGCAGATCAGTAAACAATAATGCATATTTACAATATTAAGCCTTAAACTAAAGTGGTAGGTATATAATAATGGGATCAACATAAACTAAAGTGGTAGGTATATAATAATGGGATCAACATAAACTAAAGTGGTAGGTATATAATAATGGGATCAACATGAAAGCAGCAGGGCAGAAGTTGAACGGTTCCAGTGAGAGAGAGAGAGACGGAGCTATATACGACCTATAGCACCGTCACTCTCTCACTGGAAACGTTCAACTTCTGCCCTGCTATAAGAGCTCATAGTAAGTCCCCTGTATCTCAGATATAATCATAATTATGTACAAATTAGCTTATTACATAAATATTTCCTAAGATTGATGATATACATTACATAAGTAGTGAATAACTTAACAGACAATATTGAATTAAAAATAATATTTAACTTAAAACAACCAGTAACTTTTCTATGTCATCAACTCACAGTGGTCTCGAACGTCATAGAGCGAGATCGTTATATTTGTAGGTACCAAAAATCGGTATTTGAGAAAAAAATACAACATTCAATCAAATTCGTTTATTTATTGAAAAAAATATTTCGGTAGAACAGAGCCCATGTAGGTAGAAATACCGAAAAATCGGTAGGTTCGAGACCACTGTCCACTCATCATAAGACCAACCAAGTTTTAATAAAAATTTTGCAATGTACCATTTTTAATGCAGATAAAGACAAAATTGCGTTTACTGTATTATACAGAAATGGGCCTAAGAATATAAAAAAAACTATACTTAATTACATAAAATATTGTCATAATATAAGTTTAAACAGACATAATTCATCATCATTTCAGCCGAAAGACATACGTCCATTGTTAAACATAATAAGCCTATTCCAACCGGCCCTGTGCTGCTCATAAAAATTAAAAAACCGGTCAAGAGCGAGACGGACTCGCGCACCGAGGGTTCCGTTCCGATTTCTGAAAAAGTGTGGTATTTAGAGACATCGTTTTATTTTTCCTGTAATCTATACATAAACTTCTATCATGTAGAATAATTTCAGATTTTTCTCTTTGCAAACTTTGGAGATAAGGGGAGGGGAAGGGTATTTTTTTTACATTTTTCATCAAAAGTCAAAAACTATGCGGCCTAAAAAAAATTTTAAAAAATTTGAGAACGTGCAAACAGCGCTCTTGCATATGATACCCCACATGCCCTAGTAGCTCCACTTTGAATTTTTAAGACCCCCTACCACTTCGTATTCACCTTAAGGCGAGTTTATTGTTCAAAGCCTAATGTAACTCAAATGAAATAAGATTAAAGATCACAATAGACTTGTCTTTGCGATTTAATTGGATGCAGTAAAGTGCAAGCAATCGTGTATCGGATGGCCGAAATATCTAGATCGAAGTGTGAACTAAGTAATATATTTTTTTCAAAATTCTAATCCGTGCTATCCATACTAATATTATAAATTCGAAAGTAACTCTGTCTGTCTGTCTGTCTGTCTGTCTGTCTGTCTGTCTGTCTGTCTGTCTGTTACCTTTTCACGCCTAAACCACTGAACGGATTTCGATAAAATTTGGCAAGGCTATAGATGGTATCCTGGGGACGGACATAGGCTACTTTTTTTTTCAAAAATAATCTTACAGGGGGTGATATAGGGGATGAAAGTTTGTATGGGAAAATCAGTATGTCTTAAGTTAGGGATGTGAAAATTAAAATGTAAGCTTTTGATAGGAAATTAAGAAATATGCGGTTCAGCGTTTTTGGGGGTAAAATAGGGGTTGATTTTAAAATTTACAAAACTGCACGGATTTCGACAAAATTTGGCAAGGCTGTATATAGCATCCTGGGGAATGACATAGCATACTATTTTTTTCAAAAATATTACTACAGGGGGTGATATAGGGGATGAAGGTTTGTATGGGAAACTCAGTATTTCTTCAGTTAGGGATGTGAAAATTAAAATGTATGCTTTTGGTAGGAAATAAAGAAATATGCGGTTCAGCGTTTTTGAAAAATCATCCCCTAAGGGGTTAAAATAGGGGTTGATTTTAAAATTTACAAAACTGCACGGATTTCGATAAAATTTGGCAAGGCTTTATATAGCATCTTGGGGAAGGACATGGCCTACTTTTTGTCTTAAAAAATAATCCTACAGGGGGTGATATAGGGGATGAAAGTTTGTATGAGAAAATCAGTATGTCTTAAGTTAGGGATGTGAAAATTAAAATGTATGCTTTTGATAGGAAATAAAGAAATATGCGGTTCAGCGTTTTTGAAAAATCATCCACTAAGGGGGTAAAATAGGGGTTGATTTTAAAATTTACAAAACTGCACGGATTTCAACAAAATTTGGCAAGGCTTTATATAGCATCCTGGGAAAGGAAATAGGATACTTTCAAAAACAATACTACAGGGTGTGATATAGGGGATGAAAGTTTGTAAGGGAAACCCAGTATTTCTAAAGTTAGGGATAACAAATTCATGCTATTGGTAGGAAATTAAGAAATATGCGGTTCAGCGTTTTTGAAATATTATACCCTAAGGGGGTAAAATAGGGGTTGATTTTAAAATTTACAAAACTGCACGGACGTCGATAAAATTTGGCAAGGCTTTATATAGCATCCTGGGGAAGGACATGAACTACTTTTTGTCTTAAAAATAATCCTACAGGGGGTGATATAGGGGATGAAAGTTTGTATGGAAACTCAGTATTTCTTAAGTTAGGGATGTGAAAATTAAAATATATGCTTTTGATAGGAAACAAAGAAATATGCGGTTCAGCGTTTTTGAAAAATCATCCCCTAAGGGGGTAAAATAGGGGTTGATTTTAAAATGTACAATACTGCACGGATTTCGACAAAATTTGGCAAGGCTTTATATAGCATCTTGGGAAAGGACACAGGAAACTTTCAAAAACAATACTACAAGGGGTGATATAAGGGATGAAAGATGGGAAATCCAGCATTTCTTAAGGTAGGGATATGAAAATTCAAATTTATGCTTTTGGTAGGAAATAAAGAAATATGTGGTACAGCGTTTTTAAGGGGGTACAATAGGGGTTGACAAATGTTTGTGTAACTACCTCTTTTTAAGAGATTTAAGGGATTGGAAATGTAGTCATAGTTCGAATCTTGAGGTAACATTTAGTCTTTATTTCATTCGAAGTTTTTACGAGCAAATTATTTGAACGAGTGGACACTCGGACAAAAGTTATTTGTTATTAGAGCGTGACTGGCATAATAAATTTTAAGTAATTAACAAAGTCCCCCCGCCGCGTAAGTGTGTCTGTTTGAATGCGATAATGTCAAAAAGTACCGAACGGATTTTCATACGGTTTTCTCCAATGAACGGAGTGATTCGGTGTAATTCATTATGGTTTTGTGTAAATTGGCTGAAATATGACGACGACTGTTGAAGATGTCGAAAAAAATCATGCCGACTGGTAGATTTATGCCTACTATACACGGTAACGATATATCGTAGCGATTTGAGTTTGCACAGTTATATCGGACGGCCCTATGTTTTCCACATGTACGTTCCCATGGGATATTTTCCGACTTCCACGCGGGCGAAGCCGCGGGCAAAAGCTAGTCTACGAATAAAACACAATACAAAACAACGTTTTTACGGCTATCCCAGCCTTAAGGCCGAACTGTACGCCAATGACCTTGAGTGGTTAGCTTGCGCATTCTGGCCTGAGCTCACGCAACGCGTCGTACGTCCAGCCAGTAATAGGACTCGCCCATCAAGGAGCGCTGTCCCAAATTAGACGCATTTTTAATTTATTATAATAAAAAATATACATGTTTTTAAAAAGTAACAAAACCAAATCATTTTCGTTTGTATTGCAAAGTAGTAAATATTTTTTTTATATTCTTTTGATAAAAAATGAAGGCGTAAAATGGTTTCATCTTAACGATTTGGAGGTGATTTGGGGTTTTTTTTTATTATTATGTGATACCGATAGAAAAATTATGGCTAAACCAAATTACGATTCATATCATGTAGATTACTAACAATTTTTTTCAGATGTAATTTCTCTGTAGGTTCCGGCGAAAAACTGCTTCATCTGCACGCTGTTTTTAAGCTTTTTTCGAAAGAGTAGCCTTAAGCTAATAGCTTCTGCCTGCGACTACGTCCGCGTGAAATTTTGTTGTTCCTTGACCTACCGCGTCGCATCGCATTGCCTCCTAAGAGTCGTAGCGTAACCTTCCTCAAGCATTGGGCATCATCAAATACAAAAATAATTGTTCAAATCCAGGTAGTAGGTACCAGAGATTAGCGCGTTCAAACAAAAAACCAAAATCAGAAATCAGAAATCAGAAATCAGAAATCATTTATTTGCCAATAATGTAGGTGTACAGATATGATGGTTGTTTTGTTGAGAGTCCCGATACATTTTGCCTTACGGCATGCAAAATTATTTTAATTTACATTAGCAACATTAGGTACTATTAAAAATACTCATATTATTAAAAAAAAAAATCGTTCAAATACCAATTTCAATAAATTAAATTTAAAATTACAATAAATTGAATCAAAAATGTAATAAATAAAATAAATTATAATTACAATTAAAAGATAGAGATGTCAGTAAATTTAACATAGACTTACCAGAAAAAATAAAATAGAATAAAATAAACATATGCAACATTACTAATTAAAAATACTCATATTATTTAAAATCATTAAAATACAAATTACGACTAATTAAATTTAAAATTACATACAATAAATTCAATTAAAAAAATGACAATAAATAAAATAAGCTAGAACTTCAATAGACAAAAGGTAGAGATGTCATTAAAACACAATCACAATGAGCAGCCTTAACACCGTTAACAGAACGATTTGTCATTAACAAAATCTTTAATTGCGTAGTAACACTTGTCCAGTAGCAGTTTAATTAACTTTTTTTTAAAAACTTTAATCGGTAATTCTTTTAAATGTCCCGGTAGTTTATTATATATAAGAGGACCCATGGTAAAAATATTTTTTTAAAGTAAAGACGTTTGGTAGCCACCTGTGTAAAGTAGATTTTTATATTGTGCCCTTACTGGTCCTGAGCGTTGTCTTCTATCCACTACTGACGTAAAAAGGTGCTTGTTCGTTCTAACGAATAGGGCAACTTCTAGTATATACAACGATGGCAATGTAAGTATCTTTAGAGATGTAAAAACAGGTTGACAGCTTTCTGTAGTTTTAAGACCTGTCATTGATCGAAGGCAACGTTTCTGGGCCCTAAATATTCTTTCTCTCTCACTGCAGTTTCCCCAAAATATGACACCAAATCTGAGTGAGGAAGCAGCTAAACCATGATATGCCGTTACTAATGTATTTATGTTAACTTTTTTTGACAGGCTATAGAGTAGATATGCCGTTTTACTTAATTTGTTACACACGTTTTCAGCATGATGTTTCCATGACAGTTTGTTGTCGATGTGCACTCCTAGGAATTTTGTTACTGTAGCTGTATCTACGTTTTGGTCATTATATTTAATTATAATATTTTCTGGCTCTAGCCGCTGATAGAAATGCATGACTTGTGTTTTGTTTAGATTTATCACTAGATTATTTTTATTAAGCCATTCTATTATTGTTTTAAGGGTGTTGTTAATATCTTTTTTGTATTCCGTTTTATCTATGCACTCAATTATAGCTGTGCTGTCATCCGCAAATAATGTCATTGGGTGATGAATTTGACGCGGTAGATCGTTAATGTATAGCAGAAATAATAATGGCCCAAGTACACTACCCTGCGGAACACCAAATTTAGGTATTCTACTAGAAGATAAATATTTTAATTCACGCTTAGTTTTAGTACATACTCTCGATATTTCTGTGTATTGTTTTCGATCGGTGAGGTAAGACTTTATTAGGTTTAGTACGTTGCCTCTTATACCATAGTCTTCCAGTTTATTTAACAGGTTGTCATGTTTTACATAATCGAAAGCTTTTTGCATGTCAGTGAAAATTGCACATACAGCTCTTCAGCAACCAAACAACAGCTCTTCAGTTATATTAGTATTAATAAGAAAGACCTTCTAACTTACTATCCCTGGTCTTTTGTCCGCTTCTAAAGAATATTCCTCCTTCATTGTCTACGATTGCATTTCTGAAATAAATAAAAATCTTGATTTATTATCAACATCATCATCATCTGCCTACCTTTTTCCGACTATGTTGGGGTCAGCTTCCAGTCTAAGAGGATGCAGCCAGTATTTTACATGGTCTTTGGTTTTACATGGACCCTCGAAGCTTTTTACGATGCTTAAAAGAGGATGCAGCCAGTATTTTACATGGCCTTTGGTTTTACATGGACCCGCGAAGCTTTTTACGAAGCTTAAAGAGGATGCAGCCAGTATTTTACATGGTCTTTGGTTTTTCATGGACCCTCGAAGCTTTTTACGAAGCTTAAAAGAGGATGCAGCCAGTATTTTACATGGCCTTTGGTTTTACATGGACCCTCGAAGCTTTTTACGATTCTTAAAGAGGATGGAGCCAGTATTTAACACTAATTTTAAAGGCCTCTTTGGGCACAGATAAATAGCTTCCGGAGTATAAAAATGGCAAAAATATTACCGTACAGGGATAGATAATTTATTCAAGAATTCAAATAACTTTATTTTACCTACATCTAGTAGTTTTTTCATAATGTCTATCCGTTCATGAAATTTTACGCGCTCGTTTTTTTATAAATCATCGTCTATTTCACTAAATAAATACTAAATTATAATTTAATTTTGACACTTTGTTATTGTTCGATATAACAATGTATTTTTTAATTCAATTTGTACGCCATAGTTGGCAAAACATGTTTGTACATTTTTATAATTTAGATACCCTGCATACCCGACTAGTCGGTGTGTAGACGCATGTTTTTTGACAAATAAATAATCTCTATCTCTATCCATTTCTAAAACTAAGTAGCATTATGCGTATTAGCCACGCTACTAACGAGTTCGAGCCAACGACTAGTGCAACCTTAAGACAGTATGAAAAGAGAAGGAAGTAACTGAAGTACTTACCTTGTGTCATTAACCAAGTCGCAGTCAACGCAACATATAACAGGCTCAGTTTTTTGGAATGAACATATCTGAAAAAATTAAGAAGTTATAAACAATAGATTCACGTCATCAACATCGTTGATAACAAACTGCCTCGTTGCTCTTAGGTAGGGTTGCCCACCCAGATGATCAGAAATCTGGGAGGTGTTAAAAAAAAAAAAGTTTTATTTTTTTTACACTGATTTTGATTAGAAACGATAAAATCATACAAGTGTATTGAATCAGTGTGAAGAGTCATCAGTTCGGCTGTGGCCCGCCCTCCACTGCCCGCCAGCCGTCAGCAGACCATACCTATACGGGAGATTTGAGCTGCGTTCCTGGAGCCGGGAGATTTTAAAATCTGTCTTTTTTCCGGGAGAATCCTGGAATTCCGGGAGGGTCGCAAGCGCCATTTCTGGGGTCCTCCGGGCCCTGTGTTCGATTCTCGTGTCAGGCAATTCTTTTTTCCATTAGGGTATTCCTATAGCAATCTTGAGGGTCTTGATTTGTAGCTGCCAATGTGACGGTGAACATTGGTGGCGGTAGCGGCCGCGACTTACAAGTCGTCGTAGGTTTGAACTTTGAACCCAGACAGGCGCTTTACTTTGTGTAAATAATTTCATCACCACTGCTCTCAAAACGGCGAAGGAAAACATGAGGAAACCGGCATGTCTAGAACCAAGCATTCGAAGACATGCTACATTCTGCCATTCCGCACTGGGCCCGCCGTGTATGTTCCAAGTAGATAATTTGCAGTTTCCGAGAAATTATTTTTTTTGTTTTAAATTGTAGGCGGTTTCAGTTGTAACTTTTTCTGAGCGCTGGTTCTTTGAGATTTTTTTTGGCTAGAATGTGTGATCATCTGGTAAATAGCAAAACACACAAATTCTAACAATACTTTGCAGCTCAGAATGTGATCAAGATTAAAATGTATGTTTGAGAGAAAACACTTATAACAACTTTAAAAAAAAAACTTAGGTACACCTGACTGAATGACTTGTAAATAATTTGAAAAACTTTATTGGGTTCCTTAGCTCTCAAATTAACATAAAAAAATTGGTAGGTAACTACTTTATTAAATAGGAAATTTTTACGCGGAAACGGAGTTCAAAGTTGTACAGTGATACCCCTTGGTATGACTGGTTGTCAGACTTTCAGGCTTCTGACGACCCGTAACGACTGTCACAGATCCACGAATGACAGCCGGGACCAACGGCTTTACGTGCTTTCCGAGGCACGGAAACAGTCAAAAATAGTGAAAATTTCATGCATTTGAAATAACTTTTCTTACATTTTTGCGATTGATATGAAGAATAATTATTATTATGAATGTTCGCTAGTACTGGTTTCCTGGGACACCCTGTTTAAGTACTCTGTTGAGCAAAGCACCATATTCCACACAACATGTCTGACCTCTGCCATTGCATTAATTGTAGGTACCTACGTCATCAAACAATGTTATTCATAGATGTTTGAAGGTTACCCAAGAAGGTACAAATAATAGTTAATTATTAAACCTGTAGGTACTTAATTTATTCAGGCGACGCATCTCACTCACCGTGAGTTTTTCTCATGATTGTAAAAACCAGTTCCGAAACAAGATTCGTCTAGGTACTGCATCAGGTTATAGTAAGATCAAAAATTGTTTTTTACGAGAAACAATGATTCTAATATCTCGCTTGACGGGAGGTCAAGATAACTTCATCAACCCTGTTATTTTATAGCTCATGGGTAACCTGAGATCGCTCTGTGTGTCAGGGGACACTAATACCCATCGATTGGACACCTATGTATGTTTCGCGTTGTAGTTTTCGAGAAATTGTTTTTTTTGTTTTGTTTCCAGTTTTTTTTAATTGTGGGCGGTTTTAGTCGTTACTTTTTCTGATCACTATTTCTTTGAGATTTTTTTCGACAGTATTATGGCTAGAATGTGTATTCACAATGTACTAAAACACAAAACACCCAAATCCTATTCCTAACTTCTAGTAGCTCAGAAATTGATCACAAGGTTAAAATTTCTGTTGGAGAAAAAATTGCCAAGTCTGACAACCAGTCGTACCAAGGTGTATCGTATTACCCAATAACTGGGTTGTGGAGGTTAGTTAGAGAGGCAGTCGCTCCATGTAAAATACTGGTATTCAGCTGCATCCGGTTAGACTGGAAGCCGACCACTACAAGTTGGGAATAGGCTAAGAAGATGATGATATTAAAACTGCGTGATAATAAAAAAAAACCGGTCAAGAGCGAGTCGGACTTGCGCACCGAGGGTTCCGTTCCGATTTCTGAAAAAGTGTGATATTTAGAGACATCGTTTTATTTTTCCTGTAATCTTTACATAAACTTCTATCATATAGAATAATTTCAGATTTTTCACTTTGCAAACTTCGGAGGTAAGGGGGGAGGGGAACGGTATTTTTTTTTACATTTTTCATCAAATGTCGAAAACTATGCGGCCTAAAAGAAAGAAAAAAAATGTTTGAGAATGTGCAAACAGCGTTCTTTCATATGATACGCCACATGCTCTAGTAAACCCACATTGAATTTTTAAGACCCCCTTTCAGTCAATGTTGCAAAAAAAATATAAATATTTCTATTCCTTTCTTATTTGCAAAATGGTTGGATAAACGTCATCTAAAACTGTTCCAAATTTCAAGTTGATAGCATTAGTAGCTCTTGAGATATCCAGCTGTGACAGACAAACAGACAGACAGACAGACTGAGTCACACCTTAAAGGTTTCTTTTTTACCATTTTGGTACGGAACCCTAAAACGAAACGTCGTGAATCACGTCTATTACCTACGAATCATTGATTGTACACTATTGTGGGTAGTATAGGTACCTAATAGTCACAAACAAAAAATGTGACACAGTTATAATGACATGCCAACACGCCTATCTTCCTCAGAGGTGTATTGTGCAGCCAACTAGCTTAGCTAGCCGTTTAGTTAAGGCGAGTAGTGCCGCCAACTAGCGCGACCATTGGGAAAAAAATTATAAGTCTGGATATAAAGGGTTACTGGTAACTCGGCCACTATAATGCAGGACGGCATAGTAGGGTTCAAATGCAACAAATTAAGCCACCAAATGTTCTGCCGAAATTCAGTAGTTTTTGAGTTAAGTATAGGTACTTAGTTTTTCATTTTTAGGGTTCCGTACCAAAATGGTAAAATAGGAATGCTTATGGTGCGACACAGTCTGTCTGTGTGTCTGTTTGTCAGTCTGTCACAGCTGGATATCTCAAGAACTACTAATGCTATCAACTTGAAATTTGGAACAGTTTTAGATGACGTTTACCCAACTATTTTGCAAATAAGAAAGAAATAAAAATATGGACTGAAAGGGGCTCTTAAAAATTCAAAGTGGAGCTACTAGGGCATGTGGGGTATCATATGAAAGAACGCTGTTTGCACATTATCAAACATTTTTTTATTTTTTTTTAGGCCGCATGGTTTTCGACTTTTGATGGAAAATGTAAAAAAAATACCGTTCTTTGCAAACTTGAGATAAGGGGGGGGGCCCCCCTTATCTCAAGTTTGCAAAGAGAAAAATCTGAAATTATTCTATGTGATAAAAGTTTATGTAAAGATTACAGGAAAAATAAAACGACGTCTCTAAATAGCACACTTTTTCAGAAATCGGAACGGAACCCTCGGTGCGCGAGTCCGACTAAAAATCCTACGGCGCGAATATACTGGAATTTAAGTTAACTTGGTAATTAGCTGATGCAGTAGCAGATCTTTGCTAATCATTAAAAGTTCAACAATGCCTAAAATTTTGGCAAAGGTCACTAATTAAACCTTACCTACTGAAATAAAAATAACGAAAAACTAAATTTCGGTAGCGACAACATTTTTGTTGCATTTTAACCCTAGTATGACGACCTGCAACGAAGTGGTCGAGTTCCTCACGATGTTTTCCTTCGCCGTTTTGAGAGCAGTGATGATGAAGTTATTTACTCAAAGTAAAGCGCCTGTCTGGGTTCGAACCCACGACCTACAACTCGTATAAGTCGGGGTCGGTACCACTGGGCCACCACTGGTGCCGTGTACACCGAACTAAACTAACTAAACTATCACTAAAATTCCTTACTTTTTTCTATGAGAATCTTAGAGCTATTCTGCAAAAGAAAAACCTCTAAATTTAGAAAAAATTTTGACACAACTAAAATCGAGTTTGACAATCGTGACTCCGCGTGGTATAGTGCTTGTAGTATTTTTGACGCGGTGGCTTTAATTGGAACTAACGAAATGACTATAAAAAGCTCAGATAAAAAGTGAGAAGGCTTGTCATATTTTGTTTACAGACAATCCGACATCGCCGCCGTTACCGTGTCAGATATTTTTTAGAGCTGGAGGGGGGCAGGGAGGGGGCAGCTTCAACGTGTTTTTGTGGATTTTTTTTTTGGTACCTACGTGTTGAGGGTTAGGTGTTTAAAGGTTTTATAAAGGGGGGACAAATTTACATTATTTTTGCGATAGGACACACCGTTTTCGAGATATATGGAAAAGAAAAAAAAAATATAGTACTGTTTTTGCACTTGAAGTCAAGGTGTTTGTGTGAATTTTAGCCCATGACAACTAATCTAATTCCACACCTTTTTAATCACGATTAAAAATAGTCCGATTTAGTTTGACAATCAAAATTTTAGGTGAAAAAACGTCAAATTCAGAATAGCAAAATTGCCATTTTCACTAAATTATAATCTCAGTACAATCTTAGTGCTGTCAAACTAAAATTTAGTTAAGTTGTGTCACTTTAATCAATTTCAGAATGGGAAATCGTCGTTTGACAGGAATAAACTAAATTTTAGTGATTTTTAGTCTAGTCTAGAGGCATTTGTGACAAGAGAATCGGTACCTAAGGAATTTTAGTGATAGTTTAGTTAGTTTAGTTCGGTGTACAACAGAATCGGCACCAATGTCCACTTACCTATACTTATCTTAAAGTTGAAATAAACAAAGGTTCTTTACCGGCGGGTTGTTCTTGACCTTTAAATCTAGGATTGATGACAGACATTTGTAAATGTGCACACACTTGCCCACGGCTTCCTCTTTCTGGCATATTTCTCCTGAAAATGTTAATTCAGAGTTATTTTTAAATAAATAAATAAATATTCTTGGACATTTCACACAACGCCATCTAGTCCCAAGCTAAGCAACCTAATGCTTGTGTTATGATAGCGAGATGGCTGATAAACTACTTATATACATATTTTTTTTTTGTAAATACATACATATTAAAGATAGAAAAACACCCAGACTCGGAACAAATATTTGTAGGTCGTACAAATACTTGTTCCGTACGGGAATCGAACCCGCGACATGCTGCGCAGCAGTCAATCGCTCAACCACTGCGCCAACCGTGTCGTCAAATGTAACTTTTTGGATTATCAATCGGTTTTTATCCGACTTCAATAAAGGAGGAGGTTATAAATAAGTTCGTCTGTCTGTATTTTCTGTAGGTATGTACTTTATTCATCGATATTTTAGACAATTGTGGACCATTTTTGAAATTTCTTTTATAATTTGGTACAGGAAGCTTGCGCGGTGGTCTCATATAAATTTTATTAACTTTACTGGGGTAGTTTTTAATATTTAATCCACTTTGTGTATTTTGATAAATAAAAGAAAAATAACGCCATCTAGTCCCAAGCTAAGCAACCTAATGCTTGTGCTAAGGTAACGAGATGGCTGATGGTACTTTTATTTTTTGATGATGTTTTAACAGGCACGTGTCAGTTAGCTGTCACTAATGTCAACTGTCAGTCACAAGGAATGGCGGGAAGACAGACGTAAAGCGTACCGGGAACTATGAACTTGGATGTGCTGGTGGGCCTGTGAATAACCGTGATATTAGCCCTGTTTTATAATAAACGGACACTACACCTACTAATTGCTTGGACTTTTTCCGAATTCTAGCTTTTACACAAGGTCAAATTAAATTAAATATCGAAACATCATAAATATGATGGATTTTAAACAAGACTTCATCATCATTTTAGCCGAAAGACGTCCACTGTTGGACAAGGCGTCCCCCAAGCACCGCCACTTCGACCGGTTGTGTGTTTCCCGCATCCAGCGGATTCCTGCGACCTTCACAAGGTCATCGGTCCACCTTGTGGTGTAAAATGACAACAAAAAACCGACCAAGTGCGTGCCGGACCACGCACAATGAAGGGTTCTCAAGGGTTCAAGAAACTCAACATTGTAGTTGAAAAACATGTTCTCACATATTGATATACGTCACGGTCAATTCTCCAACTGCAAAAAGTTTGACGATTTTCGGACTTTTTCGTTTATTTGTGCTGTGAGACATAGCTTCTTGCCACTATACTAGATTGATTCTATACTCGGACACTTTAATTCTATGCTCGGACATACATTTTAGTTTATGACTCGGACTTTTAATTATTAGCTGCAGTAAAATTACACTTCATATCTGTCATTTCGCTATAAAATGTTCCCATTTGATAGCGAAATGACAATAAAAAAAAAATGACTTTATAAGTGTCATTTTACTGGACTCCTAGATCAACGGTAAGTACCCTATAGGTTTTGATTTACTTGCAAGTATTAAAATATGTCGCGTTAAATGACAGTATTTTTATTGCGTTGATTTATTTAGAAGTTAGAAGCTTGTTTTTTTTATAGAGCTCCAAGGGACCATAGAACTAATTTGATATTAATTTCAACTTGATACCTCCACGAGTTTCTGTGAAAAAGGACAAAAGCTGAATTGAGCCGAATAAGGTGTAGTTAGTCCTTAATGCTTTTTAAGTAGCTAAGAATACCTATGAGCAAACATAAGAACGAAAAATATCAAACCTTCAAACCGGTCGAACGCACACTGCACACGAACACTCAAAACACCAATAAATAAAAACAATACACAATCAAAAAACATGTTCAACAATTTATTATTATTTATGTAATATTTAAATATAATCTGTACATGTTTATGTGTCGAAAGACGACTTATGACTAACTTCTTACTAAAGATATAAGTAAGTATAAGTATTAAGTAGGATTTATTCCGAAAACAGGTTTTTTCCTATTTTTGTTACGAGGCAGAAACGTTTAAGTTTTTTTTTATAATGTCTGGGTTGTATTTTTCCGTTGCAGTCTGTGGGAAATCAACCAATCTTGCCAAGGGGTATCGTGTTAAGGCTCCTTCAAAGAGCCCCCCTCTTTGAAGGAGCCCTAACACGATACCCAGACATCGCTCGTCACGCCGTTGTGTCGCGTGCGATTCGCGTGGCTTGTTTCTAGAAAAGCGGTGGCCGCAAAACAACGGCCGCAGTGACGGCTGTAATAAAAATGATGGCACTGCTTGGAATGTTTGACTTTACGGTGTCTAAAAACGCTCTTTAGGAAAACACACCAACTTCAGTGAAGTCATTCGCCGGTAAATTGCGGACGCTATGTAGCGGCCACCGCTGTTCTAGCTTCTAGGAAACCGTAGCTTTACCACAGATGTAGTTACATGTCGCCAATTAATTTATATTTTAAATAGTTACTAACAATTATTAGGCTAAGGTTAAGTGAACACTATATGGATCTATGGTCTGAATTAAAGAATTTAAATTTGAATTTTACCCGGTAACTGGGTTGTGAATGTCAGCGAGCGAGCAGTCGCTCTGATGAGCAAACGTTGTGCAGCGATCTTCAATTCAGCGTAAACCCATACCAAACCAGACAAACAGGCCGCCACGATGTTTAGAGGTCAAGGCGTGTGGAGCAGAAATAAATAAGATTCCAAACTTGTATGTGTCTGTCTTTATTTGATCACCAAATACGAGCACATACACGACACAATTAGTGTCGATTAACATGGATTAAAATGAGTCTAAGTAGTGTAACCATGCTCTAAACGTTTTGTAGACAGAAGACTTAGCGTCTTCTGTCTACAAAAGCTATAAGTATTAGTGTATTTCTGATTAAAACTATTAATATTAGGCGCATAATACATACAATTTGTACTTATGTATCGCATGATTGAAATAGCTTATACTATTAGGTTAAGAATGAGTATCTGTACAGCTGTCATCCGAGACGTCACTCCAACGCCTATAAAAGCGGTTGTCAACCGAGCCGCGCCCCTTTTTCTCCTGTCAGCGCTCGCACGGTGAGGTCGTTGGATTTCGTCTCGGATCACAGCTAAGTCTTTGTTTGGTGTTTATTTTCTTTCTATGTGCGAATATTGCCTTTATTTAGCGTGTTTTGTTGAAGTTGATTGTTTCCTATTAAATAGTGCGTGGTTATTTGTGTCAATTATTTAACTCGTAATTTAAATATAAGTTAGGCTAATCTGACAGTTGTTTTTTTTATTAAAATACCACTCCTGGTCCCTAAGATCAGAAGTGGGATTCACCCTAGTCCACTCAATTTGATTTACACTAGGAAACAATCAACTTAAATCGTTGTTTTGAAAAATGCCTCGATCAAGATCGCGTAGTGTGTCGACCGAATCCAACTACCCACAGAAACGCTTACATAAACGTAAACGGTATCGTTCCCGCTCCCGTGATCGAGCCCGTTCCCGTTCTCGTTCTCGCGATTGGTCCCGTTCACATTCTCACCGCGTTTCACGTCGTCGTAAGTCGCGTGAACGATCGAACCGAAGATCTCGTAGTCGGGAAAGCTCTGTAAAACAGGCATTGCAAACGATCGTCTCGCGTTTGAATGCAATCGAGGAAAGTTCCGCAGGCATACCTCAAACTCCACCGCGACCCGCTGGTCACAGCACGCCTCAAGATGTCAGTGTACCCTCAACGACACAAACATTAACAGAGATACTAAACATGTTAAATCCTGCAAAATCACATGGTTATTACGTATCCAATTTTGATCCCGCTATCCATGACATTGAGGTGTGGTGTGAAGAGGTGGAACGCGCTAAGTTATCAAATCATTGGAATGATTACGAATGTCTTTCGCGAGTGTCTAACTGCCTTAAAGGCGATGCAAAAACATGGCTTAGTGAGTGGAATACCAATGACCGTTGCTGGTCTAATTTTAAATCAGAATTTAAACCGTTGTGCCCCAGAAAACTCGACTACGCCAATATTTTGTTTGAGGTTATGAATTCTACTTCTGATAAATATTCGACTTATGCAGAATATGCGCGGCGTTCGCTATTACGGCTGCGTATTGTTAAAGGTCTGAGTAATGAGCTAATGGTGCAGATCGTAGTGCATGGTATTACTGACCCACATGTTCGTGCAGCGGCCGCGAATGCCGACTTAACAATTGATAACTTGGTGTCTTTTTTTAGCAATTTATGTCAAGCCTGCACGTAACAAGAATGAGACACGCGTGTCTTCCTCTAACACAATAAAAAAGCGCCGTATTTCTACTAATGATAAATGCTTTTCTTGTGGTCAGACTGGACATAGAAGCTACGAGTGTCCGAAAAATCAGAAACGTTCAGAAAGTGCGGCAAAATCTTCGGAAAGTATTTCAAAACCAACATGTTCGTTTTGTAAGAAGATGGGGCATAAGGAAGTAGACTGCTTTGCTAAACAGCGTTCAGAGGCACGAAACAATAATAAAAGTACCTAGGCCGCATTATATCACGTGGTCAGGTTAAGCCGAGTCAGCGTAAAATCTTAGCCTTGGTAAACACCCCGGCTCCGACCAACGTTAAACAAGTCCGGCAATTCTTGGGTTTAGCTGGGTACTTTCGACGTTATATCGAGGGTTACGCGACGAAAACAGCAAGTATCTCCCGTCTAACTAAAAAGGACGTAAAGTTTGAATGGGGACCCGAGCAGGAGACTGTTCGACAAGACCTATTAAAGAGCCTAACAAGTGAGCCCATACTCGCTATTTTCGATCCCAGCCTGCCCACGGAGCTCCACACGGATGCTAGCAGTGCTGGATATGGCGCCGTGCTAATGCAAGTTCATATCAATGGCACTAAACGAGTGGTGGCTTACTTTAGTAAAGTTACACAAGGCGCTGAAGGTAGGTACCACTCCTATGAATTGGAGACGCTGGCTGTCGTCAGGGCGTTGCAGCATTTTAGACATTATTTAATTGGGTTAGAGCTCAAAATCATAACTGATTGCAACGCCCTGAAATCAACCGAGCGTAAAAAAGACTTGCTTCCTCGAGTAGCACGCTGGTGGATTTACCTGCAAGATTTTAACTTCAACAACGAGTATCGAAAAGGCGCAATATATGGTGCCGTGGAAAGGAGAATGGTGTCCTGACACCTGTTCAGCCTTTTTTGAATGTGAGTAATTGTTTGTATGTCACAGATTGGTTCGTGTATGTGACGCTTTTCGCCGGCTGCCCTAGCGGAGCTGCGGCGGAAAACGGTGCGAGTGCAAAGTTGGCAAACTGCTGGCTTGATGCACGCTGCGGTGCGACTACTCAGCCTCGCCGCCATGTGTGGTGACCGGTACTGCGGTGCTGATTAAGAAGACAGATATGCGCTGCGGTGCTTCTGTCTTATGTGCTGATGGTGGATTAGTGCTGCGGTACTCTTCCACTAGTTTTTTGGACATGCGCTGCGGTGCCTCTGTCTTGCAGACACGGCTTGTACGTGTATTATAGGACATGTGCTGCGGTATCATGATCTCGATATTGTGTAGAAATGCGCTGCGGTGCATTTGTTGCGTAAACACTTTCTAATAATGAGAATGTGTGGCGCCGGATGATGTTAGAGTGATGGATGTGAGAACAATATAACTGTGCTTGACTGAAAGCGATTTGATATCTTAGCTGGATTGTTTCATTGAAAGGGGGCCTCAAATGTGTGATGAATGATTGAACAGGCAAAATAAAAAATAAGCTTTTGGGTTCTCACTAATCATGTCATAATTTCAGGCGAAGATAACGGTGTTGACACGCAGCCAGGACCCTCCACTGATCCACCTGCGAGCCAAAACGAGGACCCAGCTCAAGATGCCACATCAGACGTGGGCGTTGACACGCAGGCAGGACCCTCGACTGATCCACCTGCGAGCCAAGACGAGGACCCAGCTCAAGATGCCACATCAGACGTGCCCGAGGACGGTGCACAGTCAGGAGAAGCCGTATTAGGTTAAGAATGAGTATCTGTACAGCTGTCATCCGAGACGTCACTCCAACGCCTATAAAAGCGGTTGTCAACCGAGCCGCGCCCCTTTTTCTCCTGTCAGCGCTCGCACGGTGAGGTCGTTGGATTTCGTCTCGGATCACAGCTAAGTCTTTGTTTGGTGTTTATTTTCTTTCTATGTGCGAATATTGCCTTTATTTAGCGTGTTTTGTTGAAGTTGATTGTTTCCTATTAAATAGTGCGTGGTTATTTGTGTCAATTATTTAACTCGTAATTTAAATATAAGTTAGGCTAATCTGACAGTTGTTTTTTTTATTAAAATACCACTCCTGGTCCCTAAGAATACATATATTATTTTTAGGTTGTGTACAGCTTTCCATCCAAAGAAGAAATTCAACAAATATGGTTGGATGTAATTCCAGAATCATTTTAGTTCCCTTTGCTTCAATTACATACTTACCCAAACCAGCTCTGTAGAGTAAACGAAAAAAGAGCAAGAAAGTACCATGGTCCCAGAACGAGATTCTACATGCCTACTTCATCATAAGCCACGTATACCTACGTGATCAAATTTGATGATTCGCCACAAGACGAGTCTCAACAATATTGTAGTCCTTCCTTCTTGCCTCAAAACATGGATAGGTACACGATTCAACACCAACATAGAACACAATAATGTTCAGTTTCATAAAGGAGCTCTCGAAAAAGGTCTATTTCTTTATATTATTTAATCACAATATGTTTGTAATACAAACAATAATTTGAAATCACTTATGGTCAACCGGACGCAAATTATCTCTGTGTAAACGAATTTTCCTGTTTGTCATAAAAATGTTTGGTCACCCTATTAGAACGAGATAAACTGCCTCAATGTGACATCTCTCTCTCTGCTCGTGTTTTTGGTATGAGAGCTCAGTCCAGTTTGTATATTAGGTCCATGGTCAGTACAGAATAATGGAATGCATACAGATAATATAACATTTTTAACACGCTCCATGTAAAATACCGGTATTCAGCTGCATCCAGTTAGCCTGGAAGCCGACCAGCCGAAAAGCCAGATGATGAGTCTGTGGAAAATCATACATGGAGTGAAAAATAGCTTCGGTCCTTAAGGGACAGAAATTGTGAAGTGTAAAAGCCATCATTGGCCCGTTGCGAAAAAAGGGACGGTGCTATTTGTCCTGTATAGCTTTCTCTCTCTTTCGCTCTGCAGGGCTAGGAACTGGAACAATGATGTCTGAATGAATCTCAGAAGAACAGTCGTTATTCTGAGGAATGAATGATTGAGGAGGACAGATGGCGCTAGTATTTATGAACAAGATACAGAGGTACTAGTCTACATAATGGGTCTGGCGAGTTTGTTACGCTACTAAAGCACTAGGAAGTGGTGAAGGGCGGGGCGGGCGCATTTTGAGTTTGTAACTTAGTGCGAGTTTTTATACTTACTCGATCACGTTAACGTAAACGTCAGTTTGTACTGAAAATGAATAAGCGCCGCCTGGTGACTATAATGGTAAACATAATTATTCCATACGAATTGACATAAGGTTAACATAACGTAAACGTGATCGAGTACGTATAAAAACTCGCACTAAGCCCTCTGATTCTCACCGCACTAAGTGCATACCTACATGTTTACAAAACCGGCCCGACGCGTGACGTTACTGTTGACAGCGCTACCGCTGTCTTGTTTTTTTTTTTGTTTGGTCTAGGGTCCACCTAGGAAAATAATAACATTTACTGAAATCTAATTTGATCGGGAACATGCTATAATACCTTTATTTATTATAGAAGTCGTCGAAGTTGTACGTATTAAATCAATTGTATAGAGAAAGAGCTTTGAACTGCGGACCGGAAATAACAAACTCCATAAATGATTCACATGAAACCAATGTCTATAAAACCTCATTCTCTTTGCATGAAACTATAGAAAAAGGTTTGTTAGGGTTCCCCGACTTCTGTAGTCAACCCTTATAATTTCGGTATGTCCGTCTGCGTCGGTCCGCAGCTTAGTTCAGAGACTCTTAGTAATAGAAAGCTATAATTTGGCATGGCTATACAAATTCATCACGCCGACAAAGTGGTAAAATAAAATCATAGGTTCACTACGTAAAGTGGGGATGTTTTTTTTTTCTCGTCTAACCCATGGTGTTGTTGGATGGGCCTTTCAAAAATATTGCGGGTTTGTGAAAACAATTTTTCGATTTAGGGATCCGTTTCTGTGCGAGATCAGCACTGGAAATGTATAGCTTGATCTATAGCAGTGCGTACAATGGTTCCGGGTGCATTTGACACGCGGGGGTTGGGGGGTTAGTTGCGAACTGCATTATGTTCACAACTACCTAACTTAACTGATGATGATTGATTATGCTGCTGTTATAAACAGATGGCCGAAGGACGTTCTTACTTCGGATCATCTATGTACTGTAAGTATTTTATTTCTAGACTTTTTTAAGGGGGTTTCCCCATTACCTATCATATATATGTATAAATATGTATTTTTGTGATATTGCTCACCCCCTCTGATCTAGAATACCAGATAAACAACATAACGTTAGCTTAATTTATGTACTTATATCAAAACAGGAAAACGTTAAACTAATTGACCGAGGTCTAAGTATTTACCGAGTGATATTTTCCTCAAGAAAATTTATTGTACACTAGCTGTGCCCGCGACTTCGTTCGCGTGCATGTCGGAAAACAATAATGGCTTGCTTAGATCAGGTGTAGGTATCACTCCTCCAATGAAAATGAAGAATCTTCCGATCTTGCCCGCTACCTGGGGTTCTCTACCACAGCCCTTGCGAATGCAGTCACTGCGGTTTATAATAGCGGGGTTTACACGTACAGTTCGGACTGCTGGAAACAACGCGCCATCCAAACTGTCGTTTTGGAACGAACAGCGGGGTTTACACATACAGTTTGGTTTGGCTATGAGCGCCCTCCACACGTACAGTTCGGAGCGCGGGAAACAGCACGCGCCGTTCCATCCCTCGCTCCGAACTGTACGGGTGGAGGGCGCTATTGACGAAATAAGTGAAATCAATTTACACCGAAACACAGTAACTGTAAAGCTGCAGTTTGGAACGCAGTCCAAGATGCGCGGTTCGAACTGTACGTGTGGATCTCTCGCTCTCTCTCTCTCTCTCGCTCATGGATCTGTGGACTGCGTTCCAAACCACGGATGGATCTGTGCAGTTTGGACTTCGGATCAAACTGTCGTTTCGTTTATACCGTGAACATCCATTTTTATGGAGGCAAAACTTATAAAAAAGGTCGAAGTCCATAATTAGTTGACCACGGATAGCAACTACCCAGTAATTTTCTTTGATTTCTGTACAAATCACAGTACGTATACGTTACGTTACGTACGTTATTGAGGAGTTCAATTATCAGATCTTCACCATAGTAAAGGGGACCATCTCTGGAGAAAACTCTTTCAAACATTGGGTTTGTGACATACGGACGGACAGATGGGCAGAACGAAATGATAAGAGTTCCCTTTCTATGTACTATTTAGCTACGGAACGGAACCCTAAAACCAGGCGAATTGAGATTTGAGAACTTCTTCCTTTTTGAAGTCGGTTATAAAGATGCCTCAAATAATCTCGA
Organism: Cosmia trapezina; assembly: GCA_905163495.3. Lineage (NCBI taxonomy): Eukaryota > Metazoa > Arthropoda > Insecta > Lepidoptera > Noctuidae > Cosmia > Cosmia trapezina. The sequence goes on from LR991047.1 coordinate 2,211,048, forward strand.
CCTTTAAAGAGAAACCCAGTTTAACCCAGTTCCAGAGACCAGAATTCCAAGACAGCATCTACGAAACTACTATAGGTCCGATAATTTTAATACAATTTTTTTAATTTTATGACTGGAAAAGTGTCACTCTTCTGCGGAAAATCTTAACACCGCGATTTAGAAAATGACGATAATTGCTCAACGGCATCTATCGGATACAGTGGTTAACTGGAAGTTCGCTCTGCGTACAATAAACTTACAAAGTAAAACCCAGTTTGATTTATAGAAAGTGTGTGTGTCAGCTCTGACGACGACTGGAGTTTACTTCAGTTTTTTGTGCCGTTCCGACTTTCTATTTTTCGGTCATTTCTGTCGGGTTTCTTCAATGAATCAGTGCTATACAAAAAGCAACTTTAAGATGTAAAGGCGCTCGTCCCCCCTCTCACCCCACCTCTTACCACCCCCCTCCCTCTTCCCTCTAATCCCCTCACTGCATCCCCTTCCCCCTACCTCCCCCTCACACCCCGTCAGTGTTTCCCCCTCCGCCTCACCACATCCCCCCTCCTCACTTGTCAACCCTACCCCCTCTCAATCGCTATGTTGTTGTTGTTAGTTGTTATGATTATTATATGACATTGCATTATTTTTAAAATACAGAACATAGTAGTTTACCTGTAGATTACAGGAAAACCTATAAGAAGTCTGTGGTCATAAAATAACATGGTAAATCTCTCAATATTGTGAGTACAAACTTACATTTACAGTTGGAATGTATAGGAGAACATTTTTTTCAACTACTTACAATGTTAAGTTTGTTCTTGGGATAAATTCATCTTAACTACGGAACCCTTGATTGTGCGTGGTCCGACACGCATTTGGCCGGGTTTTTGATCAACAACCAATAGAATCAATCTGCCTAGCCTTTTCCCAACTATGTTGGGGTCGGCTTCCAGTCTAACCGTATGTAGCTGAATACCAGTATTTTACATGGAGCGACTGCCTATCTGACCTCCACAACCCAATTACTGGGTAATACGATACTGGTTGTCAGACTTTCGGCCTTTTGACGACCAGTAAGGACTGTCAAAGATCCACGAATGACAGCCGGGACCAACGGCCTAACGTGCTTTCCGAGGCACTCAGTCTGTAAAGATGGTCACCCATCCACTGACCAAGAGTAGCTTAACCTGATGGATCGACCCATCAGGTTAACCACTTGAAATACTTAACGCAGACACAGGATGTGTTTATAATATTTAATTTTAATAATCTTTTATTTCATTTACATACCTTACCTATCATTTATATTTTTAAATATTTTTATGAAAACATAAAATAAAAAAACATCATAAGATATAAAAAATAAGTAATAAATTAGTATGGATATTCGCTAGTACCATTTGGCGTCAATAGATGTCGTTACGTGTATGAACTTTTCGTAATGAAAAGTTTTTCTTGAACACTTTAAATTCATATATCTTTTGATATATTGAAGCGATTGCGATGAAACAAACACTAAGTAAAACTCTGAGTTACACACAATATTTAAGTATAAATTTTAACCATATTGGTTTCGTACTTTTTACGTGATACTTGAACGAAAAAACCTCTCACAGACAAACAGATAAACAGACAAACAGACAAACAGACAAAAATTACAAAAATGATAGAAATGGTATCTGTTGGTTATTCTAGAACACCCCAACTATTTTTTTTTTAAATATTTGCTATGTACAGAAACGCCTCGTCTACAGATTTATTATATGTATAGATTTCCAGTTTACACTGACCTCTCACTGTAAGGAAATCCTATACAGCGCGAGATCATCATCACAAACTGCAGAACACGACGATTCTGCCTACCCCCCTGAGAAAATGCATTGAGAAAATGCATTGAAAATGCATTAGAGAGATAACAAAACGCAAATTATCAGCGTCTGGTCCAGTCACGGATTTTAAGAATTTTAAACATAGCCTAAATATACCTTCTCTTCCAGACACCTCAAACATTGATTATAGTGATCTCTTTCTAACCGTTCGACAAATGCTCAAAATTGTAGCAACTTTACCTACATAAAAAAAGAAAAAAAAATAAAAAATTACAGCTGTCAAAATACGTAAACATTGTGAGTGATTGAACCTGAATTTGTGATCTCGTATGATTTCGTACCTACAAGAAATACAAAATTCTTATTAAAAAATGTCTAAAACTGCTCATGTAGTAGATGGTGAAGCTTCTGAATCAGATTCTGAGATAGAAATTGGGAGATCTCCGGTTTGTATCAATGCTTTATAAGTTTGTTTTGTTGTAAGAGTTGAAGATTTAAGTATCTTGTCTTGTTTTCTTAATTTTCTAATATTTACAAAGTCAAATGGCAGAAAAGCAGCACGGGTGCTACTCCCAACTTAGTTCTATAACATTGGCCACACTAGAACCCCGAAATACTAATACTGAAACCATGTTTTCATTTTCAGGATCTTGATGTTTCCATAAATACTAAATCATTTGTGATAGCTGGCGAAGCACCAGAATCTGACGATGGTAAATATTTTTTTGATATTCTTTACGTACCTCTAAGGTTTTTTTTTACAATCTAAGGCCCACTCGCATCACACATCACTAAATACATTATCGCTAAATAGTGGTCTAGAGGTTGGTACTCCAAATAAAGTGCTAGAAAGTGCAGCAACTACAAGAATACTAGATAGAGTATTAGTCTTTGGGTAGACAGTATCATTGCACCTAAAAGTATTCATAACTATTTTGAAAACTAAAGCCGTCTTTTGACTATGGGATATAATATAATATATGTTACATCTTGAGATATCGCACAAACAGAACAATACAGCACGAGTCAAAATAGCTCATTTTTCATTAATAATGTCAATGTTATTGCCAACGTCCTAAACATTGCATGTGGAAAATAATTCACTGTTGCCTAAAGTGGCGTAAAGGATCTGAGTCTGAGTTGCAACTAGAAAATAATAGTTTTGTGTTCGCTGAGATTTTTCGACATACTACAGTGTTGTTCTGGGTGTGCGATATAATATTTTATTGCTTGTCATTTTGTATGAGACCATTCACACTGTGCTATTACATCCCATTCATACATAGCTCAAGGTGTACTATATATTACATCTCATAGTCAAAACCCGGCTTAATTCTTAACCTTTTTAGTCTGTGTCGTTCTGCAAATACACATAACATCATTTCTGAAGTATTAGGCGCTGTATCTATAGTAGGTACCCCCACATTTCGCCAGCAAAGTCCCATGTAATAGGAGGCGAGCCTATTGCCATCAACCGGCACAGATCCAGACTCCGGGCTGCCACTGAGAAATTTCAGATGGAAAAACCCAATAACACTTTGCCCGACACGGGAATCAAACCTAGGACTCGTGTTTCAGATGGAAAAACCCAATAACACAGCAATAGCGCTGGCAACCACTAGACCACCATGGTAGTCAATACAAATTATTTTAATATTTCAGAGAGCAAGCTGACCTTTCCGTCAACTCTCACAGAGCCGGATGGACCTCTGCATAGCATACTGAGACCCTCGTCCACACCTACACCAGTACATGCTAACATATACAACTCACTGCTGCATCAGAAATTATGTAAGTACCTATTTAATTTTATCTTTATTAGCTTACATTGTGTATTTTTTATTAGCGTGCTGGGCAAAAGCCTCCCCTTTTTCTTCCAAACCCAAGTTCTTAAACAGATTAGCTTAAATACTTATAAACAAACTAGTTCAATTTAATGTATGCATGTATGTTTTATGTATGTGTTTTTATGTATGGAAGTAAATGTTGGGTGTGGCAAAAGAAGCATGGAAGTAGAATAAATGGTGTGGATATTGGTTTGCAGAGCATGTGTGGTGTGACTATCAATGAGGTTGAGGAATGATGTGATAAGGCTACGGGTGCGGTTTAAAAGAAGATGTATAATAGTATATTATGCAATTAGTGAATAAAGGACGGATTTAAAGCGAGGGCCATAGATGAATCACGAGCTAGTGAAGTATTAAGTAGCAAGTTTTCCACTATATCGGCCGCCCTCTCTTTCATAAACTCAGGTGTTAACACATCTTCATCACTAGAATGCATTTTAAATCGATTAGAACAACACTAAACAAACACAAAAGATTAAAGTAACACTAAACTTTGTGTTCGTACAACTTACAGTATTCAAAATAGCGCCAATTTACTAAGGACAGCAAAGAACACAAAACAGTTTTTATTCTAATGCTAAACTCCTTGTCGAAAATGTCGACCAATCAAATTGAATTTAGAACACATCAATATATGAATATATATTGAAATATAGGTCGAATACAAAGATTATACTTACACTAGATACGGCAAGCCACGACGTACTAAAAAAAGTCTGTTAGCTCAGTGACGCTTGGCGATTGAAACAATTATGTTTACGTTGAGCACATCACTAAATGGCTGGGGTGAAGTTATCGTAGGTATAAAAAACCGGTCAAGTGCGAGTCGGACTCGCGCACGAAGGGTTCCGTACCATATTATATGTTTAACAATCGCAAAGATAACTTTTTACTTATTTTATAATGATACTGTGAATTACAAGGTTATTTTTGCAGTTGCAGAAAATCACCCATGTTTAAACAAAATACCTTATGAATCGCCGTTTTCAGTATTGCTGCTTAAATACAGTATTTATGGTAACTACATGGTATAAAGAAGTTTCAAATTCCTAATTTGTTGAATTGTTGCGCTAGAGCTCGTACAAAAATGGTCTAAAATTTACAACTTATTTCTTAATTTTAGAAGTTAGAAGATAAAAAAAAATATGTTTGTACTCTACTCAATGAGTTCTAGACGATGACACCCCACATGCTAGATTATTTTTAATTTTTTTCAAAATGAAAAGTTTATTGTATGGGGACCGACCCCTTAAATTTTTAGCTTTGCTTTATTTTTATTATTTGTTGTTATAGCCGTAATAGACAGCGGAGGCTTAGTAAGTTTGTACTGGACTGTACGTGGTTGTCTGATTTCATGGATTTTAATTTTCTTGCGCGGAACCCTAATTATTTTTCTAAAATAAAAATAGCCTTAGTTACTCCTTAAAACATCAGCTATATGCCGTCAAAATCGGTGAAAATTCGTTTGGCAAGTTTCCTAACTTGACTCAAAGTACCATTTTTTTAATCGGACTGCGCTTTAAAATTCTTCTATAAAAACTTTAACATCCCTAAACCTCATTTGAGGCGTAGTTTTGATAAACATTATTACTTACTTATGCAAGTATTTGTGCTAAGTTTAAGTTCATTAACCAAATTAATAAGATTTTTCATATAAACTGTATCTCTGTTTTCACGAACACAGATAAAGAATTTCAAAAATCGTCTGGTATGTTTCCTTAACTTGACTCAAACATTATTTACACCAATTTTAGAGTTAATCAAGCCCCCAATAAAATCCTCCGCTATAAAATTAACTTTTCACCCTTAGGGGTAGATTTTTGGAAAACCCTGATAAACGTTAGTCTTCATTTTTGGTCTCAAGTATAAAAACTGAGTTTTGAGTTAATCGGACCGCGTGTTAAAATTCCTCCATAAAGACTTTGACACCCCCAATACCTATTTAGGGGGTAGTTTAGGAAAACGCAAAATGATAAACTTTATAATTTACTTAGATGAATATTCGTGCTAAGTTTCAAGTCTATTAACTCAAGGGATAGGATTTTTCATACAAACCTTCATCCCCTATTTTACCCTCTTAGGGATGGAATTTCCAAAAATCCTTCCTTAGTGGATGTTTACACTATATAAGGTATCAATGTGCAGCTGATTTTTTTTTCGCGATTTCAGGTTTGGTCCTATAGTAAAAGTTGTTCATATTGATGCGTAGAACACCCCCTTAAATTTTGTCGCATCTATTCAATTTCACCCTGTATAACATGACGATCTTGCATTACCTACTAGTTTCCGCACAGCATCAATATTTTGAGGTACAACAACCGATTTAGGGCGACCTTCTTTAAATTCGTCCGTGAGCACAGACCGCCCACGATTTAACTCACTAAACCAGTGATACACAGTAGTTTTCGATGGTGCTTCGTCCCCAAAAGTCGAAGTGAGTTGATCGATGCACTTTTTTTTAAGTTAGCCCTCGAAAATTTTCACGAGTTAAATCCATGGTGATAAAGACACGCAATTTTCAAAATGACGCCACAAAGTAAAAACAAATGACAGCTACATGAAACAAATTGTATTCTTCATCCAAAGAGTTCTATTTTTAAATGTTATAATTACTTTTTTAACATTGTTCTGTAACTGGCCAGTTCCGGATACATAAATAGCAGCCCTCGTACTATCTAATAACATGCCGTATCTAGCCTAGGTACTCTAAATCTGTGGTCGAATACATTGGTGTGTTCCATTTTCAAACATCAAAACAGTGAGTAAAAGTGCTTTTTATTCACTGTTTTCAGTGAATAAAATAAGCTCTTTAGAGGGGGAATGGTATAATAGTATATTATGCAATTAGTGAATAAAGGACGGATTTAAAGCGAGGGCCATAGATGAATCACGAGCTAGTGAAGGATTCTAACGATTGAATCACGACCGTAGGGAGTGATTCATGATGATTGAATCACGAGCGTAGCGAGTGATTCAAGTGTTAGAATCCTGAGCGACGCGAGCGATTCATGGCCCTCGATATAAATCCGTTTTATTCAAGAGTTGCATACTATACTTTATACCATGACTACGAGAAAAAGAAAGATTTAAGTGAAAATATACATATAATGAAGAAAAAGTAAAGTTAAATTGGCTTTGATGTAAACCAGCCGTGTTTTTTTGGGTAGCAAGCTTTCCACTATATCGGCCGCCCTCTCTTTCACAAACTCAGGTGTTAACACATCTTCATCACTAGAATGCATTTTTAATCGATTAGAACAACACTAAACAAACACAAAATTAAAGATTAAAGTAACACTAAACTTTGTGTTCGTACAACTTACAGTATTCAAAATAGCGCCAATTTACTAAGGACAGCAAAGAACACAAAACAGTTTTTATTCTAATGCTAAACTCCTTGTCGAAAATGTCGACCAATCAAATTGAATTTAGAACACACCAATATAGGTCGAATACACAGATTACACTTACACTAGATACGGCAAGCCACGACCAAGCGTGCCCTGCATGTTCGACTGTTCGTACTAAAAAAAGTGTTAGCTCAGTGACGCTTAGTGATTGAAACAATTCTGTTTACTTTGAGCACATCACTAAATGGCTGGGGTGAAGTTATCGTAGGTATAAAAAAGATGACACGTTCGGTTTTCATACAATCTAATAACGTGCCGCATCTAGCATAGGTTCTTTAAATCTGTGGTCGAATACATTGGTGTGTTCCATTTTCAAACATCAAAACAGTGAGTAAAAGTGCTTTTTATTCACTGTTTTCAGTGAATAAAATAAGCTTTTTAGAGGGGGAATGGTATAAATAAACTTGCGCCTTCTTCCCATGGGGGTAGGCAGAAACTACACAACACCACATGCTATGCTCCGTACGGTTCGGTTTGGTTAGGTTCCTTTAAATTAAACCGTGCAGACATAAACAGGAGCCCCGCTCGCGGGTCTCCGTCGACCTGACGTTAAGATTAATTTATTTAGACATGCTAATTTTGATGTGCAAACAGTACTTTTGATGTACCTATTCTGTTGGGAAAAATTGGGAATTTTTAATGTGCATTTATTAAGTACTACCCATACCTATTTTGTTATTTTTTCAGGGGAATGTAATGTGTCATTCCGAGCCACCCTAGAGGGGCTAATCAAACACACTACGGAGATATCAGTGGAGAAGCTGACTAGTGCTGACAAAACATTACTTAGTGTACAAGTAAGTAGCGCCATCTGTTGGACTGACAAGAACACATCAGGTTATACCAAACTGTCAAATTTCTCCAAATGATTTTAAACCATAAAATGTTTTCGGTTAAGTTCAAAATCGATTGAGAGAATTTGAGCGTTTGTAGTAACTTGACCTAACTGCTGTGTGTACTTACATTACATCTCGCCTGTATTCCACAAAAGGATAGGCAGAGGTATCATCATCATCAGCCTAGTTTTTTCCCAACGCCTCTCACTTAGCCACTTACACGCCACTTAGCCACGAGCCCCTTGACAGCTGTGTAAACTGATATTATTATTATTAGGTATACAAAATAATGAGCTTTTTTTACAAGCTTTTATTTAGTTTCACCTGTCCCGGTGTCTTGTCTGTCTGTCTGTGATCGAATCTTGCCACTTCTCGGTTTCCGATTGAGCTGAAAGTTTACATGCATATGCAAATCGGATGACAATGCAATATTATTATGACATGGAGCTGATCTGATGATGGAGCCGGAAGGTGGGCATGGGAACTCAGTAATAAAACGACGCAACCCTATCGAGTTTGGGCTCGTTTGCTTCGTCTTGACAAGGACTGGTCCTACATAATATCCAGACTAATAAAAGCTTGTTTAATTTTTATTTTTTTCAGGAAAGTATGCGAGCTACAAACGCAAATCTAACTCTAGCGAGGGCTCGACTGAAACAATTGCATGCTGAACTAGAGAAAGCGAACTGCAGTGCTGCATTACCTACTGTAAAAATTAAATAAATTATATCAATATTATTACTACTGTGTTTTATTTAAGGCGAAAGTTATTATCGTTCAATCTACCCAGGTTTTTCCCAACTATGTTAGGGTCAGCTTCTAGTCTAACCGGATGCAGCTGAATACCAGTGGAGCGACTGCCTATCTGACTCACAACCCCTTGGTAAGACAGGTTGTCAGACTTTCAGGCTTCTGACGACCCGTAACGACTGTCAAAGATTCACGAATGACAGCCGGGACCAACGGCTTAACGTGCTTTCCGAGGCACGGAGGAGTCTCGGTATGTAAAGACGGTCACTCGTCCGGGCCAAGCCCGACAAGCGTAGCTTAACCTGACGGATCGACCCGTGCGACTGTTATTACTTAGCCACGAGCCCCTCAGTAAGTATTTTCAACTATAAGGTTTATATACAAATTATAGGTTGATATTAATTTCCATCGCGCTTATTTCCCCGATGAGGTAGGCAGAGATGTTAGAACATCCTCCTCAACTCACTCATATGGTCAAGGGGGTGCGGACTCGTAGTCACACCAAGTTGTAACACCAGTGTCACTAACAGGATTTTTTTTACTGTTAGTCACACGGCTACGTTTTGGAATGGGCAACTAGCTTCAACTTTCTGACTTACCTACTGACCGACTCTTTGACAATTCAAAAGTGCCTGTAATTAGTTTAATTGAAATAAATGCTTTGAGTTTGAGTTTGAGTTTAATAATTCTACACCACGTACCACTTGTCATTAGTGCGGTGAAAAAATATCGATATAAAAATGCATTTTGTAGGTACAGTTCAGGGTCGACCAAATTGAAAAAGTAACTTTGTACAAAAAGTAACTTTGTAACGTTTAGACAAAATACTTAGTGTCTGTTAAAACTCCTAAATTATGAAATATCTTTATGGCATTTCCTTTAAAATAGCCGTGGCTTAAACAGGTGTGCCTGACACTGGCTTGGCCACCATCAGGGATTTTACTTTTGATAACACAAAGATTTAGTCGTTAATTAGTCGAAATTTGTCGCCAAATATCAGAATTTGTCGGTCACTGGTTCAAAAGTTATAAGGGGTCATTGGTGGCCGATCTGGAGAGAGTCTCCCCAGCTTGGCCACCTTTATATCTCAAAAACTAGGGCACCTAACGAAGATCTGTTTTCTCCCAGATTTAGTCGCTAATTAGTCGAAATTAGTCGCCAAGTCACAAATTTAGTCGGGTCTTAGTTTAGAAGATATAATGAGTTCAATTTTTAAGTATAGACCAAGAGCTAGATTGAAGAGTTTACGATAAAATCTTTGATCTAGCTCTTGGTCTATACTTAAAAATTGAACTCATTGTATTTTCTAAACTAAGACCCGACTAAATCTGTGACTTGGCGACTAATTTCGACTAATTAGCGACTAAATCTGGGAGAAAACAGATCTCCGCTAGGTGCCCTAGTTTTTGAGAGGTGGCCAAGCTGGGGAGACTCTCTCCAGATCGGCCACCAATGACCCCTTATAACTTTTGAACCAGTGACCGACAAATTCTAATATTTGGCGACAAATTTCGACTAATTAACGACTAAATCTTTGTGTTATCAAAAGTAAAATCCCTGATGGTGGCCAAGCCAGTGTCAGCCACACCTTAAACAGTCAGTTACATAATTGGACTTTCAGTATGTATGAAATAGAAATAGAATCAAATTCTTCTCTGAACAGACAGCTGTGCTGCTGGGGAGTTTGTTCCGCTACTTCTTCTTCCCAGCTAAAGCACTAGGAAGTGGTGAAGGGCGGGCGTTTTGTGGGGACTGTCTTATGTAATTTTGACGTTAAAAAAGTGCTGATTCTCAGCCTAATTTGAATAAATGACTTTTGATTTGATTTTAAATGAAATTAATTTTTGTTTATTGTCAAATATTTAATTTTTATGTTTATTGTTCAAGTTTTACTGTTACTAGAGATAATAAACAAAGCGTTATTCATATTTTTGGTTTTATTTATCTCGTGACCATTGGGTTCGGATCTTGGCACCTATACGAGGGTCTGAAGACAACCTACAGTGTCCCCTTGGCAACTTTAAATGAAATGAGACACCAACCGATGCCTATTACTGTATGCACTATGCAAGTGCACCCAAGGATAAAGCCCCAGGTTAAAATGCAGAATTGTTGCAGAAAATAAAAACAAAAAAAATATTGGGCTATGGGTTTGGGTGGCTATAGTGGACCTGGAGCTGTAGATGTACTATGGCCCCTGGCCCCTGCCTGACCTAGGTTACTAAACGTGGATCAAATGGCACACTCAAGCGGATCCGGAAAACGGCCGCTAGCGCCTATTGACGCAGCGATTTATTCCGAGGTGTTTGAGGAGTGCAGATGTATTTCACAGCTCCCAGGACAATTGCGGTAGTCGGTTATGGTCCCTACCAGCAAGCACGTCTACCTTCAAGCACGTTTGGTGGCCAATTAAGGCAAGAAAGAAGTAGGATCTTTGTTTCTCGTCAGTATTGACTCCAGTCGATCAATGAAGGCAAGCCAGAGATGAGAAACAAGACTTCTCCCGGGAGATTTGGTCCGTGAGGTCGCTACTGCCCAACAGCTCGCCACAAGCTACCCTGTGGGGTTATTATTATTAAAAGGCTGCGGTGTCCCACTACAGGGCAAACGTCTCTCTACTCTCTTTTCACTTCTCTCTATTCAAAACTTCTCAAGTACCTAACAGTTCTTATTGAAAGAAACCAGTTCATCCTGCCATCTTTGTCTGGTCCTGCCGCGATGTCGCTTGTAATTAAGAGGAGCCATTGGGTCGTGAGTTTGGCCTAGTGGTGGACCGGTCGGATAAATAAATGTTTAAAAAATACAATCCATCGTTTTCTATTGAAACAAACATTTATTTCACCGCACTAGTTGATAATGATAAGTGGTACGTGGTGTAGAATTATTAGCAGTGTGACTAACAGATAAAAAAGATACTGTTAGTCACACTGGTGTTACAACTTGGTGTGACTACGAGTCCGCACCCCAATTTATAAGTATCCTGTGACTGTGGGTGACCCTTTAAAAACTGCCTGACTTGGTAATCAAACCATGGGGTTTTGATTATTATTATATCTAGATAGTGTCACGCTGCAAAAGAACTAATAGGCCAACTTTGTTATGCGCCAGTCATTGTGCTTTTCTAGTGTGCGTGAAAATCGCGGCGGACAGTTAGACGCTATTTTTTTCGACGTCTTTCTAGAAATATAGGTATGTTTGCCCTGGGGCTTCTCTCAGCAAAACGGTAGTTAGCGTCAGGTTGACTGGACCAAACGAGATATGTAGGTACATGAGACCATGTCCACTATTTACTACCTATGTGCTACTATTATTTACTACCTATAATGAAATAATTGCTACCATTGCGTTATTCAATAGGTATATCAAAGAAATAAAGTGGTCAGCCATTCTGACGTTAGGTTGGCTGATATAACGCGACATTAGTGCTACTCCTGAGCATGAGGTCCTGGGTTCAATAAATCGTTGGATAAATCGTTATTGGGATTTCCATTATGAATTTATCAGTAGCCCGGAGTCTGCAGTTGGGCCCGGTTGATGGTAACCGGCTCGCCCCTTGTTACATGGAGCTCAACGGCAACATAGCTGGGAAAATGTAGGAGTACCTATTATACAGGGTTATTGGTAAACCACCAGCAACTTCTTAAGGGGTCATTGTACTCATCATTACGAACAACTTTTACTATGGGATCAAACCAGAAATCGCGAAAAAAAATCAGCTGTTCAGTACATTTCTCTACATCAAACTCGTCAAAATGTAGGAAGCAGTTGATTTTTTTTTCGCGATTTCAGATTTGGTCCCATTGTAAAAGTTGTTCATAAGAGTACAATGACTCCTTAAGAGGTTGCTGGTATTTTACCAATAACCCTGTAGATACACCACTAACCAACCCTTCAGGAAAACAAGGCTGTTATATAAGTAGAAAGATATAATAGTTAAAATCAAAAACAAAATTAAATATAAAAAAATCTTATTTATTTTCAAATTACAAAAGTAAATGACTGATACAATACATAATTATTATATTAAGTTTACTACCCGTGGTCCTTGGAAGGGAGCACGGGGAATTTTTGTGTCCGTGTTCCCTCCGAGAAATACAATGCTGCCGAATTAAAGTGGTAGTTTCGAAGATATGATACGCGACAATAGCAAATAAGTAAGATGTAGATTTGCCGTGGTTTGGTCTGATTTCGGAAATCAGACTAAACCACGGCAATTCTAACTTAGAGAGGTGTAGGTATTGGATTCTCATGGTTATAATTAAGTATACATACCTATTTGTTTGTTAGTGTCGCGTATCATATTTTCGAGACTAGGTACCACTTTAATTCGGCAGCATTGAATTTCTCGGAGGGAACACGGGCACAAAAATTCCCCGTGCTCCCATCCAGGGACCACGGATAACGGTATTTGAGCATTTTAAGTAAGTACCTATTTATCTATTATTTTTATTAATTAAATAAAAGTGTAACATGGTAACATTTTTTTTATTTATTACATAATGTATATAGGTAGGAAGGTAGATAATCTTTTATTTGCCTTATCAGTAGGTTCAGGAAAAATCTCAAAAAGTTTTGAATCAATTGAGTAGGTGTTTTATAACTTATCATTAAGTGCAGTGGAGTAGGTACAGTTTATTGTGACTCCGCCTGTATTGAACAAGTGGGAAGTTTGGTTTTTAACCGACGAAAAAAAAGGAGGAAGTTCTCAAGTCTTTTTTTTTATGTATGACCAACTCTGAAATCGCGAAAAAAAATCTGACGTTGCCTACATTTAAATTCGCATAAGAGCCTTTACAGACAGAGGCGATATCGCGAGCGATATTGCGATACTATCGCGTCGCAACACCACTACGCGACACGTCGCGACGCGATATCGCCTCTGTCTGTTAGAGCCTTAACTCGTCAAAATGTAATAAGGAACAGCTGATTTGTTTTTCGCGATTTCAAAGTTGGTCCCATAGTAAAAGTTATTCAGTTCGACTGTCTAAAGCACTCCATAAAGTTTGTAGAGTTTATTTTTTAACACTTTATAAGTTATTAAATTTAAAAAAAAACAAACAATTATTCAAAAGTTTTAAGTTTTCACTTCTTTCGGGAGTACCCTTAGCTGATAATTTTTTGTTTTCTAGAAACTTGAAAATGCCAATTCACAACCCGTCTCAATTAATAACCTTCCAATAGAAATCTCATCAAAAAATATATTTAATAATTTCATACTTTATATCTCGCGAACTTTAATACTATTTATTTAGAGATTCTGTACGAGGTCGCTTCGAGTCCCCAAACAGCCAGTTTGTCGTCAACCCACTGCCTGAAAAGTGGGACATTTGTGTAGACAGCTGGGACGTCCTTCTGGCCACAGCCTATGCCCCAGGCCACCAGGCCGGTCAGCTTGTACCTGTTGTTGCCGATAGGACACGCTAGAGGGGCGCCACCGTCGCCCTGAAATAGAGAGAAGAGGTTTGTTATTAGAGTATTAAGCCCAGTCGCCAGGTTGTCAAAAAAAGGGTTACCTACCTAGCTTGTAAAAGATTGGGTTATAGTCGAGTGTCATCAATCAAAATCTGTAGTTTTTGACCTTGCGTGACACAGGCTCGCTTCGTCATCTTTGATTGTAGATAGGTATAGGTATACAGGGTGGCCGGAACATTGACGTCCAAAAATAAAATTTCGGTCCCTCGTATCGTGGGGTATTCGAATCACCCCCATGTATGTTCCGCGACTTTTCATAGTTTTCGAGTTATGAATTTTTTTCTGAATGTTTGAAAATTTTCGACCTGACCAACCTAAAAAAATTCTAAAAAAAAAAGTAGAGGGTTTTATCGAGTTTCTTTTTTTGCACCTGAATTTTCATAAGTAGTACTTTTATGCATAAAATAATCAGCTTCGTAACTGTGATGAAAGTTATGAAAATGTTGATCTAAAGTGAAAAATTTACGTTCGGTAAATTATGACTCAAATTTTCAACTTTAAATTAAAAATCTTAACAGGTGACTTCATAATTCCTAAGTAGGCTTCAAGAATGCGCCAGACTCTCAGCTTTCATAATCATAAAAAAAATGAAGTACTTAATAGGGCTACTTTGTTTAAAATCGGCCTTCAAAGACAGCGAGGTGGAAAAATTCTTAAAATTACCCATCTGAGTAATTATTTTTTGGCTATTTTCTCGTTCCTAAGGTTAATTAATGATAAGAATACTGAAAACTAACCAACAAATAGTTTCAGAGTTGGGTAAGAAAAGTTTTACGTAAAAAGTGGTTTTGAATAAAACACAGATGATAATGTGAAAAAAGTACTTAATTTATTTTTAACATTTACAAAAGGTTTTCAAAGTGGCCACCACCAGCAGCAATACACATTCTACACCTACGTAAGAAATTGTCTGGCAATCGTCTAAAAGCGTCTCTGTTCTCTCTCACAACACGTTCAGCTTCTGCAATCAACTGCCTCAGCTCTTGTTCACTTGAACAGTCTCGGGCGTATGCTATTTCCTTGTAATAGCCCCAAATAAAGAAATCGATGGGGTTGAGATCAGGTGAGCGTGGAGGCCACCTAATTGGTCCGCTGCGTCCGATCCATCTGTTGGGGTATGTTTCATCTAAGTAATTTCGGACCTGGGTTGCATAGTGACACGGGGCGCCGTCATTTTGCAACACCATGGTTCGTCTGAGTTCGAGATTCACATCTGCCAGCAACAATGGAAGTTCATTTTCCAAAAAGTTTTTGTATGTTTCTCCATCAAGTCTGGACGGCAGTTCAAACGGACCAATTAGTTCGCCATTGAGGATACCAGACCACAAGTTAACGCTGAAGCGATGTTGAAATGTCGAAGCTCTCACTTCGAGTGGATTTTCATTCGCCCACGTGTGGTAATTATGAATATTGAATATAATGTGGTTAGTTTTCAGTATTCTTATCATTAATTAACCTTAGGAACGAGAAAATAGCCAAAAAAAAATAATTACTCAGATGGGTAATTTTAAGAATTTTTCCACCTCGCTGTCTTTGAAGGCCGATTTTAAACAAAGTAGCCCTATTAAGTACTTCATTTTTTTTATGATTATGAAAGCTGAGAGTCTGGCGCATTCTTGAAGCCTACTTAGGAATTATGAAGTCACCTGTTAAGATTTTTAATTTAAAGTTGAAAATTTGAGTCATAATTTACCGAACGTAAATTTTTCACTTTAGATCAACATTTTCATAACTTTCATCACAGTTACGAAGCTGATTATTTTATGCATAAAAGTACTACTTATGAAAATTCAGGTGCAAAAAAAGAAACTCGATAAAACCCTCTACTTTTTTTTTTAGAATTTTTTTAGGTTGGTCAGGTCGAAAATTTTCAAACATTCAGAAAAAAATTCATAACTCGAAAACTATGAAAAGTCGCGGAACATACATGGGGGTGATTCGAATACCCCACGATACGAGGGACCGAAATTTTATTTTTGGACGTCAATGTTCCGGCCACCCTGTATAATAAACAACTTTTAATAAGGTACCTACCAAACCTGAAATCGCGAAAAAAAATCAGATCTCTACATTTATGATCGCATGTCGTCAAAATGTAGGAAACAGCAGATTTTTGTTTCGCGATTTCAGGTTTGGTGCCATAGTAAAAGTTGTTTATAATGATGAGTAGGAGTACAATGACCCCTTAAGAGATTTCGTGTATGAAAGAAAGAAAGAAAGAAAAGAAAGAAAAACTATTTATTCCCGCGAAAAATGACGCATGTGCGTCATTTTTCGCGGGAATAAATAGTTTTTTAATTTTAATTTTTAATTTTAATAAATAGTTTTTTAATTTTAATAAATAGTTTTTTAATTTTAATAAATAGTTTTTTAATAAATACTTTCATTTTTTACATAATCCTAAAAAATAAAAAACAATTGGGTAGCTAAATTTCAAACTTAAAAATAAAAACAACAAATACTTAATTAAGCGTCACTAACGCGCGAAACGGCTAACGCTCAGCATAATGCCATGACCCGTGCCCGAAGGCACGAGTCAAGAATGAATAGATCTATACACCTTATATAGTTACAAAAAAAAAATACTAAAGTACCTAAGTAATAAAGAGTTCATCTACTCATAGAACTTAATTCAACTTCGTCATGGGCACAGATTAATACAGATGGGACACTCCGCAGCTTAGGTATGAAGCTACAAGTACGCGGCGGGCCCCGCCCGCGGGGCTAATTCAGTGTGGGCTGCCGCGCACCGGCCGGCTCGCACTTTAGTTCGATACTCACTCACACGCGTCGTAAAAGAACACAACCCTAAAGCAGCGGCCAGACAGAAAAGACGCAAGTCGAGGGCGGGGCGCGGACCCGCCGCAGACAGGGCGCCGTCACGACTTTTTAACATATATAGAAAAGACACGGACGCGTCGCAGACAGGGCGCCGTTCGTTCGCACGTAACGTTCTAACTACTCCGACGCAAGATGCACAATGGCGAGCGGGCGAGCGCTGTGAGAACCTGCCCTCCGCGCCCTTTCCGCTCCCCCGCTTGCGCCCGTGCAGGCCCGCGCCCTGCCTGCGCCCTGTCCTTTCTATATGTTTTCCCAATAGGGCGCCGACGAGTTAACGTCGTGACGGCGTCCCGTCTTTTCTGTATGTTTTACGTCGCGACGGCTGTATACATTTTATATGCAAGTAGATTAAACGGGCGCCGCGACTGCGACGGGTCCGTGCCTTGCGTCTGTTCTGTGTGGCCGGCGCCTTACGAGTCGGAAGGTATAAGAGTTACGCGATAGAAAGAGAGGCAACTTGTAGGTGAATATAATTGTACGTAATAAGCGTTGTGCGACCTGAATTGCACTTTATTGTATCGTAGCAAGAGTCGTTTTTTGTTCAAATGATTTTGCGGAGTGCCCCATCTGTATTAATCTGTGTTATGGGTAAAAGCACTCCATACACCTTACCTGACAGGTATCCTTGCCAGCTTCCCCTCCGGCGCAAACGAAGCTGGTATGCAGCTGGAAGTTGTGTCCCAGCCTGGTCCTCTTCAGCAAGGTGTTGCAGCGGCTGTAGGGCACCATGTCTTGCTCCACCTTCTTCAGGATCACGGCGTAACGGTTTGAAAGACCTAGAAAAAGAAAGAAGATCCTACCTATTTATATTCCTTAGATAAATAGCTAGGATTGGAGCTATATAGTGGTCTTTGGACGGATAGTTCTTCAATTATCAATTACTAGCTTTTGCCCGCGGCTTCGGAAAATATCCCACGGGAACATACTATCGGGAATTCCTTCCTTATTCCTTGTCTACATTATAAAGGGAACCTCTGTACAAAACAGCTTTCTAGGTCAAAGGGTTTGGGCTGGGCGTTGATGAGTCAGTCAATCAGTCAGTCAGGACTTCTCTTTTTATTTATATAGATAGATTGACAAACCCTAGGTCCGCTGCAATTGCAAAGAGGTTGTGTGGCCTGGGGTGAAGCCCAGATAATGATTCTCTTTCACACACAGTTATTTCAATTATAGTTAACTGATTAATAATAAGGTACGATGGGGTTGGCATATCCGTGTGGATAAAAACCCCTTTTAGTAACATAGAATAAATAAAAAATTATCAATAATATCAAAAAAATCATATAGGAAATGAGTAGGAAACTTTATTTTTTTCTGTTGTGTACCTATCTGTTGCAGTAAGATGGTTGTAGCCGTGATAATATCCCTGGGATATCTACAGTAAAACGGGCGGAGTGCCTTAGCACTTATGTTACCTACTATGTAGATCATGCTTTCCTAGCAAGATATGTACAGCTATGGACCGCTTCCATTTAACTATATCCTGCACCTTAATTGCGTAACACATTATCAAACGGAGTTGGTTTCATTTTGACAGTTATTTTACAATATTCATTGCGTTATTTACGTTGTCGAAAAGACAAATTTTTCGAACATATGAAAAATGGATTAGCAATTTGTTTCAAAATGAAACCAACTCCGATCGATAATGTGTTACGCAATTAGGGTGCTGGTAGATAGCTATATTATATCCCTAGGGATATAGCTATATCACGGGTAGGTACAACCGTCTTACTGCGACCTATCCCAACGGTAGCGAGTGGGATGGTTTATTAATTTGATTTTGGAATAGTTGGCGAATCAGTAATTTGTTAGGGTTCCGTACCAAAATGGTAAAATAAGTAACCCTTATGGTGCGACTCTGTCTGTCTGTCCGTCTGTCACAGCTGGATATCTCAAGAACTATGCTATCAACTTGAAATTTGGAACAGTTTTATAAGACCACGGACAATAGCCAGTAGTCTTTAATTCTAGAGTCTACTTACCGAAATTGGTCTTCCCCCATCCGTTGGCGACGCAGTTCTTGCTGCTGTCGAACACCTCATCTTGGTCCGGCATGCAGATGACATTGATGTGCTCCGAGATCTCCAGCGGGCTGTCCAGCATCAGGAGTGCTATGTCGTTCTTCAAGCTTTTCGGCATGAAATCTGAGAGGAAATGGGTAACGTAAAATAGTTAAAGAGGGCTGTCGCATGTTGTCACCTGTCTCGCTCACACGGGACCAAATTCCCTACAAAATGGTTGAGCTGGATGGTGCTGATCCACGCGTCATGTTCGTGAACGGCCCCGTTATTGAGACTGGTCATCTCATTATTTTTAATCTTATATTTTGAATATTGTTTTTAAATATATTTTTTTTACATTATTATCACATTATACCGGATGACTTTTTTTACCGTCTTGAAAAAAATAGGGTATATTAGGTGAACGGAGTAGAAGCCTATGGCATACTTACATAGTTTTTTTTATAGATTAGACAGAAAAAATGATCTAAGTATCAATAAATACTAAAAATTCGATGTAAACTTTTCATATTAAACAGAACAATAATAAAAACAGAAATTATGAAAAAAAAATCGTTTAAAAATATCGAAATTCAAATGATCAGCCTGCATAAGATTTAAATTTTTATTTTTTTTAAACATTAGGCTTCTACTCCGTTCACCAATTTTTTTTTATTTGCCTATTTTTTTCAACACGGTAAAAAAAGTCATCCAGTATAGAAGCAACAAGAATAACAATGTACCCAGGATTGATTTTATAACATATCTTTAATTCTTGATTTAAAAGAGTGTCCGTGGAGTTTCTTGCCCGTTCTTCTCCATAGAGATCTACGTTTTCGAATGGGCAACTAGCTTCAACTTTCTGACTAACTGACCGACTCTTTGACAATTCAAAAGTGGCTGTAAGTAATTGGTTTAATGAAATTAATGCTTTGAGTTTGAGTTTTATAACTTACTTTCATGAATAACGGTGGTCTGCACAGTTCTCTCTTCGTACGGGTATATCTCCTTGACTGTCTGTGTGTCCCATTCACCCGCTCTGATCCTCAAGTCCCCAGGACCGTACCTAAAAAAAATAAAAATGAAAAGGGTGTCCATGAAGTTTCTTGCCCGTTTATCTCCATAGGAACCTCTACTACGCTTTGGAATGGGCAACTAGCTTCATCTTTCTGACTGACCGACCCCTTGACAAGTCAAGAGTGCCTGGCCAAGCTGAGGCGAATCACAATATTCTCTCACACCGATTAAATGCCGTGTTCACACTGGCGCTTGGCCAAGCTGAGGCGAATCACAATATTCTCTCACACCGATTAAATGCCGTGTTCACACTGGCGCTAATAGTCGCGTAGGGCGATTTCGTCAATTAAACTGACCGCGATAGCGAGCAGCACATTTAAACCGCGTTCAAGAGCCGTCAGTCAATTAGTGTCATTATTGTTGTGGAATATTATACGCGCGTCCAGTTTCATTGGTGAAATTCGTCCTATAACAATAATAATCGTTGCGCGCAGTCCAGTTTCGCGCGCGGGATTCACCTCAATGTCTCGGGTAGTGTTATGTGACGGTTGTGTTAGCGTTGTGTGTTTTGAGCTCCCTAAAAATAGCTACACGAGGGTTGAGCTACACGATGACTGATGCATGGATGACGTCTGCTGGGACAGGTCAACTCAAAGCTGCTATGGCTTTTTCTTCAAAAGGCCCTTCTAGACATGGCCCTGCATTGTTAGACTCACATAAAATCCTAATAATATAAATGTTTGGACTTTTAAAGAGACCATGACCTCTGAGTTTGTTTTGGCATTTTTTCTCAGGGATCAGGGGACTTACTATGAGCTTTTATATAAGAAATGCTGGCGCTATCACCATCTAGTTTTTTTTAAAATATTAACCAAAATATTCACGTGTCATATTAGACCTACTTACAGAAATAAATATTTAATTTCATGTCCCTTATTCCCCCGCGTGGGGTTCGCCTCAGTGACCAGTTTCCCGTGCGGGATTTGCTTCAATGTCCTGATTCCCGCGCGGGATTCGCCTCAATGTCCCATTTCCCGCGCGGCATTCGCCTCAATGTACCGTTTCCCGCGCGGGATTCGCCTCAGTGACCCGTTTCCCACGCGGTATTCGCCTCAATGTCCCGTTTCCCGCGCGAGATTCGTCTCAATGTCCCGTTTCCCGCGCGGGATTCACCTCAGTATCGCGTTTCCCACGCAGGATTCGTCTCAGTGTCCCGTTTCCCGCGCAGGATTTGTCTCACTGTCCCAATTACCACGATGCATTCGTCTGTGTCCAGTTTCCCGCGCAGGATTCGCCTCAATGTTCCGTTTCCCGCGCGGCATTCGCCTTAGTATGGCCACAGCTATTAAATACTTACCTAAATACATAGGTATAACTGGCAAAATGTGAGCATACACTGCAAACTTACGCCCATTCTTATATCTATGCTCACGCCCTTCGAGCAACAAAGCTAGCTGTACTTACTTCTGAGCGATATGTGCTCCTGTCATCACGACCTGAGGATGGATGAGCACACCGACGCCAACGTATGAGAAGTTGCGGTTGTCCAGCAGAGCTACCACCCAGGGGAACTCGCCGAATTGGGACAGTTCATTCTGAGAAGAGAAGAGAATTGTGAGGCTGTTGTAAAACCGACTGTATCATATTTAAGGTGTTTTTTTGTATTTTGTTACAGTCATTTGATGATTACCATCCACAAAAAAAAAAAATAGTGACACAAAACACTAGTGCCCTCTGACAGCAAAGTTTTTAACAAGGAACTACATTGACAGCTGAATGAAAGTACCAAACACTTAGCGCCATCTACGCGGAACTAATTTGACAGTTTTCTTCCGATAACTTCAATGAAATGCCGATTTCTTCACGATGTTTTCCTTCACCGTTTTGAGAGCAGTGGTGATGAAATAATTTACTCAAAGTAAAGGGCCTGCCTGGGTTCGAACCTATACGATCTACAGCTCGTAAGTCGCGGCCGTTACCACTGTGCCACCACTGCTCAATCTACCGAGCGGACGTGGGTAATTATAAATTCAAGGTCAATGCGCAGAGGTTTATGCGGCCTACCCAAATGTCTTTTCTTTGGTATTGTTCGTCGAATCGTTGAGCTACTTAAGTTTTGAGTTGAGCTGCACGATTACTGACAAATGCGTGCACTGACTGGACAGGTCCACTCAATCATTGTGGTTCTTTCCTCAAAAGACCATTTCAGACACCAATCTACATGGTCTTCACATGATGTGACCATGTGTGATGATGTGTGTGTGTGATGTCTGGACTTTAAAAGAGACTGTGACCTCTGAGTTTGTTTCGCCCTTTCTTCTCAGAGTCGTCAGATAGGAAACGACGACCTCATCTAGTTTTTAAAAATATGATTGACGTGTAACTGTTTGTACAAACCTACTTACAGAAAATAAATCATTTATCATTTAGATAGACTACTCTATTATTCTGTGTCACAAAGAAAATATAAGTGATACTTACAGCTCCACCAGTTATTGTGACTCCCAAACCCTGAGGGTTGCGGTAGCCGCAGCCCTTGACCTTGGTGGGGTCAGGCTGTGGCTTCGGCACCTCCGAGGGATCCTTGGGGATGACACAGCACACCTCCACACTCTCCTGGCATTTGCGGTCGATGGTATTATCCTCGTCGTCTCCGAACCTGCGGAGCATAATTTTCCCTGTTAAGAAAATGGCAACGTCGCAAATAATCTGTCATTGCTTAAATATTAGGGTTCCGTACCCGAAGGGTGCCAAACGGAACCGTATTACTAAGCTTTCGCTGTCCGTCCGTCCGTCTGTCTGTATGTCAGCGGGCTGTATCACATGAACCGTTATGTAGACAGTTGATAACATTCAAAAGTGCCTTTTAATGACCTAGGTACTTAATAATGATTTGACTTTGTATTGCTTTTAAATGTTTCGCTGTTTTGATTTGATTAATTTGTCAATATTACATAATGAAATAACACCAAACATACCTAACCTACCTAAGTACACATTATGGTAAAGCAATAAAGATATTGAGTATTGAAATAATCGCGGTACTTTTTTTTGTAGGATATTTTCCGACAACATCCCTTGATGCACAGTACATTTATGCATACAACTTCGTACTTATGAATAATTACCTAATTTATTATAATACTAAAACCTTCCTGAAAGTATGTAGATCACGTTAGTGTAACAATAATCAAAATTAGTTCATTACTTTTTGAGAAAATCGCGGACATACACGTATATGGGTCGAACCTCCTTTTTGAAGTCGTTTAAAAAATATGATGATGATGTCCTTACCTGATATCTAAGGTGCCAAATCCAGTAACACTGACGTTGTGGACATCAACGCCCACGTTGTTGGCATCACAGAGATAGTAGGGCACGCACTGACAGCTCTGGCCTGATGCTTTGTCCACGAACGTGGCTGTCCCTTCTGTGGGCTTGACCGTGATCTAGAAAGTTTTTTTAAAGTTATCAATATTTGACATTGATGTACCGTACAGTACCCAGGCGTTAATATGATAAGGCTGAATTAAATTAGATAGTGAAACTCCACAGAGCTGATCCATAATAAAATAAAAACGCAAAAAAAAATTTTTTTTGAACTTGAAGTACTTACTTATGAGCTTATTTTTTTATTGTGTTTAGAAATCGATAAAAAAAAACTTATTTTTGTTTTTGTTTTATCGTGTTTAGGTCGGTGAAGTTTTGCTAACTATTTAATTTGTTCTTATATAAAGCCGAAGTTTTTCTTAATCTCACGCTGTCCCATATCAACAGCCACGCACTGTAGATTTGCGAGATGATTCATGCAGCCACCTTAGAATAATTAACAGCTTGATTTATAATATAATACTCCTAATTCCCATAGGCATTTATGGTTGACGGAAGATTGTTTCCAGAGAATGGATCAGCCGGTCTTTTCTGTAGACATCTCACTGTGAAGACTAAGGTGAAGTGAGTAACTGGTGGTATGGAAAAGCCCATATTTCTTACATAAAATAAAATTTCACAATACTGCAAAAGAATATAATAGAATGTCAATGCAATTAAAATAAACGAATGAGTAAGTAGGTAGATAAAAATTTTAAGGGTCACAGAATTGAAATAAAAATGAAAATATTTTCCTAAAAGAACAATGCAATACAAACAAGTCATTTAAAGGTCAGTGTCAATCAGAATAAGTGACCACATAGCACACTATTGATCGGAATCGATTTCATTTTGACAACATTCATTGCGTTACTCGTATTTACGTTGTCGAGCAGACAAATTTTTCGAACATTTATGAAGCAATTCAAGCAATGGATTAGCAATTTGATTCAAAATGATTCAGATTCCGATTGTTAATGCGTTACTCAATGTGGGTGCTGGCTATACGTACATGCCTGTTACAGCATTGTCATGTGTAGGGAAAGTCAAATCGATCAGCGATTATTACCAGGACAAAACACTTCACCTAAATTTTCACGGGGAGATTATCACAGTTCGCAGAATAGATCGGCCAAGAAACTCAAAAACTGCCTATGATGTCATGGATAGGTATGTAAATGTATGATTCGTGAATCCCATAAAAGTACGTCCCATAAAAGGTACTGCGTGATATATCCATGGAAAATGCTTTTATACCACAAAAGCGCAAATCTGTCTTTGGACGACATGGCCATGCATTAATCATGCCATGAATGGCGTCATACTATCAAAAGAAGTCGACAAAAGTTCACCAAGTCACCTTGCATTGTATATGGTACCTAAATAAAAATATAGTAGGTAGGTAAATGCTTTGGGTTCAATAAAGCCTGCCTTGGATGTTTTATGTATTAATGATTGGCGAAGAAAATAACCATTCCACAGAAGAGACTATAGAGGACATTTTTTGTGCTGTGGATGACGTGTGCCGTGCCGTGCTCGTGAAGCACGCAAAAAATTAATAATTTTATTTATTCATTTTACGTCTATCATTACAGGGCCCAGGGGAATGTGATAATGTTGATAGAGATCAATTTTTTTTTATTTTTAAGTATTGGAAAGCAGATTATCGCTTTACTAGGTGCATATTTTTTATAACATAAAGTTAACTCTCTTCGTGAACAAAAAGCTCACCCGTAATTTATCCAAAGATTTAAATCGTTAGATTCGCCAGACCATGTCAAAATATGGCCACGTTGCCATTTCGCTGACGTTTTTCCACATTTGAATAGTGTTTTCTCGCTCACTCATACTGAAAATCGTATATTTCGTTCCATACGGGATGTGTGAGCTCACTATTGTTAGTATGGACACTTTTTCGCACTACGTACGGTGAGTGAGGTACTTTGGGTTTATCCGTAAAAACGAACCACGCAGACAGAGAGGATTAATATTGCATTTATAATTACTTCAACGAAGATGATGATGATGATGATGTCAGACAATTTTAAACCTAAATAGTCGTCGCACTCAAGAAATTCCTTAGAATTTCCAAGTTATTAATACGTTTTGACAACAATTCCCCAGTAAACTGAAACATCAATAAAGTTGGGGTTGAAATTATCCAACTGTCACGTAGACAAATTCAAATTCAAATTAATTTATTTGCACAAATAAACTTTGTATTTTTTTATCATTCAACATTAGGATAAATCAATTACGAGGTTAAATACACTTATTTCCATAATGAGTCATGCATTATGTATTCCACCTCATGCAAAATGTTCCTACAATTTTATATGCTTGCTACTTCTTCGAATCGGCTTGAGCTAATACCATATATGCTCATTATTCAAAAATGTCGCCTAACAGTGATCTTCAAGCAAAGGACAGAACTGTCAGATTCACCTGCCGATCTGAGGGGCAATTCCCGTATTTTTAACAACGTTCGCAATCTCATCTCAGTCTCAATGTCAAAAATTGTATAGCGTTTACCTACATTTTTGACAGTTGATTGTCGCTGGCATGAGATTGCGACTAGAATTTGAACGTTTTTAGGTACGAGAATTGGCTCTCTGTTCTGTAAAAATCTCACTTAGATTAAAACTTAGGTAGGTGAAGTGATCTATCAATAGTGTCAATCCCTAGCATGCTCACTTCAACCAAGTTTTCATTTTTACAGAATAGTCCAGCTGTCGTCTAAAACTGGTAACTCGGCCACGCGTTTACATCCATAAACAAGTTGTGATAATTACCTGTTTTTTACAAGGCTTGTGAAAGTCCTGTGAAAAACATGTTCATGACGTAGATTCACTATTTCAGTTCACCGTTTTGATATTTTTGACAAGTTTTGTATACAAATAGTATATCAACTTGTTTTAGGTGTAACGGAAACAGTAGATACGACTTGTTTTATAGCTTCGTGTAAACGCGGGGTAAACGCAATATCTATTTTAGACAAATCGATGCAGAACCCATTCAAATGACAACCCAAAAATATGGGGAAGGTCGGAAAAACTGATCATAGCTAGGTCCCCATAAGCATTCCTATAAGGCTTATAATAAATTTGACATTTCATTCATTCATGAGTTTGATTTTATTTCACTATTTCGTTATTTTCGGTTATTTCAATATTTTTAACAATGACATTATACATCCAGACGTTGCCATGACTACAGTGTGAAGTTTGGAAGTGGACATATATACGAAATAATTAGGAAAATTGACACAAAGCATCGCATCTTCTGTCCCTTACGGCGTGCCGTATTTTTGGTTTAAAAATGTTGCCAAACAAAGTATTTTCACTGTTAATATTGCTGTCTCATGACCGGCCACGCGGTGGCTCGATCTAGATGTATATTATCTAAGATTTTTAAAGAAGTATTTGACATGGAAAATGTCAGAATTTAAAACCTTAAGGTTGATGCGCCAAGGTAGCCCGCGAAATTCAAAATTTCTTACGTTTTTTGCAATTTGTAGGTCAGTGTGAGCTTGTATGTTGATTAAAATATGATTCGCGGGCGTAGCTAATATGGCTTTACAGAATTATAATCATTAGAATCAGCAATACAACTCCATACGTTAGCATTTATCTCAAATCTAGCGATTTCATGAAATCATGAGGTTTGAGGTAAATGCTAACTTATGGAGTTGTATTGCTGATTCTAATGATTATAATTCTGTAAAGCCATATTAGCTACGCCCGCGAATCATATTTTAATCAACATACAAGCTCACACTGACCTACAAATTGCAAAAAACGTAAGAAATTTTGAATTTCGCGGGCTACCCTGGCGCTTTCGCCATTATTTCCTCGTAACCTTCAAAATGTTTTAAGCTTTGTTTATTTTTTTTTCTCTCTGGAAATAGTGAACTCCAATTTCGGAGTATCTAAAGTAATAACACAACAACGCGTCATTTTCGCAAAAAACAAAATAAAACCACATTACGCCTTGTATATTAGCTTGTGTTGGGAACTAGCTACGACAGCGCCATTTTGACAGCTACCTTCCCCATTGAACCCGATTTCTTATACCATGTTTTGAACACCCCAACGTTTCCATGCCAATGCCATTGCCAAATGTGTCATTGCTCTCAAATCAAACCCTTTGAACTCACGTCTTCACATCGCCTTTTCGAAGAATTATAAGTCGATGGCGTCCCAAAGATATCTATTAGGACTGACGGTGCAATTGTAGGTAGACCTTCAATGTTCTCGAGTCTCGTATCTTGAGGATCCTCCTTTAAACTCGCGTCTTTGTGTGGCTGAGTCGATGATTGAGATGTTGATCCCTTCGTCAAAAGTGAAGGTTTGATTGGAGGGACATCATCTACCTTCACGTTTCTCGTGCCTTGAGGATCTCTCTTAGAACTCGCGTCTTCATATCGTTGTCTTGAAGAATGAGCTGATGGTGGAGTGCCAAATACTTCAGACAAGACTGAAGGTTTAATAGTAGGGACGACATCATCAATTTTCATGTTTCTAGTGCCTTGAGGAACTCTCTTTGAGCTCGCGTCTTCATGCTGTTGTCCTGAAGAATTAGCTGTTGGTGGAGTGCCAAAGACTTCAGCCAGGACTGAAGGTTTTATAGTAGGGCTACCATCAACCTTCGCGTTTCTCGTGCCTTGAAGACTTCTCTTTAAATTCGCTTCGTCACGCCGTTGTCTCGCAGAGACAGGTGTTGGTTGATTTCCAAAGACTTCAGTCTGGAGGAGTGAAGGTTTGGTTGTTGGAAGACCTTGGACCTTCACGTTTCTTGTGAGTCGAGGAACCTGATTAATTGTTTATGGTTACCACTTCTGCTCTCGTAGGTGTGTGTGGTATGAATATGGACTAGTCAGCAAGTTGTTGCAAAATTAAATAGCCGCACGGGCCGTACCGTGTCGATCGACCAGGTCGACACTTGCCGCGGTTGGTCCGTGGCCGAGTGCCCATCTTTACATACCAAGACCCCTCCGTGCCTCGGAAAGTACGTAAAGCCGTTGGTCCCGGCTGTCATTCGTGGATCTTTGACAGTCATTACAGGTCCTCAGAAGCCCGAAAGTCTGACAACCAGCCTTATCAAGAGGTACCGTATGACCCAGTAACTGGGTTCTGGATGTCAGATAGGCAGTCTCTCCATGTAAAATACTGGTGTTCAGCTGCATCCGGTTAGACTGGAAGCTGACCCCAACATAATTGGGAAAAGGAGAGACTGCTTATCTGATCTCCACAACCCCGTTACTGGGTAACACGAAATTCCTTCGTAAGTCTGGTTGACAGATTTTTGGGCTTCTGACTACCCATAACGAATGTCAAAGATCTACAAATGACAGTCGGGACCAACGGTTTAACGTGCTTTCCGAGGCATGGAGGAGCCTCGATATGTAATGCATGGTCACCCATCCACAAACCGACCGCGGAAAGCGTAGCTTAACCTTCAATCGACCCGTGCGGCTGTTATCATTTAGCCAAAAAGAACTTCATTGAAACATGACCCAAAATATTGTATATTAAGTATAAACTAATTTTCAAAGGTCTTTATGTACTTAGTACTGATATTCTTAATAACGTTGTTAATCGTTACTGTGCATTGTGCGACGCCATATGCATTAAATATATACGGTGTCATCTAGATAAAAATAACAATATAGGTGCCTACCTAAGTTATTATTAGCCAAGATTTTAAATCTTGATAGCGATTTTATTACTAACCTCACTAGTCACAACATGTCAAGATGATTAAACGTGATTAAATCTCACTGCTTACCTGAGGCTGTGTACACAGGTTGTATACAGAGTATTCTAGGGTTAGGTACTTGTAATTTGATGTATTCCTTGCAGGACGTTATAGTAAGGTTAAAATGCAACAGATTAAGCCACCAAATGTTCCACCATTAAGGGCCTATTTCACGATATCCGAATAGCCACTACTTACCGAATAAATTAAAAAATGGAACAGAATTTGTATGAAATTATCTGCCAAGTAAGATAATAGGAACTTAATCGTAGGTGGTGAAACAGGCCCTTAACATAATACACATTAATTTTCTTGTCATAATTTTTTTAAAGTGTTGGCATAGGCAACTGAAGGAACACGGGTGGGTTTTAGTCAGTAAAAGTCTGACACGCCCTCCCGCTCCACCCAGAGCGGGAGAAGTTATTTGATGATTTCCCACACTCAAAAAAAAAAAAAAAAAAAAGGTGTAAGTAGGTATAACGCTTCCTGTAAAACTGCATTTATCGAGATTGCACGTTTTTCTCGCAAAGATGCGATATGATGTGTCGTTAGATTTTTATTGATCGTCTTGATTGTCTGTCAGCAAACATAATCAGCCTATAATGTTGCCATGGGACACAGGATTCCTCTCAGTAAGAGGGAGCGGGTCGTAATCTAAAACGCGGGCCCAGTGCGGGTTGGTAAACCACACAAGTCTTCAAATTTTTGGTTCTAGGACATGCTGGTTTCCTGACGATGATGTTTCCTCTGTCAGCAAGACATCCGTGCTGAGCTTGATGATAGGAAAAGACAGGAAGCTATTAAGCTGTGGCTACACTGATGTGTCGACTGTGGCACGTCGATTGTTTCAATGATAGGCTAGGTTCACACGGCATTGTACTGCACGTTTTTTTGCGGGATAAATGTTACCGAATTTGTAGTGGCGCATACATTGAGTATAAACCCGTTCACACGTCGTTTGAACTGCAAAAAAATGTACATAGCTTTACTAAAGGTTTAGGTAGTGAAATAAAGGTAAACAATCTTGATTTGTCTTTTATCTTTTTTATTTTAAAACCTCAGTTTAAAAATAAAATGCAACTAAAAACCAATGTAAACACAACAATAATGATTACTAAATCAATTTAACCATTAGTTTAAGCAGTAGTTTATTTTTTTAATATGTGTTTGGGTAAAAAGTCACATCAAGATTGTTTACCTTTATTTCACTACCTAAACCTTTCTAGTATATATACGCGTCGGACTTGTCAAGCAAACCGAATGAACTTTTAACGTATTCGGTCGGTGTGTGGCTGTGGCTATGTAGTATTACTACGGCTATTCATTTTTACACATAGAAAAATGTATCGTGTGAACAGCCCGCTGTTAATACGGTTTAAATCGAACATTGTTAAAAAAAGTGTGCGGTGTATTGCCATGTGAACACAGCCTTAGTTGACAAAATCATCGCAAGCGAATATTACCCCGCATCCCGCGCGGGATCACGTCAGGTTTATCAGAGCTTAAGAAGATAGGAAAAGACAGGAAGCTTTTAATGGGTGATGTTGGAAAAAGTGGCAAAGGAGTCATATAGGGCCGGCTTATAGGTTTTTAAAGGTCCCTTGAACTTACTTCCTCGATCGGTTTCGCAGTTCCAGTATGGTTGGGAACTTTTGGTTTCAGGTCAAATATGGCGTCCAGTGCGTTCTGGTCTAAACCGCTTTTCACCTGGTCAAATGTAGATAGATAGTGCTATGTAGTTCTGGACTGACTGATCAGCATACTTTTTGTCCTTTCTTTCGATTATTAAGAAATATTGGACACGTATTTTTTTCTTTTTTTACGTAGTCAAAAGATTACAGCGATACATTGAGTTAAAATGTGGCCTGACGTCACTCCTTGCTAGATTTTATACGCAGCTTGTTATACATAGTTGTGACGTAGCGAGCCCCCATTCATCAGCTGTTCCGTACATTTTGACGAGTTATGCGAAAAAAAATCAGCTGTTGCCTACATTTACCCGATTTCAAAGTTGGTAACATCTGATTATGAAAAAAAAACTACATGAGGTCGATGTTTCCGAGTAGGTACTCTGAGAAAAAAACTCAGAGGTCACTGTCTCTTTCAAAGACCAGGCCAAGAGAGAGAGAATCCAGAGAGTCTTGGTCAGATGATGTGAGAACCATGCAGTTTCTGAGATGGTCTTTTGAGGAAAGACCCACGCAGATTTGAGTGGACCTGTCAAATCAGTGCGCGCATTTGTCAATAAGCTATTATATTATCTGTGTCAATAAGTAAGTATAGGTACATCCAGGTCAGTTTAGGTAGGACATTCACGAATGCAAAAATTGTATACAGGGTATTAAAGTAATTGCGTGCCATAGCTTAGTTAGCGGTAGGTTCAGTATCGATAAAGGAACCCAGGAAAAATAAAAATAAATCAAAATAAAAACATAAATAAATATTGCAAAATCAACCTAATTTATTACCTACTAACTTAAAATAGCAATCGTTTAGAATTAAAATTACAAAATGACAACGACAACGAGGAGAGGAGAGGACGCGAGAAGTGAAGGACAAAATGACAACGCGTTCGATAGTCGGTAAGTAATTAAAGTATTAAATTTAAATTCAATCATTTGAATTCTAAACGATTGCTATTTTAAGTTAGTAGGTACTAAATTAGGTCGATCTTGCAATCATTTTCTTGTTTTTATTTTGATTTTTTTTGATTTTTTTTTCCTGGGTTCCTTTATCGATACTGAACCTACCGCTAAGCTATGGCTCGCAATTACTTCCTGTATATATAGTCAAAAGTTGCATTAAAGACATCAAAATAAAGTTTTCGGATACTGTGTCATGGCGAAATGGCGATCACTGACATATAATCTTTGATCTGCAGATATGCTGAAAAATCTCATGTCAATTACTGAAGCAACAGGTAGACACTAAATACTTTAGACTTTACATTTGAACGAAATATTCATAAACTTGTGTGTGTGTATCTTTCCAACCATTTACTATGAGAGCCAACTAAGAATAGGATCGCGCTTGCTGCCAACATCACACGATAGCTGTCAAATATACACGATAGCTGTCAAATTAGTACCTACGCATTGGTAATGAAGTTCGCGAGTATTACGAAACAAAATGGCGTCTTGACAGTAGTGTTCTTATTTGGCACGCATAGTATTTACTTTTTACAGCTCCAGTACTAATCAATTAGTGATGTACTAATGCGTTACCGATTCGATTTTTTATAACAATCGAAGTTTTAATCGATTTAACACATTGATATTTTATTTTACTGCCTCGTTGGTGTAGTGTGCGCAAGCGCTACTGCTGAGCATGAGGTCCCGGCCTCGATTCCCAGGTCGGGCAGTGTTAAGCCTCTTACAGACAGAGGCGATATCGCGTCGCGACATGTCGCGTAGCGGTGTTGCGACGCGATAATATCGCTATATCGCTCGCGATATTGCCTCTGTCTGTAAGAGCCTTTATTCTGTTTTTTACCAGCCCCAAGTCTGGATTTGTGCCCGGTGGATGGCAATTTAACTGGTGAAAATGTGGGTGTAATATAGTTCATACAACTCTGCCTAACCCTTCGGGGAATAGGGGCGTGAAATTACGTTATGATTTTATTTTTAAAAAAGTAAAAAAAAAACAGGGTCCATGAAGTATTGCATTTTTTCATCTATAGTTGCCTGTCAATAAATAATGAACTTCATAGGCGTGCTTATGTCGAAAGTAAAATAAATGGTTGGAATGATTATAGAGCATGAGGTAAAATTTTCATCCGTGGTTCTATGCGCCGTCTTTCCTGTGGACTATGCGCCGTCTTTTCTGTAGACTATGCACCGTCTTTTCTGTGGAAAGCCTGAGCCTGAATAATCAGTAAGGAACTGTTACATTTATTTTCAAATTGAAACTTACTTCTTCAAGCGGCTGCCTCGTCGTGGGGGGCGTTCCAAATATACCGTTGAGGACTGATTGATCGACGGTTGTCTGAGCCCCGGCCAGTGCCAGGAACCCAGCTATCACGAGAACGTGCATGTTTCCTGGAAATGGTGGGGAGGAAATTGTTATAAATCTAAAAATGTAAACAGTATCTGTTTGGAAAAATAACTGTAAATGATAAAGTTTTTTTTAACCTAAAGCTTTTGGTTTGAAAAAAAAGCTATGATTTTTGCAATAGTACGGTCAGCAACATAAGTCGATTAACACCGCTACTTGTACACATCATGTAAATGAATACAAAATGATTTGATTATCTCCTTTTTTCCTAAAATACCTAAAAGTTTAGTAGATGTCTAAATTATTTTACTTTTTTCCGATTCCGATTTTAATTATCTTGCTCAATAATTAAGTTTTTTTTTTTGTTGTTGAACTGTCAAAATTATTTTATTTGCATAATTTAAAATGTAACAGACTTAAAAAAAAAATAATATGTACAAGTATAATACAAAAAGGAGGGGAAATAATCATAGGGCATCGAAAAATTCATCCACATCACTGTCGAAAGGAAAGGTGCCCAAAAGGCTGGCAGCATTGGCACGTTGTATGGCAATGCTAATTCTTTGGCCAAAAAATTGGCCAGCCCTTTGGTCACGTGTAGAGTCGACCAACCGCTTGGCGATGTCCGAAAAACTAAAAGGGCACTCGGACCCCATGGACCTAGTGTTTCAACCCCAAACGGCTCGAACATATAAGTCTCAATTAAGATTTAAAAATTTAGTGTTATTTGACTTTTGTTTACTAAAATCAATTTAATTTAATTTAGGTTTAAGTAGTTTATAATTTAATTTAGGTACATAGACGATGGAATCGGAGAAATTAACGATTTGAGAAAATTTAAAAAAAATTGACAAAAAAATGTTTAAGTCCCAAACTACTGATTACTGGATCCCTTCGACACCAATTTTACGATCAACGGCTGGTGGGAGACAAAAAACATTAACCAATAGGCTTTTAGCCTTTTGTTTATACCAACGTTAAGTTGACATTGGAATTGAAAATTTACATAAATTTTATTGCAAACAAGGATTTAAATACAAGGTGGGCCAAAAGAAATTACCCTATTGCTCTATGCTCTTATTTTTGCAAATGGCGGCCAATGTCAAATCTGTTTTGACATTTGTGGACTAGACAGATGTAGACATAGAGTAAAGTAAATGATGTAGAATACAAGTGAACAAGCCATGGAGCGATACACTAACCAAGAACGCGGAATAATCGTGTCTATTGAAGAAATGTTAAGAAATGAAGTGTAGTGATTTGCACTGACGTGTGCCCGATTTAACAGTTCCAAACTTTTTTGTGGGGTTTTTTGAAGCCTTGCGTTTACGTGAACAAGCCTGAGACCCTGGAATCCCTCAAGGACAACATTCGACACGAGTGCGAGAATCTGTCACCCGAAGTTGTCGCCGAAGTGATGAAAAATGCCATAAAACGAACCCGTATGGCAATCAATTGTGATGGCGCCCATTTGGCCGATATCATCTTCTCGACTTGAACAATAAAATTCTAAAGGTTCAAATAAACATAATCAAAAAACTGAATCGAAGTTTTTCATTTAGAAAAAAAATAAGAGCCAAACAACATCGGATGACTTCTTTTGGCCCACCTGTTAGAATCTAGTTAGGGTAAATTTAAAATATTCCGTAAAGAATGGTGCACATTACAGCTGCATCAGGATGCAGCAAAAAAAAAACTGTGCATGTCGGACTACGCACAATGAATTTATCGCAAGAACAAACTTAGCATTGTAATTGAAAATCAGGTTCTCCTTATAAATTCCAACTGCAAATGTAAGTTTGTGCGCACCGTTATTGTGGGATTTACCATGTTAATTTGAAACCATAGACTTCTTATAGGTTTTCCTGTAATCAATAAGTATAGAACTATTTTAGGTAAGTGTTTTTTTTTCAAAAATTTGGGCTCTGCAGTTTCGGAGATAAGGGCAGTGGTCAATTTTGTCATCAGTCGTGGACGTCCACTTGACGTTATGATTGTGAGGTGGACACAAACAGTGTAGGGTTGGAGCGAAGATAGCGAGCAGAAAGGTTTTTTTTAAACATTTGATTAGCTCTCGTTTGACAGTTTGGCTAGGCGCGATTTGTGGGAAACATGTAACACGGTCCAAGTGCGAGAAAAAAAAAGGTGGGATGCGATGGTGCACGTTCATAGAATAGAAGTAACCTATTCTTATTCATTCGAGGTCGAGACTTGAAGACTCGCAGGTTAAATATAGCTATCGGGAAACACAAACAAAGGAGTTCCACTATTTAGAAACGCAAAGTTAACGTGTGCTGGCTAGAGATATTAAATTGAAGTTAATAATTATCGTGTTTAAAGGTCAACACTTCAACAGCCTGATATTCAAGCAAAAAAATTCAGCGGCTGACGTATTGCAGTTCAATTAAAAGATATGACCAAAAAGCTTTATTAATGACTGTCTCGTGAAAAACTTTGTAGGACTTCCCGGTGAACAAAATTTTAGTTTTGACTCGAAGACAGGGTGTTGGGGATTCCTTTAAGCTCTGGTCAAACTGGAGGTATTCCCGCGCGGGATGCGGGATGAAATGCGCTCGCGCCGATTGTGTCAACTAACTTGTATATAGTGTTCAAACTGATTTCCTAATCATTAACGGCCGAACTCAATACCTCTATGGATCCCAATACCATATGGATGGTTTAAAAATAAACTAAGCTATCTATCAAAATTATGTTCAGCCAGAGTTTTCAATTACCTAACACGCACATTTTGAATGCAATTTTGCAATGAAATTACTTGAAAAAGTAGTGGTCTTTTCGGAATTAAATTCTATCGAGGAAATTTAGGCCAATTGTGTTTTCTTTCAGCCAAAGTATTAATCAAGTACTTAGTCAATAAACATATATCCAAAAATTAAATCGATATAGTGAAATAAATGGTTACAAAAATCCTCCAATTTATTTTGGTACCTATATTAAGAACTGACGCGCGCAGTCGCGTCCCGCATCAGTGTGACCGTTTTTGGTATTTTTAGTACTAAATTGGTATATTTGAGGCTCTGAAGAATGATATTTTTAGTAGACTAAATATCGGTATAGTATTGATACAATTTCAACTGTCATGGTATTTTTTTGGTATACTCACCTGGCAACAGCTGAAAAGGAAAATACGTAGGGTTATACCTACAATTAGAAACGGTCACACTGTCCCGCATCCCGCGCGGGACTCGCTGCAGTGTTGCTAGAGATTTAGCACCACTTTTTAGTACGTACCAATTATAAGTCCGAAGAATGTAATTCATCAGTGGTAGTAGTGGCCTCTCTCGACTCCAATATTATAAAATATCAAAATAAAATGAATGATGTCACTTCTGTGGTCAAAAACACTAGGTACCTAAACATTTATTATCTTCGTTGATTTGATTATAATTTTATTGTGTACAAGTTTTTTTTTTCTTGTTTGATATTTTTATGAACGTAAACGAGGCAAAAGCAGTATGTCAGGATCGTATCAGGCGGCGTTCTGTAGTTTCTGCCTACCGCCGTGGGGAGAAGGCGCGAGGTTATGTAAGTATGTATGTTTTTAATAACTGTACTGACAGACATCACACTATGAATATTGGTCTATATTTCTGTGGGTTAGCAAAAATTTAAATACTAAACAAATTAAAATTATAAGTCACTACACAAGGTGTAACTTAAGTAACACACAAAGTCTGAAGATATCACTCATCATTATGAACAACGTTTACTATGGGACCAACCCAAAAATTACGAAAAAAAACCGGTAAAGAGCGAGTCGGACTCGCACACCTAGTTCCGATCCGATTTCTAAAAAAGTGTAGGACATCGTTTTATTTTTTAAGGGTTTGCATAGAAAACTGGGCCTAGTCTGCTATTTTTTAGAAATTCTTCATTCCAACACGATCCCATTGTCACTGCATTGTCATTTTGCTAAAAGTTCGTAATCTGCTAAATTCATAATTTCTTACAATGTAGTGTCAGTGGTTGACCATTGGAAAGTCATAATGACGCCATTATATTAGTAGATTACCAAACTTGTCAAAATCAACAATTATGAAATCAATGATAGACCATTCTGACACTATTGTAATAGCAGACTTGAGGCCCTGAAATTATTCTATGTGATAGAAGTTTATGTAAAGATTACGGGAAAAATAAAACGATGTCTCTAAATAGGACAGTTTTTCAGAAACCATCAACAAAAATTACAATGTACGGAACCCTCGGTGCGCGAGTACGAGTCGCTCTTGACCGGTTTTTTTTTCGTGATTTTAGGTTTGGTCCCTTTGGTTTGGTTTTGTCCGTTTGGTTAGGTTAGGTTCATAATGATGAATACAATGACCCCTTAAGAGGTCACTTATTTAAATTACATCTTGTATAAGTAGGTAATGCACAAGGTGCCACAGTTTAGTGTGCCAAACAATCAACCACATTTTTTGCCAAACAATCACATGTCATTTGATGAACTCTATAAAAGTAATTTCAATCTGTTTTTCCCCTCAACACGGAATTGTACTTTTTTTACAGCAGCCATTAAATATTGGAAAAAACTTGATATCATCCGATCAAGTCATAGCTCACACAGCTATTATACGAATTACGTGGAAACAGGTTTTTTAAGTAATTATAGTCCTATATTTAGTAACAAAAACTGGATTTTGGAACTAGTAACTTCATTTTATCGAAGTTCAGTGTTAGATATTAAATTACAATAATATTGCGCCTGTTTCGAAGGATTATAGGCAGGGGTGTATACTTTTAGAGTATTGTATAGTACACCCACTTTTTCACTAGCTATGTACAGTTAGCCACAGCATTAGCTTACCCACCCTTGCATAAATGGTTGAGATTTTTAGAAAATCGATAGAATTGTATAATTCTTTTATATTTTATTTAAATGCCTATAATAAATAAAATATAAAAGAATTTGATTCGTTTTCTAAAACATCTCAACCATTTATGCAAGGGTGGGTCAGCTAATGCTGTGGCTGACTGTACAAGTCAATCAATCTGCCTAGCCTTTTCCCAACGATGTTGGGGTCGGCTTCCAGAGACACGGATGAGTCTCGGTATGTAAAGATGGTCGCCCATCCACTGACCAACCCCGGCAAGCGCAGCTTAACCTGATGGATCGACCCGTGCGGCTGTTATTACCTAGCCACGAGCTCCTCACCAGTTACGTTAAGTCCCATGTAGTAGTGGGGGGCGAACCTATTGCCATCAACCGGGCACAAACTCAGACTCCGGACTGCTACTGGCAAATTCCAGATGGAAAAACCCAATAACACTTTTCCGGAGTTGGGAATCGAACCCACAGCTCATGCTCAGCAGTAGCGCTAGCTTATGCGTCCACTTGAGCAACGAGGTAGGGTATTTTTCTGTTCCTTGTATCATTGTAAAAACCCACCTCAGACCAAATGCAAAAGTTTCAGAAAATCAATGAAACCTGTCTAGTGTAAAAAATATAAGTAACTGGACGTATTTTTTTTTTTACTCAATTTTTTCTCAATGGTGGCGCTAGTTGGCAGGTACTATTCGCCTTAAAAACTGGTTGCCTTAAATAATACATTGATTTTTTTTTTGTTTTTCGAATTTTTGGGATGAGGTGGGTTTCAAAGACTACAAATCTCTAGACGAAAACTAACCACCTATTCCTGAAAACCTACTTAATTACTTACTTTAATTTTATTCTATGTTTAATCAATATCAAAAGTAATTTATTCAAGACAGTCCCCCGCTAGGCCCACCCTTCATCACCACTTCCTAGTGCTTCAGCGGTTTAGTCACATCTGCTGCAGCCATGAGTTTAATTGGGAAATTTTTGTGGGCATGATAAATAAATTCATGGGTGCCGAGATGGGACTATAGTATATCCTAGTGCTTTAACTGGGAAGAAGAAGTAGCGAAACAAAATTCCCAGCAGCACAGCAGAGATGGGACTATAGTATATCCAGTATATCCTAGTGGTTTAACTGGGAAGAAGAAGTAGCGAAACAAAATTCCCAGCAGCACAGCTGTCTGTTCAGCTAGAAGAACTTGTAATGCAAAGTAATTAACATTACGACTCATCACGTAACTACAATCAACTTTTCTTGATAAGACCCAAATTAGCTTGCGCTAAATTAGGTTGTTTGTCATCTTGTCAGCAAACAAACCAATTAGGGCCGGTTGTTTCAAACGGTTGGTTAACGTAACATGTACGTCAAATAATGACGAAAAGATGTTTAACGTTCGTTAAATACAAAGCGAAACACACTGCAAAAAAACCAATTGTCTGTGAAACAACGCATTTTTTGGTTTGACGACAGTTAGCGCCATTTTTGACGTATACTCGTGCGTTAAATGGACGTGAAACAACCCGCCCTTAGTCCAAGATCCCAAAGCCGCCAGACCTTACTTATTTTTTGATTAACAAAATGTATGGGATAGAGTAGTGTTAGTAGGTATGTTATGTTATGTATATTACTTTGAACGTACGCATACCTGCTAGCTTGGGGTGACGGCCAGATTTTTAGGTATCAGGTATGTACTTACCAGAGTTACGTAAAAATATTACTCACTTTTCGTAAACAGTCTGACTGCTGATTTTTATGCATGTTTTACAGAATATTGTTAATAATTAATAATCAATACTGTCAGACACTTCCCGTCGGTGGTTTTTTCCGCCAGACGCTTTAGGGTCAGCGCACACCAAGAGCAGAGCATTTTCTGAGACTATTGAAAAATTAATCTTGACAATTCCATACATTGCAAAATTAAATACACGCCAAGCATGCTCGAGCATGCTCGAGCCCAGTCGAGCATCAAGTTTGGACGATTGAATTTTGCAATGTAAGGAATTGTTATAAGATTAATTTTTCAATACCTAGTCTCAGAAAATGCTCTGCTCTGCTCTGCTCTTGGTGTGCGCTGACCCTTAAATCTCGCAAAATATCACGTCATCGTAGGTACGTACACGGCTACACATCAAGCTATACATTTCCAGTTTACACTGACCTCTCATTGTAACGAAATCCTATACAATGCGAGATCAGCTCATACTGGAAATGTATAGCTTGATCTGTAGCCGTGCGTACTTATAGTTTGAGTCCTAATGTTTATATAATGATACTCGGAGAACTATTTCAATACTATTTGTAAGCAGCCAGATCAAGTCATAGCGGTCAAACATCCCTCCGACACAGTTAGGTAATTGCGTCCGTAAAACATCCCCCAACAAACACACCTCTTTTATTTGTTCTGTGGTTTTTGAGTTCTAAGGCTATCCTCAATTCAGACGGTTGAATTGAGGAGTTCCTGTAACTTTTTATGGGCTTTATTTATTACTCCAAATTCCAGGGCCTACTAACCTAAGGGGGCGATCATTAATTACGAGAGCCGTTGAGCCGAATTTCACCCAATCTCACGCGGGGGAGAGGGTGGGTCTTGGCAAATATCACGTATTTTTTCCTAGGAGGACCGTGCAAACTTGCGAGAAAATTGTGTAAGTATAAAAAAATAAGTCAATCAATCAAACTGCCTAGCCTTTTCCCAACTAAGTATGTTGGGGTCGGCTTCCAGTCTATCTCACATGGAGCGAGTGCGCTTATCTGACGATAGGTACCCTTTGGCAAGACGGGTTCTCAGACTTTCGTGGTTCTGACGACCCGTAACGACCCGTAATCACCAAAATCACCTCATGTAATTAATGAACCAATATTTAGAAGTAAATTATCCTATTAATGTACTTCTAAATATTGACAGAACTACGATTAGGTATTTATTCTGTGACAGTACTACCCGCGTTTACTTTAGAGACATGGGTCCTCAATTCATAATTATGGACATTATTTACAAAGTTATTTTACGTTAGCGGACTTCTTTATTTCCAAATGCAGACTAGACGAACAGTGATAAAATAATCTTCATACTGTGTTCGTTCATATTTACATTGGCCTTGACTCCATGACCCCTTGCTACTAACACGACACGATATCATCTAGTTTTTGACCCACAGTTTAAAACGCTTTTAGCGCATCAAATAAGTAGGTACAAACAATTCTAAACTGGCCACAAACATGATTACTTACAAATTATTATGTTAAACACTAATCTATACCTACCAATGACATTAAACATCAAGATACCTACATATAGCTAAAAAAACCGGTCAAGAGCGAGTTGGACTCGCGCACCGAGGGTTCCGTTCCGATTTCTGAAAAAGTGTGCTATTTAGAGACATCGTTTTATTTTTCCTGTAATCTTTACATAAACTTCTATCCTAAAGAATAATTTCAGATTTTTCTCTTTGTAAACTTCGGAGATAAGGGGGGTAGGTATTTTTTTTACATTATTCATCAAAAGTCGAAAACTATGCGGCCTAACAAAAAATAAAAAAAATGTTTGAGAATGTGCAAACAGCGCTCTTTTATAAGATACCCCACATGCCCTAGTAGCCCCACTTTTAATTTTTAAGACACCTTTCGATCCCTGTTGCATAAAAAACATAAATATTTTTATTTCTTTCTTATTTTCAAAATAGTTGGGTAAACGTCATCTAAAACTGTTCCAAGTTTTAAGTTGATAGCATTAGTAGTTCTTGAGATAGGTATCCAGCTGTGACAGACAGACAGACTGAGTCACACCATAAGGGTTACTTTTTTCCATTTTGGTACGGAACCCTAAAAACGTATCAAAACAAGTCAGTTAGGTACCTACCGAGTAGGTACAACAAACAAAATAAAAAAATAAACTTAGGTACTTATGTAATTAAAAAAGGTCACTCGTACGTACCTTAGTATTAAAAATCACAGCACTTGAAAAAAAACAACTAAAACACAGTCTGGAGCGTCAAAATCTAAAGGTCATCGGATAATAATGATTGTTTTTATTATAAATATTAACTTTAGCGATGTCTGGTGGTCATAATGACATGTTTAAGGCGACTGACATGATGTGCTCACTGCGATTGAATATGAAATAAACTAGACACGCTGAGGTTACGTCATGTGAAGGAAAACTTGTTATTCTGCAAGGTTGTGGGAACTGAGAAGGCTTATTGGGTCATAACGTCCTGATATGGAAACTATATGTATAAAATAAATGTGATTTTACGTGGAAAGGTCATAGGATGGCTGAAATTGCCAAATTAACATAGGTGACATAGGTAGGTACTCGTAGATACGTCAGAGGTAATCGAACCATTTTAAGCTGGCTTCTCATTCTTTTGAAACTCCGTTCTACACTCTTAAATCAGCTAAAAGTCAAAATGTTACCACTGACCTACAGATATTAAAACAATCTGCAAAAGAGTCGAAGTTTTCATAATTTATCAATGAACAGTACAATAACCAATCGCGTGATAAAGGCCCGAAAGTGTCCCGGAACGAAAAAAAACCAGTCAAGAGCGAGTCGGACTCGCGCACCGAGGGTTCCGTTCCGATTTCTGAAAAAGTGTGCTATTTAGAGACATCGTTTTATTTTTCCTGTAATCTTTCTATAAACTTCTATCACATAGAATAATTTCAGATTTTTCTCTTTGCAAACTTCGGAGATATTTTGCGAAAATAATGCGGCCTAAAAAAAAATTAAAAATTGTTTCAGAATGTGTAAATAGCGCTTTTTCATATGATACCCCACATGCCCTAGTTGCTCCAGTTTTAATTTTCAAGATCCCCTTTCAGTCCCTGTTGAAAAAAATGTATAAACATTTTTATTTCTTTCTTATTTGAAAAATAGTTGGGTAAACGTCATCTAAAACTATTCTAAATTTCAAGTTGATAGCATTAGTAGTTCTTGAGATAACCAGCTGTGACAGACAGACAGACAGACAGACAGACAGACAGACAGACGGACAGACAGACAGACAGACAGACAGACAGACAGACAGACAGACAGACAGACGGACAGACAGACAGACTGAGTCACACCATAAGGGTTCCTTTTTTACCATTTTGGTACGGAACGAAGGATAAGTGAAGGTTAGATAAAACTTTGATAATCTCTACTTTCCCTCCTACTAAAAGTTAAAAATATACTGGGTGATTTTTTAATGACCAGCCAAATTTTCACAGGGTGTTCTACCCATGAATATGAAGAACTTTCACTATGGGACCAACTTTGAAATCACGAAAAAGAAACCAGCGGTTTCCTACAAAAGTTCAATACCTACTCGATCAAAATGTATGAAACAGCTGATATTTTTTTTGCGATTTCAAAGTTGGTCCCATAGTGAAAATTGTTCATATTCATGGGTAGAACACCCTGTGAAAATTTGGCTGGTCATTAAAAAATCACCCTGTATAACAGAGAGCAGTGATGAACTGATGACCCTGTGCATGGTAACGGCCGCGACTTACGAGTTGTAGGTCGTCAGTTCAAACCCAGACAGGCGCTTTACTTTGTGTTAATTATTTCATCACCACTGCTCTCAGAACGGTGAAGGAAAACATTGTGAGGAAACTGGCATGTCCTAGAACCAAAAATATCGAAGATATATGACGTATACCATCCCGCACTGTCCTAATTGGGACAAAATGTCCTAATTAGGACGTTTTCGAGTCTTCACGACGCGCGCGCTAAAAACATATTATCTGCCTCTTTTTTACATCGTTACAAGTTGTAATTTAAATAACTGACAACCTCTTAAGGGGTCTTTTTACTCATAGGGGGGTAATGGGACCAAACCAGAAATCGTGAAAAAAAAATCTGCTGTTCCCTACATTCATGTTCGCATAACTCGTCAAAATATAGGGAACAGCAGATTTTTTTCACCCCATAAAGGTTGTCAGTTATTTAAATTATACCTTGTATATTATCATTGGTTACCTTTGGCGTGCGGCCTGTGTACAGTAAGTGCCTTTTCACACGTCCCGGTTGCCGGATACCCGGTGCCGGTTACCCGGCGCCTAAATGTATGGACATGCCAGGCAGATTGAAAGATAACGTACAAGCCCATACACTTAGCTACCGGGTACCCGACACCGGCTACCCGGAAACCAGGACGTGTTAAAAGGCACTAAGTCTTTCAAACGTCCCGGTTGCCGGGTAGCCGGTGCCGGTTAACCGGCGGCTAAGTGTATAAGAATACGGGGCAGATTATGCCGCTACATGTGAAAGATAACATACATGACCATACACTTAGCCGCCGGTTACCTGGCACC
This sequence comes from Cosmia trapezina, assembly GCA_905163495.3. Classification (NCBI taxonomy): domain Eukaryota; kingdom Metazoa; phylum Arthropoda; class Insecta; order Lepidoptera; family Noctuidae; genus Cosmia; species Cosmia trapezina. The sequence continues at coordinate 2,255,295 of LR991047.1, forward strand.
GGCTACCCGGCAACCGGGACGTAAGAAAAGGCACTCATTTTTGTTTGACCATATCCGGCTTGGTTACGCGACTGAAGTAGCGTAAGCTAAATGTGTGCCTCACGATACAAAATAAATACACAAACTGGTTGTACGCATGTACGGTTTTCCTTATCATTACCTTGTGTTGAATTCATCTGTGATTTTATAGCAAACATAGACGCACGAGTTTTTGACATGGGGGTAGGCAGACAGCCTATACATACCCCCATAGGAAGAAGGATTGAGCTTATGTAATGTATACAACGTGTAATGATAAATGCGCAAAACCTCTTAAGGGGTCATTGTACTCATCATTATGAACAATACTATGGGACCAAACCTGAAATCGCGAAAAAAAAATCAGCTGTTCAGTACATTTTGACGAATTATGCGAACATAAATGTAGGTACTGAACAGCTGATTTTTTTTTCGCGATTTCAGGTTTGGTCCCATAGTAAAAGTTGTTCATAATGATGAGTACAATGACCCCTTAAGAGGTTTTGCGCATTTAACGTTACACGTTGTATAAGGTCCCATTGTTGGAGGAATAAACTTATTAAAAGAATAATGTTAGAAGAAATGAATTTAATATAATCGAACCGAACAGCTTTATAAAAGAACAAGGAATTAAAGATGACAATAATAGAGTAAAGAGTACAAACCATAACTTTTTGTACATAGGTACATACCTAATAAGTATAACATACAACACCCATTAAAATAGATGGACCCATGAATATGAACAACTTTCAGTATGGGACTAACTCTGAAATCGCGAAAAAAAATCAGCTGTTCCCTACATTTTGACGAATCATGCGAACATAAATGTATGAAACAGCTGAATTTTTTTTCGCGATTTTAAAGTTGGTCCCATAGAAAAAATTGTTCTAAATGATGAGTACAATGACCCCTTTTCGGGTTTAGTGTAAACAAAAACTAATATTGTTTAACCTAAACTCGGGGGGCTCGTGGCTAAGTAATAACAGCCGCACGGTTCGACTTTCAAGGGAGAGACGCTTGCCGAGATCGGTCCGTGGATGGGTGATCCATTGCATACTGCGACCGCTCCATGCCTCGGCTGCATTTGTAGATCCCCCTTTGACAGTCGTTACGGGTAATCAAAAGACCGAAAGTTTGACAAGCTTGTGTAGGTCAGGTAGGCAGTATTCAGCTGCATCCGGTTAGACTGGAAGCCGACCTAATACAGGAAAGCCTAGGCAGACGATGGGGTATGCAGAACTAAACTACAGTGGCTTACGAGGCACGATCAGGGGGCCTACTCCCTAAGTCCGCCCGTCCGTCTGTTCGTTCGTCCGTCTGACATAACTACCTGACATAAATGTAAAAGTTAAATTTTTCGGACGGGCAAAAAGACATCTGAGGGCTTAGTGCGTGTTTTTATACTTACTCGATCACGTTAACGTAAACGTCAGTTTGTACTGAAAATGAATAAGCGCCGCCTGGTGACTATAATGGGAAACACAATTATTCCATACGAATTGACATACGTCAACGTTAACGTAAACGCGATTGAATAAGTATAAAAACTCGCACTAAGGCCACAGTGGGATTAGTGCGAGTTTTTATACTTACTCGATCACGTTAACGTAAACGTCAGTTTGTACTGAGGGCTTAGTGCGAGTTTTTTATACTTACTCGATCGCGTTTACGTTAACGTTGACGTATGTCAATTCGTATGGAATAATTGTGTTTCCCATTATAGTCACCAGGCGGCGCTTATTTATTTTCAGTACAAACTGACGTTTACGTTAACGTGATCGAGTAAGTATGAAAACTCGCACTAAGCCCTCTGAAAATGAATAAGCGCCGCCTGGTGACTGTAATGGGAAACACAATTATTCCATACGAATTGACATACGTCAACGTTAACGTAAACGCGATCGAGTAAGTATAAAAACTCGCACTAAGGCCACAGTGGGATTAGTGCGAGTTTTTATGCTTACTCGCTCGCGTTTACGTTAACTTTACCTTACGTCAATTGGTATGGAATAATTGTGTTTCCCATTTTAGTCACCAGACGGCGCTTACTCAGTTTCAGTACAAATTGACGTTTACATATAACGTGATCGAGTAAGTATGAAAACTCGCACTAAGGCCACTGATCGTGTTGTTATTCATACTTCGTTCGGGCCCCGAGTACCAATCATCTGTCCGTAGGTGATACGGAGTAGGAAACGCCCGTAACCAAGGCCCAAACTACAGACTTCGTGCTTAGGGAGGAGGATTCCTGGTTCCTGTTACTCCGTCCACATTCTCAACTCCCATAGTTGTAAGGTCTGACCTTGTTAGAAGCATTTATTAACGAGTTGAATGACGTAATTACAGACACAATTAAAAAGCTATTGTGTCTCGCGCGGATCCACGTTCCCGGCATACGAAGGGTTCCCGGCATTCGAAGTTAATTTTATTTTATAGCTGTTTTGCTTCGTATTATAAAAAGCTTTAAAAAAGAGGCCAAGTGCGAGTCGGAATCGAACACGAAGGGTTCGTAGCAGCACGACACACTACACTAGCGCTGCGCTGTCAATAGTGACGTGAGGCCCGCATCGTAACCGTGTGGGCACATAGTGAGGTGTAGTTTAGTTATAATTTGGTGTAAATGTGTGCGTGTGAGCGTGTATGCTGTTGACTTATATCAATGGTGTATGCACAGAGCGAGGTGTAGTTTTGCGTATGCTTCATTTGTTTGCTTGTTGCTCGTTTTTAGGGTTCCGTACCAAAATGATAAAAAGGAACCCTTATTGTGCGACTCAGTCTGTCTGTCTCTCTGTCTGTCACAGCTGGATATATCAAGAACTAGGAATGCTATCAACCTGAAATTTGGAACAGTTTTAGATGACGTTTGCCCAACTATTTTGCGAATAAGAAAAAAATAAAAATATATTTTTTTTTTTGCAATAGGGACTGTAAGAGGGTCTCAAAAATTTGAAATGGGGCTACTAATGTGGGGTATCATATGAAACAGCGATGTTTGATTTGCACATTCTCAAACATTTTTTTAATTTTTTTTTAGGCCACATAGTTTTCGACTTTTGATAAAAAATACCGTTCCCCCCTAACTCTGAAGTTTGCATAGAGAAAAATCTGAAATTATTCTATGTGATAGAAGTTTATGTAAAGATTACAGGAAAAATAAAACCATGTCTCTAAATAGCACACTTTTTCAGAAATCGAAACGGAACCCTCGGTGGGCGAGTCCGACTCGCTCTTGACCGGTTTTATAATAAACTTACTGTAACTTCTCATCCAGTTAACGATCTGTGATCCTTTAGTTGTATGTTTATTATTCCCAGTAAGTACCTATCTGTTTGCCTTGTTCCTAAACATAAATCTTATCAGATGGAGAGGTTACGAGACCAACGAGATTGGATGACCCATTTCTCTTCATTGAATCGCTGTAATAACTTGAAATGATATGATTTGATATGAATAGTAATTACTAGTGTCCTAACTAATATCTATCTACAGGTTGTAATTTTAATCACCGTTATCCTCTTAAGGGGTCATTGTACTCATCATTATGAACAACTTTTACTATGGGACCAAACCTGAAATCGCGAAAAAAAAATCAGCTGTTCAGTACATTTATGTTCGCATAATTCGTCAAAATGTACTGAACAGCTGATTTTTTTTCATCCAAATCGGTCCAGCCGTTTAGCAGGCTAAACGGCTGGACCAATTTGGATGAAAATTTGTGTGTATATTTCAATTGGTTCCTGGATGGTTTGAAAACACACTAGACCCGGTAGGTGGCGCTGCGGTCGGGTTCTAGGATCTTTCAGACAGAATTTTTTTTACATTTTTCATCAAAAGTCGAAAACCATGCGGCCTAAAAATAAACAAAAAAATGTTTAAGAATGTGCAAACAGTGTTCTTTCATATGATACCCCAACGAATTAAGAATGATACTTAATTCGTTGGATACCACATGCCGTAGTAGCCCCACTTTGAATTATTAAGACCCCCTTTCAGTCCCTGTTGCAATAAAAATAAAAATATTTTTATTTCTTTCTTATTTGCAAAATAGTTGGGTAAACGTCATCTAAAACTGTTCCAAATTTCAAGTTGATAGCATTAGTAGTTCTTGAGATATCAAGCTGCGACAGACAGACAGACAGACAGACTGAGTCACACCATAAGGGTTCCTTTTTTACCATTTTGGTACGGAACCCTAATAGAGCTTTGGCTCTGTATTCTATGGAAGCAGTTCCGTCATACATGCAAATCAACGTTGCGTAATAATTAGTCATAATTAGATATACCTACGGGTTTTCTGTACTTGTTGACATTTTTCTCTATTATCTTTGTGCGTCATCGCGGCAATACAAAGTTGACTAAGTATATTTGAAGTTTCTTTGAAGAGTCCCCAAAAAAAATCCGAACACAGCATCACGCCTGTGACTCGCCAAAGGGGTGTCAAGAGAGGATAAGTAGGTACAGACAACAGCACATCAGGTTATACCAAACTGTAAAATTTCTCCAAATGATTTTAAGCCTTAAAACGTTGAGAATTAAGTTCAAAATTCAATGAGAAAATTTGACATTTTGTGGTAACTTAACCTGCTGCTGTGTGTACAATACGCGCCATGAAAGATGCAACTTGACCGCGCCTCCCGCGCTCTTTCCGCCGCCCGGTTCCTTCCCGCTCCTCAGACTTCATACCGCTAAAGACACCTAAAATCGTCTACTGCGCAATTCAAACCACGTGGTGTGTCAGGTCTCATCTTTCGTGGCGCGTATTGTACTTGTGCCTCCATACATTACGGCAGTCATAACTCATAATGTTACCTCACTCTAACCACACAATAATAATAGTACAAGTACCTACTATATCCTTTAAATTCACTAGATTATAGACGATGCACATGGCCCTGAAGTTGTAACTTGTAGGTTTTAATCCAAGATCAGATGCATGACTTTTTATTTTTAGAACTCAATTATAAATTAAAACGGTTAGGTAAATTCAATCTAATTTATCAAAGTCTGCATCGAGTCGAAATAAATCAATTGATATTAATCAACAAATCTAATTCTAGCTGTAGGTAAGTTCAGACTGGTTTTTATTTATTTGTCACAAATATGTATGTGCCACTCGTCTCCACATGAAATAAGAACAAAAAACGGCCAAGTGCGAGTCGGACTCGCACACGAAGGGTTCCCGTAGCACTTTACATTATTGAACAATATTTTCTAAAACTTTTTTACAAAAAAAAAAACCGACTTCCAAAAAAAACACTACAAAGTGAAAAATAACTTTAATTTCGGAAGTCGGTGTCTTTGGATCTGTATTTTAGTTTTTTGCCACCGACTTCCGAAATTAAAGTTATTTTTCACTTTGTAGTGTTTTTTTTGGAAGTCGGTTTTTTTTTTTGTAAAAAAGTTTTTATTTTTCACTTTTTAGTGGTTCAGTTTGTAATTTATCTAAGTTACAATAACCCAATGTCAACTGCTCATCACGTTTTACAAAATATTGCTTTTCCCGATGCAGGGACGTTAATTGTTGAGGAGTTCTCCTAGTAAGAACCAGGAGAACTGGAGCTCATGGTGAAGTCACCATTACCATTACCTATGCATTTTGACGAGCATAAACCATATTAAAGTAATCGAATCGCAACCTGTGATATACTTAGATATAATTGAGTATTTCCGATGGCCCTCTGTGGTCTTCATCATCAGTTCCAGTTCACCGAATGGTACTTTCCGAGAGCAAATGCACGAGTTACTATAAAAAATACCGAAATCGATATAGGTGTGCCCATAAAATTTGAGGGTTTCCCTCTATTTCCATAGGATCCCATCATCAGATCCTGACTTGATGATCATGGGACCACTTTGGAAGTATACCCTACCATTATTATACTGTATAATCTATGGTATACCCTTTCGAACAAAAAAAGAAAAATCCAAATCGGTCCAGCCATTTTCGAGTAATCGGGGAACATACATAAAAAAAAAAAAAAAGGTTCCGACGAATTGATAACCTCCTCCTTTTGGAAGTCGGTTAAAAAGTATAAGTTTCTTTTAAAAAAACAAAATAAGTTAAAAATTAAAGGGGGTCCTTTAATTTTGAACTTTTTGATTTTTTGACAATACTAAACGAAAAATATTTTTCATCTTTTTTAACGATCGCAAAAACCTACCTACCTACTGTGAATTACAAATATTATTTTTTTGTTGCAGTTGCAGAAAATCGCCATTTAATCGAAATACCTTATGAATCGCAGTTTCGTGTTGATTAAAATACAGATTTAAAGTGTACCTACATGATATACAGAAGTTTTAAATTCCTAATTTGTTTAGTTGTCGCGATAGAGCTCGTACAAAAATAGTCTAAAACCAAACACAAGACAAATTTTGCGGCCGCTATTTCTTTATTTTATGAAGTTAAAATAAAGTATATTTTTGCTCTACCCAATGAGTTCTAGACAATGCCACCCCACATGCCAGGGAAAAAAAAAATATAAATCAAAACTTTAGGGAATTTTATTTTTAACTTCATTTTATTTTGATTATTTGTTGTAACAGCGGCAATATAAATACACAATCTGTGAAAATTTCAACTGTCTACCTATTAAATAAATAAAAACAAGTCTACAAACACTGCTGGAATTATATCACGTTCTCGAAAACGAAAAGGAGGAAAAATCGATCTAGCTAGGTCTCATATCTGGAAAAAATTCGTTTTCTCTATTTTATAGCAGGTCAGAAGTTGAAGGTTTCCAGTGAGAGAGAGAGAAACGGCGCTATAGGTCGTATATAGCTCCATCTCTCTCTCTCACTGGAAACTTTCAACTTATTTATTTTATTTATTTATTTATTTATCTTATGCCCTGCTATAAGAGCTCATAGTAACCCCCCGGAGCTCGGTTACCCAGGTACTATAGTTTACAAAGGGTTTAAAACAAACACAAAAAATGGATTTTTAAAAACATATATTTTTATTAATGTTAAAAAATATTTACATTTTGTAATACATTTGCTAACACAGTAGGTACTATCTAATATAATTAATGCTATGCTCCTGCTATCTCCTCTATGCTAAACGAGGATGAAGCGATCCTTACAGCTAAAGTGTGAGAGGGACAAACTTTACAGATTTTGGTGAAAAACAGACAGTTTTTTTCACCAAGGACAGATTAATACAGATGGGCACTCCGCAAAATTATTTAAATAAAAAGTGACTCTTGCTACGACACAATAAAGTGCAATTCAGGTCGCACAACGCTTATTACCTACAGTTATATTCAACTACAAGTTGCCTCTCTTTCTATCGCGTAACTCTTATACCTTCTGACCTACTGAATTAGCCCCGTGGACGGGGCCCGCCGCGTACTTGTAGCTTCATACCTAAACTGCGGAGTGTCCCATCTGTATTAATATGTGGCTGTAGCTAATGTACAGGGTCAAATTAAATTGCAGACGTGATGGGTAACGACAATCGTCACGTATGTGGAGTTACGCTAGCTAGTTTAATTTGATCTTTATTGCATTCACCTATACTGGATGATTTTTTTTACCGTCTTGAAAAAAAATAGGCTATAATAGGTGAACGGAGTAGAAGCATATGTCATACCTACCATTTTTAATAATAAAAAAAAAATCAAAATACAAATCATCAGGTTGCATATGATTTGAATTTCGATATTTTTAAACGATTTTTTTTTGCCAAAATTTCTGTTTTTATTGTTCTAATATGAAAAGTTTACATCGAATTTGTAGTATTTATTGATAAGTACTGGAGCTCGTGGCTAAGTAATAACTGCCGCACGGGACGATCCATCAGGTTAAGCTACGCTTAACGGGGTTGGTCAGTGGATGGGTGACCATCTTTACACACCGAGACTCCTCCGTGCCTCGGAAAGCACGTTAAGCCGTTGGTCCCGGCTGTCATTCGTGGATCTTTGACAGTCGTTACGGGTCGTCAGAAGCCCGAAAGTCTGACAACCAGTCTTACCAAGGGGTATCGTATTACCCAGTTACTGGGTTGTGGAGGTCAGACAGGCAGTCGCTCCATGTAAAATACTGGTATTCAGCTGCATCCGGTTAGACTGGAAGCCGACCCCAACATAGTTGGGAAAAGGCTAGGCAGATTGATTATTGATAAGTACTCACTTAGATATTTTTTTCTGTCTAAGATATAAAAAAAAAACTAGGTATACCATAAGCTTCTAGTCCGTTCACCTAATATACCCTATTTTTTCAAGACGGTAAAAAAAGTCATCCGATATAAGGTGTTAAAAAAATAACTCTACAAACTTTAAGGAGTGCTTTGATCAATGAACTGAACAACTTTTACTATGGGACCAAATTTGAAATCGCGAAAAAAAAAATCAATCTATTCCGTACATTTTGACGAGCGCGAACATAAATCTAGGCAACTGCTGATTTTTTTCGTTATTTCAAAGTTGGTCCCATACTAAAAGTTGTTCAGTTCGATGGTTTATAGCACTCCATAAAGTTTGTAGAGTTATTTTTTTAACACCATAGACATTATCCAAGTCTGATGATTTTTGTTGAATTAGGATTCTCTCCTTCAAAATGCAAGTCGCTCAGTAAATTTTTGTCTCGGATTATGTTTGATAATATGTGAGACAATTACATAGACAAACTCACGCCTTCTCCCCACGGGGGTAAGCAGAAACTACAGATCGCCGCCTGCTACGATCCTCACATATTCCTTTTGCCTCGTTTACGTTCATACATCACACACGCACGCCGGTAGCGAGTACTACGCACCTGACCTTTGTGAGAACATCACCTATAAGGTCACTATTAATATCGCACACCTAGATCTAAACGGAGACAACTCAAAAATCGTTAATTTTGAATTATGTTTGAAAAACAGTGATTATCGATAAAAATTATTGAATTTTAGCCCCAGTTTGTATACAGTGACATTTTACAAGCTATTTATTATCTAGAATCAAATTAAATTGTATAACTTCCCTAACAAAAAATGCAGATATACCTACGTTTTATCGTCTCCTGAAAAATTACCTTTTTTGAGTTGTCTCAGTTTAGATCTAGGTGTGCAATATGTCCCTCCTAGCGCGTCCTCCCGGCGTTTCCACTCACATCTCTTTTGTAACCTTGTAACTTTTTCTGAAGTGTAAATAATATGACGGTTTGACATATTTTCTACAAAACCGAAGATTTAAAAATGAATGCTTAGTGTAGCTATTATGGGTCTTATTAATAAACACAGAATAAAGTTATTCCAAGTACTACCTAGTACCTATGAAAATGTACGGTTATTCCTGGTATAACTTTATCCCGTGTTTATTAGTAAGAGGGTAATAAATTAGGTAGGTTAATTTGAGAGTTTCTTTTAAGTTTTGTATTAAATAACGCACAACCTCTTAAGGGGTCACTGTACCCATCATTATAAACAACTTTTGCTATGGGACGAAACATGAAATCGTTAAAAAAAAATCAGCGGCTCCCTACATTTACGTTCGCAAACTTAACTAGTCAAAATTTAATGAACCGCTGATTTTTTTTGTTGTTCATAATGATGAGTACAATGACCTCTTAAGAAATTGTGCATTATTTAAGTTAAGCAACTTGTTCCTTTAATTATTTTATTTTGCGTAATGTTTATAGCAAATAAATGTATTTTCTTTCTTTATTTTGAGTTACACCTTGTATAAAAAAGATCATTGAATTTTAAACGGGTGGTGTACGTTGGCCTATATTTATATTTCATTATCAACATTGCCTGAGAGCAAAATATCAAAAGTTGCGAAAAAAGTTCATTCGAATTTCATACATTCTACAATTGATAATGAACTAAACCACAACTAAAATAGAGTTTTTAGAGGCATGAGGAACAGGGTGTAAAGTTCACTCATCCTCCATAGAAAAGGGAGGATCCTCCGACCAGACGGGTGTCGTGTCTGGTGGGCTACTGCCCGACGGTTGATGTCGGGACGTTGTATATACGCTAATCGCGTGGTAAACTCTGATTGCGCGATGCAGGTTTGCGTGACGTCATGTCATTGATGCGTAGTTCATATGTGGCGATGTAGATGCCGCCACAAGTTCAATATAGCGTGCAAAAGAAGGTTCAAACCAAAACTCTCAAATGACAACAATTTATTAAAAAGAATTTTCAAAATCGGTCAACCATTGACAAAGAAATCGCATAACAAACACATACTTACAAAAAAAAAATACAGTCGAATTGATAACCTCCTTCTTTTGGAAGTCGGTTAAAAATGGGCTGCTATGAATAAAAGCAACAACAGCCCAACGGTTAAGACATCGAGCTAACGTACGCAAGTTCGATTCCCAACCCTTACACTATCGACGTGAACCCCGTAGCATAGCTATAAGGGGTTACCAGGAATACTAGTAATGTAAATAATTCATCATAACTTCTTTAAAAATAAGGCAGTTTTATAATTAAAAGTTTACTAGCTTTGCTCGCGATTCCACCCGCGTTTCTATCGATATAATGTTCCCACTGCTGGGACACAGGCCTCTCTGTAAGAGGGCACTGGGCCTGCGTGGTGGATTACAGCCCACTCCGGGCTGTAATCCACCACGCGGGCCCAGTGCGGGTTGGTAGATGTCACATGTCTTCGAATGTTTGGTTCTAGGACATGCCGGTTTCCTCACGATGTTTTCCTTCACCGTTTTGAGAGCAGTGGTGATGAAATAATTTACACAAAGTAAAGCGCCTGCTTATAGAGGGTGTAAGTGTAAACAGTGGCAATATTTTAAGGGGTCATTGTACTCAACATTATGAACAACTTTTACTATGGGACCAAAAGTGAAATCGCGACAAAAAAATCAGCTACTCAGTACATTTATGTTCGCATCGCATAACTCGTCAAAATTTAGGGAAAAGCTGATTTTTTGACCCCAAAATATTGCCAATGTTTACACTTACACTCTGTATTGCGCATGTAGGGAACAGCTAATTTTTTTCGCGATTTCTGGTTTGGTCCCTTAGCTTAGTAAAAATTGTCCATAATGATGAGTACAATGACCCGTTAATTTATGAATAGATAGACCTTATAATAGTCACTTATAGGATCTTAACAACGCGAGTGAAGTCACGAGCGAAAGCTAATTAATAACAATAAGTATTGCATTGATCAGGCAACTAAACAGCAACAGTGGCGCAACAGTGGCGCAACATTCGTATAAAACGTTGATAAAGCGCGTTGTGTCCTTGCGTTGCATTAAGCTCTGGCCACATTGAAGCGAATCCCGCGCGGGATGCGGGACGCGGGTCGGTTGTTTTAGTGATTGACCTATTGAATCCAGAGCAATGAGACACAATTGATTATCTTTTGTGTATCTCCCGATATCGCGACCTCGGGACTCGATAGGTTATACAGTGCAAGCTAGCGTGCGTGTAGCAACTCGCACTGTGTGGACGTATCATACGAGTTACTCGCACTTACGAGTTGGACAGTAGCTCGCAGCAGAGTAACGTCAACATTTTTTGTTTGAACTCGCCTGCTCGCCTCGCTCGGCCGCCATGCGAGCAGCTCGCACATCACTCGCATCGTTCGGACGCTTTCGGCAGTAGCTCGCCTGTCAGTCGCAAGAGGATCCTGTATAATTTCCCCAACCACACAACTCGCAAGAGACTAGGCAGCTATTCTCATAATGAAAACAGCCAAGGCAAGCCGAGTACATGCAAACAGCTGTCTATTGTCTAATCAGCAGCTCGCACCGTGTAAACCAGCCAGAAGAAATCACGCGACTATTCGCGCCAGTTTAAACACCACCATGTAAGTTATGACATCCTGCGCGGGATTCGCCTCAGTTCGACCGGAGCTTTACAAGTGCATTGATTTTTTTTTATAATTGCGAGACAATATCTGTTACTTTACCATAGAAATGAAATATTTTTTTGCGTAGAACAGAACCGCACTGTGTCCGCGTAGTAGATTACGGCCCACTCCCTCTCACAGAGAGGAAGCCTGTGTCCCAGCAGTGGGAACATTATAGGCTGATTATAGAAGAGAAACTGGACATTTTATACGCCCTGAAACAGATATTACGCGATTTTAAACAAATTTAATTTAATTACAAAACGAGTTCTAACTTTTATGCGCACAAGTGCTAGTCAGCCAGAGGTATGTCAGCGGTGAGACGGGGGAGGTAGACAAAGGCCAAGCTAAACCAGTCGGCCAATCTTGTCAATCGCTCCCTCCCCCGTCTCACCGCTCACATACCTCAGGCGGTGACTAGCACTTGCGCGCTCACTATAGCCCAAGTTGGACCTTCGAGCCAGTTATTGCATTTTGAACTTTATTCCGACAAACATAAAGTTCATAATACAAAATTGCCAACTTATCGGTTCTAGTCACTTCTCATATTAAGAACTTTATTATCGTCAGAGTAAAGTACAAAATACAATAACTGGCTCGAATGTTTAGCTTGGACGAAAGTACGAACTCGTTTTGTAATGAGACACTATTAATTCAATGCGAAATTTTATTGCTTATTTTGTGCCCTTGTATTGTTGACATCTATTTATTTCATTTAGCCACTTTAATCTAAGAAGTCCATTTGGACAGCTGTCAAAATACTTTGTGTAGTGGTGGGGAAAAAAAAACGATTTCATTCGGTTAAAAAACGGCTTAGAACAGTCACAGCTCTACGGCAACGAACCCAAAGGGGCGGCCTCCACGAGCGAGAGAATCGCGGCGACAGTCACGCTGTGCCTAAAAATTATCGCCGCGATGATATCGCCGTGTGGAGATTGATTCATAGAGTTTCTATTGAATTTGGTGGCACGACGAGATTATCGCCGCGATTTTCACGCTCGTGGAGGCGGCCCCTAAGACATGACATTGTAATAACGTCTTGTCGAATATTAGTCAACGATTAATTCGTATTTTTGAGAGTATTTTTCCAATATAAAGTAAAACTTGGTGCTTACGAATAATACTCATTGTTATAGTGTATGTAACATAGTAATTAATTAGAATTACGAATTCGATTTTTCGATTTCTTACGTAGACGTTCATACAAAGTTATCACGGCATGTATTAAAAGAAACGTCCAAACGGACTTCTTAAATTGCGTTGCTTATAGTGGATTCTTTCAGAAAGTTGACAACGTCGCAAATAGCTGTCAAATATTTCACTATTTTGATTAATGAAATAAATACTTACTAGACAACCGTACTTATACACTGTGTAAACATTCATAGAAGGTCGACTTTCTGACATATTTATTCGGTAAATCAAAACTCGTTCCTTCTTTGTAGCAGAAGAGGGCCCTTGACTAGCAGTGGGGGAATTATAAGCTGATATAGATGGGGTAGTTATAATACTTCCTTTTCTGCCACTGCGTGACGACTGCGTGGCAACTGCGGGGCGACTGCGTGACGACTGCGTGGCAACTTTTCTTTAATCTTTTTCTTGCATGTTTTCTTCTGTATGAGTAATACAATCCCATACAAATATGTGTGTATAGCATGTACCGTGCGCGTACGCTTTGTTACAGGTTTTCGTGTAGGAAGTGTAGGAGCGTCGCTTCGTAGTGCTTCGCCGCGTGCATCGCGCGGAGCGAGTGTCTCTCGCCGGGGTATACCTGGGAATAACGAAATTGACAGTTAAGGGACAAAAAAAAAAACAAAAGTAGTTTATTCAAATTTGGCACAGAGATAGACCTATCTCTGTGTCAAATTTCATCCAGATCCGTTCAGCCGTTGTGGCGTGATTGACTAACACACATCCACCCATCCAAACTTTCGCATATATAATAGTAAGTAATTACTATTACCTGTACTCGATGTGGTTTCCCGAGGCGCACGAGTTCAGCCGTCAGCGCGGCCGTGTGGCAGAAGTGCACGTTCTCATCCGCCAGCCCGTGGATAATCAGTAGTCTGCCTTCCCTGTAGGATTACAATTTATTTATTTACAAACTATCATTACAGTGGTACCCAACTGATAAGGCGCGTCGTGAATCTTCGTTCGCACATAAAATAAAGTATGGCCCCGAAGATTAACGAAAGAATGCTAAAACTTATAATCAACCTTAGGATCACTACTATAAGGTTCATAATACACTACAGCTGTTAGTTCCGTCTCACTCGCAAGTATGGCGGCTGACTAACATGCCATACGCGGCGCGCGCTAACATGGCGGCTGCCGACCAATAGCGGTACAGGAAAAAGGAGCGCGGTGCATGGAGCGTGCCGATTTGTCAATAGAATTTCGCGCGCTTTGAAATTCAATAGGATTCAAAATTCAAAATTTTGAAAGGAAATTCAGGGAAGATTGCAATGATGGGCAAATTAAATTATCTGGAGAAACATCACAGACTTCATGGGTATCTCGTTGGTTTAGCGGTCGCATGTGCTACTGCCACAGATTAATAAGATCGGACAGTCCGCAAAATCATTTAAATAAAAAGCGACTCTTGCTACGATAGAATAAAGTGCAATTCAGATGGCACAACGCTTATTACCTACAGTTACATTCACCTACAAGTTGCCTCTCTTTCTATCGCGTGACTGTTATACGGGTTGTGTTCTTTTACGACGCGGCGCGTGAGCGAGTATCGAACTAACGTGCGAGCCGGCCAGCGCGCGGCAGCCCACACTGAAGCCTACTGGAAAATCACGCTCTAAGTATTTGCAGGGCCGATTAAATTCTTTTGTTTTTTTTTTTAATTTTTTTAGGTAACAATATTTTTGAAATGTAATTTAGCACTTTCATTTGATACCCATCACGGCATCATTAGAAAACATTTTATTTTTACTTCTTTACTTTATGTTCTCTAGAGGGCGCCATTTTCAATTTAATGTGACGTCATATCGTCGCTAATTTAGCTAACTGACGTATCTGACATTTAGGACTAAGCCGATAGCCGACCTAACTATAGTAATTTGATACATTTTCCAAGTCGAATCGATCTGTCTAATCGGCGTATCTGTACCTATGCCTTACGTTCTCCATGATAATGCAAAAATCGAGACCGATATATCTACTGTTTACAAAAAAAAAAAAAGAAAAATAGCTTGCCGTGTAAAATTTTGTTCGAATCAGTTACGTCACTTAGTTAGATTAGCGACGATATAGCCTATTACCAGCGGATGATCAAGACGCTTCCAACGATATCCATTTTGTCAAATTATGACAGTACTTGTCATAATTTGACATTTTAGAAGTTATGAGGGAACATACATACAGTGCGTTTCAAATAAGAATAGGAACGTCAATGACCTCTA
This sequence comes from Cosmia trapezina, assembly GCA_905163495.3. Classification (NCBI taxonomy): domain Eukaryota; kingdom Metazoa; phylum Arthropoda; class Insecta; order Lepidoptera; family Noctuidae; genus Cosmia; species Cosmia trapezina. Next base: position 2,270,539 of record LR991047.1, read on the forward strand.
TCTGTCAAATGTTGATTGAAAAGTACGGTTTGCAAAGAAAACTTATTTGCGTATCAATAACGTTTTGTTTTGTCTTAGTTAAATCAAAGTGAAAACAGGCATCAAAAAAATATTCACAATTAGTTTTTTATAAATTATGCTTCTTTCTTTCATATTGTTATTGTTGGCAACAATTTTTTTCATTTTTTTCAAATTCTTCATTCATGATAATCATGATTCGTAAATAAATGTAAACTAAAAAATGTCTTGTTTTGCTCACCCTACCCAATTCAGTCGATTTGACAGCTATGACGTCACAACATGGCGCTGAGTCGATCCTATTCTTATTTGAAACGCATTGTACATACCGGTCAAAATCATAACCCTCCTTTTTGCTTCGCCGTAGTCGGGTAAAAATGACTGTATTTTTATACGGTTTTGTTGCTCCGGAAACAGGCACGATGTTATATGTGTGTGTGTAACTTACTGGTCAGGGAAGAAAGGCGCGTGCGCGAGCACGCTGGCGCGCGTGTAGGCGTGCGGCGCGCGCGCCGGCGCGCCCATGTAGCGCTCGGTGTAGGCCGTGTCGTACAGCCGCCAGCACGTGACGGGCGCGCCCGCCACACACGCTCGGAATACTGCCGGGCGCGTCGCTAGCGCCAGTAGCGACAGGTAGCCGCCTGAACACAACAGATAAAAAAAAAATGTTTATTTATCTCCACAAATTACTTTTAATTATTTTTATATTTCTTAAAATACTACATACATATTAAGTTGACAGATATTTAGACAATTTGTAATTTGTGGAAGATCTGGAGTCTAAGCTAAGCCTAGGCCTGTTTTTTAGAACTCCAGGATCCCTATTATATCTCACAGTAAAGGTTGTCAACGTGGTAAAATTGCGAGTAAATAAATAAATAAATATCCTTGGACATTTCACACAACGCCATCTAGTCCCAAGCTAAGCAACCTAATGCTTGTGTTATGGTAACGAGATGGCTGATAAATTACTTATATACATTTTTTTTTTGTAAATACATACATATTATAGATAGAAAAACACCCAGACTCGGAACAAATACTTGTAGGTCGTACAAATATTTGTTCCGTGCGGGAATCGAACCCGCGACATGCTGCGCAGCAGTCAATCGCTCAACCACTGCGCCAACCGTGTCGTCGAGTGATTAATGGTGTGTATGTGTGTGCGTATGTGTGTATGTGGGAGGGTGTGTGTGTGAGATGGCAGTGTCAAGACGATCATTAAAGATGGCGGCTTAAAATAGGTATAGTATTTTTATTTCACGAAGCAACAAACACTTTGTTAACCATCATCATCTGCCTAGCCCTTTCCCAACTACGTTGCAGTCGGCTTCCAGTCTAACCGGGTGCAGCTGAATACTAGTATTTTACAAGGAACGACTGCCTATCTGACCTCCACAACCCAGCGCTACAGCTTCAGTGACAATGACATGATCACGTGACAGCGTATGATTTCGATAGCTTATGTCAACTCATTTTTTGGCTTTTTCTACTAGCGTCATCGCTAATCGAATGTTACTTAGTCTAGGCCCTCATACATTATCAGCCTATAATGTTCCCACTGCTGGGACACAGGCCTCCTCTCTGTGAGAGGGGGTGGGATGTAACAAACCACGCGGGCCCAGTGCAGGTTGGTGGATGTCACATGTCTTCGAGTTTTTGGTTCTAGGACATGCCGGTTTCCTCACGATGTTTTCCTTCACCGTTTTGAGAGCAGTGGTGATGAAATTATTTACACAAAGTAAAGCGCCTGTTGGGGTTCGAACCTCTCTGTCTCTTTCTGTTTAGGCCCTCAGTATCAACAAAAGTTAATAAATGGCTAAGAGCACTGATCGTTATAGCAATTTAAAACAACAGTTAATGTTCTCCAAACTCACCGTAGCTCCAGCCGTGTATGGCGACTCTCTCCATGTCTATACAGCCGGTCTCTTTCGCAAGCCATTGTAATACCTCTACCTGTTGAAAGAAGTCTTATTTTATTTCAACACTAGCGTCTGACCGGGACTTCGTCTGTGTTAAATTTCTTTTTATAACATAATATATCATATGCATTATAAATGGAACCTCTGTGCAAAACTTCAGATTTATAGTTTCAATGATTTGGGCTGGGCGTTGATGAGTCAGTCAATCAGTCAGTGAGGACTTCTCTTTTTATTTATATAGAGTGTCTGGTAATTAGTGACCGATACTTAAACACATGATTGTACTCATGATTACAAACAACTTTTACTATGGGACCAAACCTGAAATCGCGAAAATAATATCAGCTGCCCCATACATTCATGTTCGCATAACTCGGCAAAATGTAGGGAGCAACAGATATTTTTCGCGATTTCAGGTTTGGTCCCATAATAAAAGTTGTTTGTAATCATGAGTATAATCATGTGTTTAAGTATCGGTCACTAATTACCAGTCAGTCGCCCTATATAGATGACTACCACCTCCTCTTTACATTTTAATAAGTTACGAGAGGTTTTTAACAGCCAAAGGACCATTCAGAATTTTCACGACAGTCTTATCATGTTCCGCCGTTCAGCATCCACATGGAGGGACAAGTAACTCAAACTCAAACTCAAAGCATTTATTTCAATTAAACCAATTACTGGCACTTTTGAATTGTCAAAGAGTCGGTCAGTTAGTCAGAAAGTTGAAGCTAGTTGCCCATTCCAAAACGTGGATCTATGGAGAAGAACGGGCAAGAAACTCCACGGACACTCTTTTGAATCAAGATAAGTATTACAACATCATGGGTACATTATATTTGTTGCTTCTACATGTGAGAACAATGTAAAAAAATACTTAAAACCAAGTTAAAATATAAAATTAAAAATAAGGCCTGGCAGATGAGAGATGAAGTCTCAACTGACGGCGCTCGTTTAACTCCACTGTTAGACCACTGACCTGGTCATCCAGTTCGATCTGTCCCAGCTTGCCCTTGATGGCGGCCTCCCACGCACGGCCTCTGTGTTTAGACCCTCGCGAGTCCACCGCCACCACGTTGAACCCTCGCGCCGCTAGCATGTGCATGCGGAGTTGGCGGATACCCTGCGGAAACACAACTTACAGCTGATTTTTCCATCGTTAGATATTTTTTATCTGTGGAATGAAATTGATGTCGAAGTTTCTGAATGAAAAAACTGTTTTTTAGGGTTCCGTGTACCTTAAAGGAAAAAAACCGGACAAGTGCGTGTCAGACCACGCATAATGAAGGGTTCCGCAGTTGAAAATTATTTATCCCAAAAAAATTTTTTTTTTTTTTTTCAAAAAATTACAAATTCACAATTTTCGGACTTTTTCCTTTATTTGTGCTGGAAGACCTTGAATCTTTTATCACATAATTTTTTTTTTTTTTTGGATTACAGTGTTATTGTCTTTAGGATAAATTCTTTTCAACTAGGTACGGAATCCTTCATTGTGCGTGGTCCGACACGCACTTGGGCGGTTTTTTTTTGTTGGTATATTGGCGAGTGCTAACTGAGATATGGCAAATAGTTTAATTTAATACTACCGGTATAAAAAGTATCCTATTTCCTAATCCATTGTCTACCCATGTACCAACTTTCATCCAAATCCGTTCAGCCATTTTAGCGTGAAAGCGTAACAAACAAACACACTTTCGCATTTATAATATTAGTTAGGATAGGATGTAGGCAGCCAAAATTATAATCAGATTTGTCAAAACGTAAATGGGCATTTTTTTTTTAAACTGCCTACTTTGAAAACAGCTTACTAACATTGTTTTGGATATTTTAAGCAAATTCTTGATTTAGTCGAATGATAAATTTTACGAATTTTGCTAGGTATGTATTTTTTTATTATAATTATGGAGCTTATTTCAAATAATATATGTAAATAAATAGTAACATAGATACGTTTTGGTCATGACCGTTACCAAATAATAAGGACAGTACTGCAAGACGTAAGATGCCACATTTCAGGATTTAATTTTGTTACTTTTTTTTTTAATTTCTGTTGGCAATTTAAGTAATAAAAACTTTTTAACAAAAAAAAAACCGACTTCCAAAAATCACTACAAAGTGAAAAATAACTTTGATTTCGGAAGTCGGTGTCTTTTGTTTTTTATTTACTTTCCTTTTTTTTTGCCACCGACTTCCGAAATCAAAGTTATTTTTCACTTTGTAGTGATTTTTGGAAGTCGGTTTTTTTTTTGTTAAAAAGTTTTTATTTCTCGCTTTTTAGTGGGTCTGTTTATAATTTGTACAAGTTACAATAGTCTAATGTCAATTGCTCATCACGTGTTACAAAATATTGCTTTTCCCGATGCTGGGACGTTAATTGTTGAGGAGTTCTGCTGGTAAGAACCAGGAGAACTCCTCAACAACCACTCACCACACGCATTGTGTGACGAGCGGAAATTGCTTAGCAACCATATTAAAGTAATCGAATCGCAACCCGCGAAATATTTATCATTGAGTAGTTACGGTAGCCATCTGTGGTCTTCATCATCAGTTCCACTTCACCAAGTGGTGCTTTCCGAGAGCAAATGCACGAGCTACTATAAAAAATACCCAAATCGCTATAGGTGTGCCTATAATATTTGAAGAGTTCCTTCGATTTCTCCAGGATCCCATCATCAGAACTGGATTTTGACAAAAATGGGACCATTTGGGAAGTATACCCTTTCCAACAAAAAAATAATTTTTCAAATCGGTTGGCAAGCGACGGAGTTATGCGCGAACAAACATAAAAAAAAAAAAATAAAAAAAAAAAAAAATACAAACATCCGAATTGAGAACCTCCTCCTTTTTTAGAAGTCGGTTAATAAAGAAAACTAGTCTTTTGGAACTATTTAATAATTACTCGACACTTCTATGTTATAAAAATGTTAATTATTTGCAACTTGTATGTATGGGACATCCCATAAGTGAGTTGGTAGACATTTTGACGAAAATGCCCGAATTGTAAATCTTTCTAGGAATGCTTTCAAAAACCGACGTCGCGTTTGATTGTTGAATGAACTTCATCTTCATAAGTCAAACCTACCTTATAACTATTAGTAACAGTCTGTACTTCGGGCCCGCCATACACATGCAGCACGGTAGGGCTCCGCCCCGGCCGCCCGCAGCGCCACAGAGTGCAGTAGGCCGTCGCCCCGCAAGAGAGACGCGTCTCGTATATCTGTGGCGGAGGGATGTCTGATATGCTGAGAGAACGTTCTGAAAAGAAGTTGATATTTCAAGTCTGTATTGTTATCGGTACCCTTCAACCCAGAGGCTCTATAGTCCTTTCTGTTATTTTACCTCTCTGTCAAAATCACAGTGATCTTTATGCTCATTGCAATAAGGTTGCGATTGGGTTGCTGCCAATAACAAGTCTGTCAAAATCACAGTGATCGTTATTGTCTTTACTATAAGGTTGCTGTTGGGTTGCTGCTGTGAGAGGTAAAAGAACTGTAGCAGGAATGGGTGACGTAAACGTAACGTGATACGAAATATATACAAATCAATCAATCTGCCTAGCCTTTTCCCAACTATGTTGGGGTCGGCTTCCAGTCTAACCGGATGCAGCTGAATACCAGTATTTTACATGGAGCGACTGCCTATCTGACCTCCACAACCCAGTAACTGGGTAATACGATACCCCTTGGTAAGACTGGTTGTCAGACTTTCGGGCTTCTGACGACCCGTAACGACTGTCAAAGATCCACGAATAACAGCCGGGACCAACGGCTTAACGTGCTTTCCGAGGCACGGAGGAATCTCGATATGTAAAGATGGTCACCCATCCACTGACCAACCCCGGCAAGCGTAGCTTAACCTGACGGATCGACCCGTGCGGCTGTTATTACTTAGCCACGAGCTCCTCTTAGTAATATATACAAATATCAACTTTAAACTCAAGAGATCTAAGTTGATTTTTGCATGAAAAAACTTTCGATAGCGGCATAAAATAATTTCAGTTCCAATGGAAACTGAACCTTACACAATTAAGTTAAAGTTTTTAATCCCAAAGCATGGAATTTATCTTGTCTCGCTTTAGGCTTTAGTATAACAATTTTTTTTTATCGAAAATACAAATAACACATAGTATTTTGGTTTAAAAATTAGTCAAAAATCTGACTAGCCTTTTTCCAACTATGTTGGGGTCGGCTTCCAGTCTAACCGGATGAAGCTGAATACTAGTATTTTACATGGAGTAGGCAGTCTATCTCGCCTCCACAACCCAGTAACTGGGTAATACGATACCCCTTGGTAAGACTGGTTGTCAGAGTTTCGGGCTTCTGACGACCCGTAAACGACTGTCAAAGATCCACGAATGACAGCCGGGACCAACGGCTTAACGTGCTTTCCGAGGCACGGAGGAGTCTCGGTATGTAAAGATCCACCACAACACGACCAACCCACGACCAATACCAGCAAGCGTAGCTTAACCGAAATAATAACAGCCGCTCGGGTCCATCAATAGATGGACCCGTGCGGCTTTTATTATTTAGCCACGAGCCCCTTACGAAGATTAAACTAATATTAGTATAACCTATAATATTTTTGCAACAAGCACAATTTAGTTATCAGTTAGTAAACCAGAGATCGGATAATCGGATGCATACGAGTATTTACCTAAAGTTATTTTTTGTCTGAAGAGTTATGGAAGTGGCTTCTTCATTTTTTTTTCTTAATATAATTCCTGGGATGCCAGTAAATCCGGGAATACACAACTAATCGGATACATGATATGGAAACGACTTCTTAAACTTGTGGTATTATTTATTTAAAACACATCACATAAATATTTTTATGCTCGTTTACTTGAAATTAATTTTTAACATTACTTATCCTGACGTTTGCTACGCCAGTTTGGCAAACTACTTTACAACATTTGGTAGCATTCGATTCTATAGTCAAAAAGTACTTCAATTTCAGAATCGCGAGACTTTTACGATCGATACAAAAGTGCATTCAATATTAGCCAACGCCTGAGCGTAAGTAAATATACATTCGATTCTATAATCGGAACTCTGGATAAGTCGATCCCGGAATCCGGGGATTTTTGGATACAAAAATGCATTCCATAATAGCCAACACCTCAACTTTAGTTAATATGCATCCGATTATCCGATATCTGATGATAAGAGATAAGAAGAATGGTGGTAGTATTACCACGTAACGCGCGCTGTTCTAATAAAAACAGCGAAGGAAACATCGTGAGGAATCCGGCATTTCCTAAACCTAAAAATTCGACAACACATCCACCAACCAACACCGGGCCCACGTGGTGGATTACAGCCCACTCCCTCTCACCGAGAGGAGGCCTGTGTCCCACCAGTGGGAACATTAGAAGAGTAGCTGTACTTTGCGCGAGGCGCCGATTTATTTATTCTATACTGTTCTGGGCGGTTTCGAACCAAGATGGCGGAAACAGCAAAATTATATTAAATATGTATATAAAATTATGAACTTTTCATGATCTAAAATGTCAACTACAAATCTACCGTGGCTTGTGTAGACACACTATACCAATAAACAACATACCTCTAACTAAGGAACCCGTTTCACTATCCGTGTCGTCTCCGTCACCGGACCGGCTGTCCCAAGAACCGTTGAAGCTTCGAACCTCCAGAGATTCTGTCAAAGATATTTGAGTTCTGATTCTCAGCCTTTAATCTATCTACTCGGTAGAAATTTAAACATGCGCTTTATTAAGCTGCTTACAACGAAAACTATAATACTACCAAATGGTAGTTTCTTAATAAATGGTAATTTTCACCCAATCGAGTGACACTGCTATAAAATAACAACTTCCTAACGTATTCAACCAAAAAATGTTTTCTACCGTTTTCTACCAAATAGTAGTTTTTTTAAAGCACAACTTATTTCAAGTTCTAAAATACTCCAAATCGCAACAGTCCGACAAAGCAACTACCATCCATACTGATGTGGTGATTACCACTTACCTGAAGGTGGTCTATCGGTGATAGTCCCCTGTACTAATAACCGGGGCGGTGATGTGGTGATCCTGTACACCCTCGTGACTGGCACACTGCTTATGTTCGAGGATGTTATTACTGCCATTGTGCAGTCCTGGGGACAAAATTGATCAACCGAATAATCTTTACTACAACACATATAAATACAAGAAATATGATACAATGGCGGCCTTATCCCAATCAGCGATTTCTGCCAGACAACCTTAGACGCCTGTCCCAACGCCAACGAGGAAGTAAACAACGATTTTCTTACTCAAGACTACGTGTCGGGTCCAGTCCATGGACCCCATGGGGTGCAGTAGTACCCAACTTATATGGCTTATCTATGTACCCGCGCAGAAGATGAATTTTCAAAACGCGGGAAATGCTATTGACCAATCGGCACGCTCCACGTACCGCGCTCCTTTTTCCTGTACCGCTAATGGTTGGCAGCTGCCGCCATGTTAGCGCGCGCGTATGGTATGTTAGTCAGCCGCCATACTTGCGAGTGAGACGGAACTAACAGCTGCAAGAGTATTATGAACCTTATAGTAGTGATCTAAGGTTGATTGTAAGTTTTAAGCATTCTCGTTAATTTTCGGGGCCATACTTTCTTTTCTGTGCGAACGAAGATTCACGCGCCTTATCAGTTGGGTACCACTGTATCGTATTATCCAGTAACTGGGTTGTGGAGATCAGATAGGCAGTGATGCCATATAAAATACTGGTATTCAGCTGCATCCGGTTAGACTGGCAGCCAACCCCAACATAGTTGGGAAAAGGCTAGGTAGATGATATAATATATAATCTTCAGGGTTTTAGGTCCGTATTACAGAAGGAAACTCAAGCACTGATCTTTGTTTAAATCTAGTTTGAAACTAGATTCAACCAATCAAATGGCCTGAATCTAGTTTTAAGTAACGCTTGAGTATTGAGTGACGTTCTGTAATACGGGCCTTAGACTTACCTCGTCAATATCAACAGCACAAGAATGCCCAACAGTCGTCAACAGTTGCACCGCATGAGGTCTGGGAGGCGACAGCGGTGCGACGTACAGGTGGCGCTCCAGGGGCGTCTCGCGGAGCCCTACGAAGTACACTAGCTGGCGTGTTGTGTCTACCTGCGGGGAACGATCATGTTACTGATGTTGAACTGGCTGACATGTCGTAATCCTACAGGCATGCAACTAAGAAGGAGCTCGTGGCTAAGTAATAACAGCCGCACGGGTCTATCCATAAGGTTAAGCTACGCTTGGCGGAGTTTCCGTGGATGGGTGACCATCTTTACATACCGAGACTTCTCCGTGACTCGGAAAGCATGTTAAGCCGTTGTTCCCGGCTGTCATTCATGGATCTTTGACAGTCGTTACGGGTCGTCAGAAGCCCGAAAGTCTGACAACCAGTCTTACCAAGGGGTATCGTATTATCCAGTAACTAGGTTGTGGAGGTCAGATAGGCAGTCGCTCCATGGAAAATACTGGTATGCAGCTGCATCCGGTTAAAATGGAAGCCTAACCTAACATCGAAAAAGGCTAGACAGATTGTTAATATTGTACGGTGCAGGTGTCACGGAACCCTTCGTGAGCGAGTCCGACTCGCACTTGGCAGCTTTTTTTACATGATTTTCGTAGTATACTCACCCAAATCTTTCTAGCCATGACCTCCCATTCGCCCGCTGTGATGGCCTCTTTACTAATCATGTTGGGTCCTACAGCGTTGCTTTCGTCTTCTGTTATCATTTCTATCACGGCTGTGGACAAATGAGATAATAAACGGTAAAAATTAAATTAAGAGAAAATATAAAGCTATAATATTGCTAATTGACTCGTTGGTATTTGGTAGTTTCTTAATATATATAAAAACATAGCTACATATTCAACTTTCTAACATATTATTCAACATAAAATCTATTTCTACCATTACCTTTAGCAGTAGTTTTTTTATTACATTGTATTTTAAGCCAAATGTCAACTTGGCTATTTATTATATAATTTTTGCCAATTTACAGCGATAAAATATATCTACCATTGGTTACAAAATGGTAGTTTCTTAATAGACACTAATTTACAACCAAATAACAGCCTACTCATCCATCAACCACATTCTACCATCACAAAGTATTTCTACCATTTTCTACCAAAACTTTTTTCATACTCACATCGATTCTGCGCGTTACTCTTCTGTATGAGCGCACAAGTAACTAGATACAGATGGAGATGCCCGCTCTCCTCGCTCGCCCAGATGAAGTTCATCTCCGTACCACTTGATGGTAGGAAATATAGTATATCGTGCACGTTGATCCACGCGTCAGGCGCCGTTTCTGAGACTAGAATTTGTATGTCTTGGATTGTCTGTAACGAAAGAAATTATGGTTTATAGTTTTGAATATTCTGACTGAGGTTGAGGGGCTTGTGGTTAAGTAATAACAGCTGCACGGGTCGATCGATCAGTTCAGCTACGCTTGCCGCGGTTGGTCCGTGGATGGGTGACCAGTTTACATACCAAGACACTGCCGTTCCTCGGAAAGCAGAAGCCCGAAATATCAACCAGTCTTACTAATGGGTGTCGTATTACACAGTATCTGGGTTGTGGTGGTCAGATAGGTAGTCGCTCCATGTAACATACTGGTATTCAGCTGCATCCGGTTAGACTGGAAGTTGACTCACAACCTGTATGTTAATATAATACAGTCCTAGGTAATAAGTGACTTGTCAGGTGCGTAGATTAATACAGATGGGACACTCCACAGTTTAGGTATGAAGCTACAAGTACGCGGCGGGCCCCGTCCGCGGGGCTAATTCAGTAGGGCAGAAGGTATGAGTTACGCGATAGAAAGAGAGGCAACTTGTAGCTGAATATAACTGTAGGTAGTAAGCGTAGGCGTTGTAAGCGTAGTGCGACCTGAATTGCACTTTATTGTGTCGTAGCAAGAGTCGCTTTTTATTTAAATGATTTTGCGGTGTGTCCCATCTGTATTAATCTGTGGTATAGTAAAGTTAAAATCTCGCTGCAGACTCGGTCATAAATCATTCGAGTGTTTCGCTCTCTTTCCCACTCACGGGCCTTATGGGCAGGTCACGCCCACACGTAGTCCTGTGCATTACTGCAGTCGATGAGTGATATCGATAGTTTTATATATTTATAAATGGGTGAAAGAAATAATACACATTTTTTTTATTTTATTACCAAAACAAAGCATATTAAATATATAAACAAAAGAACGTACAGATAGCGCGCGAGTTGAATGCAGAGCTTAGGAATGCGGTAGTGCTGTGACATAATTATAATTATTGATGACCACAATGAGTAATAAATGTCGATAAATTTAAACAATGTTATAAGTTTAATTTTATTTTTAACACTAGGTTAACATGATGAAAAAAAAACAATATCATAATTATCACATGTTTTTAATAATCATTTCACAAAACGGAATAAAAAAAATTTAATCAGATTCAGAAATGGCAGATATGGTTGAATCGGTGTCACTATCCTCGCCGTCGCTGACCTCAATGACGAATCGATCTATGGTATCTTCAATTAATCCATCTCTTTGCCAATAATTTTCTTCTAAAATTATGACGTGATCATCGAAGCCACGCCAATCTTCCCCTGTAACCTGAGAAATCGCCAGCTCCGTAACTTCTTTTAACCTTTTTAGGGATAAATCTGAAGTAACATTGTGATGCCGTACTATTCTTCAACACACATGTCTAAAACATTTTTCAACACTTTCTTCAACACACATGTCTAAAACATTTTTCAACACTTTCTTCAACACACATGTCTAAAACATTTTTCGCCATTTCTCGTGCTTGGCGATGAATAAAAGCTCGTTTTTTTGTAACGGAACTTGATGGACTCGGGTCAGTCATTATTAAAATAAAAAAAATAACACGGGAACTTCAGTATTAACACAATAACACGGCAAACGTACGATAGTTGACAAGGATGGCACAGCACTACACTGCAGGCGCGTGAGGTAGGGGCGTGCGGATAGCGGGGGGAGATGCTCCCGCTCTTTACCTCAGACCCCGACTGCATTCAACTCGCGCGCTATCTGTATATATAAAACTAAAAATAGAAAATTAAAATTCTTCGTCTGAGTCATCGTCATCATCATCCACATGAATGATGAACTCTTCGCATAAATGTGCTTTTCTTAAGTCTTCATCTTGCAGCAATTCTGCATGTTCCACACATTTTTGCCAATTTTCAATGGATAACCTTAATGATTCTGTTATCGATAATGGCCTTGAGCTCGCGCAACTAGCGCACATCCCTACTTCGATTATGATTTATGACCACGTCTGCAGCGAGATTTTAACTATACTATAGTACTCGCAACCGGCGTGCGTGTATGACCAGATATGAACGTGTATGAACGTAAACGAGGCAAAAGGAGTATGTAAGAATTGTTCTGTAGTTTCTGCCTTCCCCCCGTGGGGAGAAGGCGTGAGTTTATCTCTGTATGTTATATAATGCTTACCTGTTCACTCCTAGACGCGTTGTGGTCGACTCCTCCACACATGCCGGCGTCAGCTTGTTCATAATACGAGGGAGATGTGAACTGTGCCAGTGGGATCAGGACCAGCTCTAAACGTTGCTGTTTGCGGTCCAATAGTTGTACCCATACGCTGCGGACAAACAAAATATAACATAAGTTGGTGCTAAATTAATAAGGTATTTAACTACTATCAACATTTTTGAAATAACCACCTGCCTAGCCTTTTCCCAACTATGTTTTTTTTTTGCAATTATAAACATAATATAGGTTGACTGGTAATTAGTGACCAATACTAAAACACATGATTGTACTCATGATAACAAACAACTTTCACTAAAGGATGAATCTTGACATCGCGAAAAAAAATCAGCTGTTGCCTACATTTTTAAAAGTTATGCAAACTTAAATGCAACTGATTTTTTTTTCGCGTTTTCAGTTTTGGTCCCATAGTAAAAGTTGTTTGTTATCATGTGTGCAATCATGTATTTAAGTATCGGCACAGAATAATACAGATAAGACACTCCGCAGTTTAGGTATGAAGCTACAAGTACGCGGCGGGCTCATCTCACTGGGTCAATTCAGTGTGGGCTGCCGCGCGCGGCCGGGGAGCACGTTAGTTCGATACTTACTCACGCGCCGCGTCGTAAAAGAAAGTATAAGAGTTACTCATGAGTTACGCGATAGAAAGAGAGGCAACTTGTAGGTGAATAGAACTGTAGGTAATAAGCGTTGTGCGACCTGAATTGTACTTTATTGTGTCGTAGCAAGAGTCGCTTTTTATTTAAATGATTTTGCGGGGTGTCCCATCTGTATTAATCTGTGGTCTCGGTCACTAATTACCAGTCACCCTATATTTGCAGTCAGAGAACTGACCGTGACGTATATCGATGTACGGGAGAACATTTTTTCAACTACAAACTTCAAGTTTGTTCTTGGGATAAATTCATCCCAACTACGGAAGCCTTCATCGTGCGTGGTCCGATACGCACTTGACCGGTTTTTGAAGTCAAAAGTTCTGTAGGCGCGTTGAGCGATTTTATTAGGGTTCCGTACCAAAATGGTAAAAAGGAACCCTTATGGTGCGACTCAGTCTGACCGTCCGTCACAGCTGGATATCTCAAGAACTACTAATGCTATCAACTTGAAATTTAGAACTGTTTTAGGTGACGTTAGAGTGTCCGTGGAGTTTCTTGCTCGTTCTTCTCCATACGGATCTACGCTTTGGAATGGGCAACTAGCTTCATCTTTCTGACTGACCGACCCCTGGACAATTCAAAAGTGCCTGTAATTGGTTTATTTGAAATAAATGCTTTGAGTTTGAGTTAGCCCAACTATTTTGCAAATAAGAAAGAAATAAAAATATATATAAGTATATTTTTTGCAACAGGGACTGAAAGGGGATCTTAAAATTTCGAAGTGGAGCTACTAAGACATGTGGGGTATCATATGAAAGAGCGCAGTTTACACTTCTCAAACAATTTTTTTCTTTTTATTAGGCCCCATAGTTTTCGACTTTTGATGAAAAATCTAAAAAAAAAATACCACCCCCCTCTAATCTCCGAAATTTTAAAAAAGAGAGAAATCTGAAATTATTCTACGTGATAGAAGTTTATGTAAAGATTACAGGAAAAATAAAACCATGTCTCTAAATAGCACACTTTTTCAGAAATCGGAACGGGACCCTCGGTGCGCGAGTCCCGACTCTCTCTTGACCGTTTTTTTTCCTTTATGAGTCATGTTTAGTGCAAATCAATGTATTTTGTTTCTTCCTGATGTTAGTACAGGGTGTAAGGGACAGCCCTCCGCAAACTGATAGGGTGAATTCAGTATGTCATACTAAGATGACCGGTACATGAATTTTTTTCAGGAACGTTAAGGGAATCCAATAAACCTGATTTGTTTGTGTTTTTGTACACAAATCGGAGCGTCTATTACTGGTTGGGAGGGGTAGGTAATATGTATGCGGTGAGTTCGATGAACTCTGTAGCTAGACATAAAGTGAACAGCTGATTTCACGCGTTGTTGGTTAGAGTATTTCAACATCCATTGCTGGTTTTTTTTTTCAGTTTTTTTTACATAAATGGAGTGCTGCGAACACACAATGAAATTTTACATTGAAATAATGAAAATGTAACTGAAAACTTTTTTGAAAAAATGAAAATTTTCCTGAGAAAATTTCCGGTGGAATATGATTCAAAATGAGGAGCTGAATGCACCCTGTTAGTTTGCGGAGGGCTGTCCCTTACACCCTGTATACTCACTAATGCCCATCCGGCGTCCAGCCGACCCGCGCGAGGTACTCGAACCACGGGAAGCTGTCCTTCAGCGGCTGGCGCAGCTCGTACCACCGGATGTCGGTCACCTCCATGCAGCCGTTTGTTGACTCACCAGCTGATAATCACAATAAAAAAAGGAGGAGGATAATATCTTACGGCACTAGCGCGCGAAAATTGTTGCAGACAAATTCAGACAATTATTGTAATTTGATTTAGTCGGCTAATAGCAGCGAACAAAGTGTGTCGGCGTGACAGTAATATATCTAAAATGCCAAGCATCTCTTTCTGTATCATACACTCGATATTACCTATCGCAGTCGTAGTTGAAAACTACTATACACCTTTATGTAAGTACATTACGAGTAATTGTAATAACAACGCAAATGTACGAGCATCGCCATAGGATATGTCTTGTTTTAGTTTTTACCTTAGCAAGCATTTGCTCATTCCTCGAATATTTACTGACTAAGCTATCGCACCCACTACAAGTAACCTACTTTACGTGTTATATAATTTAACGTTTCTAACAATAAACTGTCAATCATTAAGAGGAAACGTGGGTGCTCTTTTCTCCATACAAAAAGATACAAACGCTGTCGCCTGTTTTCTTTCTGGTTAATGACCATAAAGCAATGATTTTTTACAGAAATATAAATATCAGCTACTTGTATGGCCCTATGTTTTCCTTTTTGATGATATATTATTTTTATAAGAACTAGAACCCTCAAAAAATGCTCAAAATTGCCTATTCAGACCGCTGTCAACAGACGCCTATTGTACCAATTTGACAACTATTAACGAAAAAAGAAAAACATAGGGGCATAGTATATATCCTTCTTATTCAGTTTATGAAATACCTTTTAAATTGGTCCAATATTGGAGCAGGAAATAGGCGAGAGCCAAACCTCGAAATGTGACTTTTTACACAGGCTATTTAGTCGAATCTGCAGTTGTCCTTATCGCACGAATTCGAGGGTGGAGCGCTCGCAGAGCGACAGCAATACCTTCTTAAAATACCTAATTTTTCGCCCCCATTTCCTCTTAACGGACACAAAGCAGTGATTTTATTTCCTGTACACATCCCGTGTGGTTCGTCCACCTACATACCACATGTCACTGTACAGAGTTACTGCCCGTACAGCAACGATATCTGAACGCCGCTCAGTATGAACGTAGCGTATCTTTCCTATAGAATATCATTTATCTTACGTATTAAATTAAGAGGGCTGTCGCGTTTTGTCATCTCTCTCGCTCACACGGGACCAACTTTTTAAGATTGTTAAATGAAAAGTTGCTTTGTCACCTCTCTCGCTCACACGGGACCAACTTTTTAAGATTGTTAAATGAAAAGTTGCTTTATATATTAATTTAATAGGTACCTAATTATTAAAAACACATTTCTATTGTTAACAAACAAACTCAGAGCAAAACGTATTATCTGTTTTTGAGATGAGTTAAATAAAGGCCACAGTAATAACGATTTTTTAATAATTGCCTCAATCAATCTGCTTAGCCTTTTCCCAACAGTTGGGGTCGGCTTCCAGTCTAACCGGATGCAGCTGAATACCAGTATTTTACATGGAGCGACTGCCTATCCGACCTCCACAACCCAGTAACTGGGTAATACGACACCCCTTGGTAAGACTGGCTGTCAAGTTTTCGGGCTTATGACGACCCGTAACGACTGTCGAAGATCCACGAATGACAGCCGGGACCAACGGCTTAACGTGCTTACCGAGGCACGGAGGAGTCTCAGTATGTAAAGATGGTCACCCATCCACGGAACAAAACTGGCAAGCATAGCTTAACCTGATCGATCGATCCATGCGGCTGTTATTACTTAGCCACGAGCTGTTTACAGCTAGCTAAACGAAGCAAACAGCTAGTTCAAAGTAAAGTATTTTAATAATGAATACTCACAATGTTCGGCCGCGCCCTCCTGGTAGTAATCGAGCACGGTGGTGGGCGCTGCCTTCTGCAGCCTGAACGTCACCATCTTCAGCGAGGACTTTGCGTTCGGAGTGCCGGCGCGAGGGAATCTAGAAAAGAGGGAAATAAATAAATTAAATAAATAAATATCCTTGGACATTTCACACAACGCCATCTAGTCCCAAGCTAAGCAACCTAATGCTTGTGTTATGGTAACGAGATGGCTGATAAACTACTTATATACATTTTTTTTTTTTTTTGTAAATACATACAAATACTTGTAGGTCGTACAAATATTTGTTTCGTGCAGGAATCGAACCCGCGACATGTTGCGCAGCAGTCAATTGCTCAACCACTGCGCCAAACGTATCGTCAAAAAAATATTATGAGTATTGACACCAATTTCGAGTGTTGTGCAGGACTAAACCTTGCACGAACTAATACTTATTTTTACTAGCCTATTGCTCCGGGCTGCTACTAAGCAATTCCAGATAGAAAAACCCAATAACACTTTGCCCGAGCTGGGAATCCCAGGACCTCATGCTCAGCAGTAGCGTTGCTACCGCTAGACCAACGAGGCAGTTAGATGAAATATCAAAGAATAATATACATGTCGGATCCGGTCAATAGTACGGACACGAAACGAATCGCAAGCGCGCCACTGGCGACATCACGTGATCTACCCACACCTACAGCGCGCTTCTACAGAGTCGTGATGTTGAAGCTCATAGCGAGGAGAACAGTCTAGTGTCTGATCGCATCAGGGTTACTACGCCACGGAACTGTACTCGATTCGTTGTGCCCAGTGATTGTGTTAGATTGTGATTTTAATAAACACCCAGTGTGTTTTCATTGCACGAAACCCATCTGCTGCCCCCATGTTATCTGAATCTAACTAAGTAAATCCTGACGATCCGACATACATATACAACGTGTAACGTTAAATGCGCATAACCTCTTAAGGCGTCATTGTACTCATCATTATGCACTACTTTTACTATGGGACCAAAACTGAAATCGCAAAAAAAAAAAACAGCTGTTCAGTACATTTACGTTCGCATAATTCGTCAAAATGTACTGAACAGCTGTTTTTTTTGCGATTTCAGTTTTGGTCCCATATTAAAAGACGTGCATAATGAGTACAATGACCCCTTAAGAGGTTTTGCGCATTTAACGTTACACATTGTATAGAATACTTGTCTTACGCCCGCGGCTTCGCCCGCATGGTATGTCGATAAAAAGTCCCAAGGGCAACTAACCTGAACTCCTCAACTTCCCCGCTGCTGCTCTGAGAGGAAGGGAAGCTGTAGATCTTCACTTCGCTTTCGTCAACTTCTTCATATACTATCCTGAATACGTCATCTGTAAGATAAAAAACCATTAAGATATTTATATTTTTCTTTCAAGCGGAAAAATCCTCGCGGATGCTCGAGCTCCTCTGAATAAATAACTGTATCAATATTGACTTTAAGGCGCGGACTGACTACGATTTTAAACGTCACAGAACCGCGTAATCTATTGTCACCATTAGCTGGCTTGAAATAACGTTGAAAATTGAAAATAATATTTGTGTTGCCGAGATGTGATTAAGCTGCGAATGCGCATTTATTTTCCCGGTTTTCTTTAGATTATTTATATTATACACAATAAATTTTAAAGTTTTAAAACAATGCTATAATTAAATTCTTAAAAAAAAGAATGTTGTTATCGCTGAAAATACAGAGATGTTCGACGCATTCTAGTCGGTTAAAGTTTTTCTTTAAACCCTTCCCTGTCCACTGTATTTTTTGCGTCGGATAGTTTCATTGCGTTACGTCATACTCGACAATCCAAGAAACCAATATTTGTGAATATTGAGCTAACACCACGCCTTAAGTATAAAATTCGACGCAGACATCAACCGTGATGTCTGCGACGAACGCAGTGAAATTTAAAAAGTGCTCGATGCTCGACGTTTCAATTTACTTTGTAAAGTATTATATTATTTTTAATTATTGGGAATGTGAAGACTTCGTGGTTCATTTTGTTTTATCCTTTTCTCAGTTAGTTTTAATCATAGTCTGGCAGTTTGAGTCATTTATGCGGCCTACCCAAATGTCTTTCTTTGGTATTGTTCGTCGAATCGCTGAGCTCTAAGTTTTGAGTTGAGCTGCACGATTACTGACAAATGCGTGCACTGACTGGACAGGTCCACTCAATCTGTGTGGTTCTTTCCTCAAAAGACCATTTCAGACAGCAATCTACATGGTCTTCACATGATCTGACCAAGATTATGTCTGGACTTTAAAAGAGACTGTGACCTCTGAGTTTGTTTCGGCCTTTCTGATCAGAGTAGTCAGATAGGAAACGCCGACCTCATCTAGTTTTTAAAAATATGATTGACGTGTAAAAGTGTTTGTACAAACCTACCAGAAATAAATCATTTATCATTTATCAATTTCCTATGCAAATCATCAGCACAAAAGGAACTTTGAAATTATTTATATCGGAAGGGCATCGAGAGACCGATCAGTAAATAAATTAGAACGTAAGCTCACCATCGGCTTGCGGCTGCCACCAGAACCCGGTGTACCTTGAGAACTCCTCCTGCGTGACGTAGCACGGCACGCCAGCCTGGCGAGGGTCGTCTGCTAACCTGAGAACACAAATATTATTGATTTTAAGCATAAACTACAGATCGCCGCCTGCTACAATCCTTGCACACTCCTTTCGCCTCGTTTACGTTTTTAGAGGCATGAGGAACAGGGTGTAAAGTTCACTCATCCTCCATAGAAAAGGGAGGATCCTCCGACCAGACGGGTGTTGTGTCTGGTGGGCCACTGCCCAACGGTTGATGTCGGGTCGTTGTATATATGCTAATCGCGTGGTAAACTCTAATTGCGCGATGCAGGTTTGCGTGACGTCATGCCATTGATGCGTAGTTCATATGTGGCGATGTAGATGCCGCCACACGTTAATACCTCTGGTCACACGCACGCCGGTAGCGAGTACTACGCACCTGACCTTTCTGAAGAACATCACCAATAAGGTCACTTCACTATTCTTTCCGTTCACGTCTGCCTTGTAAATAATTTCCGTCTTATTACAAAACAAGGTTCATCCAGGTTTAAACCATGGACCCTTTTTTGTATTTCGAACTTTATTCCGACACACTAAGTTGTCAGTTTTGCAAAATTGACAACTTAGTACCGGACTAAGTTGTCAGTTTTGTATAAAGAATTGGATTTCTGTTACAGCTAGGTTCTTATTACAAAAACTGGCTCGATTGTTTATTAAACCATGACCGAAGAAAAACCGCGTTTTGTAATGACACCGTTTTTGTTTTATGAGCAATATTTTTAAAGAATACAAATAAATATGCACATTATTATCAGAATTACAAGGTTTATATTCGTATGAACCGCTTACTAAGCAAATTTTTGTGTAAGTAGTGGGTGGGAAAAACCAAATAACTTTAATTTCGGAAGTCGTCTTTGGTTTTGTATTTTCGTTTTTTGCCACCGACTTCCGAAATTAATGTTATTTTTCACTTTGTAATGTTTTTATTGGAAGTCGGTTATTTTTGTAAAAAAGTTTTTATTGACATAAAACTCACCGATCAGGCTCATGTCCCTTACAAGCGTACGTCAGACGTGTAGGTCTCCGTAACTGGCCGCCCGCGAGCCAGATGTCGCCCCGCGCGGCGTGCGCCACCAGCTCGGGGGCCCGCGGGCACATGGCCGGCGTCAGCGGGGCCCCGCCGCCCGTGCTCAGGGAGCGCGGGACTAAGGGGGGCGACTGAAATTAAGGAGAATTATTCTGGTTAGTAAATTTGTTTAAAGAGTACTTACGAAAGGAGCTCCTGTATAAGTAATAACAGCTGCACGGGTCGGTCCATCAGGTTAAGCTACGCTTTCCGGGATTGGTCCGTGGATGGGTGACCATCTTTACATTCCGAGATTACTCCGTGCTTCGGAAAGCACGTTAAGCCGTTGGTCCCGGCTGTTATTCGTGGATCTTTCGTGAGTCGTTACGGGTCGTCAGAAGCCCGAAAGCCTAACAACCAGTCTTACCAAGGGTTATCGTATTACCCAGTTACTGGGTTGTGGAGGTCAGATAGGCAGTCGCTCCATGTAAAATACTGGTATTCAGCTGCATCCGGTTAGAGTGGAAGCCGACCTCAACATAGTTGGGAAAAGGCTGGCAGATTGATTGAGTACTACCACAACATATTTTTTTTTAATGGTTATTTGTCTATGGTTTCATATGTACCGCAAGCTCACAGACACAAATCATATATGCATAGCATAATCAGCCTATAATGTCCCCACTGCTGGGACACAGGCCTCCTCTCTGTGAGAGGGGGTGGGCCGTAATACACCACGCGGGCACAATGCGGGTTGGTAGATGTGTCTTCGAGTTTTTGGTTCTAGGACATGCCGGTTTCCTCACGATGTTTTTCTTCACCGTTTTGAGAGCAGCGGTGATGAAATTATTTACACAAAGTAGCCTGACTTTTTTTTTTCTGTGGATGGGAAATCATCAAATGACTTCTCCCGCTCTGGGTAACCCACGACCTACAACTCGGTAAGTCGGGGCCGTTATGACTGGGCCACCACTGACTGCTTTAGTTACCAATTCATGTAAAATTCATTATGAGGCTTATCACAAGTTTTTTTTTTTTTTTAGACAGTTTAGATCCATTCATTATCTTACCCAAATTAAGAACTCTTGGCACCTAAAAATTGTCATTTTCGCCAACCCGATACTGCAGTGCGATTCTGTGATAGGTGAAGTGAGCGTGGAGTGAGCTGTCAATAGTGTCAATTCCTAGCAAAAACAAACTCACTTCACCTAAGTTTTCACGGAGAGATTGTTACAGAATCGACCGGCTGGCCATTCAGCTTCTTGTAAATCAAAATCCTGCTTAAGGGTGCTTAGGTAATACGGGCTGGTATCCGCAACTCCACGACAATGCGCGTATTTTGCGTATAAGGGTGCTTACATAAAGAAACAGGTTTCCCGGTGCGGGCGGGTCGGTATTGATCGGTGCAGATATTAATTTCTATGTCATCTTATGCGCTCACTTATAAAGAACCAGGTTAAAATTGTCGCACAGATTTGTCTGTAACCTGTTTATGTTTGCACCCTAAATCTACATCCCTCTCACGGTGAGAGGGATATAGATTTAGGGGTTAGGTTAGAGTCTCACCTGACTGAGCCCCTCGTCGGCCACGAACAGCGAGGAGGCGCACGGGAACATGATGCGGCCGGTGCTCTGGTGCAGCTCGTAGGAGGCGATGCCCCACGCCGCCACGCGCTGTCGCTCCCACAGAAGCTGCTCCTCTCGCGACCATTTGCCCGAACTAACGCCGAGGGCTACGTTCGACTCTATTAGAGGTTTCCAGTCTAGCCTGTAATAAAGATTTTTGTTTTTTTATATAATTGCGAAGACAAATACTTTAGAAAAAAGGGGTTGCCTATTAATCACGGCATTATTTTGTTGAGATACTTAGGTTGAGTTGCACGAAGCCGACAATAGTTTAAGGCGAAAGCGCCAGGGTAGCCCGCGAAATTCAAAATTTCTTCCGTTTTTTGCAATTTGTAGGCCAGTGTGAGCTTGTATGTTGATTAAAATATGATTCGCGGCCGTAGCTAATATGGCTTTACAGAATTATAATCATTAGAATCAGCAATACAGCTCCATAAGTTAGCATTTACCTCAAACCTCATGATTTCATGAAATCGCTAGATTTAAGAAGAAAATGACAGCATCAATTTAAAGTCTCCGTTAAACTAATGTTGGTTTCGTACAACTCACCGTGAGTCACTTAATCTGAAACTTTGAATATTATCTGTTGTGTAATCACATGTCACTAACATTGTTGGTTTGTTAATTTGTAGATTTATATGTGTACTGTAGAGGTTTTATTATATACAAGCCAAAGTATGTAACTGGCTGACATTCCGATCATTCAAACATCGAATATTCTTATAAAAAGTGATGGTCGCTTTTTATAAGGATTGACAGATAGCTGGTAGCTAGGGCTCCGCGTAGGACCTAGGCTGTGTATTATAATTTTATTTCTATTTTAATATAGCGGGCTTCAGCCCCATTTCTACAGTGCATTACTGTCTATTTATTTATAACGTAGTTAGCCTCCCGCTGTGAGGTTCGAGCCCTCACAGTACCTACTTAACTATCACATTAGGGGAGCAATCTGTAAAGATTAGATTTAAGATGTTACCAGCAGCTTGGACCCATTTCTTAACGCCGATTGGCAAATATATTTTTTTTATGTATAAAAATATTTAAAATGTAAACAATTCAAATCTGCCTAGCCTTTTCCCAACTATGTTGGGTCGGCTTCCAGTCTAACCGGATGCAGCTGAATACCAGTATTTTAGATGGAGCGACTGCCTATCTGACCTCCACAACCCAGTAACTGGGTAATGCGATACCCCTTGGTAAGACTGGTTGACTTTAGGGCTTCTGACGACCCGTAACGACTGTTAAAGATCTACGAAAGACAGCCGGACCAACGGCTTAACGTGCTTTCCGATGTACGGAAGAGTCTCGGTATGTAAAGATGGTCACCCATACACTGGCCAACCCCGGCAAGCGTAGCTTAACCTGATGGATCGACCCGTGCGGCTGTTATTACCTAGCCACGAGTTCCTCTTTCTATATTAATATAACTTAAACATAATGTGTTATACATCTATACCAACCGGAATAAATTCCCTAAATTTTACTGAAAACCGCATCAAAATCCGTTGCGTAGGAAGAACAACGCGGCCACACAGACAGACACGAAAAGCGACTTTATTTTATAATAAGTATAGATGCACGTGTGACAAATAATCTTATTTTTCTTTCTTTGTTACATCAAGAAAGATTGTCCCAGGAGAAAGAAGCAGTCAGTCAAAACAATGCCGATAATAACACGCTACTATTATTAATTACATAGCAAGTACTAAGTATTACATCAAATAATAACCTCGCGGGGATCAACAGTGTCATACAGTTAACACAGTCCGTCAGTCTGACTCAACATTGTTTACAAACACTGGCCAAGCCTCACAGAATAATACAGAAGGTCGGCTCCACGAAACGTGCGAAATACTAGCAGAAGCGGATCTTGGTTTTCACTCAACGTAAGTATATAGGGTGCCTGGTACAATGCGTTTCAAATAAGAATAGGATCGACTTAGCGCCATGTTGTGACGTCATAGCTGTCAAATCGAATAAATTGGGTAGAGTGAGCAAAACAAGATATTTTTTAAATAACATTTATTTACGAATCCTGAACGAAGAATTTGAAAAAAAATGTTGCCAACAATGAAAATATGACAGAAAGAAGTATAATTTTTTTTAAAAAAAATCATGAATAATTTTTTGATGTCTTTTTTCACTTTGATTTAACTAACTAAGACACGGTTAAACAAAAAAAAAGTTATTGATACGCAAATAAGTTTTCTTTGCAAACCGTACTTTTCAATCAACATTTGACAGATGGAGGTCATTGACGTTCCTATTCTTATTTGAATCACATTGTAACTAGTGACCGATACTTGAACACATGATTGTACTCATGATAACAAACAACTTTTACTATAGGAATAGGACCAAACCTGTAATCGCGAAAAAAAATCTGCTGTTGCCTACATTTTGACGAGTTACACGAACATAAATGTAGGGAACAGCTGATTTTGTTTTCGTGATTTCAGGTTTGGTCCCATTAGTAAAATTTGTTTGTTATAACGAGTACAAACATGTGTTTAAGTATCGGTCACTAATTACCAGACACGCTATAATATACATACTTTCATATTATGCATTTAGTAAAATGTTGTTATATTGACTTTACAAACAGACACTTCAATTTTATTTATTTGTATGTGTATGTATGGATGTACAGATTATCCACTTAACATTTTCTTAAACATGTTGGGCTCAGCTTCCAGTCTAACCCGATGCAGCTGAATACCAGTTTTCACATGGAGAAACTGTCTATCTGACTTTCATAAATCAGTTATTTCGTAACGCGATACTCCTTGGCAAGAAAAGTTGTCGACTTTGAATGCCAGTCACGAGTTGCACTTGCTATATGTGAAGACACACATTTAGCTTCAATATATTATCCTCTTAAGGGGGAGCGCCAGGGTAGCCCGCGAAATTAGTTTTTTGCAATTTGCAAGTCAGTATTAGGTAGTTTTGTGTAAAGTATGGTTCCCGACGCTATTAAGTATGTATTTTCAGAATTATAATCATTAAAGTCATCAATACAATTCTTTCTGACCAAGAATTCCTCAATCGACTCAGCCTACCGCAGTCCACCGCTGGACATCGGCCTCTCCCAGGCTGCGCCACAACACCCTGTCCTCCGCCTTCCGCATCCAGTCTGTCCCAGACACTTTCTTCAGGTCGTCGGTCCACCTAACTGGGGGGCGTCCCACACTTCGGGTACCGATACGCGGTCTCCACTGCAGTAATCCTATTCAATGACTATTTCATGAAATCTTGACATTTGAGGATTATACTAACTTAAGGGAGTTGGATTACGATTATAAATCTGTAAATACATATTTGTTATGGTTGCGAATCATACTTTAATCAACATACAACCTAATATTGACGTGCAAATTACAAAAAAAAGCGGTCAAGAGCTAGTCGGACTCGCGCACCGAGGGTTCCGTTCCGATTTCTGAAAAAGTGTGCTATTTAGAGACATCGTTTTATTTTTCCTGTAATCTTCACATAAACTTCTATCACATAGAATAATTTCAGTTTTTTTTTTTTACATTTTTCATCAAAACTCGATAACTATACGGCCTAAAGAAAGAAAAAAATGTTTAAGAATGTGCCAACAGCGCCCTTACATAATATGATACCCCACATGCCCTAGTAGCCCCACTCCGAATTTTTAAGACCTCCTTTCAGTCCCTGTTGCATTCTTTCTTATTTGCAAAACAGTTGGGCAAACATCATCTAAAACTGTTCCCCAAATTTCAAGTTGATAGCATTAGTAGTTCTTGAGATAGCCAGCTGCGACAGACGGACAGACAGACAGGAACCCTTTTTGTGCAACTCAGTCTAGTTGCACAAAAAGGGTTCCTTTTTACCTTTTTGGTACGGAAACGTAAAAAATAAAAATAAATGAATACTGCGGGCTACTCTGGCGCTTCCCTGTTAATGCCTTAGGCATCTATGTTCTCCCTGGGCGGCGGGAATCACGGGGCGATTTCCGGCCACCGTAGGCGCGGGCCTGCGGACGGTGAGCAGCGGGTAGCTCGCCGTCCGGTAAGGACCAGCCGGTCGATTCTGTAAAAATCTCACCGTGAAAAGTTAGGTGAAGTGAGTTTGTTTTTGCTAGGAATTGACACTATTGACAGCTCACTCCACGCTCACTTCACCTAAGTTTTCACGGTGAGATGGTTACAGAATCGCACTGCTGGCCCGAATCGACGGCACGTTGTGCTCCACGCGCGCCTCAAAGAGATGTCAGCAAGTGACGGGGTCCAATAGGGCCGACGCCGCTGGGGTCGCGGGTTGTTTGAAGAAGATACCGCGGCCCTGGCATAGGCAACTGAAGGAACACGGGTGGGTTTTAGTCAGTAAAAGTCTGACACGCCCTTCCGCTCCACTCAGAGCGGGAGAAGTTATTTGATGATTTCCCACCCTCAAAAAAAAAAAAGGCATCTATGTTCTATGTTAAGGATTTGGTATCTACACTTAGTCCTTCATGTGGACCATTGTGCGTGAGCCATGGCGGCCTTCGGGATGCCTTAGGCATTCGCTACCAGTCAACCAAGGGTGGTGGAGACCGGTGCATTACTTGTGAGTATTTAGTTGTTATTTGACCTTCTGTACTATTCTGTGCTATTGCTATACACTAGAATAACTATTAAAACTACTAATTAACTGAAATACCTTTGAGATAAAACTAGATAACAAAAACAGAGAAAGTTAATGTTTTTGTAAACATTCCAATGTTCATCATCTGCCTAGCCTTTTCCCAACTATGTTGGGGTCGGCTTCCAGTCTATCCGGATGCAGCTGAATACCAGTATTTTACATGGAGCGACTGCCTATCGTACCTCCATAACCCAGTTATTGGGTAACACAATACAATTTGGTAAGACTGTGTATTAGACTTATACAGAACAATAAAACTCTGTAAGCACGTTAAGCCGTTGGTCCCGGCTGTCATTTGTGGATCTTTGACAGTCGTTAGAGGTCGTCAGAAGCCCGAAAGTCTGACAACCAGTCTTACCAAGGGGTATCATATTACCCCGTAACTGCATTGTGGAGGTCAGATAGGCCGTCGCTCCATGTAAAATCATGGTATTCAGCTGCATTTGGTTACACTGGGAGCCAACTCCAACATAGTTGGGATGAGGCTAGGGAGATTGATTGACAAAACAATGAAAATATAGGTAAGTGAAAGAGTAGGTAAGTGAAAGATAATACTTGTGCAAAGTTCACAAAACTTTCAATTATAGACGAACCAAGTCTGCACCAACATTTGTTGGTATGCAAAGATATGAAGCATGTTTTTAATTGGTATTTGTTAAAGAATTAGACATTAATACTGCATTACTAAATTATTTTGCTGAGCGGTTTGCTAATCTAACTTATTAGTGAATGTTAGCGACCATGAGGCATGAGAACCAAATTTATTTTTGTATTATGATAATTAGCTGTTAAAACATCATAATTCATAACTTTTGTTTTGTACAAGTGTACAAAGTGCAACACCAACCACTAACAACTTTTACTTTGGGACCAAACCTGAAATCGCAGCAAACAAAATCAGCTGTTCCTTCTCGAAATGTAGAGAAAGCTGATTTTTTTTTCGCAAGTTCAAGTTTGGTTCCATGTCCTGGTAAAAGTTGTTCACATTGATGAGTACAAAGATCCCTTAAGAGAACGTTATTTAAGTTTCACCTTGTTTATAGGAAAAAAAAAATAAATTAAGTGCCCCAAAGGCTGGCTGCCTGGTCTTGTATTTTGTCTTTGACCTGAAAATTAGCCAGCTATCTGATCACGTGAAGAGTTGAGCAAACGCTTGGCGATGTTTTGAAATACTCCATGAGCACCCGGACCTCACCGCCCTAGTGTAAGATAACGTTGTTAGGATAATTATGTAATAACATAAATAATTAAGGTGCAAAATTTAAAATTATGTAAGGGCGAGTTGCGAGTTGGCTTCGGCCCCTCGTACGCCTTCCAAAGGTCCGGGACCCCAGGGTCCCGAGATTATGTCAACATTTTAAAATAATGGTAATGGTAGTGGTAACATAAAGTAAGTAAGTAATGACATACATCTTACTATTGTGTTATTGCTAGTATTACATAATTGTTTAAAATTGTTGTTATGTTGCCGTGCCCTAACCGGGTTTCATGTTGGAACTATTTTAATTGTACCTAACAACTAACTACACATGAATGCAATAAAGAGTTTGAGTTTGAGTTTTGAGTGTTTGAACCCCAAACTGCTCAAACATATAGCTATATGTACCTACATAATATATATATAAGTATAATAATTTAGTGTTAGATTGTATATTGTAGTTAAAATTTGTCAAGTGCAGTCTTAAATAAAGTTGATTCCTAAACAAAGACATTTTTAAAAAAAGGTTGAAAAAAGTACTTATAATTATACTTTATTTTTTTTATATGTAAACTTTTTAGATAAAAAATTGGCTAGCTTTGTGGGACTGTTAGTTGTGACAACATGGAATAAAGCCTATATTATTTGTATATTAAAATTATCTATTGCCTTCATAGCAATCAATAAGTTACGATTCCATTTTTGAACTTATTTTGCACAAGAAAATATGGCATATTCCCTGATTTTGCATTTTCTCAAGACGATATGAGTGTCTTGAATGTAAAGGGCAGTTAACAATTATTATTACTCACAAAAAAAAAATATTCATTGATAAGAGAATGCCAATACTAGAAGGAAAATATGCATAGCAAAAACATTTGAAAGACTTCTAGAAAATAGAATGGAATGTTAATTGGATCTACGTAACCTGAAATTGTAACAGTACATTGTGTTCAACTGAATTAATTACTTATGTGATTAAATAAATAACTAGTAAACTACAATGTAAACACTCACGAAACAAAGGAATTTAGAGTTTGGAGAACAAAGACAACAAATATCTCACAAACATGTTTTTAATTAAGTATTTTTTCCCAAGAATCAATCCATACGGTATATATTTTTTTAATCAAGGTATTTGAAAACAGCCATGGTCATGAGATGACAAAAAAATTAAACTTACCTGGAGTTATTTGGCTGCTGTGTTGGTGACACATCAGTGTAAAGCAGTGTAATTTCCCATCCATTCTGTGGGTTCCTCAAAAAATATATCCTCGTCTTTCCATTGCCTAATTTACGAAAACTTATAGCAATCGGAACCATAGTTGACAGGCATGATAGTTCCTTTCGTAAATCGTGAACAGCCTGCCGAACCTCGGCCCAGGAGCACCGTTGCGAAGGAGGACGTATGTATTCCACCGCTGCAGCCCCATCTCCAGCCCCTCTCACCTCCATAATATCAATTTCCATTAATTTTTACGCTACCGAAAATCAATTCTCTTTCCTTGATAAATTTTTATTCATGATGTAACAAAGAACAATAGATATGTGCCCTCAGACACTTAATTCAACTAGTTAAATGAATATTTAAACGGTGATCTCATTATAATAATGAAATTACGTTGGTTTGATTTTTGTTTCACTAAAAATAGGGCCAACACACTCGTTTTTTGACTTTTAGTTGTCTTGCCAAATGGTCGCTGACCGATCGTGGTTCTACCACCGGTATTTTGTGTTGTCAAACTCACTCATTCCCATCTCACTTCTAAAGCCGTTCTCATCTCACTTCCCTGTTAATTTTTCGGGTAAAAAACTATATTCCTCCTCCTCCATCTACGAAATATTTAATTTGCTGGATAGAATAGATAAATAAAACCCTTTACTATCAGATTGAATTGCACGGATTATACGAGCGACAAAATAATAGGTCACTTTTGACAGCCCATAACGTTTCCTATGCCAAAGACAGACAAACATAGCGGGACAAAGAGGGACACCCTCATGTAGTCATGTCAAATCGCAATCGCGCTTCTTAGAATAACACAAATATAAGTTATAATATAACTAGCGAAATATGGGTGTACTATTAAGGTACACCTCTGCCCAACGCTTTGGGGAAACAAGGTGTGATGCAAACTTTGCTAGTGAAATTGAATTGAGATTTCAGATGAGTGAGACTCACTAAACTCACTGAAATAACACTTATTTTTCTCTACACTTGGAGTGAGTGTGTGGTGAGTTCTTAATTGAGTTCAGTTCGGATACACACTACTTTAATAATTTAACTATTTGAGTCAGCAGAAAGTATTGTTCAATTTGCTCATCTATAGTTTGCATTCAACATGATTATATCATAAAAAAGTTTTCTCGACGTGTTTTACACATACCTCAGTACATTACATACATACGTGTAATATACGAAGAACTTGCGTACCTCAGAAGTTGCGTACCTATCCGAATTCCGAACCCTAGCCAACCTTGTAAAAATTTGACAGCAACCGCAACGTTCGGAAACTTTGTATGAAAGGGAAACAAAAACAATCTAAGAAAAAAACATTTATCTAAAGTAACCGTTTTAGTTTTAATTTTTTACTGTTAAATTGCTTCCAATTTAATTAGTTTCTAGGTCATGTTTGTTCATAAATCAATAATAAATATAAACAGGATGTGACAACATTTTTCTCAAATTACTGCAGTTCCGGCAACAATTGCCCGCCGAACTGTCAAACGAAAACATGTCGCTGTAGCGTTCGACGCTATCTCGTATTTTTTTCTTTACAATTTTGCACTCCGCGAAAATGGCACAAGTGTTGAATGTGGTGCGGACTTGTGGTTTATTCATGTATTTAATATTTTGTGTGAGCGCCAGTGAATATAATGCCTCTGCACCACGGATAATATCGTTAAAACTGGAAAGCAAAAAGTGTGATCATGTAAATTGTAAATATTTACTAAACATTATGGGTGGTGAGTTTCTCGGGCATTATTCGTGGAGATTAACCCCAGTGGAAGGTTCAGGGGGTGGTGAATGTGACGTCATATTCCCTAATTACGAGTTAAAAGAGCTTTCTACTACACAGTGGTTGACTAAACTTGAAATTATATTGCCTGTTATGGAG
This sequence comes from Cosmia trapezina, assembly GCA_905163495.3. NCBI lineage: Eukaryota > Metazoa > Arthropoda > Insecta > Lepidoptera > Noctuidae > Cosmia > Cosmia trapezina. The sequence goes on from LR991047.1 coordinate 2,301,407, forward strand.
TCGAAAGTATATTTTTGTGTTTACAAAAGTAATGAGAAGAACAGTCCGTTTGGAGGAAAGTGGGTACACCAGGGCGCAGAACACTACTTGCATGTGAAAATCGAGAATTCGTGAGTACTTTTTCTATGATAATGAGGGAAAAATCGACGGCTTTTGCATTGTTTTGATGTACTACTGATAAAAGTGTTTTGATGATTTTTAGCATTGATTTTAACACGATAAAAATTTAATAAATACACTGTGCATCTAGGCTTTGTTTTAAATGGCTTTCTATGTTATAAATTAACAGTCTTAATTAAGTAATCTTTCTAACACGGCTGCATTTATTATGATTTCTCTGAGCTATTTTAGGTCACGCACCTTTAACTTTATAATGTAACATAGCATAGATGTAAATATGATAAACAATGATTTTTAGATGTGTTTTGTAGGTACTTTAATTTTAATTTTGTGTGTCACTTAGCTATCACATTAAGTCCTGTAATGGTAGTTTTAAGGCATTTCAATAAATAAATAAATAAATAAATGATGTATTTACGATATGATTATGATGTATTTATATTTTTCTGTGTACATAAATAGTCAGTGGGTCTTCTTAGTAGGGGTGGAGTTAAATAAATAGAAAACTGGCCAAGTGCGTGCCGGATTACGCACAAGGAAGGGTTCCATAGTTGGGATGAATTTTATCCCAAGAAGAAACATAACATTGTAGTTGAAAAACATGTTCTCCCACACATTGATATATGTCACCGTCAATTCTCCAACTGCAAATTTAAGATTGTAATAAACAAAAATTCAGACTTTTGCCTTTACTTGTGCTGTGAGACCTTGTTTCTTGCCAAATTTCCTATCTCAGCATGATGCTACAACTCGATAGCATGGCTGTTCTGCAATCGCTAAGTACTCTGGGCTAATATACGAGTGCCACCAGCGTCTCGAGCAGGTGGGTAGACTCAATAATATAAGCATTCAATGGATCAAGGGACACACTGGCTCGCTAGGCAACAATGCAGCTGACGAACTTGCCAGAAGGGGGTTGAGCTTGGCACCAGTGGGAACTGAACCCATAGTGCCGCATCACAAACTATGGTCAGACCAAGGTGAGTGTAGGCAGGCTAAGGAATCACTCCCTACAATTGATGGCTGCCTCACGAAACAGTTTCTTCGACTAACTAAACAACTGCTGCGTAGAGTTACAATTGCTATAAGTGGCCATGGGTCATTTAATAAACACCTCTTTGTCATAGGAGTCACAGACAGTCCGCTGTGCTGGTCCTGCATGGAGGACGACGAGACAGCAGCTCATGTGCTTCTAAACTGCCCGGTGGTCGCCGCATACAGGGCAAAGTACTTCGGTAACCCAGGTACCCTCCGGGAGGTTGTCAGTTATGTTAAGGCGCTGCTGGCCTTCTTTGAGGAGCTGGGGTGGATCGAATAATCGATTTTCCCACCCATACGCAAAATACGCGCATTGTCGTGGAGTTGCGGATACCAGCCCGTATTACCTATTACCTATTACCTATTACTTATGATTAGAGATGGGAACATACCCGGTAAAATCCCAGACTTTGGGTAAATACCTATTTATACCCATTTTTACCTTCCCATTTTCAATTTATACCGGGTAAAAATTACAATCATGTATAACATTGAGGAATAAAACTAATCACACACAGTGCCATAAGTACCTACCAAATTAAAAGAAAAGTTTATTAAATTTTAGTATTGTAGTGTTGATTATAATTTAGTGGAGTTTGGTATTTTAATGATGATACAACATCTCATCATCGTCGTCGTCGTTAGTGTATTAAGGTAATCAAAAGAGTTTAGACATGTGATTTTGATGTGTTGTTATTACTAAAATTATGAAAGACTAATAATTATGATTAGTTTATTATTTAAGACTAAATAATAAACTAATTGTGCAATTTTAATATTTTTGATTTGGTTATTATTTTTTTATCATTATAATTATTATATTATAATCATTATAATTAAAAATAATTAATCTAAGTAATTGTTACTCATTGATTTGTTTTGAAATATATTGTATACTTATGCTATCTACACTCCTTTGCAAAAAAAATGGGCGGTTTGGATTTTTCTACATTATTAGTAATCATTCAGTTCTAAAGAGGTTTTAATAGCCAAACTATATTACTGGCACTTAATACAGAGTCTTGGTATAAAAAAAAAGTTAATTTCAAATTCGAAACTGTTGTTTTTAAAAATAATAATCCCTTTTTCAGTTTATGACTTTTTACTTGCTATTCGCGGGTTTGCGGTTAAAAGGTTATCAGGCAACTAAAACTAACTTTTCGTTATTTTTATTACAATAATTTATGTTTGTCGCATAATCCTGCCTTATTGTGACTTAAAACAGATATCTTTGTATCGATTGTAATGGCAGAAAAAGCAATAAGAGCTAGTAAAATTATAGCGCTGCGGGAAGTGGGGTGTAGTCAATGTTACGGCTCACAGCGGTTAAACGTGGGTCGTTCCACCGTCCAAAGAACCTGGACTCGATACCAAGAGACAGGTTCCGTTCAAAGAAGTCAAGGTTCTGGGAGAAAACGTTGCACACAACCACGAGACGACCGCTTTTTAGTGACTCAGGCGCTGAGGAACCGCAAATGCAGTTACATAGACCTCAAAAGAAACCTTGAAGAGGTACGAGGAGCACAAGTTAGCCTATGGACAGTGAGGAGGAGGCTTTTAGCGGTTGATATACGCAGTCGACGACCAGCGCGGGCCCCCAAGTTACTCCGTGAGCACCGAATTGCTCGACTGAGGTTCACTAGAAATTGTCTATCTTGGACACTGTGTAACTGGAGTAGCGTACTCTTCTCAGATGAGGATCGAATTTGTCTGAATGGTGAGGACCGACGTCGGCGAGTGTTACGAAGACCAGGGGAACGCTATGCCGACGTGTGTTTTGAAGATATCACCCCTTATGGTGGAAGGTCCGTTATGTTTTGGGCGGGCGTAACTTCCAGCTATCGTACCGAGATAGTGTTCATTGAAAATGGCTCACTAAATGCGCAAAGGTACATAACAGGAATAATTTGTCAACATGCACAGCCCGCACTGACTGTAATTGGTGAAGATGCCATTTACATGGACGATAATGCTCGGTACCACCGTTCTGGCGACGTAGATGCTTATATGCAAGAGGTCGGTATTCGTCGCCTGGATTGCCTAGCGCGGAGCCCCGACCTTAACCCCATTGAGCACGTCTGGGACCTCCTAAAAAAGCGAGTACGATCTGTCCAACCCCTTCCACAAAACATCAGGGAGCTTAAACGTGTGATTTCGGCGGAGTGGGAACACATTCCACAGGACACCATCAAAAGCCTGGTGGAAAGCATGCCAAGACGATTACATGCCTTAATCGCTGCAAGGGGAGGTCATACTCGTTATTAATTTTTATTTTTTAGTGTCTTTTTTTTATTAAAATACCATGAAAATACTCGTAGTCATAATTTAATTATACCCTAAAAATTTTCATTTTAACACGACTCTCTGTTTATTTGACTAAAACACCGATTCCAGGATCTAAGCGTTAAAAACTATATTCTCAATGATAATAAGAAATTTCTAGTCATTTATGCTAATGACATACTAAAAATATAAATATTATCCAAAGAAAAGCCAATGACTGTAAGGTGCCCGTTTTTTTTGCAAAGGAGTTTATATATTCTTAAAAGTAGTGTGCAGCATTTCGTTAACTTTAAAACATGTGCAATCAATACAATATTCTATGTTTGTTTTTATTGTAATCCGTTTATTTTATTTGAAAATTTATGTTGATTAAAGTTTTAAAAGCTAAATACCTTCATTTAATTTCAAATCAATACTTTATCTTCAATGGTCAAGATCAAAATTAACATGGTAGATCGTATTATTGATGACAAAGCCAATTAAATAATATTATGACAGTATTCATTTCATGACGGAGCCATTTAAGTAATATAAAGACAGTACTTTTTTTTACCCGGTATTTTTTATTAATACCCGGTAAAAAAAGGTATTTATTCTATTTTACCTAATTTACCCTTTCCTTCCAATTTTTACCTTCCCATTTTTTACCCACCCGCCCATCTCTACTTATGATGCTACAACATTTAAAAATAAGTATTGCAGCGCTGGTAATATGTAGCCGTGTGACGTATGCATGCTAGAAAGAAATGCTCCATTTTGATACCGAGCTCTGAGCGGCGAGTCGACAAAACACGTTACAGTATTGATGAAGTCGCAAAACCGCCGATCGTTCTAAAAGTAACATTGTTTGCTCCTTGTACTAAGTACTAGCGCCATTATTCAGTAAGATAAAGGTCGGTCGCATTGTCTCCGTTGTCTCACGTTGAAGCGGGTCCTCAAGTCAGTATGCTGAAGCTAGGTCAGTGGAATGGCAGATTGGTCGTGACTAGACGACATGGTTCAGCGCGCTTGACTAACTTCGCCAGTCGCCTGAGAAGGAATGCATGTACGCTAGTTTGCGCGCTCAGCAGCTAAAGTGTGAACGTTAGGAAGATACAGCTAAACGATGTTAAACGGCTTCATACTTAGCCTATGTTTTAACGTAGACCTTGACACCCAAACTAGGAATACTGCGCAAATCTCTTTGAGCAGTGAGTACGATGAAAAATAAAATAACTGAAAAATGTTTGCGTTTGAAGTTCAGGAAAAACTTTCAACAAATAAATTGTTAGTTTTTGGAAGAGTTTGCGGGTAAACACGTTTTGAAGGTGTTGGATCATTTAACTCTCTTCAAAACGAGCGCTGTCAGTAGGTACTGATCATCTGTCCTCGCGGACACGTGGGAGTGGTGCGAGGACGCAAAACGCCCGGGCGTAACTCTGCTGCCGCGAGAAATCACAGTACAGATGACAGAGCTCCGGTGGGATGTCATGGCGAAATGGAGAGTGCGATTGTCGCAACCCCGCGCTGGGCACGCCACCATTGCGCCGATAAGTCCCCTATTTGAGGAGTGGTTGGAGAGGAGCCACGGCGTCCTCACCTTCCGCCTGACGCAAGTCTTCACCGGACACGGTCGTTTCGGGAGGTTCCTGTTCCGAATTAGGCGGGAGGAAACGCCCGGATGTCACCATTGTGTGGATCGCCCGGAGGACACGGTGGAGCATACAGTGGAGGTCTGCCTGGCTTGGGCGGAACACCGCCTTGTTTTCGCGGAGGCGATCTCTCGCGTCCGAACCTGGTCCAGGCCATGGTACGGAGCGAGAGTGCACGGGAGGCCGTCACCTTCTGCGAAGCAGTAATGCTCGCGAAGGAGGAGGCGGAACGCGTGAGGGAGAGGCAACCTCACGGGCGGTCTATAGCCGATCCCCGGCCACCGTAGACGCGGGCTTGCGGTAAGGACGAGGCCTGGGTCGACGGCGCGTTGTGTTCCACGCGCGCCTCAAAGCGATGTCGGCAATGATGGGGTCCGATAGGGCCGATGCCGCCAGGGTTGCGGGTTGTTCGAAAGAGATACGGTAGCCCGGGCACAGGCAACTGAAGGAACACGGGTGGGTTTTAGTCAGTAAAAGTCTGACACGCCCTCCCGCTCCGCCCAGAGCGGGAGAAGTCATTTGATGATTTCCCATCCACTAAAAAAAGGGACTGATCATCTCATACCTGCCACCCACGGCTTATGTTTAAAAAAAAAATTAAAATGTTTTAATATGGATGCTTTTAACGTTCTGCATCGTTCTCACATGTAATTTAGTGTACCTAACCAATTTTTTTAAACATATTTTGATTTAAAAGAGTGTCCATGAAGTTTTTTTTTCCATAGGAACCTACCTACTACGCTTTGGAATGGGCAACTAGCTTCATCTTTCTGACTGACCGACCTCTTGAAAATCCAAAAGTGCCTGAAATTGGTTTATTTGAAATAAATGCTTTGAGAAATTGAGTTGAGTTGCGAAAGGTTGAAGGTGGGACACACGTTGACGACCTCAAAAGTGCGATCATACTTATTTCAGCCGAAAAGCACCGTCTGATGTGTTTTAGTTTGAAGGGTGGGTGAGGCATTTGACATATTTCAACTTTGTCTTTGAGATAGCATCGATCGTAGTTTCGCAGGTTCACGCATGACAATATTGTACATTTCCTTAAGCCAAGGTGACCATCAAGGTGGAAACATACTGGTTTGCCACAAATTAATCTTTCCCAACTATGTTAGGGTCGGCTTCCAGTCTAACCGGATGCAGCTGAATACCAGTATTTTACATGGAGCGATTGCCTATCTGACCTCCACAACCCAGTTACTGGGTAACATGATAACCCTTTGACTGGTTGTCAGACTTTTTTGGGCTTCTAACTACCCGTAACGACTGTCAAAGATCCACGAATGACAGCCGGGACCAACGACTTAGCGTGGTTTCCGAGGTACGGAGAGGTCTCGATATGTAGTGGATGGTCACACATCCACGGACTGACCGCGGCAAGCTTATCTTAACCTTCGATCGACAATTGGCTACGAGCCTTTGGTTTGCCACCAAGGAACACATTTTGTTTTTTGTCAAAGACGACATCATTAAACGCAAACATCCAAGACGAACAGCTCCGTCGACATTATTATATTTGGCAGCATACTCCAACACATTAACATAGTTTTTACGACAGCGTATTACGGGGTGGCTGTAGGGTGGTAAACTACGCCACCCGCCACCGCCCATGACCCTTGAACTACGCATAAATGTGACCTAGATATTTTAGTTTTACTGACAAAGTATTAGCACGAAATAGATAGGAACAGAAGGTCAGCTCCATCCAGGGACCATTTCGGTTACCCATTCCATTGAAAGGGTTTTCGATAGGGTTTTTCTAAGGTTAATCAAATACCCATACGATGTAGATAACCCTTTTAAGTCTTTAAAGGACCATTTTGGCTACCCATTGAAAGGGTTTTCGATAGGGGTTTTCTAAGCAGTTAAACAAAAACCCATACGATGTGGAACCCCTTTTGAACGGCTTAATTTAAGCCGTTCAAAAGGGGTTAAGCTTCAAATCTGTTAAAAACGATTAACAGCGTAACGCTCCGACTTGGAGCAATGTAATATTATCTCTCGATACGTTGCAAATAGCTAATATGGTAACCCGAACAAAACCTTTATAAATATTATAATATAGGTTATCTTAATGAATGGGTAACCTTTTCACTGGGTTTCATGTCTAGAACCCATTCAATGGGTTATCCATATTGAACGATAACACTTTTACTGGGTTTCAAGCCTAAAACCCATTCAAGGAGTTACAGATCGGTTGTAAAATCACACTTTAGAGGAGTAGCAGCAAACTGACAGAGGAAAGCACATTTTGCCAGACTTGAAGACCCTTTTGCCAAGTCAAATATATCATGACCTAAAAAATAAAATAGTAGTTCACCGGTATCGGAAACAGGGATCAAATTACCCAGTATTAACGTGAATACTTACTTAACTGTGACTGGAGAGCAAACCTTCTAGACTAAATACGTGCCGTAAGTAAAAGTACTATTTGCTGTATCAAGTCCTTAAAACGAGCAACCTGGCAACAAATAAACCTGCCACCACCCTCAGCAGTCTGGCTAGGATTTTTACTCGCTCTTAGCGCGAGCTCGTGGCTAAGAAATAACAGCTTCAGGGGTCGATCCATGGATGGGTGCCCATTTTTACATACCAAGACTCCTCCGTGCCTCGGAAAGCACGTTAAACCGTTGGACCCGGCTGTCATTCGTGTATCTTTGACAGTCGTTACGGGTCGTCAGAAGCCCGAAAGTCTGACAACCAGTCGTACCAAGGAATATCGTGTTACTCAGTTACTGGGTTGTGGAGGTCAGATAAGTAGTGGCTCCATGTAAAATACTGGTAATCATCTGCATCCAGTTATAAAGGAAGCCAAAAGGCCAAAAGGCTAGGCAGATGATGATGGATGGCAGTACTTAGGTGGCCACGTTTATGGCAGCGTCAGAGGCGTTCATGAGATCTTCAAAAAGCTACTGGGAAATGGGACAGATTGGCTGCAGAAGGCGTAGAAGAACCGGATGGAGCAAGTTGGGAGAGACCTATGATGTCCAGCAGTCGACAATTGATTGATAGGAACAATAACAGACTAGTATTTTTAACCGACGAAAAAAGTAAAAGGCTAGGCAGATTGATTGACTTTTCACATCCTAAGTTGTTATTCACAAACTTTCGTCTAGCTTTGGCTCCTGAGGCCGTAAACAAAATATCATGGTTCGAAGAACTCTGGGTAGGGCTGCTGCATTTCAAGACGCAGATATGCCAAAACTGCTGGAGGAGGCTTACCTTGCATCACAATGGTTGCGCACTTGGATACTTTCGTGTGTCTAACAATGTCGGGTTTTTCTCGGAATCTTAACAAAAACCTCCATTTGCAAAAGCCCTTCAAATTCCAATAATAAACGGGAAACTTTGACAAATGGCAGCCCTAGTATCTACCTAAGGGAGATTTCGCAAGACATTTTCGTTTGGGTAAGCAACTTTAGTCCTTATTCATTTAACAAACACGTGAGGTGTGTTGTCACGTTATCACATGAATTGTGAGAAAGGGAGCTAAAGTCACATTATTGTTACCAAGTATATTGTATACCAACCTCCGTGCCTCGGAAAGCACGTCAAGCCGTTGCGATGCTCCGGCCGTCATTCGTGGATCTTTGGCAGTCGTTACGGGTCGGCAGAAGCCCGGAAGTCGTGACAACCAGTCTTACCCAGGGTACCGTATTACCCAGTTGGTTGTGGAGGTCAGATAGGCTGTTACTCCACGTAAAATACAGGTATTCAGCTGCGTCCGTTTAGACTGGAAGACAACCCCAATATAGTTGGGAAAAGGCTAGGCAGATTGATTGGTCTGTGATCATACCTTCGTCTGCCGCCACAGCAGCTTTGTGGCATTGTCTTTAGGATGAGAACGAACCTGTGCCTCCAGTTTTGCAAGTTTTGCAGGCGACCACTTACCATTACGTGGGCCGCCTGCTTGATTGTCATTTGTCATCTACAGTCCGGCCGTCGAGAGAGAGTGCGTTCCTGACAACTACAAAATGGTCCAACTGCCAGGCAGTTGACCAATATCTAGTTGTAATAAGGATCAAATTTGCAAAACGCTGCAAAATACTGTCTTATTACAAAAGATTAAAACACATCATGTTCAATGTCTGTCTAACGTTTTTAGGGTTCCGTACCAAAATGGTAAAAAGGAACCCTTATGGTGCGACTCCGTCTGTCTGTCACAGCTGGATATCTCAAGAAGTACTAATGCTATCAACTTGAAATTTGGAACAGTTTTAGATGACGTTTGCCCAACTATTTTGTAAATAAGAAAGAATTTATAAAAATATATATTTTTTTTTTGTAACAGGTACCTACTGAAAGTGGGTCGGAATCGGAAATCCGTGGCAAAAAACGAAATTACAAAACCAAAGACACCGACTTCCAAAATTAAAGTTATTTTTCATTTTGTAGTGTTTTTTTTGGAAGACGGTTGTTATTTTTTGTAAAAAAGTTTTTTAGTTGCTCTACTGCGCTGGCAGTGAGTCAGGTGCCCTAATCGTTTCAACCATTATGTAATTCACTAACTAATTAATATTATCTAAGACTAGGCTACTTACTCCTCATCTCTAAGGTATGTTTATGGCAGATCGCCAATATCGCCAAGTGTGTTGACGATAGGGCAGCACGTGGTGTTTGCATGTGCTGGTGACGGACGGCACTTGTGTTTGTTTGTGTATTGCTGGAGTGCAATGCACATGTCGAATTTCGCATTTGTAAGTTGAAGATCGTGAGCTGCTTGTGATAAGAGTTGCCTCGACGGAAACAGAGGGGTGCAAGTTTAACGTGTGTCTGTGGCATCGTAGCTCCCAAACGACTGAACTGATTTCGTTTTTTTTTTATTTTGTTTGAAAGATGACTTGATCGCGAGTGTTCTTAGCTATGATTCAAGAAAATCTATTCAGCCGTTTGAAGATTATCAGCTCTTTTCTAGTTGATGAATGGATGTGAGCATCTTCCACAGGTCTGATTGAGTCGAAATTTGTTATTCTGTTACTTCAGTGATATTAAATAACCTTTAAATAACATAGTAACCGTGAACTGATGCTGCAGCATTACCTGAAATTTGCAGGATACCTACCCAACTCTCTCACCATCTTACAGCAGAGCTCAGAGGTATCGTGTTTGGGCTCATTGGAATGGTCTCGATGGATAGGTTATAGGTAGATGGTAATCAGGGTCTGATGATGGAGTAGCAAAAAGAAATGAGGCCAATGTCGGGCCTTTTTTAAAATTTTCATCAAATATGTTGCGGTCGGCTTCCAATTTGGCCAGATGTAGCCCATGCAGCTAAATATTGCTATATTTTGCACATACCAAGGTGTCATGAGAAAGAGAGAGAGCAGTGGTAGCCCAGCGGTAACGGCCCCGACTTACGTGTTGTAGGTCGTGAGTTCGAATCCAGGCAGGCACTTTACTTTGTGTATTTAATTTCATCACCACTGCTCTCAAAACGGTGAAAAAAACATCGTGAGGAAACCCGCATGTCCTAGAACCAAAAATTCGAAGATATGTGACATCTACCAACCCGCACTGTCCGCCTGGTGGATTACGGACCACTCCCTCTCACAGAAAGTAGGCCTGTGTCCCAGCAGTGGAAACATCATAGGCTGATTATGGTAAAAGCTAAGTTAATTTTATCATGTCGGTTCAGGATCGGCCTCTTGTAATTAAATACGACTGAATGAATATCTTTATTTTTCTCTTTGGATTTCTAATAAAATATTATTGGATAGGTACGAATCTAGTTCAAGTACAAACGTTTTCAATACGCAATCAAATCTGTATTTTACGACTATTGACTGAAGCTTCCGAAGGTTTCAGTCTGCGTCAATCATCGCAAAAATAAGAAGACTATAAAAGTAGTACCCACTTTTTATACTCTGTACTCAATATTGTATAGGTACATAAAGGTAATATATCATTGGGTACACAATTGGGTACATATCTTCTTAATATATAAAATCTCCTTAATATATAAAACAAAGTCGGGTTTGTTCGAACACTTATAACTCGAGAACGGCTTAACGGATTTTGGTTTTTGATTTGTTGTATTTTTCTTCGTCCCGAATAGCAGCATAACTATTAAAAATATAGGAAAAGTAAAAAAAAAACTTGAGAGGTGTCAAGGGACACCCGGATGGAACGAAGTTCTTTTCGATTAATTAGTGAAGGAATTGTAACAAAATTTTATTTTTATACTTATCATCATCATCATCATCATCATCATCATCATCATCATCATCATCATCATCACCATCATCATCATCATCATCATCATCATCATCATCATCATCGTCATCATCATCATCATCATCATCATCATCATCATCATCATCATCACCATCATCATCATCATCATCATCATCATCATCATCATCATCATCATCATCATCATCATCATCACCATCATCATCATCACCATCACCATCATCATCATCATCACATCATTCTGGATACACATCTTTCATGGAAAGAACATATTAATAGTTTATGCACCAAAATAAACAAGTTTGTTTTTGCACTTCGAAAGGTAAAAGACGTAACGAGCAGACATACCTCTATTATTGTATATCACGCTTACATATGCTCCATTATACGGTATGGCATAGTTATCTGGGGAAATTCCTGTGACATCACGAGAGTGTTCATAGCACAGAAAAAATGCATTCGGGCACTGTACGGCATGAATTGGTCGGAATCATGTAAACCAATCTTTAAATCTAAGAATCTTCTAACTGTTCCCTGCATATACATATATGAAGTAGCTAAATTTGTTAAATACCACAGTCATCTTTTCACTTTCAACGACAATACATTTAAACGTAAAATTAGACACCTGCCGTTAAAAATGCCCGTGCCTAAGCTAGAACTGTTCAGAAAGAACCTCAGAACAATAACAAAGCATAGAAGGAAGGCTAAAAACAGAATTCTGTAACTACCTTTATTCCCGTTCTATTATTAGGTACGATAAAGGATGTGGGAAAGAGATAAATGTTTTACTCTTTGTTTTACTTTCTTGGCATGGTCACAAGATCAATTGTCATTTGGTTAAAAAAGTTATAGTATGACGCGGCCAAATTTGATAGTACTTTGTTTCAATGTCTGACAGTTCGTTCATTGAACTAGCTGACTTATTCGCGTGTTCATTGTTTACGTGTCTGTCGTAATATTCCATGGTTTTGCGATGTTTTAATAATATTTCTACTGTTAGATTGCATGAATTCTTTGTTTAACTACAAATAGTGAGTGTGTGGACGCTGTGGAGCAATTTCTTGTGTGGTTGGGGGCTGCAAGTCCCATTCATAGCGAAAATAAAATGAACAACAAATATTGACCTTCCATCGGTAAGTTTTTGCTCAATTTCTTGTTGCCTAAGATCTGATAAACGAATATAAATACATAACAAATATTGCTGTGTCACTATATAGCTGAAACCAGTCGTAATATTTATTCCAATAGAAGTTATTAGCGAATATTCGGAAATTGTTTTGGGGTTATCTTGATCAGCCATAGTGACGTAAATAATGTTGTCGATACTTTTCTTTTACAGATTTCCTAGACGATGTGAAAAAAAAATGGATAAATTGTATTGGTAGACGAAATTGGACTCCAAACAGCACAGCCACATAATATGCTCCAAACATTTTACTTTGTATTCATTTGGTAATGAACCTATGAAATGGATGTAGCATGTTCTTTATGTCGTCACTTAGAGTACATGCTGTTCCTACATTATTTGTTATGGATAGAACAGATGAAATGGTCTTGATATATTATGATATAATTAAGGTATTTTATTGGCAATAAATAGTATCTCGTTCAAATTAAAACTTGATTTATTACATTACAGGAAATACTTATGGAAGTCTGCGAAGAAGGACATAGCGCAATACTGCAAATTAAAAAAACCGCTCACCATCAACAGTAATCTAACATGAAGACAGGTATAACATTCAGAAATATGTTCACTTGATATATGCGATACAATGATATTATATTAAAAATATCATTGATGCGATATCATTCTTCTAATTATCCCAGTCGGAAATATAATCGAGTGCAAATTTATTTATTTATTTTTAATACAAAATACGTAATTGTAGGATCCCGTAGCAATGGAAGTTGAAACAGGACCTAGTACATCGGTACAAATTAATGAATCGCCACTGATCTTGACATCTCGTGAAATCATATCACATCAGTCAGGTAAGACATACAAATAAAACTATTTACCTAAATAAAAATGTTGATAAAAAATCTTACATAAATTTTATTGAGAACTGTTTGTTTTAGGAATCCTTGACACAGATGACAATAACAAATTCAGAAATAATTGGATTCCATCCCGATTCAAGAAGACTGCGCTTTTGGCGAGTTCCTGGTCGCCAGAGCCGACTCCAGAATCCTCAGGAAGTTCATCCGTACCAGGGCGGAATGATTATGGTGTGGGCTGGAATTCGACTAACAGATTATTAAAGTGGCTAGGCATTTTATTTTTTTATTTAAAATATTATCTTTTATTTAAAATATTATCTGGTCGTTATTTATTTTTTATGTACGAAAAGTTTTTGTCGCTTTGGTACCATTTTAAATTTTCATAATAAATTTTATTTTTTCACTAACAACCATTTTATTTAATCAAATAATTCAAATCTCTATTAAATTACGCTTCTACTGATTTACAATAATATATGTTACATAAAAAGTATTAAAATAAAAATTATTAGGTACTTTGAATACCCTTTTTCCCTAGACTTTGTTGAGTAGTCTATGATGTAATCTAAAATTCAAATAAATATGAGAAAGTAAGTTGCTAAAAACATTTGCAAAACCGAATGTCTCCCACTTCTTTTCAATAAACTCATCAGTTATTATGGCAACTAAATACATTCGTGTTTAGCCGGGTCAGATTTAATACATGAAGAGCTGTCGGGAACCAAGGAAGACTTTGGTGATGATGATGACGAACTATTTAGTTCATACTTAAAGTATTTTCATTTTGAACGAATATATTAAGTATTGGTATCATAAGTATGCTTAGTTACTTTAAAATTTTTGGTACGCACGGCTACAGATCAACTATACATTTCCAGTATAAGCTGATCTCGCATTGTATAGGATTTCCTTACAATGAGCGGTCAGTGTAAACTGGAAATGTATAGCTTGATGTGTAGCCGTGTGTACCTACGGTTATTATTCTTGGCAGTGTAAGAAAGAATGTCATTGTAAATTCTATCGACGTTGAAATTTAGTGGGTACAGTGGCGTGCACAGAGATTTCAGACAGGGTATGCACGGTTAAAATAAAATAAAAAACTTAAGTACCAGTTTCAGCTCCTTTCGGTCGGAGTCCCAACGACTAGATACCCTACCCAGTAGGTATCTAGTTACCTACATACCCGACTCTTACCACACGGCGCCATTGGCTTCGCATAGCGTTTGTTTGCGACCACCAAAAATATCTAAATTATTTAAATCTGAACATCCGTTATATGTAGATCCAAATATATAATTTTTATGTTGTTTTGTAAATAAAATGCAAGGTAAACAATACAATATGTTTGTGTGTACACAACCTTTAGCTGTTAGCCAGTAACAATTATCATAATACTTTTTATGTAAATAACAAGTAAGTAGCTAATGCTACTTACTTGTTATTTACATAAAAAGTATACGCGGGGTTTGGTTTAACACAAAAAAAGGTACTTAATCCTTTTTTTGTGTTAAACCAAACCCCGCGTACACACGGACCCCTTTGCAATCAATTTAACTTCTTCCTCGAAAGATAACGTCGAAAAAGCGGCAGATTTTAATTTATTTGAAGACACTTGGCCAGCACAGGTCTCACGGGTATAATTTTTAGTTTTTTACAATAAACTTACTGAATAATTACTTAGACAATCAATCAGTTTCGCCCAGATATACAACCGAACAATGATATTAAATCAATCGAAAGCGAAACAATAAATATGGCGAATAACAATTACGAACTAATACGAACAAATAAATTGATTAATCCGACTAAAAAAAGTTGATCCTCTACAATCAACAAATAAGCGGTGCTTTTACGGCTTCTCAATTTGGACGGTTTGCAATGTAAGCTCTGCTTCTAAAACTCCAACACGCGCACACATTTTCACGCACACAGTCACACTTTTGCTGTGTACTACACGAGAATTCACGAGATGCGTTGTATGAAAAATAAGCAATGCGTAGTAGTGCTTTTGCTCACACGGGAGCGCTGCTTGCGCGGTGAATCGGTGGCGCGTGTTCGCCGCTCCAACGTGTTAGTTCCATAAAAAAGTAATAGATGGCGCGGACTCGCATTATAAACACGGGAATTCAAATGACGGATTTTAAATTAGATTCATTTAATACCTACGTGTTGTTATTATGTTTTTTTATTTAATTTAAATAGTTATTTATCATTTAGAGGGGCATGTATGTATGGGACTACAGGGTATGCAGAGCTTATTTGCATGTATGGAGTGCACGCCACTGAGTGGGTACATCACTAGTCAGAATAAAATGAATGACAACCTACAAAATTTCGTAACTTCTTCTGTATACGTGTCCTTCTTTAACATCATAGCGGCTCCATAAGTCAAAATGAAACAAATATATTGAGTTCAGTTGCTATTTTAACACTACTTCTATGCTTTGTTATTGTTCTGAGGAAAGAACTGTGCCTATACAGGAATATTTTTTAATCTGTGCACAAACTTTGACAAAATAAACTTTGATGAGTTTTATTAAACACCTATTTTTTATTTTGATATGTCTCAGTACAAAAAAATTAAGTTATCGTTAATGAAAGATGTTTACTTTGAAATTGATTTTATGGCTACTCACCGGGCGCGTGGCGAAGTGAAACGCACTTATGTACACGCCAGCACATTCAACTTGGAACCTTATGCTTTAGCGATAAAGTTGAAAATTTGACAGTTTGTAGTACATTGATGGGCTGGCGTCTCTAACATCCTGTCAGCTGTGCGCTCCTTCGTTTTTCGCTCACAGGCGTAGGCCCACGTAAATACTTATTTACGTGGGTTACAATGGGTTACAGATCGCTTATTTTATTAGGGTCGAACTAGACTTTTTTAAGATTAGGCCATGATCTGAAGTTATTTGAAGAATAAGTAATTCCAATTTTTCCTTCATACTTTCATGGGCTTAGGACCATCAAAATGCAGAAAAAATGGTTTCTTCGATTTCGACCGCCAGTCGAGGTCTGCCTGACCCTCGTGCGTGATTCGGGGTCCTGAACTGACCGTGATCAAGCCAGCCTTTGAGTGGCTGCTAAAATGGTCCTTACATTAGGGACCGTGGGGTTAAGGATACCATGGGCTCGCATTCGAGGTACGCTCTCCGTCGCATACATTCTGCGAGCTGCTCGTAAACTTTCACCACTTAGTAAATACACTCGCACCATCTCATAAAACTCGCGGTTACTAAAGTCCGACATTGTGACCGGTAGGTACGAGTACGACACACGCGACGCGAGGTCACGATAGCGCATGCGATGATTGCGCTGAGGACACTGTCTGGGTCGGGAGTTGGGGACTCGGGCTCGGGCGCCCTGCCTGCACCACTCTGCCGCCCGGGAATCCCCCGCTGCAACTTCGCCATGCCATGTGCGCCGCGCCCATTGTTTGTATTACGAATAGATAGTGTCCATATTTTGCTGATTTAAAGTCGGATAAAAAAATTAAAAAAAGTTTTGAACTAATCATGGAAATGTGTTCTATTACTGATACTGAACCTCCAACATTTTTTTGTGCACGTAAAAAAAAATATTCCTGTATGGCACCTCTAATATATAACTCTTTGCCCAAAGGAATGACTGATCTGCCTTATAAAGTGTTCTGTTATGCCTTACGAAAATGGTTAATCCAGGAGAGCTTCTACACTGTTAAAGACTTTTTGAATAAAAGCACATGTCGATTTGGTGTCCACTAAGATACTGGTTCTTCCTCTTATTTCTTGTGACTTTGTCTTTAGTAATAATTTTGATAATTTAAGTAATTGAAATCACTGTAATTCTAATAATTGTAATTTAAATGATTGTAATAATTGTAATTCAAATTTTCTTATAAATTGTAATAATTGAAATAGTTCTAATACTTCATTGTAATTTTATTCAAATAATTGTTGTACATTAACTATATTTTTGCATGCCTTTAATGAGGGTGAAATATGTCCTGTGCTATAATTTAATTTAACATCTTATGTACCCACCATATTTCAGGCAAATAAATGGATTATTATGATTATCATCATCATCATCATCGTGACACCACACTGTTCAATGCGAAATAGAAATGAAAATATCTGGCTTGCTTTCTACAAGAGAGAGAGAGAGACAGACAGAGAAACTACTACAGCAAAAACATCTACATATAGCTTACTATAGCAAAAAGTGTCGTGACAACTTTTCGTGAGACTTTTTTCCGTCTAGCCCCCTTTCACAACGCGCGATAAGGAACTTCGTTCCAAAAAATATGAAGAAAATTCATTTTCACAAAACATTTGAACAGGGCTGTAATCTCAGAACAATAACAAAGCATAGAAGTAGTGTTAAAATAGCAACTGAACTCAATATATTTGTTTCATTTTGACTTATGGAGCCGCTATGATGTTAAAGAAGGACACGTATACAGAAGAAATTTCGAAATTTTGTAGGTTGTCATTCATTTTATTCTGACTAGTGATGTACCCACTAAATTTCAACGTCGATAGAATTTACAATGACATTCTTTCTTACACTGCCAAGAATAATAACCGTAGGTACACACGGCTACACATCAAGCTATACATTTCCAGTTTACACTGACCGCTCATTGTAAGGAAATCCTATACAATGCGAGATCAGCTTATACTGGAAATGTATAGTTGATCTGTAGCCGTGCGTACCAAAAATTTTAAAGTAACTAAGCATACTTATGATACCAATACTTAATATATTCGTTCAAAATGAAACAATACTTTAAGTATGAACTAAATAGTTCGTCATCATCATCACCAAAGTCTTCCTTGGTTCCCGACAGCTCTTCATGTATTAAATCTGACCCAGCTAAACCCGAATGTATTTAGTTGCCATAATAACTGATGAGTTTATTGAAAAGAAGTGGGAGACATTCGGTTTTGCAAATGTTTTTAGCAACTTACTTTCTCATATTTATTTGAATTTTAGATTACATCATAGACTACTCAACAAAGTCTAGGGAAAAAGGGTATTCAAAGTACCTAATAATTTTTATTTTAATACTTTTTATGTAACATAAATTATTGTAAATCAGTAGAAGCGTAATTTAATAGAGATTTGAATTATTTGATTAAATAAAATGGTTGTTATTGAAAAAATAAAATTTATTATGAAAATTTAAAATGGTACCAAAGCGACAAAAACTTTTCGTACATAAAAAAATAAATAACGACCAGATAATATTTTAAATAAAAGATAATATTTTAAATAAAAAAATAAAATGCCTAGCCACTTTAATAATCTGTTAGTCGAATTCCAGCCCACACCATAATCATTCCGCCCTGGTACGGATGAACTTCCTGAGGATTCTGGAGTCGGCTCTGGCGACCAGGAACTCGCCAAAAGCGCAGTCTTCTTGAATCGGGATGGAATCCAATTATTTCTGAATTTGTTATTGTCATCTGTGTCAAGGATTCCTAAAACAAACAGTTCTCAATAAAATTTATGTAAGATTTTTTATCAACATTTTTATTTAGGTAAATAGTTTTATTTGTATGTCTTACCTGACTGATGTGAGATGATTTAACGAGATGTCAAGATCAGTGGCGATTCATTAATTTGTACCGATGTACTAGGTCCTGTTTAAACTTCCATTGCTACGGGATCCTACAATTACGTATTTTGTATTAAAAATAAATAAATAAATTTGCACTCGATTATATTTCCGACTGGGATAATTAGAAGAATGATATCGCATCAATGATATTTTTAATATAATATCATTGTATCGCATATATCAAGTGAACATATTTCTGAATGTTATACCTGTCTTCATGTTAGATTACTGTTGATGGTGAGCGGTTTTTTTAATTTGCAGTATTGCGCTATGTCCTTCTTCGCAGACTTCCATAAGTATTTCCTGTAATGTAATAAATCAAGTTTTAATTTGAACGGGATACTATTTATTGCCAATAAAATACCTTAATTATATCATAATATATCAAGACCATTTCATCTGTTCTATCCATAACAAATAATGTAGGAACAGCATGTACTCTAAGTGACGACTTAAAGAACATGCTACATCCATTTCATAGGTTCATTACCAAATGAATACAAAGTAAAATGTTTGGAGCATATTATGTGGCTGTGCTGTTTGGAGTCCAATTTCGTCTACCAATACAATTTATCCATTTTTTTTTCACATCGTCTAGGAAATCTGTAAAAGAAAAGTATCGACAACATTATTTACGTCACTATCGCTGATCAAGATAACCCCAAAACAATTTCCGAATATTCGCTAATAACTTCTATTGGAATAAATATTACGACTGGTTTCAGCTATATAGTGACACAGCAATATTTGTTATGTATTTATATTCGTTTATCAGATCTTAGGCAACAAGAAATTGAGCAAAAACTTACCGATGGAAGGTCAATATTTGTTGTTCATTTTATTTTCGCTATGAATGGGACTTGCAGCCCCCAACCACACAAGAAATTGCTCCACAGCGTCCACACACTCACTATTTGTAGTTAAACAAAGAATTCATGCAATCTAACAGTAGAAATATTATTAAAACATCGCAAAACCATGGAATATTACGACAGACACGTAAACAATGAACACGCGAATAAGTCAGCTAGTTCAATGAACGAACTGTCAGACATTGAAACAAAGTACTATCAAATTTGGCCGCGTCATACTATAACTTTTTTAACCAAATGACAATTGATCTTGTGACCATGCCAAGAAAGTAAAACAAAGAGTAAAACATTTATCTCTTTCCCACATCCTTTATCGTACCTAATAATAGAACGGGAATAAAGGTAGTTACAGAATTCTGTTTTTAGCCTTCCTTCTATGCTTTGTTATTGTTCTGAGGCTGTAATAGAATGAAAGATTCCCGATCTTTCATTCTATTAGAATTCCAAATTCAAATTAATTTTATAATCAGTGGTTTTCCCGCCGTTCGATTTATTCAAAACACTACTGTACTAAATATGTGGAGATTTGATACAAATACAAACGCACTATCCCAATTTATTTGGGGTCGGCGCAACATGTCCCTTTCTTCCATACTTCTCTATTAGTCGTCATCTCAGTAGTCACCCCCTTTCTAGCCATGTCATCTTTCACGCAGTCCATCCATCGTTTCTTTGGTCTTCCCCCACTCCTAAAGCCATCGACATTCATACTCAAAACAATTTTCTTTTTTCAAATTTGTTAGCTCCTATTAATCTTTTTCATATTTTAGACTTTTTTACTTTAACTTTATTCTGGTATTTTACTTTTCAACAAAAATCGTAGATAAATTCTTAAAATATTTATAAATTAAGTTTTCTTACACAATTCAAAATGTTTTCAGCTTGCGCCTTCGGGAACTTCGCGCGTTTACATTAGAATATTCATAGCTAAGACAGGACAAAGTCTGTCGGGTCAGCTAGTTTGGATATAAACATAACTTGTGTTAATAAATAGGGCTTACCGTGTTCACTTTGCACTAGCTTGACTTTGTGCTGTCCTGTGGTAGTTGTCCGCGGAAGCGACGGAACACCACGTCCTGCGGAAAAAATCTTCTTCCATGACGAGGGGTACACGCACCACGAACGCCTTGAACTTGACGTTGCGGGTTAGATAGGGGATGACGGCTAAGTGCTCGCCGACCCTCCGACAACCACCGACCCAACCGTTGACCCTTGTCAGCGGCAGCCGTAGACGCGTCGACGGCAGTCGCCGACGCGTCGACGGTTGTATTTGAAGACGTAATCAAATACACGAGCGGCACTTTGTCGATGGCTGCACTTGCCTCTGCTGTCGACGCGTCGGCGGCTGCAGTTGCTTCTGCCGTTGGCAACGTGCCGCTCGTGTATAATGAGAAGTATGGAAGAAAAAAAAACTGATGCCCCGACCATAAATCAATTGGAATAAGGGCAGGAGAATGATGACGAAACATTGAGACACACTTACCGTGGTGAAACAGATTAGTCAGTCGGCAAGGCTGGTGGCGACTAGCGAAACTGATTGCTCAGGGTGCGTCCCACGCACCATACGCTTCGTCACTCGTGGAGGCTTGAGCAGATTAAACGTGGTTTCATTATAGAATTATTCTTGGAACATTATTAGCAGCGTCCCGCGGTTGCACCCGCGTAAGTCTCGAACCCGTAAGAATATCGGGATAAAAATTATCCTGTGTGTTAATCAGGTTATAAAGTATCAGGAGGCTTACTATGAGCTCTTTTAGCAGGGTTGAAGTTGAACGTTTCCAGTGAGAGATAGACGGTGCTATAGTTCTCTCTCTCTCTCTGTCACTCACTGGAAACGTTCAACTTCTGCCCTGCTATAAGAGCTCATAGTAAGGCCCCCGTGTGCCAAATTTCAACAAAATCCGTTTAGTAGTTTTTGCGTGAAAGAGTAACAAACATCCATCCATGATCACAAATTTCCGCATGTATAATATTACCCATTAGGAAGTAAGATTTGTCATAATTTTCTAAGTGACAGAGTCATCCAAGGCAGATGATTTATTTCGTGGTATGACAGGATCAATACGGTCACTGACGAATTCAATTATTTGTAGAATAAAGGATACAAGATTCTAACTATTCTTTCATCAAATATTTGTGTACACATACATAGTGGGCTGTAATCCACCACGCGGGCCCAGTGCGGGTTGGTAGATAGCACATGTCTTTAAATTTTTTGGTTCTAGGACATGCCGGTTTCTTCGGAGTTGAAGGGAAACTCTTTTGAAAGGCTTAAATTAAGCCGTTCAAAAGAGTTTCACTTCAATTCCTAAAAACAATAGCAGCGTAACATTCCGAGAAATATAATCTCTCGATGATGGACATACGTTACAAATAGCTAATAATGGTAACCCGAACAAAACCCTTATATTATATAAAGGCTCTTTCACTGGGTTTCAAGTATAGAACCCATTCAATGAGTTACACATGATAAAGGTAACTTCATAAACGGCTTACCCATTCGAAAGACTTAACTCTTAACCGGCGTTGTACGGTCCCCGGTTCTAACTAATGCCAAATATTCCTACAATTATTTTGGGCTAAAACTGAACGTGTACTTAGCCTAGCCATTCTCAAATAATACTTTGTTTCATAATAAACAATAAAACACAAGGAATTTACTTCAAGCTATTTTAATTGTGTGAATGCGTGAAATACGTTTTCACTTCAGCTGTTCAGCGGTCAGCCGGCCGGCTAATATATTATTTTTTATGAATGCTTCGTCCGATGACGTCAAACCTAGTAAAATGTAATATTATGCTTTTGCTACTCTGTCTACGTTTTGCTAGCCTATGTTATAGAAAAAAATAATAATTCATACTTGCTTCGAATAAAAGCGTTTAAAATTGCTTTCGATGTGCAACGACAAAAGGTGGAGGAGGGGGAGGATATAACGCGGATCCTTTTCTAACCGCCCCCGCTTAGACCAACACTGAACTCGTCAAATTCAAAACACCAAATATCATGTCATTGCGTTAAAATATCGCCTTTGCGAACGAGGATTAAGTCAATTCATTCTTTCCTCTGTGGAGTGTCCTTTCCAATACTATGCCATGCCTCGACCAGCCTAGATTGCCAAGTGTTTGTTTATTTACTACAATGTGTATACACAGTAAAAATAGACTAACTATATCGTGTGGTGTTGGTGTTACTTCACGCGATCAACTTGACACGCCATTCAATAAATGAGAGTCCATTTTAAAATCCATTACTATATTGAGTAGTTCAAGTAATCCGTGGTTGAAAGTTGAAACGCCCTTCTTGAAGTCAGATTCATTAAAAACAGTAGAAAGTTTTTTTGACTCAGGCGCAAAACGTCTCTTTCGCATAATGTCGTTTCCTCATAATGTCGCTTTCGCAGAATGACTCCTTCTCAAAAGGTCGATGGTCGATGCCTCTTTCGCAGAATATCTCTTTCGCAAAATGTTGCATAACTTAGAAAAAAATTTAGCCAAGTTAAAAAAAAAATATTGTTTTTTTGCAATTTCTTATTATTGGAGTTTCCTAATGCGACATTTTGCGAAAGAGGCATCGACCTTTTGAGAAGGAGTCATTCTGCGAAAGCGACATCATGCGAAAGAGACGTTTTACGCCTGAGCCGTTTTTTTCTGCGGGCGGCGGAACCACATAAATCAGTAACTTCCTACGGAAATAAGTAATTATAGTAATTTGACACGCTTCCCATTTATAACCCCACATTAGAATCATGTGTCATTGCTCCGGTTTCAAATCAAATCACCTCGTGGCTAAGTAATAACAGCTACGCTAAAGCTACGCTAGGTTAAGCTACGCTTGCCGGTATTGGCATGGGTGACCATCTTTACATATCGAGACTCCTCCATGCCTCGGAAAGCACGCTAAGCCGTTGGTCCCAGCTGTCTTTCGTGGATCTTTGACAGTCGTCAGAAGGCCGAAAGTCTGGCAACCAGTCTCACCAAGGGGTAACGTGTTACCCAGTAACTGTGTTGTGGAGGTCGGGCAGGTAGTCGCTCCATGTAAAATACTGGTATTCACCTGCATCCGGTTAGACTGGAAGCCGACCCCAACATAGTTGGGAAAAGGCTAGACGGATTGACTTTTGGAGGTTAAAGGGCCAAGAGTTTTTTTTTTGTGTTAAGAGGAAATGCGGGCGACCAGACCTCTGAAAATTAGGTATTTGAAGAAACTATTGCTGTCGCTCTGCGATCACTCCGCCCTCACATTCGTGCGATAAGGACAACTGCAAATCTGACTAAATAGCCTATGTAAAAAGTTACATTTCGAGGTTTGGCTCTCGCCTATTTCCTCCTCCAATATTGGACCAATTTAAAAGATATTTCATAAACTGAATAAGAAGGATATATACATTATGCCCCTATGTTTTCCTTTTTTCGTTAAAAGTTGTAAAATTTATACACTAGGCCTCTGCTGACAGTGTTCTGAACAGGCAATTTTGAGCATTTTTTGAGGGTTCTAGTTTTATAAAAATAATATATCATCAAAAAGGAAAACATAGGGGCATACAAGTAGCTAATATTTATATTTCTGTAAAAAATCATGGTCATTAACCAGAAAGAAAACAGTCGAGAGCGTTTGTATGGAGAAAAGAGCAACCGCATTTCCTCTTAAGGTGGCGAAACTGCAGGCATAAGAACAGGCAGTGACCCTCGCTCCCTTCGCTGTATTAGAAGAGGTCATTACCCTGTACTAGAACAAATACAGGCCATATTGTTTCCCAGTAGACAAGAACTAAGCCTACAACTTTTATTTGGCAACGCGCCAACTATCCGACCTAATATCTACTCAACACAGATTCAAGACTAGACATCTAGGTGCCTGTAGGCTGTTACTCGTAGTATCCAGGTCGCCTTTGATACTGGTTCATTGCCTGTTTGTCTGCCAAGGCTCTGACTAAGTCGACGTTCGCACGGACGTAAAAATATCGCGGCGATTTCGTTTCGCGCACTGGATTTTCAACGCTTTGCTCTGCCAAGAGTTGAAAATCCAACAGTGTGTTCTGCTCGGCTCAATACCGAGAGTTAAAAATCCAGTGCTCGATAAAATCCCGCCGCGATATTCATTCGTCGTCTAACATTTATATCCGGTTACTGGAAGCTTCAATTCTAGCTTACTTTAGGATTTTCGTCTAATCGCAATGGAGTTTTTAGGGTGCCGTAGTCAATAAAGAATCCTTATAGTTTCGCCATGTCCGTCTGTCTGTCTGTCCTTGGCCACAGATAATATAATACTGCGCGTATCTTCGTCATATTCCAAGGACTAATACGAACTTCTCTTTTGCCCCCAGACATCAAGACTACACAAAACCAACTCTCATGACAGAAGATCAACAAACAAACTCAGAATCGGCAGACCTCTCCCACGATACAGACGTCAACCACCTCGAGAAGACTCCATCACTAACAAGAGAAGAAAGAGAAGACATTGAAGTGTTATTCAACGACAAATATGTGCCTTTAACTGAGATACAGCATGCGAAAACGATTGATGTCCAAAAGGACACCGAGCATTCTATAAACGAGAATTCTATTGAAAGATTCAAGAGAGATATCTCGGAAAATACGACACCTGGAATGCTAGAACCTTCTAGAACTGTTTCCGATAATTTTGCTTCAATTTCCGAAGGTTTTGGGTTAGAATCTGTCGGGAGGAAGCCACGGGATGTGACTATACCTGAACAGGAGTTTTTCAGCGTAAGAGCGGAAACGTTTGTGGTTAATATTGAGGGTTTGAGGATAGAGAATTCTGATAAAGAGCCTAAGATTATTGAGGAGAGCATTCCTAGCGTTTTGGCTGATTCTAGGGTTACTTTGCGGTAAGTATCTCTTCTTGAGAGTTTTTTTTTAATGTAAGTACCTACTGCTATCAGTGAGCAGTGGTGACCCAGTGGTAACGGCCGCGACTTAGTTGTAGGTCGTAGTTTCGAACCAAGACAGGCGCTTTATTTTGTGTAAATTATTTCATCAAACAACGTTGGCGTTCTCGTCCTCAGTCTCACAAAAATACCTCTATTTTTCCTAATTTTTTTTTCAAGTTTTTATCAATGACTAGCTCCACCCCGCGGTTTCACCCGCGGAGACCGCGATCAAAAGTAGCCTATGTGTTAATCTAGGGTGTCAGCTACCTCCATACCAAATTTTATCAAAATGGTCCAGTAACAAACACCCACACACACTCACAAACTTTCGCCTTTATAATATTAGTGTGATTGTCACTGAGAGCCAGTGGAGAGTGGTGGCCCAGTGGTAAGGGTAACGGTCCCGACTTACGAGTCGGTCGTGGGTTCGTACCCAGGCAGGAGCATTGCCTTGTGTAAATTATTTCATCACCACTGCTCTTAAAACGATGAAGGAAAACATCGTGAGGAAACCGGCCTCTCCTAAAACCAAAAATTCGAAGACATGAGACATCTACCAACCCGCACTGAGCCCGCGTGGTGGATTACGGCCCAGTCACACAGAGAGGAGGCCTGTGTTCCAGGGGTGCGGAGACAGGAAACCTCCCCGAGTGCCCGTGGGCTGGAATTCCCTTCGGATACGTCCGTGGGGAAGGCCAGTCTTCGGGACGGTGCACCCTGGGGTGCGGGCAATGGTTCCCCTTAGGCACAAGTGCCTAAGGGGTTTCGTTGCCCGTATGCCAATATCCTGTCGGAGGAACGCTCCAACGTGTGTCCCTCTGCTCTAAGCAGAGACGCACAGCGGCGGAGTAAGAACGGGCTCGGTGTGCACTAACCCTGCCGCCGGGCAGGCAGAAGGAAGCCATTCATCCACCATCAATCATCATCATCCCCGCCACCATACACCATTCATCATTCACCACATCATCATTCCTATCCCATCATCCACCTTCAATCATCATCATCCCCGCCACCATACACCATTCATCATTCACCACATCATCATTCCCATCCCATCATCCACCATCATCACTCCCATCATCATTTCCATTTTCATTTCGTCATTTCCTTCTGCCACCGTTAGTCTCGTAGCCCCGAAGATCGTTCAAGGTCATGTCTCTGACTTTTGACGGGGGTCGAGGGTCTTGGCTTAACCGCCCGGACCGCGAGGAAGAAAACCTCTATAAAAAATTACCCCAAACCTCCAAGCGGCGGCGCACCGTGAGGGAGGTTGGTAGCTTGATTAATGGGTAGCTAAATTAATCGCTAGTGCGAACCACTTTGTTTTGAGCCAGTACACAAAGTTCATACTCGTGGGAACAACATGGAAGAATCTATAAAAAACCCAAGACGAGACGAGGAGAAGGCGAGGAGTGATGCGGGGTCGGAGTCCGACGCCGCATCGGGGGCGAAGGCCGCGAAGGGCTCTTTCAAGAGCCCGGAGGGCGTAGTGGTGGGTTCCGCTGGTAGGAATGCTTTCCTGAAGCGGAACGTGGAGGAGAAGCCGGGGGATGGCCAGGGGTCGTCTTCCTCGGACGGCGGGAAGGGCTCCGCCAAAAAAGCTCGCCGGGTTCTAGGCTGGAGCCACAAAAAGTCCAAGAGTAAGAGCCGGGCAACCGAGGAGGATGACTCCGTCGGCTCGGCCGAGGGGAGCACTCTGGAGGCGTCTGGCGATGAGTCGGACGCCGCTGGTGGCTCCAAGGCGGAGCGGGCCAAGTTCGCGGAGGTCGTGGCTGCTGCAGTGAGGGATGTGGCCTTAAAGAAGAAGCAATCTTCTAAGGACAAGGCCATACCCGCAGCCAAGGCCTCCATTATGGCGGCAGCGGAGGCCCTACTTCAAGGGCCTCCGTCGGACGGCATGTCAGAAATGCGGGCGGAGGTCGCCCGCTTGACAGCCGCCATGGAGCTTCTCCGAAAGGAGAACGAGGAGCTCCGAGCGGACCTGGCCAGGCTCCGCGATGCCGATGCCGGCCCTCAGAAGGCGCCGCAGGAGGGGCCGCAGCAGGGGCAGAGCGGGCTTGGGCCTGCAGAGGACAGACTTCTGACCCTGGTGCGGAAGGAACTGGCTGCGTTCAACAGCCGGTTCTCTGTCCTGGAGGGCATTGTCCTCCGGCCCCCGCTGGCGGCGAGCCGGCAGGCCTCGGGCCAGCCAAAGGCGGCATCGTACGCCGCCGCCACAGCCGCCACGCCCAAACCTGGGTCGGCGGGGCAGGCGAAGAGCGGGGCCGCTCCTGCAAAGGCGCCTGCGAAGGCGCCTGCGAAGGCGCCTGCAAAGGCGCCTGAGAAGGCCCCGGCTGTGGCGGCGGCGACGACGACGCGGCCGCCCCCGCCTTCTAAATCTCCTCCGGCTGACGCCGAATGGCAGGTAGCCGGGGAGAAGAAGAAGGAGGGCAAGGCGGCAAGGGCGGCCAAGCGGAAGGAGAGGCGGCGTCGGCGCAAGGAGAGGAGCGCCGCGGCGAGGTTGCGCGCCCCAAAGTCCGCAGCTGTAGTGATCACACTACAGCCGGAAGCGGAGAAGAGGGGCGTGTCCTACCGCGACGTGCTCACCAAGGCGCGGGCGGCGGTGAACCTGGAGGAGGTCGGGGTCACGAAGGGCTTGCGAGTTAGGGTCACGGCGACCGGGGCTCGTATGCTCGAGATTCCCGGTGCGGCCAGTGGCCCGACCGCTGACGCTCTGGCTGAAAAGCTCAGGGCGTCCTTAAATGCGGACGAAGCCCGGGTGTCCAGACCCGCCAAGTGTGCTGACATGCGCATCCTGGGTCTGGACGACTCCGTCACAGAGGGGGAAGTTGTGGCCGCCGTGGTCAAGATGGGGGGGTGCGCTATCGAGCAGGTGAAGGTAGGCACCATCCGTCCAGACTCCACGGGGTTGCGAGCCGTCACGGTGAGCTGCCCCGTATCGGCGGCCAACAAAATCGTTGGGGAGGGCCCTAGATTTCAGGTGGGCTGGGATTCCACGCGGGTGAAACTGCTGGAACCCAGACCTCTGAGGTGCTTCCGTTGCCAAGTGGGCAACCACGTGGGAGCGAAATGCACCTCGGAGGTGGACCGCAGCAGTAACTGCTTCCGCTGTGGTCAGCCCGGTCACAAGGCCGGCTCGTGCAATGCCACGCCGCACTGCTACCTATGTGCGGCAGCTGGCAAGCCGGCCGATCACCGGGCTGGAAGCAAGGGCTGTGGTCCACCCGCGAAAGCCCGGGGCAAGGGCAAGCCCTCCGCCCCCTCTACCGCCGTCACCGCCGCAGCCGTCGCCACAGGCGCCGTCGCTGCCGCCCCCACTGCCGTCACCGCCGTACCCACTGCGGCGGAGCCCTCACAGGGGGCTCAGGAGGGGGCTGCAATGGAATGCCAGTAGTGGCCCCATTGCGCCTCCTCCAGGCGAACATCAACCACTGCGCCGCCGCTCAGGATCTGTTGATCCAGAGCATGGCGCAGTGGTCGATTAACATCGCCGTGGTCGCTGAGCCGTACTTTGTCCCGCCCAGTGATTACTGGGTGGAGGACCTGAGCGGCTCAGTGACCCTCATTTCGTCGGCCGCCGCCGGTACCCTGTCCCTTGAAGCCGTCAAGAAGGGACAGGGTTGCGTCGCAGCACGGTTCGGGGGGATTGTCGTGGTGGGGACATACTTCTCCCCGAGCCGAACTCTCGCCGAGTTCCACAACTCCCTTGCGGAGTTGAAAACCGTCGTCGTCGGGTATGGTTCCCTTCCCGTGCTTGTCCTCGGGGACTTCAACGCCAAGAATGTGGCTTGGGGTTCCCGGTGTACGGACACACGGGGCAGGATGGTGGAGGACTGGGCTCTGGAGACAGGCCTGGTCGTCCTAAACCGGGGTTCTGTCCCCACGTGTGTGCGGATGCGGGGCGAGTCGGTGGTGGACATCTCGTTCGCCAGCCCCGCTCTGCTGCCGCACGTGGTTGACTGGCGCGTCATGGAGGGGGTGGAGACCTATTCCGATCACCGGTACATCCGGTTTGACGTCTCCGCCCATACCTCGAGCGCGCCGGTCCGACAGGCCCCGAGTGGTCCGCGGTGGGCGCTGAAGAAGCTGGACCGGGAGCTCCTCCTGGAAGCCTCGATCGTGCAGGCCTGGGTGTCACCACCGGACAGGCCTGCCGACATCAACGACGAGGCGGAGTGGTTCCGGGAGGCCATGTCCGAAGTGTGCGACGTGGCAATGCCCCGGGTCCAGCCCAGTCGCGCCTTTCGCCAGGTGTATTGGTGGTCGCCGGAGCTGACGGCACTGCGCGAGGCGTGCGTCGCCGCGCGACGCCTGTACACCAGGCACCGCAGGCTCCGTATCCGCCCTCCGGATACGGAAGCCATTCAGGCGGAGCTGTACGAGGGGTACAGAGCGGCGAAGACCGCCCTCCGAGCGGAGATCTTGCGGTCCAGGGATCTGGGCCGCGAGGAGTCGCTGGAGACTCTGAACAGAGACCCATGGGGGCGCCCCTACAAGTTGGTGCGGGAGAAACTCCGCCCATGGGCGCCCCCGCTGACGCAGAGTCTCCGGCCCGAGCTCGTGGAGGACGTGGTGAGCGCTCTGTTCCCTTCGCGAGGGGAACATACTCCCCCGCCTATGGCTCCGCCTCATGCGGTGCCCGCTGCGGACCACGACACCGACGACGACGTTGATGCTCCGGAAGTGACCGAGGTAGAGTTGAGAGCGGCGGTACGTAGGCTCAGTGCCAAAAATACCGCCCCAGGACCCGACGGCTTACCTGGAAGAGCCTGGGTTCTGGCCTTTGGGGCTCTCGGGCCTCGACTAGGGGGGCTCCTAAGCGCATGCTTGGAGAGGGGCCAGTTCCCGCTTCGCTGGAAGACGGGGAAACTGGTCCTCATTAAGAAGCCGGGGCGCCCTGCGGACTCTCCGTCCGCTTACCGGCCCATCGTGCTGCTCGACGAGGTGGGCAAGCTCTTTGAAAGAGTAATTGCAGACCGCCTCGTCGGGTGGCTGGTGCAGGAGGGGCCGGATTTGGCGGAGAGCCAGTTTGGTTTCCGCAAGGGGCGCTCTACGGTGGACGCCATCATGCGCGTGCGAGCCCTCACGACGGGGGATGCAGTGGCCCGGGGTGGGGTCGTCTTGGCGGTGTCCCTAGACATCGCCAACGCCTTTAATACCCTGCCCTGGAGTTGCATCAGGGAGGCATTGCGGTATCACCGGATGCCGACCTACCTCTGTCGAGTGGTCGAGGCCTATCTGACGGACAGGGCCGTCATCTACCCCGGTCATCAGGGAGAGTGGAACCGGCGAGAGATGTCGTGCGGTGTCCCACAGGGATCGGTCTTGGGGCCGCATTTGTGGGACATCGGCTACGACTGGGTGCTGCGCGCCGACCTCCCTGGCGGCGTCAGCGTAGTATGTTACGCTGACGACACGCTGGTCCTGGCGCAAGGGAGGTCGCACCAGGCGGCGGCGGACTTAGCGACACGCGGGGTTGCGATAGTCGTGGAGAGGATCCGGCAGTTGGGACTCGAGGTGGCCTTGCACAAGTCCGAGGCCATGTGTTTTCATGGTCCTCGGAACGCGCCACCGTCGGGTTCCGAAATAACGGTGGGAGGGGTTCACATCGGAGTCGGGTCGACGATGAAGTACCTGGGACTCGTCCTCGACAGCCGGTGGAACTTCGTGGAGCACTTTCGACGTTTGGCTCCCAGACTGGCACGGGCTGGGGCTGCCTTGGGGCGGCTCCTGCCCAATCTGGGGGGTCCAAACGCCTCCTGCCGGAGGCTCTACGCGGGGGTCGTGCGGTCCATGGCCCTTTACGGAGCACCGGTGTGGGCGCGTTCCCTAAGGCTGGGACCAGCCGGCAGGTTGAACGCGTCCCAGAGGGTCATGGCCATCCGGCTAGTCCGGGGATACCGCACGGTCTCCCGGGAGGCGGCGAGCCTCCTTGCCGGATTGCCGCCGTGGGATCTGGAGGCAAAGGTCCTCGCGCACGTGTGGGAGTGGCGCGAGGAGGCGAAGCGCCGGGGCGTAACTCCGCTGCCGCGAGAAATCACGGTACAGCGGACAGAGCTCCGGCGGGATCTCATGGCGGCATGGAGAGCGCGACTGTCGCAACCCAGCGCTGGGCACGCCACAATAGCGGCGATAAGTCCCCTCTTTGAGGAGTGGTTAGAGAGGCGCCACGGCGTCCTCACCTTCCGCCTGACGCAGGTCCTCACCGGACACGGTTGTTTCGGGAGGTTCCTGTTTCGCATAAGGCGGGAGGAAACGCCCGGGTGTTTCCATTGTGTAGATCGCCCGGAGGACACGGTGGAGCATACAGTGGAGGTCTGCCCGGCTTGGGCAGAGCACCGCCGTGTTCTCACGGAGGCGATCGGCGGCGGCGATCTCTCGCGTCCGAGCCTGGTCCAGGCCATGGTGCGGAGCGAGAGTGCATGGGAGGCCGTCACCTCCTTCTGCGAAGCAGTGATGCTCGCGAAGGAGGAGGCGGAACGCGTGAGGGAGAGGCAGCCTCACGCCCTCAGTCGCCGCAGGAGACGCCCTGGGCGGCGGGAATCGCGGGGCGATTTCCGGCCACCGTAGGCGCGGGCCTGCGGACGGTGAGCAGCGGGTAGCTCGCCGTCCGGTAAGGACCAGGCCCGAGTCGACGGCGCGTCGTGTTCCACGCGCGCCTCAAAGAGATGTCAGCAAGTGACGGGGCCCAATAGGGCCGACGCCGCTGGGGTCGCGGGTTGTCTGAAAGGGTTACCGCGGCCCTGGCATAGGCAACTGAAGGAACACGGGTGGGTTTTAGTCAGTAAAAGTCTGACACGCCCTCCCGCTCCACCCAGAGCGGGAGAAGTTATTTGATGATTTCCCACCCTCAAAAAAAAAAAAAAAAAAAAGGCCTGTGTTCCAGCAGTGGGGACATTATAGCCTGCTTATGCTATTTACCTATAGCGCTACGAGGATCTTTTGGCGCGTGGGCAAAATCGGAACTAGCGTCGCCATCTTGTTTTTTCATTACAATTTTTACCAAAACCACCCTGTCAATGTCATTCAAGTGCCAAAAGATTAATGTAAGCAGCATTGTTGTAGTGTTTATGCCTGAAGCTACCCCTTCAGGCATAAAAACAAAAAAAAACGTGTGCGGTCGGGGGATCCCCGTCAGCAACGAAGTGCCTTCTCACGTCAATCAATCTGCCTAGCCTTTTCCCAACTATGTTAGGGTCGGCTTCCAGTCTAACCGGATGCAGCTGAATACCAGTATTTTACATGGAGCGACTGCCTATCTGACCTCCACAACCCAGTTACTGGGTGATACGATACCCCTTGGTAAGACTGGTTGTCAGACTTTCGGGCTTCTGACGACCCGTAACGACTGTCAAAGAACCACGAATAACAGCCGGGAACGTGCTTTCCGAGGCACGGAGGAATCTCGTTACGTAAAGATGGTCACCCATCCACTGACCAACCCCGGCAAGCGTAGCTTAACCTGACGGATCGACCCGTGCGGCTATTATTACTTAGCCACGAGCTCTTCGAAGTGCCTTCTCACGTATGATTTAAAAAAAAAAGAACTAACAAAAACTTTTGACACTTGATGGCGGCTCTACACGCTCATCTCGTCGCCTCGCGTGCCTCTCGACACGCTTCCGACTTTCCGAGAGCGAAGAGGGCCGCGAGACGCGACGAGGCTTCTACCGCAAGCCAAGAAAGAACTTCGTTCCAAAATCTAAGTAGTATTGTAACTTGAAATTGATGTTCTAGATTATTCGGTGATGGCATAACCTCAAGGACTGTGATAGCCTTCACGCATGAGATTCAGCAGTATGGGCAGCCGTGCAAGTTCCTCCTCAAAGGCGAATACATGGTAAGTGCATCATTAACATTTTACTGTAGTCCAGTGGTTCCCAAAGTTTACTGGACTGCGACCCACCTAACAAAAACTTCTTAATTCGGGACTAACCTCTTGGCTGTCACGGAGAAGAAAAAAAGGTCAAATTTTTATTCAATGAGAAGGATATACCTTTAAATATTTTGTTTCCTATTTTTTGTCATTAGCTTTACCATCAACTTTAATGTTAGTTAGTTGCAATGATTTTAATAAATGTCCTATTTTTTTTGGATAGGTACCTATTTAGTTTTAATATAGCGGTGCTCGGGGGAGGCCTATGTCCAGCAGTGATCGGCTGAAATGATGGTGATGCTAGCTAAATATCTATACTTCAAGGTCCACCCAATATTCGCATGCGACCCACCAGCAGGCGGCGACCCATAGTTTGGGAAACGCTGCTGTAGTCAATTAAAATTAAAATTATTTGATTTCACTTATACCTATATGGGCACTTGAGAAACGTCAGGAGCTAGGTGCACAGTCAATCATATTTTTTCTGACTATACCATAAATAAACATGAGAGTGCTATTTACTTTATCTAGAAATCCCCTAGGGGCAAATATCTTGAAGTGGGAATCCTGAAACAATGTTATTTTGCCAAAGTGACATGACTGTGAAGTGAGTCTGATTGGCGTTTAATGTTACGTGACCAATGGCTATATTTTTACGTAATTATTTCTCAAAAATATTAATTATTCTAAATATTAATTATCATCTCCAAAACTAAGTTGTATTTTGATACTTCTAGCTCACAACCATTCTACATAGTAAAATTCATAAGGTATTTTTCTTAGGGCCTATTTCACGACGTGCAATTGTACCTCTGATCGGGCTGAAAAGTTTTTAAATAGGAAGTGCATTGTATTGTGGGTAGGCCTTCACTAGATGGATTGAAGACCTATCAGTATGTGGGAATTTCGTGGATGTTGGTAGTGACCTGGCGACCGCGTACCGGAAGACGTAGCGTTGGAAGCCTCCCACAAGGTGGACCGATGACCTTGTGAAGGTCGCAGGAATCCGCTGGTTGTGGGAAGCACGGAACCGGTCGCAGTGGCGGTGCTTGGGGAGGCCTATGTTCGGCAGTGGACGTCTTTCGGCTGGTATAATGACGATGAATGAAAAAGAAAAGGCGTAAGGCCTAAGCTTTATCCCTAATACCGGGTTTTTTTTTTCGTTTTTGTGGATGGGAAATCATCAATGACTACTCCCGCTCTGGGCGGAGCGAAAGGGCGTGTCAGACTTTTACTGAATGAAACCCACCCGTGTTCCTTCAGTTGCCTATGCCAGGGCTACGGTATCTCTTTCAAACAACCCGCGACCCTGGCAGGCATCGGCCCTATCGGACCCATCACTGCTGACATCTTTGAGGCGCGCGTGGAACGCAACGCGCCGTCGACCCGGGCCTGCACCCTAATTGCGTAACACATTATCAATCGGAGTTGGTTTCATTTTGACAGTTCAACAACAATCATTGCGATATTTACGTTAACGAGCAGACAAATTTTTCGGACTTATGAAGCAATGGATTAGCAATTTGTTTCAAAATGATTCAAATTCCGATTAATAACGCAATTACGGTACTGGTCCTTACCGGACGGCGAGCTACCCATTGCTCGCCGTTCGCAAGCCCGCGCCTACGGTGGCCGGGAATCGGCTATCAATTCCCGACGCTCAGGGCGTCTGTCTCCTGCGGCGACTAGGGGCGTGAGAGCGCAAAGGTTGCCTCTCCCTCACGCGTTCCGCCTCCTCTTATCCCTAATACCTAGTATAGGTACCTAAATAAATACTAGAACAAAGCGACATTGAACATGCATTTATAATCCTATTAATTAATGTCATGTTGGTCATCCGCTTACCTGGGGAACGCTACAATTTGCAAAATTACTACCATTACTATTAGAGAGGCCACACATCCATTTGATGATTAGGTCCCTGAGCGAACGAACTTAAGACACACCCAAAATACTGCTACAGTTCGCGTCACGTAAGGTTGCCCCTCTGGAACGGGGGGTCTACTCCCTAAGTCCGTCCGTCCGTCTGTCCGTCTGTGACGATACATCAAAACAAGTGTAAAAGTTAAATTTTTCGGACGGACAAAAACACATCGGGAGTAGGGACAAGTATCAAATCGTGTTGTCATTCATACTTCGTTCGGGCCCCGAAACAATCATCCATCCGTAGGTAATACGAAGTAGGAAACGCCCGTAACGAAGGCCGAAACTATGGGTTTCGTGCTTAGGAAGTAGACCCCGGTTTCCGATGTCCATGGCATGGCGCGCTGCCGTTTTAGTATAGACTAGCTTCAGCCCGTGACTTCGTCCGCAAGAAATTTCTTGTTGCCCGTCGCATCGCATCGCCAACCCGAGCTATTACTTCGTTTTTGCTTAATGTTCTTTCTGAATTTTTAGAGTTCCGTACCTCAAAAGGAAAAAAACGGAACCCTTATAGGATCACTCGTGTGTCTGTCTGTCTGTCTGTCCGTCTGTCACAGCCAATTTGCTCGGAATCTAATCAAATCAAATCAAATCAAATCAAATTTATTCAAAAATATATAAGGACTAACGATAAATACAGTTTTCCTTAAATCTATGGCAAGTTCACCCATGACTTGTGCCTGAACTAGGTAATCCTGTGTTTCAGGCGATTGGAGGTAACATTAATTGATTAAATAATCATAATTATCTTATTGTTGCATAAATGTAAAAAAAAATATAAAATTATATAATACTACTTAACAATATTTACTTAAGCACAAATAATAACTTCTCTGTATCTTCATAGGACATAGATTGAAGAGCTTCCATAAGGAATTTCTTGCAGTTACTATTATTTAAGGAGTAGATGTTTCCTTTTTCATTTAGCCTATTGTAGAGTAGTGGTCCGAGGTACATGTAAAATTTAGCTGTGAAAGCATGATTTGTACTTTTTTGAGGGCAAACTATATCTTTCCGTCTCCTTTTTGTTAAATCAGTGCTGTATGGAAGCGCTGCGTGTTGTTTTAGTACAGTGCTCATTATAAACAACTGTCGAACTGTTAGTACTTTACAAGCTTTATACAGGAGGTTAGTGGGGAAAAGAAAAGGGCGGCAAGTAGCCACCTTGAGAATAGCTCTTTGAGCCCTTTCAATGGGCAATAACAAGGTTTTATTCGCCCCACCCCATGAAGTAATACAGTAACTCAAAATTGACTGACAAAGTGCAAAGTATACTTGTCTAATTATATTTGGATCTGCAATTAAACGTAGCTTTTTGAATACATATATCAGCTTACGAATTCTATTATTAAGTGCTTCCATATGTTGTTTGAAGGAAAGGGTTTGATCTATTATAATACCCAGGTATTTTATTTTATCCGTTTTTTTAATATTGGGACAATTACACTGGCTATCTGCGGGGATTGGGCAACAATGAGCATGCAACGCTGAAGGGATGTTCGATGTTTGCTTGCGCATCGAAAACTTAATGTAATTTGTCTTCTCTGCATTCAGGGTTAGTGAGTTATTTTTAAGCCATTTACCTACAATATTGAAACCGCGTTGCGCAAGATTGTAGACTTCATTTTCTGAGTCAGCCGAAAAAAGTAGAGCAGTGTCGTCAGCGTAGGTTATGATAGTGCCATGCTCTAGCTTTACATCGCAAAGGTCATTTATGTAGATCAAAAACAGAGTGGGTCCTAAAATACTTCCTTGAGGAACACCAAAAGATGTGGTTTTTTGAACATCGCTGAGAACATTGCCAATCTTTACGCACTGGGAACGATCTTTTAAATAACTTTTGAACATTTTCAGCTGGGTGCCTCTTACACCCATGATCTCAAGCTTGCGCAACAGGATTGGGATGGAAACTGTGTCAAAAGCTTTGGCGAGGTCCAGGAAAATTCCTATTGTGTGGTTGCCCTTGTCAAGTTCTTGCGCCAGATAGTCAGTCAGCTGGTGTACCGCATCGGCAGTAGAAACTTTAGGCCTAAATCCAAACTGCCGTTCAGACAGAATTGATTGATCTTCCAAATATTTCAACAACCTTCTGTTTATAATTTTTTCCAATATTTTTGACATGGAAGGCAGTAAAGAAATAGGTCTATAATTTGTCACTTGCTCTTTGCTGCCTGATTTATAGACAGGGACAATTACAGCTTTTTTGAGACACTCTGGGAAATGACCTGAAGATAAACAAATGCGGAAAATATATGTCAGTGGTCGTACCAAAATGTCCTTGAACTTTTTGATAATTTTATTCGATATATTATCCCAGCCAACTGCACAGTCTTCTTTCAAGGTCATAATTATACTTTCTACCTCAGTCTCGTCAGTATCTAGCAGCACAAAGGATGTTAAAGCAGTGCTGCATGTTAAAGGAGTGCATGTTAATGGACCGATTAAGTTGAAATTTGGTACACAAATGGATTTCTGTGACCCAAACACGTACGGTTAAAGTAAATAAATTAATTTTGAATATGGGGGTCACTTTTAGGGGGCAAAAAGGAAAATTAAAAAAAAAGTTTTGCAAACTGTACCGTGTGACATATCAAATGAAAGGGCTTACTATGAGGGTATCAAAAATATTTTTTTTTATAATTTTAAAATAAATAATTTTAAAGTTATTTAAGAAAATAGATGAAAATTGACCATTCCCCCCCTTAGCTCCGAAACTACTGATCCTAAAATTTTAAAAAAAATTCAGAAAATATCTGTAGATTACAGGAAAACCTATAAGAAGTTTGTGGTCTTCAAATAACATGGTAAATCTCTCAATATTGTGAGTACAAACTTACATTTACTGTTGGAATGTATGTTCTGTAATATATGTATGTTCTTGGGATAATTTCATCCCAACTACGGAGCCCTTCATTGTGCGTAGTCCGACACGCAATTGGCCGGTTTTTTTCTTTTTGCTCGGCTCATGTTCCTAGCATGATGTTAAATAGCCTACAGCCTTCATCAAGAACTGGGTTATCTAATGCAAAAAGAATTTTTCAAATCCGACTGGTGGTTTTAGAGATTAGGGCGTTGAAACAAACAAACTCTTCAGCTCTGTTATTATTATAGATTTGATTACCATTAGAAAAGTTATAGTGAGCCAAGCTTCAAAGATGGACCTATGCTATCGTGGACTTTTTTATAGGACTTTTTAAGAGGAACAATTCTGTCATACATGATTGTTGCGTAACTGTAACCGTTTACGCAGCGCACGCAACGGAAGCTCTCAAAAGGAATACATTTTCCTAGTTTTTGCAACATTTTTCATTGATGCTCCGCTCCTAAGCGTGATGTCCTGCCTTCCTCGATAAATCCATCCTTATCTATCCATCAGCGAAGTTTGCATTCCTTATGAAAAAAACTGATTCACGAAAGTAATCAGATTGA
This sequence comes from Cosmia trapezina, assembly GCA_905163495.3. Lineage (NCBI taxonomy): Eukaryota > Metazoa > Arthropoda > Insecta > Lepidoptera > Noctuidae > Cosmia > Cosmia trapezina. Next base: position 2,340,276 of record LR991047.1, read on the forward strand.
GGACGTGCAACATTTACTGATGGATTGTGTCCGCAACAGGCGCGAGAGGGAGTCACTTTTGAGGGAATTAGACTTGAATAGGTTTAACGTGGGATTGTTACAATCAATTTTATCCGAAACAACTTCAGAAGGTGCCAAAAAGTTATGTAAGTTGTTCACAGTCCTTCATCGGTGACTTCTATCTATAAACAAAGTGTTTTATATACAGGATGAATTTTTTATCATGCACCAAATCGAAATGGAAGATTGTACTCATCATTATGAACAACTTTTACTATGCGATCAACACTGAAATCGCGAAAAAAAAATTCAGTACTTTTTGACGAGTTTGATGTAGATAAATGTACTGAACAGCTGATTTTTTTCGCGATTTCAGGTTTGATAACATACTAAAAGTTGTTCATAATGATGAGTACAATCTCCCATTTCGATTTGGTGCATGATAAAAAATTCATCCTGTATTATTTAACTTTTTAGTGTAGTTTGTGTGTTTAGTTCGTGTGTTAAGTTTAATATTATAAGATAAAAGGCACGATGGGGTTGACATATCTGTCTAGATAAAATCCCCAAACTAAATAAAGAGAAAAAAAAAAAAAACTATCTAACACTAAAATAATTTTTCAATTCGAACCTGGGGCCGTACTATGACGTGAAAAAACATCATGGATGCGTTGAGAAGAAAGGATGGTGCTATATAGGTCCGTCTCTCTCACACAGGAACCGTTCAACTTCTGCCCTGCTATAAGAGCTCATAGTAAGCCCTCAGTAGTTCCTAACATTAGCCCTTTTAACCAAACAAACAAACTCCATCAGCTTTATAATATTAGCATAGATTATTTAACGTTGTCTTTGGATATCGGGATCAACATCGGGATCTATAAATTAGTTGGGAAAAGACAGACAGATGACATTTTTTCGGGATTGCCAAAGTTAGGTTCCGCTACCTGGTTGTTAGACTGGAAGCTGACCCAAACATAGTTGGGAAAAAGGTAGTCAGATGATGCTTTTATGATTGTGTCTTGTTCACAGATAAAAGAAGGCTCATTACGACCAAAAACGGCGCTGTTCGACGTCGTTGCGCCGGCGCCGATTACCGACTCCAAGCTGTACATATGCGCCAAAAATCTCAAGCTTGGTGTCGACGATCCTTTTAAAGATGAAGAGAAATATCTTCACCAAGGTATTGAAGTTTTTTTTCGTACAAGATTTGTAAGAAATTGCTTGTGGTAGGAGATTCCGCTCTTCCACTTAGCATAAAAATTTATAGTTTGCTATTGAGTGTACAAAAAATAAAATAAAAATAAGTAGGTTAGTTTTAAATTATAGTCAGGATGAACTAACTGATGATGGATAGATAAGGCGGACACAAGACTTTCATAAACACCAAATTGTTTTACTTAAGGTTGATTTTACCAACGGCAACTCCAGATATCTTATACCGAGGAATAATTTTGAGTTTTTAACAGATTTTCCGAACAAAAAGTAAATTTTTCTCCAAGAACAAAAAAAATATACATATAAGGTGTATCTATTCATACACGAAATCTCTTAAGGGATCATTGTACTCATCATTATGAACAACTTTTACTATGGGACCAAACCTGAAATCGCGAAAAAAAAATCAGCTTTTCCCTACATTTTGACGAATTATGCGAACAGATTATTTTTGTAATAAGTATAATAAAAATTTTATTCATTTACCTCTAAATTCTTTGTTTTATTTTGTTTTAGAAAACAAAGTTCTTGTTGAAAAACCCTTTACTATTCATACAATCGTTTTAGGTACGGAAGTATACAAGATGTTTGCGTCACATAACAAGTTGCTGCCTCTGTGGGTGACGATGCTCCTCATCATGACCTGTCTGACGTTCTCCGCATTGTTCTCGGGCCTGAACCTGGGCCTGATGTCTTTAGATAGGACCGAGCTGAAGATTATTTCGAATACAGGTAATTTAGAAGCTATTTTTATTTTTTTGGAGGGGCTTGGGTAGTTTAATGCCGCATGGGTAAGTCGGTCAAAGGCCGAGGCCAGTCCGTCGATGATGACCATCACCCTAATATTATAAAGGCTAAAGTTTGTGAGTAAGGTTGTGTATGTTTGTTACTTCTTCACGCTCAAACGGCTGGACCGATTTCGATGAAATTTGATATGTAGATAGCTAATATTCTGGATTAACACTTTTTATCCCTTTCTACGCGGGTGAAGCTAGTCTTTACATAATGAGACCCCTCCGTCGTGCCTCGGAAAGCACGTTAAGCCGTTGGTCCCGGCTGTCATTCGTAGATCTTTGACAGTCATTACGGGTCGTCAGAAGCCCGAAAGTCTGACAACCAGTCTTACCAAGGGGTATTTATCGTATTACCCAGTAACTGGGTTGTGGAGGTGAGATAGGCAGTCGCTCCATGTAAAATACTGGTATGCAGCTGCATCCTGTTAGACTGGAAGCCGAGCACAACATAGTTGGTAAAAGGTTAGGCAGATTGATCTGAAGGCCAATTTTCGTACCAAAAACGTTCAAACTCAAGTCGCAATCCCATGCCAGCGACAATCAAATGTCAAAAATGTAGGTAAACGCTATACAATTTTTGACAGATTGAGACTTGAAAACAAAGTCGCTTCCTGCTGTCTGTCTGTCCTTATGTATGCTTAGATCTTTAAAACTACGCAACGGATATTAATGCGGTTTTTTTTTAATAGATACAGTGATTCAAGAGGAAGGTTTATATGTATAATACATGCGCGGGCGAAGCCGCGGGCAAAAGCTAGTTTAACATACTGGCGAAATGTGGAATTATGCTTTGTTACAAAATTCTCTGATATTAGTGTAAACAAACCCTGTTCAGGTTAAATTCTTACGTAATACTCACTAAGCGGAACTAGTATTATATTCATCTGTATTTAGAGGGTTTCAAATCTATATCTCACAGCTTTTTTCATATATTGTTATTTGAATAAGATTATAGTTTAATAATGTTATCGACGAAGATTGAGGTTGGAAAATTTACGTCAATTGTCAAATGAAAAACGTCTTAAAGCTGATTTAAAATTAGAATTTCGGATTTAAGTATTCAAATAATCAAATCAAAGCTCTCAATTTGTAAGTAGCACTACAAATCTGCATCCACAGATACTTTTTCTGACGTTTTCATTTGATAATTTGGTAATAAACTGTAATATCTGCCTTCCCATTCGGCATTCGACTTATTCAAGTTGCTACAATTCCACAATTTCCCATTCGACATATTCAAGTTGCTACAATTCCACAATTTCCCATTCGACATATTCAAGTTGCTACAATTCCACAATTTCCCATTCGACATATTCAAGTTGCTACAATTCCACAATTTCCCATTCGACATATTCAAGTTGCTACAATTCCACAATTTCCCATTCGACATATTCAAGTTGCTACAATTCCCCAATACAGGCACAGAACAAGAACGCAAATACGCCCGGGCAATAATGCCCGTACGCGACCACGGGAACTACCTCCTCTGCAGCATACTCCTGGGCAATGTAGCCGTCAACTCCACCTTCACCATACTCCTGGATGAGCTGACCTCAGGACTCTTTGCTGTCATATTCTCGACCCTGGCTATTGTATTGCTGGGAGAGATCACCCCTCAGGCGATTTGCTCGAGACATGGCTTAATGGTTGGCGCGAAGAGTATCATGATTACTAAGGTATGTGGGTAGTTTTGTTTCTGTGATCATGACAAAAAACAATTTTTGTCCATCATGTAGAATATTAAAAAATATTGGACATGTATTTTTTCTTTTTTTAAGTAATCAAAAGATTACGGCGATACATTAAGTTGAAATGTGGCATGACGTCACGCCTTGCTAGATTTGATACGTAGTTGTGACGTAGCGAACCCCCTCGCCAATTTTAATGCGTTTTATCTAAGTATTTTTTTAATTAATATGATAAATTAAAAAATACGTGTCTAATGTTTTTTTTTTATTATCTGGTTGACGGACTAAACAGATTTTTTTCTACCCAGGCAATTTTCACGGCCAAAAAAATCAAAATTGCGCTAAATCGACGTTGCAATAAGGTCGAAAATAAATAATCTTCATAATCTTAAGTCTGTGAAAGTATCGAGGTTGACAGACGACCGTGTTAAAGTTTGTTTTATTTTTTACTTTATTTCAAAGTGCACTAAGTTGATATTTTCTTGGCAGTGAAAACTTTATTGCGATCGCCAGGTGTACCTTTCAACATAAAACAGAACATAAAAATAAAACGTTTTAAAACCATTCTGTTGCGTAATTCCAGAAATAGTGTGTGTATCTGGATCGCGTCTTACCTACTGTAGTGGTAGTAAAAGTAACATGAAACAAACACATTTAATATGGTGTGTAATCTTTCCAACCATTTATTTCACTTTAGCGTCCATGTAGTACTTATTGCATTTTTCGTCTATGGTTGCCTGGCGTCCATGAAGTATTGTATTTTTTGTCTATGGTTGCCTGTTAATAAATAAGGAACTTCATGGCGTCCATGAAGTATTGCATTTTTTTGTCTATGGTTGCCTCTTAATAAATAAGGAACTTTACAGCGTTTTGAAGTATTGCATTTTTTTGTCTATGGTTGCCTGTCAATAAACAAGTAACTTCATAGCGTCCATGAAGTATTGCATTTTTTTGTCTACGGTTGCCTGTCAATAAAATAAGGAACTTCATGGCGTCCATTAAGTATTGCATTTTTTAGTCTATGGTTGTCTGTCAATAAATAAGGAACTTCATAGCGCCCATGCAGTATTGCATTTTTTGTCTATGGTTGCCTGTCAATAAATAAGGAACTTCATGGCGTCCATGAAGTATTGCATTTTTTCGTCTATGGTTGCCTGTCAAGAAAAAAGAACTTCATAGCGTCCATGAAGTACATCCGCGGATCATATTTCAAATTTTTTCTACAAAGTTTATGTATTTTTTACCACGCGAGTGTGTTGAAAAACGTTGTATGAAACGCGTGTGCATTGATCACACACCTTATCGCGCTCGTCTGCGGCTCGCGAATAATACCGCCTCGACTGTAATGACCAACATAGCACACTTGTATCATAACTAATTATAATGTACTATTTTTTTTTTAAGTATAATGTGTTTTATTTCCTGAGCCAAAATTGTCTGACTAATCCCCTTCCTCCACAGGCAGTAATGGCCCTCACAGCACCCCTAGCGTTTCCAGTAAGCAAGCTCCTTGACTACTTCCTAGGCGAGGAGATAGGCAGCGTGTACAACAGAGAGAGACTCAAGGAGCTCGTGAAGGTGAGAGAGACTCTGTCTCTTTTTGCTTTCCGTACAAAAAACGTCAGGAAGGTATGTACCGTACCTAAGTGCGAACGATTCGGTATTATTTACACTAAGCAAATTTAGTGAATGGTAGCCCTGATTTGAGTATTTAGAAAAGTGTATGGTGTGTGAACCTTTTTTTTTCGTTTACTTTGAAACGGCTACTTATCTATACATTTCCAGTATAAGCTGACCTCTCATTGTACAGAAATCTTACAGAGTGCGAGATCAGGTTATACTGGAAATTTATAGCTTGTTAATATGTAGCCGTGTGTACCTACGAAGATTTTTTGATTATTTATGCATCGTGAAAAACTTTAAATTTTTTACATAGGATATTTTTTTTTTCAAATATTGTTCGATTTTACCATAAAATCGAATCAAACTGAAAATTATAATTACATCATATTTCTGTACTTACAGGGTTATTTTAAATTAGCTAGTTAAACTCACACAACATTCCGTTATGTGTAAATTAAATAATAATATGATTTGCATGTGACGGTAGAACATGGGGAAATCGTGGACGACGGGCCTAAATGCATCGCTGCGCTCAGATTTCAGAACGAATTGGCCAAAATTTCACGATTAGCCACCTAATATGTTGATTATTACATTATAATTTCTTGTATATCCACAGTTCTCGTAGGAGTTAGTGGCCCTAAGGTCCTTTCTTCCCAATAGCAAGCTCTTTGCTATCCGCTACCATATAGCGCTTTGCTCAACCTGGGAATCGAACCAAGACCTCACCACTCTTAACATGCATTTGTCCACAACACTTATTAACTTATTTATACAGGGTGTATCCGGAATGTTAAATAAATTAGAGGTTTAAATGCACCTCAATAGTATAACTATAAAAGGTGGAGACGACAATACGACAATAAATTAAACTTCGTGTTTAGATACCCGAAGTTTAATTTATTGACGTTCCAGTCTGCATACAAAATTCAACCATTTCCTTGGATATAATATTTGCTAGTTCCACAATACTCCTATGCATTAGTACTGGCAGTGATTTAATTAATAGTCGTTTTTTCATATCCACATTGAATTTAATTGAAAACAAATTGAAGGGCTTGAATTTATCACAACAGAAATAAAACCCTTCCTAAAATGTTTTAAAAGCGTCGAGACAACGCGATGGTTGTTGCGTTTACTAGAAGCACCATGTACTCAAGTACAATACAAATACAAGGCAACTAAATGATTTTAAATAATAAATAAATAAATATCCTTGGACATTTCACACAACGCCATCTAGTCCCAAGCTAAGCAACCTAATGCTTGTGTTATGGGATATAACGAGATGGCTGATAAACTACTTATATACATTTTTTTTTTTGTAAATACATACATATTATAGATAGAAAAACACCCAGACTCGAAACAAATACTTGTAGGTCGTACAAATATTTGTTCCGTGCGGGAATCGAACCCGCGACATGCTGCGCAGCAGTCAATCGCTCAACCCCTGCGCCAACTGTGTCGTCATTAAAAAAACATTATGAATAAAAATTAAAATAAATTGGCAATAATTTCATTATACAGGGTTTAAAAAGGACATGTCCAAGGATGCATCTCCGGTTCATCTCTAATAATCCTTCCATATCCTAGGGGCACGTCTTCCGTACCATTATCGCGCCCCTTAGGTCTACTCCTTGATATGCAATGGTCTCTGTGGCCCCATGAAATATGTGGCTCCAGGGGCTAGTGCAAATCTTTGGGTTTATTCGAGTAATTGAGTCTGGTACCAAACCACGCTGGGGTCGGTGCATTTCATTCATTAATTCAGGGTTTAAAAAGGACATGGCCAGCTCCTGCCCTCTGGGTACGGGTACCTAATGTTCAGGATTTCCAAGAAGACCAGTTGGGGGTGCGGTGAACGTACATACAAGTATCTCCGGGTCTCCCGTCTCATGGTACCTGTAGGAACAGTGGGGTTTTAGTCGGTAGGATTCCGACATAACCTCCCATTCTCCCCAGAAAGAGGGTATCCATGTGGATTTCCCCACAGAATAAAAAGGGTTGCCGGTTTTACACTATGATTTAAAAATTAAGATCTAAATTACTGTGGATTTGTTAATTCTTTTAAACTCTCTGACCAAAATTATAAAAAAAAAAACAATTTAATAATGGCTTCCGCCTTTTATCCTGTAACTACCTTTAAAATGTGTCAACAATAACTATAAGCCGTTGATTTTAGATCAAATTAATATATTAACGTAATGCCGTGTTAAATATACCAAGATTAGGTACTAGAACATTTGTGTATACCTCATCAAACGTGTTTTTTTTAAATTATTTAAGTATTTGATATTTCTTTGACATGATATCTTCCTGACGTATCTTGTGTAGGACAATACTTCCGAAATATGTTATTTTTTTTTATAAATTTAATCAACCCTAAAATATGTCCCAAAAAATCAAGATTCTCAAAAACGATTTATTAAAATTTGTTTTTTTTTTCCTATATGAACTAACGCGTGGATCTCCCAGATGATAAAAGTAGGTATATGTGTTTTATGGTTAAGGGTTATGTTGACATCGACAACAATTTATTTACTGCTTTGCTTACGATTGTGCTTGCATTGCAGAACGAATTCGTTCGGCAGTAAATACTTAGTTTTATTTACTTTTATCCTAATTTAGTTGGAACCATTATCATCATCTTCCTGCCCTTATCCCATGTTACGTGGGGTCGGCGCAACACGTTTTCTTCTACCATTCTCCCCTGTAACCTGTCACGCTATCATTCACTCCCTTCTCTTTCATATCTATTCATCCATCTTTTCTTTGGCATTCCTTTCCCTTTCCATGTTTATCACTCTTTTAGTCACATGCAATTCATCTCCCTTCATCACATGGCCATACCAAGCCAACTGATTTCCTTCCAACTTTTCTGTCTCTGTTGCCACTTTCAAACTTCTCATTATATACTTAGTTCATTCTTTCCCGTCATCACATCCATCTCAACATTCACATCTCCGCTGCACACAATTTTTTTTCATCCGTCTTCTTCTCGGCCCAGCATTTCGATCCATACAGTACGACAGGCATTATCACGGACATGTAGATTTTCTCCCATAACTTGAGGGGCACCGTAGGTCGCAAGTTGATCCTGTGATCTGTTGCCATTTCATCTCGCATTACGTCTCGATGTACTTCGCCATCCCCTTCGACATGCGACTCGAGGTACCGAAAGTCGATGCAGATCGATAAGGGTGTTCCGGCGAGAGATATGGGCATGAGACTGGAGAGACCGCCATAATCATAAAACAAATACTCTTTTTCGATTCTACTTAATATCAGCCCAACACTCCAGTCTATCCCACCGCACCTCCAATCTGGACCTCTCAGCCACTCTCGGCAACCAGCACAATGTCATCGGTGAACTGCATACACCAGGAATGGATTTCCGACGTAAGAGCGTCCATTAGCACCAGGAACAGATAAGGGCTGAGTGCCGACCCTTGGTGCAAGCCGACAGCCACATCGAAGCTGCCAGTAGTGCCCACTGTAGACCGGATTCGGGTACTGCATCGACTGTACATCGCTCGAATTCACTGCACATCTCCCCTGGCACACATTTCTCCTTAAGGGCCCACCAAAAACTTCACATGGGACTCAGTCGTACGCCTTTTCGAAGTCAACGAATACCATGTGCAAGTTTTTATGCGCACTTCTGTATTTCTCGCACAGCTGGCGGATAGCGAAGAAGGCATCCGTTGTTCCAAGACCAGACATAATCCAAATTGGTTTTGTGAAATTTCTCTCTCTTCTCTCAGTCGCCTTTCAATAACTTTCTCCTAAGCCTTCATACTATGTGACATTAGCTTTATTCCTATATAGTTGTTGCACTCAACCTTTGTTCTTAAAGATGGGAACCAGCGAACTGTTTATTGAAGAATAAAGCTAACCACGTCCATCCATCTACCCGTAATAACTTCCATACTTCGACTGGTATTCCGTCCGGACCATTGCTTTACCATTCTTCATTCCATTTACTGCTATTCTCACTTCATCCATACGAATCAATTGGGACATTATAGTGAGAGATAAATAAATATGAGTATTTAGGAAATAAACCGAAATATAGTACTAAATATGACATTTTAAGTATATATATACACAATAAATGCTTCATGAATTCATGATACAATACTACTACACAGTAATACTATAATTTTAAGCAAAAAACTGCAAAATCTTGTCAGGCCAACTAAATAAAATGATCTCACACAGGAGTACCACCTGGTATTACCTGTGTTGTCTCACAGATGGCGTTATAATAAAACAAAATATACTAAAATCCTATAGAAGTATACATTTTGATCAGTTTCGGCAAGTTCCTGGCTTATAAAAGTTATTAATTGATAAACTACAAAATATAGCGGTTATAAAAATATAAAAATCTTTACTGAACATTGATTTCGAGTACTAGGCAGTCCTCCATTATCCCGCTGGGCATGTCCTTTAAGTAAAAGTTTTTTAGGGCATCCTACAGTGTTGAGCCTATAATACCGTGTAAACAATACATTGCTATAATGTATGTTTTCCACTAGTAAGTATCGCGTACTTTTTTTTTTGCAGGTTCTATATTTCTTAGAGATGTCAATCTGTGCATGTTACCTTGATACGTAGACCTCCATTGCAGATTCTCCTGCTAAAATGAAAGTAGACTAATTACTATACCTACCCTATTGCATAACACACTCACGATTTCTAATGTTTTTGGTTTTGATAGTTCTAGAATATTCAGCTCTGGCCACAGTGAGGCGAATCCTGCGCGGGATGCGGGACACGACTGCGCGTGTCGATATAAGTTAAGCCAGATATAAGCTAGGCCATTCTCACATTACGATACTTACACACGACTATGGTCGGACTTTTAACTAGTGTACTGACACCTGTCAAATGGGAACATTTTTTAGCTAAATGACGGATAAGAAGTGTCATTTTACTGCATCTAATTAACAGTCCAAGCATAGTATCCTATGTGAGTCTCGAAGATGACTCACCGAGGAGTATCTCACATAGGTACATTATATGGTGAATCGCACACTTCGCTACCGGTATCCTACGCGTCCGCTACTAGTCTCGAGATACCCGCCGTATCTCACATAGGTACATTATATGGTGAATCGCACACTTCGCTACCGGTATCCTACGCGTCCGCTACTAGTCTCGAGATACCCGCCGTATCTCACATAGGTACATTATATGGTGAATCGCACACTTCGCTACCGGTATCCTACGCGTCCGCTACTAGTCTCGAGATACCCGCCGTATCTCACATAGGTACATTATATGGTGAATCGCACACTTCGCTACCGGTATCCTACGCGTCCGCTACTAGTCTCGAGATACCCGCCGTATCTCACATAGGTACATTATATGGTGAATCGCACACTTCGCTACCGGTATCCTACGCGTCCGCTACTAGTCTCGAGATACCCGCCGTATCTCACATAGGTACATTATATGGTGAATCGCACACTTCGCTACCGGTATCCTACGCGTCCGCTACTAGTATCGAGATACCCGCCGTATCTCACATAGGTACATTATATGGTGAATCGCACACTTCGCTACCGGTATCCTACGCGTCCGCTACTAGTATCGAGATACCCGCCGTATCTCACATAGGTACATTATATGGTGAATCGCACACTTCGCTACCGGTATCCTACGCGTCCGCTACTAGTATCGAGATACCCGCCGTATCTCACATAGGTACATTTATATGGTGAATCGCACACTTCGCTACCGGTATCCTACGCGTCCGCTACTAGTATCGAGATACCCGCCGTATCTCCTACGAATCTCAGCAAAATGGCGGCTGAACAGCAGTTCAATATTTTTGTTTAAGAAATAGAAAAATTTCCATATCTGTATACCTTGAAATTGTCTGAATATATGAGATAAGATACGACTGAGAAGGTTTGGGGAGCAAAAGGAAATAAAATTCAATTAATCGCCAAAAAAAAGAGTCCAGTTTTTTCTTGTTTGTATTTCGAATAAAATACACACTGCAAATGCTTCTTCGTCACTGGAATCACTCGACATAATTAAAAACATTCTAGAGGTGCGTGCTACAAATGCAAATGATGAAATCTTCTTTGTTCTTAGGGTGAATTCGACCTAACTTTTATACCCAGATAAGTCAGTAATTTTGAATTTTTGACAGTTTCGCCATACAAAAACTATCAGTCGTCAATTTTATTCCACGGATTAAAGATATCTGACTTTGGTCAAATTAGCCGGAAATTAGCGTCTCATGCGAGTATCGTAATCTATGAAGGGCCATGTTGACACAACCGGCGCGTACGCAAGCGCATGTCGTTCCGCATCCTGCGCGGGATTCGCTTCAGTTTGGCCAGAGATTTATTATTACATAACACTCACGATTTTTTTAGATTCTGTTTTGACAGTCTAACAATATTTCTTTCATCACCGTGTATTTTAAAAATAAATAATTTTAACAAATTCATTGATAACTACAGAATATTGTTGATTTGTCAAATTCAAAAGTGCAATAAATTATTATCTAATTGTGAGTGTTTTTATACGACTGTAAAAAAAGTGTTATGATTTTTTTAAGACTACATTTTCCCCAATAGAGTAAGCCGTGATCTGTAATGTATTTAACCATTGAATTGAATATTAATTGTATGTATATAGTTTATAAGTGAGACTAGGAGTTTTTTAGTGTAAAATATAAATAAGAGTGGACCAAGAATGCTCCCTTGAGGTACACCTAGATAACTTCTGTACATTCCTTCTGCATATGCAAGTAGTACCACTATTTTAAAATGACATGTTTTAATCGAATGTCTAATAATTCCCATTTTGCGCTCCCAATAATATTATTGAACACTAATATAATGATTGCGCCTCTTTTTATAAACCCTATTAATAATAATTCCTATCTTGGGGTCCTAAAAATACTTAATAGCCTAGTAACTTCGACCAACTTAGATGTAGCCAATGATATATTACCTTTAGATGCGTTACCCGGGCTCAAAAATGGGAAATTAAATGAAGGGTAATTGCCCGGCGTGATATCAGTCACGCACGCGCGCCATATAATAGTAGTCTATGCGCGCGCCAGTGAACATGCAGCAGCTAGTGACGTAATTAAATAAGTATATTCATCTCTTTCTTACAACAGGTATCGGCATGCGTCTTTCCTTTTCTTTGCGGCCAGTATATACTGGTATGTTGGTACATCATGGCTTACGCTGTTTTTGAAAGCACTGATGTTCGTGTATGACGCGTCTATCTATAATACGTCATTGGATGTAGCGCAGTTCGTCACAGTTCTAACCAAACCTAACCCATTTGGTCGGGGTGCCCTAGCGTAGTTATTGCGACCAATTCAGCTCATGCGTGGTTGGTCACAGCTCACAGTTCCATCCTAACCTAACCCGTTTGCTCGGGGTTACCTCATCTTAGTTACTGCGACCAACTGAGACAAAAAGCCAGAAACATAAAAAGAGGCTCAATTATTAAAAAAGTGTGCATCATCATTAGAAGTGAAAAAAGTTTTTAGAGGTTCATTAATTTAAAAAAGTGTCCATCATTAGAAAGTCAATAAGATTTAAGAGGATCAGTTAAATATTTCCCTTTTAAAATACATAAAGTACCAAAAATAATGGAGTGGAGAATGGGGAAATGGAGGAGATGGAGAAGTACCTGTCAGAAAAAAAAGCGTAATTTAATTCTTAAGTATTGCTAAATTAATCTTGATTACATTTTCTGATAATTTGTATGACACATGCCAAAGGATTCGTTGCGTGACATAAATAAAAAGTAAGACTATCGATTCTTTCCTAAAACTATGGTATTTTTTATCTCACGAAGCGACACGCGCTTTACTTGTGTTTACCATGTGTACAAACACGCTTTGAATGTGTGTGTGTAAGCGCAGGAGCTCTCGGCAGTCAGTACCTTCTGAGACAATGGCACAGATTAATACAGATGGGACACTCCGCAGTTTAGGTATGAAGCTACAAGTACGCGGCGGGCTCATCTCACTGCGTCAATTCAGTGTGGGCTGCCGCGCACCGGCCGGGGAGCACGTTAGTTCGATACTTACTCACGCGCCGCGTCGTAAAAAAAGACAACCCTAACGAGTCAGAAGGTATAAGAGTTACGCGATAGAAAGAGAGGCAACTTTTAGGTGAATATGACTACAGGTAATAAGCGTAGTGCGACCTGAATTGCACTTTATTGTGTCGTAGCAAGAGTCAATTTTCATTTAAATGATTTTGCGGAGTGTCTCATCTGTATTAATCTGTGACAATGGCGAAGTCGGACGTGTATTTGCGTGTGTGTGTGTGTGTGTATTGCTGACGCTGCTCGTCTTCACGCACACATTCACAGCGTGTTTGTACACTTGGTTACCACGAGTAAAGCGCGTGTCGTTTCATGAAATAAAAATACTATAAGTACTTATGTTATTACTACTTAACTAACTAAAAACGATTAGAGATGGTTTTTGGATGTGTCAGGTTAATAATTATAAAATACTCAAATGCCACTTAACTTTAAGAATGTCTGTTTCTATAACACACCTTCAAAGTGACACTTTTAGGGCCTATGCACACGCACGATGCGTTCGGCGCCGCACCGTAAAGATTTCTTTCCCTTCTGCCGCACAAACAACGGAGCGGAGCTGCTTCGGCAACCCCACGCGAACACCCCTCCTCGCCTCTTGTCGCGGGTTGTAAGTCTGATGGATATTTGTATGTAGCACGCCGCGGAGCCGCTTCGCATTGTGTGCATAAGCCCGAGAGAGACAGCATGCGACTTTGAGACTTAAAATTGAGTTGCGATTGAGTATTCATAGCATTATAAAATTACTAACGAAAGCGGAGCCGTCATATGACCGCCGTTCACATAAGGCTGAAGCCTCATTAGTCCGTTGCGTCGTTCTAAAAGACACGAGGATTTAACGTACTTTAGAACCGAGCAAGCGTCATTGAAATGCCACGACGCAACGCAACGCAACGCACTAATGAGGCTTCAGCTATAACTACATTTTTGAAAATTGCAGATTTTCTATGCTACCGTTATACAGGGTGTAAGTGTAAACAGTGGCAATATTTTAAGGGGTCATTGTGCTCATCATTATGAACAACTTTTTCTATGGGAACAAAACCTGAAATCGCGAAAAAAAAATCAGCTGTTCAGTACATTCATGTTCGCATAATTCGTCAAAATGTACGGAGCAGCCGATTTTTTTTCGCGATTTCAGGTTTGGTCCCATAGTAAAAGTTGTCCATAATGATGAGTACAATGACCCCTTAAAATATTGCCACTGTTTCCACTTACACTCTGTGGGTAGCCACCGCTTTTAAAGGAAACCGAAGCTTAAAAACTAATATAAAATACTGATCCTTGTATTTGTCAACCTAACCTATCTCCGCGCCCCTCAGGTAACAACAGATGTAAACGACCTGGACAAAGACGAAGTCAACATAATCAGCGGAGCCCTAGAGCTGCGCAAGAAGACGGTGTCGGACGTGATGACCAAGTTGGAGGACGTGTTCATGCTGCCCATCAGCTCTGTGCTGGACTTCGAAACCATGTCCGAGATTATCAAGTCTGGTGAGTGACGTTATACGTTAGGCATCATCGACGACACGGTTGGCGCAGTGGTTGAGCGATTGACTGCTGCGCAGCATGTCGCGGGTTCGGTTCGACGGTTCCCGCACGGAACAAATATTTGTACGACCTACAAGTATTTGTTCCGGGTCTGGGTGTTTTTCTATCTATAATATGTATGTATTTACAACAAAAAAATGTATATAAGTAGTTTATCAGCCATCTCATTACCATAACACAAGCATTAGGATGCTTAGCTTGGGACTTCTTGAAACCAATCCGGCAGTTAAGGCTAGTGAAGTATACAGTGTGAGTCTTCATAATGTGCAGAAACTTAAGGATGTGGTAACAACTTTTTCCCGGGGACCAACATCGTAATCTTGGAAAAAAACAGTCGTCCCATACAAAATTTCAATGCCTACTTGACCAAATGTATGGGACGACTGTTTTTTTTTATGATTACGATGTTGGTCCCCGGGAAAAAGTTGTTCAGTTTGACGGTCTGCACCACATCCTTAAGTTTGTGCACATTATGAAGACTGACACTATACATGGTGTAAGGGACAGCCCTCCGCAAACTAATAGGGTGCATTCAGCTCCTCATTTTGAATCATATTCTAACGGAAATTTTCTCAGGAAAATTTTCATTTTTTAATTTTTTTTTTCGGTTACATTTTCATTATTTCAATGTAAAATTGCATTGTGTGTTCGCAGCATTCCATTATGTTAAAAAACTGCAAAAAAAACAGCAAAAATAAAAACCAGCAATGGATGTTGAAATACTCTAACCAACGACGCGAGTAATCAGCTGTTCACTTTCTGTCTAGCTACAGAGTTCATCGAACTCACCGCATACCTATTACCTACCCCTCCCAACCAGTAATAGACGTTCCGATTTGTGCACAAAAACACAAACAAATCAGGTTTATTGGATTCCCTTAACGTTCCTGAAAAAATTTCATGTACCAGTCATCTTAGTAAGACATACTGAATTCACCCTATCAGTTTGCGGAGGGCTGTCCCTTACACCCTGTATACTATGTCATCTATAACGGTCTCTTTCTCACTTCACTATCTCCATCCCCCGTCTTCTTGCGGAGCCCTAGAGCTGCGCAAGAAGACGGTGTCTGACGTGATGACCAAGTTGGGGAATGGGTTCATGATACCCATCAGCTCTTCGAGACCATGTCCGAGATATCAAGTCTGGTGAGTGCAGAATAGAATCACGACCTCATGGGCCACTGTGGGGCCCTGGAGCTGCGCAAGAAGTCGGTGTCGGACGTGATGGCCAAGTTGGAGGACCGACATCATCAAGTTGGATGAGTGCTCATCTGCCTAGCGTTTTCCCAACTACAGGGTCGGCTTCCAGTCTTAACTGGATGCAGCTGAATACCAGTATAATTTTACTTAGAGCCACTGCTTATCTGATATCCACAACCCAGTTGCTGGGTACCCCTAGGTAAAGACTGGTTGGTCAAATCCATCCCCTTATGGGGTTAAATAGAGGACGAAAATTTGTATGGAGTTTCGTAATTTTTTGCAATGGGAAATACCATCAAATAAATAAAATTGATGTGTCTGTTTGTAGTCAAAATAACAGCTTTTTACTAAATGCATATGAAAGTATAATAAACGGTACTTGTAACAAATTTTTAAAAGTTTTGTCTGTCTATTTGTTCCGGCTAATCTCCGAAACGGCGGACCAATTTTGATGGGATTGGCTACTCATGTTATAAGGAGAAAATTAGGCTATTTTTATTTTAGAAAAAGAATTAGGGTTCCGCGCAAAACAATTAAAACCCATGACATCCAGGCGAAGCCGCGGGCAGAATAGCTTCATAATATAATGCGTGTTGATTTCTGGACGTCATCCAAGGGGGACGGCTGTTATGGTAAATATAAACATGCCATATTTAGAACTAGTCGATTATGAAATATTGCAGCTTGAGGAAATGCGCAGTTTGAACTAGAATTGTCTGATATATTCTAAAGTAGGGATTATGTTTTGTGAGGAGCTCGTGGCTAAGTAATAACAGCCGCACGGGTATATCCATCAGGTTAAGCTACGCTTGCTGCGGTTGATCCGTGGATGGGTGACCATCTTTACATACCGAGACTCCTCCGTGCCTCGGAAAGCACGTTAAGCTGTTGGTCCCGGCTGTGCTTTGTGGATCTTTGATAGTCGTTTCGGGTTGTCAGAAGCCCGAAAGTCTTGACAACCAGTCTTACCAAGGGATATCGTGTTACCCAGTTACTGGGTTGTGGAGGTCAGATAGGCAGTCGCTCCATGTAAAATACTGGTATTCAGCTGACTGGAAGCCGACCCCAACATAGTTGGGTATGGGCAGTGGCGTGCACAGAGATTTCAGACAGGGTATGCACGGTTAAAATAAAATAAAAAACTTAAGTACCAGTTTCAGCTCCTTTCGGTCGGAGTCCCAACGACTAGATACCCTACCCAGTAGGTATCTAGTTACCTACATACCCGACTCTTACCACACGGCGCCATTGGCTTCGCATAGCGTTTGTTTGCGACCACCAAAAATATCTAAATTATTTAAATCTGAACATCCGTTATATGTAGATCCAAATATATAATTTTTATGTTGTTTTGTAAATAAAATGCAAGGTAAACAATACAATATGTTTGTGTGTACACAACCTTTAGCTGTTAGCCAGTAACAATTATCATAATACTTTTTATGTAAATAACAAGTAAGTAGCTAATGCTACTTACTTGTTATTTACATAAAAAGTATACGCGGGGTTTGGTTTAACACAAAAAAAGGTACTTAATCCTTTTTTTGTGTTAAACCAAACCCCGCGTACACACGGACCCCTTTGCAATCAATTTAACTTCTTCCTCGAAAGATAACGTCGAAAAAGCGGCAGATTTTAATTTATTTGAAGACACTTGGCCAGCACAGGTCTCACGGGTATAATTTTTAGTTTTTTACAATAAACTTACTGAATAATTACTTAGACAATCAATCAGTTTCGCCCAGATATACAACCGAACAATGATATTAAATCAATCGAAAGCGAAACAATAAATATGGCGAATAACAATTACGAACTAATACGAACAAATAAATTGATTAATCCGACTAAAAAAAGTTGATCCTCTACAATCAACAAATAAGCGGTGCTTTTACGGCTTCTCAATTTGGACGGTTTGCAATGTAAGCTCTGCTTTGGGCACGCCACAATAGCGGCGATAAGTCCCCTCTTTGAGGAGTGGTTAGAGAGGCGCCACGGCGTCCTCACCTTCCGCCTGACGCAGGTCCTCACCGGACACGGTTGTTTCGGGAGGTTCCTGTTTCGCATAAGGCGGGAGGAAACGCCCGGGTGTTTCCATTGTGTGGATCGCCCGGAGGACACGGTGGAGCATACAGTGGAGGTCTGCCCGGCTTGGGCAGAGCACCGCCGTGTTCTCACGGAGGCGATCGGCGGCGGCGATCTCTCGCGTCCGAGCCTGGTCCAGGCCATGGTTCGGAGCGAGAGTGCATGGGAGGCCGTCACCTCCTTCTGCGAAGCAGTGATGCTCGCGAAGGAGGAGGCGGAACGCGTGAGGGAGAGGCAGCCTCACGCCCTCAGTCGCCGCAGGAGACGCCCTGGGCGGCGGGAATCGCGGGGCGATTTCCGGCCACCGTAGGCGCGGGCCTGCGGACGGTGAGCAGCGGGTAGCTCGCCGTCCGGTAAGGACCAGGCCCGAGTCGACGGCGCGTCGTGTTCCACGCGCGCCTCAAAGAGATGTCAGCAAGTGACGGGGCCCAATAGGGCCGACGCCGCTGGGGTCGCGGGTTGTCTGAAAGGGTTACCGCGGCCCTGGCATAGGCAACTGAAGGAACACGGGTGGGTTTTAGTCAGTAAAAGTCTGACACGCCCTCCCGCTCCACCCAGAGCGGGAGAAGTTATTTGATGATTTCCCACCCTCAAAAAAAAAAAAAAAAAAAAAAAAAAAAAAAAAAAAAAAAAAAGCTCTGCTTCTAAAACTCCAACACGCGCACACATTTTCACGCACACAGTCACACTTTTGCTGTGTACTACACGAGAATTCACGAGATGCGTTGTATGAAAAATAAGCAATGCGTAGTAGTGCTTTTGCTCACACGGGAGCGCTGCTTGCGCGGTGAATCGGTGGCGCGTGTTCGCCGCTCCAACGTGTTAGTTCCATAAAAAAGTAATAGATGGCGCGGACTCGCATTATAAACACGGGAATTCAAATGACGGATTTTAAATTAGATTCATTTAATACCTACGTGTTGTTATTATGTTTTTTTATTTAATTTAAATAGTTATTTATCATTTAGAGGGGCATGTATGTATGGGACTACAGGGTATGCAGAGCTTATTTGCATGTATGGAGTGCACGCCACTGGGTATGGGTTTCTCGGTAGTCTGCACTTTGTTCGTCAGTCAGTCATTTAAAACGTGTTTTTGTAAAAAAAAAACCGGTCAAGTGCGTGACAACTACGCACAAGGAAAAGTTCCGTATTTAAAAAGAATTTATCCCAAAAACAAACTTAACATTCTAGTTGAAAAACTTGCTCTCCCGTACCATTGATATACCTACTGTACCTAGCATTAAAAAATGAAAGATAAACATTTGCCACAATAATACTTACGTAAAAATCCGAGAATTAATAAAAATATTATACAGAAATTCCGGAAAGGATGAGATGACTAGTATATGGCAAATAAAATCAAACACTTACCAACAATAAATAGACAATAGGGCTTATACCAAAAGCCTGATGAGTTCACAAAAATTAATATTTCACAAAAATCATGGGATCAGTATGGCAACGGGAATCGGAGTGACGAAAAACAAATTTTGTGTCAAAGACCATCAAATTCAAATGTCTACGAAATTTAAAATCTAAAAGAAGAAAAAGAACAACCAGTACACAGGTGCACATGTTTTGAAAAGGCCGACTGACAAAATAAACTATTTAGAGAGCGAAAAGGTTTTAACATCATAAAAAATATATGTAGGGTTTGTAACACTACACTACGTCACGGTCAATTCACGGCAAAGTAATTAAAAAAAAAAATAAGTGCTAAAATTACATATTAACGATTTTCGAACTTTTTCTTTCCTTGTGCTGTGAGACCTTGCTTCTTGCCAAATTCTAGGACAATGGGAAGTACCCTATGGTTTTGATTTACTTGCGAGTATCAAAATATGTCGCATATTACGGCCGCATTTTTTTATTGCGTTGACTTAGAAGCTTGATTTTTTTTGAGCTCCAAGGGACCGGCTCCGGGGCTAAAAATAGTATCAAATACGTAGGTCTGTATTTGATACTATTTTTAGCTTGATATCTCCACGCGTTCCTGAGAAAAAGGGTCTTGACAGACTGACAGACAGACGGAAACGAAGAAGAAAGGAAAAAAGTGGATCCCTTATAGGATCCTATAAGGGTTCCGTTTTTTCCTTTTATGGTACGGAACCCTAAAATGTAAGAAAAATTTGGAACTTAAACCTTAAGGACGCTATTACAAATGGGTAGTCAACTCATTACTTTTTTAAACTGAAGTATGTTTATTAAATAAAATGCTTTGCATTCTTAAAATGTTTTTTTGGCCGAATTGTTGATAGTGGTAAAAATAATTTGAATAAAAAAAATATAAATATTTTATTGATCACAATAAAGGAGTACATGTGACTACAGTCGACATGCAAGCCGCCTTACACGTGAAAATAAATATTTTTTTAGTATTTACAGCGTAGCGTAATACATAATTAGCCAATCTTCGCATACCAAGCGTTTATAATCGCAAAACATTTTAAATAAACTAACTACTTACAAATTGCAGTACTGTATGTAACATCGTTTATAGCAACAAAGTAACAATAAATAACAAGGTAATTAATTGATGAGATGTGCACAGTGACTCATTAACTGCTAATCACCTACCTACTTAGCCTAGCTAGTTTTACATAGGTATTTGTCACTTCTCGTGTGTATAAATGGATCCATACATAATCTCCGCTTTTTAGGGTTCCGTACCTCAAAAGGAAAAAAATGGAACCCTTATAGGATCTCTTCGTTGTCCGTCTACCTGTCAGTCTGTCAATACCCTTTTTCTCAGGAACGCGTGGAGGTATCAAGTTGTAATTAATATCAAATACTTAGGCCTATGGTCCCTTGGAGTTCTAAAAAAATCAACCTTCTAAGTCAACGCAATAAAAAAATATGGCCGTGTAGGCGACATATTTTGATACTCGCTAGTAAATCAAAACCTATAGGATACCTACCTCCTGTTGACCTAGAATCCTGATATTTGGCAACAAGCAAGGTCTCACAGTAGAAGTAAAGGAAAAAGTGCGGAAATTGTTAATTTGTAATTTTATCACATAAAAAAATTATTTTGGGATTACTTACACTTGGCCGGTTTTTCCCATGCGCGTAGGCAGACTACAGAACACCACGTGTTACCCGTACGATCATTACATTCTTCTCTTGTTTCTTCCACGCTCTAAATGCATGCAGATTAGAGAGTTAATAGTGCGGGTTGGTAGATGTCACATGTCTTCGAATTTTTGGTTCTAGGACATGCCGGTTTCCTCACGGTGGCGATGTTTTCCTTCATTTACACAAAGTAAAATGCTTCCTGGGTTCACCCACGACTAGGGTTGCCAACTTTTTCTAGAAGAAGTAGAGTTTAATTGATTTTAGAGATTGTCAATAAAGAGTACAGATTATTAAAAAGAGTACCTACCATTTATTGAACTATAAGACGACCCACTGGCCAATAAAATAAAAATGTATTTTTTAGCACTTTACATAACAATTTTTTACTACTTGTTTTTAAAAGAATTTTATGACTCCAAACATCCCAATTCTAAGTTAATATAGGATCAGGAGCTCATTTTTAATCAATTTTAATGAAGCCCTTGTTCAGCTCTTCTTGCCACTTCACTTTCATGGCTGGCAGCAGTGAAGATTATGCCGAAAAGGTCAATTTATGTTAAAAGAGTATTTTAGCGTACTCTATTAGTGTTATAGATTCTAGAGTACACCTACAAGAAAAAGAGTACAATACTCTATTTTAGAGTACGGTTGGCAACCCTACCCACGACCTACAACTCGTTAAGTCGGGGCCGGTACCACTAGGCCACCACTGCTCTAAATGGCATTTATGAGTATTTACAGACTCATGAAACATTTGTGTCTTACAAGACTTACAATTTGATAGACCACCTAAAAACTTTTTTTTTTCGGAACTAAAATCTAGTGTCTGACCGAAAGTTCGGTTTCGGTCGAGTTTCGGCAAAAAAAAAACGGGTTTCGGTTTATTATCGGTTTCGGCGGCGAACCTGACGAAACTACGACCGAAACCGAAACAGCATTCGGGAGTTCTCGCGCTGTGCTCGGTCATGTTCGGCGCGGTAAATTCCACCTACTTTAAGTATATAAAAGGCGCAATTAATATTTTTTTCTTAAATGAGGGTTTGTTATGTCGATTATCAATAAGTAAAAATGTCAAAGACTGCATAGATATGTGATTTAAAGATAAAAAAAATAAAACTGATTATAATAACATTTTCTTTATTTTCCCACAAAACATGATCCTTGTAAGGAAGTTTCGGTTTCGGTTTCGGTCTTGGCCGAAACTGAGACCGTTGCCGTAATTCGGTTTCGGTTTCGGCCGAAACTGAGACCGTTGCCGTAATTCGGTTTCGGTTTGGGCCGAAACTGAGACCGTTGCCGTGATTCCGTTTGGTCGGACACTAACTAAAATCCCATACTGTCTTCCAATAGGCTACTCCCGCATCCCAGTGTACGAAGGAGGCCGCGGCAACATAGTGACGGTGCTGTTCATTAAAGACCTGGCGTTCGTGGACCCTGACGACAACACGCCGCTGCGCACGCTCTGCCAGTACTACCAGAACCCCTGCAACTTTGTGTTCGAAGACGTCACGCTGGATGTCATATTTAAGCAGTTTAAAGAAGGTATGTAAAGGTGACTCAATCATCAAAAGTCATTTATGCAAATTAGGCTGACAACCAGCACTTTTCGAACGTCAAAATGACAGTCAGACAGTCCCCCGCACGCCCGCCCTTCACCACCTCCTAGTGCAGGACAATGATGATTTTTATTTATTCATTCAGTAGTTCACCTACATTTTATACATTTAAGTTGGTGCCAACATAAACTCATTAGAGTTTCACCGTGAACCTTTTCGCATTTACGCATTATTAGGGCAGTCTATCGGAGCTGAGAAGAACTTCATGTAGAATGAACACATTTTTAGGGTTCCGTACCAAAATGGTAAAAAAGGAACCCTTATGGCGTGACTCAGTCTGTCTGTCTGTCTGTCACACCTGGATATCTCAAGAACTACTGATGCTATCAACTTGAAATTTAGAATAGTTTTAGATGACGCTTACCCAACTATTTTGCAAATAAGAAAGAAATAAAAATATTTATATTTTTTTTTGCAACAGGGACTGAAAGGGGGTCTTAAAAATTTAAAGTGGGGCTACTAGAGCATGTGGGGTATCATATGAAAGAGCGCTGTTTGCACATTCTCAAACTATTTTTTATTTTTTTTTAGGCCGCATAGTTTTCAACTTTTGATGAAAAATGTAAAAAAAAATACCGTTCCCCCCCTTATCTCCGAAGTTTGCAAAGAGAAAAATCTGAAATTATTCTATGTGATAGAAGTTTATGTAAAGATTACAGGAAAAATAAAACGATGTCTCTAAGTAGCACACTTTTTCAGAAATCGGACGGAACCCTCGGAGCGCGAGTACGACTCGCTATTGACCGGTTTTTTTTTATTTATGTCTATTGTCTCTTCCACTTCCAATACGATAGGCTAGAACGATTTAATAATAATAATATTTATTTGACACAGAACATACAAAAATACAAAATACAAAATGTTTATTACTGTACCAACTTCATAGTTTTTATATTAGTTTATGACTGGAGCCTCCTTTTATACATAATAACGCCTGTGTTAGAACATAAATGTTACATTTGAACAGATATACAGGACACAGGATTTGTACGGCGTTCAGTGCAAAATGTGACAAAAAGGAGTCATTTTTGATCGATGTCGGAAAATATCCCATGGGAACGTGCAAATGAAATGAAATGAAATTGTTTATTCTATAAATAGGATATCGAAATCACTTTTACATGTCATAAAAAAAAAATATTAAAAAAAAGCCGTGAGGTTGTATCAGCATTACAAACAAAGCTAGTCTGTGGTTGAAAAAAAGTTTGCGGCGCGAGAGGCGTGCGCGGGGGGTCGTTTTTTTACCGTTATTATTGTTCTTCAAAACTTTGGAAGAACAAAGGTAAATATTATGATGTCATTTGATTGACACATAGGCAATATTTTAGGCAAAAAAAAATAGGGTTATCGCTTTAGATTTTGAAATAATTACATTTGTGTTTTTAAAATGACGTCATAAAAACAAGATTACGTATTTTGTTTTAGATCGTTAAAAAACTAAGTAACTTAGAGTTCTCAAATAAAATACGTAATCTAGCTTAGTCTATCCACTTTAAGAAACATTAATCAAACTCAAACTCAAACTCAAAGCATTTATTTCAAATAAACCAATTACAGGCACTTTTGAATTGTCAAGGGGTCGGTCTTGGGTCGGTCAGTCAGAAAGATGAAGCTAGTTGCCCATTCCAAAACGTAGATCCTATGGAGAAGAACGGGCAAGAAACTCCACGGACACTCTTTTAAATCAAATATTTTACATACTCGTAATATTGGTTACATCGTTCATATTGAAAATATAGATGTGAGAACAATGT
Source organism: Cosmia trapezina (assembly GCA_905163495.3). Classification (NCBI taxonomy): domain Eukaryota; kingdom Metazoa; phylum Arthropoda; class Insecta; order Lepidoptera; family Noctuidae; genus Cosmia; species Cosmia trapezina. The sequence continues at coordinate 2,364,979 of LR991047.1, forward strand.
AGAAAGACGTGCACGTTAAAAGCGTCCGTAATGATAAAGATAAAAACTAAAAACAACTAAATTAAAAATAAGCCGTGGCAGCTAAGAGACGACCAGTCCCAACTGACGGCGCCCGTTCACGAACATGACGCATGGATCAGCACCAATTAGCTCAACCATTTTGAAGGGAACTTAATGATCCAACACACACGCCACCACCAGCGAGACATTTGAGTGAGCATGACATAATTATATTACTACCAAGGTATAGAACAATTTTGCACAGAAGCCTTGTTTAGGCGCCCGTTCCGCCATTTTTTGTTCGGGGGCGTGTCAGGGGGGGGTACTTTTAGAAAGCTGATCGTTTCGGGCGCGTCGGTTGATATAGTAGAATAGATAGATTTTAGAACCAATTGCTAAAAAATAAAAAAAATACATAAACTGAAGTTAAACGGGTGTTTTATATACAATCTCTCACTTGCATGACTCACAAGCACGACCTACCTTGACTCCTGCATAATTATACTCTTAAAACTTTTAATTTAATATTCTGTTCCTCAGGCCACAAAGGCCACATGGCCTTCGTCCACCGCATCAACAACGAGGGCGAAGGCGACCCCTTCTACGAGACCATGGGGCTGGTCACGCTGGAAGACGTCATCGAGGAGATGATACAGGCCGAGATCGTGGATGAGACCGATGTCTTCTGTGAGTAGACCGACTTCTAGTAAGTTGTAAGAGTTGATGGGGCTGGTCACTCTGGAAGACGTCATCGTGGAGATGATACAGGCCGAGATCGTGGATGAGACCGATGTCTTCTGTGAGTAGACCGTCTTCTAGTAAGTTGTAAGAGTTGATGGGGCTGGTCACACTGGAAGACGTCATCGAGGAGATGATACAGGCCGAGATCGTGGATGAGACCGATGTCTTCTGTGAGTAGACCGTCTTCTAGTAAGTTGTAAGAGTTGATGGGGCTGGTCACACTGGAAGACGTCATCGAGGAGATGATACAGGCCGAGATCGTGGATGAGACCGATGTCTTCTGTGAGTAGACCGTCTTCTACAATACACCGTGTTATCAGTCATTCTGTCACACCTTCATATCAGTAATACCAACTATAACTATTATCTTTCTGAACAGTGGACAACCGCTCTAAGCGTCGCCGCAACCGCCCCACGAACAAACTACAAGACTTCGCCGCGTTCGCCGAGCGACACGAGAACCAGCGCATACATATATCTCCACAGCTGACGCTGGCTACCTTCCAGTTCCTGAGTTCCAGTGAGTATTATAATAAACACTTACTTTTACTTTTTGAATTAATTGGCAGACGTGATAGGTGTCAGCATATAATAGCATCACCTAGCCTTTTCCAACTATATTGGGGTCGACTTCCAGTCTAACCGGATGCAGCTGCATACCTGTATTTCACATGGAGCGACTGCCTATCTGACCTCCACAACCCAGTTACTCATGGGTAATACGATACCCCTTGGTAAGACTGGTTGTCAGACTTTCGGGCTTCTGACGACCCGTAACGACTGTCAAAGATCCACGAATGACAGCCGCGCCTGACGGCTTAACGTGCTTTCCGAGGCACGGAGGAGTCTCGGTATGTTATTAAAGTTACCCATCCACGGTCCAACCGTGGCAAGCGTAGTTTAACCTGACCGATCGACTCGTGCGGCTGTTATTACTTAGCCACAAGCTGAGTACTAGTGAGTATTATAACAATAATAATGTAGTACCCATACGGCTCTGTGGATATCTATAGTCTGTTTCAAAAGTATCTGATTATAGTGTAAACAAACACTGTTTAGGTAAAATTCTTATGCATTTCGAAGGTATCAACTTTATATACAAAGGTTGATATGAGCGAGAGGCATTAAATTAAACCACATGTACTTTGTCTAATTTAAAAAAAATCATAAATTGAAGCAATAGTTTAGTCACACGATTATTTTTTTGTTTTTCTTTGTTAAAACACGATGTATCTGCCCTAACAGCTGACTAAGTACCTACACATAGTTATCTAGGGTCATACACCTTAAAACGACAGAATTTTTGACGCGACGTTGCCGTTTTGCTAAGCAGGTCAGTGGAAATCTCTACAAAGGATGTTTACATTTTAATTCGAGTAATAAGCTATTTTATTTGTTCGTGTATGTATATGTGGTTTAATTTAATGCCTCTCCCTCATATCAACCTAATAATATCCTATTGCCATGAACCAAGCTCACATCCAGACTCCGGGCTGCTATGGAGATTCTAGAGGGGCAATTCCTGTATTTTTAAGAACATTTAAAATCTCCTCAATTTGTCAAAATTGAGTAGCGTTTACATACATTTTTGACATTTGATTGTCGCTGGTATGAGATTGCGACTTGAATTTGAACGTTTTTAGGTACGAGAATTGGCCTTCAGATGGTAAAACACTTTGCCAAACCCGAGAATCGAACCCAGGAGCTCATAATCAACAGTTGCGCTTGCGCACGAGACAGACCATTAACAAAAAACCGGTCAAGAGCGAGTCGGACACGCGCACCGAGGGTTCCGTACCATCATTTATATTTAATTTTTGTTGATGATTTCTGAAAAAGTGTGCTATTTAGAGACATCGTTTTATTTTTCCTGTAATCTTTACAGAAACTTCTATCACATGGAATAATTTCAGATTTTTCTCTCTATGCAAACTTCGGAGATAAGGGGGGGCGGGGACGGTATTTTTTTAACATTTTTCATCAAAAGTCAAAAACTATGCGGCCTAAAAAAGGGTTTTTTTTTTCTTTTTTTTAGGCCGCATAACCGTGTGCAAACAGCGCTCTTTCATATAATACCCCAAATGGCCTAGTAGCCCCACTTCGAATTTTTAAGACCCCCTTTCAGTCCCTGTTGCAAAAAAACATACCTAAGTATATATTTTTTTCTTATTTGCAAAATAGTTGGGCAAACGTCATCTAAAACTGTACCAAATTTCAAGTTGATAGCATTAGTAGTTCTTGAGATATCCAGCTGTGACAGACAGACATACAGACAGACTGACTGAGTCGCACCATAAGGGTTCCTTTTTACCATTTTGGTACGGATCCCTAATTAACATTAAATAAATAAATAAATAAAATTTTATTTCCCAAAAAACTTAGTTCAATGTTACAAAACCAGTTTAGCAGTAGTTATTACAAACAAGTGGATTTAGCTTCTGTTACCGAACTAGGTAAATACCTGTATTTCGGTTAACAGTGCCATTCCCCGAATATTTTGAAAATAATGCTAACAAACACAAAGGACTGATAGTACTATTTTTATATGATTATAATACGTGTAGAACTATTTTTATGCTAAATTATTATACAATGCTAAATGAGAAATCTGTAAATGAGCAATGTCCATAAGAGGGTGTGTGTGTGTGTGTGTGTGTGTACGTGTGTGTGAGGGGATGTGTGGGGGTGTGTGTACGTGTGTGTGAGGGTGTCAGTATCTGAGTGAAGTGTACTGAGAGCTAGGTATTTGTGAGTTTGTCTGCATATATGTTAGTGTGAAACAATTGGAATAAATTGAAATTAAGACCTAAACACGACATCAACATATTCAAGTCACCGTGATATGTGCATCAGGAGTTCAGTCTCATCATAGGTAAGTTGTTGTAGGTAGTCACTAACTTTTTCCTTACATTGAACTTTTGGTAGAGGGTAGATGTTAATATTTTTATTCAATTTGTTGTATATGACGGGTCCAAGGAAGGGAGTGAAGCGTTTACTAAACTTTGTGTGAAAGAGCGTGTCTCTTTGGCAAACTAAGTCCTTCCTACGTCTTTTTAAGATTAGCGGATCATAAGTCTGCTTACTATGCTGTAGAAGTGTAATATTTAAGAGAAATAGTTGTCTCACTGTTAAAACCCGACAAATCTGGTACAAAGTTGAAGTGGGAAAGTAAATAGGTTTAAAGTGCATAACCTTTAAAATTGCTCGCTGGGCGATCTCAACAGGCCTCAGTATTGTCTTCAGCGCTCCTCCCCAGGATGATATGCAGTACGTTATAAGTGATTGACACAATGCAAGGTATATTTGTCTCAGCAATACAGTATCGGCAACGTGTCTCAGCTGTTTAAAAATATAAATCAATTTTCTCAAACGACCACACAGTAACTTTATGTGGTCTTTAAAACTAAGCTTACTATCTATAGTGACTCCAAGATATTTAATTGAATGGACACGCTCGAGTGATGGGCAGGTGCAGTTTACTTTTGTTTGACAATCATGCGACATAATACTTTTAGAAGTATCAGAATAATGCAAATTTGTGATGCCAAAACAAACATATTTGGTTTTATCCACGTTCAGTGTAAGAATATGGTTCTGAAGCCAGTTCCCTACGATATTGAAGCCCAACTGAGCAGCATCAAGGACTTCGTCCCATGTATCGGCAGAAAATAAGAGAGCAGTATCATCTGCGAAAGATATTATTTCGCCCTGGGTTAAGTTTAGACTTGTGAGTTCGTTTATATAAACGAGGAATAAAGTAGGTCCCAGTATGCTGCCCTGTGGTACTCCATGAGTGACCGTAAGGTCATCACTCTTGAAGCCACCCACACGCACTGATTGAGTTCGCCCAGAGAGATAACTTTTGATAAGTTTTAGCTGATTTCCTCTTATTCCGAGCCCTTCTAATTTTTCAAGTAAGATGGAAACAGAAATCGTGTCAAACGCCTTTGCCAAGTCTAAGAAGATAGTAAGACATTTTTTCCTATTATCTAATTTAGATGAAAGGTAATTCACAAGTTTATTTACTGCTTGATCCGTAGATTTTCCTTGCCGAAATCCGTATTGGTTTTTAGAAAGTAAATCATTTTTTTCCAAGTAGTCCATTAATCTAGTGTTTATTATTCGTTCCAATATTTTCGATAATGACGGTAGGATGCTAATTGGCCGATAATTTTCGACACGATTTCTGTCACCACCCTTATGAATGGGACATATTTCTGCTTTTTTTAAACAGTCAGGAAACACTCCAGTTTGCAAGCAAACGTTAAAAATTTTTGTAAGCGGTGGTATTATTATATTTTTGTAGATTTTTAGAAACTTAGAGCTAATGTTATCCCAACCACTGGCACAATCTATTTTCATATTAAGGATTAAACGTTCTACTTCGTCTTCAGATGTGTCCAGGAGTACAAACGAGTTGGTAGTTCCATATTTAGTGATTTTATCCCTTATGTTGTGGTTAGGTGTGTTTACTTTTTTTTGGTATATTTTATTAGCTAGTGAGCTTCCTACATTTGCAAAGTATTTGTTTACTTTGTTTAGTGACATTTCTGGAAACCTTGTGAGCTTCAACAGTTCTTTAGGGTGACTATTTATTTTAGATGTGTGTGTTATGTCCTTAATTGTTTTCCACATTTTTTTGTTGTCATGTTTTGCAGCTGTGAGTTGATTTTTTTCATATGTCCTTTTTACTTTTTTTAGTATCCCATTACAGTAGTTTCTGTAACGTATATATGTTATCCTTGCTATGTCATTGTTTGGTGATCGTTTTGAATTTTTATGTAACTTATCCCTGTTTCTAATACATCGCAGCAATCCCTGTGTAATCCATGGTTTTATAATTTTGTGGCGTCTCGCGAGAGAAATTTGCTTTGTGTTGTTAATAATAGCTGTTTGAAAACTTTGTGTAAGAAAATTCATGGATAAATTTGGATCTGTTATATTATTAATTTGGCTAAAATCTATTTTTTTAAGGTCTTGCTCTAAGCCTATATGATTGGTTTTTGTAATTGATGTGACTGCAAACTTTGTCGTATTTTTTTTAAAACTCATTTTCATTATGACTGGATAGTGGTCTGTTAATGATGTATGCGGTACTATAGTAGAAACAGGGCAAGTCGATTTTATAAGCGCATGATCCAAACAAGTGTTACTTTTACTACGAGTAACTAAAGTGTGGGCAGGTAACAAGCCATGGGTAGCTACAAGTGTTAGATAGCGTTCACCGTTTATGTTAATTTTATCGGGAGTTATATCTATATTAATGTCCCCCATTATAATTATATGTTCAAAATCTGTTAGCGTTTGTAGAAGTTTATCTAGTGATGATAGAAATGCATCGATACTGTTATACGATGGGGAACGATATAGGGAGATAATAGCTATACGTTTATCGATTTTTGCTACCAAACAATTGCATTCCTGCATGTCTGGTTCATCTATGATAAGGCTAAGATTTTCATCGTAGTAGACTATAACTCCGTCATTCTGCTTAGGGTTTATTTTAGTTCCCACCTGACAGTATCCTGCAAGATTTGGAATTACAGAGGTGTGAGGAAGCCAACATTCCGACAGTATGATAATATCACATTTGACTTTCAATCTCGCAAGTAAGACTTCCAGCCCCGACATATTGCAACCAACACTGCGTATATTCTGAGTGAGTAGAAGCAGGTGATCCGACGGCGGGAACAATAATTTATGACATTCATCAATGTCTGCTGTTTGCGAATGAGATACTGATATGCTGTCAATATTTTTCGATAAATCAATTAAATCATTGAATTTTAAATGAGATAATTATATTTTTGCAATAAATAATAGTCCGTTTTAAAAGCATCTCATTAAAAGCATTATAGTAAGTATTATTGTATTCCAAATGAGACATGTTTGTGTGGTGAGGTCTTGACATTATTAAATTGTAATTAAAAAATCATTGACGAACATTGATATTACAGTGCCTATAATTAACCTCGATTCTCAAATGAAAAACATTCATAAGGTGATTTAATATTATATTTACGGGTTTAAGAATTTTAATAATCAAATCAAAGCACTCAATTTATAAGTGACACTACAAATTGTCATTCACTGGTACGTTTTAGGATTCATTTGCTTACATTTTCATCAGATTCTCATTCATTCATTAGAGTCTAATGAATGAATGAGAAAAAAATGTATAAATAAATAAATAAATAAATAAATATCCTTGGACATTTCACACAACGCCAACGTATGGTTTGTGATTAGACCATACTCAAACCACAAGTGAACCACAAGTTATAGATGATCGAGGCTCTTGAGCACCTCAACTGACGTCACATTATAAGCATAGTTAGGTTTCGGAGAGATCCCATTACTGTCTGATGTGCCCTAACAGGCGTTGCACAGAGGGGGTTCCGGATTGGTCTTTTGAGAGGTAACGGTGCCCCTTCCATGTGCAAATGATGACCACCGGGGTGGTTTGTTTTAGTGAGGTAAAAATCCCACACTCCCCGGTCTTTTCCCCAAAGCCCGGGCGCCTTTTGAAGGTTTCCCCCCGACAAAAAAAAAAAAAAAAAGGTACACCCGGCTGCATATCCAGCTATACTTTATAAGTGACATCAGGTACACCCGGCTGCATATCCAGCTATACATTATAAGTGACATCAGGTACACCCGGCTGCATATCCAGCTATACATTTCCGGTATAAGTTGATCTCGCATTGTATAGGATTACCGTATTTTATTTTATTTTTATTTTATTTATCTGGGACAAAAAACAGTTATACAGTACAGCATTTACAAAGTATTAATTTAACAGTCGAGAAAACGTATAACCCACACTATTGTCCACGAAATGACATTTGAGTATGAAAACGAACGCATGCTAAATGAGAAGAAAAAAATAATAATAATAAAAAGTACACATTTTAAAAGAAAAAAAAAAACTATAAACCGACGAATCGAAGGAAGCGGATCACATAAGCATCCGTCTTATTGGCGACTTGCAAAAGATTGTGAAACCAGTCTTTTAAATTTAGATTGCGAAAGCGCGAAAATATCAAAATCGATGAATTGTGAGTTATAGGTATCTAAGAGTCGGCGGAGAGGGGCTCGTACCCCAGCCTTCGTTCTACATCGCGCAGTGTAGAATAGTTGAGGTGCGCGCACCACAAACTCCTCATTTAACATAATCTACTATTAAATTTTTTACACTTTTCTGCCATTTGTGAAATTCTTTGTTCCTCAACCCCCAGGTGTAGACGCCTTCCGCCCCGACACGATATCGGAGACAGTGCTGCGGCGCCTGCTCAAGCAGGACGTCATCCACCACATCAAGCTCAAGGGCAAGACCAAGAAGGACCCCAGCACCTTCGTGTTCCAGCAGGGGAAGCCGGTGAGTCGTCATTCTGTTGTCCTTACCCCAATTTATTTGGAGTCAGCGCAACGTTACTTTTTGAACCGACTTTAAAAAAAGAGGGCGTTACATGTTCGTCTTATGACTTTTTTTCTTGCTCACACAGGAACCAATTTTTAAGAGTGTTAAAATGAAAAGATGCTTTTTTTTAATGTACTTAATCAATTAGTGAACATAAACATTATGTTCTTTCTCCAGAATTAGCTTACTTACTGACACGTTATATGAGTTCTTAAAATAGTTTATTTTATTTGACAAATAATTTAATTTAATGTTTTTGTTAAACTACTGTTTTTGTTAAATAAAATTATTTATTAATTTTTTTATTTATCGTCGTGCGGAGTCCAGGTTTGGTGATAGCGATGTTGGAGCGTATCATATCTTCCTCTAATATATCAATGCATATCACCCGTGAGCACATCTTCTCACTAACGTTCATCCATACAGCACACCACCACACTCCACACATGAACACACCACACACACGCTCTTCACACTTCACACTCACACTAATGTAAAAATTGTTTTATTAATTTTCTATTTTAATATAAATTTAAACAATGTTTAATAAGATTAATAAGGCATAAAATCCATAACCTACCTACTGATTGTGAGAAGACACTGGCTCCTGTAACACAGGTGTTGCTACCTGGCGCAGGAGTCAGGGCTTTAATTTACTTGTGCACCTTTTTATGGCAATAAAGAATTTTATTTATTTATTTTATTTATTTTTTATTTTGCGTACCATTTTTATTGTATAGAAGAATCAAGTTCTTCTAACTGAACAGACAGCTGTACGCTGGACAGTTTGTTGCGCCACTTCTTCCCAGCTAAAGCACTAGGAGGTGGTGAAGGGCGGTCGTGCGGGGTCTGTCTGACTGACATTCTGACGTTCGGAAAGTGCTGATTCTCAGCCTAATTTGAATAAATGACTTTTGATTTTGATACAATACCTTGGTAATACTGGTTGTCAGACTTTCGGGCTTCTGATGACCCGTAACGACTGTAAAATGACAGCCGGGACCAACGGCTTCATAACATGCCGATATCATTACATTATTTGCCCACATCCCAGGTGGACTACTTCGTGCTGGTCCTGGAGGGACGCGTGGAGGTGACGGTGGGGCGCGAGAACCTGGTGTTCGAGGCCGGCCCCTTCACCTACTTCGGCGTGCAGGCGCTCACGCAGAACGTGGGAGTCGGTATGTTTCACACTAGTATTGTAGTTTTAGATTTTCAATCGTCAGGTAAGTTTCATAGCGATAATCCATGTGCAAAAATCACACTAATATTATAAAGGCGAAAGTTTGTGAGTGTTTGTGTGTGTGTTTGTATGTTCGTTACTTCTTCACGCTCAAACGGCTGGACCGATTTGGATGAAATTTGGTATGTAGATAGCTTATACCTCGGATTAACACATAGGCTACTTTTTATCCCAGTCCACGCTGGTGAAACCGCGGGGCACAGCTAGTCATAGATAATTTCAGATTAAGTACATCAAAGTTTTTTAAAAATATTTTTTTCGATACTTTACATCGCTATAATTATGTTACTCAAAAAATATTCAACACCAAAAAAGCACCTTAAACGCCCTCCATTTTGGCGCGCTTGGTGTGACGTCATAGCCTATGACAACAAAACTGACTGAATCACAAACACTCATACAAAACACTTTGACATTAATTTATTGTTGTCATAGACTTTTACGTCACATTCGCTCTGAACAATGGCGTCGCTTTTTAAATATTTGAATTTCACATAGTTATTTTGCACTTTTTAAAAATTAATTTTTGGCTTAAAAAGAAATTATAACCAATTATTGATGGAAACATAATTCTGAAGTAATACAGTTTATTAAAAAAAAAACTATTTGGCCCTTATTTGAAAATATACCACATGCATATTCTCTATTCAGATTCAGATTTGACGTTTCTACGCATTTTTTTATCAACCTCACGTCGTCATTTTTCTGTTCCAGCTGAATCCCCAACCCCATCAGCCATGGGTTCTCTACAGAACATCAACATGGACTCCATGCTGCGTCACACGTTCGTGCCAGACTACTCCGTGAGAGCCATCACGGAGCTCTTCTACTTAACTGTTAAACGGTACGTGGGTATTTATCTTGTGTTTCATTCGTAATAATAGATAGATGAATGAAAAACAAAGGATCTCTGTTAAAAATCTAATGACAGGAATCAAACGAAAACCTATCGAAAACGTCATAAAATAGTTTTAGTTGCAATGGAAACTGAACCATACGCAATTATGTCAAAGTTTATAATCCCGAAGCATGGAATTTATCTCGTCTCTTTGGCTTTAGTACCTTATTTTCTTAAGGCCTGATTTAGACTCAGAACAATAAATCCGCGGTCAAATCTCATGTTTCGGGTGTCGGAGAGAATAACGCTAAATGTCATACAGTTCAATAAGGGGCACGTGGCTAAATAATAACAGCCACTTGGGTCGATCTTCAAGGTTCTCCTTGCCTCGAAAAGCACGTTAAGCCGTTGGTACCGTTGGTTGGGCTGTCTTTCGTAGTTTTTTAACGCTCGTTACCAGTCGTCAGAAGCCCGAGTCTTACCAAGGGTTGTCTGTGTATTACCCAGTCACTGGGTTGTGGAGGTAGGATAGGCTGGCGTTCCATGTAAAGTATTGGTATTCAGCTGCATCCGGTTAGATTGGAAGCCGACCCCAACATAAACTGCTTTGCAAAAAAAACGGGCACCTTACAGTTATTGGCTTTTCTATGGATAATATTAATATTTTTAGTATGTCGTTAGCATAAATGACTAGAAATTTCTTATTATCATTGAGAATATAGTTTTTAACCCTTAAATCCTGGAATCGGTGTTTTAGTCAATGTAAACAGAAAGTCGTGTTAAAATGGAAATTTTTAGGGTATAATTAAATTAAGACTACGAGTATTTTTATGGTATTTTAATAAAAAAAGACATTAAAAAATAAAAAATAATAACGAGTATGACCTCTCCTTGCAGCGATTACGGCATGTAATCGTCTTGGCATGCTTTCCACCAGGTTTTTGATGGTGTCCTGTGGAATGTGTTCCCACTCAGCCGAAATCACACCTGATGTTTTGTGGAAGGTCGTTGGACAGGTCGTACTCGCCGTTTTAGGAGGTCCCAGACGTGCTCAATGGGGTTAAGGTCGGGGCTCCGCGGTAGCCAATCCAGACGACGAATACCGACCTCTTGCATATAAGCATCTACGTCGCCAGAACGGTGGTCCCGAGCATTATCGTCCATGAAATGGCATCTTCACCAATTACAGTCAGTGCGGGCTGTGCATGTTGACAAATTATTCCTGTTATGTACCTTTGCGCATTTAGTGAGCCATTTGCAATGAACACTATCTCGGTACGATAGCTGGAAGTTACGCCCGACCAAAACATAACGGACCTTCCACCATAAGGGGTGATTTCTTCAAAACACACGTCGGCATAGCGTTCCCCTGGTCTTCGTAACACTCGCCGACGTCGGTCCTCACTATTCAGGCAAATTCGAGCCTCATCGGAGAAGAGTACGCTACTCCAGTTACCTAGGGTCCAAGATAGACAATTTCTAGTGAACCTCGGTCGAGCAATCCGGTACTCACGGAGTAAATTGGGGGCCCGCGCTGGTCGTCGACTGCGTATATCAACCGCTAAAAGCCTCCCCCTCACTGTCCATAGGCTAACTTGTGCTCCTCGTACCTCTTCAAGGTTTCTTTTGAGGTCTATGTAACTGCATTTGCGATTACTCAATACCTGAGTCACTAAAAAGCGGTCGTCTCGTGGTTGTGTGCAACGTTTTCTCCCACAACCTTGCCTTCTTTGAACGGAACCTGTCTCTTGGTATCGAGTCCATGTTCTTTGGACGGTGGAACCACTCACGTTTAACGGCTGTGAACCGTAACATTGGCTACACCCCACTTCCAGCAGCACTATAATTTTACTAGCTCTTGTTGCTTTTTCTGCCATTATAATCGACACAAAGATATCTGTTTTAAGTCACAATGAGGCAGGATTATGCGACAAACATAAATTATTCTAATAAAAATAACGAGAAGTTAGTTTTAGTTGCCTGATAACCATTTAACCGCAAACCCGCGAATAGTAAGTAAAAAGTCATAAACTGAAAAAGGGATTATTATTATTAAAAACAACAGTTCTGAATTTGAAATTAACTTTTTTTCATACCCAGACTCTTTATTATGTGCCAGGAACATAGTTTGCCTATTAAAACCTCATGAGAACTAAATGATTACCAATAATGTAGAAAAATCCAAACTGCCCGTTTTTTTTGCAAAGGAGTGTAGTTGGGAAAAAGGCTAGACAGATTGATTGATTTTGTCGGTACAGTTCAATCAAGTAAAGAGCACACGTTGCTATTTCAAAATCATCCATACAATACAGGCTTTGTCCTTAAACTATGATACTGCCAATCTGCCTACCCTTTTCCCAACTATGTTGGGGTCGGCTTCCAGTCTAACCAGCTGCACACATTTGCATTGTATGCAGCTGTATACCAGTATTTTACATGGAGTGACTGCCTATCTGACCTCCACAACCCAGTAACTGGGTAATACGATACTCCTTGGTAAGACTGGCTGTCAGACTTTCGGGGTTCTGACGACCCGTAACGATTGTCAAAGATCCACGAATGACAGCCGGGACCAACGCCTTAACGTGCTTTCCGAGGCACAGTCGGGTATATGTAAGGGATGGTAACCCATCCACGAAATGACCGCGGCACCTTCGACCGACCCGTGCGGCTGTTATCACTTAGCCACGAGCCTAAACTATGATAAATTAACACCAAATAATAACGTTTCCCTCTGGAAGAGACGGCAGTGAATGATAGCGTGACGGTTGACAGGGGAGAATGGAAGAGGAAATCGTGCTGCGCCAGCCCCACGTACCATGGTACAAGGGCGGGAAGATGATGAATATTTTTTTTTTTTAATAATAATTTTGCATAGAATGTAATTAATACAATTAGGTGTTACAATATTTATGAGTCCTTATACATTCTGCCTCATGACATGCAAACATTTTTATAACTTATACTAAAATTTATTACATGAAGCTATAAAGTCTTGTCATTTAAAAAATCTGATACAGAGTAATAGCATTTTTGACTTAGGTTCCATTAATACTTCCAGATCGCTACATTTAGCAGCTAAACGCGCTACCCTCATGGAAAAGGGCGCTTTATCTAAAGGCGCCACCAACGAACAATTTGACACTGAAGTTGATAAGGTAATATATTATTATTATAAATCTTAAGGCGACTACAGGACCTAAACCAGGCCAGGCGTACTCCGCATTTTAGGTATGAAGCTACAAGTACGCGGCGAACTCGACTTGTCGGGTTTTGGAGGCATGAGGAACAGGGTGTAAAGTTCACTCATCCTCCATAGAAAAGTGATTATCCTCCGACCAGACGGGTGTCATGTCTGGTGGGCAACTGCCCGACGGTTGATGTCGGGACGTTGTATATATGCTAGTCGCGCGGTAAACTCTGATTGCGCGATGCAGGTTGCGTGACGTAATGTCATTGTGATGCGTAGTTCTTATATGGCGATGTAGATGCCGCCACAGGGTCAATTCAGTGTGGGCTGCCGCACGCCGGCCGGCTCGCACGTTAGTTCGATACTCACTCACGCGCCGCGTCGTAAAAGAAGACAACCCGAACGAGGCAGAAGGTATAAGAGTTACGCGAGATAGAAAGAGAGGCAACTGCTAGGTGGATATAACTGTGTGTAATTAATGCTGTGCGACCTGAATTGCACTTTATTGTGTCGTAGCAAGATACGCTATTTATTTAAATGATTTTGTGGAGTGAATCTTCTGTGAACGCAAGTTTTATAATGCCTAAATTATAAATGATCTACTGCAGTAAACAAAATCAGAAAAATATATGATGTCCTTCAGGATATAAGCTAGTTAGATAGTGTGTTGAAAACATAATACAACTAATTTGATACGATGGAAAAACTTTACAAAGGTCCTACCTCTAAAAAAATATTTTAAGGATACATCGAAGCGTGGTTTAGCTCGGTGTGTAAGTGAAATGGCGTTATGGCTGTCTAGTTTGATGCGCGAGATAGAAGACTCTCACGCGCACCGGAACTAAAAGCGCTCCGTTTAAATGTAGATTTATGACCAATTTTTAACTTAGTAAGTTCTTAACATATTTAAATACCTTCGATTCAAAGCAAATTTTACTGCACAGTAAGGAACTGTTTACGTATAATAGTATAAATAGAAAGTGGACGGCGCTACTTTGCAATTTTTTGCTATCAAAAAATGTCAAGTAATCATGTTTCAGCTTTAGTACAACAGTAGAGAATATAGTCTAATAACACATACAGAAAATTCAAATGATTTAACCATATATACATTTTTAACATAAATAGTCGGGGGCCAAGACCTAATTTTGTAAAATCTAATAGAAGTATCTAAAAAATGTGCGCAGCCTAGTTGACTGTTGACATACGTCTCGCTAAAAGTCAACGACAAGGCTGCGCGTCATTTGTTTCGAAGCTTCTAGAACCTTCTAGAAGCTTCGACCCAACCTTATTGGACGAGCGGATTGTGGCGGGAGCGGTTAGAAAAAGGTTCGCGTTATACATTTGGTTTTATAGGAATTTTAAAAACACGAAATTTTTCGATGTATCCCCTTAACGATCAAAAAATCATACCAGACATCACACAAACGCTTGCCGTCTTATTCAAGGTTCTTCATCTTCAAACCAAAGTTTAAACCATGGACCCTTTTTTTGAATTTCGAACTTTAGCCGACACATTAAGATGTCAGTTTGACAAAACTGACAACTTAGTACCGGACTAAGTTGTCAGTTTTGTATAAAGAACCGTATTTCTATCACAGCTAGGTTCTTATTACAAAAACTGGCTCGATGGTTTAAATTAAACCATGACAGAAGAAAAACCGCGTTTTGTAATGTCTGCGTCGAACTTTATACTTTAAGTCAATATTGATATAGTTACTTATTCAGTGATACTGAAAACTTTACCGTTTGGTGAATTAGGTAGTCGGTCTTCTTCTTATCCTAACCTAACCCATCCTATTCCAGCACCTATGTAACTCAAGCAGGTCAAGTGGAAACGGTCCAATATCTAAGAAACTGCTAAGTAAATCTGCCAGCACGGTCTCTACTAGGACCACAGACGATTTAGGATCTACTTCCACTAATAATAAGGTTCAATTTTACTACATCTATCTATTTACTGCAGTAGTTACCCGATTGTTTATACAGTAGAACCTCGATAATTTAAAGACCAAGGGAAACATTTAAAAAATTGAGTATTGAGTTTTTAACTTATTAAAGGGTTTAAATTAAGTTCAATCAATCTGCCCAGCCTTTTCCGAACTATGTTGGGGTCGGCTTCCAGTCTAACCGGATGCAGCTGAATACCCGTATTTTACATGGAGCGACTGCCTATCTGACTTCCACAACCTAGTAACTGGGTAATACGATACCCATTGGTAAGACTGGTTATCAGACTTTCGGTGTAATAGGTCGATAGAGGAGGTCTCGAAGATTAGAGAAACTCAGCGTGAAGTGTTGAATAAGTTTATATTTCGGTAGTCTCCATAGCAAAGCCAAATGCGACTTTCTATTTGGCCTCCACAACCCACTTACTGTGTAATACGATATCCCTTGGTAAGACTGGTTGTCAGACTTTCTGGCTTCTGACGACCCATAACGACTGTCAAAGATCCACGAATGACAGCCGGGACGGAGGGGTCTTAAATATGGTCACCCATCCACGGACCAACTGTAGCTTAACCTGATCGATCGACCCGTGCGGCTGTCATTACTTAGCCACAGGCCTCTACGGTGGTTTAAATACGTTTATCGTTAAATGCATTTGGTAATTGATGCAAGTGGGCCTAAATCTTAGTAATAAATAATATTTCAGCATTTACAGTTACTCCCAAGATGCAACTTCATAGAATTGATGCAAATGCCACAAAACTATCCAACCTCCGAATTGGACGCCAACTCAGACAAATATTTGCCCAAACCCAACCAATATTGGGCGCATTCTGACGCCTCAAGAACCAATTTTGGAGTCACAACAAAATCTCATATCGAATTGCCGAAAACTGGTCCTTCGAAATCTTACGCCAATGCTTGCGACTCGGCTAAATGTTGGGCCAGCTACCAAAAGTATGGTAAAGTGAATTGTGACAGTTTGCCCAAACATTCGGCGAATGATGTGGACGCCAATGATTGTGCTGAATGTGTCCAAAATAATTTTTGGTTCAAGAAAAATGTTTTGAGCAAAAATGCTGATGACATTAAAGCTAGTGGTTAGTGTTTTAATAACATAATGTTCCTTTATCTACACTCGTATCGTAAAGTCCTGATTATGAATTCAAAAATAGAACCCTAAAATGACAGACTTTATGAATGTATAACTGAAATAAAACCAACCAGTGCAATGTTTAAAAAGAAAAAAAAATCCTGGACTGAAATTTTTCAGCCACTCGCGATATACTTTTACATATTAAATTTGATATAATAGTACATTATTGCAAAGGCCGTGAAATAGGCAATTGCAGGTCGAGTATGAGTTTGAAGGCCGAGCCGTAGGCGAGGACTTTACTAATACGAGACAAGCAATTGCCATTTCCGCCGAGGCATATATAGTGCTTTTCTCAAAAGAATGCAGGGAAATGAAAGTAGTTAATTTTTCATGTTAATGCCGTTTTTAACATGTATTCCTACTTTCATGTATTTTTCTTTTGACTTCGCTGGAAGCAGGTTTTCCATTGCCAATTTGGCTTCTGATCTTAAATCTGGTGAAGTACCTACAATCAATCTCCATTTCACTCTGAACCGTTGGAACTCATTTTAATTAAGTATTTATATTTAATAAGTATGTAAATATAAATTTTCAAATCAAGATGAATTTTCAGATTTGCCGCCAATTTTCTATCTAACATCTGTGCCGAAAGGCAAACGCATTTATGGCTATACAGCCACGTGAACGCAATTTATACTAAGCAAAGAGATCCAATCGAGTATCTAATAATCCCAGCACGCCGCTTCATACAACATTGCTGGAGCGCTGTAATGACAATATTTCCATGCATGTTTGAGAAATAGTACATTATTGCAAAGGCCGTGAAATAGGCAATTGCAGGTCGAGTATGAGTTTGAAGGCCGAGCCGTAGGCGAGGACTTCACTAATACGAGACAGGCAATTGCTATTTCCGCCGAGGCATATATAGTGCTTTTCTCAAAAAAATGCAGGGAAATAAAAGTAGGTAGTTAAGTTTCCATAATTTTTCAAGTTAGTGCCGTTTTTAATATGAACTGTACATTTCAGCATGGAATAAATTGTCCATAATGTAGATGGGTTTTTAGGTTTAGCAATCTCATTAAAATACGCCAAAAATACTGTTTCAGAGAAACTGTTCACTTTTTTCTCGTTTTTCCAAATCATAAAATTTTCATATACTTACCTAGTTTCATGTATTTTTCTTTTGACTTCGCTGGAAGCAGGTTTTCCATTGCCAATTTGGCTTCTGATCTTAAATCTGTGGAGTACCTACAATCAATCTTAATTTCACTTTATATTTATTATGAATGTAAATTTGTTATTTACATACATAATACTTAAATATAAATTTTCAAATCAAGATGAATTTTCAGCTTTGCCGCCAATTTTCTATCTAACATCTGTGCCGAAAGGCATTTGTGGCTATCTATACAGCCACGTGAACGCAATTTATACTAAGCAAAGAGACTGCCATTGGTATGGCAAGAATGATAAAAGAGATCCAATGAAAGAGTATTTAACCCAGCACGCCGTTTGCACAACATTGCTGGAGCGCTCCAGCAATGTTGACATTGCTGGAGCGCTCCTAGATATAGCCACGCTCCTGCAATGGATTTGATTTTCTTTGACCGTAAATTCGATACTTCGCGTGTTCTTTTTTCGAAAATAATGACAATATTTCCATGCATGTTTGAGAAAAATACTTTTTCTCAAACATGCATGGAAATGTTGTCATTATTTTCGAATAAAGAACACGCGAAGTATCGAATTTACGGTCAAAGAAAATCAAATCCATTGCAGGAGCGTTTTTTGAATTTGGAACATTACAGCGCTCCAGCAATGTTGTATGAAACGGCGCGCTGGGGTTATTAGATACTCTTTGATTGGATCTCTTTTATCATTCTTGGCATTCCAAAGTAAGTCTCTTTGCTTAGTACAAATTGCGTTCACGTGGCTGTATAGCCATAAATGCGTTAATTGTTGAGGAGTTCTCCTAGTAAGAACCAGGAGAACTGGACCTGATGGTGAAGTCACCATCAGCTCCACTTCAGCATATGCATTGTGACGGACGAGCATAAATTGATAATCGAATCGCCACCCGTGAAATACTTATTATTGAGTAGTTCCGATGGCCATTATGCGGTCTTCATCATCAGTTCCACTTCACCAAATGGTGCTTTTCAAGAGCAAATGCACAAGTTACTTTAAAAAATACCCAAATCTCTATAGGTGTGCCTATAAAATTTGAGGATTTCCCTCGATTTTCATGGGATCCGCTCATCAGATTCTAACTTGGTGACCATGGGACCACCTCAAAAGCATACCCTATCAAATAAAAATAATTTTAATCGTCGTCTGTTAATAAAAAGCCATCTACATTATGGGCACAATTTATTCCATGCTGAAACGGCATTATCTTGAAAAATTATTGAAATTTTATTTCCCTGCATTCTTTTGAGAAAAGCACTATACATATATGCCTCGGCGGAAATGGCAATTGCCTGTCTCGTATTAGTGAAGTCCTCGCCTACGGTTCGGCCTTCAAACTCATACTCGACCTGCAATTGCCTGTTTCACGGCCTTTGCAATAATGTACTATTAATCCAATAATCAGCTCGGTGAAGTTCGTTATATACTCGGACCTTAGACGATTGTTTTACAAACCAAACGTTACATTTTAGAATCGGACCACTGCAAAAAAAAGAAAACGACCACATTCCACACAGATTCCTCTCTCCTTACAATCCACGACCTCTCCCCTCCTACTCAAGAAGAATCCCTCTTAGAAATCGATTACAAATCGTTTCAGCAAGAAACCGAGTTGAATGACCGTCATTTAGAGCATTTAGAGAGATATAAGAGGTTTTTAGAGTTTGAGAGAGACTTAGATTGTGAGAGAGACTGGAGAGAAGAGAGACTGCAGTTGGAAAAGGGGAGAGTTGAGACTGAGCAGCTGATGTTGGTGCAGCTTTCTAGGATTATTAAAATGCTGGAGAGGAATCAGAATTGAGGTTTTTGGTGTAATTTTTGGGGTAAATTTATTGTACTTAGATATTACAAAAAAATTTAGCTAGAGGGGTTATAAATATTAGTTTGTTGTAGTATTTAGTTTGTTTAGAATTGAATTTTGATAAATATTTTTTGAAAAAAAAAAAAAAACCGCCATAAGGTCTTTTATATGCTATTTCAAGGTTATCCATTCTTTACCGGACACCCTGTAATAATGTTTTAAATATCATAGTTAAAAAAACTAAAAAAAGACGCTTTAATACCATTAAACTGAACTAAAAAGTAAAAATATTTTTTTAATACTTATAAGAATAAAGTGATAAACGAGAAAATTAATGTCATTGTAAGAAAAAGCGTGGAGTGCTTTGTACGACATTCTTACACTAACTCTGTAATTCGAAAGGATACCCAACGCTTTGTACGACATTCTTACACTAACTCTGTAATTCGAAAGGATACCCAACGCTTTGTACGACATTCTTACACTAACTCTGTAATTCGAAAGGATACCCAACGCTTTGTACGACATTCTTACACTAACTCTGTAATTCGAAAGGATACCCAACGCTTTGTACGACATACTTACACTAACTCTGTAATTCGAAAGGATACCCAACGCTTTGTACGACATACTTACACTAACTCTGTAATTCGAAAGGATACCCAACGCTTTGTACGACATTCTTACACTAACTCTGTAATTCGAAAGGATACCCAACGCTTTGTACGACATTCTTACACTAACTCTGTAATTCGAAAGGATACCCAACGCTTTGTACGACATACTTACACTAACTCTGTAATTCGAAAGGATACCCAACGCTTTGTACGACATACTTACACTAACTCTGTAATTCGAAAGGATACCCAACGCTTTGTACGACATTCTTACACTAACTCTGTAATTCGAAAGGATACTCAACGCTTTGTACGACATTCTTACACTAACTCTGTAATTCGAAAGGATACCCAACGCTTTGTACGACATTCTTACACTAACTCTGTAATTCGAAAGGATACCCAACGCTTTGTACGACATTCTTACACTAACTCTGTAATTCGAAAGGATACTCAACGCTTTGTACGACATTCTTACACTAACTCTGTAATTCGAAAGGATACTCAACGCTTTGTACGACATTCTTACACTAACTCTGTAATTCGAAAGGATACTCAACGCTTTGTACGACATTCTTACACTAACTCTGTAATTCGAAAGGATACCCAACGCTTTGTACGACATTCTTACACTAACTCTGTAATTCGACAGCACCTAATGCTTTTTTTTACAATGACATTAATTTTTTCGTTAATCACTTAATTCTTATACTTATTGAAAAAAATGTTTTCTAGTTTTTAGTTAAGTTTAATGGTATTAAAGCGTGTTTTTTAGTTTTTTTTTTTTAAACTGTAATACTTGTATATTTTATTATTTTTATTTTAAATTATTGTATTGTCACCGGGCCCTGATAAGTGTGCAAAATTTCGAATTAATCGGACCATTTAAAGTGGGTAAAAATTGAGTTCAAAGATTCCGTTACATACAAACATACAGGTGAAGTTTCTAAAGGGTCTTTCAACAAGGACGGGTCGATGTTGAAATTAAATAAAACAAGCTGTATGTGAGATATTAAAGAAATTATTTTTTTATTTTAAGGGCCCATTTATGCCATTATTTATGAAATATGACATCGTTTAAATGTGTCCACCGCGGCTTCGAACTTTGGCACGGATCCGAGAGGTCCAACTTTCAATTACTCTACTGCATAGATCCGGCTGAATCTGAGCGATGGCCTGCGTAATGTTGACTTTCAGGGCATCGGTTGATTGCGGATTATTGGCTTAGACCTGCGACTTGAGAAAACCCCACAAGAAAATGTATAGCGGGGTCAAATCGCACGATCTTTGTGACCAATTCACGTCACCAATAAATTGTTATTCATTGATCTTTAGCGCTCGCCGTTGACAGTAATGGCCTCGCCGTCATCGTTTTTGAAAAAGTGCGGACCAATGACGCCGCCTGTCATATTTCATAAATAATGGCATAAAAAGCCTTTCAAATAAAAAAATAATTTCTTTAATATCTCACATACAGCTTGTTTTATTTAAATTCAACATCGACCCGTCCTTGTTGAAAGACCCTTTACAAGCGTGTTAATAATAAAAACAGGCTTTGCATAATAATAATTGAAGATTTTCTTTGTATTGCAGCTTTTGCAGTCAGTGGACGAAGATATCAGCATCAGTGGCGAACATAAGACTCCTTCACGTCAGGTACATCATTATTTCTGTTATAATCGTGTTCTCCTATTACTCGATAAAGACTATTCCGGAAAATCAATCTACAAAGCCTTTTCCCAACTATTTGGGGTCGCCTTACAATCTATTCGGATGCAGCTGAATACCAGTATTTTACATGGAGTGACTGCCTATCTGACCCACAACCCAGTTACTTAGAGGGAAATACAATACCTCTTGGTAAGACTGGTTTTCGGGCGTCTGACGACCCATAACGACTGTCAAAGATCCACGAATGACAGTCGGGACGGAGGCACGGAGGAGTCTCGGTATGTAAAGATGGCCACCCATTCATGGACCAGCCCCGGCAAGCGTAGCTTAACCTGATGGATAGACCAGTGCGGCTGTTATTACTTTGCTACAAGCTCCTCTCCAGAAAATGCAGTTTAGAAATTAATAACATAATTTTATGTTTAGTTAGAGAAGAACCGGAGCAGCGCCATCTTTTATTCATAAACTACACAAAACGTAAGATCACGACTCTATTCCTTAACAGTAAGGGTGGTTTTCATTGCTCAAGTGAGACTGACGTGCGGTTTATAATAAAACTAGCTGCGCCCCGCGGTGTCACTCGCGTAGACCGGGATAAAAAGTAGCCTATGTGTTAATCACGGGGAGGAGCTCGTGGCTTACTTAGCCACATTACAGCCGCACGGGTCGATCCATCAGGTTAAGCTACGATTGCCGGGGTTGGTCAGTGGATGGGTGACCATCTTTACATACTGAGACTCCTCCGTGCCTCGGAAAGCACGTTAAGCCGTTGGTCCCGGCTGTCATTCGTGGATATTTGACAGTCGTTACGGGTCGTCAGAATCCCGAAAGTCTGACAACCAGTCTTACCAAGGGGTATCGTATTACCCAGTTACTGGGTTGTGGATGTCAGACAGGCAGTCGCTCCATGTAAAATACTGGTATTCAGCTGCATCCGGTTAGACTGGAAGCCGACCCCAACATAGTTGGGAAAAGGCGTATAAGCTGTATAAGCTGTCTACATACCAAATTTCATCCAAATCGGTCCAGCTGTTTGAGCGTGAAGAAGTAACAAACATATAAACACACACACTTACAAACTTTCGCCTTTATAATATTAGTGTGATCACATGCGTTACAAACAATGATCATGCATCGTTTCTTCCCCCAGGTGTCCCCGCACCCTCCCCCCGTGTCCGCGTCCCCGCACACGCGCTCCTCGTTCGCGTCGCGCACGTCCCCCGAGGCGCGGAACGGCGACGTGTACGCACGCGCGGACGAGCAGGAGAAACTGTTGAAATAACATCAACACCTCGCGGTGCCGATGTACAGCTGATGTCGAGACACCACATACCTATAGATATATACTAGCTTCAGAAACAAATAGAGAAAAAAAAAATGTATTTCTTTTGGACTCTGAAATAGCCAAAAAGTGAACAGTAAAAAACTGTACGAGGCCAAAAAGGCCCCTATATCTGCAACCAGCCTATATGCTGTGACATTTATACACAAACAAATATCGTCGACCGTAGGTTCAATTGAGGTAAGGGACAAAATACCCAAAATGAGTTAAGTATACAGTTTTGTTCAGAATTTTTCGCTCTATCGAATGGTGTATATGAAAAAATTCTATCTTAAGAAAAATGTCCCTTACCCTAATGATTTTTGGATCCAAATTTCGAATCAGCCCCATAATAACAATGTATCTGAAAAACTATGCAATATAGGAACTTGAAATGATGTAACTATTGCCGAAAATCCACTTGAAATAAGGTAAGGGTCTTCCCAATCAATGAATTACCAAATAAATTGAATCCAACGCAGAGGTCAATTTAATGTAAGGGACGAGACTACAAGATACTGACCAAGTATCTTGTAGTAAGGGACATTAGTAACAAAATACGTTGTTGTAAGGGACATCTATTTTCTTAAATAGCTAATTTATTTAAATAAATGTTACACGTGTAGATAGAGCACTAAAATACAAGATTATGTGTGAAATCAGACCCGAAAAAGGTTAATAAGAAAAAAAGTTATAGGCGATTTAGTCCGAAAAAAAACTTTGTCGGCCTCTCCTGAAAAATCGTATTTTGTCCCTTACCTCAATTGAACCTACGGTCGACGATATACAGCGTCAAATTAAATTAATTAGTGAAACTCCACAGACGCGATGGGTATCGATATCTCAACACGATAAAACAGATTTTATTAGAGATGCGCCGAGTACTCGTTTATTACTCGGTACTCTGTATACTCGGTCATTTTGTTAGTACTCGTAATCGGCCGAATAACTAGCTTTGATTGCCGAGGTACTCGGAAAAGAACTCGCAAACTTAAAACCTGACCTCTTTACAATATGAATGTAGAATAGAGCCCACTCATCTCTCACATAATTACAAACAAACTCATAATAGACAGTAAGTACTTTTAATTTTACCTTAAAAACAAATTTTGTAACAAAGTGTCGGTATGCGAGGGGCAAGGTACCTCTCGCTCTCCGACCACGCTTTGTGACTGTTGCGAGCAAGTTTATACTTGTTTTCGCGCCCAATACATGCGTCAACTAAACCGAGCTACTCGGCAGAGTACTCGGTTCGGTAAACTTAATATTAATACCGAGCAATACTCGGTACTCGGTTACACTTGTACACGGCGCATCTCTAGATTTTATCAACTTACACTTCCAGTAGCAACATTACCAGTGGTCATTGACCCCAAAAATATAATTTATTTTTATTTTGTCGTGTTGAGATATCGGTACCCATGACGTCGGCGGAGTTTGTCTAGCTAATTTGATTTGACCCTGTATATCGCAGTGCTATGGTACTAATCGCTTTAACTGAGCTAGTGAATATACTCTATTAACAAAAATCACGTAGGTAAATCAGGTATCGGTTCGCGAGTTATAACAATAAGAATACAAACACAAGGCATACTCTTGGAATAACAACAACATCTAGATCACAAAAGAAAATAAATAAAAAATAGTTTTTATTTAGGACACAAAATATAAAGCCTATGATTTAAAAAAAGTTAAGAGGCCAAAAAGGCTCCTATGCCAGCATAATGCTGCGACATTTATAAATAAACGGTATATTTTTACCCTGAAGAATAATCTTGTTTATAAATCGAGTAAGTGGTTCATGAAATCATGAGGTATGAGCGCACGTACAGTTAAACGTTGTGTCTTATAATAGTTTAGGACTTTATTTTAGTTTCTTTTTTGTTTTCCTTTCGGAAACCAGGTGTTTTTAACCGACTTCAGAAAAGGAGGAGGTTCTGTTTTCGTCTGTATGTATTTTTTTTTAATGTATGCTCATCGATATTTGTCAGTCAAATCGGTGATGTAAAAAAAAAGTCTTCTAAAAATGTATACCTCTATTAGAAGTACAGGTATTTAATTTTTTTTTTTATCTAATAACCTACTTATATTAATCTTATGAATTAAAGTAGCTGACTATTCGACTATTTGTTTAAGTCGCGTAGTTATTATAGGAGCTAGATGTTTATAATATTTAAATAGTTAGTCAGAATTAGTTGCCTTAACTAATATTTATAGTCGATTAGTCAGTTTTGGAAAACTATTTATTTTTCAATATTATAAGTTTCCTAGTACACTCAACATCATTATTATTTTTCTTTTTTTTTTGTAATAATGAAAAATAAATATGTCAAAAAATTAAGCAAAAAATATGCACTATCTAGATTAGAACTTACACTGTCCAGTATTATTAATAAAAAAATAAATAACTTAATTTAAAATAAGAAATAGAAATACCTTTTAGAACTAAACGTTTTCCTGGTGAGTGTGTGCTTTTCCGCCATCTTCATGAAAATGTAGCACACAAACTTACAGGCGTTTTTACAGCGCACTGTATTTTCAACCCTCTGCTTAGCGCTGAGAGTCGAAATCAAACTGTGCACTTTTTAACGCCCTAGAGGTTCGCTCTGTTGGATTATCAACGCTCGGCTTAACGCCAAGAGTTGAAAATCAAGTGCGCGGTAAACAAATGTGCGATCATGGGTTAAGTATTAAACCTTTTTTGTTAAGTCGAAAGCGCCAGGGTAGCCCGCGAAATTCAATTTTTCTTACGTTTCTTGCAATTTGCAAGTCAGTATTAGCACAGAGTAATACAGATGGAACACTCCGCAAAATCATTTAAATAAAAAACGACTCTTGCTACGACACAATAAAGTGCAATTAGGTTGCACAACGCTTATTACTTACAGTTATATTCAACTACAACTTGCCTCTCTTTCTATCGCGTAACTCTTATACTTTCTTCCCTACTGATTTAGCCCCGCGGACGGGGCCCGCAGCGTACTTGTAGCTTCATACCTAAACTGCGGAGTGTCCCATCTGTATTAATCTTTGGTATTAGGTTATAAAATGTTGATGAAAATATGATTCTCGACCGTAACAAATATGTATTTTACAGAATTATAATCATTAGAATCAGTAATATAACTTCATAAGTGAGTATAATCCTCAAATGTCAAGAGTTCATGAAATAGTCATTGAATAGGATTGCGTGGTCTTAAAGAGTTATATTGATGAGTTTGATGATTATAAATTCTGTAAATACATATTTGTTACGGTCGCGAATCATATTTTGATCAACATACAACCTAATACTAACTTGCAAATTGCAAAAAATGTAAGAAGATTTGAATTTCGCGGGCTACCCTGACCCTTTCGACTTAAAAGTGTTGGCTCAGTACGGCATTTCATACAAACTTTCAAGTAATTTTTTAGCGAAATGAATGAGCCGATTTTAATGAAACTTCATACGCATAAGCAGGATACATAGGTCTAAAAAGTTAGTTAAAAACATTTTCGATATGTATTATTTAAAAAAAATATAAATGGAGATCTCTGTTTCTATGGAATATTTAAAATCGGTCCAATTTAGCTGCAACATTATTTTTCGAAAATGTTCTTAACTAACTTTTTAGATCTATGTATCCTGTTTATGCGTATGAAGTTTCATTAAAATCGGTTCATTCATTTCGATAAAAAAGGACTTGAAAGTTTGTATGAAATGCCGTACGGAACCAACGCAAGTTTAAATCCAAATTGGAGTACATAGTCAATAGTGTACCATGGGAGAAGCGAACTTCTATACACCGTGAAAATAATCCCGTGCACAAGATGACCACATCAGTTAGCAAGTGTTACTATAGCGGCCGAGCGCTGCAAGCAATAATAGTCCTTACGGTGTATACGGGGTGTAAAAAGACACTTGCAGAAGCCGATAGCCATTATTTGGATCGTTTTTTCCACTAGACCATACCTGGGAATCCACTGGTTCTGGAGATATTGAAGGTCGAAGTCGCATTTTTTTTTACTAAAACGTATTCCAAGTGTTATTACTAAACTTTTTCCGACAAGTACCTACGCGTACCGTATAGCGAAGGGGCGGGGCTTAACTCCGTTTGCCTGGGTTCGCGTTACATTGCGCGTAATAAAAAATTGCTTTTTTTATACATAAAATGAGTCGTTTCCCAGCAATAATTATTGCGCAAAGCTACTTAGTGTACAGTATGAATAGTTGACGGCTTTGTGGTGTCTTTTTACACCCTGTAGATATTCGTCTCTCTGATAGTACCTACTGCTAAATATTATTTTTAAAACTTTGTAAACGAATTTATGAATACAAGAACAATGTTTTCATATACTTAATTTGAACAGTATTATTGCATAATTATTTAAGTTCCTATTTTTCATTTAATTTTAATTGGCAATTATTTTAATTTGAAGATCTGACAAACTAGTCATAATTATTTCGCTATGGATATTTGCCAAGTTTTTTTTTTTTTGTATTTTCATTTAAGATTTCTGCGAACAAGGCCTAACGAGTACTTAAATAATTTACAGAAACACATCAAAATATTATTATTTTCTATTTTAAAAAAAAAACGGTGGTCCCGACTTACGTGTTGTAGGTCGTGGGTTCGAACCCAGGCACATTACTTTGTGTAATTTATTTCATCACCATTGCTCTCAAAACGGTGAAGGAAAACATCGTGACAAACATCAAACATTGTGTTTTAAATAAGGAAATAAATTGACAACGTTTGAGAGTAACTGAATGAAAAAAAAAAACAAACCGAGTATAGCAAAAGTGTCGGCAGCAAAATACGCGAATTGCCCTTACCTTACGTAATAATAACGGTACATACATAAGTCTAGGGGTCGGATAATCGGATGCGTATTATTTACCTAAAGTTGAGGTATTTGCTAATATGGAATGCACTTTTGTATCGAAAAAATCCCGGGATTCCGGGATCGACAGATTTAGAGTTCTGATTATACAGGGTGTAAGTGTAAACAGTGGCAATCTTTTAAGGGGTCATTGTACTCATCATTATGAACAACTTTTATTAGGGGACGAAACCTGAAATCGCGAAAAAAAATCAGCTGTCCCTACATTTTTACGAATTATGCGAACATAAATGTATTTAACAGCTTTTTTTTCGCGATTTCAGGTTTGGTCCCATAGTAAAAGTTGTTCATAATGATGACTACAGTGACCCCTTAAAAGGTTGCCACTGTTTACACTCTTAAACCCTGTAGAATCGAATGTATATTTACTTACGTTCAGGTGTTGGCTAATATGAAATACACTTTTGTATCTATAGTAAAAATGTCGCGATTCCAAAATTAATAAATTTAGTAATTTTTGACTATAGAATCGAATGCTAGCTAATGTTGTAAAGTAGGTTGCCAAACTGTATATTTGCATTGGGGTTTAAAAATGAATTTCAAGAATAGTTCTGTGATCCCGGTTTCCCGGTATTTATTAAATAAAATATAATACTTACCACATATTTAAGAAGTTGTTTACATACCATGTACTTATCCGATTAGTTGTGCATTCCCGGATTTTCTGGAATCCTGGTATTTATACTAAGAAAAAAAAAATATGAAGCCGCTTCCATAATTTCTTAGTCAAAAATCAACTTTAGGTAAATATGCATCCGATTATCCAATCTCAGTACTTACATAACTATTAGGTACATTATTAAAAAGAAAATAATTAAGAAACTATACTTGAAATTATCTACTTTTCTACTTTGTACATGCTTTGGCTAATCTGCGAAATAACTATTATCTAAAGCGATCCGCGATATTTTAAAAAGGTAATCAACTAAAAAATATCTCACCATGTATAATGTATACAGGGGGAGAGAAAAAAAAATGTCCTCCATACGACGTTCGTTTTTCCACCCTGTGTCATAAAAAAAAATATACCAACTTAATATAATATTGTAAATATATTTGATATAGAGGATGAGGTATAGCGGAGCCAAGCGGAGGATAGGTCGCTTAAGGCCGCGTCCTAATATGAGCGATTGTTCATGAGTCACTTTTGGTTCGGTGAACCGGAACGCGAGGTCGCGCCGACAGAGGGCGTCTTCCGGTTTTCCCGAATCAAAAGTAACCCGTTGTCCTAGGTGAGCGACGGGACGCGACACGTAGCGACGCGACGTAATGCGACCAATACTTAACGCGACGTGTGTCCTATTTTGTAGTCATTCGTAAGTGACAAACGCGGTAATCTCAGTTCATTATTGTTTTAACCATGGGCATGTATACTACGTTGTTACTCAAAAATTCATGTTTTAAATACTTAGCCCTACAAAAACTTTAAAAAAAGCACGTCTTCAAGTTCTCATTTTACACTGCGTCGCGTCTTGTCGCGCAAAAAAAACAAGTCCGCACTTTGTCGCGTTTCGTCGTACACTGATTAAGGCGAAAACATAGGCCACCACAAGTACATACCACGACTATTTGATATTTTCGTGTCGCGTCGCATTACCGCGTTTGTCGTTCACCTAGGACAACGGGTGACAAATGATTGCGACGATCGCTCAGATTAGGACGCGGCCTTACACGTGATTATACGACGCGACCAGTCGCAAGTCGCAGTTACGATTAGAATTGAGGCATTTATTTATTCGTGTTGTGTTGTTTAGTTCAGATTTCGATGCGATAGGTAGCGATGAGTGTAATCTTATGTAGCCAAGTGCAACGAATGGTTTCCTAGGAGAGCCGTGGCCACCACATAACGTTCCCAATTTCCTGGCGGATGAGGTGTGCTTCTTCGCTTCGCTAAAATCAGAGCGGTCGTGGTCACGATAACTGTGTAGTCGTTGCCCGCGTCGCAATCTCTCTCCATCTGGTTCGGTTAGAAGTCAGTCTGGCGCATTCATTAACAGGGCCTCCTACCGCGGATTTTACTTGGTCGGTCCACCTTGACCGGTGACCGGCCGCGTGGCCTATTACCTTCCACTCTGCCCTGCTACATTAAGACGCTCTAAGGATTTATTATTACGTTTCCGAGACATGACCAAACAACTTCAGTGCCTATTCGAGACTGTATTAGTGCTGATAGACGCTGTTAAATGCCGATATCTGTGGTCACTAAAACGATATTTGTGAAAGTTATTTGCGTTTATTATCTCGAAGGTATCGTGACAATACCAAATATGTAGATTTGCTGTCGTTTGGTCTAATTTCCTCTGAGGAGCTCGTGGCTAAGTAATAACAGTCGCACGGGTCGATTCATCACGTTAAGCTACGCTTGCCGGGGTTGGTCCGCGGATGGGTGACCATCTTTACATACCGAGACTCCTCCGTGCCTCGGAAAGCACGTTAAGCCGTTCGTCCTGGCTGTCATTTGTGGATCTTTGACAGTCGTTACGGGCCGAAAGTCTGACAACCAGTCTTACCAAGGGGTATCGTATAACCCAGTTACTAGTTTGTGGAGGTCAGATAATCAGTCGCTCCATGTAAAATACTGGTATTCAGCTGCATCCGGTTAGACTGGAAGCCGACCCCAACATAGTTGGGAAAAGGCTTAGCAGATTGATTGGTCTGATTTCCGAAATCAGACCAAACCGCGGCAAATCTAACTTAGAGAGGTGTCTAGATGATTCTTATGGTTATAATTATTTATTATACATATTTGTTATTGTCACGAATAATACTTTCGAGACTACTATTTTAATTCGGCAGATTTGTATTTCTCGGAGAGAACACTGGCACAAAAATTCCCCGTGCGCCCCCTTCCAGGGACTACGGGTAACACACCGTTTGGCGTGTTTTTCGACACCGCTGTTATTTTTTTCATGACAGCCGCCGCAGTGCGGGCGCTATGTGGCCGCCTCCGCTATTTTATGAAACCAAAACTTTTCTGTTTTGTCGCAAATCGCAATCGCATCGAAATCTTTCGATATTAGTGTATTTAAATTAATGTTTTTAATAAAGGATGTACCTAATTTAAGAATAAACAGTATTTGTTTTCAGTTAAAATAAATGCGTTTAGCAACATTTTTTTTTTGTTTTATTTTACTACCGCCTCATGACAAGCAGTTTTAGCAAAGGCTAGGTATCGTCAGAGATTAATACAGATGGGACACTCCGCAAAATCATTTAAATAAAAAGCGACTTGATACGACACAATAAAGTGCAATTCAGGTCGCACAACGCTTATTACCTACAGTTATTTTCAACTACAAGTTGCCTCTCTTTCTATCGCGTAACTCTTATACCTTCTGAATTAGCCCCGCGGACGGGGCCCGCCGCATACTTGTAGCTTCATACCTAAACTGCGGAGTGTCCCATCTGTATTAATCTGTAGTATCGTGTTATCAGTAACTGGGTTGTGGAGGCAGTCGCTCCATGTAAAATACTGGTATTCAGCTGCATCCCGTTAGACTGGAAGCCGACCCCAACATAGTTGGGAAAACTAATAGCCTTTTACTAACTACAATGTCCAAACTCCTGTTAGATTTTTTCCAAATTCTGTGAATGCAGTTGGTGATTAGGTACTCCAAAAAGTTATAGAGTTGAAACCGTGTGGCTGACACTGGCTTGGCCACCATCAGGGATTTTACTTTTGATAACACAAAGATTTAGTCGTTAATTAGTCGAAATTTGTCGCCAAATATCAGAATTTGTCGGTCACTGGTTCAAAAGTTATAAGGGGTCATTGGTGGCCAAGCTGGGGAGACTCTCCCCAGCTTGGCCACCTTTATATCTCAAAAACTAGGGCACCTAGCGAAGATCTGTTTTCTCCCAGATTTAGTCGCTAATTAGTCGAAATTAGTCGCCAAGTCACAGATTTAGTCGGGTCTTAGTTTAGAAGATATAATGAGTTCAATTTTTATGTATAGACCAAGAGCTAGATTGAAGAGTTTACGATAAAATCTTTGATCTAGCTCTTGGACCAATGACCCCTTATAACTTTTGAACCAGTGACCGACAAATTCTGATATTTGGCGACAAATTTCGACTAATTAACGACTAAATCTTTGTGTTATCAAAAGTAAAATCCCTGATGGTGGCCAAGCCAGTGTCAGCCACACGTTGAAACCACGTATTCACGTATTTACCTACATGATTCGGGACATATGCGTTGAGACTTCCTGTCGGTTATTAAAAAAAAACCGGCTGTTTCCTCCCAAAAGTGCAATACCCTACGCGGTCAAAATATAAGGAACAGTTATTTTTTTTTTAACAACCGACGAAAATTTCCAACGCAGGGTGGTCCAAAATCATGCAAGTAGTGAATACGTGGTTTCAATAAAATTAATGTGATCAATCAATCTGCCTAGCCTTTTCCCAACTATGTTGGGGTCGGCTTCCAGTCTAACCGGATGCAGCTGAATACCAGTATTTTACATGGAGCGACTGCTTGTCTGACCTCCACAACCAAGTAACTGGGTAATACGATACCCCTTGGTAAGACTGGTTGTCAGACTTTCGGGCTTCTGACGACCCGTAACGACTGTCAAAGATCCACGAATAACAGCCGGGACCAACGGTTTAACGTGCTTTCCGAGGCACGGAGGAATCTCGTTATGTAAAGATGGTCACCCATCCACTGACCAACCCCGGCAAGCGTAGCTTAACCTGACGGATCGACCCGTGCGGCTGTTATTACTTAGCCACGAGCTCCTCTATAAAATTCTCAATAAAATTAATGTGATAATGTAATTGCCACTGTATTACATAAAAGTATCCGTTTCAGAACGTTTCTCCGTAGACTGCCTCATTCGTGTAATGGTGGCAAGAGATACTGGTGCACATGAGGTCCTGGTTTCGATTCCCAGGTCTGGCAGTGTTACTGGGTTTTCCCATCGGGGGAATTTCCTAGTAGCAGCCCGGAGTATGAATTTGTGGCCGATTGATGGCAATAGGCTCGCCGTCAATAACATAAGGCTTAAACATAATTGTGGGTGTACCTACCTACTGTAGATACACCTCTGCCTAACCCTTCCGAGATTACAGTCGTGATGTTATGTTTTCCTGTAGCTTCAACGGTAAGTTAAGCTTCCACACCACACGACGACGGCCCTTCATGCATAACTATCTCAAATATAGGTGTAGTTCTCTTCTCGTCGCCAAGTTAAGGTGAATGCAGTGGCACCCCGAGAAATTCAAATTTTCTTAGGTTTTTTTCAATTTGTAGGTCAGGGTAAGGATGTACGTTGAATAAAATATGATTCTCGACTCTATCATATGTGTATTTACATAATAATAACCATAAGAATCTTCAATACATATCCTTGTTAAATTTGTTCCAGTGTCATGATTTCCGAAATCTAACATATGTAAGTACCTATCATTCATAAGGTTTTAATTAAGTATGTATTTCTGATAAAGTCGCGAATCATATTTTGATCAACATACGACCTGCAAATTGCAAAAAAAGGAAGGTTTGAATTTCGCGGGCTACCATTGCGCATTCACCTTAAAATCGCAAGGATTGACTGATCACACAGGTCAGCAACGCTTGCCGGGGTTTGGATGGGGTGCAGAATAAAATAAATAAAACACACTTTAAACATGAAGAACTTTTTACTATCAGATTTAACGTGGACGTATTGACACAGCGACAAAGTATTATTATTTACAATAATGTATTACATTCCTCATTAAACGCCTAACGGCACAACTGACCTTAAAAATAAATACACCATAGACATTATTTGTCATTGTAAAACGTGGAATTTGAAGATGTTCTGTCATTTCGCATAAATTGGCGCGAAAGAATTATTTAGTAATAATATTGCAACATCTCTCGAGGCTCTCGTTAGGTGATTGGACTAAGGGTCTGATTCAGAAGGCAGTAAGTACTCCTTGATACGGCTCTCATCGTGAGGAGATTCCTGTCTCTGCAGCCCTAACCACCGATAGCTTGGACCCTGCAGTGCTATTCTGTAATCATCTCACCGGGAAAACTTAAGTGAAGTGAGCGTGGAGTGAGCTGTCAGTGTCATTCCACCTGATGCTAGGGATGGACCAAGCACATTTTTACAGTCATAATCGAGATTTTAATAATATTTTTTACGCTATTCTAGTGGTCAATTTATATTATTTCAAAGCTAGTACCTATTTAAGTGTCTAAACATTACTACACCTATAAGGGGATTTTAAATAAAATTGCAAAACATTTTTATTTGACCATTTTATTTTAAAACCCCCTAAATAGTAATGTTTAGACACCATACTTACTAGCTTACAAATAATATAAAATCATTATGTGTAGAATTCGCATAAAAAATATAATTTAAATCTGGCTCATTTCTCGCACAGAGAATAGCTATTGCTATTCAACGCGGAAATGCAGCCAGTGTTCTTGGCACCATGCCTCATGGACACCCACTTTTGTTAGATTTTTAAGGTTTAGTTTTAGTTTTGTATTTAATTTAACAAATTTACGTTTAATAAAAATTTTATACACATGTAAAAAAAAAAAAAAATTTAAATCTCGATTATGATTGTAAATGTAATTTGGTGCTAGGGATTCCTAGCATCCGTGGGATGACACTGACAGCTCACTCCACGCAAGTTTTCACGGTGAGATTTTTACAGAATCGACCAGCGGGTCCCGAAACCGGCGGGCGGACCACTATTTTTATTTTTCTATTATGTAGGTACTTATAAGAAATATAAAAAAATTACAAGATAAGGAATAAATAAATAAACGACATAAAATATAGCGGTCTATTTCTGACAAGAAAGAAAAGGTTGTCGAATAAAGTAAAAAAAAACTTCTGCTTTTCGACCGGTTGTTGTATAACCGGTCTATATTATTTAAATCAAGTGAAGTCAGCTTGAAAAGAGCTGTCATACCACCTAATGCTAGGGAGTAATATTATTGACAGCTCAAATCTTTTTTTTATTGTCCGGCTGATTTTGATCCTTCGAGCGGATAAATAGTAGGTACTAACTTGGCTGCCTTTAATTATGAAATAATAATTAAAATAAGCTGAAAGTTGAAATAAAATTTTACGCGCCAAAACGGCAACCATGACAGTTTATTATCTCCAAATTCATAATTAACACATGATTATATGAAAGGGCGCCTAAAATTGGCATTAGACACAAGCATGGGTCTTAAATTTTAGAGTAGACTTAAGAAGGGACAGTTTTTTCATTATAATTAGGTAGGTACTTAACTACATTTCTCACTTTTTAATTTGGATGGTTTTCTTGTAAGGGTTGGATTGTAAATGTCTGCCTGACCCTTCGAGGAATACAGGATACAGGTTTGATGTAATGTTTATATTACGAGTATATAATCTTCCCATGTTAGTAAGGACTACAAAAAAATCCTTGAGAAATGTACGGTAGTTATACAAAAAAATTAGTTCGAAAAAATTGTTCAACATTAATTTTAGTTTCGACCCACGCTTGCATTTTTTGCAATAGTGCGAAAAATAAATTATATAAGTAATTATTATTATAATATAATACAAAAGTGACACAAAAGTTTCTCAGTCATATTTAATGAATTAGGTACTTTTTAAAACATGATACCTTACCTCATTGAGGGGCAGGCAGAAGGTATGATAGAAAGAGATGGCAGTTTGTGATTTGTTTTACAGAATATATCAATTTTTTAAAATATATGTATAAGGTCGCGTCCTAACCAAACATCCGTCGCGTTTATTTTGTTTAGCGGAACCGCATGCATGGGCGCCTTCCGATTTCCGAACAAAAAAGTTACATTGGTATGAACGCGTGAACTGATGATCGCCTATTCACGCGAACAATCATCTTGGTTAAGACGCTGAGTTTGTATGTGCTATGTACTAGATGAGTCTGGATCTGGTTAAGTAATCATTGCTGCATTGGTTACTATAATAGCCTGGTAAAAGATCTGCTGGTCAATAGAAGTTAATTAGACAGCCAATCAAACACACATCATCATAAGAGTTAGTCTGAAATCTCAAAACAAAAGAGCAATGAGAATAGCTACAGTCCGGCCGTCGGTCGAGAGAACGCGTTCTTGACAACTGTCAGTTTCTTAATAAATAACGAATATGTTTATGTTGGTATATTGGCGTGGGCTAGCTGACATATGGCAAATAATTTAATTTAATGTTTTGTGTTGCGTAATTTAAATTATTTTGCGTACCTACTGTATACAATCAAATTACTCTAATTGAACAGACAGCTATGCTATCGCGTGTTCGTGTGACGATGTCTTTTGGTTAGGACGTGGGGTGATATATTTATATTACAAAATAATAATACCTGCAAAATAAATGCAATAAATTTATGCTAGTACGTAGCACATACATACCGAATGTCCGGTAATTAATGGATCATTTTGAAATAGCATACAATAGCCGTTCTAAAAAAATATACCCCAAGTAGTACCTACCTAAGAAACGACTTTTTATAAAAAAAAATACTGTGCAATAACTTGTCACACTTTTTACTGCCTCTCTTGTCACAGCCAACGTACAATTTATGGGCCTATTTCACGATATCCGAATTGCCACTACCTACTCACCGAATCAATTCAAAAATGGAACAGAATTTGTATGAAATTATCTGCCGAGTAAGTTTATATGAACTTAATCGTAGGTGGTGAAAAAGGCCCTTAGTATAACAACAAATAACCGATGGAATTCATTCAGTAGTGGTCAAGGTAAAGAAGAATGTAAAATACGGTAAAAAAACTTATGTAAGTAGGTACCTACCAAGTATTTTTATCTAAAAAATCTTAGGTCTACGTGAGATATTTTTTTATTTCTTTTTAGATCGGCCATAAGATCTTTATATGCTAATTCAAGTTATGCAATCATTACCAGACACT
The DNA here is from genome assembly GCA_905163495.3 of Cosmia trapezina. Taxonomy (NCBI): domain Eukaryota; kingdom Metazoa; phylum Arthropoda; class Insecta; order Lepidoptera; family Noctuidae; genus Cosmia; species Cosmia trapezina. Next base: position 2,401,835 of record LR991047.1, read on the forward strand.
CGGTAATAATATAGATTAAAATAATTCATAAAAAATATTTTATAAGTAATTTATGTCAATTGTAAACATTCGGAGGATATTTCTAAACAGATATAGGTCTATTAGGTGTAATATTGTAAATACAAAGATGTATATAACATTCAAGTATGTATACTTAGGTAACTGTAAGTCAATACTATAGGTATTAAGAGGATATAATTGCAGGATAGTATTGGCGCTGATTTTGAAGAACACAACATGAACCTATTTGGCGCGGCCGTGAGGCACACATATTCTTATATTTTTTATTTTATTTAAATGTGATAGGTAGGTACTTAAAAAAAGATTGCAATATTTTTTTGACAAAATAAATATTTTGCTTTCTTTCTATCAATAAAACTTAACATACAGGTTCTTAAGTTCAATTATGTTGCACCTTTAAATACCTACCTATTTTACAGAAGTATATTTTAGTTTAGTTTCATACAGTATCAAACAGAATCAGCGCCATTCAGCAAAAATAAATGAGTAGTCAGGAAATGATGAATATTTTACTGACAACACATTTTTTTTTGCTAATTTTTAAGATCATTAACAATTCTTTAGGTATTGACCGAGCTTTCTATATATTTCAGGTTACTCAAACTTAATTTTAACATCACTAGAGATTGGTAACTATGTAACAATGGATACAGATACCATAGACTTATAAATAAGTCTATGACAGATAGGTACATAATTTTATAAAAGACATGTCATTTATCTGCGTTGCAACAAAAACAATTTTCAGTTTTACTTCACGGCGATCTGAAATATAATTAGTTAAACAGAGTAGTATTTTCTATACACACATATGACTTCGCGACTTTTGGAGGATAAAATATTTGTAAATATTTTTTAAATAGAATTGTTTCACCTCATAGTTGGCAACACATAGCTGTCACTTTTTCTTTTCGCGCGCGTTCTTGACATCGCGAGAAAATTTTCTCTCTAGACAAATTACTCATTTAAAATAAGTTTACGGTGTAGTTGACTAAAATAACAGAACGTTAACTATGCTAGGTGATAAAAAGTGTATCGAGTGCATCGTCGATGGACCTGAGACGCAAAATCTGAGCAACAACAACTCACGTTTGCACAGCCCCGGCGTTCATCAACGACATCTACGGGAAGCCGATAAATACATCAGAAGCAGACGCAGACCCTTAGACCTGACCACAAATGAATGATACGGAGGCATACCACAACCTTGAGATACGAGAATGCCTGGCTTTAACTGACCACCTAGTAGGGACGTGATACTGACAGTTCCTTCTGAGAGCACTATGGTGGTCATTAACACTGCATTTTGCATGTATGCTGTAAACTTGTTAAAGCATTGCCTCTCCAGTGTGCACGCGATGCCCTCAGTAACGTTACTTCCACGTTACTAGCTGGATGAGAAGCTACCAGTGGGGCACGAGATGCCCTTAGCGATGTTATTCTAAATAACAAGTGCTGGTAGGCGCCCGTCAGCAGTACCTCTCCAGTGCGCACGAGATGCCGCCAGTAACATTTCTCTAATGTTACTAGCTGGATGAGAAGCCACCAGTGGGGCACGATTATGTCCTTAGCAATGTTATTCTACATAACAAGCGCTGATAGGTGCCCGTCAACAGTACCTCTCCAGTGCGCACGAGATGCCGTCAGTTACATTACTTTCATGTTACTAGCTGGATGAGAAGCCACCAGTGCGGCAAGTATGTGATGCCCATAGCGATGCTACTCTACACATCTAACACCAGTATGTGCCCGCCATAACAGGTGAGTCCCATTCCTATGAACTAGGTTAGGAATATATAAAACAGGTGCTTTGATATATTTTAAACTTATGAGCATGAAAGCTGCGAGACAGCCTTGCTCAATCCTGCACATTGTCTGTGCTGTAAACTTGCAAAAGCACTATACTTCCCCAGCGGGAAGGGATCCCACCCTGCTAACTAGTTTGTTACCAGTGAGTACGAGATACTCTTAGCAACATTAATTATATGTTGCTAGCTGGTACACATTTGCCATAATGTGCACATGCTTAGCATGAGACGCTCATAGCAAGTTATCACAACTCTATAGGATCTAGCTCTCGCATCGAGGATGATATCATGGTCACCTCGTCTTGACAGATTACCTTTTATCAATTATTGTTACACATGCCTGCAACAAATGCTAACATATTTCTGTTTATGGCTATGCTACCCAGTTGCCATTTTAACAAACAATTATACCTAATTAAAACAAATCACCATGTACAAGATACTCAGTGCCCATCTAAGCACTAGGTGATTTAATTATCCGGACACAAAATTATAAACAACATCTATTTTGTAAATTATTATAATAATAAAGCAAAAATGTGCAATTTTTACATTAATAAACTCAAATACTGTACATTGAGTACAATGTACTTTGCCAACATGATTCTGTGGTACATTGGCTGATGACAAATGCCTCAATGGCAATTCTTGATTTCAGATATAACCTAATGGACCAAACAAATACAAAGTACTATTCTATGCTCCCCTACTTACTCATAAGGTCATTCATAAGCCTTACTCCCAGATTCCTTCTAAACTGAGGGAACAAGGGATTGGGATATTCCAGAACCAAATTGGACTGATTACCCCTACCATAGGGAAAGCAATGACTGACCCATGCTAATGAAGAAAGTTAAGACAAAAATAACCTGGTGACTGATTTGGATGATGGTTGCACCACAAACACCTGCCAATGTTCAATACATACCACCAAATAAAAACCAGAACAAAAGTTCAAAAGTAATATAATCTCTAATGATCATGAATCTTAATTTATTATATTTGGTAAACAAACAGATTCTGAAACAATAACAATTAATCAAATAATATTAAAACCACAAGACAATCACTCTTAAGATAATAGAGAAAACTTACCAGTCCTATTGGAAAAATGTAAAACAAGCACAAAAGGAGGTGATTGGTTACAGTAGGTACAACAAATTAAAACATCATACAACGGGGTCAATAACAGGAATCAATCAATATTGAAAACAAAAATGAATTTTTGTGGTGGACCTCAACAATAACTCGGCTTATAGCTATACTTACTCTAAAATAACAATTCAACAAGACTGATACTGGAATCACCAACTGAATGCTGACAAAATAGTTACATGCTGCTGTTATTGGCTGCGGGTACAAAGAACAATAAACTATTTGATAACTATCAAAATTCAATGCCTTAACTTCTCAATACCATTACAGTCAGTAAATACTGAGATGAATTAAAATGCATTATTGACCTACAAACAATTTATGTAAATATCGATTTTCAAACCCAAACAAAATAGCAAATTCAGTTTCATTCTGAACCTAAAACAGTTAATTAGCACCTTCTAGGGCAGTGAAAATTCCACCATATTTTATTGGCAGAAAATGACAAATACAATTTGCAGTAAAAACGATTGCTTTATACTGATACCGACCCCAACATAGTTGGGAAAAGGTTAGTCAGATTGACTGACAATTTGCACACTATTCAATTATTGTTCAATATATCAAAATATAGGTACCTATAGGATTTAGTCCTATAGGTACCCCTGTCAGTTCCTGTTACCAGATACCAAAATAAAGGGCTAATCTTAAGTACATTCTCTAATAACTTCCATATTAGAACTTACATTCTTCAACCTTACCTTATAGCTATGATGTAGGTATTTACTACATTACCAACAGTAAATGATACCTACTGAAACAAGATTTCCTACCAACCTACCATGACTAGGTATTTACTTGTCAAAGTATCAAGACTGCCATAAAACAAAACAGTACTATAAGTAAGTGTATTTAAATGTTTGGACTTGAAAATTAACCATAGAAATCTAACACCTGACAAACATAATGTGAATTGTTAAGTTAGATTGCTAAGCTGTAGGTACTTGAAGCATGTGTCTATACTTATTAGCTCACAAGTCAATGGTTTAGTGACCTTAGTGGCATTACATAATATCAAACCCGTATTTCCTGAAGGACCGGGCAGAGATGGCAATCTTAGTCAAAGGTTATTAAACCAAAATACCTAATTAAACATTCAACCATTTTAACTACCTACTAGTCTAAATAGATATTTAGCAGTAGACTTCAATCAATGATAATTACAAGTCATCACTAAAGTGAAATTGTCAAAGAAACAAAGGGGGGGGGGGGGGGCACAAAGTATTGAGGGGTGGTAATTAGAATACAAACAGGTCCATACAATCAATGTAGGCAATATGAATGAATTAACTACCTACAAATCATTTTACACTATAACCACCTGCTCACCAATTTTACACTGTAGCTAATTATACAAGTCCCTCACTTAAACTAATATAACTCATTCCATAGGTAATCTACTTGTGGATATAATACGAGGTCAGGGAAAAGAGGTTCATACTTTTATGCTTTTAGAATAATTAATCTACCTTTTTCTTGTTTAGCTCTCAATCTGACAATCTTATTAAATGCATTAATAGTCAATTAGGAAATTTAGTAAATTAGTTAGCGCAAATTTTTCTTCTATCTAGGCAACAACCTATAAAATGGTGCTTACAAAACTTTAAATAGATAAAATTAAAAGTGTCTTCTGCTTATAAATCTTAAAATTGATAAAGTTAAAAGCATCTTCTGCTTAGAAAACTTTAAATTGATAAAATTAAAAGCGTTTTCTTCTTACAAAACTTAAAATTTATAAAGTTAAAAGGTTCTTCTGCACTTGGCACTCTAGGCTCCAAAATAACTATGTATCTCATAAAACAGATACTTAAGAGCTGTAAAAATACTGTGGATAAATACATTTTTAACAAGGATTTGAATTACAGGACGCCACAAAGTTCTTGTGGCGCGTGACCAAAGTTGGAACTGACGCCGCCACTTTAACTTATCTGCAATTTACGTGAAAATTCAGTAAATCACCTTCTGCAAAAAAAAAAAAAAAAAAAAAAAAAAAAAAAAAAAAAAAAAAAAAAAAAAAAAAAAATGCCATCTGAGTGACTAAATACATATAATGTGCCATGCAACATAATTTACAGTATACAGATTATTGTAAACTCACGCAACGCACTGCAGTTCTACACTGCATCTCAAATAATACAGTGATTGTTTACGTTTACGGAGACAATATACAACTGCTATTCTCAATCATAGAAACTTTCTAGACTTACAATTCAATATCACAATTAATATCTTCCTGATCGGTTTATACAGAACAAACCAGGAAAACCTACAAAAAAAAAAAAAAAAAAAAAATAAGTACTTACCTACTGAGACTGATTTAAAGTTTTTTTATCAGTACCTTAGCTGTGGTGTGGTAAGTGAGAGATAGATCAATTCTTCAACTCTCACAGTACAACACATACAGCAGCTCAACTTAGAGCTGGCATCAATTGAGAAAACAACGTGGATTAATAAGACTTGCTGTAATAATGTGTGATAATACCTTTTTGCTGGTTAACAATAGCTTCTTGAAAAAGCAATGCTAATGAAGAAAAATAAAAGTACTTAGTAAACTAGAATACTTATAACCAGATAATTTATTAACTAACTTAATTATTGCAGACAACTCTAAACATCTACTCTGTTTAACTAATTATATTTCAGATCGCCGTGAAGTAAAATTGTGAATCAAACGAGCTTACCTGTTAAGCGAAGTCTTGATTCTAATTTTATGAACGGCGATCTGAAATATAATTACCCACCCGCCACCTAACAGCCCCAAAGCTGCAATAATTAGTCTACTTAAATATTCACTTATCCTTTCAGGAAAACCTAGTGAATGTAAGTATATGGAACTACTCTGTACAGAAAACAGAGCTTGTTCCTTATCTCAAGGATCTCTAAAATAAGTGACAGCTATGTGTTGCCAACTATGAGGTGAAACAATTCTATTTAAAAAATATTTACAAATATTTTATCCTCCAAAAGTCGCGAAGTCATATGTGTGTATAGAAAATACTACTCTGTTTAACTAATTATATTTCAGATCGCCGTTCATAAAATTAGAATCAAGACTTCGCTTAACAGGTAAGCTCGTTTGATTCACAATTATACAGGGTGAAATTTGAATCGTTTTTATTGTACTCAGCATGGTAGCTGCGTGGATAGTCTACACGTCATATTTATGTTTAAAAACAATTTATTGAACTATTTAACCGCCATCTTGAAATGAAGTGTCAATTTGAAGCGGGAAAATTCATTTTGAAAATATAGCAAAAGGGTGAACAGCGAAGTACTTAATTACTTAGGCTTAATAATAATTAATTACTAAAATATTGAAAATTCCTCAAGAGCTTTTGAAAACAATTCATGGCGTGCAGAGTGATACAAATTAAAAATCAATTCCTGTTTTGTGAAAAAGCATTTTTTCTATAAAATATGAGTTTTTTATTATTTTAATTCGGTCTGAGTAAGGTAGGTATAACATGTCTAAAGGTTATGAGAAGTGAAAATTACCAATTTTTGTTTGTTTTTCTTAGTTCGCTTTTAGAATTGTCAAATTCTGACATTAGTTAGACGGAAACAACCGATAAGAGCGCTGCACGCTGCTGTTGTAAATTGAAATAGAATAGAATGTCAATATAATTTTAAGTTTTCGGGAAAACTGAGCTGTTCCATTTAAAATAGGTACGTGCTTCCGTGAGACTATTTCGGGCCTAACACAAAGGAGAACTGAATCGGGAGACGATAGTTTCTACTATCCTACTAATAATATTATAAATGTGAAAGTTTGTATGTTTGGATGTTTGTTATTCAATCACGCAAAAACGGCTGAACGGATTTGGATGAAATTTGGTATACAGATAGTTTATAACCTGGATTAAGACATAGGATACTTTTCATCCCGGTAGAAGGTTCCCGGGCTTCGCCCGCGTGGATGTCGGAAACTATCCCAGTTTCCGACATCCACGCGGGCGAAGCCGCGGGCAACGGCTAGTTAAATATAACATAACATCACGCCTGTATACCCCGAAGGGTTAGGCAGTTAGAAATTTCAGTTCGAAAAACCCAATAACACTTCCGACCCGAAAAACGAACTTAGGACCTCACGCACACCTTAGCGCTTGCGACCGCCAGACCAACGAGGCAGTTTATATTTAAAAAAAAAACGAAAATTGATAATTTTACAATAAATATTTAAAAACGACCATTTGAATCCGACATTTTAACAATCGTCAACACTGATAGTATATTTAATAAAATTATTTTTACTTTAATACTTACTAGTTTTTAAACTATAGTTTGCTAAAAATGTATTATTTCTTTTTATGTGACTTTTTTGATGTATTAATAATTAATGATAAGGATTTTTTATGTTAATAATTTTATTCCGAGCATTTATATCCCAGAAGGTGGATAATGTTTTGCTATTCCTCTTTTTACTTTTTTTCTCTGTTCCCTGCTTTTTTTTCTATTTTTTTTTCTTTTTTTCTTTCGTTACCTTAACTACTTACATCAAAGAAGTCACAAAAGTCTATAAAGTCTAAGAAAAAATCAGCTACAAGAACTGTTAGCTCACCTCGGAGAAATCAGTCAAATCCAATAATTTTGGTACATAATGTATTACTATGTACTAGGATTCATAAGACATTTTACCTAGAATGTAGTCTACGTTATAGGTTGCATCATTGGCATCGATTTTTCGGCTATTTATTTTTGTTTTAATCGAGTAGGTACGTACCTATTATTATTTTTGAGTCGATTTTTTTTTCAAAATTGTTATTCTTTCTATTCTTCATTTCACAAAAAAAGTTTATCTAACGGCGCCGTAATTTTTCAAATTTTTGCTAGAAAACAAAAAATTGTATCTTTGTTTTCTAGCAAAAATTTGAAAATCGATAAAAAAAATCGATGCCCAATTAACAATCATAGTTTTTTAAATAAAATCTTAAGGCTGCAGTCTTGCAAAATTCACTCGCGGCGAATTATTTGCGCAACTTTGTGTTTTTTTTTAAACAAAATTAATGAAATAACATGAAATATTATTATAGTACGTGAATAACCATAATATAAGTAATAGATGGTAGTTTTTTTTAAGTTCATCTGGGTGGATTATGTTAGGTAAATCAAGCGTTAAATACAGCTCCTTCGCGCCAACAACGATTCGAGTTATGTTTGTGCACTTGCATTGGGCAATACAAATTTTATTTAGAAAATCTGTTCAGCGCATAATTGTTTCCATATTCTTGTCTTCAAAATGCGCTGATTACTTTTTTTTGATTATCTTTCATTTTCTTAATTCAGGTGTCACAATGTCATCGAAATTCTCTGTTTTTATCTCTTAATAAACGGTTTGTTTCATAATAACAAAGCATCGTATGCATGTAAGATTTGGTTGGTTTAATTCCAAGAGTTCAATAAAGCAAATACTAAAAAAAATAGCATCTAAATCACCTTACTCTAACAATAATAATAATCTCAAAAGACATCCAAAACGCTCCGACCCACTAAGAAATTTCCCTCGCAATTCTTGTTCATAAACTCTGTTTTGGAGGTATTTTGAGTTTATTATTATTGTTAGAGTAAGATGATTTAGGTGCAATTTTTTTTAGTGTTTGCTTTATTGAACTCTTGGCATTAAATTAACCAACTTTTACATGCATACGATGCTTTGTTATTATGAAACAAACCGTTTATTAAGAGATAAAAACAGAGAATTTCGATGACATTGTGACATCTGAATTAAGAAAATGAAAGATAATTAAAAAAAAGTAATCAGCGCATTTTGAAGACAAGAATATGGAAACAATTATGCGCTGAACAGATTTTCTAAATAAAATTTGTATTCCCCAATGCAAGTGCACAAACATAACTCGAATCGTTGTTGGCGCGAAAGAGCTGTATTTAACGGTTGATTTACCTAACATAATCCACCCAGATGAACTTAAAAAAAACTACCATCTATTACTTATATTATGGTTATTCACGTGCTATAATAATATTTCATGTTATTTCATTACTTTTGTTTAAAAAAAAATACAAAGTTGCGCAAATAATTCGCCGCGAGTGAATTTTGCAAGACTGCAGCCTTAAGCATTAAACTGAGCGATTGAAGTTAAAGCTAAATTAAAACAACAAAAAATACTAAAATTAGCTTCCAATTTAGTGACTACATTGTGTATTACTTTTAATTTAGTAATAGTGTTTTTTTCTATAGTGATGTACCGACTAGTGGCGTTAGATTAATCGAGTTATCGTTTACATTTTTAGAGAAAACGCGGTCACGTGGTCGTTGTGCGTTAATTCCATTTCTTTTCTCCCTGGTTAATGAAGTCCAAAAATTTTTTACGATATAATGTATAGGTACTACTGTCACTGTTTTGTTTTTTGGCGTATTTTTTTTTTTCTATAATTCGTATATTTATGTACTTACGTCATAATTTGCTAGTAGCTAGTTTAACTAACCAGGGAGAAAACAGAGGAATACATTAGCATGGAATGAACGCCAACGACCACGTGTCCGCGTTTCCTCTTGTTATTTCTTCGAATCCAGGGGATTGTCGATGTTTTAATTGTTACTGTGTAATAAATCCAGTTCTGTTTCTAGATCAATATCTATGGTTATTTAGTTATGGTACTAATGACTAGAAATATTAAGGATAACCGACTAATCGATTATTCGGTAATTTACTGAAATAAAAACTAAAAAAATCGGTGATTATTGAAATATTTGGTAACAACCTTCTACTTCCATTTTATTGGTACGAAATTCCAGTTATTATTGCAATTAAACAAATAAAGACTACATTAAAATTTTTAATTTAATAAAATTATTTAATAACAACAATTTTTTTACTTAAAAAAAGCAGCTAAATTTAAAAAATAAATGCAAAGCTTACAAACTAATTTTACAAAAAAAAAACTTTAATTTACTTTTTGATTTACTAAAATAAATAAATGTGATATGACAGATAATTGCTTGGAGTTCAATCTTTAAAACATTATTCTCTAAGTTATAAGCTTAGATTAAAACACACCTGCATAGCATTCACAACAATTCGACAGATTGTCGAATCGAAAATGACACAATTTGAATTACTAATTCGCCTTGCCCCGACAGCAAATAGCTGTCAGAAGAATGGCGGTCGTCTGTTTGATTTAAACTGACAAAATTTTCGAGTTTTGGATTTGTAAACAGCCTTTAGCACGACTCTTTTTTTAGTTCGATTCGTCACGGAAGCGTATCGAACGGTTGTGAATACCTAAGCACTTAAAAAGGTTTGATTTAAGCGGAATAAGGCCGTGCGCAGACTGTGTCAAGTCTACCTGTTAGCAGTTAGACAGATTATCGCTGTAAGAAAACAATGATAGCGACTGTGAGTGTGCACACTCGCAACTGAACAGTTACACAGTTAAAATTTATTATTAAAATGTTGGTGAAAAAGTTTTCTGTAAGTTTTAAATAAAACTATTTAGTTTCCAGTGTGCACACGGTCTAAATGAGTGGTATGAGTGGTTTTTTGTAAAGACATTTTCGAAATTTAAAAAAAAAGTAATGTTTTTTAAAACCTAAGTCCATTCATAAAATGGAGTTCGGAAAACTGTTTGAATTGTACTAATCGTAAATAATATTTTATATTCAATTCCTCGGTTTACTTCAGTAGTTTTTCATGAAGTGCACTATTTTAATTATTACAGCGTTATTCAGCAAAACTGAAACGTATTCATGCTCCAAAGACAAAAAGAGGATGAGTGTTTATGAGCACACGATACAAGTGAAAACTTACGACTGGAGCTGAATAGGTATACCAGATTTAACGTCGCCGAGCGAATGGAGCCGGGTATATCCGAATCAGGGTCACCGACCGATTGGAGCCGAGTATACCCGATTTAGCGTCACCGACCCGAGCGTGGCGATTCAGTTACGTTCACTGTTCCGAAAGAGCGCAAAGCGCGCGTAACGAAGTTTTCACTTGAAAAAAAAACAAAGAAAAATATAATGAGAAAAATGGACAAAAATAATAAATTGTAAAGTGATCGCCCAAAAGGATGTCAAAGCTCATTAAAGATCATTATAAAAATCGATAAAATTGGACCAAAAAAGCCAAAAGAATCTTAGAAATAAATAAGATTGATTTCGAAAAATATCATTATCGTGGTAAGCACATCCAAAATTCTTTTATTTTTTGTATAACACACGTCTAAATTATATCCAGATGTCATTATACCTTAGGAGCGGCATTTTACCCTGTTGCTTAGTATTTTTTACAAAAAAAGTAAGTAAAAAAAAAATTATAAGTTCAGTAGGTACACAACCATGGATATAATTTTAATTTTTTAAATTAAATAAATCGAACATAGTTTAAGAACAGGCTTGGAATCAAAAAAAAGTAGCAAAAAGTTCGTTATTTAACTGGTTTTTAAATCTAGACTCTATTTCTTTTTTCAAATTTTAAATCTAAGGATCAATGCTTTAAAGATGCTACGTAACGCTTATAATAGTAATTTAATAGTTTTGGGATATTTAGTAAATCATACTGATTTTCAGGAGGATTCGACTCCTTGAAAATAATTATTAAAAAAAAGCTAGTCAAGTAGATATTTAAAATTCTAATCAGTATTTAAAATTATTACTGAGTTTTATAAAAAACAATACTATTAAGAAATAAACATATTAATTTTAAAATTATTAAAAAAAAATTTTTAGAACGAGAGATTTTTAATTAAATAGATTAATAAACAGAAGTTTTGTTTCTTTATTCTTGAGAATCCGAATAATATGTTTTTAGAAGGTGCATGTTTTAAATTGTCTCTAAATAATATGTTAGTAAAACCTATGTAGGGACAAAGTGGTATGTATGTAAAGACAGGATCAACACAGCTGTGCTGCTGGACAGTTTGTTGCGCCACTTCTTCTCCCCAGCTAAAGCGCTAGGAAGTGGTGAAGGGCGGGCGTGCGGGGGGACTGTCTGACTGGCATTTTGACGTTAGAAAACTGCTGATACTCAGCCTAATTTGAATAAATGACATTTGATTTTGATCTTCCAACAAAGCTTTATTTCATCACGTTCCCACCTGATTTCACTGATTTAAAAAAAAAAAAAAAAAACCGTCATGGTTATAGCGATTTTTAAAACAATATCAATTTGACTGTTTTAAAGTTTTGAGGTGTTTAACGAATTTTTATTCTTTCTTTGTAAAACAATATTATTTTGTAGTTGTCTCCTGCAAGCCCTCATAAAATCCAGAAAACAATACAAAAGAAAAGGAAAATTAACTCTCTAACTCAAAGCGCAGAGTCGAAATCCTTCCAAAAAACCATTCAAATCCAGAAAGCCTAGAAGACCTTCCAGACGGGAACAGCGGCTAAAATTGCAGCAGCAACACGCTTCTAATCCTAGGTCGCACGACGCGGCTGTAGAACGCGTCGAGCGCGGCCAGGTAGTGCGCGTAGCGGCGCCCGCGCAGCCACGCGGCGGCCGCGCGGATGTAGCCCGCGTCGCGCGCGCACGCGCAGCGCCGCACGTGCGCGCTCAGCACGCTGCGCCGCTTTACTACGGTCCTGTGGAGGGTACACTTTGTGTTATCATCTTAAAAAAAAAAATCACATAAAGGTTCGACAGACACGTACCTGGACTTTATAGACACATGTAGATAGATATAGAAGACTGGAAAGGCCCCGAGAGGTGCACTAAGACAAGCATGTTTTTTATAGGAAATCTACCTCTGAGTCCACTGCAAAGGCTATTTCTCTGAATATGTAGATCTCTCATTACAGAGCAGGTGAAACAGGGGATGCGATCCTCAGGGATTCCATTCCTCTTCCAAAGTTCTTCCTACACTGAGAATGATTTTATAGAAACTCTACCTCTAAACAAGTTTTATTGCATAATCAGCCATAATGTTCCCACTGCTGGGACCAAAGCCTCCTCTCCGTGAGAGGGAGTGGGCCTTAGTCCACCACGCGTAGATGTCACATGTCTTCGAATTTTTGGTTGTAGGACATGCCGGTTTCCTCACGATGTTTTCTTTCACCGTTTTGAGAGCAGCGGTGATGAAATAATTTACATAAAGTAAAGCGCCTGTCAGGGTTCGAACCTATGACCTGCAACTCGTAAGTCGCGGCAGTTACCACTGGGCCACCACGGCTCAAGTTTTATTGGATCTTTGCAAATATTCATGGAATGGAGGACCACTTTGGATGGAGGGTGATTTCGGACTTCTACGGAAAAAACTGTACTCCCCAATATCTCCTCCAGTGGAAAGCTGAGTCTCACTACCGAAAAAAAAACGTGATTGTCAATAAGCACAGTACCTCGACCTGTCGGGTGATGCGGCTTGCGCTGCGTCGGTCTGCCGTCATAGGCCCGTGTCGAACATCTGCAGTGACCTGGTTATAACGTCATCTTTCAGACATGACTCCAGGAACTCCTCGATCGTGATGACGCCGTCTTGGTTTAGGTCCAGCTTCCTGAAGACGCGATCCACCTGGAAATTGAGAGGTTACTTGTTAGTAACTTCTTAAGAGTCCAATTTTGTGGGTACTTTGGTCGACTGTTCACGTGACCCGAGGGCTTGCCAATTTTTAGGTCGAAGAAGAAGAAGAAGTTTTATCCAGCGTGGCAACGCTGCCAACCTTTTGGGCATGTTTTCCACTGACAGCGATGCGGACGAATTTTTTTGATGCCCAATGAGCTCTCCCCTTTGTATTATATACTTGTACATAATATTTATATTTTAATGTTATATTAATATTGTATTTAAGATTTGTGTATTAAATTCACCTATGCTTGAAAGTCCTGATTGAGCTTCAGGTAGGTATGTTTCTTTTAATTTATTTTGGAAGTAAGTAATAGAAATTTTGTCAAATCCCTAGTGATAATTATGTCATATGACATTAGGGGGCCGTATACGAAATTTTGCCGATTTCGCTAATTTGTGTGACTAAAGACGCAATTTTACAGTCAAAATACTGTATTTCTATAAGTATAATCAAATGAATGAGCTACATTTTAATTTTGCGTCGAGTTTGTTGTGCGAGAATGAGGTTGTTTTAAAAGATTTTTTAAAAGCAATGTTTTAGTTTTTAATTTTTTTTTTTCAGGAAATGGATTGATTTTGAATTGAAGTTTATTTCTGTCATTTTCATTTTATGAACGCTTAGATAATACGAGAATTCTAAGTAGCCGAAATCAAAAGCAATTATTTGCCAATTTTCTCAAAAATTTGACTAAGTTGAATATTTTTTTACTCAAAAATTTTATATGAAAATCGTAAAAAGTGATTCATACATTGTACATACAACTTTCACAAGAATACGTTTGTAATTTAGTCATACCCTTTATACGTCAAAACGATTCGTAAATATGTGATATTCTAAACCTCTTACAGCAAAAATTCACAAAACAGTCACCGGTTTAGGTCGATTAATCAAAAGTAAATTATAAAAATAAAAAAGTAGCTCATACATTACATCATAATTGAAATGATCTTTCATGTTGTACATTAAAACTCATACAAATACTATATTATAACTGTAAAATCGCGTCTGTAACATCACGTAAATCAGCGAAATCGGCAAAATTTCGTATACGGCCTCTTAGGGACAATTTGATTTTGACGAGGTTTTTGGTCGCTAAAACAGACACTAGGAGTGACATAAGTTAGGGCACACTTCTCTACTACCTTATCTCCATATACCTATACACACCATTGCACGCCTTGTGTTTGTGTAGGTACTGTCGCTTAAGCCGTGACTAATACGGCAATACCGTTTGTATACAAGATATACCAAGTTATGGAATACAGGAGTGAACTGTAAGATGACGCTGGTTTTAGATTTAAAAAAAAAATTGGTAGTTCTGAATGAACCAAAGACATTAAATATTACTTTTAATCTCTTTGGTACTATTATACGAGATATAGGAAACTTCTTTTTAAAAAAAAACTATTATTTACTTCCTGGAAACAGGGTTTAATTGAATATAGAATTTAGTAGATATAGAACAGTTTGGGACCTCCGACCCGTACCGAGACCCAGTATGAACTGAGGTGCTAACCTAATGAATGCGCCTCTATCTCAATAAAATGCTTACCAAGCAAATCTATATGGCGGTCAGCCATTTCACTGTCATTGGCAAGGTATAACAGCCCCCCCAAAAAGACTGAAATTCGGGGTAAAAGCCGAAGTTCAGGAAATTATACAATTTCCCGTAATCTAGGCAATGGAATAGAATGGTTTTCGGGTTCAGTAATATTGCAGCTATTGACATCGTCATCGGTAGGGGTCGTTGGTTTGGTACAAAAGATAAAAAACTTAGATCTATGCTTAGAGACAATCTTATACAATTTAAATGCTAATAAAGATAGTAATATGATTAAAATACACACAGTTAAAATGGAATAATGGGTCCCATACCTTACTACAAAAGGTTCTTCGTCGATAATTTTGTTTAAATCAGAAAATATCTTATCATTTTGTTTATTTACAGTCAGATCATCCAAGTTGATGTTTTGTAGTAAAATAGGGGATACATTGTTAGTTGAACTAGTAGTCTTAATATCTATTTTACAACATGAATCATTGATAATACTAAAGTCTAAACTAGGAATAGGAATATCTATATTGATTTCATCTTTAGACGGTATAAGTCTTGCACTTTTTGTATATACTGTACATTGATTAGGTATTCGTAAAATACCGGTTCCAGACACTATCATTTCGTGTAGTCCGGAGTTATTACAATCCATTGACACTTTGTTTGAACGCGATTGCACGAAAATCCACTGATTATTTAATAGTGGTTTCCAAATGTCCAATTCGCCGACAATAGTTTTAGTTTCACATTGCGTGGGGATGGCACTAATCGTTTTCGTTAATAGTTCGCTCTCACACGTAGGGTTGCCGCTTGTCAACAATACCGTAGGTATTTCACACAGAAAGAACTCAGAGTTTATTGTCTTACATTTATCTAGATTATCTAGGTTACAGAAGTTTATCTTATCTTTAGAAATAGCAATATACGAACTAGAAGGTAAAATTAAACTAAAAGTATTTGGATTATCTGACCCGTGAGGGGTCGGTAATGCTAAATTATGATACAAGTTAAATTCATCATTAGTAACTAAAGGAATTTGTAAAACAAATACAAGTTTATTTTTATAATAATAACACGCAACTTCAGATATGCTTAATATTAAATGGATGTTATCTAGACTTAACATTATAGGAATTCCAGTATCTCTAGGTAGGTACCGGTCGTTATCAATGAGTTCCTTGTACAATTGAGCTGGACTTATTATGTTTGGATGCAGGATGTTTTGACTGCTCAACATAATAGCGTTTGTTAAATCTTCAAGCTGAAACGACAATGCTAGCAGAGAGCTTTCGAGGCTAGCAAGTATGGAATAGACTTTTGTTTCAGATATTAGAATTTTAGAAGTTTCCGTGATATTATTTAATTGTAGTATGAGTTGACTTAGAGTATTTTTGAGTGAATCTTCGTTGTCTTTTATCTTATTAATTGTTTGTTTGTAAGATTCTAGAGTAGAGGTAGTAATCAAGATGTTTTCTTTCACTAGTTCCGCGAGCTTTTTCTCGTGGTTTTGGATGGATTCAATTGCGGAATCGTATTTTAATGCGTCATCTTCATCTAGAGTGCCGAAAACATGTCTGAAAACGGTGCCTATTCCGCCGAACCATGCTGAACGCTTACTACGTTTTGACATTAAATGTGAGATTGAATCGAACTCACGTTTAATATCGTTATATCGGACTGTAAGTGGAGATAATATGTTTTCACATTGAAGATTACTCGACTTTTGACATGCTTTCTTCACTATGCCCAAAATATCGTTGAGATTGGTAAGATGAGGATTTAGAAGGGAAATGTTTACGTGACTGATAATATTTAGTTTTCCCTTAATTGCTTTAAGTTTTCCTAGACTATCGAAGTATATTCCGGAACTAGAAGGAAGTGGCTTGACAAAGTCCTGATGCGCATTGACCGAGGCGCTGAAATAGAGTGAATAGAGTTAGTTAGACTACGCTAAATACTTACTATAGTTACCAGCTAATACTTAAATGTTAATAATGAATTATATCTAATCTTTCTTATCCTATTCTATTTCTATTTCTATTCTATTTTTTCCTTCCTTAACCACTGCGGGTTTCATTTCATCGAAATGATGAGTCACATGACGTCTATTGATAAGGAGCGTGGCTGTATTATTATCGTGAACCTTGATTATTTTGTATGGTCCTTTCCAGATAGGCGAAAGTGCCTTTTTGAGCCTCAGATGGGCCTTGAGGTAGACATAATCACCAGTTTTGTAATGTGGTGGTGATTTAGTATGGGAATCGTAATATGATTTAGAAGATTCCTTGGATTTTAGTATATTTTCTAAAGCTTTTCCTCTGGTGTATTTAAATTTATGTTGTAACATTTTAATATAGTCTGAATATGTTGTACTAGGTTCACTTTCATAGATAGAATTAGGAATAAAAGGTTTATGACCGAATATTAACTCATAAGGCGTAAATTTTGTAGTTGAATGTTCTGTTGTGTTGTAGGTTAGCATAGCTGTATACACATAAGTGGGCCAATTATTTTGGTTTTCGTTAACGAAGGATTTTAAATATTCTTTGAGTGTTGAATGACTGCGCTCTAAGGCTCCTTGTGTTTGAGGGTGGTAAGGTGATGACCATAATTGTTTGATTTTAAGAAATTGGCAAGTAGTTTTGAAAAGGTCGGACGTGAAGTTAGAACCTTGATCCGTTAGAATAGATTTAGGAATTCCAAATAAGGATATAAAGTGTATAAGACAATCACTAGATTCTTCGGCAGTTGTACTACGTATAGGATAGGCGATAGAGTATTTGGTTAGATCATCTTGTAAGGTGAGAATATACTTTAGTTTGGCGGGACCAGATTCGGGTAATGGTCCTACTATATCTAATGCCACTCTCTGAAACGGAGCTGTGGATGTAGTAGTGATCTCCATTGGAGCTTTATTTAATTTTCTCAGTGCTTTATTTTCCTGACATAATTTACATTTCTTGACATAGTCTTCTATGTCACTTCACATGCCCTTCCAATAAAATTGTTCCCGAATTCTGTTGTACATTCGTGTCGATCCTAAGTGCCCGGCTGTAGGAATGTCATGATTCTCACGCATAATTTTAGGTCTCTCGCTCAAAGTAGGGTATATTGTTTTATTTAGATAAACATGGATTTTAATATTTGTATTGTTAAAAATGTGAGTTAAGATATTGTAGATTTTTGTGTAGGAGTGATGGTCAAATGGGTTTTTGAAATCGGAGATAGCAATGTCTGTTGTTTGTTCGGACTTGAGGATTTCGTTTCTTATTTGTTTCAGAGTATCAAAGATTGCAGGATATGATGATTCGTCGAAGTGGTGAACTTTTGTGAAGATAAAGTAAACAGTCTTGTTTTCGAATTCAGTTTTTAGAAAACGGTATAATTCTTTTTCAGAGTTAAGGATTTCCTCTTGTTTGCCGGAATTTAGAAGAATTTCGGAGACATAAGGGTTTGACTCATCTAAATCTATAGATGTAGGAATTAATATTATTTTGCAGGTCGTCTTTAGGAGGTTTTCGTTGTGTTCTTTTAAAATTGTGTTGTTGATATTTTCTTTATTTGGAATTGATTTTAGAAATTGAGAATAATTATCGTCATTTTTTGGTTGCTCGTTTGGTGAAGGGCTTTGTAGTGAGTCAAAGTCAAGGTTGAGGTCAGCACTATCAGGGCTAAGGTCGAGATAAGGTAAGTTCGGCCCTAAATCAATGAGATCTGGAGATAGTGCTGGTTCAACTTGTGGTATAGGATTTTGTAATGTTTCAGATTCAGCGTTTGTTTCTTGATTCAGTAGGTCGTCATTCTCGAAAGAGAACGGGATGGGAGATGGTAGAATTAGAAGAGGATCCTCCAATAGGTCACCGAATTCAATGTCAGGATTTAATAGTAGAGGATCATGGGTTGGTGAAGGTTCATCTTGAATAGGGTTAACTGGAATTCGAGACAATGCGTCAGCATTGGTATTAATTTTCCCTTTCTTGTACACAATATCATAATCAAATTCTTCTAATTTGAGGCGCCAGCGTACTAACCTAGAGCCAGGATCCTTACAATTAAATAACCATTGCAAGGGTTTGT
Source organism: Cosmia trapezina (assembly GCA_905163495.3). Taxonomy (NCBI): domain Eukaryota; kingdom Metazoa; phylum Arthropoda; class Insecta; order Lepidoptera; family Noctuidae; genus Cosmia; species Cosmia trapezina. Next base: position 2,420,973 of record LR991047.1, read on the forward strand.
GATCTGTGACTATGGTGAATCGATTTCCGTAAAGATAGGGGCGGAAAGCTTTAGTTCCAAAGATAATGGCTAAGCATTCTTTTTCAGTAACGCTATAGTTACATTCAGCCTTATTAAGTGTCCGAGACGCGTAAGCAATTGGGCGATCTTTTCCTATCGGACCTTGCGACAATATAGCGGAGACAGCGAAGTTGGAAGCGTCGCAAGTAAGAATGAAGGGTTTGGAAAAATCAGGATATGCTAGCACTGGTGACGTTACTAATTTATCTTGTAATTTTTCGAAAGCGAGTTGCTGTTCATTGTTCCAATTAAATGGTGTATCCTTTTTTAGAAGGGATGTTAATGGTTTTGCTATTTTGGAAAAGTCAGGTATGAAACGTCTGTAATAAGATACGAGTCCAAGAAAAGATTTCACGTCTTTCGGGCATTTAGGTATTGGAAATTCAGTTATACATTTGATTTTACTAGGATTCGGTTGTACACCGTTTTTGTTAATGACATGACCAAGATAAGCGACTTCCTTGCGTAGAAACTCGCACTTGTCTGGCTGTAGCTTTAGGTTATAACTCCTGAGCCTATCAAAAACAACGGATAGATTTTGAATGTGACTTGGTAAATCAGGGGAATAAACTACAATGTCATCTAGGTAGACAAAACAACGTGAGCCTTGAAGTCCAGATAGACATGTGTTCATAAGTTTTTGGAAGGTTGAAGGGGCATTTTTTAGCCCAAATGGCATTCTCGTGAATTGAAAATGACCCTGAGGTATAGAAAAGGCAGTTTTAGGAGCGTCTTGCTTGGATATTGGAATTTGATGAAAGCCTGAGGCCAAATCTAAAGTTGTAAAATATTGGCTTTTCCCCAATTGGTCTAGAATTTCTGTTATTTGTGGAATAGGATATGTTTCTCCTATGGTGACGTCATTGAGTTTTCTGTAGTCAATAACGACTCTCCATTTTCGTTCTCCCGAAGCGTCTAGCTTTTTGGGCACCACCCAAATAGGTGAGGACCATGGTGAATCTGAAGGTGTAATTATGTCTTGATCTAGCATTTTCTTAATTTGATTTTCAACTTCCTTTTTATGGCACTCAGGGAATCTATAAGATTTAGTTTGGATAGGAACATCTGTATTTGTTCTGATATTATGTTCGGCATTAGTAGTATATGTGAGTTGATCATCTGGAAGATGGAAAATATCGGAAAAGTCTGTGCAGACTTGTAATAGTGCATTCGATTCTTCTTTATTTAGGTGAGAAATCCTAAGATGCTCGAGAACCTTGTTAGTTCTTATAGAGGCATTAGCAATTTGCAGCATTTCATGAGGGTTCAGATAAGCTTGAGTGTCTAGAGGTTCTAATGTTAGCTTAAGGTTAGATCGGAGTAAGACATACTCTTCAGAGGTATTGACAACCGTAATGTTAATACGGTTGTTTTCTTTCACCTTAACGATGCAATTTGCAACTAATATTGAGTCGGAGATGTGTTGGTCTATTATAATACCTTCTTTTATTTTTGGGTTACGTACTGTGCATTCAATTACAGTTTCCGTGCGAGGTGGAATATTGTATACCGGTTCAGCGAATTTTAATTCTATATAATCTTCGTCTATCTGTAAGGCTTCCTGACAATAATCGATTTGACAACCTAGGTCTTTCAAGAGATCATTGCCTATGATGCCATCGAAACTTAGGCTAATATTTTTGACAACGTGAAATTCGTAGGCATAAGGTTTATTATGTTTTTTGAATATTTGCATTTTGAAGCTGCCTAGAGTTGAAGTCGTTTCATTTCCAGGATCGATTCCTTTGAGGATTATTTTTATTTTATTATCACTTAACTTTGGGACTTCGGTCATGGAATCTAATTTCAGTAGGCTTATGCAGGAACCTGTGTCAATTAGGAAGGATAATGGCCTATCAGCGACGGAGGTTTGGATTATTACGTGAGGTAAGTATCTTTTTTCTATATTTTTTTTATCGATTTCGTAAACTTTCATATTGGTTTTTTGTTTCAGGTTTGGTAAGTTATCTGAAGATGAAATGCAGGAATTTGCAGCAAGAATGGAATCAGTGGATTTTGTATTTGGATTTGATACTTTACAGGATTTAGTAGGTAAATTGGCGGAAACAGCGGAATCAGTGGATTTAGTATGTGATTTGGTAGAAACAGCGGATTCAGTGGATTTAGTATGTGATTTGGCAGAAACAGTGGATTCAGTGGATTTAGTATGTGATTTAGCAGAAACAGTGGATTCAGTGGATTTAGTAATTGTTTTCATAGATACAGTGGATTTAGTACGTGATTCAGGGGATACAGCGAGAATAGAGGCATCGGCTTCGATATAGTAGGACGAATTTCCCGCGCGACGCCGTCCGGGAAATCTTACTCGTTTAAATCGTATTGATCGACTTCGTCGATTTTTCTTTCATTATCCTGGTTTACGTTATAAACCTTACGGGCTGGTTTAAAACTTGAAGCTTGTGTCGGGTTAGGTTGACGGTTATCTGAAGTAGAAGCAGCCGACTGATACCTATTATTGTTGTATTGTCTTTTGCGACAATTTTCAATAGTGTGGCCTATGTTTTTGCAGTAGCGGCATATCATGTCGTTGGTATTTACTGCTTTTGAGTGATCGGGTTGGTGATTTTGTGGAGCTGATGAACGTGGTGATTGGAAGTCACGGCGGAAGTTTGTATTTTTAACTCTATCGTTATTGGAGTAATTATTTGATCTTTTATATATGCTAGAGATGATTTTTTCTTCTTCGACTGCGAAGCTTATAGCAGAGTTTAACGAGTCTGGATTGCGACATCTAACGACTTGTGATACTCGTGGCAAAAGTCCTGTTGTAAAGGTATGAAGTGCAAGATCTTGCATTGCAGCTACACGTCCTGCTAGTTCCGTTTTCTTTTTCGTCGGAATAGAAATGTTTATTTCCGTAAGTAGTTTCGCTAAGCATGTTTCTATCTTTAATGCAAACTGGTTGACTGTTTCAGCAGAAGTCTGCTTACAGTCCTGAAGTTCAGTGAGTAAGTGGGTATAATGCTTCTTTTCCGCAAACTGTTGTTTTAAGAACTCAATGAATTGTTCAAAGGATTCGAACTCTTTGACACTGCATGTAGTTTCAGCTTTATCTATTAATTGACTTAGTATGAATTTGAATAAAATAGGCTGTTGGGTTTTTGTCGCTGTTTGAAAAGCGCTCTGGCAATTAGAAATGAAGGCATTTAATTTTTCCCTGGAGCCATCGTATGGCTTAATGAATTTAAATAGAATACCGAGTTCTATTTTTTCCTCGAATTCGACCTTTGGACTCTTAGAGCCACTGGAACTCTCCCCCGAAGCGAGTGGTTGCAGAGTTGGAGGCATGATTCAGTTTTACAAAACAAAACAAAACAAAATAAAATATAAGCTAATTAATTATAAGAAGTCGTCTCCACCTTTTGTTACCTTGTATAAGGGACTCAGTGTTATACACACGTAATCGAAACGTGTAGTCTAAACAAAACATACAGTAGTCGTACAGTAAGGTTCTTATCAGTTACAATGTAAGTAGATGTTATGAACAATGCACAATGGGATTGAATACATAGAAATAAAATGTGTCGATAGAATAATGACTCTGAGTTAATTCTGGTATTCGCCCTATGATGTAGTAGTAGTAACCGAAGTATTTTCAGGATCACTCACAGAAACGCCGTCATCATGAGGATGTTCAGGATCATCGTGACCGCTTTACCAGCGGTAAACAGCAGAACCGCAGTTGTGATGGACCTCTGTACCAACAGAGGGTGGAATCCGGTCTCGGTTGCAGGGTGCAACACACAAGACAGGGTGTCGATCAGGCACTATGATTTATTGCACTTAGACGACACAGTGTTGATTTAGTAAGCCACTTTCAGCACTTCAAGACACTTAGATAGAACACTTGGTTTCACTGGCACTTTCAGGTTTAGTAAAGTTTCTCAGAGACGTATTCGGGTAGGGGATTTTCGTATCCCACCGCTGCCACCAAATATTATACGAGATATAGGAAACTTCTTTTTAAAAAAAAACTATTATTTACTTCCTGGAAACAGGGTTTAATTGAATATAGAATTTAGTAGATATAGAACAGTTTGGGACCTCCGACCCGTACCGAGACCCAGTATGAACTGAGGTGCTAACCTAATGAATGCGCCTCTATCTCAATAAAATGCTTACCAAGCAAATCTATATGGCGGTCAGCCATTTCACTGTCATTGGCAAGGTATAACAGTACGAACGGAAGTCGCCGTCCACCAAATCCAGGAACAAATTCAACAGAGAGATGGCTGAATACGAATCTTTTCTCTTGCTTCGGCTGGCTCCCAACTGACCTAAACGGTCTTTTGAGTGGACCGTTAAGCACTGACTGACTGACTGACTGGCACGAGTGACACCACTCGGTAATGCTCAATTTGTCCTTGTTTTATCAATTTTCCCTCACGGAGTCAAAAACTAGATGTAGTTCATGGGTCAAAAAATGGCGGTGGACTCGTTGGCTCGTCGTTTGGTCGCCATGGTGTCCAGCAGCTCGTGGGTACGGCACAGCCACAAGCGTGCCAACTTTGTGAGCGTATACAGACATTCACTATCAAATTCGTCCAATCATGGGCAATCATCGAACACAGGTAGAAGATGAAGTCTTCAGTTTCTCAAATGATCAATCCATAGAAATTTAAAAAACAGGAGAAGTGGCAAGGGGGCGAATATGTGTCCGCGCGACATGCTCAGTATGAGCCGTTTATTGAATAGTCAAATAGCCCTCTCCGCGAACTAGTGCGCTTTTGACTGTAACCGTGACAATTTATAAGAATGCCGTGTTGTTCAGTGGTTTCTTGTATAAACCGAAGCCAAAACAAAAACTATGTAAATCATGGAATCACTTTCCATAAGTAAGTACGAGTACAAGTATTTTACCGTATTTGTCTTTAAAATCATGAAAGTGACAAAGGGACAAAGTGGAGACACAGGGTTCCGATACATTTTAACATACTGGGCACATCTTCTTCCTTATCTATGGATCAATCTATGTACTTACAACATACGCTGGCATTTTAATTAAATGCTAGTATTCAAAATTCTCACCTGTTCATTAGCCTTAGCATCATCCAACCTCGCAGCCGGTGACCCCGGCGGCGCCCTCCTGCCCAGCAGTTCGTGCACAGCCACCACCACCTCGGCCAGTTCCTGCCGCGTGATGGCACCGTCTCCATCCACGTCGTAGAGACGGAAGGCCCAGCGGAGGCGCTCGTAGACTGAGCCGCGGAGTAAGGTGGATAGGGTGACTAGGAGTTCCTGGAAATTGAGGGAATTTTACATAAAAAATTGACTTAAATTAATCACCATGTGCCGCTTTTTTCCAACTATGTTGGGGTCGGCGTCCAGTCCAATCCGATGCAACTGAATACCAGTATTTTAACTGCCTATCCTTAGATTATGAATTTCATAATCTAAGTGCCTATCAAACTCCACAATGACCACAACCCAGTCACTGGGCAACATGACGCCTCTTGGTAAGACTGGTTGTCAGACTTTCGGGCTTCTGGCTACGCGTAACGACTCTCAAAGAATCTCTCTCTATGAATGAAAGCCTGGACTCGTGGCCGGACCAACGGCTTAACCTGCTCTCAGAGGCACGGACGGGTCTCGGTATGAAATTATTATAGATAGCTTAGTGACCCATCCATGGACCAACCTCGGCAAGCCTTCGATCGGCCCGTGCAACAGCCGGTTATAAAATCACCAGAACATCTACCTAGACGTTCAAAGGATCTAACAGTCCACGCATATTACAATTATTAACAAATCTATTTTCACCTAATCCGAATTTCCGACCACTCAATCGATTGTCTATGCTCAAACGCCATCTTTGTTTACAACCATAACCTTAATCTACCATAGAGTTTAAAAGCTTTGGCAGAGTTAGAGGTACTCACAGTTATTTCCATAGATGAATCTGTAGGAATGCGTCTAAAGCCAGGATGATCAAGACGGATGGACAGGAAAGCCCCTGTTGGCAATAGCTGGCAATGTTGCCCGTTGAGGAGTAGACTGGCTGGTGGCCAAGTGTGAGCGTGCCGCGTAGTGAAAGGTACGTTACCGATTTGAACAGGATTAGGGGTGGCATTCGTGCCAGGAGTATTTGAAATTGGATAAGTATTATTTGTATTTGGAAGAATGGCTGGAGAAGCGAACGCACAGTGTTCCAATCGATCAAAAAAATTTCCCTCTGCTGTTTATGATATTTATCGATCAAGCGATGCATTTAAAATGCACGAGTAAAACACCCACGTGTCAATTTCAAATGTTTTTTTTATAAAAAATGATGAAGTTTATGTGAAAATTTCATGAAAAAAGTTTAAACTGTCTAAGATATTTTTTTTATATAAATATAGTTTGATAAAACATAGTTGGGCGCATATTTTCCAGTTTTTATTTTTTGAATATCACCTCCGTTTACCGAGTCATAATTTTTTTTCAGATTTTTGTTTTTATTTTTTTTCTCCCTAAAACTTCAAAAGTGCGACTTGTCACTAGCATTAAAATATTACTCGTAACAAGGCCTATCATTCATGAAAAAACCACGTCGCACTATTGCGGTTTTTGGAAAGAATACGCTATTTCGTTCTAAGGACAAATAATACTACATAGGAATTAAAATAAATTCTGAAAACGTAACTGTCCAAGATATTTTTTTTATATACATATAGTCTGATATAACATAGTTGGGCGCATATTTTCCAGCTTTTATTTTTGGAATATCACCTCCGTATACCGAGTAATATTTTTTGTTCAGATTTTTGTTTTTATTTTTTTTCTCCCTAAAAACTCAAAGGTGCGACTTGTCACTAGCACAGAAATATTTTTCGTAACAAGGCCTATTACTCATAAAAAAAACCACGTCGCACTATTGTGGTTTTTGGGAAGAATACGCTATTTCGTTCTAAGGTCAAATAATAGTACATAGGGTTGTCGCAAATGGTCCAACAAGTATTTTTTTTTGTAAGTGTGCGTATACAAGGAAAGAAGAGATATCACTGACATACTTATCACATCGCAAGCTCGAATCTATTTCATCCCGAATCAAGGAATAAAGAATTTTGTATTCAAAGACAACTAAACGCGAAAAAAAAAACTAAAAGAAAAGGTCTTCCAAACATGTCATTGGATTGTATGTTTAAATGAGATAAGCTATTGTATTAAAGAAAAAAATATAGTTCCAAACAAAATAAAATGAATTAAGGTCAAATACAGTGGCAGCCCAAACACTATGTTTTGAAATTTAATTCCTTCTAAAAACCGCGATAGTGCGACGTGATTTTTTTATCAGTGATAGGCCTTGTTACGAGTAATATTTCAATACTAGTGACAAGTCGCACTTTTGAGTTTTTAGGGAGAAAAAAAATAAAAACAAAAATCTGAAAAAAAAATATTACTCGGTATACGGAGGTGATTTTCCAAAAATAAAAACTGGAAAGTATGCGCCCAAAGATGCTTTATCAGACTATATTTATTTAAAAAAAAATATCTTGGACAGTTACGTTTTCAGAATTTATTTTAATTTTTTTCATGAAATTTTCACCTCAATTTCATCATTTTTTATAAAAAAAAATATTTGAAATTGACACGTGGGTGTTCTACTCATGCATTTTAAATGCATCCCTTGATCGATAAATATCATAAACAGCAGAAGGACATTTTTTTGGTCGATTGGAACACTGTGCAACGTACGGAGAACAGGGTGTCGTTGTTTGTTATTTTTGTTATGAAATAAATAACTTGAACTTGAACTCACGCGCCGCGTCGTCGTAAAAGAAGACAACCCTAACGAGTCAGAAGGTATAAGAGTCACGTGATAGAAAGAGAGGCAACTTCTAGGTGAATATAACTGTAGGTAATTAACGCTGTGTGACCTGAATTGCACTTTACATTTTAAAAGATATTCTGTACTTGTACTATTATTTGTATTCTGTGGTAGCAGTCAAGTACGTTCGTTCATTCGTCGTGGTCTGCCGCGATGTCGTCTAGCATTTAATGGGACCCAGTCAGAGGTTGCAGCCATGTTTGGCCTCCGTGTTTAGTCACAAGGGCTTTAGTGAAACTGTTACTTTTTATCGACAGCCCTGTCGACTTCTCATAATGCTAGAATTTGTAACAGTAAACAAACATTCATTTTTATAGATATTTGTTAGTGTCGCATTCATTTTAGTAGTTTACCTAACTTACCGTGCAGTTTTAGAGGAATTGACGAAATTACGACATTTTGAACAAATTCCCTCGAATTTAGTTAGCGAACTGTCGGAACTTTTGACTTCTATTCATTTATTTTTATTAATTTAGGATAACAATTGCGTATTAATGCTTAATATTTAAGTACAGGTATTTAATAGAACACTTAAGTAATCACGCAACCAGCATTGTTATCCACAAATTAATTCAACAGTGAAAATAGTTTGAGCAAGGTCCAAGCAAACTTAGCAAACAATTGACATGATTACTTACAAATTATTATGTTAACCACTAATCTATACCTACCAATGACAAACATCAAGATACCTACATATAGCTAAAAAAACCAGTCAAGAGCGAGTCGGACTCGCGCAACGTAGGTTCCGTTCCGATTTTTGAAAAAGTGTGCTATTTAGAGACATCGTTTAATTTTTCCTGTAATCTTTACAGAAACTTGTATCACATAGAATAATTTTAGATTTTTCTCTTGGCAAACTTTGGAGGTAAGGGGGGGGGGGGACGGTATTGTTTTCTACATTTTTCATCAGAGTCGAAAACTATGCAGCCTAAAATAAAATAAAAAAATGTTTGAGAATGTGCAAACAGCGCTCTGTCATATGATACCCCACATTAGGCCCTAGTAGCCCTACTTTTAATTTTTAAGACCCCCTTTCAGTCTCTGTTGAAAAAAAAAAAAAATTTTATTTCTTTCTTATTTGCAAAATAGATGGGTCATCTAAAACTGTTCCAAATTTCAAGTTGATAGCATTAGTAGTTCTTGAGATATCTAGCTGTGACAGACAGACAGACTGAGTCACACCATAAGGGTTCCTTTTTTACCATTTTAGTACGGAACCCTAATTAACTATTGTGTCTTCTGAATCAACGTGTAACAAACTACATATGTGTGAAAATAACTAATTACTAAAACTAAGTGTGGTATTTAAAAGGATTTTTTTATAAATAAGTACTACTATATTGAAACTGTGCGAGTGACAATGCATTATTTGCATTGTCACTGTTATAATGTTAATATCAGCAAAATTGGACCGATTGAAGCAAAAATGTTCCAACCCACAATATCGACAATTTCGAGTTTTTGTGACCTATGTACTCCAAATCCATACTAATATTATAAATTCGAAAGTAACTCTGTCTGTCTGTCTGTCTGTCTGTCTGTCTGTCTGTCTGTTACCTTTTCACGCCTAAACCACTGAACGGATTTCGATAAAATTTGGCAAGGCTATAGATGGTATCCTGGGGACGGACATAGGCTACTTTTTTTTTCAAAAATAATCTTACAGGGGGTGATATAGGGGATGAAAGTTTGTATGGGAAAATCAGTATGTCTTAAGTTAGGGATGTGAAAATTAAAATGTAAGCTTTTGATAGGAAATTAAGAAATATGCGGTTCAGCGTTTTTGGGGGTAAAATAGGGGTTGATTTTAAAATTTACAAAACTGCACGGATTTCGACAAAATTTGGCAAGGCTGTATATAGCATCCTGGGGAATGACATAGCATACTATTTTTTTCAAAAATATTACTACAGGGGGTGATATAGGGGATGAAGGTTTGTATGGGAAACTCAGTATTTCTTCAGTTAGGGATGTGAAAATTAAAATGTATGCTTTTGGTAGGAAATAAAGAAATATGCGGTTCAGCGTTTTTGAAAAATCATCCCCTAAGGGGTTAAAATAGGGGTTGATTTTAAAATTTACAAAACTGCACGGATTTCGATAAAATTTGGCAAGGCTTTATATAGCATCTTGGGGAAGGACATGGCCTACTTTTTGTCTTAAAAAATAATCCTACAGGGGGTGATATAGGGGATGAAAGTTTGTATGAGAAAATCAGTATGTCTTAAGTTAGGGATGTGAAAATTAAAATGTATGCTTTTGATAGGAAATAAAGAAATATGCGGTTCAGCGTTTTTGAAAAATCATCCACTAAGGGGGTAAAATAGGGGTTGATTTTAAAATTTACAAAACTGCACGGATTTCAACAAAATTTGGCAAGGCTTTATATAGCATCCTGGGAAAGGAAATAGGATACTTTCAAAAACAATACTACAGGGTGTGATATAGGGGATGAAAGTTTGTAAGGGAAACCCAGTATTTCTAAAGTTAGGGATAACAAATTCATGCTATTGGTAGGAAATTAAGAAATATGCGGTTCAGCGTTTTTGAAATATTATACCCTAAGGGGGTAAAATAGGGGTTGATTTTAAAATTTACAAAACTGCACGGACGTCGATAAAATTTGGCAAGGCTTTATATAGCATCCTGGGGAAGGACATGAACTACTTTTTGTCTTAAAAATAATCCTACAGGGGGTGATATAGGGGATGAAAGTTTGTATGGAAACTCAGTATTTCTTAAGTTAGGGATGTGAAAATTAAAATATATGCTTTTGATAGGAAACAAAGAAATATGCGGTTCAGCGTTTTTGAAAAATCATCCCCTAAGGGGGTAAAATAGGGGTTGATTTTAAAATTTACAATACTGCACGGATTTCGACAAAATTTGGCAAGGCTTTATATAGCATCTTGGGAAAGGACACAGGAAACTTTCAAAAACAATACTACAAGGGGTGATATAAGGGATGAAAGATGGGAAATCCAGCATTTCTTAAGGTAGGGATATGAAAATTCAAATTTATGCTTTTGGTAGGAAATAAAGAAATATGTGGTACAGCGTTTTTAAGGGGGTACAATAGGGGTTGACAAATGTTTGTGTAACTACCTCTTTTTAAGAGATTTAAGGGATTGGAAATGTAGTCATAGTTCGAATCTTGAGGTAACATTTAGTCTTTATTTCATTCGAAGTTTTTACGAGCAAATTATTTGAACGAGTGGACACTCGGACAAAAGTTATTTGTTATTAGAGCGTGACTGGCATAATAAATTTTAAGTAATTAACAAAGTCCCCCCGCCGCGTAAGTGTGTCTGTTTGAATGCGATAATGTCAAAAAGTACCGAACGGATTTTCATACGGTTTTCTCCAATGAACGGAGTGATTCGGTGTAATTCATTATGGTTTTGTGTAAATTGGCTGAAATATGACGACGACTGTTGAAGATGTCGGAAAAAATCATGCCGACTGGTAGATTTATGCCTACTATACACGGTAACGATATATCGTAGCGATTTGAGTTTGCACAGTTATATCGGACGGCCCTATGTTTTCCACATGTACGTTCCCATGGGATATTTTCCGACTTCCACGCGGGCGAAGCCGCGGGCAAAAGCTAGTAAGCTATATTTTAACTTAAGAGGTTTGTGTGGTTTGGAACATTTTTGCTTAAATCGGTCCAATTATCGTTGTAACTTTTCATCACTCGACGTAAAGGAGCTCATTCTCCTGCGTTGGTTCTGAACCGCTTCGGCGCGAATAGACTGTGAGTCATTCATCACGAATATGTTGGGAACGACTAGGTATGCGAGGGTATGTTTGGTTTATTAGGTGACAAATATTGTTTAAGAACGATTGATCATGATACTTCTGGAGTAGGCACGGTAGTTACGGGAATCGATTCCCGGACAAAACAAATATTGATGGCCTACAGCATAATCAGTGTATAACTAGGCCACTTCTTCACATTCCCTTCGCATCAACCAACTACCGTCGCAATGCCTTCTTCTTACGTAGCGCAGCAAGCTTCAATAAGCTTCCCTCTCATTTTGATGTTGATCTATTTAAAACCAGCCCTAGCACAATGAATACTTTGTTATAGACCGCAATGAGTAGCATTACTCATCATTAATATTATGTTTTAGCACAATAAACTGTCACAGTTATCAGATACTAATAATTATCTTTTTATGTTTTGTTTTTTTAAAGATGAATATGTTTTGTTTTGTTTAGAAAAATTTGTAGATTTTATTTTTAATTTTAATTTTTGTATGTTCTATTTCTTTCTTTTTTAATTATAGGTACATAGTTTTTAATTTGTGGAAGCTTTTAAATGGCAATTGTAAGCGATATTGTACATAACTTACCTTTAAAGATAATGACTGTAAGCTTTCCGAAGAATAAATAAATAAATAAATAAACTTCCCAACTGCTGGGACAGAGGCTTCTCTCCACACCCAAGTCACGACGCGGGCCAGTTGGTAGATGTCACATGGCTTCGAATTTTCCTAGTTTATATGATGGGTGATATATTGTTAGGGCCTATTTCACGATGTCCGAACAGCCACTACTTACCGAATAAATTAAAAAACCGGCCAAGTGCGTGTTGGACCACGCACAATGAAGGGTTCCGTAGTTGAAAAGAATTTATCCCAAAGACAAACTTAACACTGAGTTGAAAAACATGTTCTCCCATACATTGATATACGTCACGGACAATTCTCCAACTGCATATTTAAGTTTGTATTTGCAAAAAACTATTCATAAACATATCATCACGCCTTGTTTACCCGAAGGGTTGGGAAGAGGTGTAGCTGTAGTACACCCACATTTTGCCAGGAAAAGAAAACTAAAACCTATTTTTTATGTGACAAAACTACAAATGCCTAATCAATTTTCAGACTTTTTCCTTTACTTGTTCTGTGAGACCTTGCTTCTTGCCAAATTTCATGATTCTAGGTCAACGGGAAGTACCCTACAGGTTTTGATTCACTTGCGAGTATCAAAATATGTTGCATAAATCACCGTATTTTTTTATTGCGTCGACATAGAAGCTTGATTTTTTTTAAAATCTAAGGGACTATAGACTTACGTATTTCATATTAATTTTAACTGGATACCTCCACGCGTTCCTGAGAAAAAGGGCCTTGACAGATGACATACTTAAAAATATTTTTTTATGAGATAAAATTATAGATTACCAATTTTCAGACTTTTTCCATTACTTGTGCTGTAAGACCTTGCTTATTACCAAATTTCAGGATCTAGGTCAACATCAAGCACCCTATAGGTTTTGATTTACTTGCGAGCATCAAAATATGTCGCATAAATGGCCGTATTTTTTTATTGCGTTGACTTAGAAGCTTGATTTTTTTAGAACTCCAAGGGACCATAGACTTACGTATTTGACATTAATTTCAACTTGATACCTCCACGCGTTCCTGAAAAAAAGGGTCTTGACAGACAGACAGACAGACGGACAACGAAGTGATCCTATAAGGGTGCCGTTTTTTCCTTTTGAGGTACGGAACCCTAAAAATGGAACAGAATTTGTATGAAATTATCTGCCAAGTAGTTATAGGAACTTAATAGTAGGTGGTGACAGAGGCCCATATTCGTCGCATATATGTGTCGCAAAACTTTAAACCAAAATGCTCTATGAGAGCTGTAACGATTCAAAAATAGTTTGAATTTATGTTACTCGTACGTTAAGGTCGCGCGTTCCAGCTAGGGCCTCTGAAACACGCAGACATTTGTATTTCCGAAGGCTGCACTGATTTTTGTTCCGAAGCGGAAATCGACCGAATGACCTATTAGCACGTAACCTTTTCACAGACTATCGCATATGCCAGCGGCAAAAGGTCTGTTTTAGGTCCATAAAGGTTTTTTTTAAGTTATTGCATAGCAAATTCGAGTGTAATGGTGACCAAGTAGGTAGTAGTTGTAGGTCGTAGGTTCGAAATTGTTTCATTAATACTACAGTCAAAACGGTGAAGGAAAACGTGAGGAAACCGGCATGTCCTAGAACCAAAAAAGATATGTGACATCTACCAACCCGCATTGGGCCCGCGTGGCCCAATGCGGCAGTGCAGCAGTGGGATCATTAGAGGCTGATAATGGATAACAAATAAGCCCACCTGATGTTAAGTAATCACCGTCTTTGGACATCTGCAATACCAGATGCATCGAAGATGTGAAGGAAGTGGTGAAAATATCGACGTTCAAAAAGTGCTGATTCTCAGCCTATTTTGAATTAATGACTTTTGATTTTGATTTTGATGAATTGCCATCATAGAAAGAAAGTTGGAATGTCTTGTGTGCGTGTGATAACACCGGCACACATACCTTTCACACCAGAACACAGTAAGCATAAGCATAATCAGCCTATAATGTTCCCACAGCTGGGACACAGCTATGAGAGGGAGTGGGCCGTAATCCACCACGCGGGCCTAGTTGTAGATGTCACATGTCTTCGAATGTTTGGTTCTAGGACATGCCGGATTCCTCACGATGTTTTCCTTTACCGTTTTGAGAGCAGTGGTGATGAAATAATTTACACAAAGTAAAGCGCCTGTCAGGGTTCGAACCTACGACCTACAACTTCTAAATCGCGGCCGTTACCACTGGGCCACCACTGCTCCGAAACAAAGTACTGCTTATTATTATTGTTACCAAAACAGTTTTTCGAGAATATCTTCTCTCCAACGCCACTGAGGTTAAAAATAGCTATAACAAAAATTATAGAACATAAAATTTCTTGCAACTTTTATGAGAAACATATTTTAATCAGATAGAAGATAGTTCACGAGTTACAGCGAAGTCTAGCTCAGCACAGTACCATTTTAGAACTGTCCTTGACCTTTTGTAGCGAAAGACCCCTTTTATGTCTTCAATGACTGGACTACTGTGTCGGGATCGACTTCCAGTCTAACCGGACGCCTCTGAATACCAGAATTTTACATGGAGCAACTGCCTATCTGACTTCAACAACCCAGTTGCTAGGTAACACGATGCCCCTTGGTAACACTTGTTGTCAGGGCTTTTGACTAGCCGCCGGGGTAGCGCGATGTTCGAAAGAGATACGTGGCCCTGGCACAGGCAACTGAAGGAACACGGGTGGGATTTAGTCAGTAAAAGTCTGACACGCCCTTCCGCTCCACCCAGAGCGGGAGAAGTCATTTGATGATTTCCCATCCACAAAAAAAAAGGCCTTTTGACTAGGTACCCGTAACTACTGTCAAAGATCTACGAAAACGATAGCTTGCACCAAAACGGCTAGACGTGATTTCTGAGGCACGGAGGGGACTCAATTTGTACTGGATGGTAACCCACCACGAAATGACCGCGGCAAGTGTAGCTTAACCTTCGATCGACCCGAGCGGCTGTTATCATTTCACCACGAGCATTACTTAGTAACAATTAATTAAAAAAGAAACCTCACGGGTATTTAACGTACGACCTAATATGGATCAATAACAATCACCCTCTTTAAAACATTCCACATCCATTAACAACAGACAGTACCTACACAGTAGTTACAGTATTTGTTAAACTAAATAAAAATCGATTCAATGAACTAAAATCAAAAATATATACTTAAAATATCTATTATACCACATAGAACTGCTCTTCTGGGCAAAAGTTTTTTTGGAATGGCGTCTAAAATTTACAAGGATACCTGTGGACATTAAACACCAAGGAAGTCCCACTATTCAAATATAAATTGCGTAATTTTCTAATTGACAAAGCTTACTACACGATACAAGATTTTCTTAATAATTAGTACAATACAATCTGTCACGAATTCACGATACACCTAATTATAATTCTTGTTTTGTATTTGCTTTGTATGTGATGATGATGACTGATGATGACCTATGATTTTTTTTTAATACTGTGTTGAGATAATTATTGTATGCCTACTAGGCAGGACATAATGGAACTGTATTTTACCTAATATCTGTCTTATAACCTATGCCCACAGTAAAATAACTTGATTTGATTTGATTTGACAATGAATCAACCGCAAAACTACCAAAAAGTACATCGTCGCAAAAGCACCGACACGGGATAATTTGAGAAGTTTCAGTTTGAAAGGTTGCAGACCATTAATTTTCGAATTGGTTTCCCGGGTAAACTTCGCCGGCGGTTGCCACCCAATTTAGCTGCACAATAATTTCCAATAAGTTTTGAATTTCAACTTCTAAACCTATTTCAGGAATGCTTGATTAATTTGATAGATGGATAGATGGTAGTAAATGCAACGGAATTCTGAAAACTGTACTGCAGCAGATAATTATAATCTCTTCTCCGTTGTAATTTTATTGTAATAATTTATTTTAATGTTTTAATTTAAATCACCCATCCTCGGACAACCCCGGCAAGCGCAGCTTAAGCTGGTGGATCGACCCGTGTGGCTGTTATTACTTAGCCACGAGCTCCTCTATCTCTATAATCTACTAGCTTCAGCCCGCGACTTCGTTCGCGTGATATTTCTTGTTTTAACATAAAATAATATCCTGTACCTCGTGAAGTCGTGACACATTACTTCGTTTTCAGTTGGCATTCTTTTTACCTTTTTATTTGATTTTCCCGGCTCCGAAGGTTTTTTGAAAATAAATTCTAGCCTATGTTGCTTCATCAGCTTTCTATTGGTGAAAAATGGTTAAAATCGGTTCAGCAGTTTCGGAGCTTATTCGGTACAAGCAAACAAACAAAAAAATCTTTCCTGTGTATAATATTAGTATAGATAATAATGAGTGCCATCGATTTGATATCATATAATAAATTTTTCCCATTCCTGGCTGATGTCCAAAGACTTGAGCAACTCTTGGAAACTTTTATTGTTCACCTACCGACGAAAAGACTTTTATGGTGGCCATAAATTTTAGTCTGACGTTACAAACAGGAACTGCCGTTTTGAGGTCTCTCATCTTGCCAAATATACCGTGTTCTATTGTCTGATTTATTCCCGTTGCATTCTTCGTCTATTTCAATTAAGGGGGATGCGCTAAATAGCCCGCGAAATTCAAAATGTCTTACATTTTTAGCAATTTGCAGGTCAGTGTCAGGTTATATGTTGATCAAAATGATTTAAAGTTATAATAATAGGTTGGGATCCAACTAGTTCCAAGGCACAAAATAAAACACTTCATACATGACATATTTTCATTTCAACTTTAATTTGTTTTGCGTTTCTCAGCTACTGGCATTGTTAGCATTTTGGCCCTTTTTGGGACTCTCTGGGTCATACTCATAATATTTAGAATTCTTATGTCTATTAGGCTCCGTTCATGGCCTCGAGCGATGCGACTTTCGTCAAGTGACAACCGCGCGCGTTATCAGCTGATCTATTGTGGTAAAATCTCTCTGTTAAAACGGGAGGTGAAGTGAACTCGAAGTGAATTGTCAATAGTGTCAAACACTAGCATTAGATGGAATTCCTACTTCACTTATATTAAGGTGATCGCGCAGTAGTAGCCGCGAAATTCAAATTTTCTTCCTTTTTTTGTAATTTGCAGGTCAATGTCAGGTTGTATGTTCATAAAAATATGATACGCGGCTATAACAAATATGTTAGCTACATATTTGTTATAGCCGCGTATCATATTTTTTTTACATAATTTTAGCCATAAAAATCATCAATACATATTTTTAAGTTAGATTTGTTCCAAAACGTCATGATTTCCGTAATCAAACTTAAAGAGAACAAAGTTAACTTAGATTAGTATTGATAATTAATATGGTTAAAATTATGTAAATATTTGTTACAGCCGCTTATCATATTTTTATCAACATACAACCTGACACTGACCTGCAAATTACAAAAAACCGGTCAAGAGCGAGTCGGACTCACGCACCGAGGGTTCCGTTCCGATTTCTCAAAAAGTGTGCTATTTAGAGACATCGTTTTATTTTTCCTGTAATATTTACATGAACTTCTATCACATAGAATAATTTCAAATTTTTCGCTTTGCAAACTTCGGAGAAAGGGGGGGGGGGGGGGGGGGAAACGGTATTTTTTTACATTTTTCATCAAAAGTCGAAAACTATGCGGTCTAAAAAAAAAGAAAAAAATGTTTGATAATGTGCAAACAGCGCTCTTTCATATGATATCCCACATGCTCTAGTAGCTCCACTTTGAATTTTTAAGACCCCCTTTCAGTCCCAGTTGCAAAAAAAATATATAAATCTTTTTATTTCTTTCTTATTTGCAAATTAGCTGGGAAAACGTCATCTAAAACTGTTCCAAATTTCAAGTTGATAGCATTATTAGTTCTTGAGATATCCCGCTGTGACAGACAGAAAGACAGACGGATAGATGGACAGACAGACCGACAGACAGACAGACAGACTGAGTCACACCATAAGGGTTCATTTTTTACCATTTTGGTACGGAACCCTAAAAACGTAAGAAAATTTTCCTAAAGGTCTTTCAACAACTACCAGGTACTTAACAAAATAGAAAACAGTCAACAAATGTACAGTCTACTAGGCCTCGTCGCGTCGCGGTGGCTCGTGGCATGTTCTAAACAACTTCTTTCATTTATAAACAACTTATTCTAAACAACTTATTTTGTTTCTTTTGTTCTGAATATTAATTTTATTGATTGTTAATTCTTATTTTATTTCTGAATGATTTTTAACTTTTATTTGATATGTGCATAACTCCAGCTTCCTCATAGGTGATAGAATAATTCTACATATGCCAATATTTAAAGCATAATAGCTGCCATCGAAGTACCCAGTCTTAATTTAGCTGCCGCAAAAACTTCGTCAATATGAGTCGTTTAGTGTGTGTTAGCCAGAGTGACGTCACCCCAGCTTCCTCATTCAGAACAGCCAAACCAGTGAGGTTAGAGTTTTGGAGTAAAGTCAGAAAATTAAAGCATAATTGCTGCCATCGGCAGCAAAATTTTCAAATCTCTGGTCATAATACTCTATGAGTTATTAAACTTTTAAACATGTGTAAGCTGAAGTGACGTCACCCCAGCTGCTCAGTCATATCTTCCGAACGAAAGAAGATATGATTATGTATTATAGCTCAAAAATTAAAGCATAATAGCTGCCGAAGGCAGCAAAATTTTCAAATCTCTGGTCAAAATACTCTCTGAGTTATTAAACTTATAAACATGTGTTAGCTGACGTGACGCCACCCCAGCTGCTCAGTCATATCTTCCGAACGAAAGAACATAGGATAATGTTTTACAGCTCAAAAGCTAGGTCATAATAGCTGCCCTAGGCAGCAAAATTTTCAAATCTCTAGGTCTCGTAGTTTCTACGTAATAGCTAAAAATAGTTTCCGCGCCAAAAAATTCAAATTATTACCTTGGAGCATGTAAGGAGCGGCGTTGCCGTTCCGTGCGCTACATTATTGCAATCAAGTTTGTACTTAGCACGAATTATATTAGAAGTCATTATAGCTTGCGCTCAAAACAATTTTATTTTGAATATTGAAGATCTTAGACTGAGAGCCGACTGAACTATAGTGGAACTAATAATCTATACAAGGTGTAAAATAAATAACCCACAACCTCTTAAGGGGTCATTGTACTCATCATTATGAACAACTTTTACTATGGGACCAAACCTGAAATCGCGAAAAAAAAATCAGCTGTTCAGTACATTTTGACGAATTATGCGAACATAAATGTATTGAACAGCTGTTTTTTTTTTCGCGATTCCGCGAAAATTTTTTTTTGTAATGTGTTTGTTTTTCGATGTCAAGTATGTGGACGAAGTTCTTGCAGTTCATTTTTTTACACCTAATACCTACACAACGTGTAACGTTAAATGCGCAGAACCTCGGGTCATTGTACTCATCATTATGAACAACTTTTACTATGGGACCAAAACTGAAATCGCGAAAAAAAAATCAGCTGTTCAGTACATTTCTGTTCGCATAATTCGTCAAAATGTACTGAACAGCTGATTTTTTTGACCCCTTAAGAGGTTTTCAAATTTTTCGTCATGGGTGTCATTTTCATGGTGTTTGTTGTCGCTGAAGACGATAGTTGGGTCAAAATGAAAATCTAAGATGGCGGCTGCAAAAATTTTGAAATTTTTGGCAATGGGTGTCATTTTCATGGTATTAGGTCAATGAAAACGATAGTGGGGTCAAAATGAAAATCCAAGATGGCGGATGCGAAAATTTTCAAATTTTTCGTCATGGGTGTCATTTTTATGGTTCTTGAGGTCGCTGAAAACGATAATGAGGTCAAAATGAAATTCCAAGATGGCGGATGCGAAAATTTTCAAATTTTTCGTCATGGGTGTCATTTTCATGGTTTTTGAGGTCGCTGGGAACGATAATGAGGTCAAAATGAAAATCCAAGATGGCGGATGCGAAATTTTTAAAATTTTTCGTCATGGGTGTCATTTTCATGGTTTTTGAGGTCGCTGGGAACGATAATGAGGTCAAAATGAAAATCCAAGATGGCGGATGCGAAAATTTTCAAATTTTTCGTCATGGGTGTCATTTTCAAGGTTCTTGAGGTCGCTGAAAACGATAATGAGGTCAAAATAAAAATCCAAGATGGCGGATGCAAAAATTTTCAAATTTTTCGTCATGGGTGTCATTTTCATGGTATTTGAAAATTTTCGCAGGCGCCATCTTGGATTTTCATTTTAACCCCACTGTCGTTTTCAGCGACCTCAAATACCATGAAAATGACACCCATGTCGAAAAATTTGAAAATTTTCGCAGCCGCCATCTTGGATTTTTATTTTGACCTCATCATCGTTTTCAGCGACCTCAAGAACTATGAAAAT
This sequence comes from Cosmia trapezina, assembly GCA_905163495.3. NCBI lineage: Eukaryota > Metazoa > Arthropoda > Insecta > Lepidoptera > Noctuidae > Cosmia > Cosmia trapezina. The sequence continues at coordinate 2,441,629 of LR991047.1, forward strand.
GACACACATGACGAATAATTTTAAAAATTCGCAGCCGCCATCTTGGATTTTCATTTTGACCCCACTATCGTTTTCATTGACCTCAAATACCATGAAAATGACACCCATTGCCAAAAATTTAAAAATTTTGCAGCCGCCATCTTCGATTTTCATTTTGACCCAACTATCGTCTTCAGCGACCACAACCATGAAAATGACAACCTTGACGAAAAATTTCAAAATTTTTGCAGCCGCCATCTTAGATTTTCATTTTGACCCCACTATCGTTTTCAGCGACTTCAAGAACCATAAAAATGACACCCATGACGAAAAATTTGGAAATTTTCGCAGCCGCCATCTTGGATTTTCATTTTGACCCCACTATCGTTTTCAGTGACCTCAAAAATCATGAAAATGACACCCATGTCGAAAAATTTGAAAATTTTCGCTGCCGCCATCTTGGATTTTCATTTTGACCCCACTATCGTTTTCACCGACCTCAAATACCATGAAAATGACACTCATGTCCAAATATTTCTAAATTTTTGCAGCCGCCATCTTAGATTTTTATTTTTAATAAAACGTGCACTTTCGGATAACGACTAACTTTATTGTCACTTTGACACTTTGACAGCTATAAAACAAATGCAATATATAAACATAATAGATGGCGTTACTTGCTAATTTTGTTACAAAATATAACACCCCGACATAACAAAATATTTAAAGACATAGCAAATACTTTGAACATAAAAAAAAAAAATTCTTAAGCTTAAATTTTAAACAGGAACAAGACCTATAATTTTTAAGAATTTATAATGTTTACTTGACAGTAAACCTTTAGTTAGTAAATCAGCCGGCATGTCCTGGGTTGAAACATACATAACTTCAATTAAATTATGTTTTATAGCATCTTTGACATAATGATGACGTACATCAATATGTTTAGTTCTATTGAGTGATTGGTGACTTGTTGCCAATTTCAAAGCACTTTGGTTATCACAATGTAACATGACTGCACATGATTTACCTGTTATCTCATGCATCAAGTTTCTTAAATATATGGCTTCTCTAGTTGCTTCTGACAACGCTACATACTCAGCTTCAGTACTAGACAGAGAAACTGTCTTCTGCTTCCTGCTCTGCCATGATATCACAGAACCACACATGGTAAAACAGAAACCAGTATAAGACTTTCTGTCTAGTGTGTCGCTGGCCCAATCAGCATCAACAAAACCCTTCAACTCAACATTATCATTACAATATTTTAAACAGTAATGTTTGGTTTTTTGCAAGTACTTCAATACTCTTTTAGCATGATTATAATGAGTTTCATTATGACAATGATTAAACTGACTTAGATAACTTATAGAAAATGCAATGTCAGGTCGAGTCATGACAGCCAAGTACATTAAACTTCCTATAAGCCTTTGATAAGGTACATCTGTTACACAATTTTCAGCCCTATCAAGGTTCAGTTTACATTCTATAGGAGTATCTATGGAACCACAATTAAACATACTAAATCTAGATAACAATTGTTCTATGTACTGTTGTTGATCTATTGTTATAGTATTAGACTTTTTATCCACATTGACTCTCATACCTAAATAACGTTTTACACAACCTAGATCTTTTATCTTAAATTCACTACTTAATACAGTTTTCAACATTTCTGTCTCATCTTTACATGTAGAAAATATTAAAAAATCATCAACATATACTGCTACTATTATTTTAACCTCTCCATGCAATTTTGTAAATAAACACTGTTCATGACAACTCATTTTAAAACCCAATTTACATAAACAATCTTTTACTCGTTCATACCACATTAAAGATGACTGTTTAAGCCCATAAATGGCTTTCTTAAGTTTTAAAATCTTCCCCTTATCACTACATTCAAAACCTACAGGAATAGACATACAAATATTCTCCTTTAAGTGTCCATTTAAAAAAGCAGTGGTCACATCTAGATGAGTTATGTCCATACACCATTGTACACTAAGAGCAAATAACATTCTCAAGGTTGAATGTTTTACAACTGGAGAAAAAGTGTCCATATAATCAATTCCACTTTGTTGTGAAAAACCTTTTGCCACCAGCCTAGCACGATATCTGACTTTGTTGTCAACATCTAACTTTTTATTCAAAACCCACTTGCTTTGCACTATTGAAGTATCACTTGGTACATCAATGAGCTCCCATGCATCATTGTACTCAAATGCCTGCAACTCCTCACGCATGGCTAGCTTCCATTGTTCTGCTTCAGGTCCATTCAGCGCTTCAGAGAAGTCTATCTCCTCTGCTCCTGGCAAGTTTTTTGAAATACACACGTTTGAGTAACCAAAGCGAGTTGGTGGTTTTCGCACTCTCTTATTTTCAACTATTTCACCACCTCCTAGTGTTTGGAGTTCACTTGTTGAAATATCTGTTGAAATAATGGAGTCAATTGAAGTATCAATACTAGTCTCACCTGGATCCGTATAAACTGATGAGTCTGAACTTGGACTAGCCAGAGATTCATTATTAGTAATATCCCCCACTGAATCTCTGCTCTCTACACTAGATTCCTGCACATCATGTGTTGTTTGTGTCTCCTCTCTCTGGACTAAGTTCTTTTCTTCATCCTGAACCCATATAGCATTTTCTTCTGTACTTTCAATTCCTTGTTTTCCTTCCATCACTATTATATCTCTTTTTACTGTAATAACATTTTTCTTTGGGTCATAAACACGATATCCCTTCACATTGTCCGAATATCCAACAAATATGTACTGTTCTGCCTTTTTATCCCATTTTAAACGCTGTTCTTTGGGAACGTGCACCATCACCGGGCTTCCGAACAGACGTAAGTGGCTTAAATCTGGTTTTCTTTGATACCATTTTTCGTACGGTGTTTTGTTTTTCAAACTTGCAGTGAGAGACCTATTTTTTAGGTACACTGCTGTGTTTGCTGCTTCTGCCCAATATTTTTTGTTTAGTTTCGCATCAAACAGTAGACATCTAGCCTTTTCTATTACAGTTCTATTTGCTCGCTCACAGACACCGTTCTGTTCTGGTGCATACGGGGTTGTTTTTTGATGAACAATACCTTCTTTGGTTAAATAGTTATCCATTGCACCATTACAAAATTCACCACCGTTATCAGTACGTAGGATCTTTATTTTCTTGTTTTGTTGGTTCTCAACCATTACTTTAAAATCTTTAAATTTCTGGAAAACTTCACTTTTGTGTTTGAGGAAGTAAATGAATGTCATCTTACTGTAATCATCCACAAACAGTAGGAAAAATTGTGAACCGCCAATGGACTTAATCTCCATAGGTCCACATACATCGGCATGTACTATTTGTAGTATCTCTATGCTGTTATGTTCACTACGTGAGAATGGCAGTCTCATTTGTTTTCCCTCGCAACAGGTTACACAGTTCTCTTTGTTTGTGTCACTAGGAGCTGAAAATGTCACTCCTTCTACGATGCCATTTCTCATTTTATTCAAATCACTACTATTAATGTGTGCCAGTCGCCTGTGCCACAGCTCCGCACTTGCCATTGCTGGTGCTGCTAACATACAATCTGTTGTTTTTATACTCAACTTGTAAACACCATTGGTTAAGTGTGCCGTCGCTACGTGCTCATTTCTCACATTTCTAATGTAGCAAATATCTGTTTCAAACACAACTTTGTTTCCATTTTTTATAAGTTCGCTTACTGATAATAGGTTTGTTGATAACTTAGGAATACACAAGACATTCTTGACTGTAATGTCATAGTTGCGATCTGTTGTAATCTGCACATCTCCGGAGCATAATACAGGCACTTTTGTATTGTCGGCAACCATAATTTCTGATAAACTTGGCTTATAATTTGCGTTGTTTATCCAATCTTCATTTGACGTCATATGTGCGCTTGCACCGGAGTCTATGTACCACTCACTTTTATTATACTGTCCATTTAGGAATACCACACTGAACGCATTGGATTGCTTTGTTTTCTGCAATAACGGACATTGATTTCTGAAATGCCCTGTTTCCTTACACTTATAACACGTAATTTCTTTTTTAGCCGACATCTTTGACGCTTGTTGTGAGCGAGTTGTATCAGTGTTGCCATTTGGTTTTTTATTATTGTTCCGTGTCTTATATGATTTATTCGCAGCGAATGCAGCGCCACTGGTATCCGAATTAGTGTGTTTTGAAGAAACGTCCATATCAATTAATTTTGATTTTATTGTATCTGTGGTAATCTGTATTCCTGAATGTTCTATCGCCATGATCATTGGTGAATACTTTTCTGTTAAACCTGCTAATAACAATGACCCGATCCATTCATCTGTAATTGCAAATCCTGTTCCTTTTAATCTCTGTGCTGTCTCGACAATTTGCGTTACATAATCAGTCATTGTTTCACAACTTTCTTGCTTTATTGATATTAAATGTCGCAGCAAAGATATTTTTCTCGAAAAACCGGAATCGTCGAACATGTTTTTTAGCTTTGTCCACAACTCCATCGAGGTTGTTGTTTCTTTAATATGAACATACAATACTGGATCGATAGTCAAAATTAGCTTTGCCTTTGTCTTTGCGTCCTCTGCAGACTTTGTTTCTGTGCCAGGCACTGGCTTAATGTAATGAACCATACCTTCGAGCACTAACAGGTTCTCTGCCGCAAAACTCCACTCTTCATAATTTTCCCTTCCCTTCAGTTTGGGAACACTTTGTATATAGTTCACAGCCATTATTTTCGCGATAGTTCAGCACTTTTCTTAAAATAAAAAGGATATACGCCCATAACCTAATAAAACGTGCACTTTCGGATAACGACTAACTTTATTGTCACTTTGACACTTTGACAGCTATAAAACAAATGCAATATATAAACATAATAGATGGCGTTACTTGCTAATTTTGTTACAAAATATAACAATTTTGACCCAACTATCGTCTTCAGCGACCACAACCACCATGAAAATGACACACATGACGAATAATTTTAAAATTTTCGCAGCCGCCATCTTGGATTTTCATTTTGACCCCACTATCGTTTTCATTGACCTCAAATACCATGAAAATGACGCCCATTGCCAAAAATTTCAAAATTTTTGCAGCCGCCATCTTAGATTTTCATTTTGACCCAACTATCGTCTTCAGCGACCACAACCACCATGAAAATGACACCCATGACGAAAAATTTGAATATTTTCGCAGCCACCATCTTGGATTTTCATTTTGACCCCACTATCGTTTTCACCGACCTCAAAAACTATGAAAATGACACCCATTGCCAAAAATTTCAAAATTTTTGCAGCCGCCATCTTAGATTTTCATTTTGACCCCACTATCGTTTTCAGCGACCTCAAATACCATGAAAATGACACCCATATCGAAAACATTTGAAAAGTTTCGTAGCCGCCATCTTGGATTTTCATTTTGACCCCACTATCGTTGTCACCGACCTCAAATACCATGAAAATGACACCCATGTCCAAATATTTCAAAATTTTTGCAGCCGCCATCTTAGATTTTTATTTTGACCTAACTATCCTCTTCAGCGACCTCAAACACCATGAAAATCACACCCATGACGAAAAATTTTAAAATTTTCGCAGCCGCCATCTTGGATTTTCATTTTGACCTCATTATCGTTTTCAGCGACCTCAAATACCATGAAAATGACGCCCATGTCGAAAAATTTGAAAATTTTCGCAGCCGCCATCTTGGATTTTTATTTTAACCTCATCATTGTTTTCAGGGACGTCAAGAACTATGAAAATGACACACATGACGAATAATTTTAAAATTTTCACAGCCGCCATCTTGGATTTTCATTTTGACCCCACTATCGTTTTCATTGACCTCAAATACCATGAAAATGACACCCATGGCCAAAAATTTCAAAATTTTTGCAGCCGCCATCTTAGATTTTCATTTTGACCCCACTATCGTTTTCAGCGACTTCAAGAAGCATAAAAATGACACCCATGACGAAAAATTTGGAAATTTTCGCAGCCGCCATCTTGGATTTTCATTTTGACCCCACTATCGTTTTCAGTGACCTCAAAAATCATGAAAATGACACCCATGTCGAAAAATTTGAAAATTTTCGCTGCCGCCATTTTGGATTTTTATTTTGACCTCATCATCGTTTTCAGCGACCTCAAGAACTATGAAAATGACACACATGACGAATAAGTGGTGTCCATGACGAAAAATTTGAAACTGTTAGTTTGGATCCGCCATCTTGAACTCAAAAACCATTAAAATGACAGGTCCATGTCATTATTATTATTTCCTATAAGTAATTCATTTTATACATGCATGTTACATGTTTTAATATTAGACAAGGGTCGTGACGGAAAAATCTTAAATTGTACCGGCGTCCGTACATAGTAAAATATTAAAGTGTGTAGTCGGCTCCCAGTCTATAATCTAGTTCAAACTACAACAAACTGATAACGTAGCATACGGAACGGCAACGCCGCTCCTTACCTGCTCCGAGGCAATAATTTAAATTTTTTGGCGCGGAAACTATTTTTGGTTATTACGTAGAAACTACGAGACCTAGAGATTTGAAAATTTTGCTGCCTACGGCAGCTATTATGACCTAGCTTTTGAGCTGTAAAACATTATCCTATGTTCTTTCGTTCGGAAGATATGACTGAGCAGCTGGGGTGGCGTCACGTCAGCTAACACATGTTTATAAGTTTAATAACTCAGAGAGTATTTTGACCAGAGATTTGAAAATTTTGCTGCCTTCGGCAGCTATTATGCTTTAATTTTTGAGCTATAATACATAATCATATCTTCTTTCGTTCGGAAGATATGACTGAGCAGCTGGGGTGACGTCACTTCAGCTTACACATGTTTAAAAGTTTAATAACTCATAGAGTATTATGACCAGAGATTTGAAAATTTTGCTGCCGATGGCAGCAATTATGCTTTAATTTTCTGACTTTACTCCAAAACTCTAACCTCACTGGTTTGGCTGTTCTGAATGAGGAAGCTGGGGTGACGTCACTCTGGCTAACACACACTAAACGACTCATATTGACGAAGTTTTTGCGGCAGCTAAATTAAGACTGGGTACTTCGATGGCAGCTATTATGCTTTAAATATTGGCAAAGGTAGAATTATTCTATCACCTATGAGGAAGCTGGAGTTATGCACATTTATTTGATTGCAATCATGCTTACTGATAATTTTAATTTGAATAATTTGATTTTTTTTAATTACGCATGTTTTTCTTCTCTTTGATTTTTTGTTTTAATGTTCATTTTATTGACTGCAAGATTGATATTATTATTATTTTTATTGTTTATTTATAATTTTCAAATTTAACTGTTTCTTGTATCTTGTAGTGCTGTGTCACGCTGAACAGTCAGTTATTCAATCTGCCTTTACTGTCTATATTGGGCCACCAAGATACAGGCTATGCCTAGTTTGGGGCCCACGGCTTCTTCTAGTTTTGTTCCAACTATGCTCACTGTTTTTTTGTTTTCTTGTTTGTATAATTTGTAACTTGTGTGTCAATAAATTGATTTATTATTATTATTTGTTTTTTCCGTATGAGCTGTTGCAAGACGCGTAAAGTTTCGCTTGAGCGTATAACTCGTGGCCACGGGGTTACAGTACTTCCAATTAAGACTGCAAAGGGCTGGCTATAATTTAGTTTAATGTCGCGTATAGTTAAATGTACAGAAAAGGATGGAGGCGTTTTACAGTCTCTAGTAAAGGTTTTCGTAGGAAATAGTGTTATAGGTTTTGGATAAGTTTAGAAACTTAAAACTTCTTATTTACGCCAAAGTTATCAAAATTGGGCAGTGTTTTTTGCACGTTTTTAGTGATATTATTTTTTTTTTAATAATCTACTACAAGATTTATCCTCAATCCAATTTTTTCACTGACTGGTGAAACTCTTGAGCTAGCCAGATGTTTTTTTTTGTACTTTAAGTTTTCTATATTAACTTAAATTTCCTAGACTTGCTAGTGCCGACCCAAAGTTGGGATACTGTAGATCTATAAGTCAAGTTAAAAATATCATAGGTATTTGGCAATCCTGACACTGAGGAAGTCTGTACTTTGATCAAACTAAAATTGTTAATTCCTTACAAATTATAGGCATATTAGTTTGACCATTATCTCACCTAGTAAGGGAAGAGGAAGAAGGGGGAGGGGGTGGAAGAAGGAGCACACTAGTCTGGAAGTAACCTATTCACTCGACACGAAGACACCCGGGTTATAGATATTAGAAAACATACATTCCGACAACGAGTAGTGGTACGCAAAATTACCGTGTTTTAAAGAAAAGAAAGAAAATACATTTATTTAGCACAGAGTAAAAGGCACATTAAATAATACACAGCAGATTAAAAAAACAACAGTAAAAAAATCAACACGTGCGACAACAATAACAAGAGCGATGCAGGAATGTGTGCCTCACGGCTGCGCCAAAAAGGCCCAGTTCAGCAAAAATGCCCGATAACTAGTGCCAGACGCTGGTTTTCAACTGGACCGAAATGTGAGGTAATCAGTTTTATACTGCAACGTGTGTACACTTAACCCAAAATGTACTGTGGCGGCATCTACATCGCCACATATGAACTACTCATCAATGACATGACGTCACGCAAACCTGCATCGCGCAATTAGAGTTTACCACGCGATTAGCATATAGACAACGTCCCGACATCAACCGTCGGGCAGTAGCCCACCAGACACAACACCCGTCTGGTCGGAGGATTCTCCCTTTTCTATGGAGGATGAGTGAACTTTACACCCTGTTCCTCATGCCTCTAAAGTACAAACAATTCTTGGCTGTAAAACATTATTAAAAGACTAAAAACGCTTTCTATTCCTGTACAGCATGAGACAACCGCGAAAAAAAAATAAATTGCGTTTGCGTAATCTGCAGATTGCGGCAGCATTTAAGTAGTTATTTTTCAACTCTGCAATTCGGTATTTAGGGTTCCGTATCAAAATGGTAAAAAAGGAACCCTTATGGTGTGACTCAGTCTGTCTGTCTGACTGTCTGTCACAGCTACAGATAGCGCGCGGATAGCGAATGCGGTAGTGCTGTGACCTAATTATAATTACAATACACTCAGGCGCGTGAGGTGGGGCGTGCGGATAGCGGGGCGCTCTTTACCTCAGACCCCGACTGCATTCAACTCGCGCGCTATCTGTAGATATCCCAAGAACTACTCATGCTATCAACTTGAAATTTGGAATAGTTTTAGATGACGTTTACCCAACTATTTTGCAAATAAGAAAGAATTAGTTAAATATATTTATATTTTTTTTGCAACAGGAACTGAATATCATATGAAAGAGCGCTGAATGCACATTCTTAAACATTTTTTTTCTTTTTTTTAGTTTTCGACTTTTGATGAAAAATGTAAAAAAAAATACCGTCCGGGGGGGGACGGTATTTTTTTTACATTTTTCATCAAAAGTCGAAAACTAAAAAAAAGAAAAAAATGTTTAAGAATGTGCACCGTCCCCCCCCGGACGGTATTTTTTTTTACATTTTTCATCAAAGTCGAAAACTAAAAAAAAGAAAAAAAATGTTTAAGAATGTGCATTCAGCGCTCTTTCATATGATATCCCACATGCACTAGTAGCCCTACTTTGAATTATATCCTTATTTTATTTAAATTATATCCTGATTTGAATTATATCATTATCCTTATCTCCGAAGTTTGCAAAGCGAAAAATCTGAAATTATTCTATGTTATAGAAATTTATGTAAAGATTACAGGAAAAATAAAACGATGTCTCTAAATATCACACTTTTTCAGAAATCAGAACAAAACCCTCAGTGCGCGAGTCCGACTCGCTCTTGACCGGTTTTTTGTTTGTGTTTTGATTGTTTGTTATCATTGTCCAGTAGCGTAACTCAGAGGCAATGTAAATCGTCTTTGGTCCCTGGCTCTGACGTAAGCAATGGACAAAATTTATTGTCAACTTGACTGCTTCAGTATGAGGCTTTTGCCTGTTTTGCATGTGTGTACATGTACGGGTCTCCTGTGCTACTTTATGCGAAATATTACACAAAAACATCGAAAGGAAGAGGCGTAACTTAAATATACGAAGGAGACAGATTGTCTAAGAAAATAAATGATTATCTGTAAGGTTTTTGTGTAATGTTTCGCAAAAAGACGCGCAGGAGAACCCGGCTTTACGTCTTGTTTTTTTGTAATAATAATAATAAAAATAAATAAAATAAATTTATTGAAGTAAAAGTAAGATTTAAATTAATTACAATTGAGGAAAATTTAATTCTAAGTGTAATGTAGACCTGCGTGTCTAAGTGTAATGTGCGTTTTGTACTTTTGTTTGTGCAGAATAAACATTTTTTCTTTCATTCTGTCTTTCTTTCTTTCTATTTACCGGAGGTACACACTGCAGAAGACTACATAACTTGGAGACGTGTCGTATGTGGGCGTGATCAGCATTGAGGGAACGACGAAGACGAAGAAGAACAAGAATTTATTTATTTATTTTCCACTTACATCAATCACTACAGGCTATTCCGATAGTGTACTTACTGTACTTATAGAATCTGCGGATAGCAAAGTAAATCTGCGCAAAGTTTAGAAAAAACAAATTTATTTTTATTTTTCCTAGCTTACCAATGGACAACACTGACTTGCCACAACAACTTCTAACTCTTTGTAAGTCGGTCAGTCATTGTTGTAAAAGTTCAGACATAAAAATAAGGTTAGACCGAACTTATTTCAATAGTCCACCTAGTTCCAGATATTTGTATGTTAATTTGTGAATTGGGAACGCATGAACCTAATTTTTAGGACTGGCACAGAAAATGGTGAAAGACTAACGTCATTTCGATATTTATTTATTACTAAGTGATATTTTAGTAATTATTGGGCGCAAAAACTGAGGAGACTGTTGGAGCCAAAGTTAAGTTTTTCCTAATAATAAAACGGTCTTCACGCTTGGCATGACCGCCATAGAAACGGGTTTTGTCGACGGAAGAATAGACGTAATGGAAGATAATAGAAATATTTGTACGCATTCTACGCGTTAAGCATGGCAATGTGTAGTTTTGTCTATTCCTCCGTCGACAAAACGTCGTCATGCTAAGCGTGCTGGAAATTGTAATAAATACTATTTATATTAGAAAACTTCCTATAATATAGCTAAGGGAGGCCGGGTCCCGTGAAGACACAACATCGTGGCAAGTGAGCTACGCCGTAGCAAAATAGCTACGCTGTAGCAAGTCCGCTACGCTGTGTAGCACGACAGTTACGGTGTGTAGCAGGATAACTACGGCGTAGCAAGTGCGCTACGCTGTGTAGCAGGATCGGTACGCCGCGCTCCGTACCAAGTCCGCTACGGTGTGTAGCAGGATAGCTACGCCATAGCAAGTCCGCTACGCTGTGTAGCAAGGTCGCTACGCTGTGTAGCAGGATCGCTACGCCGCGCCCCGTACCAAGTCCGCTACGGTGTGTAGCAGGATAGCTACGCCATAGCAAGTCCGCTACGCTGTGTAGCAAGGTCGCTACGCTGTGTAGCAGGATAGCTACGCCGTAGCAAGTTCTCTGAAGTCTAGCGGATTTGCTATGCCGCCGCGCCGCGCCGTCGCATGTGCGCTACGCCGTAGCAAGTGCGCTAAGCTATGTAGCAGTATCGCTACGCTGCGCCTCGTACCGAGTCCGCTACAGTGTGTAGCAGGATAGCTACGCCGTAGCAAGTTCTCTCAAGTCTAGCGGACTTGCTACGCCGCCCGCGCCGTCGCATGTGCACTACGCCGTAGCAACTGCGCTACACTGTGTAGCAGGTTCGCTACGCCGCGCCCCGTAAAAAGTCCGCTACGCTACGCTGTGTTGCAGGACAGCCACGGCGTACGAGGAATTAACAAATTGAATTAAGAATGTACAAAAATTTCAATGTATTTAATGAAAATCTTAAATTCATTCTTTCATTCACTTGTCAGACAAGGCACAGCTTAAACCGCTGGGTCTAGCTAGAAGCATGAAGTTTTGCACAAGAGCTAGTAAGAGTTACTTATTTAAGAAAAGCGAGCACTAAGTAAGGATTTATGAAAATTCAACTCCTGAATGGGTTAAATATGGGATGAAAATATGTATGGAAGTTCGTCATTATTGCCGATGACAATCCCATCGGGCACATACAATTTTATGCTTAGAATTTCTTAAATATTCTTGAATAGGGATGATGACTTTTCTTTGTCCGTCATTAGATTTAAAAAAAATATTGGACACTTTTTTTCGTAATCAAAAGATTACGGCGATACATTGAGGTAAAATGTGGCATGACGTCACTCCTTGCTAAATTTTATACATAGTTTGATATAGTTGGGACGTAGCGTGCCCCCACTCCCCAATTTTAATGATAACACATCTGTCATTTTTAGGGGTACGGAACCGGAAGGAAAAAAAAGGAACTCTTATAGGAACACTTCGTGTTCCGACTGTTTCTTAGTCTGTCAAGATCCTTTTTCTCAGGAACGCGTAAAGGTATCAAGCTGAAATTAATATCAAATACGTAAGTATATAGTTCTTGGGGCTCTAAAAATCAAGCTTCTTAGTCACCGCAGTAAAAAAATACGGCTATTTATGCGACATATTTTGATACTCGCAAGTAAATCAAAACCTATAGGGTACTTCCCGTTGTCCTAGAATCATGAAAGGCAAGAAGCAAGGTCTCACAGCACAAGTAAAGGAAAAATTCCGAAAATTGTTAATTTGTATTTTAACATTGTAAAAATTGATTTTTGCCATTACAAACTTAAATTTGCAGTTGGAGAATTGACCTTGACATATATCAATGTATGGGAGAACATGTTTTTCAACTGCGATGTTAAGTATGTTTTTAGGATAGATTATTTTCAACTGCGGAACCGTTCATTGTGCGTGGTCCAACACGCACGGTTTAAAAAAAAAACAAAAAAAAAAAAATTATAAGTACAACGTGTAACGTTAAATGCGCAACACCTCTTAAGGGGTCATTGTCTTCATCATTATGAACAACTTTTACTATGGGACCAAACCGTGAAATCGCGAAAAAAAATCAGCTGTTCAGTACATTTATGTTCGCATAATTCGTCGAAATGTACTGAACAGCTGATTTTTTTTTCGCGATTTCAGGTTTGGTCTCATTGTAAAAGTTGTTCATAATGATGAAGACAATGACCCCTTAAGAGGTTTTGCGGATTTAACGTTACACGTTGTATAGCAAAAAATATGTGTCTAATATTTTTTTTATTATCTGACGGACTAAATAGAATTTCTTTTTTTTCCCCAGGCATCATCCTTAATCTACTTAAATCCTTTACCAAAGTGTGTGCGCCACAATTGAAGCTATACAATATATTACGTTGATCTTACCGCCGCGTCGGACCATTACTTCTGAAGCTGGAGCTATAAATGTTAGCGAACATAAAAGCTACTAACTTTGTTTCTCTAGATTAGCCTGATTCCCAGGAGTAGGCAGAAGTATATAAGGTCTATCGTAATCATGCACGAAATCTCAGGGGTTACTTGCACTGTTAACTATGAACAACTTTTAAAATTATAAAAAAAAATCAGCTGTTCCTAACATTTATGTTCGCATAACTCGTCAAAATGTAGGTCACATCTATTTTTTTTCGCGATTTCAAGTTTGGTCCTTTACTAAAAGTTGTTCATAATGATGACTATAATGACCCCTTTTTTATTTTGTCGTGTTTAGATATCGATATTACGTCTGCGGAATTTGACCCTGTATATTCAAGTAACTGTATTCTATTTATTTTCCTTGATCTCATCCCTATAATATCCAACAGTCTTAACACAATTCATTAGAATTTATTTTTTCTCTCTTAAACTGCCTGTTTCATTGCGGTCTAGTAGTCGCCAACTCAACTGCTGGGGTTAGGTCAGATTTAGTTCAATCCGGATCAGGCAACGGGATAACTAGTGGATTTATTCCAACAAAGAGATTGTCAGAAGAGTCCTGTCTGCTATTAAAAAAATACTGCGATAGCCGATTTGTCTTTTAAACGTGATTCCGTTACCCTATAAGATATTTCCCACTATTGTACATACAAATACCCTGAATCATTATTTGGTAGGCCATTTGTTTCGTGCGGAAATTAATCCCACACCTATAATGTTGACACTTTGGGCTTGGTTACCAAACACATTACTACCATTTTATCGCACGTAGTCGGTTAAACTAACTGACTAATGAAACATATAGGTTTGTTATTCTTATAAAATCCTCGTATAATAAAGTGTAGCATCCTGTATACATAGGGGATGAGAAAACGCTGTATCTACGATCAAAACAAGGATATTAGAGCGTGTGTTGTATTCGAGAATGGCGGGACATAGAAATAAAAAGAGTTAAGAAAAAAAGAAAATATTGTTTTTACAAATGAGAGGGTAGTAAGAAAATAATAGGTGAAGTGGCGCCCAGCGTGGGACAGAAAAAGAAAGTTATGGTCTAAGTGGCGCCCAACACGGGACTAAGCTACAGTTTGTATTTTTACGAAAATTCATATTGACATAACCTTACTAAAACCCTCAGGCGTCATGTACACGGCGCCGGCGCCGCAGCCGCACGGGCGCAGCGCTGGACCGCATGTTTGTGTATACGAATGAAAACCGCGTGTAGGTACACCGTATCCGATGCGTTAAAAGTAAAGCAACCTAAAGCACAGTTCAGTAAAGCGTTGCCAACGAAACTTTATAGACGTCTGCTTTTCATTTTAATACTGATAAATATGATTAGTTTTGGCGCGGTATGAAATTACTTTTTGTAAGTTTTTTTAAACATTTTTTTTTATAACTTTGGATTCTCCCTTGGGTGCGGCGGCTGACTCTTACACGCATGATTAATGAATATTAAAACAACTAGAAATTAAATTTATTCGGTAGGTACCTATAAAATTGGTCGCAAAAATCGAGCAGTACCTCTCCTACTATTACTGAACTGTGTTCGTTGCTATAATATTTAACTCGGTATCAATGCAGTGTACACGCGGTTCCGGCGCGGCTCCGGTGCGGCGGCAGTGCTGCGCGGTACCTGTGCGGTTTTCATTCGTGTACATAAAAATGCGGTCCAGCGCCTCACACTTTTCTTAAACGTTTTGATCTTTCAAGCTTCTTATGCTAATCTATTTAAACTACCAAAAAAATACTGGCTAGTTTTTTTTTCTAATAGTTTGAGTTCACAGATGGGTACATAATGCAAAGTTATCTTGCACTATTTGCTGAAGTACCTTTTGCTAAACTCACGGCAAACAATAATATCTTACCATAAATTACTGGTCAGCATCATCATCATTCTCAATCCCATATCCCAATCTATTTGGGGTCGGCACAACATGTCCCTTTCTTCCATACTTCTCTATTAGTCGTCATCTCGGTAGTCACCCCCTTTCTATCCATGTCATCTTTCACACAGTCCATCCATCGTTTCTTTGGTCTTCCCCTACTCATACGACGACTCACGAGATCTTTCTAATTCCATTATTTACCATTACTTATTAATATTAGTCTAGTACAATCTGCCTAGCCTTGTCCCAACTATGTTGGGGTCGGCTTGCAGTCTAACCGGTTGCAGGTGAATACCAGTATTTTACATGGAGCCACTGCCTATCTGACCTCCACAACCCAGTTACTGGATAATACGATACCCCTTGGTAAGACTGGTTGTCAGACTTTCGGGCTTCTGACAACCCGTAACGACAGTCAAAGACCCACGAATGACGCCGGGACCATTGGCTTAACGTGCTTTCTGAGGCACGGAGGAGTCTCGGTATGTAAAAATGGTCATCCATGGACCAATCCCGGCAAGCGTAGCTTAACCTGATGTATTGAACCGTGCGGCTGTTACTTAGCCACGAACTTACTAGTCTAAATAAATTTATTCACAATTTCACAGACTCCACAGTTTTCCTAGTCTAACCTTACTTTTACGTCCAAAGTTCGAGCTAGCGATTGCTTTTGCTGTCGTTACATCAACATAACACAAACATACAGCTTCGCCGCTTCTTTTTATATACATAATATATATACCTCTGCCGTTCTCTGGACCTGTCTGAGTATATAGAAAATATAGGGTTGTTTTCGCTCGATAAAATTTATGAGAGGAGTAGAATGTGTAAAGGAATGGAGCGGTTGAAAAATGTATGAATTAAAACATTTTTTATTGAAAGAATGAATGAATATTATAAGTCTTTATGTATTGTAGAATCACAGATTTCTTACTCACTTAGGGTAATACGAATACCTAGGTAATATTCATGTACCAGGTGTTTTAGTTGGTTCAATACAAAATGTATCTAGGCAACAGACTGAATTTGTACGGAAATACAAAGATCTATTCAGGACAGCAACAGATGTAAGCTCTAGGAATCGTCGTGACAAAATACTTGTTTTATATGTATTTTAAATTACCATTTAAACTTAAACTACGGAATAACAGACTGTTTAAAATTCCCTTGTTTAAATGGCTAAATGCTGAACATAAGTTGTGTTAGTCATTTTCCATGCTTTAATCTTAAGCAAAACATGTATGATCTCATCCTTCACTCTTGTAACACCTTATATACCATGTTTTATGCAAATAAATAACTATTTGGCATGCTAATTTAGCCTAGCCGTATTTTTTTGGCAAGCACACATTTTTTTGATGATGTCAGTGTCAAAATCGCTCTTGACACTCTCATCGGTAGCATCTTAAGTTGGTATTCAGCCAAACTGAATGACATGTTCAATGAATGAATGAATGATTGAATGATACTCACTCTGAAGCTGATGGCGCCACTGCAGTTCACGTCAAAGGCTTTGAACACATAATGGGCATAGAGGGCGGAGTCTGCAACAAAAGATTTTAAAGTTAATAAGATTATTTTAATTAACTAATTAAAAAAAGTAGTATTTTGCATACTAGATGACCCCGTGAACTTCACCACGTGAGACAAAATTTAGTTTTTTTATTTTAATTTTGGGTTTTTCCTAATGTTCTTTTTCCAAACGACCCAATACTAGGGTGGCGTAGGAAAAAATAAAATAACCACCCCAGTATTGAGGCGAACAAGAAAAAAAAAAGTATTTGGGGGCCATTTTTGAGTTTTTGTGAGACTAACGCACGTCTATTGATTTTTATATACCTACAAAGTGTAAGTTAAATAACGCACAAATTAAAGTAAATTAAATTATTTACTAGTTCGCTAATTGATTACATTTTTCAAAAAAGCATCTTTTCATAATTTGGTTCCGCTTGAGCGAGAGAGGGACAAATGCGACAAGTGCTCCCTCACTTAAAATAACTGTTACAATACGTGCCATTGAAGATGAGACTTGACACACCACGTGGTTGGACTTACTGAGACGCAGTAGACGATTTATAGGTATCTTTAGTAGTATGAGGTAAAGACGGAAGGGACCAGGCGTCATCACGCAGCGCGGGAGGCGCGGTACTGCACTCGTCAAGTTTCATCTTTTGTGGCGCGTATTAAACAACATTAGTTTTTGTTTATACTAAAGCTCATAAGGGGTCGTTGTACTCATCATTATGAACAACTTTTACTATGAGACCAAACCTGAAATCGCGAAAAAAATTCAGCTGTTCAGTAGATTTATCGACATCAAACTCGTCAAAATGTACTGAACAGCTGTTTTTTTTTCGCGATTACAAGGTTGGTCCCATAGTAAAAGTTGTTCTTAATGATGAGTACAATGACCCCTTAAAAGGTTGTCATTGTTTACACTTACACCTTGTATACTCCTATCAATACTAATATTTTGCTACTTACTGCCATGAGGAAAGAACTTCGCGTAGATGTCTTTAAATGACTCTTCTTGTACTACGCCTTCAGGACACTCCTGCAACAAAGAAATAAAGATGTACAGCCTTTGTTTTACTGATGAGCTCGTGGCTAAGTAATAACAGCCATACGGGACGATCCATCAGGTAAAGCTACGCTTGCCGGGGTTCATACGTGGATGGGTGACCATCTTTACATACTAGACTCCTACGTGCCTCGGACATCCCGGTCGTCATTCGTGGATCTTTGACAGTCGTTACGGGTCGTCAGAAGCTTGAAAGTCTGACAACCAGTCTTACCACAGGGTATCGTATTCCACAGTAAGTGTGTTGTGGAGGTCAGATAGGCAGTCGCTCCATGTAAAATACTGGTATTCACCTGAAATCGGTTAGACTGAAAGCCGACCCCAACATAGTTGGGAAAAGGCTAGGTAAAGTTGGTGAGGGGGCCTCGCTACGTCACTTCTACGTATAAAATCTAGCTAGGCGTGACGTACATGTTTGTACTCAATGTATGGGTGTAATCTTTTGATTACGTAAAAAAAGAAAAAATACGTGTCCAATATTTTTTAATGGTCTACATGACGGACAAAATATTTTTTTTAGTATCATCTCTATTATGATTTGAACATACAGACAATTTTAGTTAGCTACAAACAAGCTCCCTGACTTTACAAGTCTCCCTATAATGTAAAAAGTTCCCTTTTGTTAAATGTCATAGGTACTATGCATGTAGCTATTGATTTTATACATAGGTTGTCTGTTGGGAAACTTGTAACAATGGGAGGGTATTCGTACCCCGAACTGGGGGGGGGGGGGGGGGGTGCAAGTTGAAAGCAATATTTTTAGGTGAATATTTTCAAATTAAAGTTCAAAAGCAGAATGGCGTATTCAGTATCATGAAATGTACATGTCACCGTAAGTTTGTTAACACCGTTAGTTTATATATATCTCGAGATTGTGAGTGTAGGTAATCTATTTATATAAAAACTTTTTACAAAAAAAAAAACAACCGACTTCCAAAAAAACACTAGAAAGTGAAAAATAACTTTAATTTCGGAAGTCGGTGTCTTTGGCTTTTTATTTACTTTCGTTTTTTTTTGCCACCGACTTCCGAAATTAAAGTTACTTTTCACTTTGTAGTGTTTTTTTGGAAGTCGGTTGTTTTTTTTTTTGTAAAAAGTTTTTATTTTTCACTTTTTAGTGGTGCCTACCCCACACAAATGTGAATACCACTCTGCAATATAAATTAGAGGAGCATCATCCATATAGACTAAAACAACTCAAGTAACTAGCGCAATTTGAAGCGCCATATAGTAAGCATTAAATCATTTATAGCCAGAGTGTACCTCATGACAATTCCAATAAGCCCAAACACGGCTAGGATACATTGTTTTATTACTGAGTTCCGATGCCTACCTTCCGGCTCCTTCATCAGATCGGTTCGTTGGTACCATTTTCATCAGAACCATTTATTTAAAGCTTCGCCATAGTCGCTTAACTATTAATCGAGATATCTTATCGCCACCCGTGAAATACTTATCATCGTTGAGGAGTTCCCGTGGCTTTCTGTGGTCTTCTTCCTCAGTTCCACTTCACCAGATGATACTTTCTGAATGCAAACGCTTGATTTGTTGATGAAAATACCAAAATAGCTATATGTATGCCTATAATATTTGAGGAGTTCCCTCGATTCCTCATGGATCCCATCATCAGAACTGGATTTTGATAAAAATGGGACCAATCTGGAAGTATACCCTTTTAAATAAAAAAAGAATTTTCCGAATCGGTTCATAAATGACGGAGTACTGAGGTAACAAACATACAAAAAAAAAAACATACAACCGAATTGAAAACCTCCTTTTTTTGAAGTCGGTTAAAAATGAATCCCTGTTTCCCTTGGTCATCGCATCACGCGTGAACGGATGGAACAATTTCGCTAATTCTTTTTTTGTTGTGTTTATTATTGTCAGGAGAAGGTTCTTATTAATAAAAAAAAATAAGAAAATTTTGCAGAAAACTGGAAAATTTCAGAAAACTTAACGACTATTTTAACTTCACGTGTTTACATTAGAATATTCACAACGTCTGTCAGGTCAGCTAGTATTAAATAAAACTGCTACGGAGCCTAAAATTGAAAAATAAATACAGAAAAAAGTTCTTTACCTGTAGATTACAGGAAAACCTATAAGAAGTCTGTGGTCTTAAAATAACATGGTATATCTCTCAATATTGTGAGTACAAACTTACATTTTACAGTTGGAATATATGGGAGAACATGTTTTTCAACTAAAATGTTAAGTTTGTTCTTGGGATAAATTCATCCCAACTACGGAACCCTTCATTGTGCGTGGTCTGACACGCAGTGAATATCAGTGTTTTACCTGAAACGGCTGCATATCGATAAGATAGCAACTGATACAGCGTGCCGCTGCAACACGACATTAGCTTGAGCCGCGTTCAGGTTCCGCGTTTTCGTAAATTTTAATTCCATTACACGTTATTATTTGTTGATTTACTTATTTAAAATTTTCTAAAATAGCATCTTGGAGGAACCTGTAACGCAGAGATGAAATTAAAACAAACGAGAAAAAAAAGTTACAAAAAAGGTGTCGGTGAACGAACTTTTATCAGCTGACAAAACAAAAGCTTCATGAATGATTTCTTTGCATAGAGTGGTCCTAATTTTTTTTTTATTTAGTTTGTTTGATTTTTTTTCAATTTATTATTTATCTTATCTTATTATTAATTTTTATGATTACTGATCATGTCTTTAATTAATGTCGCTATAGCGGCGGCATGTTGTATAAAATAAACGCTACCGCCCATGACTCACACCACACATACTCGCTCGCACGTCAAAACAGCCCCGCGTCACAACGGAAGCGCTTCTATAGCGTGTCACTTTTTGACCGACTGTGCTGGCATAAAGAGGTGTTGTGATTTTGACAATGTGTTTCATGAATGATATTATATAAAGGTCGCTTGTTCTGGCAGCGTTTTTAGGGTTTCGTAGTCACATAAGTAGCAAAAACGGAACCCTTATAATGTCGTCATGTCCGTCTGTCCGGATGAGAGAGCCATTTTAACTCTGAGATTATTAGGACTAAGGTCGATGTTTGAAAAGAAGGTATGTTCTAAACAATGAGGTAGTGAAACTGTATACGTGTAACAGAGTCTGTTCGGGTCAATCACCGAACTATTAAACATGTCAGCGTAATTGTGACACCGCGCTCCATGCCTTAGGTAATATTATGGATTACCTAAGTAAATGTAATTAGTACGCTTGCGGACAGCATATCGGGCGCGACTCAATCTCACCTCATTAGTTTTAATTTTATCCCATTTGTGTACTGAAATATAGTTATCTTATAATCTTTACATCTTAGTTTACATTTAAACTCACCCCAACCCTGAACAGAGTCAGTGTGACCATCTGCTAAGCCCTAAATTGGGGAGCAAATCCTACTAACATCGCAGAATCCTGCTAAAATCTGGTCACGCTGAACAGTGATGAAAAAAACTAATGCACATAAATAAGCGTTTGGGGTATTCTAAGATACCATAATTAAAAAGATTATGATGTTCTAAATGACTTTGACTTTCTAGAGGCTCGAGGCTAAGTAATAACAGCCGCACGGGTCGATCGATCAGGTTAAGCTACGCTTACCGCGGTTGGTCCGTGGATGGGTGACCATCTTTACATACCGAGACTCCTCCGTGTCCCGGCTGTCATTTGTGGATCTTTGACAGTCGTTACGGGTCGTCAGAAGCTCGAAAGTCTGACAACCAGTCCTACCAATAGGTATCGTATTACACAGTAACTGGGTTGTGGAGGTGAGATAGACAGTATAGCTTCATGTAAAATACTGGTATTCAGCTGCATCCGGTTAGACTGGAAACTGACCCCAACATAGTTGGGAAAAGGCTAGGCAGATGATGATGTTTCTAAGTGACCTTGGCATTTTTAAAGGCAATAGTTTTTGAGATGTCGAATATTTTCGGTAACAACCACGGAAATATCTTTATTGTTTACTTATGGTTTTTTCAAGAAATAACTAAAAAAAAAAAATCTATATAAATAAAAAGAGAAGTCCTGACTGACTGATTGACTGACTGATTGACTGACTCATCAACGCCCAGCCCAAATCCTTGGACCTAGAAAGCTGAAATTTTGCTCAGAGGTTCGCTTTATAATGTAGACAAGGAATAACGAAGGAATTCCCGGTAGCAGGTTCCCTTGGGATATTTTCCGACATCCACGCGGGCGAAGCCGCGGGCAAAAGCTAGTGTTGAATAAAATCAGTAATGTTGCGTACATATTCGTCCCTACTACGGAACCCTGCAGTGTGCGTGGTTCGACTCTAGCTTTGATTGCCTGCTTCATTACACCAAAATAAGGGGCGGTTAACATACATATACAGGATGATTTTTTTTGTGAGGAATATTGTAATGCTGAATGCAGTACAATCCTTGAGACGTCGAATCCAGCTTTGTATTGAAAATAATGGTCATAATTTTGAACAATTAATCAGTTAAGATTTAATAGGTATAGGATATAAGTACCATTAGAAAGTACCTACTTTGTTTTAGAATAGAATATTTATTTGCCAGAAACATGGTATGTTTACAAAGGTGTTCTGAACATTTCATAGTGCTGCATGTCTCACCGTTTTAACGGTATGCAAAACAATTTTCAATTTATTTAGAGTTTAGAAGTTATGAGGGAACAGATGAACATACATACATACATACCGATCAAAATCATAACTCTCCTTTTTGCTTTGCCGTAGTCGGGTAAAAAAGCGTGCCTACTTCTTTAAAGTTATTAAAACTTTTAAGAATCGGCACACTTAGATGCTATTTTCTGCAAATAAGTCCTCTTACTGTCGCAACATGTAACAAACAGACACGTACAGTGTCTATTTTAGGCAGCATTTCAACTAAAGCCGAGCTTATATCAGCGGGAGTGCTTTTCGACGTCGCTCATGTGTCCGCAGCTGACGTTCTAAGTGTCATGACACTATTTCCTGCAAAAAATACGTTTTCTTACGTATTTTTGTTATAGTTCTCTCTTTTATAACATAAAAGTGAGAACCCCCCGTGCTTCGGAATCTTAGACAGTCGTTACTGGTAGTCAGAAGCCCGAAAGTCTGACAACCAGTCTTACCAAGGGGTATCTCACTATAGAAGTATATACTTTCCGGGATGATTCACAAAGAGTTTCTCTGTAATGTTATTTTAAAATGTCTATAACTTTAGCAATTTTAATAGAGGAGCTCGTGGCTAAGTAATAACAGCCGCACGGGTCGATCCATCAGGTTAAGCTACGCTTGCCGGGGTTGGTCCGTGGATTGGTGACCATCTTCACATATCCTCCTCCGTGCCTCGGAAAGCACGTTAAGCCGTTGGTCCCGGCTGTCATTCGTGGATTTTTGACAGTAGTTACGGGTCGTCAGAAGCCCGAAAATCTGACAACCAGTCTCACCAAGGGATATCGTATTATAATAACTGGGTTGTGGAGGTCTGAAAAGGCTAGGCAGGTGAGTCTTACTGAGGAAGGGGTGTAGTGTTACCAAGTCGGGTTTGTAGTGACCAGGCAGATAAAGCCTTGAATGGTGTGAATTTGCCTGTTAATTATTAGTAAATTAGATTATGAAGCCCTACTAATAAGTGTAATTGAGATTAATTTATCCTTCATTTGTATTGCTTCTGTAACTTTTGTTTGGCCCGGAAGCACTTAAGAGGCCGTATACGAAATTATGCCGATTTCACTGATTTACGTGATTTTACAGACGTGGTTTTACAGTTAAAATACTGTATTTCTATAAGTTTTAATGCACATCCTTAGATTAAATAAAAAACCAAGACATAACGCTATCAACAGTAACGTGAAGCCGCACGTTTCGGGTTTCGTAAACATGTGTGCACGTAATGAGGTGTAGTTTGGTGTAAATGTGTGCGTGTGAGCGTGTATGCACAGAGTGAGGTCTAGTTTTGGGCATGCTCCACTGTCTTGTTCGCAGCGCTATGTCTGGGTTTTTCATTTTGTCTGAGTGCATATCATGAAAGATTATTTCAATTGTGATCTAATGAATGATTGAGTTACGGAACCTTATAGACGACGGAAATGTGAAAAATAATTTTAGTTTCGTAAGTCGGCTTTGATTTTTGTTTGGTTTCCAGAAAATCGTGTATTCTACTCTATTACTTAGTCAACATGAGTAGATTAAAATATAAATATCTATATTATTATTTGTATTTATTTGTATAGTTAGTTAGTCATTTACTTTAGTAGGTGTAAATAGTGTTAATTTGTATATTGTATATAAATAAAGGTCTCTCATTAAATAAAAAAAAAATACACATTCTATTATTCAGACCAGTCCTATGTTTGCAAAGAAATAAATTATTTGACATGATTTTTTCATTTGATCTAAAAGATTACTCAACCAAATGTAATTAAATTGACAAGGCATAAAATCAGTCACACGGACTTCTACCAAATGAAACGTAGTCGGGTAAAAAGAATTACGTCTAAAATCAATCTGCCCAGCCTTTTCCCAACTATGTTGGGGTCGGCTTCCGGTCTAACCGGTTACAACTGAATACCAGTATTTTACATGGAACGACTGCCTGTCTGACCTCAACAACCCATTTACTGGGTAACATGATATCCCTTGGTAAGACTGGTTTTCAGACTTTCGGGTTTCTGAAGACCCGTAACGACTGAAAATAAGTTCTACAGGACTAACAGCTTAACGCGCTTTCCGAGGCACAGAGGGGTCTCGATATGTAATGGATGGTCACCCATCCACGATCCGACCGCGACAAGCATAGCTTAACCTTCGATCCCGACCTTCGACCCGTGCGGGCTGTTATTAATTGGCCACGAGCCCCTCTCTATCAATCCTTACATAACGTTATCTAAATAATTCTAAGTGCCCTATTAATACAACATGGCGACTCTCTATTTTTGGCGGGAACGGTCGTTGACTTTCTACCCCACTGACCTTTTGCTTGAAGCAGACACAATACACAGCTTGCTATCTCTTTCACTCCTATAGAAACCGTACGGCGCCGTCTCGCTCTCATTCATTAGCACGGTTTACACGAGTCATTTTGTGTGTTTGCGAACTAATAATAATAATGTCTGTTTGTATTGTGTTGTGTTGAGGAAAAATGCAAATGGCGGGATTTTCAGCGTGCATTGTTATAAACGGTTGGTTGTTATTTTTTATGGGACAAAGAACGTTTTTATGTCTTAGTTTGCGCGTGAGATTTCGTTTGCACACAAACTTTAAGACTCGGAGCGGACCTCTAAGCGGGTCAAAACCCGCTTCGAGGTGAGATGTTATAAATCATGTAGGTACTTAATACCTATAATAGAGCCCTTAATACCTCAGCTTTTTATCTCGCTCGCACGATAAAGCTCGCAGACTGAGTGAGAGCAAGACTGAGTGCGGTGCTGGGCGCCGATAGTTATGTACTTAATTGCTTTTTACGGTGAAAATAATGGTAATTTAAAAAAAAAAATATAAGACGATTAAAATTTCATCCTATATAAGGTCTATCAATTCATACAAGAAATCTCTTAAGGGGTCACTGTACTAATCATTATGAACATCTTTTGATAAGGGAACAAAACTCAAATCCGAAAATATATCAGCTGCATACATTTTGACGAGTAATGTGAACATAAATGCAGGTTAATGAGGAATCCCGTGTGATTACAATCTACTGTTTTATTATTTTTAATGATAGCTGTTTGTCAGGAATAATCTGTAAAAATGCATCAGTCAGTGTATCATTGTTGTGCCAATAGATAATTTATTTCAAAGACGTGTCGTTTGTTTAGTAATACATAATTATTCTACTTAAGGTGAAAGCGCCAGGGTAGCCCGCGAAATTCAAAATTTCTTACGTTTTTTGCAATTTGTAGGTCAGTGTGAGCTTGTATGTTGATTAAAATATGATTCGCGGCCGTAGCTAATATGGCTTTACAGAATTATAATCATTAGAATCAGCAATACAGCTCCTTATGTTAGCATTTACCTCAAACCTCATGATTTCATGAAATCGCTAGATTTGAGATAAATGCTAACTTATGGAGTTGTTGAATTTCGCGGGCTACCCTGGCGCATCAACCTTAATACCCTCATTTTCGTTTCTATTTTCGTTATTGTTTCATTTTAACCATGAATCTAAGTTGGTTTTAATTACATATCTAAATTATGTAGTCGATGATTTTGGTGCACGTTAAAACTCTAACGAGTTTATGTTTGCACCAACTTAAATATGTATAAAATGTAAGTGTACTACTGATTAAATAAATAAATTAAAAAAAAACCGGTCAAGGGCGAGTCGGACTCGCGCACCGAGGGTTCCGTTCCGATTTCTAAAAAAGTATGCTATTTAGAGACATCGTTTTATTTTTCCTGTAATCTTTACATACACTTCTATCACATAGAATAATTTCAGATTTTTCTCTTTGCAAACTTCGGAGTTAAGGGGGTAACGGTATTTTTTTTTACATTTTTCATCAAAAGTCGAAAACTATGCGACCTAAAAAAAAATAAAAAATGTATGAGAATGTGCAAATAGCGTTCTTTCATATGATACCCCACATGCCCTAGTAGCCCCACTTTAAATTTTTAAGACCCCTTACAGAACCTGTTAAAAAATATATAAATATTTTTATTTCTTTCTTATTTGCAAAATAGTTGGGTAAACGTCATCTAAAACTGTTCCAAATTTCAAGTTGATAGCATTAGTAGTTCTTGAGATATCCAGCTGTGACAGACAGACAGACAGACTGAGTGACACCAGTTGAGGGTTCTGTACCAAAATGGTAAAAAAAGAACCCTTATGGTTCCTTTTTTACCATTTTGGTACAGAACCCTAAAAAATCAATCGATAAATTTTGCACTAAAAGTGTTTCGCGAATGTTTTAGAAAACCGCTGATTCATCTCGGGGAACTCGGGTGTTCATAAACGAAAAACTTCGCCAGCAATGGGATATTGCTACTGAGTGTCGACCTCAAGACGAGCTGCTTCTCACACGGACAACTGAACGTCGCTTTCTCCCGCGTCACCAGTCCTGACTCTTCATATTTTGGTTGCTGAGACCAAAACTACAAACATAAAATGTGGCTGTTATTTTAGTATATTGTGGTGTCTTGCACGCGAACGAAGTCGCAGGCAGAAGCTAGGTTAATAATAAACCTTGAAAAATCTACTACTTAAGTTTATTTCCAAAATCTCCACAGACGAAATCACAGGCATTATCTACTTTTCTGTCCAAGAAAAACTATTCTTACACAAAGCAAAGCCCTACACGAAGCTAGTATACCAAAGAGAAAAACTATTCTTACACAAAGCAAAGCCCTACACGAAGCTAGTATACCAAAGAGAAAAACTATTCTTACACAAAGCAAAGCCCTACACGAAGCTAGTATACCAAAGAGAAAAACTATTCTTACACAAAGCAAAGCCCTACACGAAGCTAGTATACCAAAGAGAAAAACTATTCTTACACAAAGCAAAGCCCTACACGAAGCTAGTATACCAAAGAGAAAAACTATTCTTACACAAAGCAAAGCCCTACACGAAGCTAGTATACCAAAGAGAAAAACTATTCTTACACAAAGCAAAGCCCTACACGAAGCTAGTATACCAAAGAGAAAAACTATTCTTACACAAAGCAAAGCCCTACACGAAGCTAGTATACCAAAGAGAAAAACTATTCTTACACAAAGCAAAGCCCTACACGAAGCTAGTATACCAAAGAGAAAAACTATTCTTACACAAAGCAAAGCCCTACACGAAGCTAGTATACCAAAGAGAAAAACTATTCTTACACAAAGCAAAGCCCTACACGAAGCTAGTATACCAAAGAGAAAAACTATTCTTACACAAAGCAAAGCCCTACACGAAGCTAGTATACCAAAGAGAAAAACTATTCTTACACAAAGCAAAGCCCTACACGAAGCTAGTATACCAAAGAGAAAAACTATTCTTACACAAAGCAAAGCCCTACACGAAGCTAGTATACCAAAGAGAAAAACTATTCTTACACAAAGCAAAGCCCTACACGAAGCTAGTATACCAAAGAGAAAAACTATTCTTACACAAAGCAAAGCCCTACACGAAGCTAGTATACCAAAGAGAAAAACTATTCTTACACAAAGCAAAGCCCTACACGAAGCTAGTATACCAAAGAGAAAAACTATTCTTACACAAAGCAAAGCCCTACACGAAGCTAGTATACCAAAGAGAAAAACTATTCTTACACAAAGCAAAGCCCTACACGAAGCTAGTATACCAAAGAGAAAAACTATTCTTACACAAAGCAAAGCCCTACACGAAGCTAGTATACCAAAGAGAAAAACTATTCTTACACAAAGCAAAGCCCTACACGAAGCTAGTATACCAAAGAGAAAAACTATTCTTACACAAAGCAAAGCCCTACACGAAGCTAGTATACCAAAGAGAAAAACTATTCTTACACAAAGCAAAGCCCTACACGAAGCTAGTATACCAAAGAGAAAAACTATTCTTACACAAAGCAAAGCCCTACACGAAGCTAGTATACCAAAGAGAAAAACTATTCTTACACAAAGCAAAGCCCTACACGAAGCTAGTATACCAAAGAGAAAAACTATTCTTACACAAAGCAAAGCCCTACACGAAGCTAGTATACCAAAGAGAAAAACTATTCTTACACAAAGCAAAGCCCTACACGAAGCTAGTATACCAAAGAGAAAAACTATTCTTACACAAAGCAAAGCCCTACACGAAGCTAGTATACCAAAGAGAAAAACTATTCTTACACAAAGCAAAGCCCTACACGAAGCTAGTATAC
Organism: Cosmia trapezina; assembly: GCA_905163495.3. Classification (NCBI taxonomy): domain Eukaryota; kingdom Metazoa; phylum Arthropoda; class Insecta; order Lepidoptera; family Noctuidae; genus Cosmia; species Cosmia trapezina. The sequence continues at coordinate 2,470,271 of LR991047.1, forward strand.
CAAAGAGAAAAACTATTCTTACACAAAGCAAAGCCCTACACGAAGCTAGTATACCAAAGAGAAAAACTATTCTTACACAAAGCAAAGCCCTACACGAAGCTAGTATACCAAAGAGAAAAACTATTCTTACACAAAGCAAAGCCCTACACGAAGCTAGTATACCAAAGAGAAAAACTATTCTTACACAAAGCAAAGCCCTACACGAAGCTAGTATACCAAAGAGAAAAACTATTCTTACACAAAGCAAAGCCCTACACGAAGCTAGTATACCAAAGAGAAAAACTATTCTTACACAAAGCAAAGCCCTACACGAAGCTAGTATACCAAAGAGAAAAACTATTCTTACACAAAGCAAAGCCCTACACGAAGCTAGTATACCAAAGAGAAAAACTATTCTTACACAAAGCAAAGCCCTACACGAAGCTAGTATACCAAAGAGAAAAACTATTCTTACAAAGCAAAGCCCTACACGAAGCTAGTATACCAAAGAGAAAAACTATTCTTACACAAAGCAAAGCCCTACACGAAGCTAGTATACCAAAGAGAAAAACTATTCTTACACAAAGCAAAGCCCTACACGAAGCTAGTATACCAAAGAGAAAAACTATTCTTACACAAAGCAAAGCCCTACACGAAGCTAGTATACCAAAGAGAATAGAGCGGCGTCAAAAGCGCGCGACGTTTTGTCAGAAACAGTCTGAAGCTGCCTTTATGTCTCCGATGAAAGAAAACTATACACTGCATAGTCTATTCCAAAAGTACTCCATGAAAGTATAAACAAACCCTGTTCAGGTTAAATTCATTCGCTTATCACTTACTAAACGGAATTAGAAATAGGTACTTTCATCTGTATTTAGGTTTCAACTTTATTTCTAACAAAAAACCGACCAAGTGCATGTCGGACCACGCACAATGAAGGGTTCCGTAGTTGGGATGAATTTACCCCAAAGAAGAGACTTAACATTGTAGTTTTATTGATATATGATAATACAGGGTGATTTTTTAATGACCAGCCAAATTTTCACAGGGTGTTCTACCCATGAATATGAACAACTTTCACTATGGGACCAACTTTGAAATCGCAAAAAAAATATCAGCTGTTTCATACATTTTGATCGAGTAGGTATTGAACTTTTGTAGGAAACCGCTGTTTTTTTTTCGTGATTTCAAAGTTGGTCCCATAGTGAAAGTTGTTCATATTCATGGGTAGAACACCCTGTGAAAATTTGGCTGGTCATTAAAAAATCACCCTGTATATAAACTAACACAGATTTAAAATAATAATATGTACATACATTGTATATAAAAAAGAAGGGGAAAGGATCATAGGGCATCAAAAAATTCGTCCGCATCGCTGTCAACAGGAAAAGTGCCCAAAAGGATGGCAGCATTGCCACGCTGTATGGCAATGCTGATTCTTTGCCCAAAAATAGGCCAGCCCTCTGGTCACGTGAAGAGTCGACCAATCGCTTAGCGATGTCTTGATTGTAAATATACATTGTACGTACATACGATACATTGTAGTTGAAAAACTTTTCTCGCATACATTCCAACTGCAAATATAAGTTTGTACGCACAATATTGCGTTTACCATGTTCTTATACATTTTCCTGTAATCTATAAGCATTGAGCTATTTTTTTTTTCAAAATTTTAGGCTCCTATCCGTAGTTTCGGAGATAAGGGCCCGGATTGACTCCGGATTTTTAATTTGTTTGTTAGGGTTCCATACCAAAATGGTAAAAAAGGAACCCTTATGGTGTGACTCAGTCTGTCTGTCTGTCTGTCACAGCTGGATATCTCAAGAACTACTAATGCTATCAACTTGAAATTTGGAACAGTTTTAGATGACGTTTACCCAACGTTTACCCAACTATTTTGCAAATAAGAAAGGAATAGAAATATTTATATTTTTTTTGCAACATTGACTGAAAGGGGGTCTTAAAAATTCAAAGTGGGGCTACTAGGGCATGTGGGATATTATATGAAAGAGCGCTGTTTGCACATTCTCAAACTATTTTTTTTTTAGGCCGCATAGTTTTCGACTTTTGATGAAAAATGTAAAAAAAAATACCGTTCCCCCCCCTCCCCCCTTATCTCCGAAGTTTGCAAAGCGAAAAATCTATATGATAGAAGTTTATGTAAAGATTACAGGAAAAATAAAACGATGTCTCTGAATATCACACTTTTTCAGAAATCGGAACGGAACCCTCGGTGCGCGAGTCCGACTCGCTCTTGACCGGTTTTTTTTTTAATTTCAGATATTTTCTTGCTTCATACTTTTTAGAGCGTGATTTTTTTCAGTAGGCGGGTTTTAGTTTTTAAACTTACCTTACTTACTTTGATAAAGACGTATTGATGTGTAATGGGAAATATTTAGGGAATCTGACACCGATTTTCTGGTAATAGAATTACCTCGCTTGATTCTTAAACTACACAATTATACACTACGAATTCTAGTTGATATTTGAGTGGTTAACCTCATCCTCCCACCGATTCCGCCTCGCTGTGTCATAATCCCCGCTGTGTGGTGTTGTGGTCGGCTCTTTTCCGGAATCCGGCAGACGTGGTCGGTGCCATCCCACTTCGGGTGCGTTTCCACTGACGCGGAGCTGGGCGGAGCGGAGCGGAGACGTGCAGGAATCGACCAATCATAATGGTTGAAATCCTCATCGCGTCTCTTGCCTCGTCTGTAATTGGACGATTCCTGCACGTCTCCGCTCCGCTCCGCCCAGCTCCGCGTCAGTGGAAACGCGGCCTTATAAGTTTAGCGGCTTACGGGCGACGCTCATTTGTTTATTAATTATTTTAAGTTATCTGTGATTTTGCAGCTCACTCGGGGAAGGTGTTGTGAAACTCATCCGGTACTTTACCTATTTCATACTTTCAAGTCCTTTTCTATCGAAATGAATGAACCGATTTTGATAAACTTCATACGCATAGGTCTAAAAAGTTAGTCAGGAACATTTTCAAAATGTCTTATTTAAAAAATGATAACTGGAAGTCTCTGTTTCTATGGAGTATTTATAATAAGTTATAACAGTCGTACGGGTCTATCCATTAGGTTAAGCTACGCTTGCCACGGTTGGTCCGTGGATGGGTGACCATCTTTACATACCAAGACCCCTCCGTGGTGCCTTGGTATAAGCTCGTTAACCCGTTGGTCCCGGCTGTCATTCGTGGATCTTTGACAGTAGGTAGTTACGGGTCGTCAGAAGCCCGAAAGTCTGACAATCAGTCTTATCAATGGGTATCATAATTACCCAGTAGCTGGGTTGTGAAGGTCACATAGGCAGTCGCTCTATGTAAAATACTGGTATTCAGCTGCATCCGGTTAGACTGGAAGCCGACCCCAACATAGTTGGGAAAAGGCTAGGCAGATGTCAGTCCTTTTTAATTAAGGACTAAAAAAAAATTTGGCAGAACCCGTAAGATTTCCCCCTACCAAAAATCGCACAACGCACCGGAAGTTTTCACATAAAAAAAATCTTTTTTCTCCCAGCAGCTAACATGAGATGTAATAGCAGATTTACTGATTGACACTTGATCGAGCTTTTCGATAAAGTTATTATTTTACATATTGCTAAGAACTCCCGTCTCTGCCTACACTTTGGTAGACGTGATCATAATTATTGTAATGTTCATAGTATTCATTAGGTTTAATTAGCTCGCGTGCGATACTTGGAGAAGCAGTGACCCGCGGTTCACAGACATAAGATATTGTTACGCTGTTACTCTAGCTAAAGCTATGATATACTATGAAACGATGTTTATTTTTAACCGACGATAAAAAAGGAGGAGTATATTTTATGTGGATCATGTTCTGATTTCTTATGCAGTGGTATTAGAATTTGTGTGGGGTAGGTACGGCCAGCAACAGAAGTCGGTTAACACGGCTACTTTTTGACATCATCTAAATTAACACAAAATGATACGATAAGTTGCTTTTTAGCATTTCATTTATTAGATAGGAATTAATTTTCTTTAAAATTTACATCTGTTCCGATTTTATTGAAATATTTTTCTCAATAATTAAGATTTAGAAAACTCAAGTGTAATCAAAGAACAATGTCAGATGTCCATAGTACCTTTGGCTCAATATTAATTTGTCATGGACAGTGAAAATTCTTAGGTTTTTTTGTGTTGTTTAATCTCAAAAGATTTTCTGTGATTTCCACTTTTACACTCAACTTTTTAAAAAGAAGTTATTCAGACATTTTAAATTGGAGGTTATGTTATGTATTAACCAACAGTAATGACAAACAACACTGTCGTTTGGAATCTAAAACAATACAGTTGTGTTGCAAATTAACATTAGGTAGTTAAAACAGTTGACATTAAATTAATAAGAACCGTACTTTATCTCAGAAAGTGAACTCCATTGCCGTAACAATGAACGGACATCGCCAGATTCAACTAAATGCCGTTTCATCCGGAACACATTTAAACCACAATTATTACAACGTAGTTGATGGGACATTGTCTCAAAATGTGTGGTATGGATATATCACAATAAGTCAACACACAAACGTAAACATAGAAGAACACCGACAACAACACAACAAGATGTGTAACATCTTGTCATCTTCAACTTACTGTCAGTTTAAGCGCGCGAACTTGACAGATCTTAGTTCTTCAAGAACATGATTAGTAAAATGATTGCTTATTAAAAGAATTTTCTTTTCGAAAAGTTCTCGAAAAGAACTAAATATTTTTTAATAAGTTGGAATTTTATATTTAAATTGTTGTAGGTAAAAACTTTGTGTCCGTGTGAATTTAGTTTTAAAAGTTGTGTAGGCCGAAACCTGACATTGTTCTTTGTTGCTGACTGTACCACAGCTAAAAAATGAAAAATAAAAACTTTTTACAAAAAAATACAACCGACTTCCAAAAACAACACTAAAGTGAAAAATAACTTTAATTTCGGTGGTTTAAGCCGACTTAAACCACCGAAATTAAAGTTATTTTTCACTCAAATAAATTAAATTTAAATTAATAATAATAATTATTAAAAATTATTAATAATAATAATTTTTTAAATTTAAATGTATGTATTTTGGTTTTTTGTCACCGATGACAAAAAACCAAAATACATACATTTAAATTTGTAACAGACACTGACTTTCGAAATTAAAGTTATTTTTCACATTGTAGTGTTGTTTTTGGAAGTCTGTTGTATTTTTTTGGAAAAAAGTTTTTCTAAAGCTAAAGATACTATGACATTTTATCAGGGCCGGATTTAGGGGAGGGCAACCGGGGCGAAAGCCCCGGGGCCTCCACAAGCAGGGGGCCTCCACAATAGAGACTTCGGAAAAAAAAAAATCTTTCAAATTTCAACTAGTAAACCTAGTAAACATCTTTTCCTTTGATATTTTTTAAAACCGTCTATCAAAGCTTTCTCTCCTGAGCATTGAAAGCGATTTACTCCGAGAACTGGATTTCAGCGAAATCATCAACGATTTTTCGGCAAAAAAAGCTCGAAAGGTTCCGTTCGTTAACACTAAAATTTAATTTCAGATAATTCTTGTTTCCGATTATATTTATATGTGTTTGTTAAATACTAAGAGAATCTACTTGGTTTCACAATAAATTATTTATTGAAAAACTCGACTGAAAAAAATTGTTCATTTTATTTGGAAAATAATTTAGGGCAAGGGGGCCTCCACTCCTTTGTTGCCCCGAGGCCTCTGGACCCCTAAATCCGGCCCTGCATTTTATACCATCTGTGCTATGAGCTGGCAAAAAAAACCAGAAGTTACAATTTGAGACTGCTACATTATAAAATGTCCTCGTTGTTAGGTAGAAGAAAGGTTCTAGATCTCACATTTCTTCACAAACTGAGCTTCTTGGAAAGCTTGCCGCTCAAATGCAACTAATATAGGTTACCCTAATGTGGCGGGATCCAAGATAAAGCTCGGACACTTCGCCATTTTGCCAAGGCTCTGTAGACAGTATTACGAAGTATCGAAGTATAATGAATTGGATATTACATGCAAAAATATGTCAGTTTAAAAAAGCTATAAAAGTCATAATATTCAAGTCCTAAAATCCTAAAATATTGCTATCTTAGTCTGTTGTCTTTTATGGTTGTTATTATTCATTTGTTTTGTATTTCATTTTGTTTTCTTTCTATGATTTTCGTGTTTTATGCTTTGATTTATTTTATTAGTTTCGCTTTGTTTACACTTACTTAGAATCAGCCTAGACTTTTCCCAATTATGTTGGGGTCGGCTTCCAGTCTAATCGGATGCAGCTGAATACCAGTATTTTATATGGAGCGGCTGCCTACCCGACGTCCACACGACCTCCACAACACAGTTACTGGGTCCCCGGAGATGCAGCAACATCCTGTCGCGATGGTTCGCGACAAAATTACGCGACTCACAACTCAAAAAATTACGCTCGTCTGGCTTCACCCTAATAATATTTGTCTCTGTTCTACAAGAACATAACTAGCATGAAAACTTTGAAAAATCACCGTAGCCGTATTTTCTATGGGAATTTTGTATGAATTATTATTGTTTAAACAAGACAACGTCTGTCGGGTCAGCTAATGTTTAATATAAATATAATATTTTAAATAGCAGCGCGCAGCTGTCATAAAACTATTAGTTTGACGATTTGACATGGTGGTAGACGTAGTGGCGGCATCTCCGGGGACCCAGTAACTGGGTTGTGGAGGTCGTGTGGACGTCAGATAGGCAGTCGCTTCATGTAAAATACTGGTATTCAGCTGTATCCTGTCAGACTGGAAGCCGACCCCAAGGATGGATAATGATGGAAGTACTTCCCTGGAGCTGCAGCTCCTTGACAAAGAACTCGTCTACTTGTAGTAGGTACTGATTGCTTACTGTACCGTAGTACTTTTCAAAGTTAGGTCGTTGTGAAGGATTAAACCGGTGGCTAAGGCCGAGATATACACCTACGTATATAAACGTTATACAGGATTAACCTTAAGAGGTTGTTAATGTTTCACCATTAGGGGTCATTGTACTCATCATTATGAACAACTTTTACTATGGGACCAAACATAAAATCGCGAAAAAAAGCTGCGGTTCCCTATATTTATGTTCGTATAACGCGGGAACAGCTGATTTTGGCAGCGACATGTCTCCGTCTCTATCTTGCACCTTGTAGTTTGACACTTGTGTGACAGTGACAGGAATAATGCTTAGCATTATGCTACGTACTATGTAACGTTTATAGAACTTGGCCTTAGTGTTCATTGTGAGAGTAAGTTTAAATCCGAGTTAAGTTCAAAATTAGTTTCTAACTGTAGCCTAGAGGCAGCAGGGATTACAGTTTGTCTAAATCTAGGCATTAATAATTACCTACACAACATATTTTTATAAAGGCATTCAACCTCCTGATTTTGAAACTTATCAACTAAACTCCATCGGTTTAGGTAATTAAATAAAGGTAAACAAAACAAACCACGTGTCTGGTTAACAAACTAAACGTAATACCTGTCACTTCAGTTGTCATGCTACCACACAGTTCTACTCTTAGCAACGATAAAAAACCGGTCAAGAACGAGTCGGACTCGCGCACCGAGGGTTCCGTTCCGATTTCTGAAAAAGTGTGCTACTTAGAGACATCGTTTTATTTTTCCTGTAATCTTTACATAAACTTCTATCACATAGAATAATTTCAGATTTTTCTCTTTGCAAACTTCGGAGATAAGGGGGGAACGGTATTTATTTTTACATTTTTGATCAAAGGTTGAAAACTATGCGGCCTAAAAAAAAATAAAAATAGTTTAAAAATGTGCAAAAAACGCTCTTTCATATGATACCCCACATGCTCTAGTAGGCCCACTTTAAATTTTTAAGACACCCTTTCAGTCCCTGTTGCAAAAAAAATATAAATATTTTTATTTCTTTCTTATTTGCAAAATAGTTGGGTAAACGTCATCTAAAACTATTCCAAATTTCAAGTTGATAGCATCAGTAGTTCTTGAGATATCCAGCTGTGACAGACAGACAGACAGACAGACAGACTGAGTCACACCATAAGGGTTCCTTTTTTACCATTTTGGTACGGAACCCTAACAACGAATTATAACGTGCGTTGCTAAATTGAAGAGTACACCTGTGTCGTAGCATGACGACTGAAGTGACAGGTGTTACGTTTAGTTGGTTAACCAGACACGTGGTTTTAGGATTCCGTACCAAAAAGGAACCCTTATGGTGTGCCGTGTGACTCAGTCTGTCTGTCTGTCTGTCTGTCTGTCACAGCTGGATATCTCAAGAACTACTAATGCTATCAACTTGAAATTTGGAACAGTTTTAGATGACGTTTACCCAACTATTTTGCAAATAAGAAAGAAATAAAAATATTTATATTTTTTTTGCAACAGGGACTGAAAGGGGGTCTTAAAAATTCAAATTGGGGCTCGTAGGGCATGTGGAAGAGCGCTGTTTACACATTCCTCTTGACCGGTTTTATTTTTTGTTTACCTTTATTTATTTACCTAAACCGATGGAGTATAGTTACAGTAGATACGTATAAAGGCTGACGCAGATTTGGACAGGCCGCAGGGCATTGCAAAAATTCTCCTTTATCACTTTCGTACCTACATTTTATACGCAGGGCGCACTATAAGTTTTCGAAACTGGCCACTTACATAAACAATTATTTAAAAAGTAAGTAATTACAATAAATTTTGAAAATAGAACTCTTTGGATGTAGAATACAGTTTGTTATCTAAATAATCAATTGTTATAAAATTGTGGCGTCATCATTTTAAAAATTACTTGTCTTCAGCTACAGAAAGCCTTCTGTAGCTACTTACCCTACAGCATATATGATTAAAAAACGTGGGTCCATTTTAGAACATTTTTGCCAAGCTACCAGTTATACAAACAAAATAGCTTAGCTTTGACTGTGCCACGACAAATTTCCGTGTCCCGCCGCAGTATTTGTGTTTAAACACGCAAAATTGCGTGCCAATGTCGATGTGTACTGGCTTTATTTTATTGTATTGTGAACTAGTTCCAAACTCTGCTCTGTCTGCGTTGGAACGAGAGAGAATGAATCAGCGGTTTTCTAAAACATTGGCGAAACACTTTTAGTGCAAAGTTTATCGATTGCTTTTTTTTATAGATACGTAAATATACAGGGTGATTGGAAGATGGGTGCAAAGCTATAAGGTGAAGATAGTACAGACAATTTAGAACCATTTAAGCCATTGTATTAGACGAAGTCTTACCATTTTTTTAACCCAATTTTTACGTTTTTTTTTTTTTCGAAAACTCCCAAAATTTTAACTAAACTGCTTATTTATGACCAAATTGAATGATAATGAATTCATTTTTATTTTATTTAATGAAATGAATGTGTAAGCAATCTAGAAAATCATGTTTTAGGCCTCTGTGTCATTAGATTTTTTTTTACAGACATTTAAAGTTCATACAAATTTCAAAAATTCATAAATACTTTTTGTAAGCCTTATTAAAAAAAAAAACGGAGGGTGCTTTTTTGTTCAAACCTTTTTGAAAACATGCTTGATAGTCGCTCTTTATTTTGAGGTATCATTTACGTGTGGATATCTTACAAATCACTGAAATTAGGACCTACAAACCAATTTGAGGGATAAATTTTAAATTTTAGGCACACTAATTAAAGGCCTAAAACATGTTTTGCTAAATTGCTTACACATTTACTTTAATAAAATAAAATAAAAGTGAATTCATTTATCACTCCATTTGGTCATAAATAAGCAGTTTAGTTAAAATTTTGGGAATTTTCGATATAAATCATAAAAATTAGGTTAAAAAAATGGTAAGACTTCGTCTAAGACAACCATGGCTTAAATGGTTCTAGATTGTCTGTAGTATCTTCGCCTTCTTTCTTAGTAGATTTGCAACCATCTTCCAATCACCCTGTATAAGGACTTATGTATATTTAATGTAAAAATGTGTTTTAAAATTTTAAGATTGTCGAAACTTTTTAAAAACCAGTGAAAACCTAGTGAAATATTTTTAAAAGTTTTTAAAATTATTTTAAAGACAAAAATAACAAGACTTGTTACTTATCTTTGTCTTAAAGTCGTAGAACTATGACTTGTTTCTTAAGGTTCAATTTGTAAGTTTTGTTTTTCAAAGAAAAACACTATCACTGCAACGCGATGGTTTCTTTTCATACAAAGAAGAGAAGAAGAAACAAGCATTCCATCCGCGTCCAGTACAATGTTCAAGGTGGTGGGGGGGGTGCGCTGGTTCTGCACGTCTCGGGCACAAGGTACGGGTTAGCCCCAACATCGTCCTGGCGTTGATTGCGGGGAGGCTGGACGCCCCTTCATCCGACATTGTTCCAGCAGACATTACATTGCTGTACTGGTATCGGAGAGAAGGTATTAATTTTATTGGATGATTTTTATTTTCATTTCTTTTTATTCGTTTTATTATTTTGATTTAATTTGATTTATTTTACATGATTTCTAATTTGTGTTTAGCAATGGGTGTTATTTAACTGAAATAAATGAATTTATTATTATTACTGAGCACGCCTCCTTCAAAATGCTTTTCATCAAATGGCTTAAAAAAATCAGTACGAAATCGGCGCCAAAAGCAGACAAACTTATTCCACATTTAAAATATTATTAGGTAAAGCTACCTAACCATAGACAAAATAAATGGCGCGGTGTTTCCTTTATGGCCTACTTAATATCTTGGATTTAATTCAAGAGGTTTCGTAGTTGTTTCAAGGTAGTTTTTATTACTAACTGAGGTCGGAATAATATTCTGTCACCTACTTTGAGAAACATTTTCGAAGGTTCGATATTTGTCTATGGCAACATTTATGGCATTTGACACGCTCACTCAAAATTATTCCTAACTAATATTATATATGCGAAAGTGTATTTGTTTCACACTAAAACGACTGAACGGATTTAGATGAAATTTGGCACTCGGATAGACCATGAGACCTGGATTAGGAAATACACTATTTATCCTGGAATATGTTCCCGTGGGATAATTTCCGACTTGCACGCGAGCGAAGCCGCTGGCGAAAGCTAGTAAGTAAATTAATCAGTCAGTGATGTTCCACTGCAAGGCCTTTTCCTTGTTCCAGTTAAGGCGAAAGCATTAGGTAGCCTGCAAAATTCCAATTTTCTTAAGTTTTTTGCAATTTGCAGGTCAGTATCAGGATGATGTTGATCAAAATATGATTCGCGATCGTAACAAGTCTATATTTATAGAATTATATGTATAATCATTAAAATCATCAATACAACAAAAAATCTGCTGCTTCCTACGTTTTGCCGAGTTATGCGAACATGAATGTATATGGGATGATTTTTTTTTCGCGATTTCAGGTTTGGTCCCATAATAAAAGTTGTTTGTTATCATGAGTATGTCGGATCGTCAGGATTTACTCGGATAGATTCAGTTCCGCGACGTAGTAACCCCGATGCGATCAGACACTAGACTGTCCTCCTCGCCGTGGACTTAAAACATCACGACTCTGTAGAAGCGCGCTATAGGTGTGGGTAGATCACGTGATGTCGCCAGTGGCGCGCTTGCGATTCGTTTCCTGACCGTACGGTCTATTGACCGGATCCGACGAGTATAATCATGTGTTTAAGTATCGGTCACTAATTACCAGTCACCCTATATACATCAATTGATAGTATGTATAGTATAGTTAAAATCTCGCTGCAGATTTGGTCATAAATCATTCGAGTATTTCACTCTCTTTCCCACTCACGGGCCTTATGGGCAGGCCACGCCCACACGTAGTCCTGTGCATTACTGCAGTCGATGAGTGATATCGATAGTTTTATATATTTATAAATGGGTGATAGAAATAAATACACATTTTTTTTTATTTTATTACCAAATTTACTACAAAGCATATTAAATATATAAACAAAAGAACGTATATATAAAACTAAAAATAGAAAATTAAAATTCTTCGTCTGAGTCATCGTCATCATCTGTTATCGGTAATGGCCTTGAGCGCGCGCAACTAGCGCACATCCCTACTCCAATTATGATTTATGACCAAGTCTCCAGCGAGATTTTAACTATACTATAGGTAAAGAGCTCGACAAAGTATTTGACAAAGAACGTTAAAACGTTCCTGTGTGGTGATTAATATAACAAAACCTGTTTTGGATTCAATCCAAAAATTAAATTACATAATTATTATCAACAAAATACCTTCAAACTTTACCTACAAGGTCATTTTCCCTGTAAAATACTTCACAAAAGAACTGCATATCGTGTTTAACTCCAATTTAATACACTTATAGAAGTAGTTCTGATATTATTTCTACTAAGTTTATAACTACGGTTTGATCATAAAATATTTTGTATATTATTCTGAGGTTACTCGGAAAATATTAACTATAAACATTCCTATAAAGTAGCTTTTGCCAGCGGGTTCGCCCGCGTGAATTTCGGAAATTTTCCCACGGGAACCATACATTTTTAAGGTATAAACTACAATCGATCTCTGTGCCAAATTTCATCCAGATCCGTTCAGCCGTTCTGACGTAATTGAGTAACAAACGTTCATCCATCCATCCATCCAAATTTTCGCATTTATTATATTCGTAGGAAGTAGGATTAGTCTGACGGAGCATTTATTTGAAATGAACCAAGAACAGGTATTTTTGAATTGTCAAGGTGTCGGTCAGTCAGAAAGATGAAGCTCCAAAGCCAAAGCGTAGTAGGTCCCTATGGAGAAGAACGGGCAAGAAACTCCACGGAAAGTCTTTTAAATCAAAATATTGGCTAAGTACATCATTCCTGTTGAAATAATTACACATTTGAGAACGATGCAGAACGTTTAAAAGCGTTCGTAATGAAAAGATGGAAAGTACCAAATTAAATTAAGGCGCAGATTTCCTGAAAACGATCAAAAAGGTGGTTTTTAAAGCTGTGTATCTCATAAACCGTAAATAATTTTGACATGTAAAAAAATATGATATTTTCAAGTCTTTTTCGCATACAGTGATGGAAGCCAAAACATAATTAAACATACTTTAATGCACCAAAAAAATCTTTAAACACACCTCCTAATAATCTTTAAAAGCTGTTTATCCGTTCATTATCAATTATAATTATAATTAAAAATATACCATGAAATGTCAAATTCCAAACTGCATCCAGTGATGGATTACTTTTTATTAAATAGTTAATTTCTAATTTTATACGATTTTATTTGCAGTTTTACGACATAATTCCGGTGCGCGTGAGACTCTTCTATCTCGTGCGTCAAACTAGACAGCCATAACGCCATTTCACTTACACACCGAGCTAAACCAAGCTTGGAACCAGGGCCTTAAAATAAGTCGTGGCAGCTAAGAGACGACCTGTCCCTAGGTCCCTACTGACGGAGCCCGTTCACGAACATGACGCATGGATTATTGATTCTCTGGTATTGGTCACACTCCTGCCTGTTTGCAACCGTTTAGTAATTAATTACATACCTACAGCACAACCTAGAGTCTCAAAAAAATTAACTAAACTTTGGTTTTACATTCTGTGATTACCCACTTTAGGTCACACACTGACTTGTGAATCGGTCCATAATTGACGGAGAAATCGGTGTACAAACATACAAAAATATTTATATACGCGACGAATTGATAACCTCCTCTTTTTTTTGAAAAGTCGGTTAAAAAGTGCAAAATCAAAAATCAAAATCAAAAGTCATTTATTCAAATTAGGCTGAGAATCAGCACTTTTTGAACGTCGAAATTACAGTAAGACAGTCCCCAAAAAACGCCCGCCCTTCACCACTTCCTAGTGCTTTAGCTGGGAAGAAGAAGTAGCGGAACAAACTGTCCAGCAGCACAGCTGTCTGTTCAGTTAGAAGAACTAGATTCTATACAATAGTACCTATGCAAAATAATTTACGCAACACAATACATTAAATTATATTTTGTCAAATAAAATAAACAATTTTTCACACCACCTGCTCGAAAATGTCAAATTATATGTCAAGCAACCTTAACCTAAAGTGAGTCATTAGTGGCCGGGGGCACAGCCGGTCAATAATGTTGTACTGGATTTCATTATGACCCGCTGGTCAATAATGTGATTTGAATTTGGAATCTCACATGCTCAGCTAAATTGGCAGTATAGTACTAACAAACACCTTTTGGTGCCAGAAAGAGGAAAGCTATTCTCGAAACCCTTACTACGCGTGGATGATATTCTCGATTTCCTACAAAATCATAACGACTGCTTCTTCATATCGTTGCCATGTTTTCGAAGACATAATATTGTAAGAATAATTGGATAACTACGAACCATTTTTCATTTTTTTTTTATTTATTTTTTTTAATTTTGGAACGAAGTTCCTTATCGCTCGTTGTGAAAGGGGGCTAGACGGAAAAAAGTCTCACGAAAAGTTGTCACGACACTTTTTGCTATAGGTAGCTATTGTAAGCCGTGCGGCGTGCGCATGTTTCTCTGTCTGTCTCTCTCTCTCTCTCTCTTATAGAAAGCAAGCCAGATATTTTCATTTCTATTTCGCATTGAACAGTGTGGTGTCGCGATGATGATGATGATGATGATGGTGATGATGATGATGATGGTGATGATGATGATAATGATGATGATGATGGTGATGATGATGATGATGATGGTGATGATGATGGTGATGATGATGATGATGATGATGATGATGATGATGATGATGATGATGATGATGATGGTGATGATGATGGTGATGGTGATGATGATGGTGATGATGATGATGCTGATGATGATGATGATGATGATGATGATGATGATGATGATGATGATGATGATGATGATGATGATGATGATGATAAGTATAAAAATAAAATTTTGTTACAATTCCTTCACTAATTAATCGAAAGGAACATGGTGATGATGATGGTGATGATGATGATGATGATGATGATGATGATGATGATGATAAGTATAAAAATAAAATTTTGTTACAATTCCTTCACTAATTAATCGAAAAGACACCTCTCAAGTTTTTTTTTTTAAATTACACATCAACATCTATAAACGTACCAAATAAAAACTTAACTTTGTCTTTGCACAACTGGACTAATGTCTCAAATGTTACCATTAACTTCAATTAATATGTAAGTGCATATAACTAACTAGTTCTAAATATGTTATTCTTACTGACTTTGTTTTTCGTACTATGGCTATTATTTTCTCACAGTAGGTGTAAAAAGTAGAGTATCCTCCTCTGGGCTAAAGGTGTCTTTGCCTTGGGCTAGCTTGAATCCCTCGCTGCATTCAGGATTCTTGTATTAACTCCCTCGCTTCGCTCGTGAGTTAAACTCTCAACTCCCTCGCTGCGCTCGGGAGTTAAATCCCGAATCCTTCATTGCGCTCGAGATTCAATATGACGCCCGTGACATAAGACACAACTTTAGCCCCTCGGTGCATAATCTACTATTAGTACCTATTTAACTCATATAACCTGTCATTATGTAAGCTGATTCTGGAGAAAGAACATAACATAAACATTGTCTTGAGTTAATCACAGCGACCAACTATTCTTATCGTTTAAGTAATCGTTGATAGAATAGTATGCCTTTGAACAAAGATTGGATTTTACTTTAATTTTAAACGGATTAAAAGGCAAATCTAGCAAAGAAGAAGGTAGCTTGTTATAAAAAGTTATACCAAGACCAACAAATGAGTTATGAACTTTATGAAGCCGATAAAATGGAGCACGTAATTTGTCCTTATTTCTGGTGTTAATATTGTGAATATCACTGTTCAATTGACTCTTTCTACTTTATTGCCGTCTTACTGTCTACACGGAAACGTAATTTTGTCTATTCTTCCGTCGACAAAATACCTTTCTATGGTGGTCATGCCACCTGTGCTGCCAATAAGCGTGTCAATCTATAATAATTTAGGTGGAAACATTATAAATCAAATTCTATTGGTCGATAGTCACATTTTATTCGGTTTTTCCGAAGATAAACGATGGGAGTTTCGAACGTTGTCGTATAATAAACGAATAATAAAGGTAGAAAAAAAAAACACTTACCGTCTTAAAACCTCTGTACATCACGCGGATCTCTTGCTTCGAGAATTTCGTCTGCCGGCAGAGTTCTTCCAAAGCCACAGGAATAGGTTTCGGAGCCCTACTGGGTTCCAACTCATAGGCATGCTCCTCGACCGGTGACTCAGGTGGAGTAGCCATCTTGAATTTATCTCCTACTCCAGATCAAGAGTTATAATTTTCTAGAAATCATTTTTATTACTTATATCCAATGCTATCTGATTTCCAGGATTTAATTTCACTTCACTAGTATTTTTTAACTGTGGTCCAATTGACAAGTCATTTTGGCGGGAGTTTTGGTAGTTCACAGATTAAAAAAATGGTAATGGATGGTTAGAGGGCAGGATTCCGGTTCTGAAACAAAGAAATGAAAAATATTACAACTTTTTATATACAAATTCAGCTTTAAACAAGCTGTTGCCCGCGCCTTTGCCCGCGAGAATGTCACCACGCGGGCGAAGCCATATAAGCCTACGTGAATCGGATTTTGTTTTCAATTTCATGGGTTTTAATATTTGCGCGGAACCCTAATTATTATTCTTAAATCAAAGTAGCTTGAGAATTGCTTTTTTGATATGATACATTGATACTTTCATAATTATGCATTTAGTAAAACGCTGTTATTTTTACATTACAAAAAGACACTTCTATTTTATTTATTTGTATAGATGTATAGATATAGATGTATACATGTATAGATTAACTATTTGGCTCGCAAACTGTCGGCGTTACAAGAGTGCAGGTGCATATGTCACCTGCCAAGCATTAGTTAAAATAGAACTAGATTTGTTACAACTGTCGTGTGGATAGAGCCGACTTTTAGTCACTGAACTCTCATTGCTGCCGAGCCCTTTCCAAACTACGTTGGGGTCGGCTTCCAGTTTATGTGGATGTAGCTGAATACCAGTATTTTACATGGAGCGATTACATACCAGTTCCTGGGTAAGACGATACCCCTTGGTAAGCCGACGTTCGCACGGACGTAAAAATATTGCGATGATATTTTTTCGCGCACTGCATTTTCAACGCTCTGCTTAGCGCCGAGAGTTGAAAATCCAACAGTGTGTTTTTTCGACGCGCTAGGATGCACTCTGTTGTTGTCAGGTTGGATTCTCGAAGCTCGGCTCAACACCGAGAGTTGAAAATGCAGTACGCGATAAAATCCCGCCGCGATTTTTTTAATTTTCATAATCGGTCCACCAGTATTGATGAAAATGTCGTTGAACATAATATAACCTCCTCCTTTTTTGAAGTCGGTTAAAATGTGTAATCTTCGATTCGGAAGCCTCCTGTCGAATAGTTGTTGATAGCTATAATGGCCCAATTGGTGGCAATTACGTATATAGGCTCGCCCTTTTCAGGGTTCCGTACCAAAATGTTGAAAAGGAACCCTTATGGTGCGATTCAGTCTGTCTGTCCGTGTGTCACAGCTGGATATCTCAAGAACTACTAATGCTATCAACTTGAAATTTGGAACAGTTTTAGATGACGTTTACCCAACTATTTTGCTAATAAGAAAGAAATAAAAATACATATGTTTTTTTTTGCAACGGGGACTGAAAGGGGGTCTTAAAAATCCGAAGTGGGGCTACTAGGCCAGGTACCATTATGAAATAGCGCTATTTGCACATTCTCAAACATTTTTTTTATGCATCATTTTCTACTTTTGATGAAAAATGCAAAAAAAGCAGCCCCCCCCCCCCCTTATCTCCGAAGTTTGCATAGAGAACAATCTGAAATTATTCTATGTGATAGAAGTCTATGTAAAGATTACAGGAAAAATAAAATGATGTCTCTAAGTAGCACACTTTTTCAGAAAACGGAATGGAACCCTCGGTGCGTGAGTCCGACTCGCTCTTGACCGGTTTTTTTACAAGCGATCTGAACAATGCCTCTGACGTCGCAATAAACGTGGCCACCCACTGGGTCGAAACAGTATAGATGTATAGATGTATAGCACAGGGTGTAAAAAGACACATCACAAAGCCGTCATCTATGCATACTGTACATCTAACTAAGTAGCTTTGCGCAAAAATTATTGAAAGAAAGAAAGAAATACTTAATATTTGCGGTAAACATGACGCAAAGCACAACAAAATAAAATTACTATTATAAATATAATAATATATTAATTATTATTATTTAATTAATTATTATTATTGCTGGGAAACGACTTTTATTTTTAGGTATAAAAAAACCGGTCAAGAGCGAGTCGGACTCGCGCACCGAGGGTTCCGTTCCGATTTCTGAAAAAGTGTGCTATTTACAGACATCGTTTTATTTTTCCTGTAACCTTTACATAAACTTCTATCACATAGAATAATTTGGATCACTAGTATGTCGTCAGAAATGCATGTGGTCAAATACGCATTTCGTCATCTCTCTAGATAGACTCGCAACTTGTCAGAAGCAGAACTCGACAGATACGCAGCTCGGCAGACACGCAACACGACAGATACTCATTTCGTCAGATATTTGAAACCATCCACCCAATGATATATTACCTTGTAATCATTATAATACGTCATTGCATCCACCCAGATTGATGTAAACAAAAGAAATTAGTCAAATAAAAGAGTTAATAATGATCAGTATTTTTACCCGACTGCGGCGAAGCCCATAAGGAGGGTTATGAGTTTGACCTGTATGTAAGTATGTATGTATGTATGTGTGTATGTCCGTTTCTTTGTTCCCTCGTAACTCATAAACGTATGAACGGATTTGGATAAATTATACGTCTTTAGATTTGGCTTGGTAGCTGAGTGTCACTGGCTACATTAAAAAATAAAAAACAAAGTAAAATGGCGGATTTGGGTGCCATATTGTGGAGTTCCAATTTTTTTTTCTTGTAATACCGTCGAGTCTTATCATTTAGTTTTTAGGGTTCCGTAATAAAATGGTAAAAAAGGAACCCTTTATGGTGTGACTCTGTCTGTCTGTCTGTCTGTCACAGCTGGATATCCCAAGAACTACTAATGCAATCAACTTGAAATTTGGAACGGTTTTAGGAGACGTTTACCCAACTAACTATTTTGCAAATAAGAAAGAAATAAATATATTTATATATTTTTTGCAACAGACTGCAAGGGGGTCTTAAAAATTCAAAGTGGGGCTACTAGGGCATGTGGGGTATCATATGAAAGAGCGCTGTTTGCACATTCTCAAAAAAAAATTTATTTTGTTTTAGGCCGCATACTTTTCGACTTTTGATGAAAAATGTAAAACAAATTCAGTTCCCCCCCCCACTTATCTCCGAAGTTTGCCAAGAGAAAAATCTGAAATTATTCTATGTGATAGAAGTTTATGTAAAGATTACAGGAAAAATAAAACTATGTCTCTAATAGCACACTTTTTCAAAAATCGAAACGGAACCCTCGGTGCGCGAGTCCGACTCGCTGTTGACCGGTTTTATTTAATGATAAAATATGAAATAGCTGATTACTTTGCGTTTAAATCCTATTTATTAATTGACTGTCGAGTTGCGTATCTGTCGAGCTGCGTCTTTGACGAGGTGCAAATCTGACAAGATGCGTTTCTGTCAACATGCGTTTTCTGGCGAAATGCGTGTTTGACCACTTGCATTTCTGACGACATGCTAGTGATCCAATAATTGGATCACTAGTATGTCGTCAGAAATGCATGTGGTCAAATACGCATTTCGTCATCTCTCTAGATAGACTCGCAACTTGTCAGAAGCAGAACTCGACAGATACGCAGCTCGGCAGACACGCAACACGACAGATACTCATTTCGTCAGATATTTGAAACCATCCACCCAATGATATATTACCTTGTAATCATTATAATACGTCATTGCATCCACCCAGATTGATGTAAACAAAAGAAATTAGTCAAATAAAAGAGTTAATAATGATCAGTATTTTTACCCGACTGCGGCGAAGCCCATAAGGAGGGTTATGAGTTTGACCTGTATGTAAGTATGTATGTATGTATGTGTGTATGTCCGTTTCTTTGTTCCCTCGTAACTCATAAACGTATGAACGGATTTGGATAAATTATACGTCTTTAGATTTGGCTTGGTAGCTGAGTGTCACTGGCTACATTAAAAAATAAAAAACAAAGTAAAATGGCGGATTTGGGTGCCATATTGTGGAGTTCCAATTTTTTTTTCTTGTAATACCGTCGAGTCTTATCATTTAGTTTTTAGGGTTCCGTAATAAAATGGTAAAAAAGGAACCCTTTATGGTGTGACTCTGTCTGTCTGTCTGTCTGTCACAGCTGGATATCCCAAGAACTACTAATGCAATCAACTTGAAATTTGGAACGGTTTTAGGAGACGTTTACCCAACTAACTATTTTGCAAATAAGAAAGAAATAAATATATTTATATATTTTTTGCAACAGACTGCAAGGGGGTCTTAAAAATTCAAAGTGGGGCTACTAGGGCATGTGGGGTATCATATGAAAGAGCGCTGTTTGCACATTCTCAAAAAAAAAATTATTTTGTTTTAGGCCGCATACTTTTCGACTTTTGATGAAAAATGTAAAACAAATTCAGTTCCCCCCCCCCCCACTTATCTCCGAAGTTTGCCAAGAGAAAAATCTGAAATTATTCTATGTGATAGAAGTTTATGTAAAGATTACAGGAAAAATAAAACTATGTCTCTAATAGCACACTTTTTCAAAAATCGAAACGGAACCCTCGGTGCGCGAGTCCGACTCGCTGTTGACCGGTTTTATTTAATGATAAAATATGAAATAGCTGATTACTTTGCGTTTAAATCCTATTTATTAATTGACTGTCGAGTTGCGTATCTGTCGAGCTGCGTCTTTGACGAGGTGCAAATCTGACAAGATGCGTTTCTGTCAACATGCGTTTTCTGGCGAAATGCGTGTTTGACCACTTGCATTTCTGACGACATGCTAGTGATCCAATAATTTCAGATTTTTCGCTTTGCAAACTTCGGAGATAAGACCCCCTTTCAGTCCCTTTTACAAAAAAAAACAAATATTTTTACTTCTTTCTTATTTGCAAAATAGTTGGGTAAATGTCATCTAAAACTATTCTAAATTTCAAGTTGATAGCATTAGTAGTTCTTGAGATATCCAGCTGTGACAGACAGACAGACAGACAGACACTCTGAGTCACACCATAAGGGTTCCTTTTTTACCATTTTGGTACGGAACCCTAAAAAGCTATTTTTTATTGCGCGCAATGTAACGCGAACCCAAAGCTCCAAGAATGACAGCCGGGACTAACGGCTTCCGAAGTACGGAGGGGTCTCGGTATGTAAAAGATGGTCACCCATCCACGGACTAACTTGCGGCAAGCGTAGCTTAACCTGATCGATCGCCCGTGCGGCTTTTATTACTTAGCCACGAGCGCCTGTGCTAAGACACATGCTAAATGCAAAACTTATCACAAGAAAGGATCTTTTTCGAACTTCAAAAATGGAGTCGCGCACAAATCCATTTTTCAAATAAAACGTGAATTATTTAAGTAGATTTTTTCACTATCTATCAAATGATTAGAACGAACGTCACCTTTAGCAAAAGATGATGCAATCAATAATTTTAGTCACTTTTTTACAAGATTTTAAATTATTTATAACATATAAAAACAAAAACAACGTGCAATGTGATGATATGATAACGAACATTAATAATTTGCTTTTAGGTGTAGTTTATTACTCTTTAATTAATGCTTTTTAATTTTTTGCTTCTGAATAACGCACGATCGCAAGGTTTAGCTCGGGCCAGGAAGTAGAAACTGCACAACAAAAACTACCTTGTAATCCTTGTATGATTCATACATACAGTTACTATTAATAAATAAATCCAAATAGTTAATGATCGTCCACTAATGAATCACCTACTCTGTATCCTACCGACCCAAACACGCGACAACCATGAAGGTATCATGCAAATAGCCATCAGACATGAAATACAACTAAAAGCAATAATATTTAATTGAAGCGTTACATTTCCCGCCAACTCTGGCTGTGTGCCAAGCCGGAAAAAATGTGTTCGTTTTTTTTTAGATAGCAATGTTTTTGAACTTTTTAATCGTTTTGTGTTGTGTTCAAAATAAGAATGGGCCTTGACTGGGGTCGTTATAAAGGCTCGTATACATAGAGATATTTTATTGCCCTATGAATGCTTTCTGGAACGTTCAAGAGCAATAATCGCATGTCATAAAGCACGTTCAATTATTGCCATTCAAGAATTGCATGCAAGTGTTTATACGCGTGTGATTTCCATAAAATGGCATGCAATAATTGAATGATCGTTTTGCCATCCAATAATTGCATGCAAGTTTTGCCTCGTCTAAACACAGAGTTGAACGTCTTCTCAAGATTTTTTTTAACTTTGAATAAAGTTAAAAAAAAATAAGTTAAGTAAGTAGATCTTACCAGGATGGAATGCGATTTTATTGTACGTGCTGTTTACACCTATACCAGTTTTGAACGACAACTTATTTGTCCGTATCGTGCAACAATTGTACGTATTGTTTAGACGGTGCCAGTTAATTTTTGCTTCCAATTTTATGGTATGCCACAGGCAATAAACTTGAACCGTGTAAATGGGCTTAAGGGGGTTACATCGACAATTTTGTGTTTTTATTTTTTTTTTCAAATTTTTATAAAATTAAATATTTATGGTTAAATTATTTGGATTTTCCATATGTGTTATTTGACTATATTATTGTCTACTGTTGTAGGTACTAAAACCAAAAAAATATTAGGTAAGTACCTACTTACTTGAAATTTTTCGATAGAAAAAAATTCAAAAGTAGCACCGTCTATTTTCTGTTTTATACGATTACACGTAAATAATTCCATTTGGTGCAGAAAAATTTGCTTTAAATCAAAGATATTTAAATATGTTAAGAACTTACTAAGCTGAAAATTTATTTAAGTATAGCATTTTGACATAAATCTACAACATTTAAACGAAGCGCGTTTAAATTCCAGTGCGCGTGAGTCTTCTACCTCGCGCGTCAAACTAGACAGCCATAATGCCATTTCACTTACACACCGAGCTAAACCACGATTCGATATACCCTCTTAACAGACGGATTAGCAATAAAAGTATGCTATTATTTATTAGTAGACAAGAATACGCTGCTGTTCATCCTCTTGAAGTAATCCCTTTTCACTACCGCGGGTGTCGGGGGAAGGGTATTCCTTAGAACCAGACAGAGCAGTATGGATCCGGAATTAAGGTCAGCCTAATCTATTTAATAGATACCTCTCAGTTCCGGAATCAGATTTACAATAGCATTTAAGCTTGCTACAAATGGTATCTTCTTGACATACTGTTATTATGTCTACTAGTTATGTCTATTAGATTGACAAAAATACTGGATATATTTGTTCAAAATAAAATTATTTTAATTTTTGAGTAACAATCCATACCTATACGGTAACAATTTTGCCATTTTCATGCTCCGGGAGCTATTTATTTACGCCCAAAGATGCATTAAAATTAGTGTTCAAATATGGAAGTTTCGACGCTCATAAATTCCAAACCAATATTTTTTTTGCGATTCTACTTCCATACAGGGCTGGGTAATGACGAGACAAATTGAAATATTTTTTAGTTTTGAACGTACACCGTCAAAGAGACGAGTAATCACCAAACTACGTTTGTATGGAAGAATGAGCGACTAGCGTGCCCTTAAAACGTCCTTCGAACCTGTCCTTCACCATTATGTAATTAATGTTCCCCACATAGTTACATAATACTGCAATCTACGTCTGTGTTCCTACAGCAACGATTCCCTCCGCCATCTTTGATGCTCGGTCCCACGTCGGGCGCCAAGTAATAAATCATTTTCTTTACTAATCACTTGTCGGTAAAGCCACAGGATGATAAATTTACAGTAGTACGTCTTTATAGAAAACGGCTGGAATGACGCTTCAAAATCTCAGTGTATACCAGTAGGCAATAGTCGGACACATAGCCGGACGCGGATTTATCTGCCTAGCGGCCGTAGGTAATTAAGTCAAGGTCACTGTCTAGACCACTGACCTCTATTGTACAAGTACGCTGGACTTCATATTAGCGATGACAAAATGAAGACATTTGATTTTCGCCATTTTGGCGCTGAAAGCAATGTGAGTACCCATGGAACTAATATTAGAGATGGGACACAGCTGAGATAAAAAAATACTTTTATGGACTTTATCGACCGTGAGTTACGGTTTTATTTATTTGATCTGAAATTGGTATAGAGTATAGACTATCAAATAATAATAAAACTAATTCTATAGTTACTTAATAATATATTGAAGGATTGTTCGCTTTGTAGGAACTTATTGTGCTGTGAAAAGGAAATATTGATGCCAAAATAACCATCCCTTTTTTGTTTCTACAGTTATTAAAAAACCGGCCAAGTGCGTGTCGGACTACGCACAATGAAGGGTTCCGTATTTGGTATTAAATTAAATATTCCAAGAACAAAATTAGGTTATAGTTGAAAAACATGTTCTTCCATACATTCCAACAGTAAATGTAAGTTTGTACTCACAATATTGAGAGATTTAACATGTTATTTTAAGACCACAAACTTCTTAGAGGTTTTCCTGTAATGTACAGGTATAGAACTATTTTCTGTATTTTTAAAAAAAATTTAGGCTCAGTAGTTTTGGAGATAAGGAGGGGATGGTCACTTTTCATCTATTCTCTTAAATAACTGTAAATTGATTTATTTTTAAATTATAAAAAAATATATATTTTAGACTCTTAATAAGCCCTTTTGTTTGATATGTCACATGGTCTGTACCATGTGCAAAACTTTCTTATTTGGCCCCTAAAAGGGACCCCATATTCAAAATTAATTTATTTACTGTAACCGTACGTGTTTGGGTCTCAGAAATACATACTCGTATGTGTACCAAATTTCAACTTAATCGGTCCATTAGATTCAGAGCAAATTGGCTGTGACAGACGGACAGACAGACAGACAGACACACGAGTGATCCTTTAAGGGTTCCGTTTTATCCTTTTGAAATACAAAACACTAAAAAGGGATCAAAATAAATAGAAGTCTCTAAGTATCACTGTGAGGAAACAAGACTTCGGCCAAAGCAAATTTTGATTGATAAGCAGACACAAAATATATTATCGGACTGCGTTAACGACAAAATTTCAGCCATGTCGTGCTTAGAACGCCTACGGTCGTTAAAATTATTTAATTATTAGTTAAATTACACATACATTTTATCTTTTTAAATTAGAAACTTATTTGCTAATTTGTTTTAGCTACTGAAATTGCATATCTGACAACAGTTAATTTTTATTTGAATGACGTCAATTTAAAATGACTCAATATTGGAAGAAAAACATCAATCGACACATTATCGATAATGGAACATTCGCAGCCCTATTCATACGATTGTATTTTGTTACTAACCCGTCGCACGCAAATTACTAGACACATTCGATTTTTATTGTTATCCGCACATAATATGGTGTGCAATCAACATTTTAAAGAGTTATTAAAAACTGAGCTGTAATTATAATTACACTAAGTATGTGATGAAATTTGAGTAAAAAAGTTTATTCTAAATGAAAAATCATAGACGTATAAAAAAGGAGGACTCCGCGCCACGCATATCGAAAGTGAAGCACCGTACCGATTTATGTGCGTGATTTGAGTACCTGCAAAGACGCCGTCGCTCGTTTCACGTAATGGCGGCTGATCGGCATACAATGATGTAAATGTGTGCGTGAGGCGTGTTTGTACAAACGGTCCATACTTACTGTGCTTCACTTTCGATATGCGTGGCGCGGAGTCCTCCTTTTTTTACCCGTTTATGCACGTAAGTTAGATTATTATTCTTAACCTTATTATTGTTCATTCCTCCCATTGATTCTAACATAAGTTTACGTAATTTACCAGGTTTCCAAATGATTGCGATTTAAGAACTTTTTGAGTTATGAAGTTTGGAACCTTGAATTACATACTAATCGTAATCGTTAATCGTATATCGTAATCGGTAATCGTTTGCATGATTTCTAATCTCCCGCCTGTATCACGATTAAAACCATACGCAGCCCACGAGAGCCAATCGCAGCTCAGCGAGACAGAGACAGAGGAAACTATCGAGCATCCATCTCTCTCGTTGCGTTTATCGCTTTCCACCTCCATAAGTTCACAAAGCCCTCAAATGTTATGATTTCGTAAAATTATTACATTTGCATCCGCAAATGGCATTTGCATACAGTCGTTAATGCATACTAAGCCATTTTTTCGAAAATTATTTTCCAAACTAATCAAAGTATATATTTTTTTTACACTTTGTATTTTCTAATTACCCCAAATAAAACACCATATAACAACAAAATATTATTTTTCTGCTTTCCTTGATAATTCATGCACTAAGGGGTTAACAGGGTACATGTCAATTTTAGTTCCTGAGACCCTCGAGGTAGCGCTTCAAATCGGCACAAAAATCAACTGTCATTTCCTATAGTATCTTTAGTCCAGCGTACTTGTACAATAGAGGTCAGTGGTCTAGACGTACTACGGTAACTTTATTAGTCTGTGGTAAAGCGACGTGTCGACCTACAAGGTTTTAAATGGTGGTGTAATTTATTTTAAGGTTAGACTACACTTTTTTACTTACCAGAGTGATGGAGTGATGTGAAATTCTCAATATTTGGCACACTTGCAAATTATTTTTGAAATAAAATGTTTGTTAAGGGTTGGTACTAGGCAATCGTGTTATTGAGTTTTGGATAAGTTTATATAGAAAACTTAAAGTAGTAGCCACGAAAAAACACGTCTGGCTAGCACAAGAGTTTCTCCAGTCAGTGAAAAAATTGGATTGAGAATAAACCTTGTAGATGATTGTTAAAAAAAAATTTGAGTATCACTAAAAACATGCACAAAGCACTGCTGAATTTTGATAACTTTGGCGTTAACAAGAAGTCATCTGATTAGTATTTTATATAAATAAAGATAGCAAAGAACAGTGAAGCCACTGATTTTTTTTGTTTTCTATAACATTTACTTGCTGTTTTGTGTAAAAAGCTCGATTTCGGTTGTGAAAATTCAGAAAATTTCCGAACTTTACGCAAAACAGATTTATTGTTATGAAAAAAAACAATAATTAGGTGACTTCTTTTTTACGCCAAAGTTATCAAAATGCTGATATACTAAAAACGTGCAAAAGCTTTTTGCACGTTTTTAGTGTTTTTTCTTTATTTTTAACAAACATCTTCAAGGTTTAACTTCGATCCAAGTTTTTCACTGACTGGTGAAACTCTTGAGCTAGCCAGAGGTAGCTGCTACTTTAAGTTTTCTATAAAAACTTTCCAAAACCCATAACACGATCTCATAGTGCAGCAGAGCCTTAAGTTAGAAATAAAAATATTTTTGAATTATACCCACAAAGTAAAGCGATCCGGCGGGGCAATTGCTTAACACACTATCAATCGCATTCGGTTTAATTTTGACAGTTCAACAACATTCATTGCGTTATTTACGTTGACGAGCAGACAAACTTTTCGAACATATGAAGCAATGAATTAGAAATTTCCTTCAAAATGATTCAGATTCTAGAAAAGCGAAGGGTTATAAACGAAGGGTTACACAGTGGAGTGCAGTAAGTGACGGGTTCCAGGATTTCCTGAGATAAACTCCTGTCCTAAGAGTCTTCCCCAATGCTCACAGTACACAACAGCACATAGCATCGCAGATTACAGGGTTCCCTCCTACGAAGTCGCTACATGGATGCACCAATTCCCCACAACCCTGAAGGTGGAATTGCTGAAGGTTGATTCAACTTAACCAGCGCTTGCAACGAAACAACTCCGTAAATACAACAGAATATACAGGGTGTCCGGTAAAGAATGGATAACCTTGGAATAGCATATTACAGACATGATGGCCGTTCTTAAAAAAATACAAAAAAAAATATTAAAAAAAAAATATTAAAAAAAAAAAATTTTTTGGAGACTCCAAAAAATCATAATGTTCTTTACCGGACACCCTGTATATGTTACCAACATTAACATAATCTAGCAACCGCGGTGGATAGGCATCGAGCTGCGAATTCCAAGCCTTAATACCCGTGTACACAAGCCTAGTTTTAGGGTTCCGTACCAAAATAGTGAAAAGGAACCCTTATGGTGCGACTCAGTCTGTCTGTCTGTCCGTCTGTCACAGCTGGATATCTCAAGAACTGCTAATGCTATCAATTTGAAATTTGGAACAGTATTAGATGATGTTTGCCCAACTATTTTTCAAATAAGAAAGAAATATTTTTTTTTTTTTTATTATTAATTACTTACTTATTTTTTCAATAAGGACTGAAAGGAGGTGTTAAACATTCGAAGTTACTGAGCTACTAAGCTACTAGTGTGGGGCATCATGTATGAAAGAGCGCTGTTTGCACATTCTCAAACATTTTTTTCTTTTTTTTAGGCCAATAAGTTACAGACTTTTGATGCTTTTGATGCTAAAGAGCACACTTTTTCAGAAATCGGAACGGAACCCTCGGTGCGCCAGTCCGACTCGCTCTTGACCGGTTTTTTGAAGCTAGGACAGCAAGTAATATGCCAGCCAGTTCATTACATGTTGTATTAGTCGTAACGGCTGAATATCATGCAGGCCGCAAGTTGAGCGGCGCCGTTTAGTGAAAAAGCTAGGCGGTTAACTAAACGGCTAATAAAACCCGTTGGCTGCGACATAATTATACACGAGGCTAGAGAGACTAGCTTGCTAGCTTACTAGCACTATCTTGCTATGCTAGCTTCGTGTAAACCAGGCATAATGGCGGGCGGGAAAGCGCGGGAACCCGCCATTTTGTTCCTAATAACCTCTCTGGTTTTAGCATAAATAAATGTCATGCGCTTATCTTTTCGTGTGGCTCGTTTCAAATGGGCTGTGTGGTGTGTGTATGTAAATGTTTCATATTAAATGTTATGATATGGATTAAATACTAAGCAACGATCTCTGGAAGCGATTTTGGGTTCGTTTTACCGTTTTCGCTTGACAAGTGGGATATACAGAACATAGAGAGCAGCCCCGACTTACGAGTTGTGCGTCGTGGGTTCAAACATCGTGAGGAAACCGGCATGTCCTAGAACGAAAAATTCGAAGACATGTGGCATTTACCAACCTGCCCGGGGCTCGCGTGGTGGATTACAGCCCACTCCCTCTCACAGAGAGGAGCCTGTGTCCCAGCAGTGGGAACATTATAGGTTTATTGTAATCAAAACTGTTGACATCTAATTACATTATTAAAAATTAGTTCAACAATATGTCGGTATGAGCGAGAACGTAGGAATAGGAGAAAATATAGATTTTATAGTTTAAAAGTGCTTTTTAGGGTTCCGTACCAAAATACCATTTTGGTACGGAACCCTAAAAAAGGAACCCTTATGGTGTGACTCAGTCTGTCTGTCTGTCTGTCTGTCACAGCTGGATATCTCAAGAACTACTAATGCTATCAACTTGAAATTTGGAACAGTTTAAAGATGACGCTTAGTCGCTTACCCAACTATTTTGCAAATAAGAAAGAAGTAAAAATATTTATATTTTTTTTGTAACAGGGACTGAAAGGTGGTCTTGAAAATTCAAAGTGAGGCTACTAGGGCATGTGGGGTATCATATGAAAGAACGCTGCTTGCACATTCTTCACGTATTTTTTTCTTTTTTTTTAGGCCGCATAGTTTTCGCCTTTTGATGAAAAATGTAAAAAAAAATACCGTTCCCCCCCCCCCTTATCTCCGAAGTTTGCAAAGATAAAAATCTGAAATTATTCTATGTGATAGAAGTTTATGTAAAGATTACAGGAAAAATAAAACGATGTCTCTAAATAGCACACTTTTTGAGAAATCGGAACGTAACCCTCGGTGCGCGAGTCCGACTCGCTCTTGACCGGTTTTTTTAATAGCCGTTCAGCAGTTCACGCGCGCTTGATAATTTGTCACAATAATTTTGCGACAGTTTTCGTTCGATAACTGACCGTTACTTAGGCCTTACGGGTTTTATTTACTTTTGAAAAAAAGCCAGACAGTAACAGCTGCCTCCAAGTGTTGCTATTTCAAATATTAGACAAAAAATATAATATTTAGGAGTAGCAACACCAGGTTATATCCACAACATTTGCCGTTACATAAAACGTATCAGGGAGATAGTGTATCCGAACGTAAGTACATCGTAAACGTACACCTTTTTATTAAAAAAAAAAACAGCATAAAACCCGGGCGAGATGAGAATCTTTGATCGCTAGATTAATCATACTCTGTCTGGCTTTTTGTAAACTACGTCAACTTTTAACACGAAAAAACCCTCAATTATGACCTTTTTAGAAAAAAAAAGAAAGAAGATAATCAACATTTCAAATAAATTGAAAGTGAATACATAAATCGAAAGTATAATAACCTTATCGGTAATTATATTTTCGAGCCGTTTGGGGTTGAAACCCTCGGGCCGTGGCGTGTGGGGTCCGAGTGCTTATGGTTTGCTCAGCGAAGTTTCCAATCGGCTGGTTGACACTTCCCGTGACCCAAGGGCCGGCTTTTACCTTGGACAGAGGCTTAGCATTGCCATACAACGTGGCAATGCCGCCAGTCTCTTGACGAATTTTTCGACGCCATTTTTTAGTTTGTTTATAGTTTTAGTTTGGTTAGGATATTACTTAAATTACTAGTAAGTAGTTCTGTTCTGTGTGTGTGTTGTAGTAGCACAAACTTATTCGCAACAAAGCGCGATGTAGTGGTGCACAGTAGCGCCATTTAGTTTGGTGTTAAAGCCTCGTTTTAGAGAATTCTGATAATTATTTTCAGAATTCTTTAGTTTTGTGATGAGAAGGTGGTCCCAGGTGCTCCATCAATCCCTACCTAGTAGTTAAAGGGCCGATTCCTCTGTAGAAAACTAAAAGTGAGCAATTTACTGCATTTTGAGGAGCTATTCTGCTAATCATGCCGAAGATCAAGCACGTTAAGCCGTTGGTCCCGGCTGTCATTCGTGGATCTTTGACAGTAGTTACGGGTCGTCAGAAGCCCGAAAGTCTGACAAACCAATATCACCATGGGGTACCTATCGTGTTACCCAGTTACTGGGTTGTGGAGGTCAGATAGACAGGCGCTCCATGTAAAATACTGGTATTCAGCTGCATCCGGTTAGACTGGAAGCCGATACCAAGATAGTTGAGAAAAGGCTAGGCAGATTGATGGCAATTATAAAATAATTACAAAACGAAAAGACTCTTAGCGATCCAACGAGAAAATAAAAGTATCAAAGCGTGACATTTTGACTGAAGGGTGTCTCAACAACTGATGAAGTGTTTAGTCCTCGATATGAATCCATCCGTGTTTGCCACCCAAATCAAAAGAAACGATAACTAGCACTCATTTCGACGACCTTTAACTACGTAACTCACCTAAGAGAGCCCCTCAAAATACTGCTCAAGTCTGCAAGATCTTAGAGAGTCAGCAAGTCGTTTAACGACTTGACTGCGATAAAGATGTCTTGAAAAGCCCTTCTTCGGGGCTTCTTGAACCTTCGTAGAATAGCCTACATTAGAGCCACTTCAGGACATGTAAAATGGTGGCCCAGTGGCTAAGGTGAAAGAAGTCAAGAATTTTAAACTTGTGACGGCATTTAAATCGCCACATACGAAGCAGTCTGGCAGTTAATGCGGCGTAATTTATGCGGCTTACCCAAATGTTCTTTCTTTGTTATTGTTAGTCGTAAGTTCTGAGTTGAGCATAACGATTACTGACAAATGCGTGCTTTGACAGGACAGGTCTACTCAATCTGTGTGGTTCTTTCCTCAAAATACCATTTCAGACACTAATCTACATGGTCTTCACATGATCTGACCAAGATTATGTCTGGACTTTAAAAGTAAAAGAGTTTGTTTCGGCCTTTCTTCTCAGAGTAGTCAGATAGGAAACGACGACCTCATTTAGTTTTTAAAAATATGATTGACGAATAAAAGTGTTTATGCAAACCTATATACTTAAAGAAATAAATTATTTATCATTTACGCATCACACTGACTTCACACAAATCCTGCATCGCGCAAGCAGAGTTTACTGTACGACTGGCATAAGGTGCTCCTTCTAGCGGGAGCAATTGGCAGTAAGGTTCCGTATTAGGTTGCTGCTGTCAGTGGTAAAATAACTGTGAAAGTCAATCAGACATTATACATCTAGACGTTGCCATGATTACAGTGTGAAGTGTGGAAGTGAGACACATATATACGAAATAATTAGGAAAATTGAGACAAAGCATCGTATCTTCTGTCCCTTACGGCGTGCCGTATTTTTGCTTTAAAAATGTTGCCAAACAAAGTACTTTCACTGTTAATATTGCTGTCTCATGACCGGCCACGCGGTGGCTCGACCTGGAAGAGATCGCGGAAAGCGATAAGGCCGCCCATTGTATGTTTTGTAGTGTATATTATGTTTTCCTTTGTTATGTATTTTTGTGGTGTACAATAAAGTATATATAAATAAATAAATATAAATATATTATCTAAGGTGAAAGTACTGCTTATTACCTATCTCTCATCAAACATGAACTAAAAAAAACACGTCTGACATTATCTGTCACAAAACCCTGCCAAAAAACCCCAAGTGACAGCTCCAATAAAAACAAACTAATAACACAACTGGCAACACACAATAAAGATTCCCATACACGATGTTTCGTAACACTACACGTTTTTTCCGATCATAAAAGGCTACCCTTTTTTTTATTAAGCCCCAGGCACATGAGCTTGGTTCGTAACTACCATGTTGGACCTTAGAGCTGTAGATTTTATATTCATGTTTTCTGTAATGGCAGTCAGTTACTGGCGGGAAAAGGTCAGGAAAGGCAATACGGGGAGTATTTTTGAGGTTAAGGTACAGTGAATAGGTGTAGGTACAAGTTTTTACTATTGCATCATGATTTCAGTCGGTTCTTGAGAAGGCTTTTAGGCTGACTAGCTTATGCGAATTAATTTTTTACAGGTTTTATGAAACAATATTTTCGAAGATTTAGTTATAATTATTGGTTGGTCGACTCTACACGGGACCAGAGGGCTGTCCTATTTTTAGCCCAAAAATTAGCATTGCCATCCAACGTGGCAATGCTATCAGACTTTTGGGCACTTTTCCCATTGACAGCGATTAGGACGAATTTTTTGATGCCATAAGAGCTCTTCCCCTTTTTATTTTTTATTATACAGGGTGTTAGGTTAAACGAGGGACTTAGTTACTTTAACGGAGTGTAGTACTCATCATTATGGACAACTTTTACTATGGGACCAAACCTGAAATCGCGAAAAAAAAATCAGCTGTTCAGTACATTTTGACGAATTATGCGAACAGAAATGTACTGAACAGCATTTTTTTCACGATTTCAGAGTTAGTCTCATAGTGAAAGTTGTTGTAGTTGTAGTTGTTCATATTCATGGGTAGAACACCCTGTGGAAATTTGCGCACTGCTTAAAAAATTATCCTGTAATAAATATATAGGGTGACTGGTAATTAGTGACCGATACCTAAACACTTGACTGTGCTCATGATAACAAACAACTTTTACTATGGGACCAAACCTGAAATCGCGAAAAAAAAATCAGCTGCTCCCTACATTTTGACTAGTTATGCGAACATGAATGTATGGGGCAGCTGATTTTTTTTTCCCGATTTCGGGTTTGGTCCCATAATAAAAGTTGTTTGTTATCATGAGTATAATCATGTGTTTAAGTATCGGTCACTAATTACCAGTCACCCTGTATTAGTGTTAGCTTTGGGGTCGCGGCATACGACCGTATGCCTCGTGAAGTTTTAAGGCGGGTGGCCAGACTTTTGAAAATTAGGTATTTTAAGTAGGTATTGCTGTCGCTCTGCGAGCGCTCCGCTCTCGCATTCGTGCGATAAGGACAACTGCAGATCCGACTAAAATAGCCTATGTAAAAAGTCACATTTCGAGGTTTGGCTCTCGCCTATTTCCTCCTCCAATATTATAAGATAAACATAAACTGAATAAGAAGGATATATACTATGCCCCTATGTTTTTCTTTTTTCGTTAATAGTTGTCAAATTGGTACACTAGGCGTCTGTTGACAGCGGTCTGAATAGGCAATTTTGAGCATTTTTGGAGGGTTCTAGTTCTATTAAAATAATATATCATCAAATGATCTAACTAAACCACCTTTAGTGGCAACACTAGCGCAGTGAACATCGCCCGCGTAATTAAAATAAATAAATAAACAAACAAAAGTTTTAACAGTGAATACTATGCTAAATTAAATTGCAAATCTAGAACTACATAAGTGACAGTGTTAGTGCCTTTCAAAACTAAGTAATATCCCATATGAATTAGTGTTAAGTAAAAACAGTGCCTTTCTCCACAAAATGGTGAATTTGAACAATAGGTGTTTTCTGACCAATGAAGTATATAGAAAATATATTTAAAACTAAAATCAATAACTTAGTGTGACAAAATTGGACCAAACAGTGAAATTAATCGATGATAAATGATTGTCTAAGCCGTTGCTAGAAAATTTGTTATTTGAAAAGTGACCTCTGTACCCTTACTAACGCCTCCAGTGGCGAAAAGATCAATTAAAATAAATTTAGTGACATTAATTTTGGGGTTGCAGATGTGAAAAATATACGGAATCTAACTAAAACTGTAAGACACGCCATCTAGTGGTGAAATGATCAATTGAATGACATTAATTCTGGGGTTGCAAATGTGGAAAAATAAACATATTCGCATGAAACTGTAAACAACGCCATCTAGTGGCGAGTAGCGTAACAAAGGTGACGGTGGTGAACACTGATCGATTAATGGTCCATCTCTTTGGGTCCTTTTGTTTCGCACTCTAACAACACTCTAAAATGAATTTTTTAGATAACATCACGTTTAGACGTAACCGTTCAAAGTCTGAAACAAATATTACTGCTACGGACGAGGACACTTTGTTAACTAACTCACCGATAGATGGCACCACAACCAGCTTACCTGACATTTCTGATGACGAAGATGACCAAATTACCAAATTAAAACATCAATTAGAACAATTAACTCTGGAACTCAATAGTGCTCACAATGAAATAGAAAACTTAAGTCTAGAAAATACGAAGCTCAACCACCTTAACCAGGAGCTACAGAAACAGAATGCATTGTATAAAACAGTGACATGCTCCCCGGCTAAGTTAAAGGTACAAACACCAAAAATTAGGAAAAAATCTGCAAAAATCAACCAGTGTGTGAGAAAAAACACAGAAAAGTCTAGTGAATGTGAAGGATTTACCACTAGAGCTAAGAAATCCACATCGCCAACCGGTGTTCAAAATCATCAACAGTTGGATAAATCGATCACAGATGGCGTTATCCACAGTACTGGTAATAAGGAAAGAAACACTGAAGCACAACTTACACAATTAAACTGTAACAGTAAACCGAACGAAACCAGAATGAGTAAATTATGTATTTTAAGTAGCAATAAAAATAATAAAATGTTAGAAATGGTAGAAGATATATTCCCTGACTATGGAATCTGCCACTACCTGACACCCAACTGTGGTGTTAAGTACCTTAACTCTGACTTGGATCTCAAATTAAAGGACTACAATATGAATGACTACTGCTTGATATTTGTCGGGGAAGAAGACTTTCGTCGGACAAAGAACTATGTCGAACTAACTATCAGTATTCGTGAAACTCTGTCAAAATTACAGCACACAAATATCATATTATGTGCTCCTACGTTCAAACTAAATGATTACTCTACAATGTTTAATTCGAGAATTGAAACCTTTAACAGTTTAATCTATTTGGATGCTTGTTCATATAATTATGCTTACTTGTTTGATTCTAATTATTATCTTGATTATGATTTTAGTATGTTTACTAAGAGTAGTAGCTCTGTAAATAATCGTGGTATGGCCAGTATATTGCATAATATAAGTTTAATGATTAATGAATTTACACTGTATAATGACTTTAATTCGTATAATTTTTCTGATAAAGTGACAGATTTGCCTCACACTGTACCAAGCAATGAGACTGATGAAAATGAACAGTTTTTTCTCTAATAGATATATCAACATATTGCATCAAAATATAGCAGGTTTGATAAATAAAGCAGATGATCTGTTGGTATGTCTAGAGGAGCTATCTAATAAAAAGAAAAATGTTGATATATTGTGTATTACGGAGCACTTTATCATGGAAGGGTATCAAAATTCATTATTTTTACCTAACTATAATTTAGCTGCGCATTATTGTAGAATAGAACAAAAAAGGGGTGGTGCATGTATCCTTGTTAAAAATGGGCTACAATGGAAAGAATTGCCAAAAATAGCAAAGTTATCAACGCCAGGTATATTTGAGTGCTGTGGCGTGGAACTGACTAGTTATAAGATAATAATTGTGTGTATATACAGAATTCCGAACTCAAATAATTTAAATTATTGCTTCAACAAACTTGAATTGCTCTTGCAGGAAATTTTACGTAAATGCTGTAAGAAAATTATAATCTGCGGAGATTTTAATATTGATGTACTCAAGCAAAATAGTGCAACTAATGACTTTGAATATCTTTTATTGAGTTACAATCTGAAACTTGCTTTGAAACAACCAACTCGCATGGCTAGTTTATCGTGCATTGACAACTTTGCGCATAACTTTAACGCATGTAAGACTGAAGTACTAGAATGGGCATTGTCGGATCATACAGCACAGCTGCTTCAGTGTCCAGTACAAAAAATATGTTGTATTAAGTATTGGTACGCAACTAGAAGAGACTATAGTATGGAAAATCAACTAAAATTTAAAAACCATCTAATGAATCTTACCTTTTCAGAACTATATGACACGGCTGACCCAAATGTAGCTTATAATCATTTCATTGAGATTTTCAAGTTATTATACGATCTGTGTTTTCCATTAAAAGTGGTTAAAATAAATACAACAAGAAGAACTAAGTGGTTGTCAAAAGGAATTAAACTATGCAGTAAAAAGAAAAGGAGACTACTATGGCAGTTTAGACATAGTCGTAGCAATATTAATAAAACCATATTATATAATTATTCCAAAATGTACAAAAAAATTATCCGCTATACACAAAAAGCACAAAATAATTACAATATAAGAACTTCTAAAAACAAATCGAAAACTGCGTGGCAAATTATCAATCGTGCAAAGTATAACGTACCTAAATCTAACATAGATAAAATTAAAATAGATGGCTTCGTCATATCTCATCACAAGACTATAGCAGAAGCATTTAATGATTTTTTTATTGATAAAATACAGCCAAAACTGGATGTCGACGGCAGACCTAGGTCGTGTACATTAGATTTTAATAACAAAACTATGTTTATGGCCCCAAGTATACCCGACGATATTAAAAAGATAATAATGTCCTTAAATAACACAAGCAGTGTGGGATACGACGGTATTGCTACTTATATCCTAAAACATGTTGCGGATGAAATCTGCGGTCACTTGAGTCATGTCATCAATCTCAGCATTAGCGCAGGCGTTTACCCTGATGCTTTAAAAGTTTCTATCGTCAAGCCACTGTTTAAGAAAGAAGATAGGGAGTTAATGGATAATTATCGGCCCATATCACTAATTCCTATAATTTCTAAAATCTTTGAGAAATACATTTACAAGGAACTTAATTCATTTATAGAAAGACATAATATTATATGCGAGGAACAAAAAGGATTTAGAATAGGTAAAACGATTAATGTTGCCATTTATGATTTCTTATATAATGTTACATTTAACGTGGATAAAAGGAAACCGGTCTGTGGCGTATTTTGTGATATGACGCAAGCCTTTGATTATGTGCATTATGGTACACTCTTAAATAAACTTGAAGCATATGGAATTCGAGGAAATGTCAACAATCTAATTAAATCTTACTTACATAACAGAATTCAAATAACAAATATAAACCAAATTAATATGAAAAGTAAACATGACATTGTATATCAATCCTCAGAACGTATAGTTTCGTTTGGTGTGCCACAGGGGAGTGTTCTAGGGCCTCCTTTATTTGTATTATACATTAATGATCTACCGAAATGTATCCCTCAACCTCTGACACTATTTGCCGATGATAGCACCATAACGATACCTTGTAGAAGTGTTGATACTTATGAAAGTGACATAAATGATTCTATAAATCTAATGGTAAAGTGGCTAGATGACAATAACTTAAAAATTAACCTGACTAAAACTAAATTAATACATTTTAGTCAACGGATTAACAGTAAGAGTAATTTAAATGTACACTATGATGACCAGCCTATAGAAGAGGTAGAAACAACAAAATTTTTAGGGCTCCACATTGACAAAAAACTGAATTGGAAAACCCATATCGAAATCTTGTGCAAGAAAATCAGTAAATCTGCCTATGCCCTGCACACATTGTCGTCTATAATAAGTGTGGAGGCATTACTTACAGCCTACTATGGTTTAACGGAATCTCATCTACGCTATGGTGTCATTTTTTGGGGCAACTCAACAAATAAAGACACGGTGTTCAAGGCTCAAAAGAGATGCGTTCGTTCAATATTTAAAATGAAACCTACTGATAGTTGCGTGCCGTACTTTAAAAAATATAAAATACTTACTTTGCCATGTCTGTACATTTTAGAGGTAGCTGTTTTTGTCAAAACAAATCCACACCGATTTAAACGACTAGATGAAGTAGTCCCACGTAATAGGCGCGACAACAGCAGGGTATGCTCTCATGCTGCGAGAACATCCCTCATGAGCAAGAGTGTTTTCTGTATGGCTCCTATCATATATAACAAATTTCCTAAAAGTTGGAGAGAACTGCCCTTAGCACTTTTCAAAAATAAGCTGAGAAATTTTTTAGTTAGTAAAGTGTATTACAATGTTATAGATTTTTTAAATGAAAAGGACTTTTCTATTCAGACTTCTAATACATAATTAATAATAACAATTGAATAATGTGAATTTTAAATCAATTGACTTTTGAATGATTCTATTTGACTGTATAATAATGAATATTCTGGACATAATTTAATTTATTTAGACAATAATATAAGTACCTAAACTATAATATTTTGACATCAGTTATTATTTATTTGTTTTGTATTTTGTAATGAATTTAGAATGACTTTAATATGTAAAATACGTAATTTTTTTTGTTTTTCTATACCTACAATATATTTGTACGCCGTTATTGGCAAAACATGGACGCTCACTACAACTATTAACTTAATACATTGCATGTCTGATTATTAGTCAGTTTATGTAAGAAACGCATGTTTAACAAATAAAGTATTATTAAAGGAAAACATAGGGGCATACAAGTAACTGATATTTATATTTCTGTAAAAAAATCATTGCTTTATGGTCATTAACCAGAAAGAAAACAGGCGAGAGCGTTTGTATCATTTTGTATGGAGAAAAGAGCAACCACGTTTCCTCTTAAGGTGACAATAAGTGCTGGTGACCTTGTGCGACTAGGTGGTGCGTTTTCGCCGCATTTCGTTCCATTCGGCTTCATAATTTTTAGTAACGAAAATATTTTAAGAATTTTTGAAAAAATCACAGACATAATCTATATCTATAAAAGGAAAGCGTTACTGACTGACTGACTGATCTATCAACACACAGCTGAAACCACTGAACGGATTGGGCTGAAATTTGGAACACAGGTAGCTATTATGACCTAGGCATCCGCTAAGAAAGGGTTTTTGGAAATTCGACCTTTAAGGGGGTAAAAAGGGGGGATATTGTTTGTTTTAAAATCTTATTCCTTGAGTTAATAAACTTGAAACTTGGCACGAATATTTATGTAAGTAAATTATGATTTTTGTGATTTTTTGTTTTTCTAAACTACCCCCTAAAGGGGAACTGGGGGGTCTCAAAGTTTGTATGGAAAAATTTTAACGCGCAATCCGATTAACTCAAACTCAGTATTTATACTTAAAACCAAAAATAAAGAATAATGTGTGTCAGGGTTTTTCGAAAATCTACCTCTAACGGGGTGAAAAGGGGTAGTCAATTTCACAGGGGAGGATTTTACTCCGTGGCTTGATTAACTCGAAAATTGGAGTAAATAATCTTTGAGTCAAGCTATGGAAATATCTCAAACCATTTTTTTAAATTCCACCCCTGTGGGGGTGAAAACAGCGAATACCTACAATTTACATGAAAAATGTTATTCATTTGGTTTTAATTGAGTTGAAACTTGGCACAAATATTTGCCTAAGTTTGTCATTATTAGTTTTTTAAAACTACCCCGGAGGGAGGGTTAGAGGGGGAGGGGCAGGGAGAAAGGGCAGGAATTGGTGAGGAGAGGAGGAAGACATGGTAAGGCTGAGGGTGGGGAGGGGTTGGTGCGCCGGAGGTGGAGGAGAAGGGGAGAAGGAGGGGACGGGGTGGTGAGAGAGAGAGAGCGAAGGGGAAGTGGTGAAGGGGGTGTGAGAGTGAGTGAGAGGGGGAGGGAGAGGTAGCGGAAGGGGATGTGGTGAAGGAACGAGCTAAACTCTGGAACTACCCTACCAGTCGGACTTTAAAAAATCTTTTTGCATTAATGATAGCCCAAATCTTATAGAAGGCATATTTAACATCACTCTAGGACCCTTAGGTGCCGAGCAAAAAGAAAAAAAGTCTGAAAGAACGCTAAGTGAAAACGAAGTAATAGCGCGGGGGTAGGCAATGCGATGCGACGGGGTGGGTCGAGCAAAAAATAAATTTCACGCGGACGAAGTCGCGGGCAGAAGCTAGTAGGGTAATAAAATAGTATGTCCATACAAAAAAAAACATGAAATTATTTTAAAAAAGTAAATTTAATAAATCAAATAAAAGGTGAACTTTAAAAAGATGGAAACAAGATGACCTATTTTGTCTCCAAACAATCTCATACAGTCGGAGGCAATATGTCTTTATTGCAACTCATTGTTGAATTTACGGAGCCTCCGACTGCATAAAATGTTAAAACATAGGTACATATCGGCGCCATTTTGTTTTTATTTTTGTAATTTTAATGTACCCAGTGATACTCGCACAATAAAGACGAATGTAACGACATATCACTCTTCAAAATCGGTCAAGCCATTTAGGCTACAGGAGGTCACATACAATGCACAGCTATTATTACATTTTCAAGTTACGAAAAAACACGTCCGTTCTAAATTCGTTCCTATACGAATAAAGGTTTACCTTTCTATTCGTTTAAAAGAACGAATTTTACTAGTTCGCGTACAAAATCCAAATCTTACATGAGTCCATATATCAAGATAAGAATCTTTCGAACGTATAATATTGAAGAAAAATTAGCTTTAAAAAGACGTAGGTACGTGTAAAGCAAGGTAGGTATGTAGGAAGGTCTTCGATATAGGGAAACGTATTTTGGAACTCAAGTGGAGTTGGGCAGGATACCTGGCAAGGCGCAGTGAGGACAGCTGGAGCAAGGCAGTGACAGAGTGGCGTCCAAGGGCTGAAAGTCAAGATGCAGGTCGTCCGGCGGTGAGATGCGCGGACGACTTTGTTGCCATCGCGGGCAACACCTGGATGAGGCTGGCACAGGAGCGTGGGGATAGGCACAAGAGAGCAGAGGCCTATGCCCAGCAGTGGGTGAAGTCAGGCTGCGGGTGAGGATGAGGTAAGTAAGCTATCTGAAGAAGCTTGAATATATTACTGTTTCGATCCCAAATTAGCAAA
Organism: Cosmia trapezina; assembly: GCA_905163495.3. Taxonomy (NCBI): domain Eukaryota; kingdom Metazoa; phylum Arthropoda; class Insecta; order Lepidoptera; family Noctuidae; genus Cosmia; species Cosmia trapezina. Next base: position 2,511,928 of record LR991047.1, read on the forward strand.
GATTATATTACTGTTTCGATCCCAAATTAGCAAAGATTATATTACTGTTTCGATCCCAAATTAGCAAAGATTGTATTACTGTTTCGATCCAAAATTAGAAAAGATTATATTACTGTTTCGATCCCAAATTAGCAAAGATTATATTACTGTTTCGATTCCAAATTAGCAAAGAATATTATTACTGTTTCGATGCCAAATTAGCAAAGAGTAACACTTCTGGAATCAATACGGTGTCTATCTATCTGTCACTGTCGATTTTCTCTTAAACTATTTGATTTTACTTTACTATTAGGTATATCCATGGCGGCAGATCACGGGAACAATCTGCGACTCCCGCATTCCACTAAGGGGAACATATATAACAATGGTTAGACCTGCTGTCTTGTATGGATCAGAATGTTGGGCCACAAAATGGATGAATGAAAGGCAATTGCATGCAGCTGAGATGAGAATGCTAAGAGGGATGTGTGGTGTTATACGAATGGATAGAATAAGAAATGAGTACATAAGAGGAAGTTTGAAAGTGGCACCGGTGACTGAAAGGTCGTGGGGAAATCGGTTAACAAGGTATGGGCATGTGATGCGGAAGAACGAGGAAAATGTCGTGAGGAAAGTTTTGAGTATGAATGTCGATGGCTATAAGAGTAGGGGAAGACCAAAGAAACGATGGAGGGACTGTGTGAAAGATGACATGGCTAGAAAGGGGGTGACTACCGAGATGACGACTAATAGAGAAGTATAGAAAAAAGGGACATGTTGTGCCGACCCCAAATAGATTGGGATAAGAGCTTGAGAATTATGATTAGGTATATCAATCTGCCTAGCGTCTTCCTAACAATGTTGGGGTTGACTTCCAATCCAACCTGATGCAGCTGAATACCAGTATTTTACATGGAGCGACTGCCTATCTGACTTCCACAACCCAGTTACATCCAGTAAATGGGTTGTGTTAACACGTCGATACCCCTTGGTAAGACTGGTGACGTCTGTATCTATTTTAGATGATATCTGCTAATACAGTTAGAAACATAATGGATCGATAGTGCAGCCCACGGCTGAAATAGGGCACATGCATTGTTTAAAGCCTCGCCAGGTTTAGGCACTAGGAGCGATACACTTACATAAATAATACTGTCCAATATATATATCTAAAGTGACAACATACATACCGAGACTCCTCCGTACGAAAGAACGTTAAGCCGTTGGTCCCGGCTGTCATTCGTGGATTTTTGACAGACGTTACGGGTCGTCAGAAGCCCGAAAGTCTGACAATCAGTCTTACCAAGGGGTATCGTCATGAATCAGTTACTGGATTGTGGAGGTCAAATAGGCAGTCGCTCCATGTAAAATACTAGTATTCAGCTTCATATGGTTAGACTAGAAGCCGACCCCAACTGAGTTGGGAAAATGCTAGGCAGGTTGATTGTAATGGCAAGCATATATTGCCATCAACCGGCACAAATCCAGAATCCGAGCTGCTACTGAGAAGTTCCTGATGAAAAGACCCAATAACACTTTGCCCGAGCTGGGAATTGAACCCAGGACTCCATGCCCAGCAGCCGTAAAGCTACACCTCTGCCTACCCTTCGGAGATCACAGGTATGATGTTGTGTTACAAGTGCCGACTCCAAGTCTTAAAATTCGCAGATAAGATAGTCATTACGTTATAAATAAACTCGCAACTACTTCTATTTGTGCAGCTAGGGTTCGCACGCGTTGTATTGTTGTTGTGTGCATTTGAATTTATATATTATTATTTATCTAATAGTTTCTCCCCGCGACATCGTCCATAAAATATCCTAGATGACACTTCCCTTAAGTATTAGACTGCTACCACACCAATCGATCGATGCCATCGATCGATGACAGAATGGGTAAGTAGACGTCGATCGTCAGTTGTTACCACACTAATCGATCAACGTCGATCGTCAGTTGTTACCACACCGATCGATCGGTTGTCGATCGATGATAGAATGGATAAGCCGACGTCGTTCGTCAGTTGTTACCACACTAATTACCAACGTCGACCGACGTCGATCGATGGCATCGATCGTTTGGTGTGGTAGCACCCTAAGAATTTTCGGAATCGTAATATACATTCTTCATAGGAGTTATCTACATAGGAAGTCACTTTATTATTAGGTATAGACTCGCGACCCGCCCCTGCTTCGCTCGGCTTTTACGACTTGATAAGAAATTTGAGGGACACCCGTGTCTTTCCAAAAGGACTTAATTATTTTTAACGTCTGACACGACAGACGTTGTCCTGTTCAAATTTCAATAATTGAATAAAAAATCACATAGAAAATGCACTTTCAGGTTACCCGAATCTTCAAATTTTCCCGGCAACTTTTCCAATTTTTCTCTTCCCTTTCTTGGACTTCAACGAATATTTGGAAAAAAAAATGGAAAAGTTGCCGGGAAAATTTGAAGATTCAATTTTCCCGGCAACTTGTCCAATTTTTCTCTTCCCTTCCTCGGACATCAACAAATATTTGGAAAAAAAAATTGCTCGAGTTTTGCGCTTAGTGAATAGGGACTGCGCATCTCATAGCCGCAACGGCTTATTTTAAATTAATTCAATTTTTGAATTGTTTTTTTAATCTTTTCATTACGATCGCTTTTAACGTTCTACATCGCTCTCAGAAGATTTTAACACGAATAATTTACCCAAGATTTTGTAATAATATTTTGATTTATAAGAGTATCCGTGGAGTTTCCAGCCCATTCTTCTCCATAGGAACCTCTAAGCTTTGAAATGGGCAACTAGCTTCATTTTTCTGAGTGATCGACTGCTTTTGACAATTCAAAAGTGGAGTGGTGGTGGTTCAAAATAGCGTAGACAGAAATTAATGGGTTATTATTTTTTTTAAATTTTAGTTTTGAGTTTCTATTCTCTATGATCGCCAACCCTACCATCCACTCCACACATTCTATCGCACAGAGCAATAAATAAGTCACGAACACATTCTACATTTATTTCTGAGTGTATTCCGATTCTTATTTTTGATGCTGGCAAGGTCGAGGTGTTAAAGATGGCGGTGTAAACAACATTCAATGTTTTAGAAGCTTTTCTTATCAATGAAAACGTGATAAGGCGTTGTTATTTTATGACTTTATTCGCGTGAAGATACACTAAAATAACATACAAGTTTTTTATAAAACTCTCTCACCAGCCAGCGCTGTTACTTCGTTTTCGCTTAGCGTTCTTTCTGACTTTTTTTCTTCTTGCTCTAAAAAATCGTCCTGAAGAATTGGGTTATCAAATGCAAAAAGAATTTTTCTAATCCGTCTGGTAGTTCCAGACACAGAACAGATAAAGTGGTTTTATCTGTTCTGTCGTTCCAGAGACTAGCGCGTTCAAACAAACTCTTCGGCTTTACTATGCTAGTATTATAAACTAGCGACCTGCTTCTCCTTCGCACGGGTTTTACGGCTTGACAAATCATTGAGATTTCTTTATTACGTAAGTTTTGCAGTAATGTAGGTATTAGACACATAACTTTTCTAAATAAATTCTGTAAATGATTGTGAAAATCGCATCAAAATCCGTGACGTAGTTTAAAAGAACAACGCGGCCACACAGACAAACACGAAAAGTAACTTTTATTTTATAGCTAGCATGCATTATACATATAAACCTTCCTCTTGAATAACTTTATCTATTAAAAAAAACCGCATCAAAATCCGTTGCGTAGTTTTAAAGAGACATAGGGATAGACAGCGGGTAGCGACTTTGTTTTATACTATGTAGTGATAAGTATAAATTAGGTATAGATACAGATGTGGCAGAAATCCGCTGGATGCGGGAAGCACAGAACCAGTCGAAGTGACGATTTTTGGGGCAGGCCTATGTCCAGCAGTGGACGTCTTTCGGCTGAAATGATGATGATAGATGTGGTAGACTATTTCAACTTTAAGACGGTGCACTCACTGGACTCTGACAGTTGGCAACGTCGCAAATAGCTGTCAAATATATTTCGCTGTTTATCAATATTACCTACTAAATGACTCGGAAAGCACGTTAAGCCGCGGTTAGTCCCGGCTGTCATTCATGGATCTTTGGCAGTCGTTACCGGTCGTCAGAAGCCCGCAAGTCTGACAACCACTCTTACCAAGGGTTATCGTAGTTTTTTAATAACCCAGTTACTGGGTTGTGAAGGTCCGATAGGCAGTCGCTCCATGTAACATACTGGTATTCAGCTGCATCCAGTTAGACTGGAAGCCGACACCAAACATAGTTGGGAAATGGTTAAGCATTGGTTACTAAATGAAATCATGAAACATCGCTTTATATTACACTAAAATATTGATTTGAGTTTGCAATAATTAAAATTGTTTCACTGATATTTAGTTTTAGGTGTAAAAAAAGAGCATTCCAAATGCTTTTGTTATCTCACTGACACGACCACTTTGTCAGTGGCCAAGACTGACTGTCAGAAAACTCACAGCAATCTGCCTCCACAACCTAGTTACTGGGTAACCCTTGGTAAGACTGGTTAACAGACTTTCGGGCCGTAACGACTAACAAAAATCTTCGAATTATTCCCGTGACCAACTGCTTGACGTGCTTTCCGAGGCACGGAGGGGTCTCAGTATGTAAAGATGGTCACCCATCCACGGACCGATAGCGGCAAGCGTAGCTTAACCTGATCTATCGATCCGTGAGGCTGTTATTACTTAGCCACGAGACCCCCTTTCTTTATACTAAACGTTAATGTCAATGTTTGAAATATTTTTGTTTACTATAGGTACCTGTTTCAATCTATATGTTAATTTATTAATGTAATTGTTATCACCGTTTTGTTAACAATAAATACAATTAAATAAACAGAAAATAAATAAATCTCCCGAAGTTTTTTTATTGTTAAAACTCTTTGCAGATTCTTCACTAATAGCGAAAATACCATTTGCAATTTATTTGCAAAAAAATAGACTTAGTCAGTTTTTTAATCTTTTAGAAAATAACTATTTATTTTAAAATTGGCAATGATACAAAATGCACATCATATTACACCCAGTATTATTTTTCAGAGCACAAGTGTTGCCAATATAATCTGATATCCGACAGTTACAAGTGCTAGTCAAATAATGACGGTACACAGATCCAACCACTTGAGACTTGTAAAATTAATAAAAATATATGTCGTCGCGAACGATAGTTTAGCGATAGTACGTCACTCAGTTGATATCTTAGTACAAGTCAAGCTTAGCTCTGATTGGTTGTTCGTTTAGTACGTACGGTGAACGCCGTGTGGCGCCAGTATCGTTTGGTCGCCGCACGTGGACGGGGTCGTTGGGGGCTGTGCGAGCATACTCTGTGGAGAGACTGGATCGAGAGCTCGAAGGAGGCACACGCTACCATCGAACCCATCAAGTTCACAGTACCTGTACCTAGTCATTACTTCTGTATACTCTTCAGTAATAGTCCTGCCACAGCATCATATTGGTTTGCCTGAGTAACCCACGCAATGGAACCCTTACCACAGGGTCCGAGAGATGAACCACCTATCTCTGCGCCCACGTTTCCCGCCGTCATCAGAAGTGGGATCAGCTCAGGCACCATCTACGTCTGATACATATTGGCGTAAGCTACTGGAACAACAGAACCAGAACATGGAACGACTGATTCAGGCTATGCAAGTACCGTCAAAAACAAGTGCTGCAATTACGTTGCCTGAATTCAATCCGGATTTAACCGATGACGATGAACTGTTATCATATCGTGCTAATGAGATCACACGTGGTGATAGTGACAATAAAATCAGTGGCGGTTACTTTTTTTTTACAAACTAAGTAGTTACAATAAACCCGATTCCGATGCGCGATCATGATGGTCAAGTTCGTGTGCGTCGAAACTTTTGCGGCTACCCTCATTAAGGAAATAGTGTATCGCAACCAGCCAAGGACAGTATGTTGGAGAAAGCATCGACGCCGGTGACCTGTTTCTTCTGTGGCGAATCTGGTGAGTCGTTTTCAATTTGTTTGGACTCAGGTACTGAGTGCCCTCTGATCATGGGAAGTATAGCTAGTAGGTTACCTGGTAAATAACAGCAAAAACGGTTACAATGTTAGGTATAGCCTAACTCAAACTCAAACTCAAACTCAAAGCATTTATTTCAATTAAACCAATTACAGGCACTTTTGAATTGTCAAAGAGTCGGTCAGTAGGTAAGTCAGAAAGTTGAAGCTAGTTGCCCATTCCAAAACGTAGATCTATGGAGAAGAACGGGCAAGAAACTCCACGGACACTCTTTTAAATCAAAATATAGTTACAAAATATTGGTTACATCATTCATGTTGAAATTATACATGTGAGAACGATGAACGTTAAAAGCGTCCGTAATAAAAAAATTAAAAAAAAACAATTCAAAATTAAAATTAAAATAAGCCGTGGCAGCTAAGGTATGACCAGCCTCCACCAACAGCGCCCGTTCACAAACCTGATGTATGGATTCGTTAAATGATCCAACACACGCGCCACCATCAGCGAGGCATTAGAGTGAGCATGACACACTCTCAGCCGCCAGGGCACATCCAAGTCAAATAAAGACGTACCCAGTAAATGGTAGCTTTAGAGTAGGTACATAGTAACCTCGTTTACAATGCAATTTTTAAATTCTGTCTACAGCTCTCTGATGCAAGGGTCTCCGTTGCAAGTTATTACTGCGTGTCGTCCCTGATTATTGAATTTCTACTACAGTTAGATTAAACGAGACTCAGTTCATTGGGATTCTGTTGTTTCTGAAACATGTTTTTATTTTAAGACTAGCTTCTGCCCGCGACTTCGTCCGCGTGAAATTTCTTGTCCCCAACGACGCATCGCATCGCAACGCCTGCCCGCGCTATTACTTCGTTTGCGCTTAAGCATCCTTTCTGACATTTTTTCTTTTTGCTCGGCTCCTAAGGTCCCTAGCGTGATGTTAAATAGCCTATATCCTTCCGCATCGCCTGCCCGCGCTATTACTTCGCGCTCGGCTCCTAAGGGCCCTAGCGTGATGTTAAATAGCATAATTATATCCTTCCGCATCGCCTGCCCGCGCTATTACTTCGCGCTCGGCTCCTAAGGGCCCTAGCGTGATGATAGACTATATCCTTCCGCGTCGCCTGCCCACGCTATTACTTCGCGCTCGGCTCCTAAGGGCCCTAGCGTGATGTTAAATAGCCTATATCCTTCCGCATCACCTGCCCGAGCTATTACTTCGCGCTCGGCTCCTAAGGGCCCTAGCGTGATGTTAAATAGACTATATCTTTCCGCATCGCCTGCCAGCGCTATTACTTCGCGCTCGGCTTCTAAGGGCCCTAGCGTGATGTTAAATAGCCTATATCCTTCCACACCGCCTGCCCGCGCTATTACTTCGCGCTAGGCTCCTAAGGGTCCTAGCGTGATGTTAAATAGCCTTTATCCTTCCGCATCGCCTGCCCGCGCTATTACTTCGCGCTTTGCTCCTAAGGTCCCTAGCGTGATGTTAAATAGCCTATATCCTTCCGCATTGCCTGCCCGCGCTATTACTTCGCGCTCGGCTTCTAAGGGCCCTAGCGTGATGTTAAATAGCCTATATCCTTCCGCATCGCCTGCCAGCGCTATTACTTCGCGCTCGGCTCCTAAGGGCCCTAGCGTGATGTTATATAGCCTATAGCCCTCCTCAACAACTGGGTTATAAAATGCAAAAATATTTTTTCAAATCCGACTGGGGTAGTTAACAGAGATAGCGCGTTCAAACAAACTAACAAAGAAACAAACTCTTCCGCTGTATTCCACCGACCTTATTGAAATAGTAAATCGAGAGAATCGTCAATCCGCGGAAGATCTCGCAATTCAGAAAAATTACTTATTTGCACAACGTCAACTATGGGTAAATTGATAAAACGTCCGCACTAAACATGTTCGCTCAAGAGCGACCGGTATGAATTAAAGTTATTTTGCGTTTTAGTAATTTTATATTATCTCCGAAACTGTATGACCAATTGACATACTGTAAAGGCCAGATCTTATCTCCATGATGCCCTTGTGATCATAAAATATTTTATTTTGATAAGGATTAATGTTTTGTTGTTTAAATAATCATCCAAACGTAAGTATGTCTAAAAAATACTTTTTTAAAGCAATAAAAGATGTATAAAAGATAAAATATAAAAGATATGGTGTCGCGGACTTTTTTGTAGAATTATTTAAGACGGACCAGACTGCCATACATTGTTCTCAATTATAAACAACCGTTTAGGCAGCGCATGCACAAAAGTCTGTTTAAAGAGGTATTTCAATCCGACTTGTTTGACAAAAATTGTGATAGCTCGGTTAGTATGCATGATATAAATATAATTTATAGCCTATAGCACTCAGGAATAATGTAGCTTTCTACTTTTGAAAAAATTTTTAGAATTGGATCATTAGTTCCGGAGATTACCCCCTACATACAAACTTACAAACTTACAAACATACAAACTTACAAACTTACATACAAATTTTACCTCTTTATAATATTAGTATAGATTAAAATGGTCTTCGGTGGTATTGATAGTCAGTAGATTGTGGGGTTCATTTTTCTTCACATTTTTATTGTGTCCATATGTAGTTGCGCCGGAGCATGTAAGATGTACATGTGGGCTGCTTTTTATGTGCAGCATGCCCTTTGCGAGGGGTAGTACTTACGCAGCTGAGATGGTTATAGCTTCTGCGTATGGGTCACTCTGCCGACGGACTGCTATTGGTTAAACACGTGTATTCAGTACAGAACAAATCTTATTTAGTGTAATGATAGTGCCAGCAGTTCAAGTAGATACCTAGTGATTACAGTGGTGATGTAGCAAGCTTAAGTTGTGGTAGAAAATCGAGTACGGGTTTCTTTCGGCCGTAGTGTGTGCGACCGTACCAGTAGTTCTGACGGAGGTCGAGGTCTGGAGAGACCATAGTGTGTAGTCAGTGGGTGATGCACGCGGGCGATCTACTTGATGGATATGCACACAGAAGTTTTTATCCATGCGCTGGATGTGTGAGAGCAATGCGATTGCTAGTCGGCTGGAGAGCCGTGGCGTTAGAGGTTTTACTCGAGGTTTCTGTAAGCTTGGCAGTTTTGGTTGCAGTAGAGTTTTAAAGGTTGATTCGAACGACTATGGTACATGGCCCACTGTAGTGATTGTTGTATTTTCGATTATTCTCAATTTTACCACTTGATACAAGACGTGACCTTGTAAACATCTTAGAATAATTATAGTCTTGACTTTTTGCTTAACGGTTTTCCTATAACGTGTGTTAACACTGGTGAGTTGGAGATAAGATTGATCGACCCTAATCATACAGTGCAAAGACATCCTTACAAACTGTCTCCGTACGAACGTCGAATCATGCGCGATACGGTTAACGAATTGTTGCAAGCTAAGATAATTAAACCCTGTAGTTCGCCTTTTCTTAGTCCGGCCCTTTTAGGTATGATGGATCAGATCGTATGTGCATAGATTATAGAGAGCTTAATAATAATAATACAGTGCCAGATCGTTATCCGTTACCGCTGAGTCCATTAGAACTGTTGTTAGGTAAGGTAGCACATCCACTTCATTTATCAACAATGACGACATGACACACACCACCTTTTCACGACACCTTTTGGAACGAAGTTCCTTATCGCGCGTTGTGAAAGGCGGCTAGACGAAAAAAAAAAAAAAAAAAAAAAAAAAAAAATTCTCACGAAAAGTTGTCACGACACTTTTTGCTATAGTAAGCTATTTTAAGCCGTGCGGCGTGCGCATGTTTCTCTGTCTGTCTCTCTCTCTCTTATAGAAAGCAAGCCAGATATTTTCATTTCTATTTCGCATTAAACAGTGTGGTGTCATGATGATGATGATGATGATGATGATGATGATGATGATGATGATGATGATGATGATGATGATGATGATGATGATGATGATGATGATGATAATGATGATGATGATGATGATGATGATGGTGATGATGATGATGATGATGATGATGATGATGATGATGATGATGATGATGATGATGATGATGATGGTCAAGTTTTTTTTAATCAAACTGTACAGTCTGGTCGTAGTTGTAACTGCGATTCTATGAGTCGTTCAGGGTGCAATGCGCGGCTAGATGTTCCCGCCGTCATATATTTATTTTTTGCACATGGTAACCTCGCACTGATTTTATTACTGGCATTTGTTCGTGACTTCGCTCATCGAATTCTATCAGACTCGCGCACTAAAGTTACCTTTACCTTTAAAAGATTATCTCAAAGCATTTATTTCAATTCAAAAGTGCCTGTAATTGGTTCACAATTACAGGCACTTCAAAGAGTCGGTCAGTAAGTCAGAAAGTTGAAGCTAGTTGCCCATTCCAAAACGTAGATCTATGGAGAAGAACGGGCAAGAAACTCCACGGACACTCTTTTGAATCAAAATATGGTTACAAAATATTGGTTACATCATTCATGTTGAAATTATACATGTGAGAACGATGTGACATCATCTGCCTGCCTTTTCCCAACTATGTTGGGGTCAGCTTACAGTCTAACCGGACACAGCTGAATACCCATACACAGTATCCACAAGCCAGTTACGGGGTGAACTGGATACCACTTATTAGGACTCAATCTCAAACTCAATTTTTGGTAACAAAATTCATAGTTAACTGGTTACCTATCTATTCATCTGCCTAGTCTTTTCCCAACTATGTTGGGGTCAGCTTCTAGTCTAACCGGAAACAGCTGAATACCAGTATTTTACATGGAGCGACTGCCTATCTGACCTCCACAATCCAGTTACCGTAGTACTCAAGTAACATGGCTTATGGATGTACCTGCGCAGAAGATGAATTTTCAAAGCGCGGGAAATGCTATTGACCAATCGACACGCTCCACGCTTTTTCCTGTACCGCTATTGGTCGGTAGCTGCCGCCATGTTAGCGCGCGCCGCTTGACAGCCGCCATACTTGCGAGTGAGACGGAACTAACAGCTGCAGTGTATTATGAACCTTATAGTAGTGATCTAAGGTTGATTGTAAGTTTTAATTATTCTCGTTAATCTTCGGGGCCATACTTTCTTTTCTGTGCAAACGAAGATTCACGACGCGCCTTATTAGTTGAGTACTACTGTACTGGTTAATTAATACGATACCCCTTGGTAAGACTGGTTGGTATAGTGCAACCACATGTCGCCAATTATGTTTAAGTCCCATGTAACGGGGGGCGAGCCTATTACCATCAACCGGGCACAGATCCAGACTCCGGCTTTTTTTTTTGTGGATGGGAAATCATCAAATGACTTCTCCCGCTCTGGGTGGAGCGGAAGGGCGTGTCAGACTTTTACTGACTAAAACAAACCCGTGTTCCTTCAGTTTCATCTTTTTTAAACAACCCGCGACCCCAGCGAAAAACTTAATAACACATTGCCCGACCCGGGAATCGAAGCCAACACCTCATGCAGACCACCGAGGCAGTCCAGAGTTCCAGATCCAGACTTTATAATGTAGGTAAGTTTAATACAGGATGCCAATAGCGCGCACTTCAAAAACAAGAATGTTTACATATTATAAAATAAATAAACAAAAGATATAGGTATAAAAAACATCAAAGATATTGTAATCGTAAAATGTATAAAAAATAAGCATTTAAAAGATTACGTTCGCTTATAAAAAGATGTAAAAAAAATATATTTTGATAGCTACATCCGAGATGCTAGTAAAAACCGGCCAAGTGCGTGTCGGACCACGTAAGTACACACGGCTACACATCAAGCTATACATTTCCAGTTTACACTGACCTCTCGTTGTAAGAAAATCCTTTATAATGCGAGATCAGCTTATACTGGAAATGTATAGCTTGATCTGTAGCCGTGCGTACAATGAAGGGTTCCGTAATTGGAACGCATTTATCCCAAGAACAAACTTAACATTGTAGTTGAAGAACATATTCTCCCATACATTACAATTTCTTTTGAAAAAAGCATTACCTTTGTACGTATTTTTCTGTTCCATTCTGTTTGTCTGTCTTTTTGTATGTACATAAATGGTTAAATAAATAAATAAATACAACTACAAATGTAAGTTTGTACGCGAAATATTGAGAGATTTACCATGTTATTTTAAGACCATAGACTTATCTTGAGAAAGACTTTTTCTTCTTCATAAGAAATTAAAATGTCATAGCGTAAACAAAAAAAAAAAATATAAATAAGACTAGCGTTGTCATGTTGTCATGCTTCAATATTTAAAAACTAAACTGTCAAAACGCAATTTTGTGAAAGAGCCTCCGAAATACCTACATGCCATTTTCTTAAAAAAAAAACAACTCCATTTCCCGCGAAAAGTACGCGACAGATTATACACAAACATCAAACGTCGCACTGCCAAATCTATTAGACCTCTTTACAGATGAAAATTAAATTAACACACAATGCGAACTCCATGTGGCATCCCGCCAAAAAGTCGCGATAGTATTTAGTTTAGGATAGTAAAATATTTGGACACTCGTAACTACGAGAATTTTAAGCGTTTCGCTTGGTTTTTTCTGTTGCGGAGTCTGGAAAACAGTATTCTCGCATTTCTTTTTGAGTTTTTGCAGATCTTAGATGAGAATGCTGTGTTTTTTAGGGTTCCGTGCCTCAAAAGGAAAAAACAAAACCCACTAGCGGGCCTATCTTTGAGGAAATGAGATTAACTCGTAAAATATTCAAAGGCAAATTAAAATGGTGCATTAAAAATCAAGAAAAAATAGAAATGGACATTCTGGCCTCACTTCACGCAAAAAAATCTTTTTCGGCGTTTTGGAAGGGTACTAAAAAACTAAATTATAATACCCCGACTCTTCCAGTTAGCGTGGAAGGTAAGAGTGACTATACTGAGATAGCAAATGTCTTTAAGGATCATTTTAGGGTGAGCTCACCTCTTGAATGTGCGCATAGGGTGGACAATGTTGAGTCTTATCGATCAGGATCACCCCTTCGGTTTACATGTAAAGAACTAAAACGTGCAATTCAGTCTATGAAGCGGGGTAAATCGCCAGGTAACGATGGGCTCAGCATCGAGCACCTTCAAAATGCGGGTACACATTTACCGAGAGTGTTAACTTTGTTTAATCTATGTTTAGGACATTTTCACTTACCGCAGGAGCTACTGGATACCATTGTTGTTCCTATAGTGAAGAACAGGACAGGAGAAATAGCAGACAGGGGTAACTACAGGCCTATCTCGCTTGCAACTGTGATTGCCAAAGTGTTTGACAGTGTGCTCGACTCTCACCTCAGTAGATATGCAGAGTTACATGACTCACAATTTGGTTTCCGTTCTGGGCTGTCAACTGAGAGTGCAATTTATGCATTGAAGCACACGTCAAATACTACACAGATAGGAAAACACCAGTGTGTGCTTGTTTCCTGGACCTATCAAAAGTCTTTGACCTGGTTTCGTATAATGTCCTATGGGAGAAACTGCGGGAGGCGGGTATACCTGACTCAATAGTATCCATACTATTTTTGTGGTATGGGAAGCAGAGAAATTTTGTAAAGTGGTCAAATGCATTGTCTGACCCCTATAAACTCGAATGTGGCGTCAGGCAGGGTGGTCTTACATCCCCACGATTATTTAATATTTATGTTAACAAACTACTTGTGGAGCTCGGCAGCACACATGTCGGATGTCACGTGGACGGAGTAAATGTAAATAATTTAAGCTACGCAGATGACATGGTGCTGCTGAGCCCTTCAATATGTGGAATTAGAAAGATGCTTTCGCTATGTGAAATTCCGCCTTTCTGTCAGTCTGTCAAGACCCTTTTTCTCAGGATCGCGCGGAGGTATCAGGCTGAAATTAATACGGATTTCGATGGTGTCACACAAGACCTGGGATTGGATGTAAATAAAGAACAATTATTATCCGGTAGTACGACCCCTTTTTTTTTTTTTTTTTTTTTTTTTTTGAGGGTGGGAAATCATCAAATAACTTCTCCCGCTCTGGGTGGAGCGGGAGGGCGTGTCAGACTTTTACTGACTAAAACCCACCCGTGTTCCTTCAGTTGCCTATGCCAGGGCCGCGGTAACCCTTTCAGACAACCCGCGACCCCAGCGGCGTCGGCCCTATTGGGCCCCGTCACTTGCTGACATCTCTTTGAGGCGCGCGTGGAACACGACGCGCCGTCGACTCGGGCCTGGTCCTTACCGGACAGCGAGCTACCCGCTGCTCACCGTCCGCAGGCCCGCGCCTACGGTGGCCGGAAATCGCCCCGCGATTCCCGCCGCCCAGGGCGTCTCCTGCGGCGACTGAGGGCGTGAGGCTGCCTCTCCCTCACGCGTTCCGCCTCCTCCTTCGCGAGCATCACTGCTTCGCAGAAGGAGGTGACGGCCTCCCATGCACTCTCGCTCCGCACCATGGCCTGGACCAGGCTCGGACGCGAGAGATCGCCGCCGCCGATCGCCTCCGTGAGAACACGGCGGTGCTCTGCCCAAGCCGGGCAGACCTCCACTGTATGCTCCACCGTGTCCTCCGGGCGATCTACACAATGGAAACACCCGGGCGTTTCCTCCCGCCTTATGCGAAACAGGAACCTCCCGAAACAACCGTGTCCGGTGAGGACCTGCGTCAGGCAGAAGGTGAGGACGCCGTGGCGCCTCTCTAACCACTCCTCAAAGAGGGGACTTATCGCCGCTATTGTGGCGTGCCCAGCGCTGGGTTGCAACAGTCGCGCTCTCCATGCCGCCATGAGATCCCGCCGGAGCTCTGTCCGCTGTACCGTGATTTCTCGCGGCAGCGGAGTTACGCCCCGGCGCTTCGCCTCCTCGCGCCACTCCCACACGTGCGCGAGGACCTTTGCCTCCAGATCCCACGGCGGCAATCCGGCAAGGAGGCTCGCCGCCTCCCGGGAGACCGTGCGGTATCCCCGGACTAGCCGGATGACCATGACCCTCTGGGACGCGTTCAACCTGCCGGCTGGTCCCAGCCTTAGGGAACGCGCCCACACCGGTGCTCCGTAAAGGGCCATGGACCGCACGACCCCCGCGTAGAGCCTCCGGCAGGAGGCGTTTGGACCCCCCAGATTGGGCAGGAGCCGCCTCAAGGCAGCCCCAGCCCGTGCCAGTCTGGGAGCCAAACGTCGGAAATGCTCCACGAAGTTCCACCGGCTGTCGAGGACGAGTCCCAGGTACTTCATCGTCGACCCGACTCCGATGTGAACCCCTCCCACCGTTATTTCGGAACCCGACGGTGGCGCATTCCGAGGACCATGAAAACACATGGCCTCGGACTTGTGCAAGGCCACCTCGAGTCCCAACTGCCGGATCCTCTCCACGACTATCGCAACCCCGCGTGTCGCTAGTTCAGCCGCCGCCTGGTGGTAGTACGACCCCTTAAGAATTTGTTTCTAAGGCAAAAGCCATAAAAAACATTTACCTGGAGCGAATGAAAAATTAACTTAAAGTCATTGAATAACATTTTTTTTAGTTAAGGGACTATTAATTTATCAATAGTTAGTCAATGAAAAATTAACTTTGTAGTAAGTTTCAACTTAAGTAGATTATATACATTTAAAGGTATTATTATAAGTGCATAAACCACTACGTACTTATATTAACGCTTTACTCATAAATTCAAAAGCATATCGTGGTAGATGTTGAATTGTTTATGCCCGTTGCACCAAGATTATCATGTAGCAATCGTAAGTAATAAATAATGAGTGAAGATAATGGCTCGTACCTAATAATTCAGTCTGTTAGCAAGTACTCAGCCGGGACACATCTTACAAAACGCGATCTAAAAAATTTTCGAGTTTTGAAATTAGCATCAATAAATAAACTACCAACATACATACACATAGTTGTCAGGTGATTAACACCAATATCCTTGTGGTCCTTGGAAACAGATACATAATAACTTATTAGGGTTCCGTACATCAAAAGGAAAAAAACGGAACCCTTATAAGATCACTCGTGTGTCTGTCTGTCCGTCCGTCCGTCTGGTCACAGCCAATTTGCTCCGAATCTAACGGACCGATTTAGTTGAAAATTGGTATATAAATATGATTTTTTGTGAACCAAACACGGACGTGTAACTTTTGGGGACAAATAAAAAAAAATATAAAAAAAAGTTTTGCAAACTGTACCATGTGACATATCAAATGAGAGGCTAATACTGTGAGGGTATCAAATATTATTTTTTTATAATTGTAAAATAAATAGTTTTAAAGTTATTTCAGAAAATAGACGAAAATATATCATTCCACGCCCTTGTCTCCGAAACTACTGAGCCTAAATGAAAAAAAAAATACAGAAAATAGTTATAAGTACTTATACTACGTGTAGTAGGTACTTTAAAAGTACTAAGTATATTTATAGATTACAGAAAAAAATATAAGAAGTCTGTGGTCTTAAAATAACATGGTAAATGTCTCAATATTGTGCGTACAAACTTACATTTGCAGTTGGAACGTGTGGGTATGTTTTTGAACTACAACGTTAAGTTTGTGCTTCGGATAAATTCATCCTAACTACGGAACCCTTCATTGTTCGTAGCCCAACATGCGCTTGGCCGATTTTTTATTTTATTTTAGGGTCCCTTGGAACTACGCTTTATGAACTATCTAACTAACCGACCGTCTCCTTGACAATTAAAAATGCCTGAAAATGATTTGCCTACGAAACCCGGTTCAAACACAAAATAAACAATGAGCACCTAATGGAGGAAATGTTAATGCGATCGAACTAAATTGAAGAGACAAAGATAGCCCAGTCATAACCAAATGATTGAGATGTAAACATTAGCACCAGTCGGCTCAGCTGTTTCGACATTGTTGCAATACGGATAAAATGATTCGGTTCACTCGCAGAAGCTCGCGATCACCACAATGTAGGAACGGAAATTAAGATAAAGGCTTACATATTGTGATAGGTCTACGGGATATTCGCTACTGCTGGGAGTAGCGATCCGAAAGATACTACAATGGCGGCGCGTTCAGATTTCTCGCTTCGACGGAATACCGCTTGATATATTTTGCAACCCTATCTCTATGATAGAGGGATCGAAATCGATAAAGTGAAGCTAAGCTTGCCGCGGTCGGTCCGTGCATGGGTGACTATCTTCACATACCGAGACCACTCCGTGCCTCGGAAAGCACGTTTGGGCGTTGGTCCCGGCTGTCATTCTTGGATTTTTGAACATAGTGACGGGTCGTCAGTAGCCCGAAAGGCTGACAACCAATCTTACCAAGGGGTGTTACCCAGTAATTGGGTTGTGTAGGTCAGATAGGCAGTCGCTCCATGTATTCAGCTGCATCCGGTTAGACTGGCAGCCGCCCCAATATAGTTGGGAAAAGGCTAGGCAGATAGATATTTAGCATCTCACAGTGGCAGCGAATTTCACCTATATTATTTGATTTGGACATAAACTTTGTTTTATTTGTACAGTAATTACTTATTTATCAATCACTAATATTTTGACAATTATAAATTGGAAGACTGTCATTGTCCGTCAAATATATGACAGATTGAAAACATTTTCATTAATTCAAATTCAACTTCCACTCTTCATTGGTAGTTTAAAGTAAATGATTGATTATTTTGAAGTGACGTATCTGTGTGACAGTAATACTCACAATATATGTATACATTGTGACATTAAAATTAAATGACATTAAACCTCTAGACCAGGGATTCCCAAAGTGGTCGATATCGGTTTCCCGGGGGTCGAAATAAACGAAAACTGATTCTGGGGGTCGACGAGATCTAAAAATTGACCGCTATTAATTAACACAAGTTCTTATTTGAAACTTTCAAGGTACTACTATTACTACTATTCTGTGTTACGTGTACTTACCAACTTGTCATAAGAATGAGTAATATTTTAGAAGGAAGTATTATTGTTGTACTTTTAAAAAACTCAACAAGTCAATAGGGTGGTGAAGTTCGTACAAGATAATGGTGTTCGAGCGTACAAGTCTTTCAGGCGCCTTTTCAAAAACTAGAGATAGGATTTTTAAAGTAATTTGGCCAAGGGGGTCGGAGGTATCAGTTCATTTTGGAGAAGGGGTCTTTTGGCCAAAATAGTTTGGGAATCCCTGCTCTAGCCGTCGCCATGATTACAGTGTGAAGTGTGGAAGTGAGACACATATATATGAAATTAGTAGGAAAATTGAGACAAAGCATCGTATCTTCTGTATCTTACGGCGCGGGCGTGCCGTATTTTTGCCTAGCAAACTTTTGAATTTTAGCCAAACAAAGTGCTTTCACTGTTACAAAATTTATCTTGCGTCGATTAATTTAACTTTTTTAGACAGTTTTTGCATTGTGCGTATGTATTGACATGGGTTTCAGTCCAAAAAATGGAGTTGAAATTGTTTTACTTGTGTCGGTCCTTAGTCAAAACATTCTTCTTTCAGTTTTCAGCAACTTGGTACATCGGTTTCAGCCGAAACCATGACTGAGCCGCTATAAATCTTGGCTGAGGTTGTTGACATGTGTGGCGGTGGCAGTTTTATGCCTAAAAGCTTAAATCTATACGGTCAATGTCCTAATAGCCAAAAGCTGACCAAGCCTCTTGTTAGGCAGTTGAATGCAGAGTCATACATACCTACTTAATAAGTTTTGGTGAGGGATTCTTACATGTTACTAAGTTGTTAAGAGATTCCGGCTGCCATTCGTAGATCTTTGACAGTCGTTGCGGGTAGTCAGAAGTCTGACAACCAGTCTTACAAATGAAAATTGTATTATCAAGTAATTTTTTTTTTCTTTCTTTTTAATACTCATTTAATGAGGATCCAGTTACAAATTTTGTAGTCCTGTGGTTTGGAGCCCTGAACTGATCAATAGCTTGAATTTTGTTTCCCATGGGCACTTCTTTTTGTTTTTAGCGTTTTCGGAACCCTCAAAATGAAGCAAAATGGATCGAATCGTGCGGCTGTTAGTCTCTCAAGCAAGTCGTGTCCCATGAAAAAGGCGGCAAATTCAAAAATCTTACAGGTGTCAACACTGATATAGTACGCTGAAAATTTGTTTGATACTTGATTTTTTGTAGATAACATTTTGTTGGGAAAAAAGAGCATTTCAATGTAGGTATTTATTAGTCACAATTAGAACTAAAATCATAAACCAAAAATTCAATGCCTTCATAAGAGAAATCACTGTCAGTATCATCGCACAAAAATGATGAAGGGTTCCAACTCTGTTTCGGTTATCGTGTCCCTTACTTTATATTTATTTTCAACATTAAAAGTGTGATCTGTGCATTTTTCCATTAAATATATTTCTTTTCCATTCTTCTTTAAATTTCCATTAATACAAATTAAATAATTGAGCTAAAAGTATCAAAATGCTGTAGCTTAGTAGAACAGAAGTTGTGACAATCCGTTTGACAGATAATAGTATTGCCATTATAAGAAATCAGCTAAATGGTCGTGGACACGACCTGCTTGACAGACTATTACTTAGCCACAAAATACTCTAAAATTAATATCGATTAACTACTGATGTTAAGACAAAACCATTGAAAAAATTGCCATTATAAACTTAGAATTGACCGTGACGTAGTGACGTAGCTATATCAATGTATGGGAGAGCATGTTTTTCAACCACAATTTTAAGTTTGTTTTTTGGGATAAATTCATCCCAACTACGGGGATACCCTTCATGGGTTCGATACCTATGCACTTGCCTGGTATTTTTATGAATATACTTATTATTTTTTTGGATATATTATTACTGAACAATACAGACATTTTCTTAATGTCCCTCGGCAAACGTGTTTTGTCAGTCGTCGGATTTCTATTTCCCTTTGCACTTGGTGCAGACCGGACGCTCTCAATCGACTTGGAACTATACAGGGTGTTCGGCGCATGGACCGACACAATTTTTTGGGGGATTGGGGGGGTCATTTGCTAGGTTTCACCTAAAGACCTCCATGTCCTAAGTGTGACGGTAATAGTTTTTTTTTTTTGTTCTTTCTTTGAATTACCCAAAATCTCGCCTTTGAATCGATATTTTTTTTTTGTTTATGGTTGTAAAAGAACAAAATAATTTTTATTATAGTCTACAATGTATTCTTATTCGAAATAAAATAAAAAAATATAGTAACCGTAATAAGTCTTTTCTTAAAACACTCCATAACTGACCCTCTAACTAGTATTTTGACTACATTTGAATTGTTTTTCATAGCGTGTAGCATACCCTTAGAAAGGGTACAAGCTAAAGAACTTTTTGAGATAAAAATAAGGTCAAAATGGCTTTATTTAAAAAAAAATGAATTTAAGAGTAGTAACTTTTCATACATTTAAACATTTTTAAGACTTTGGAAGCACGTAAGTCATTTTCTACTGATCAATTACATCAAATAATAATTTATTTAGAATAAAAATACATTGCAGACTATTATAAAATTTATTTTGTTCTATTGCAACCATAAACAAAAAAAATATATCGATTCAAAGGCGAGATTTTGGGTAATTCAAAGAAAGAACAAAAAAAAACATATCTCAATTACCGTCACACTTAGGACATGGAGGTCTTTAGGTGAAACCTAGCAAATGACCCCCCCCCAATCCCCCAAAAAATTGTGTCGGTCCATGCGCCAAACACCCTGTATAGTTGTTTAACTTAATGCAATTTATTTTAGAAATGGGAGAAAAGCTGCTAAAGTCTGACGAAACACGAAGTTTGCCGAGCGACATTAAGAAAATAGTTGTACTGTACTTACCTATAGGTTCCTAGTTTGTTGATTATATTCGTATAACAAACTCGCCAATAATAGCGAATAGTAATGTGTAGTTAATGCTGGAATGCCAATATTAGCGCGTACCTGCTGGAAGCCATTACATATCACAGTTTATTTTGGCAGCCCCGGACACGTTGGCGCCACACTTTACCTCATTGTTCAGTGGAAATGTGAACAAAGAGATAACAGTTCTGTTCACTTTGGTGGGTGGTCTGATGAGAATTTATTTTAATAGTTTTAATATAGTTAGTGCAATCCACGAAGACGCGCCCCACTCTTCTTCCTAACAGCTTACAGTGTGCGTTTAGTCCACTCTCGGCCCCTCGACCCCCAATAAATAATGTGTCCACTGGACCCCTAAATATAGTTTGTGGATTTTATTTTCCAGGCAAGTTTTAGTTTCCTCTCGACCCCCACACTACAGTCAGTTACGATGATAAATCATCAGTCTACCCTATAGTTGCATACTATTTAACTAAAATACCATCATTATGTATATATTTTTTTTTTATATCAATTCCTGAATTTTGCTTTCTGTAGCTTACTGTACCAAAACATTAATTTTAGGTACTTAACGAACTAGGGGTCGAAAGTGGACGAGTTATGGCTGTCCTTTGTATGAAAATTCAGTCTCACCTGGGGGTCGAGTGTGAACTATGTTTAGGGGTTGAGAGGAAACAAATAAACAAATCTTTTTTTAGGGGTCGAGGGGCCGAGAGTGGACTAAACGAAAGTGCGCACCATTCCGCCAGTATTTTAGTTTTGTCGATACACACCTTATTGCAGGTATAGGTATAGGTAATTAGTGCGTACACTTGTACAATGTGCCATACTTGTACTGCAAGCGATTAGGAAGAAGAGTGGGGCGCGTCTTCGTGGATTGCACTAACTATACCTTCTTCTATTTTCTACCTAGTCTTTTCCCAACTACGTTGGGGCCGGCTTCCAGTCTTATCAAATGCAGCTGAACACCAGTATTTTACATGGAGCGACTGCCTATCTGATGGCCTCCACAACCCGTTACTAACACAGGTAACACAAGACCCCTTGGTAAGGGCTGCAAGCAGTGGCGTAACTATACCCTTCGAGGCCCGTGGCAAATTCGTCGTATGGGCCCCCCCATTATAAAGAAGCTGAACCAACAATAATAGTATTTTTAGGGTTCCGTACCAAAATGGTAAAAATGATGTCTTTAGATAGCACACTTTTTCAGAAATCCTCAACGGGTTCCGTTACGATTTCTGAAAAAGTGTGCTACTTAGAGACATTGTTTTATTTTTCCTGTAATCTTTACATAAACTTCTATCACATAGAATAATTTCAGATTTATCTCTTTGCAAACTTCGGAGATAAGGAGGGGGAACGGTATTTTTTTTACATTTTTCATAAAAAGTCGAAAACTATGCGGCCTAAAAAAAATAAAAAATAGTTTGAAAATGTGCAAGCAGCGATCTTTCATATGATACCCCCCACATGCCCTAGAAGCCCCACTTTGAATTTTTAAGACCAGGGGGGTCTTCAGGGGGTTTCAGTCCCTGTTACACAAAAAATATTTTTATTTCTTTCTTATTTGCAAAATAGTTGGGTAAACGTCATCTAAAACTGTTCTAAATTTCAAGTTGATAACATTAGTAGTTCTTGAGATATCCAGCTGTGACAGACAGACAGACAGACTGAGTCACACGGCACACCATAAGGGTTCCTTTTTTACCATTTTGGTACGGAACCCTAATAAGTAACCCCACCGCCGTATCTCTAAGTTGATGTCGTGGTGGGGCTTGCGCGCTCCAAACCGTAGGTCTGTGCCGGTAGAGTTTACTTTGCCGGAACAGGTCTAGCTAGGGTCCTCACCCTGACCTGAGCCAGACCAAAAGAGCTCAGAGGAAGGAAGTACTCCAGTAAGATGCTGGTAGGGATCTTGACCGTACTTCCGGGATTGTCCTGATAGCCGTGGAATGCCTCTCCACCCCTCAAGCACCTCAGGACATGTTGCCCCCTTGTCGCTACGTCACTATGTGCTAGCGACCGTTTCCGGGGGCCCATTATTGAGTGTGCAAGTCACCCTGTGCCAATTTATCTGTGTATATTATACAACATTGGTCAGGCAGGGGACATAGTTCTACCATAGTTCAAGGTACACAATCCACTATAGCCACCCAAACCCATAGCCCAATACATTTTGTTTCCATGTTCTGCAATAGTCCTGCACCAACCGGGGTTGTCCTTAGGTGCAATTGCATAGTGCATACAGGGATAATCGTCGGCTGGTGCCTTCTCGTCATTTAAAATTGCCTAAGGGGCTTCTGCGAGTTGGCTTCGGCCCCTCAAAACCTTCCAAAGGTCCGGGACCCCAGGGTCCCGAGATATGTTGAAGATAAAATACAATAATAAGTAATAATAAATGTTGGGAGTTGGGATTCTACTCTGACCGGGGGCCCCTTCCGGCTGGAGGCCCGTGGCATTTTGCCGATTTGCCACCCTGTAGTTACGCCACTGGCTGCAAGTAAACAAAAATTTATCTGTAAAATAATGTCAAAAGTTTTAGCGCCTTACAAACTGAATTTCGACAAACCGTAATACGACAAGGTTTTAATTCGACAATATGGAACTCCAATCCGTCTTCATTTTGACAATACTTTAGTTCGAAAAGTTGTGGATGGGAAATCATCTATGACTTCTCCCGCTCTGGGCGGAGCGGGAGGGCGTGTCAGGCTTTTACTGACTAAAACCCACCCATGTTCCTTCAGTTGCCTGTGCCAGGGCCACGGTATCTCTTTCGAACAACCCGCGACCCTGACAGGAGTTCGAATCGAAATACCTAAGTCCGATACTCTGGATTCCGACACATAGCCATAATTTTAGCCTGGGAAAGAGCACCCGGCAAATGCAGTACTAAGTATTCCATGGTCATATTATAATACCGTGAGAAACAGTACCAAGTGGCATTTGCAGGCCAGGCCATTAATTATTAAGGTAGCTGTCACTTAAGACGCAGACAAGTGCCAGCGGCCTTGAGAGGTTAAGGGCAGAAACAGACTTATAACACGCCACGCCACGCGGCGGAAATTCATTAGCCACATTTCATCTCGTGAAGCACAACTTCGTCATTTGGCCCATGAACACGCGTGGCGTGGCGTCGGGTGTAAGTGTGCTGCGGCCTTAACTTGCGTGTTCTGTGCTGAGCTCACGCAACGCGTCGTCGTCCAGCCAGGGCCTCAAGTCTGCTATTACAATAGTGTCAGAATGGTCTATCATTGATTTCATAATTGTTGATTTTGACAAGTTTGGTAATCTACTAATAATAATGGCGTCATTATGACTTTCCAATGGTCAACCACTGACACTCCGTTGTAAGAAACTATGAATTTAGCAGATTACGAACTTTTAGCAAAATGACTATGCAGTGACAATGGGATCGTATTGGAATGACGAATTTCTAAAAAATAGCAGACTTGGGGCCCTGTAATAGGACTCGCCCATCAAGGAGCGCTGCCCCAAATTAGACGCATTATTAATTTATTACTTAGAGATCAACCCAACATAGTTGGGAAAATCCTAGACACATGGTGAAACCAGGCCTTAAATACTTTTAAGTAAGTAATTTCTTTTTCTTTGCACCGTTTGGTTTAATAATGAGCACAGCAAGAATTTCTCAAGAGGTTTCTTCCTAAAGTATAGACTCAAAGCACAGATTCTCAAGGTGAGATTGTCATGCATTTTTAACACTACTTACCTTTAGAGCGGTCGACTATTATTCAGGTGACTCCCTGGTGTAAGTACAAGGAAATCGGAATGTATCGTTTCTAGGGTTCCGTACCTCAAAAGGATAAAACGGAACCCCCCTATAGAATCACTCGTGTGTCTATCACAGCCAATTTGCTCCTTAACTAAACATGGACCGATTAAGTTCAAGTTTTGTACGCATGAATTTCTGTGGCCCAAACACGGACGTGTTACGTAAATAAATGAATTTTGAATATGGGGGTCATTTTTGGGGGGTAAATAAGAAAATTACCTTTAAAAAATTTTGCAAACTGTACCGTGCGACATAACAAATGAAAGGGCTTACTGTGAGAGAAACAGTTTTTTTGTAAAAAAGTTTTTTTATAATTTTAAAATAACTTTTTTTTGTTATTTAAGAGAATAGACCATTCTTATATGTCCGAAACTACTGAGCAAAAAATTGTTCTTTAATTATAGATTACAGGAAAATTGATAAGAAGTCTATGGTCTTAAAATAACATGGTAAATCTCTCAATACTGTGCGTACAAACTTACATTTGCAGTTGGAATGTATGGGGGGTATCAACTACAATGTTAAGTTTGTTCTTATGATGAATTCATCTCAATAAGGAACCCTTCCTTGTGCGTGGTACAACACGCACTTGGCCGTTTTTTTATACTAGGTAGGTAAGTAACACACGAATCTTGGGATCAATTTTTCGCGTACTTCTTGCTATCCGATGAGATGAACTCAACCTCAAAGCATTTATTTCAGACCATTTACAGTTAAGTGTAGAGGCATGAGGAACAGGGTGTAAAGTTCACTCATCCTCCATAGAAAAGGGAGGATCCTCCGACCAGACGGGTGTTGTGTCTGGTGGGCTACTGCCCGACGGTTGATGTCGGGACGTTGTATATACCTATGCTAGTCGCGCGGTAAACTCTAATTGCGCGATGCAGGATTGCGTGACGTCATGTCATTGTGATGTGTAGTTCGTATGAGGCGATGTAGATGCCAAATAAGTAATTATTTGATTGAGCCTCTGAAAACTTGGTAAGACTGGTTGTCAGACTTTCGGGATTCGGAAGACCCGTAACGATTGTCAAAGATCCACGAATGACAACCAGGACCAATGGCTGATCGTGCTTTCCGAGGCACGGAGGGCGGATCTCGTTAGGTAGAGATGGTCACACATCCACGGACCAACCTTACATCATGCAGTGTGGCGTGTGGCAGAAAAATTATTCTAATCTATATCTATAAAAATCAATGCCACTTTTCGTTGTAATTTTATAACTCAAGAACGGCTGGGCCGATTTAGCTGATTTTGGTTTTGAAATGTTTGACGTAGTCCAGGGAAGGTTTAAACGATGAGAAAAATTGGAAAAGTTGCCGGGAAAATTGGAAAATTCTGGAAAACTGAAAGTGGATTTTATATCGGAACATTGAAATTGGGACAGGACAACGTCTGTCGGGGCAGCTAGTTAAGTATAGATTCGCTTGAGTGATCGAACTGAACGATCACAAATTTTTTAGAATCAGTTTCAAAATTGTAAAAGAAACGTTTGATTTAGATTACGACATTATTGTTTTAGGAACGAAAAACTTTTGGCAAAAAAAAAACAACCGACTTCCAAAAAAACCACTATACTATAGTGAAAAATTACTTTAATTTCTGAAGTCGGTGCCTTTGGTTTTGTATTTTATTTTTTTGCCACCGACTTCCGAAATTAAAGTTATTTTTCACTTTTCAGTGTTTTTTTGGAAGTTTTTTTTTGTAAAAAGTTTATATTTTTCACTTTTTAGTTGTGGTACTACCCCACACAAATTGAAATACCCATCTGCAAAAGAAATGAGAACATCATCGACATAAAAAGTTCGAAAAAAATACGTATTATTGAAGATAACTCAAAAACTGCCCAAGCAAAGTTAATAAATTTTACATAGGACCAACTTCGAGGTATACCCTACCGAATAAAACAAGAATCTTTCAAATCAGACTACTCTGTAAAAAGTTATGCGTGATCATAAATAAAAAAAATATGATCATAAAATACTATACCTATATACCTACGTGTCGAATTGAGAACCTCCTCCTTTTTATCGTCGGTTAAAAAGGGAACACGTCCTCTAGAAATAAATAGCAAAAATCCAGGCTTGCTTCATAGTCTTCATACTCAGCGGCAACGTCGTATCTATTCTGGTACCGTAGAAGCCTTACAGTATACCTGCCTACCAATCGGATAGTGATTCCCCGGCCGACAAGGGATCTTCCTGTTTTATAGGGCGTCTTAAATAATGTCATGGAGTTAAACGTCACTTAAAGTTCTGAACTGCACCCTAGGGACATTTCAGGCCGCAACCAGTAATTATCTAAGAGATGAAGACGTTGGATTGAAAAGGCTTTGTACAGAATTTATCAATTTATCATCAGTAGCAATCCGAACTCTGGATTTGTGCCCGGTTGATGGCAAGTTTATCGATGATTTTCAGGGGTGCCACAAGAAGTGACATTGTTACCTGCTAGATTTTATACTTTTTAAACTTAAAAAAAAAAAGGCCTTAAAAGGCCTTTTCTGACCAAAAGCCTACTTTCATATTGAACATAACATGAGAGTGAGGCGCCTCGGTGTCTAGCAAAACAGTAACATCGTCGCGTCGGTCCCGATTGTCACACGAATATCTATGACAGTCGGTTTGAGTAAGTAGTCAATATTATCTTCTTACCTAATAGTGGAGCTCATTATTCTTTACTTTAGGTATTTGCTTATTTATTTTTATTATGTCTTGAAATTACGCAAAAAAATTTAAGCGCCAATTTTTTTGTATTCTCTAGATTTGTCTATGGTCAGAATTCAGGAGTGCCTCCAACCATAAAAAATATATATTACCTCCGTGGTTCCCATCGGATCTTTGGTAGCTTCGTAAATAATTAACATTTTGATTAAACCTAGACGATAGCGTCTAGGTTTATACAAGATATTGGTATCATTATCTAGTATTTAAGCAAAGGAAGGAACATTAAAAAAATAAAACAAGCTTTTTTTAGTTTAAAAAATAATATTAGCTAAACAAAATGCAACAGTTAGGTTACTCACAAGTGTAAAAAAATGCTCTGAAAAAAATTCAGCCTTGAAGGCGTTTATTTCAATTAAGGAATAGGTAAATAATATTGGTAAATAAAAAAAATATGTCGACAAAAAATACTTACTTTCAGATTGACAGCAAACACTCGCAAAACATCACACTTTTACTACAATTAAAAAAAAAGAACACCAATAGACAATCGAATAAAAAAAAAAGAAAATCGGAAAAATATTACAATCGTCGTCCCTTCACCCAGACGCGTCCGATTTCAGCACATTGAATAAAACAACATTACTAACAAAAACACCAAATTCACATATTTATTCCTAGAATTTTATTCATGGTTATGATATTTTAATTCTTAATTTTTTATCGCGGTAATATTTGTGCGTTTTTACGGTAAAAATAGCAACGTTTACCGCGTTACTCGCGTGTGTCTCGGCCCGGGATCGGGCGGGTACTGGAGAGCGATGTTGCCCTATTTCTAATTTATGTTACCTGCGGTATATTGACTAGGTATTTCAAAATTAAGGGGAGAGGTGAAATGGGGATATTGACTTTCTTTTTGTTGTATTTTTGAAGATTTAATGTGATCGTAGATTTAAATAGATATTCGTACAGAAGTAGTTTTTCGTCTAATTTAAAAAGGAAAAAAGTCAAAACGTTTGATTATACAATGTGTAAAATAAATAACCCACAACCTCTTAAGGGGTCATTGTACTCATCATTATGAACAACTTTTACTATGAGACCAAACCTGAAATCGCGAAAAAAAATCAGCTGACCAGTACATTTTATCTACATCAAACTCGTCAAAATGTAGGGAGCAGCTGATTTTTTTTTTCGCGATTCCAGGTTTGGTCCCATAGTAAAAGTTGTTCATAATGATGAGTACAATGACCCCTTAAGAGGTTGTGGGTTATTTATATTACACCTTGTATATAATAATACTTACTTAATAAATAATAAAATTTATTCAAAAATGAAAATTGATAAAATACAGTTTAAATCTTAGAAATAATGTACCTACCTAGGTAGGTATTACAAAGTATGATGCCTGTACTAGGATAAAATTGTAAACTAAGTGTACGAATATTGGTCAACAATACCCGTATTAATTTGTTGGTGTTGGTTGGTTGGTATTGGTGATTGGTGGATAATACAGACTAGTAAGACGTTTATACGAGTACCTACCTACCATTGGTATACAATGTGGACTGATCTAGGCCTGATAAATAAATTGAAAACTAAATCCGTTTTAACACAACTACACTCTGTTTTTCTTACCAAGTTTATTTACTTAATGAATAATGAAAAACTTCATGTCTTTTCATACTATTATCAAAATCCCGTGCCGCGACTATATCCAAAAAACTGTATACCAAATTAAAACTCCCTGTTTCCAGGGAAAATATTTGGAATGGCAACATTGCGGTAACTCCGCGCCGCCATTAACGTTATCGATGTCCCCAGGGCGTTCAATCTTAGTACAAAAAACTGGGGACAGGAATGGGTACAATGTTACAAAATCACGAAGTATATGTAGTCCCTGTACAAAAGAAGTGTAAATGTGTTTTTTAATTTTGTTGGATTATATTAGTACGGTTAGCACCTACTTAATATAACAGATGGCGGCTCTGAAGCAATGTTCACTTTAATTCAAATAGATGGCGCTAAACAAAGCCGCAACTTATCAACATTGCGTAACTCCGGTAGCTCATTACTACTAAAATAGTATATTTTTAACCGACTTCAGTTTTAATGTATCCAAAAAACATTTTCAATTATGGATCATTGTCAAGGGTTTTAATTACATTTATCACACAGTATGACATTTTATTATTTTTTTATCAATTATAACACTTAATGCAATAGTTTACACTAACATTTTGCAAACATTCATTCTGATGGTGGTAGAATTCCCTTGGTGGTTTTAGTAACAATAAACTGGTAGCCCTAATACAAATGTCTGCTAATTTCTGACGCTTGCGCCGGTGTTTTGCGATATTTTGTTTATTTTTGTCATCTTTCTGTGTTATGTTGTGCGTTTGTTGTTGAGTTGAGCCAAAGCTCCTCCGACTAATCCATATTTGTGACCAGAAAGTAATTTTGTGAGTGGTTTTGTCAAAACTGAGATAGGACTCCAGTGTAGTGTTAAGTTTGAGATAGGACTCTTTTAGTGCATAAAACTGAGATAGGACTCCAGTGTAGTGTTAAGTTTGAGATAGGACTCTTTTAGTGCATTATGTCTTCGGATAAGCACTGCTGTGTTCCTGGGTGCAAGGACAGTGAAGGTATGTCACATTTTCATAGCCAAATCTTTCATCTTGGAACTGTTCCAATAACGCAATTATTATTTAAAATTACTTTTTGTCATGTGTTATTTTCTTCGTATCTCTTCAATATAAAATTGACTAACTGACTGACTCATCAACGCCCAGCCCAAACCTTTGAACCTAGAAAGCTGAAATTTTGCACGGTTCCCTATAAAATGTAGACAAGGAATAAGGAAAGATTTCCCGGTAGTACGTTCACGTGGGATATTTTCCGACATCTACTCGGGCGAAGCTGCTGGCAAAAGCTAGTAGACATATAAATTAATAATTACATGCAATTTGTTTCAGGAGTGCGTGCAGTTCTTCATAGATTTCCGAACCCAGAAAAAGACAGATTACGTTTTAATACCTGGCTATATTCGATTGGAAGTGACATTTTGGGACTTAACAATGAACACATATTTAAGTACCGACGAGTGTGTCACATACACTTTGAAAATAAATATGTATGTCGCAATAACAGAATAAGCAATATTGCAGTTCCAACATTATATTTACCAGGTTTGTTCAATACATAATATCACTTTGTAATACATAATGTTTACATTATATTATAAGAATACAATTACTAATACTAAACATATTCAGCGCAGTTCAATCAATCTGCCTAGCCTTTTCCCAACTATGTTGGGGTCGGCTTCCAGTCTAACCGGATGCAGCTGAATACCAGTATTTTATATGGTGACCTCCACAACCCCAGTAACTGGGTAATACAATACCCTATAATAAGACTGGTTGTCAGATTTTCGGGCTTCTGATGACCCGTACCAACTGTCAAAGACCCACGAATGACAGCGGGGACCAATGGCTTAGCATGCTATTTCAGCGCAGGTCTTAGACTTAAATCAAATGATATGACATTCATATAGGTAATTAAAAATATGTTGACCACATAATTATATGAATGGCCACTAATGCTTTAACTAATTAAAAAACTATAAAACATCTTAGCAAAATTATTAATGCAGTTTTCCTTTATAATTTTTTCAGGTTTTAGTCTAGTAACACAACCAAAGTTACCATGTGTTGGGAGAAAACCATTGCAAGGACTTGTAAATCAGCCAATTCCTTCAACTTCTACAGGTATTATTACATTATGATTTTTAGGGTTCCGTACCAAAATGGTAAAAAAGGAACCCTTATGGTGTGACTCAGTCAGTCTGTCTGTCTGTCACAGCTGGATATCTCAAGAACTACTAATGCTATCATCTTGAAATTTGGAACAGTTTTATATGACGTTTACCCAACTATTTTGCGAATAAGAAAGAAATAAAAATATTAATTTTTTTTTGCAACGGGTACTGAAAGGGGGTCTTAAAAATTCAAAGTGTGGCTACTAGGGCATGTGGGGTATCATATGAAAGAGCGCTGTTTGCACATTTTCAAACATTATTTTTCTTTTTTTTAGACCGCATAGTTTTCGACTTTTGATGAAAAATGTAAAAAAAATACCGTTCCCCCCCCCCCCTTATCTCCGAAGTTTGCAAAGTGAAAAATCTGAAATTATTCTATGTGATAGAAGTTTATGTAAAGATTACAGGAAAAATAAAACGATGTATCTAAATAGCACACTTTTTCAGAAATCCGAACGGAACCCTTGGTGCGCGAGTCCGACTCGTTCTTGACCGGTTCCATATCAAAATATGTGTCAATAATATGGCAAATATGTGTCAATAATATGGCCTCTATCATAGCAAATAAAATGAAGGCAATGTGTAAAAGTTTTGGTGGAATGGAACCCTTAATGCGGAACTCAGGTTTAAAATTGAATATTTGAATAAGTGTAATAATCCTACCCAGTAGAAATTGAACTTTTTTACTATGAGGAACTTAATTATGTACCTATGTATTTATGTTTTTATATTTTATTTTAGTTCCTGAATCTCATCAGCAGTTGATGTACACATCTACAAGCACTGTAGAAAATATAATGCAAAAAGAAAATATTGGTAAGTACATACTATGACCCAATGTTATTGCACAACCTACACACTTGATCAGCCTTGTGTGATAAAGATTTATTAATATTTCAGATCCAGAAACAGTGGTATGTGAGCAAGTGCCACCTTCTACTTCTCAAACTACTGAAAAAAAATTAGGTAAGTTTTGTTATCATGTTTTATACAAAACAAGTTTGATGTTATTAACATCTTCACAATTATCTTTGATTAGCTGCGCCCACAGTTAATCAAAGATAACCCGCATGGACCAAAGGAACCGTTAATTTTTCTGGCATAAAAAGTATCCTATGACACTTCGTAATAGTGCAACTTTCTGTCTGTGACAGACTTTTCGTAATTGGATCAGTATTTCTGGAGATTGCCCTTCACAAAAAAACTTACAAACAACTTGAACTCTTTAAAATATTTTACTCAGGGAATTGCTCAGTTTGTTAGGGTGATCTGGCTAAGCGTGGACAAGATCTTTATTAATAAAAAAGACTTGCATTTTAGAAACTACTTATCTATAGGAAAGCAAATATTATAATAAAGTTGTAGCAAGATGCAAGAATATGCTTCAACTGGCATGTGAAAAATTTAAAACTTGCCGGGTAAAATTTTTTGAATAAGCGTATTCTTTTCTGTAATATGTATATTATTTACCCGTAGTATTTTGATATAATCATACTTATTGTATGAGTGTGCACTATTCTATGACAGATCATAGCGCAGTGCGCACTTAAACAATGTAAGTTTTATTATTTTGTTGAATATCCACAGCTCATTTCCTTAATATTGTATGTATGTACTTACATTGTTTCTGATTCCATTGCTAAAAGCGTGTACATTAATATTTCAGTTTCGGACATGATATACCAGCAAATACCGCAAACTACTCCTCAAACCAAAACGAGTGTTCCGAGGCATTTAGGTGAGCTTTTATCTTTTTATTAGAAAATAGTTGCAAATAGTAGTTATAGGTCGTGGGTTCGATCCCAAGCAGGCACTTTACTTTGTGTAAATAATTTCATCACGCTGCTCTCAATTCGAAGTATGTGACATCTTCCAACCCGCACTGGGCCCGCGTGATGGATTGCGGCCCACTCCCTCTCACAGAGAGGAGGCCTGTGTCCCAGCAGTGGTAACATTATAGGCTGATTATGTTGTGTTATGAATTTATGATAAATAAATAAACAGCGATTGGATACAAAAAAATGTCATTAAAGTTCTGATTGATGATTAAGAGTCAAGGTTTGAATACTTTTATTACACACATCAAAAAAGTTTATGATCACTAGCAAAAGCTGATATATTTTTAAAAATTAACTTTATCAAGAAAAACTGTTGTTCTTAAATAGAAATACTCTGTTTGAAATTAAATAATAAAAATCTTTTTAAATTTTTAATAACAAAAATTGAGTAATTCAATCCCTAATTGTAACAGAAATTTGCTGGAAAGAAAAATATTGTTTTTTCTTTTCTCGAAAAAATATTTTAAATCCGTTAAAATTGACTTAAGTCAGATTTCTGAATGAGCGTAAGCTTGGATTGAATTTATTTTTATATGGAAAATCAATTATAGGAGACCATTCATATTGGGCCCAAAAACGAAAGTAAAAAAAAAGTTCTTTTAATTCTATGGCTGGAGAGCGTCTCGCATTTGTTCATAACGTACGTAGGTTAAAAACTACACTATGCACATTACGTGTGAACAACATTATGTCCATTCTCAAGCAAAACTTATATGAAACAGATTTATTTTTGTACTCATACAAAATTATTTCATTTTTTACTTTTCAGGCAAGAAAACATCTGCTAGGACGGTTAAGCTCACAAGGGCGGAAAGAAATCTACAGCTGAAAATAATGGCTGCCAAAACAAGAATAAATAAATTAAAAAATAAAGTTAAAAAGCAGACAATGGAAATAAAGGCTGCGAAAAAATTTATTGCAAATCCTAAAGTACTAGATGTACTTCAGAACTGCTCAAGTACTGCAAAATTATTAATGCGGGTACAGTGGCGAGAAGATAAAAAAAAAGATAAAGGACGACGATTCACGTTACAAGAAAAAATTGCAGCATTATCCATTTTTAAGCAGAGTCCAAAGGCATATAGATTTTTAAGAAAAATATTTATATTGCCCGCAAATCAAACACTCGCAAAAGTTATACAAAAATGTAACCTTCGACCTGGGCTAAATAAAAATATATTTATGCAGTTAAAAAAGAAGGCTGAAAAAATGAAAATTTCAGAAAGATTGTGCGTCTTGTTATTTGATGAAGTATCATTAAAAGCACAAATATCGTATAATGAAAGAAAAGATAAAATTACAGGCATAGTAGATACTGGCCAGCAAAGGAAACCAGAATTTGCTGACCACGCCCAAGTCTTCATGGTGCGTGGTCTAGTTAAAAACTTTAAGCAAGCGATTTTTTACACATTTTCAGCCAGTGCCACAAAAGGGCCAGAGTTGGCTAAACAAATAAAAAATGTAATCACTGAGGTGCAACAAGCAGGGTTCATAGTGGTAGCATCAGTCTGTGACCAAGGGACAAACAATCGTCAGGCGATACGTTTGTTAATAAATGAGACCAGGGGGGTCTACTTACGAAGAGGGGAAACTCCAAAAGAAAATGTTATATTAATAAATGATCAAGAAATCATTCCCCTTTATGACCCCCCCCACCTTCTCAAGGGTATGAGGAACAACTTAGTAACAAAAAATTTAACTTTTAAAAAAGATGGCGTGACCAAAACTGCCAAATGGTCTCATTTATTACAACTTCATAAAGAAAACCCTGGCTATAGAGGCATAAGACTGATACCAAAGCTAACAGAATACCACTTGAACCCTGAAAAATTGAATAAAATGAAAGTCAAATTTGCATCTCAGGTGTTTAGTCGCACTGTAGCATCCAATATGGGATACCTAGCAGGTATATATTTAGCCATTTTTTTTTCTTATTTACATTGATTGTACGAGACCAGTTTCCAGGAAGTTTGTTATCATGAAATGTTAGGTACCCCACACGTAACACAGAATTACTGAAACATCCGATTTGCTGCCCTATAAAGTTTTACAGTCATGCTATGACAATAATTAGATGTTTATATGAATGAATAACATTTTTTCTTTTCTTTTTTCAGATAAAGGAATTCTACCCGCAGAATGCAAGGAAACCGCAGATCTGCTATTATTTATGGACAACGTCTTCGACTCTGTCAATGGAAGTCATAACAAAAATAAAAATGCTAAGCCACTACTTGGCCCAGCTACGCCAACATCTGCCCATAAAAAGACATGGGCAGAAGCAAAAAGAGTTTTTAACTCGATGGAGTTTGTGACTTCTGCTGGCAGGGTCGAAAACGTTCCTACCTTAAAAAATTGGGTGTGGACACTGGATGGAATTCAAGTTTTACTTGAAAAATTACGTGTTGATTATGCGGTAACATCAGTCTGGTTGCGGCACCTTAATCAAGATCCCCTAGAGAACTTCTTTGGGGCAGTTAGAAGTCACGGGTGCCGCAATGTTAACCCGACATGCGACCAATTTGAGTCTGCTTTTGCCACTCTGTTAATTAATAATTTAAACAGTGTCCACACCCAAGGAAAAAATTGTGAAAATGACTTTTGTGATGCTTTATGCTCCTTCGTACTCAACGAAAATACTGAAGCCACGTCGACCTGTACAATTAATCTTGAAAATATTTTAGAAATTAATTTTGAAAATATAGAAAATAAAGAAAAAGACCCAAGAATACTGGCACCTCTACAGTACGTCAGCGGATATTTTTTGAAAAAAACAAAAACAAAAATTTTTAAAAATTGTTCTGTCTGCAAAAATGATTTCACAAGTGAAGATGAAATTGAATATATAAGATACAGGGAATACGCAGGTCGACGATGGCTTTGTACTCCCAGTAAAAATTTAATAAAACTTATATCCAATTTCCAAGATATAATTAATCATATTCTGCAGGAAAACTTAGAAGCTTATTATTTAAAAGATATAATTAAAATGTCTATATTGTCCTTAGTAAATTTTGATTTTATAAAATGTAATACACATAAAAAAAGAATGGTAGATTATTTAATTAATACGGTGATTAGATTTATGAATTTTAATTATTGCAAAATAATAAATAAAATTTTATCTGGGAGAAGACAAGTTGATGACGAAGATAAAGTACAAATAAAAGCTAAAAAATATCACAGTAAATGTTTTAAAAGGAAAGTGTAAATGTACACACGGCTACACATTAAGCTATACTTTTCCAGTATACACTGATCTCTCACTGTAAGGAAATCCTATACAATGCGAGATCAGCTTATACTGGAAATGTATAGCTTGATCTGTAGCCGTGCGTACTTATACCTACTGAATTCAGTATTTATAATTGTAGAACCTATAAGTACTATATTAGAAAGGTTTAGGTGGTGAAATAAAGGTAAACAATCTTGATGTGACTTTTACACAAACACATACTTACTAAACAAATAAACTACTGCTTAAACTAATGGTTCAATTGATTTAGTAATCATTATTGTTGTATTTACATTGGTTTTTAGTTGCATTTTATTTTTATAATGAGGTTTTAAAATAAAAAAAGATAAAAGACACATCAAGATTGTTTACCTTTTTTTCACTACCTAAACCTTTCTAGTATAGAAAGGTTTTGGTAGTTAAATGAAGGTAAACAATCTTGATGTGACTTTTTACACAAACAATCATTATTGTTGTATTTACATTGGCTTTTAGTTGCATTTTATTTTTAAACTGAGTTTTTAAATTAAAAAAGATAAAAGACACATCAAGATTGTTTACCTTTTTTTCACCACCTAAACCTTTCTAGTATAGAAAGGTTTTGGTAGTTAAATGAAGGTAAACAATCTTGATGTGACTTTTTACACAAACAATCATTATTGTTGTATTTACATTGGCTTTTAGTTGCATTTTATTTTTAAACTGAGTTTTTAAAATAAAAAAGATACAAGACACATCAAGATTGTTTACCTCTATTTCATTACCTAAACCTTTGTAGTATACCCCTCAGCGTGGAAATTTCACATCGGTTTTTGTTAATGTTTACTTTTAATATTTATTTACATTGCAAATTCGTACTGGTAGATCACTGTAGACATTACGGGCTGTATCAGAAAGGCGTGGTACAGTCTATCAAACTGAACAACTTTCTACATGGAACCAACATAGTATTAGAGGAAAAATGACCAGCTGTCCCGCACAAAACTTCAATACCTACTCGACCCAAACATATGGAACAGCTGATTATTTTTTCTCGATTACGATGTTGTCCCATGGAGAAAGTGGTTCAATATGATGGTCTGTCCCGCACCTTTTAACTTGACCACACCTTTCTGATAGACCCTGTGTACCTACATAGCAATAAATATTGTATGTATAATTTGCTGCAAATTTAAGAAATACCCAATGTAAAATTTCAATGCTTTAATTTATAATCTTGTACTGGAATCCGTAGTATAAGTTTATGTAGCCCCCGAAATTAAAATATTCTTGCGTTTTTTGTAATTGTCAGGTCAGTATTTGCTGCAAATTTAAGAAATACCCAATGTAAATTTTCAATGCTTTAATTTATAATCTTGTACTGGAATCCGTAGTATAAGTTTATGTAGCCCCCGAAATTAAAATATTCTTGCGTTTTTTGTAATTGTCAGGTCAGTGTCAGGTTGTATCAAAATATGATTCGCGACAATATTTGTATATTTACATAATTATAACCATAGGAATTAGATTTGCCATGTTTCGATCTGATTTCAATCAGAAAACATTTCAATCAGATCGAAACACGAAAAATCTAGCTTAGAGAAATGTATTGATGATTCTTATGGTTATAATTATGTAAATACATGTTTGTTATTGTCGCGAATCATATTTTGATCTAGATACAACCTGACACTGACGAGCCAATTGCAAAAAACGCAAGAAAATTTGAATTTTGCGGCGACCACTGCGGATCCACCTTGAAATGTCCCTTCCTTCCGATATGTTGCACAAATCCCTTATAATAAGCAATTTTCCGAAAGTTCTATGGATCGTCCTTAGCTTTTAGAGGTACATGTTGTAAATGACTCGGTTGTATAAAGAAATTTTGCAAAACTCTACCATACTAAGTTAAATCTTTACTTAAGTCATGTCATTGGATAATTATTTAATAATAAAAACATGATAAAAACATTGTATTTTATTTTTATATCCTTGAAATGAAGATGAACACTACATTACTACAGAATACAACCTACCTATAGGTATAGGAGTATACTTATACATAGCTATAGGTATACGGGTACCATCCATAACAAAGGTGTAGGTCCCACTCTATATATCAGATGGCGCTAGTTTCTTCACGAACGCAAAAGACCCGTTCCACGGAACAAGATTGGTCTCTATTTCAGTATAGTATAATATAGTATAATGTACTCTGTGGATGTCCCACAGATTGTAGCTCGGCTCGGGGATGCCGCTACGTTTAGTTATTGCTTCGAAGAAACTATTTTTAAACAAAAAATTAAAATGTCGAGTTTCTGCTCTACGATAGTAGCTCATTTCGTGGTTCTTAGCACGGCTAGTAGCGGGGATCCTATCTGATCTACAGGGCGTTAGATTATACAAGAGACAAACTTTTATAGAGTGAGATACCTAAGTACTCATGAAAATGAATATCATTTACTGAAATAATTATGACTAAAGAATATTCTACTGATCCTTCAATTTTGATCGTATTAGTATTGCATTTTTGTCGGAACACAGACTTTTTTTTCATATTTCTGAGTTAGTTCCTTAGTAAAAGTTGTTCGTAACATACCTGTATTCCCCGAAGGGTTAGGCAGAGGTGTACCTATAGTACACCCACATTTCACCCGTTGTCCCATGTCCCATATAATAGGGGGCGAGCCTGTTGCCATCAACCGGGCACTAATCCAGACTCATTGCTGCTAATGAGAAATTCACAATAACACTATGTCTGACCCGGGAATCAAATTCAGGACCTCATGCTCGGCTCAGCCTCAACAACAATAACTAAACTACGATTTGCGTGTGGTGTGAGGGCCACTTTTTTAAAACTCTTTGAAAATATGCTTAGGATTTAGTGAACATTCCCAAAGAATTGTGAAAGTTGAAATCAGATTTTGTGAAAGTCCACTTTGCGAGATATGGACTGTAAAGTTCTCACATAGAGGATTGAGGGCCCACCTGTACCTGATAAACTATGGACACTACAGATAAAGTCTTTATGCCAAAATCTAAGCTTATACCAAACAAAATTTGTGAAAACAAGATATTATCGCAAAACGCTGTCCTACTTGGTATATCTTCGTTCAAAATGGGCCCTCAATCCTCACACACGTAAAAGTTTATCACGCAAATAAAATGAAACCATTAACTTATAGCTACTGTTTGTAATCCTATAAGATACTAAATAAATTGTGAAAATTTGTGAAAGGAAGACCAGGTCACCATTTCTTGTTGTTTGAAAGATATGACCTTGACAAAATTCGGGCCCTCAATCCTCCATTTATTTTGTTTTCCGTTTTAATACGCTTATCGTATGAAAGATTAGACAAATACAAAATAGTCTCTTTTTGTAAAAAAAATTGTGCAACAAATTCGATACCAGAAAGAAATTAAAAGACCCTTTATTGTGAATAAAAATAGAGTTTTATTTTTGTTTCCTGAATTAGGAAATAGGGTGACCACAATACGGTATTTTACTCTATATGAGAAAAAATCTAAAAATATATTATTTAGATTAGGCATTTTTGCCTAATCTAAATAATATATTTTTAGATTTTTTAAACTAATATTTTCCGATTGCTTTTGCAATCGGAAAATATTAGTTTTAGTTCAATAACAATATAAATTTTAAAATTAAATTCAAAGTTTTCAGGTTTTTTTAATGTTTTCTCAAACCATGAAATAGTAGCCGCCATTTTATGACTTCATTCGGCTGTGTAAATTAAAAAAGTGTCAACTATTAATTGATCAGCGTATCTCTTACAGCAGCTATAGCTTTCACTTAAAAATCAAAATTTTTACCGTCCATACGTATTGTGTGTATAGAGTCATGAGGAACAGGGTGTAAAGTTCACTCATCCTCTATTGAAAAGGGAGGACCCTCCGACCAGATGGGTGTTGTGTCTGGTGGGCAACTGCCCCACGGTTTATGTCGGGTTGTTGTATACCTAATTTTAGCTTGTTCATGTAACCTAAGCAAAAATTCGTAAAATATTTTTTTACGAATTTTTGTTTATTATACCTATATTTATACTACATTTTTATTTATACTACTTAGAGTAATAGTGTATTGTATCGGTATTGTAAGTAGTAGTGTATTGGTAAGATATTTTTAGAGGATTTTAAAACAAACGCTTTTTTTAAATTAAATGCAAAAATATAATTTATTATAAATAATAATTATAAGGAATGTAGCACACGATCCCATTCATTTGGATCACGATTGTCCTTCCTGGGGACAAAACGAATCATGTAGTACCAACCTAACGAAAAAATATGGCGCCCAGCATGGGACAATTTATATTTAAAAAATATATAATTAATAACTATGTTTTATATAAATAATAATATGTTTATTTACATTTATTAAGCATATATTTATTAAATGTGTACATAATAACGTTTGAACCAATTTTGATGCAATTTTCTGTTAAAAAAAAACTCGATTATATCTCGATATAAATATTAGATACATTAATTAAAATAAATTTAAGTAAAAAAGTATAATAAACCTAGTTTCTGAAAGTCGAATCAAGACAAAAAAATATCGGATGTTAAACCGCTGTGATCGGTTGACTATACAGGGTGACTTTGAAAACATGCGACAAAATTTAAGGGGGTGTTCTACGCATCAATATGAACAACTTTTACTATGTGAACAATTTCGAATTCGCAAAAAAAAATCCGACCTTCTTTTACAAAAGGGTCCAATACCTTTAACTATAATATGGGAAGGTAATTTTTTTTTTTGCGAATTCGATGTTGGTCCCTTAGTAAAAGTTGTTCATATTGATGCGTAGAACACCCCCTTAAATTTTGTCGCATGTTTTCAAAGTCACCCTGTATACCAGAACTCTGATTTTTAATTTGCTAGACCGAAATGACAGCTGCGATCGATCTTTTTTTTATCATTTTGACATTTTAGTCACGTTATGTTATGTCATTTTAGTGTAGCAAATTAGAAATCAGAGTATAATTTTTGGTGCAGGGTTTTCCACATGCAAATAAAAGCCTTTTAATACATTAATACTTATATTTGACAAGGTGGTAAGAAAAATAGTAACATTATTATAATTATTTCAATAAAATACCTTAACGACAGCCCCCTTTGGCAGTCGTGAAGATACATATTATTAAACTAGGAATAAAATTACATTAAATATATTACAAAGTTTGTTATTTCTAGCGACAACAATCCCGTATGTTGTGACTACAATATTTTTGTCGACCTAATAAAGCTATGGTTTCCTAAGGGTCAGTTTCCACCAAGCGGAAAAATCGTCACGGATGCTCGAACACTTTTTAAATATCACTGAATAAGTAACTGTATCAATATTGACTTTAAGTATAAAATTCAACGCAGTCATCAAGCGTGACATCTACGACGAATTTTACTTTTGTTACGGGGTGGTGTCACTTAATCCCTTCACAATGAATCAAAGCAATCAGGGCCTATTTCACGATGTCCGAATAGCCATACTTAAGTAAGGTTCTGCCAAGTAAGTTTATAGGAAATTAATCGTAGGTGGTGAAACAGGCCCTTAGTGTAATAAAATAATGGAAATAATAAATGTAAAAAAAAAGTTTATGTGTTCAAAATGAATGCTCAATTTAATTATAATCTTAGAGATTTTGTAACTTTTTAAAACAGATCATCTTAATCAAAAGGAACTCCCCAATTACAATGGTTTTTTTTTTTTTAAATGGACTTTGTCAAGCGTTCATTGTACATTTCCAAACTTTGGCTTATGCCCCGGTTTCTGAAGAATTCTTAAACGGAGTTAAAACTGTCAATAGTTATTGATTCGACACAATTATCTATTTAAGCGAGTTCCTATAAGCTCGGTTGTTTGAGGTCCACAGATACACCCTTGATAGTAACTGACTCGACTTTTAAGCTAAATTCTTCCCTAACGAAGTGTTCAGAAAAACGATATCAAACCAATAATCACTATCGAATAGATAAACTCCATTTAAAAACCTCAGAAACCGGTGAGTGTGGATTTTCCAAATTTTTATAGTTTTCGTTTGGCTAGGAAACCGCTGTTATTAATCACATTATAAAACATAACGACGGTTAAGAATCAATAGTGTCTATCTCACAAAAGACAGAATCAATAGTGTCTATCTCACAAAAGTCTTTTGTGAGATAGACACTATTGATTCTTAACCGTCGATAATAAGGACCTTTTGTCGTCGACAAAAACACATTATTTGACCAATCCCGGTTTTTGGAAGCCTTTCTAGTATCAGTAAATCTGATGATGATGATTGGTTTTCCATCGGATGATGTTTTTTTACGTTTATATATATGTGATATAAGCTTATATACCTATTTTGTAAAGGGTTTTCCTTATGCACACATGGCGTGCATTCGACACTTGAGGCGTTAATATTTTAGGTTGGCATTTCGGTCATCAATGACAACAGCTAACGTGAGAATTGACAGCAGAGTTACAGTAATACCCAAGTAATAAGGCGCGTCGTGAATCTTCGTTCGCA
Source organism: Cosmia trapezina (assembly GCA_905163495.3). NCBI lineage: Eukaryota > Metazoa > Arthropoda > Insecta > Lepidoptera > Noctuidae > Cosmia > Cosmia trapezina. The sequence continues at coordinate 2,554,483 of LR991047.1, forward strand.
TAGAAAAGAAAGTACGGCCCCGAAGATTAACGAGAATACTTAAAACTTACAATCAACCTTAGATCACTACTATAAGGTTCATAATACAATGCAGCTGTTAGTTCCGTCTCACTCGCAAGTATGGCGGCTGTCAAGCGGCGCGCGCTAACATGGCGGCAGCTACCGACCAATAGCGGTACAGGAAAAAGCGTGGAGCGAGCCGATTGGTCAATAGCATTTCCCGCGCTTTGCAAATTCATCTTCTGCGCAGGTACATCGATAAGCCATATTAGTTGAGTACTACTGTACTGATCAGGCTTTTTAAAACCGGAGGTAAAGTGACTATCACTTAATAAATAATAAGTAATTTTTTATACAATACATTACTTAATTAATGAATTTAAATTCAATTAGTTAGCATTTATATATAAAAAAAAACGGAAATTAGGATCGCTTATTTATTTATAAAACAACTTCGAGAAAATGTTGCCCAATAGTGGACATAGTATAAGACCAGCTTCTGAGAAATCCTTATGTAAACTATCAATAGTTATAAATTCCATGATCAAGCATAATCAGCCTATTGTCCCCACTGCTGGGACACAGGCCTCCTCTCAGTGAGAGGGAGCGGGCTGTAATCCACCACGCGGGCACAGTGCGGGTTGGCAGATGTCATGTTTCTGAATTTTTGATTCTAGTTTCTACCACTGGGCCACCACTGCCTGAGCCAGGGTACCCACTGATACCGTGACCTGCAGCAGTATGGCAGGAGCCGATGGCGGCCGGTGCTGGCAACCGCGGCAGGTGTCGGTGGTCGGATGGGGCAGTGACGTCGCCCCCCCCCACCTCTGGCTAGCGCGACTGACGCAGCTCTGGATGGCTCACCCAGAGCTGCATGCAGTGACGACGCGCCATTTTTCAATATACTTGCTTTTTTTATTATTATTAAGGTTACTTCGGTCACAGATGGGACACTACGCAGTTTAGGTATGAAGCTACAAGTACGCGGCGGGCAACGTCCGCGGGGCTAATTCAGTAGGTCAGAAGGTATAAGAGTTACGCGATAGAAAGAGAGGCAACTTGTAATTGAATATAACTGTAGGTAATAAGCGTTGTGCGACCTGAATTGCACTTTATTGTGTCGTAGCAAGAGTCGCTTTTTATTTAAATGATTTTGCGGAGTGTCCCATCTGTATTAATCTGTGCTTCGGTGAAGTTCGGTGGTGGTGTAGTAGATAATAAGTACGTTGATGTCATCCGTTGCTGTGAACATTAGCAAGGGCCAAGCACACAACGCTTTTCCGTTACTAAAGGGCAATGAATTACATTATAAATCGTGTAAACTGTGGTTGTCACAACAAAACATTTTCCTTTCAAAGTCAGCAGAGTCCATGTAGTTACTAAGTGAAACCAATTTCTTTTTTTTATATCGTGTTATTATTAGGTTTAAGTACATACTGTTGCTCACCCACGAGTATCATTTAGTTACTGGTGAATCCAATTTGCTTTTTTTTATTTTTTTTATTACTTACACTAGTGTTTACTTTCGATTGTGTAGTTTTTTTATACGTATCCATGTCACTCGTCAAAGCTTGCATATCATTCCTATTTACTTACAAAACGCTGTGCATATCACTATAGCATCTTAGTTAATTATAAAGGTTTATATCATGACTATAAATACTATGATATAATACATAGGATTCACATATAAGACAAATAAATAACATATACGAGTAATAAACTAAACAAAACTAACACATACATAGATTTTAAGAAATGTAAATTTACTGGAAATAAAAGGCTTATTAATTTTATTTATTATATCATGACTGCTCGATATCCTAAGTTTTTCCATAAAGCTTTGACTTCCCAAGGCAGCGGTAAACGGTCACATAATATCGGATGTACAAAAACAGATTGCTATTTGAAACATCATCTGCCTGCCTTTTCCCAACTGTGTTGGGGTCGGCTTCCAGTCTAACCAGATGCAGCTGAATAACAGTATTTTACATGGAGCGAGCGAAAAAATTGAAGATTTTCTGGTAGGGTCATCGACCGCAGTTATTGTAGTCACTTGAAATATTAGTTTAAAAAATGGTTTTTATTTTTTGTTTAAACTTCATAGACGTGGTGAGTATCAATATAAAAAATAAGAAAACAGCTTTTCTCAAATTTCTTCAAGTAAGGACCATAACAGCGGTCGTTGACCTCCCGAAAAAAAACATCAAATCTTTTTATTTCTTTGCTTTATCGTGTCTGCGGACTTTAGCTAGCCAATTTAAAATAACTCTGTATAAACTAAAGAATAAGAACACCTCAGAAACCAGTCACATTTCGATCAACACATATAATACCGATTGACAATCGGCTTTCGACCAGTCGTGAAAGGATTTTCAAGCCGATTTTTCGTCAAAATCGGTTGGAACAATATTCGGGAATTGACTTAACAGTAAAACCGCATCAAAATCTATTCATTCGTTTACACATATATTACACAGACGTAAATCCCAGCCAAGTGTGTGTGAGTTCGATTCTCGGGAATCGTTGTTTTAATATTACTAAAAAACTTCAATAAGGTTGAAACTATCAACTGTCACATAGACAAATAGACCTTGTCTAAGTTATTAAGGACGCATTTACGATGGTTAATCAAAATATTACTTTTTTAAACAAAAGTATGTTTATTAAATAAAATGCTTTGTATTTTTAAAATGTTTTCATTTCGGTACATTTATTGAGAAACTAGACATATCTAAAATTATATTTATAGTTAAGAATTGTACCTTGCACATCTACCTACAATTCGTCGCAAAAACATTTTAAAAATACAAAGCATTTTATTTAATAAACATACTTTTGTTTAAAAAAGTGATGATTTGACTATCCATCGTAAATGCGTCCATAAATAAAAAAAAAATGCCTCAAATACATACCCTCCATCTTATTTCAAGTAATTTAAAACTACAATTCAATTCCCGAATCAAACCTACCACACACACATCAAAATGGAAAACAATAATTTACAATAGCAACACTCACTTCACGTACACTCAGTTTACAGTTTATACACTACAAATATATTTATATGTAACATTACATACGTATGTACGCACTAGTATCATACCATGTTGCGGCCGTTGTCGCCCGCTATCCGGTCCACGATCTGTGAAGAGATATTTTAAAATAGATAAATAAATCATATCATCAGTTTTCGAAGCAAAAGAAGGAGGGAGAGAGTTAATACAATAAAATAAATAAATAATATTGTACAAGGAGAAACACATAGAACACATACACTATAGTATAGTTAAAATCTCGCTGCAGACTCGGTCATAAATCATTCGAGTGTTTCGCTCTCTTTCCCACTCACGGGCCTTATGGGCAGGCCACGCCCACACGTAGTCCTGTGCATTACTGCAGTCGATGAGTGATATCGATAGTTTTATATATTTATAAATGGGTGATAGAAATAAACACACATTTTTTTTTTATTTTATTACCAAATTTACTACAAAGCATATTAAATATATACACAAAAGAACGTATATATAAAACTAAAAATAGAAAATTAAAATTCTTCGTCTGAGTCATCGTCATCATCATCCACATGAATGATGAACTCTTCGCATAAATGTGCTTTTCTTAAGTCTTCATCTTGCAGCAATTCTGCATGTTCCACACATTTTTGCCAATTTTCAATGGAGACATTGGAAATGGCTTCATCGACTAACTTCTCAACATCAGCTATCTTGAAGGTTTTGTTTTTCGTTGCAACTTCATTTTTAGTACTCATTAGTTACCCTGCACACTTAATGAATGCAGTATGTTTACGTGATAACCTTAATGATTCTGTTATCGATAATGGCCTTGAGCGCGCGCAACTAGCGCACATCCCTACTCCGATTATGATTTATGACCAAGTCTGCAGCGAGATTTTAACTATACTATAAACATGATACTACAAGTGGTAGTCAAAATCAGGTTGAACAGCTGATATAGTATAGTCTGTTCCAAAAGTAAACATAAAAGCTGCATAATCAGCCTATAATGTCCCCACTGCTGGGACACAGGCCTCCTGTCGGTGAGAGGGAGTGCCGTAATACACCACGCGGGCACAGTGCGGGTTGGTGGTGTGTTCAAATTTTTGGTTTCACAAAAAAAAAAACACGTTTATTGTATGGGGACCACCTTTAATTTTTAACTTTGTTTTTAGGGTTCCGTTTGGCACCCTTCGGTTCGGATACGGAACCCTAAAAAGAAGAGCGAGCATTAGTAGTTCTTCCAGATGTGACAGAGGAACAGACAGACTGAGTAGCCATAAGGGTTCCTTTTTACCATTTTGGTACGGAACACTAAAAATGGGGGCCACTAGCTGTCATTTTCCATATTAAATTAACACTTTTATCTGAATATTTGTAGTGTATGTGAATAAAAATGATGATTCTGTCGTCACTGTGGTGGGGCGGGGGGGTGAGGCAATTGCCCCACCCTTCTCCCTCGTTCACTTTGCTTATGGCTGCGAGCTGGGACGGACGTACGCACGGCTACAGATCAAGCTATTCATTTCCAGTATAAGCTGATCTCGCATTGTATAGGATTTACTTACAATGAGAGGTCAGTGTAAACTGGAAATGTATAGCTTGATGTGTAGCCGTGTGTACGTGCGGTGTGTTATACGGATACCTCGTTTACACTCAGCCCATTTCCACGGCACCTTGCAAGGAAATGGGAAATAAAATGGACCACGCGAAAGTGTAAACAGGTCGCTTCCCTTGCCGTTGACGTGACCGCTTGCCTTGCCTTGCGATCCTCAAATTGGCGGTTTATTGGCGGACATCAAAGGAAAGGGAAGGCAACGCGAGCGCGAATCACTGTTTATGTAGGTATTGTTCTCTCGCTCAATTGCCATCGAATTTCTACGTTCTCCATTGTTGGAAAGACATGTGACGTAAACACTCAGTTCCCTTGACGTTGCCACAGCAATATTTAGGGAAATATTTCCGGCAGCGCGAGTGGCAATGGCTGAGTGTAAACGGGGTACAAGCAGGAAGTCGATACTTCAGAATAGGTGATATAACCAAACAGTACAATATTGTTATGATGAATCCTAACTAATATTAGAAAAGCGAAAGTGAGTTTGTTTGTAACGCTTTCACGCTAAAACGGCTGAATGGATTTGGATGAAATTTGGCACACGGGTAGGTCATGACCTGGTAAAGGACATAGGCATAATTTTTATCGACATACCACGCGGGCGAAGCCGTGGGCGGAAGCTAGTATAAGTATAAACTCACCCCTCTTATGATTGGAAAACTAAGCAGAGATCCTAGTACTGGCACCATTCTTAAGAAGTTCACGGCTGCTGGCAGGAACCCTCTGTTGACAGAAATATACACACATATGTAAGTAAAGGGGCTCCTGGCTAAGTAGTAACAGCCGCACGGGTCGATCGATCAGTGGGTGACCATCTTTACATAGCAAGACCCCTCCCTCCGTGCCTTGGAAAGCACGTTAAGCGTTAGTGTCGGCTGTCATTTGTGGATCTCTGACAGTCGTTACAGGTCGTCAGAAGCCCGAAAGACTGTCAACCAGTTATACCAAGGAGTATTGTGCTACCCTAACTGGGTTGTGGAGGTCAGATAGGCAGTCGCTCCATATAAAATACTGGTATTCAGCTGCATCCGGTTAGATTGGAAGCCGAACCCAACGTAGTTGGAAAAGGCTAGCCAGATGACAATATAATGTAAGTATTAATAACTACAGAAATATTTGCAAAATTATTTTCGTAAACCAAACATTGATCTATAATAAAATTCTGCTCACATCTCATGCACGGGACATACATAACTGGCGAATTGTGTGTGTATTATACACTACCCACCCCTTCGCAGATTGCAGGCGTAATGTTATGAATCCAAAAATATATGCAAAAGCTCAAACTCACCGGAACAACAGCAAAAACCCATAGATCTCCGCAATCATGCCGATCATGGGCCATCCCAGTAACACGATGGTGATCCCACCGAAGAACGCCACGGAAGCCTTGATCTTATGGCGCTGGAAGAAGAAGAAAAACGTCCGCTGCAGCCCTATGACGCAGGCCAGGCCGCTGATGAAGAGGATCTGAAATTATAATGAATTTATTGACACCACTGCTTCCTGTTCATGCGTCTTAGGTACAGACAACAGCATATCAGGTTATACCAAACTGTCGTTCTCCAAATGATTTTAAACCTTGAAGTATTGATGATTAAGTTCAAAAACGAACGAGAAAATTTGACAGTTTGTGGTCACTTGACCTGCTGCTGTGTGTACTTCTCGAAGCAGCCATGACCCGAGCTCCTGCGTCGCCCGAATCGACAGGGAGCCGTGCCTCCTCCCGAACCTAACCTAACCCAACAAAAAAAGAGACCGGTCATAAGCGAGTCGGACTCGGCCACCGAGGGTTCCGTTCCGATTTCTGAAAAAGTGTGCTATTTATAGACATCGTTTTATTTTTCCTGTAATCTTTCACATCACATAGAATGATTTCAGATTTTTCTCTATGCAAACTTTTTTTTTTACATTTTTCATCAAAAGTCAAAACCCATGTGGCCTAAAAAAAAATATTGAGACTGTGTAAATAGCGCTCTTTAATATGATACCCCAAATGCCCAAGTACCCCTAGTAGCCCCACTTCGAAATTATAAGACCTACTTTCAGTCCCTGTTGCAAAAAAAAAAAATATATTTCTTTCTTATAATTGCAAAATAGTAGGGCAAACAAAATGTCATCTAAAACTGTTCCAAATTTCAAGTTGATAGTTGTTGTTGTAGTTGTTGTTGAGTTGATTGGTTAGTTGAGTTAAGTTGGTTGTTTGAGGTTGAGTTGTTGCATTAGTAGTTCTTTAGATATCCAGCTGTGAAGACAGACAGACTGAGTCGCACCATAATTCCTTTATACCATTTTGATACGGAACCCTAATTACAGAAACTTTACCTTCATTTAAAACAAAGATTGAAGATTTTTCTTTTTTTATTAAATTATTAAATACTTACATTTCCTATAGCCAGCAGGCCTTTATCGAATAACAGCAGCACTCCTAGGAACAGGAATGTCATGCCGAACCCGGCGAGACCAACGCCTATTTCTGAAATTAACAAGTAATCAGATTTTAGTATATATTCTGGCAACGAAGTAGTGTCTGAAGTGACAAGAAGAAAGTATCAATTAAAAATTTTAAATGTACCCTACCCAACCCTGAACCCTGCAGTTTAGTGTAATCTATGCTGCTTACTGATGTGTAAAAGTGTCTTAAGAGTTGATCGCGCGCGGGCTGGCAACATCACATTTCTAGAGGTTTTTCGTGATTATTTCATTAAATTTAAACGATTGGAGATTAAGATTGTTGGTACCTATTTAAAAGTATGTAGGTATGCTATTTTTTGACAGTTATTTTGGAATGTACTCTTAAAAATTACATATTGTCAATTATTTTCCCGGTGTCATTGTGCAGCGTGGGAGGCGCGGTACGGCGCTTGTAAAGTCTAACCTTTCGCAGCACATATACATTTTTGAATCATTATTTATTAAGGATTATACATACATTTACCAAATCTGTTAGCATCAATATCAATCTATATGATCCACAATTTCAGCTGAAAAAGTTCCTGATGTTGAATAGAATAAATGTAAACAAGGTTGATATTTGGGAATTTTATTTCTTATGGCTTTCCCCTTATTACAAGGAACTTATAACATCACTGATAAATTATGGGTTGAGGTTTACTATCCTATCTATCCATTTGGGGAACACAGGCATTTGTTATGTGAAGACTAGGCCTAAGGATTGTTATGTTCAGAATATAGATCCTATGAGGGAGACGGAGACCAGAATGGGTAATGGTGTAGACGGTACTAGATAAATTTTGAATAGGGCTTCGAAAAACAGCGAGTCATTTTGAAAGGAGATTTTCACGATATATCAAAATTTCCTACTGTAACTTCGATTTGAATACAGGAGGAACATTGTAAAGATGTAGATAACAAACAAAAATATGTTCTATCAATCGAATTGATTGTATTAAATACGTTTTTGTTGGAAATTCAACGTAAAAGTCTAAAATCTTCGAACTATGACATAAAAATGTAAATACTTACTCTGAATATCTGTGATCTCGATCATTTTGTGCTTTTTAGCTACTTACTAATATTTTAAACTATATTATCGCGTCTATTTGTGTTAAAACATATATTTTTTTACTAATTCATAACCTCGTCTCCACGTCATTTTAGCAATTTGTTTGTCATTCTGACAGTGACAGTTGACTTGACAATGACATTTGACTTTGACAATAACAACGTCTCAACGTCAATAACCGTGCGTTTACACTGGCGAAACATTCTGTTAAAAACATGTTGAGTTGAGTTGAGTTTCCAATAAAACAAATTGTTATAGACCGAGAGGTGACAGGATTTTTCATAACGATCATGCATACGATTAGATTTACTTCCATGGGTTGTAGAGTAGTCCCCTAATGTGAATGACGTCGGTCTGCCTGCTCTGAGTGGTTGCAACTTCGAATTATAGCGCTTACAAGAGGCATCATTGTTGCGAAAAAAAAACGATCAGAGAAATGGTCAGTTTTGGTACACATTCAAAGTATGCCGTCTCTGCAGATGAAACAAGTTGGTCTGCCGGCTCTGAGTGGTTGCATTTCAGAGCTATGATGCGCGCAACATTGTTGCGAAAATAAAACGATAAGACAAATGGTCACTTTTAGTACCTATTCGAAGTATGGTGTCTCCACAGGTGAAACGAGTTGGTCTGCCGGCTCTCAGTGGTTGTATTTCAGAGCAATCGTTGTGTATACAAACACGCTTATTTGTGGAGAAAGCCTCAAATACATCGAAAAACGGGACAGTAGGCGAATTATTCAAGTGCACGCCGGCCGGTGTCGTACCCCCACCCTACGCCAAGCACCACGACCGTTCCCCCTGTAAAGGCATAGGGAAAAAGTTAGAGGTGTCAAGAGGTGTCAATAAGAAAAATGGTCAGATTTAGTTCCTATTCAAAGTATGGTGTCTCCACAGGTGAAACGAGTTGGTCTGCCGGCTCTTAGTCGTTGTATTTCAGAGCATTTGTTATACGCAAGGCGCTTAGTTATAGAAAAATTCAACTTAACGGTAATCAATAAAATAAAGAATGAAATCGAACAAATCCAATTTCTAATAATTCAACTTATTACTTTGGGTAAATCACAGATTAATAATTTTGTAGAATATAGCTAAGACTTAGAGTTAAATATTTACTTACTTCTAACATTCTATATTTTTTGAGTTGTATCATTAGCATTAGCGTATAACAAAGCTCTGAAATACAACCACTAAGAGCCGGCAGACCAACTCTTTTCACCTGTGGAGACACCATACTTCGAATAGGTACTAAAACTGACCATTTCTCTTATTGACACCTCTTGACACCTCTAGCTTTTTCCCTATTCCTTTAGAGGGGGGACGGTTGCGCAGCGGGTGGTGCTCGGCGCAGGTGTATGGTGAGGGTACGACACCAGCCGGCGTGCACTTGAAAAATTCGCCTATTGTCCCGTTTTTCGATGTATTTTTTAGACTTTCTGCACAAACAAGCGTCTTGCATAAACAACGATTGCTCTGAAATACAACCACTAAGAGCCGGCAGACCAACTCGTTTCACCTGTGGAGACACCATACTTCGAATGGGTACTAAAACTGACCATTTCTTTTATCGTTTTTTTTTCGCAACAATGTTGCGCGCATCATAGCTCTGAAATGCAACCACTCAGAGCCGGCAGACCAACTTGTTTCATCTGCGGAGACGCCATACTTTGAATGTGTACCAAAACTGACCATTTCTCTGATCGTTTTTTTTTCGCAACAATGACGCCTCTTGTAAGCGCTTTATCTCGAAGTTGCAACCATTCAGAGCAGGCAGACCGACGTCATTCACATTAGGGGACTACTCTACAGCCCTTCGAAGTAAATCTAACCGTATCCATGATCGTTATGAAAAATCCTGTGACCTCTTAGTCTATTAGACTAAAACGATTTTTCTCAACATTGAGAATACAACAAACATGTTCTTAGTTGGTTCCGCGCGTTTGCACTGGCGAAACATCGCATAAAAAGATATTGATGTCTCTATTTCTGTCAATGATAGAGATATCAACATGTTTTTAACAGAATATTTCGCCAGTGCAAACCACTGACCTCTCATTGTAAGGAAATCCTACACAATGCGAGATCAGCCTAATACTGGAAATGTATAGCTTGATGTGTAGCCGTGTGTACAAACCTTAGCGACTCGATTCACCGTGTTTTATTTTGCCGTACCGGTTCAAATATATTATTTCCGTGCGTTGCTGTTTTAAAAGGATTGGTAATTTCCTTAATCAGTCAGTAACCAGTTTTAGCAAGGTCAGTGACTATTATTTTACGGTTTTGAATGCAAATTTTAATAAGTAGGTAATACTTAATCCTACTAGTATTATAACGCGAAACGAAAGTTTGTGAGGTGGCGGACTCGGATGGATGAATTAAATGGAAGGAGGGATGTTCTGTTATTCTTTCACGGAAAAACAACTGAACAGATTTTGATGTTTAGCAGACAGATAACTAGTCTGGTATTTTTAAAACTTGGATTAACAAATAGGATATTTTTTATCCCGATATTCTTACGGGTTCAAGACTTACACTTGTGAAATCGCGGGGGGCGCTGCTAGAAAGCAATGAAATACATGCAATGGTCCTCCCAGAGCCTCGTCCAGCACGACGAACCAACTCACTACGCAGCACACATAGAAATAATTACCTATAAAAAACAGCTCACTATGTCGCCCCCGTAGCACACTACACAGCTGTCCCGGCGCTCACTATGTCGCCCCCGTAGCACACTACACAGCTGTCCCCTCGCTCACTATGTCGCCCCCGTAGCACACTACACAGCTGTCCCCTCGCTCACTATGTCGCCCCCGTAGCACACTACACAGCTGTCCCGGCGCTCACTATGTCGCCCCCGTAGCACACTACACAGCTGTCCCGGCGCTCACTATGTCGCCCCCGTAGCACACTACACAGCTGTCCCCTCGCTCACTATGTCGCCCCCGTAGCACACTACACAGCTGTCCCCTCGCTCACTATGTCGCCCCCGTAGCACACTACACAGCTGTCCCGGCGCTCACTATGTCGCCCCCGTAGCACACTACACAGCTGTCCCGGCGCTCACTATGTCGCCCCCGTAGCACACTACACAGCTGTCCCCTCGCTCACTATGTCGCCCCCGTAGCACACTACACAGCTGTCCCGGCGCTCACTATGTCGCCCCCGTAGCACACTACACAGCTGTCCCCTCGCTCACTATGTCGCCCCCGTAGCTCACTATACAGCTGTCCCCGCGCTCACTATGTCGCCCCCGTAGCTCACTATACAGCTGTCCCCGCGCTCACTATGTCGCCCCCGTAGCTCATTATACAGCTGTCCCCGCGCTCACTATGTCGCCCCCGTAGCTCACTATACAGCTGTCCCCGCGCTCACTATGTCGCCCCCGTAGCTCATTATACAGCTGTCCCCGAGCTCACTATGTCGCCCCCGTAGCACACTACACAGCTGTCCCCTCGCTCACTATGCCGCCCCCGTAGCTCACTACACAGCTGTCCCCTCGCTCACTATGTCGCCCCCGTAGCTCACTATACAGCTGTCCCCGCGCTCACTATGTCGCCCCCGTAGCTCATTATACAGCTGTCCCCGCGCTCACTATGTCGCCCCCGTAGCACACTACACAGCTGTCCCCTCGCTCACTATGCCGCCCCCGTAGCTCACTACACAGCTGTCCCCTCGCTCACTATGTCGCCCCCGTAGCTCACTATACAGCTGTCCCCGCGCTCACTATGTCGCCCCGTAGCTCACTATACAGCTGTCCCCTCGCTCACTATGTCGCCCCCGTAGCTCACTATACAGCTGTCCCCGCGCTCACTATGTCGCCCCCGTAGCTCACTATACAGCTGTCCCGGCGCTCACTATGTCGCCCCCGTAGCACACTACACAGCTGTCCCCTCGCTCACTATGTCGCCCCCGTAGCTCACTATACAGCTGTCCCCGCGCTCACTATGTCGCCCCCGTAGCTCACTATACAGCTGTCCCCGCGCTCACTATGTCGCCCCCGTAGCACACTACACAGCTGTCCCCTCGCTCACTATGTCGCCCCCGTAGCTCACTATACAGCTGTCCCCGCGCTCACTATGTCGCCCCCGTAGCTCACTACACAGCTGTCCCCTCGCTCACTATGCCGCCCCCGTAGCTCACTACACAGCTGTCCCGGCGCTCACTATGTCGCCCCCGTAGCTCATTACGCTGTTCCCGTATCTGGACTATTCTGGACCTGCCTCGTTGGCCTAGCGGTCGCAAGTTAGCGGGTTCAATTCCCAGGTCGCGCAGTGTTATTGGGAGTTTTCCATCTGCAATTCCTCGGTAGCAGGCTGGAGTCTGGATCTGTGCCCGGTTGATGGCAATAGGCTGGCCCCCTGTTACAGATCAATCAATCTGCCTATCCTTTTCCCAACTATGTTGGGGTCGACTTCCAGTCTAACCAGATATTGCAGCTGTATACCAGTATTTTATATGGAGCGACTGCCTATCTCACCTCCACAATCCAATTACTGGGTAAACGATAAGTACCCCTTGGTAAGACTGGTTGTCAGACTTTCGGGCTTCTGACGACCCGTAACGACTGTCAAAGATCCACGAATGACAGCCGGGACCAACGGCTTAACGTGCTTTCCGAGGGACGGAGGAGTCTCGGTATGTAAAGATGGTCACCCATGTATGGGCCAAACCCGCAAGCGTAGCTTAACCTGATAGATCGATCCGTACGGCTGTTATTACTTAGCCACGAGCTCCTCTTGGCTAAGTAATTTACGTTCATAATTATATGTTCAATAATGGTCATACACGCGCGTCTGTTACGAGTACTTACGCACTTGACCTTTCTGAAGAATATCACCAAATATGTCCTCTAGGGGCCTTATGAGGACACCTTTATTAGTGCTGAGGGCGTCCCCTCCCTGGGCGGTTCCACTCATATGTGCCTTGTATTAGTCGGCTTCATTCATCCTCTCATGTAAGGAACGGGCAACCCCACGTCACCGGACTGCCTATAAATAGCGTGTCAGTTAACTGTCAAGCTCTCTTTTTCGTTGGCGGTCACGACGTACGGACGTCTCTGCGGGAATCTCCATCGGTTAAAGGTCACGTGAGCTGTTTTGTATTTTTCAAAGTGTGCAATCGTTATTTTGTTACATTGTCATTATAATTAGAACCAATTTAACTTAAATAAAGCCGTGATGATGTTGATTAATTTTACTTTGATTTATTAAACGGTTTTCTTGTTGGAATGTGTTTTTTTTTAATAATTTCCACTTTTGAATCTCATATCCGAAGTGGGATAAAGAACTAATTTGCCCACACTATCTAAAATTAATTAATTTGCAACAACTTTTGAATAAGAAAAACGTTTTTTTTACTGTGTTTTGAAAAGTATAACGATTGCTTGCTTGTTTTATTACTTCTTGTGATTATATTTGGGTGGTTTATATTCTGTGATTGTGTGTTAAAATGGTGCGTACTGGATCACGTAGCCGTGAACGGCATCATACTCGAGATGGGCCGCGTGATCGGAAGAAGCGTAGTTCTCGAAATAGGCGGGTTTCGCAGACTAGGTCACATAAGCATAGTGATGACGATTCGCGGCTTAACTCGAGTGATGAACGACATGATCTGCGGAACAGCTCGCGTACCCGAGATCGGAGTGATTCACGTAATATTGAAAGACGTCGCTCGCGTAATAGGAATAAGCGCCAATCGCGTAGTGGTTCACGTGTTTGTCGTCGAGATCGTTCGCGAAATAATAGCTACGATAGGTCGCGGTCTAATTCACGTAGTAGAAGGCGTCATGCTCGCGATAAACGAGAATTCACACCTGAAGCACCACACCCAGTGCTTTCGAACGTACCGCGACAATCGCACAGTATAGATATAGGATCTAGTACACCGCCTTCTGAGGCGTCCACTCTTGCACATGCTTTGATTCATGCAATTAAAACTATGCAGCCTACAAGGTCACAACACTATTATGTGTCAAATTTTGACCCTTCGATACATAGTATTGAAGCATGGTGTGAGGAAGTGGATCGCGCCAGAGACGCAAACAACTGGAACGATCATGAGTGCTTATCACGTGTGGCTTCTTGCCTTAAAGGGGACGCTAAAGTCTGGTTGAGTGAATGGGTCACCAACGATAGGACGTGGACTAATTTTAAACGAGAGTTCAAATCTCTTTGTCCTAATAAACTCGATTACGCGAATATTTTATTTGACGCTATGAACACAACTTCAGACAAATACCCAACGTTCGCTGAATATGCGCGCCGTACTTTGTTACGTTTGAAAATAGTTCAGGGGTTAAGTGACGAGTTGCGAACGCTCATCGTTATCCGTGGCATAGACAGCCCGCAAGTGCGAGCAGCTGCTGCCAACTCAGACCTTACTCCTGACACTATTGTTTCATTCTTGTCAATCTATACGAAAGCACCAAAACGAGATCATTCGGGCTCTAAGAAACAAATCCAAACAAAGCCGAATAATCGTTCGGGTCCAAAATGTTTTACTTGCAACCTAAGGGGGCATGTTAGTCGCGATGGCAAACGTCAAAAACCTAACGTGACTTCCAACACGCAACCGGCACCAAGCAACACATGTCCTTTTTGTAAAAAACAAGGGCACACTGAGGACAATTGCTTTGCAAAGGCACGTTCTGAATCGCGAAACCAACGGAACGTTAATCTTTGCTCCTATCGGTCCTATTTTGCTCAAAATAAGGACGTAACTTCCGCAGTAGTAGAAGGAGTGCCGGTAGATGTACTCATTGATAGCGGTGCCCTTGATGTGTCCCTCATATCTTCAGACGTTCTTAAGTATATTTCATGCCAACCAAAACCAAGACGCTGCGTGTTGAAAGGCATAAGCGACAAAGAGATAGTTGTCACATCTTACGTTACAGTCACAGTAGAATTTAGCGAGATATCCATTGAGGTAGACCTGTTGGTGGTTCCATCTTCTCTTATGAACACACCTATCATAATAGGTACCGATGTACTGAATCGCGACGGAATAACTTACGTTCGAACCAAGGACAAACAGTATCTCACGCGTAACGATACCCGCGTCTATAACGTTCAATCAAGCGATCAGATCAACGTTAATACTCCTCTTCAGGGTGATAAATTGGAAAGCCTTATGTCAATAATCAATGAGTTTTCATCTTTCTTAATATCTGGTACTGCCACGACTACAGTTCGAACTGGGGAGATGGAGATAAGGCTTACCAAAACGACACCAGTAGTCTACCGACCATACAAGCTCTCATACCAGGAAAAACTTAGGGTTCGAGAGATTACTAAAGATCTTTTAAACAAGGGGATAATTAGGCGTTCAAATTCGGAATTTGCAAGCCCTATCATATTAGTTAAGAAGCGTGACGGCTCGGATAGGCTATGCGTTGATTATAGAGCGCTGAATAGAATCACGGTAAAAGACCGGTATCCTCTCCCATTAATAGAAGATCACATTGACAGATTAGGCAGCTATCAATACTTCTCTAGTCTCGATATGGCTACCGGTTTTCACCAAATTCGGCTTAAAGAGGAGAGCATTCACCTTACTGGCTTTGTAACACCCGAAGACCATTTTGAATACGTCAAAATGCCATATGGACTAGCGAACTCTCCTATTGTGTATCAACGCATAATAAATGATACCTTACGCAATCACATTAATGAGGGTAACGTGTTAGTTTATGTCGATGACGTACTGCTTATGAGTTATACCGTGGATGAAGGAATTGAGTTGTTACGTAAGGTACTGAATACTCTCACCAAGGCGGGATTTTCGATCAACCTTCGTAAGTGCTCTTTTCTTGTAACGGAGGTAGAGTATTTAGGTAGAGTGATAAGTAAGGGTCAGGTTAGGCCGAGTCCTCGAAAAGTAGAAGCTTTAGCTAATACCACACCACCAGAAAACGTAAGACAGGTACGCCAATTCCTTGGTCTAGCGGGATATTTTAGGCGATACATTAAAGACTACGCGATTCGAACCGCTCCAATTGCTCATTTAACCCGTAAGGATGTCAAATTTCAATGGTCACCCGAATGCGAGGCTATTCGCCAATACCTCACTAAACAACTTACAGAGGAGCCAGTTCTTTCGATTTTTGATACAAACCTTCCAACTGAGGTCCATACGGACGCTAGCAGTGCAGGTTATGGTGCTGTCCTCATACAGGTCCACCCCGACTCAAAAAAACATGTCGTAGCTTATTTTAGTAGGTCTACCCAAGGGGCCGAGCGTAAATATCATTCTTATGAACTCGAAACCCTCGCCGTAGTCAAGGCTCTTCAAAATTTCCGGCATTATCTCGTAGGGTTGAAATTCGTAGTAGTCACGGACTGTAATGCCCTTAAGTCTACCGAACGAAAAAAGGACTTGTTACCACGTGTTGCCCGTTGGTGGATCTACCTCCAAGACTTCGAATTCTCGATTGAATATCGGAAAGGAGTAATGATGCCACATGCAGACTACCTGAGTCGAAACCCAGTAGTTAACGTCAATCAAATATCCCGACCTCGTAACTGGGCTCAAATAGCTCAATCGGCAGACAATGAGACTCGAGACCTTATTGAAAAACTTCGCGATGGTAGTCTTGATACAAGTCGTTACTCAGTGCAAAATGATATTTTGTACTACAAATACGTCCCGATAGGTGAGCAATCCCGAATGCTTTGTTACATTCCTAAGGGTCACCGGCTCAGTCTTCTTAGGGTATTCCACGATGAACACGAACACATCGGTGTAGAAAAGACCCTGGATCTTATTTTGAGACATTTCTGGTTCCCAGGCCTAAGACAATTCGTAGCTAAATACGTGGCCCATTGTCTCGTATGTATTTCTCAAAAAAGAGTTCCCCGTGCCCCATTACAAAATATAACTTCCTGGGAGAAACCTGACACTCCTTTTGACACCGTGCATGTCGACGCTTTAGGTCCTTTGCCAGTGTCGGAGGGGTACAAATTCGTCCTCCTTATAGTAGACGCTTTCACTAAATACTCCTTACTGTATCCCATTGCTAGACAAGATTCCACAGAACTAAAGCGTGTTATTACACAAGCTGTTTCACTATTTGGAGTTCCTAAGCTTATGGTTACGGACAGAGGACGTATGTTTGAATCCAATGACTTTGTAACGTGGATAAACGAACTTGGTTACAATTTGCACTACATAACTCCAGAGATGCATCACGCTAACGGTCAGGCCGAGCGGTATATGCGGACTATCCTCAACATGTTACGTATACAGACTAATTACAAGAAGGCAAGCTGGTCAGGTACGTTGTGGAAGCTCCAGTTAGTGCTAAATATCACAAAACAAAAAACAACACAAGTCTCCCCTCTTAACCTCTTGATCGGTACCGAAGCTACAACTCCTGTAGTTCGTGCGTTGGTACGTGATGTGGCTCTTAAAGGCAGCACGCCCAACCGGGAAGCTTTACGCGAGATCACCAGAGGTAGAGCTCGTCAATTGCTGAAGAACAATCGGGATAAGCAGGACGAACGAGTAAACCAAGGGCGACACCCACCTCGCCAATTTAATATTAACGATTGCGTGTTCGTTATTAAGTTTTCTCAGGTAGCAGGAAAACTCGATCCCGGTATGCGTGGCCCCTATAAAGTGGTAGAGGTGTTACCCAGTGGACGCTATACACTGCGCTTGTTGAGCGGTGGCTACGGCAAGACAACGCAGGCCGCGGCTCAACACATGGTGCCATGGCAAGGCGAGTGGTGCCCAAACACTTGTGCCGCCTTCTTCGAGAGTGAGTATTTTTCTCCAATTTGCTTATGTGTAAGTGCTAGTCGCTGTGGTACTAGTCACTCAGGCGTTTGTCGCTTGGCGTTTGTCGCATAACACTTTGGTGCCTAACGAAATAGCATAGGTATTTATGTAATTTAAAAAAACCGGGCAAGAGCGAGTCGAACTCGCGCACCGAGGGTTCCGTTCTGATTTCTGAAAAAGTGTGCTATTTAGAGACATCGTTTTATTTTCCTGTAATCTTTACGTAGTCGTCTATCACATAGAATAATTTCAGATTTTTCTCCATGAAAACTTCGGAGATAAGGGGGTACGGTATTTTTTTTTTAATTTTTCATCAAAAGTCGAAAACTATGCGTCTTAAAAAATTTAAAAAAAAAAATGTTTGAGAATGTGTAAGCAGCGCTCTTTCATATGATACCCCACAACCCTAGTAGCCCCACTTCGAATTTTGAAGAACCCTTTTCAGTCCCTGTTGCAAAAAAAAAATGCATATTTTTATTTCTTCCTTATTTGCAGAATAGTTGCGCAAACGTCATCTCAAACTGTTCCAAATTTCAAGTTGATAGCATTAGTAGTTCTTGAGATATCCAGCTGTGACAGACAGACAGACAGACTCGAGTCGCACCATAAGGGTTCCTTTTTACCATTTTGGTACGGACGGAACCCTAAAAAGTAAGTAGGTACGACTTATTTATGTTATCGATCGATTAGCGTTTAAAATGTGTTAAATCCATAATATACCTAGGTACTCTAGTACAATATAGAATTAGTTTCGCTAAAATATCAGTGTAGCTCAAAACCGGTTAAATTTGGACGTTTCGCGAACCAGTCAATATAATTATTATAATAAAATGTATTATAATAATTTATTTATTGTAGCCTTTTGTTTTGTTGGATTTTGTGGTGTCCTGTGTGTTGGCGACGAGTTGGCGGAAGGTACGTGGTGTTTTTTTTTTAATCAGATTTCAAAAGAAAAAGGTTCTTTTTTAGATAAATCTATGTTCCGCGATATCTTCGCCAATTTTGTGAACTAATTTCGATGATTCTGTTTTTTTCGAATGAGTATTTTTTCCTAATTATAAGGGACCACCCCTTATAATTTTTATCAAAGCTTTGGCAATTTTTGAGTTAGCTTCAATTATACGTATTTAATCCACTTGGTGTAGGTAATAATATGTTGATGATGTTCTAACATTTTGAACAAACCCTTTTTTTAAAAGTATATCAAGATCTTCTAACTGAACAAAGAGCTGTGCTGCTGGACAGTTTGTTACGCCTGCGCCACTTCTTTACAGATAAAGCACTATGCTCGGACTTACAATTAGCTGTAGTAAAATGACAATTGTTATCTGTCATTTCATTAAAAAATGTTCCCATTTGATAGCGAAATGACAGTAAAAATTACATTAGAAGTGTCAGTTTACTACAGCTAATAAAAAGTCCGACTTTATGAAGTGGTGAAGGGCGGGTGTTTTGTGGAGGTTTTGTGGGCCTGTCTTATGTCATTTTGACGTTCAATAAGTGCTGATTCTCAGCCTAGTTTCAGTAAATGACATCTGATTGTTTGATATTAGTGGCGAGTGAGTAGGCAGCTAAGCAGGGGTGTATAATACACCAAAATTAAAATTATAGGTGCCATGCAATAAGGGGCGCATCTAAACGAGGCCCGAGTAGAAATACCCGACCCCATAATCGAACCGTGAACGCTTGAGGGCTTCGTTCCTCGAGTCCAATAGTACCTCTAATGGAGGTATATTATATTTGATTTTGACCGTCAAAAAAACAAAAATTATTATTAGGTAGTTAGGTAACTATTTAAAGAAAGTAACACTATCCTTATCGCTAGGTATTAATGTAATAACATAATAATATGAATAATAATACATCAAACACATCAACAATTTCTATAAATTGCCATAACCAAACCATGTTTTGATTTGAACAATACTTTCACACATGAAGTCAAACGATCCGGTTGGTACCTACTCAAACAATCATAAGCCAATTTTTTTATTGGATTGTCACTTGTCTATGGCCAAAATTTGTTCCTGTTCTTTGTTCAATTTGTCAGAAGCTATAAAGTAGGTACGTGTGTACAATTTCATTATTTCCGAAATCAAACTAAAATAGAACAAATCTAAGTTAGAGAGATGTATTGATGATTATTAGCCAACGTTCAGACGGACGTAAAACAATCGCGGCGGGATTTTATCGCGCACTGGATTTTCAACTCTCGGTGTTGAGCCGAGCTTCGAGAATCCAACCTAACAAAAACAGAGTGCATCCCAGCGCGACGAAAAACACACTGTTGGATTTTCAACTCCCGGCGCTAAGCAGAGCGTTGAAAATGCAGGCGCGAAAAAAAATTGCCGGGATTTTTGTACGCCCGTGCGAACGGTCTTATGGTTATAATTACGTGAATACATAGATATTTGCTATAGTCGCGAATCATATTTTGATCAACATACAACCATACAACCCGACTTGAACTGCAAATTGAAATTTAAAACGTAAGAAAATTTTAATTTCGCGGGCTATCATTGTTCAAAAACAACGCAATTTATTTTGTTGAATACAAAATAAATTGCGTTCTGTAGTGTTTGTCCACTGCAAACGATCTGAGTTTGAGTTTCATACAAGTTGGAAATGCCCGAACTCTGTCCGTCCCCATTTAGAAATGGGAACGGACAGAGTTCGGATCTAGCGCGTGGGGCGACATCTACACCGCCACATACGAACTACGTATGACATCTGACGTCACACGTTTTTAATTTCATATTATTTGTTACATGCTGCACCGGTCGACGTCATCGCGTCAACGCCGGCTATCGCTGAAAACCAGCGCTGGGGCTCCGTTTCGTATGGGGTCGCGGCATTATGCTGAGCGGTAGCCGTTTTGCGTAGATGTGACGCATATTTTCCCCAAACTTGTTTTACAAATTGTTGTTTAATTTTGTTGTGCTTTGCGTCATGTTTACCGCAAATAAACGTATTTCTTTCTTCTTTCTTTCTTCACACAAATCCTACATCTCGCAAGCAAAATTCTCCGCGCAAGTAGTATCTATGTAACAGCCCGACATCAACCGTCGGGCAGTAGCCCACCAGACACAACACCCGACTGGTCAGAGGATCCTCCCTTTGCAGTGAAGGATGAGCAACTTTCGACCCCATTCCTCATACCTATAAATGCAGAACCCCTCATAGAAAATAGCACTTCGTACCTACATTTCTGTAATTGCTCTTTCTTTTAATTTCCAGGCTCAGAATGCGTTTCCGAAGAGGGCATGATAGGGACATGCATAGATATACACAAATGCATGCAATACGTGCAGTACTTGAAAAATAGAGAAAGGTATCCACAGGTAAGTTCTTATAGAATGATAAGTTTAAAGTTTTGAGAGGATGAGTGAAATGAGACTAGCAAAAGATAGGTGTTTCATGGCAGATGTGAGTGGAAATGCCGGGAGTGGACGCGTGCACCAGCATGCGTTGCTGACCAGAACGCCAATTCTCGTACGTAAATACGTTCAGACTCAAGTCGCAATATCATGCCAGCGACAATCAAATGTCAGAAATGTAGGTAAACGCTATACAATGTTTGACAGATTGAGACTGAGATGAAGATTGCGAACGTTTTTCAAAATACGGGAATTGCCGCTCTGATGATGGTTACATAATCGTAAACGAGACAAAAGGAGACAAACTAAAGTGCATGCAAAATTTATATCACCACCAGTACCTACCTACGTCGATTCTGTAAAATTCTAACAACAACTCGCATCTCACATCGCTATTCACTCTCACTTCGCATCACTTCTTCTCACTTGTTTTTTATTTGACACTTTGAATTTAGAATGGCAATCAAGAAAGTCACAAAGTCTCAATTCATCGAAGTTTAGAATGAGGTCATAGGGCCCTCGCCCACGGCGACTTTTTGTAGCGATGCTGTCGCGCGTCCGCATCGATACAGTCGCGAAGCGGTCGCTAGCTGTGTGCCCTCGCCCACGGGCCCAGATTCAGTCGCGATGTAAACGCGATACTGGCGCGCTTCTGTCGCGATGCAAACGCGATTCAGTAACGGCACAAAAATACCTGCGATCGCTACAGTTGCAAGATGGACTCCGTTGAGGCAACATTAGTCACGTTGTCTTTGGTGCTGCTTTTACGTAAGCAGCCGAAGCGTAGGGAACGAAAGCTCGGTTCTCCACTCACGCGCCACCCTCCCTCTGTTCTCTCCCCGATGTCGTCCGACACGGTCGCGCGTTTGCATCGATACAGCCGCGATACTGTAGCGCGTTAGCAGCGCGTTGGCATCGCTTCCGTAGCGCGTTGCAAATGCGAGTATCGCGCGTTAGTAGCGATGCAGTCGCGCACTTCGTAAACGCGCGACAGCATCGCTACAAAAAGTCGCCGTGGGCGAGGGCCCTTACAGAATCACACGGCAGCTCTCAAACCCATGAAGGAAAACATCGTGAGGAAACCGGCATGTCCTAGAACCGAAAATTCAAAGACATGTGATATCTACCAACCCGCACAGTATAATCCGCGTGGTGGATTCGGGTCCACTTCTTCTCACTCGTGTGAGTCCTATGGCCCAGCAGTGGGAACGTTAGAGGCTGATTGTGTGATGTTCCCTCGACTGATAATTATTGTTTTTTTTCAGATGTGTTCATTCAATGGTCGGATTCCAATTGTTTGCTGCACAGATTGTGAACTAGTGAACGATACAAGGTAGATCACTTGGTTACGCAAATTCGATTATGGTGTCTATTTGGTTATACATATACTACGCTGCTAAATACTATGCTTCTTCTTCTGAGAGCAGTGGTGGCTCAGTGGTATCCGCCCCAACTTACGACTTACTTTACTTTGTGTATTTAATTTCATCACCACTGCTCTCAAAACGGTGAAGGAAAACATCGTGACGAAACCGGCATGTCCTAGCACCAAAAATTCGAAGACATGATCCACCAGCCCGCACTGGGCCCGCGAGGTGGATTATGACCCGCTCAGTCTCACCGAGAGGAGGCCCGTGTCCCAGCAGTGGGAACATTATAGGCTGATTAAGCTTCTACCTTGGCTGTTTTCATTAGAAGAGTAGCTGCCTAGTTTCTTGCGAGTTGTGTGGTTGGAAATATTATACAGGCGATTGACTGGCGAGCAACTCCCGAAAGCGTCCGAACGATGCGAGTGATGTGCGAGCTGCTGTCATGCGAGCGTGAGCAGCTGTTGCACTAGCAACCCGCAAGTGCTAGTAACTCGCAAGATACGTCCACACAGTGGAAGTTGCTACACTGCAGTTACTTGGTAAGCCGACTCGGCTTGTACACTAGCTTATATTAGGTTCTTCAAGAGAATCTTAACAAAACTGGCGAAATATGAGAGTATCTGCCTTCTATTATTCTCATTTGCTATCCCTTCTAGGTATACGGGCTCGAGAGATCAGTGCAGCTTTGTATTATTAACTATAATATTGTATGTGTTTCAGAAACGTTCTGGTAGATCGATTTGGACTGCATTACTTCAAAACTGGAAGAAAGGCTCATGACAGTAAGTAACCTTATTCACATTCCATAGAAATCTAAATCATATCGTTGTTCGAGTCGTTGAGCTCCTTAGGTTCTGAGCTATACGATTACTGACAAATTCTTGCACTGACTGGATAGGATAGGTCCAATTAAATCTGTGTGTTTCTTTCCTCAAAAGACAAACATTTCAGACACTAACATACATGGACCTCACATGATCTGACCAAGATTACATCTGGACTAAAAAAGACTTTGATCCCTGAGTTAGTTTGGCCATTTCTTCTCAGGGTTAGTCAGATAGGAAATGTCGACTCCATCTAGCTTATTTTTTTAAATATGACGTGTAATAGTGATTCTTTTCCCAACTATGTTGGGGTCAGCTACCAGTCTTACCGGATGCAGCTTAATACCAGTATTTTACATGGAGCGACTGGCTATCTGACCTCCACAACACAGTCGCTAGGTAATACAATACCCCTAGTTAGACTTGTCTGAAGTTCGGGCTTCTGACGACCCGTAACTACTGCCAAAGATCCACGAAGACAGCCGTGAACAACGGCTTAACGTCCTTTCCGGGACACGGAGGAGTCTCGTTGTAAAGATGGTAAATTTATCCACGCACCAACCTTGGCAAGCGTACCTGATCTATCGACCCGTGCGGCTGTTATTAGTTAGCCACGAGCACCCCACGAGGACAATGCTACCCATTCTTTTTTTTCACTTTTTTATTCACTTTTTACGAAACAAACGATTCGGTAAGTGGTGGTTACTTTTTGCCGGCAACAACATAAGTATACATCTACATTTTTAGGGTTCCGTACCCAAAGGGTGCCAACGGGACCCTATTACTAAGGCTCCGCTGTCCGTCCGTCTGTCACAGGGCTGTATCTTTTGAACCGTAGGTACTTAATAGGTAGGTATGACACTTAAAATTTTCTCAGTGATGTATGCTATACCTACTATGGCCGCTATTACAACAAATAATAAAAATCAAATAAAGTAAAAAACTAAACCCAAGAAACGTGTATTTTTTGGCGTTTTTAGGGTTCCGTGCCTCAAAAGGAAAAAACAGAACCCCTAATGATCACTTCGTTGTCCGTCTGTCTGTCTGTCTGTCAAGACCCTTTTTCTTAATAACGCGTGGAGATATCAAGTTGTTTATATCAAAATACGTAGGTCTATCTACGGTCCTTTGGAGCTCTAAAAAAATCAAGCTTCTAAGTCAACGAGTAAAAAAATACTACGGCCATTTATGCGACATATTTTGATACTCGCAAGTAAATCAAATCCCGTACTTCCTGTTGGCATAGACCTAGAATCACAGCACAAGTAAAGGAAAAAGTCCGAAAATCGTTAATTTGTATTAGTACGGCTTAAAAATTTTTTTTTTGGGATTTTTATTTTTTCAACTAAGTTAAGTAATACCTAATGTTAAGTTTGTTTTTGGGATAAATTATTTTCAACTACGGAACCCTTCATTCTGCGTGGTCCAACACGCATTTGGCTGGTTTTTTTTACTAAAGTAGGTATAAAAAAGTAGACTTATTTGTTAATTAAATATTGTGTTGTGGTACTCGACGAAACTCTTCGTGTGATATTCTGACTCGCACTTGGCCGCTTTTTACGCGTAGGTATTTGTTATTTGTGTAAGTAGCATTATTGGCACAGGTAAGTGGGTTTCTCAGGATCTGAATCACGTCTTTATTTTTTAACTTAATAGGATGAGAATATTACAACTAATTGGTACTTTGCATAGATAACTTCCTGTTTGATTTGACGGTATTGGTGGTAAACACAAATGTGGTCAAGTCTCATCTTTCGTGACGCGTATTGAGCTACGAAAGATGAGACCGCGCCTCCCGCGCTCTTTCTGCCACCCCGATGACGCCCGGTGCCTGCCCGCGCTCAGACCTCATAAGACCTAAAATCGTGTAGGTACTGCGCAAGTCAAACCACGTGGTGTGTCAAGTCTAATTATCGTGGCGCGTATTGTACCGTGACAATATCTATTGCAATATAAATATTATAACTGTAGAAGATTTAATAGAATCGGATCAGTATTTCTTAAGGCGTGTACGCACGAGCGAACAAAACATGGTGAACACGACCACCGAACACGGATCATCTGAAGAATCTCAGGACCCTTTGAACATTTAAAGTGTTCGATGTTCGTGTTCACCATGTTTTTGTTCGTTCGTGCGTACACGGCTTTAGAGGTTACCTCTTAAAAACAAACAAAAAATGATCTTTATTACCCGACTACAGCGAAGCAAAAAGGAGGGTTATGATTTTGACCGGTATGTATGTATGTATGTATGTACTCATCTGTTCCATATCTATTCCCTCATAACTTCTAAACTACTTATCATAATTTGACATAATTATGAGGTATCGTTGGAAGTCTGACAAACAGTCTTACCAAGGGGTACCTATCGTATTACCCAGTAACTGAGCTGTGGCGGATAGGCAGTCCCTCCATGTAAAATACTGGTCTTCAGCTGCATCCGTTTTCAATTCTCAATTCTCAATTTCTTTATTGCGTACCATAATGTATACAGTTGGTAGGGAAATTATTATATAGTCACAATTATGGACCCTGTAGGGCACAGCATAGATCAAGTAGGAGAGAGGAGGAAGAAAACTGGGTGCATAATGTGATAAATTGAATTATTAGCAATTAAATATATTTGTAATTATTGGATTATTTTAATTTGTATTTAGTGAGATAAACTGTTTTATTATTGCAGAATTGTATTTAGAATTATAGCGATTGTTTTTTTTTTTTGACTAGTAGCCAACCCCAACATAGTTGGGAAAAGGCTAGCCAGAGGATGTCAATTCCTGATGATTAATTCTTCTGTTCCAGAATGTCTAGAGTACATAGTGGACGAGCCTTACCCCTGTAACCTGTTTGGGGGTGTGCAGAGATACCTGGATGATGAGCAGCACTGTTACGGGTATACCCTGACGGCCATCCTGGCTGTCGCCGGAGGTTTGGATGCAGTGAGGGGGCAGTATCCTCATATGGTGAGTACTGGCATTTTGATCTTTCATCAGGGGCCGTGCTATGTATGAAGTGAAAAAAGATCAGGACCCATCATTGTTTCAATGTGAGAGAGTGACGGATCTATACAGGGTGTAAAAAGACACATCGCAAAGATACCTTGGGTGCTCAAAAAATAGGTGCTCAAATGGGAATGCTTCAACTATGCATACTGTACATCTAACTAAGTAGCTTTGCGCAAAAATTATTGCTGGAAAAAATAAATTTTTTACTAATCGCGAATCCAGGCAAACTGCCCCTTCGCTCTACGGTACGCGCAGGTACTTGTCGGAAAAAGTGTAGTTATAACACTTGGAATATGTTTTAGTAAAAAAAAAACCGGTCAAGAGCGAGTCGGACTCGCGTACCGAGGGTTCCGTTCCGATTTCTGAAAAAGTGTGCTATTTAGAGACATCGTTTTATTTTCCTGTAATCTTTACATAAACTTCTATCACATAGAATAATTTCAGATTTTTATCTTTGCAAACTTCGGAGATAAGGGGGGAACGGTATTTTTTTTTACATTTTTCATCAAAACTCGAAAACTATGCGGCCTAAAAAAAAAATTGTTTAAGAATGTGCAAGCAGCGCTCTTTCTGATACCTCACATGCCTAGTAGCCACACATTGATTTTTTAAGACCCCCTTTCAGTCCCTGTTACAAAAAAAATATAAATATTTTTACTTTTTTCTTATTTGAAAAATAGTTGGGTAAACGTCATCTAAAATTGTTCCAAATTTCAAGTTGATAGCATTTGTAGTTCTTGAGATATCCAGCTGTGACAGACAGACAGACAGACAGACTGAGTCACACCATAAGGGTTCCTTTTTTACCATTTTGGTACGGAACCCTAAAAATGCGAATTTGACCTTCAATATCTCCAGAACCAGTGGATTCCCAGGTCTAGTGGAAAAAACGATCCAAATAATGGGTAGAATATGTGGCTTTCGGCTTCGGCAAGTGTCTTTTTACACCCGGTGTACGACCTATAGCACCATCCTTTTTACACCCGGTGTACGACCTATAGCACCATCCTTTTTACACCCGGTGTACGACCTATAGCACCATCCTTTTTACACCCGGTGTACGACCTATAGCACCATCCTTTTTACACCCGGTGTACGACCTATAGCACCATCCTTTTTACACCCGGTGTACGACCTATAGCACCATCCTTTTTTCTCAACGGAACCATGATGGATCCATGATCTTTTTTCACGTCACAATACAGCCCCTGGCAATGTAAATAACATTTCTTTTCATTTTGTTTCGATAGCAAAACTTTATTGTTTTTGAATGAACTTAAAAATAAGCT
This sequence comes from Cosmia trapezina, assembly GCA_905163495.3. Taxonomy (NCBI): domain Eukaryota; kingdom Metazoa; phylum Arthropoda; class Insecta; order Lepidoptera; family Noctuidae; genus Cosmia; species Cosmia trapezina. The sequence goes on from LR991047.1 coordinate 2,582,282, forward strand.
AAAATAACTTAAAAATATAATATCTTAAACTAAAACTAATAAAAAACTAAAATATGGCGTCGAAAAATTCCTCCGCATCGCTGTCGACTGGTAGAGTACCCAAGAGACTGGCGGCATTGCCACGTTGTATGGCAATGCTAATCCTCTGGCCAAGGTAAAAGCCAGCCCTTGGGTCACGGGAAGTGTCAACAAGCCGTTTGGAGATTTCCTTAAACAAACTATGAGCACTCGGACCCCACGGCCCAAGGGTTTCAACCCCAAACGGCTCAAAAATATAATTACCGATAAGGTTCCGCCGCTTGAGGTTTTCCGCAGCCGCAGCAGCAGTGCCAGCACAGCACGCCGAGCCCGGAAGATGGGATGGCGCAAGAGTATCGACACAAGTTGCGTCCCACACTAAAGGCCTTCCCACCTTCCAAGGAAATAATGACATGCCGTCCGGTCTCTTGCCATCGTCGCGTGCCAAGCCATTGGGTTCTAATACAGCTAGAATGTATGCTAGAACCCTTATGGTGTGACTCAGTCTGTCTGTCTGTCTGTCTGTCACAGCTGGATATCTCAAGAACTACAAATGCTATCAACTTGAAATTTGGAACAATTTTAGATGACGTTTACCCAACTATTCTAGTTCTAATACATTTGAATGAATGATCCAGATGATCCAGCACAAAAAATGATTAAACATCTTTTTACCTATACACAAACTCAAAGCATTTAATACAAATAAACTAATTACAGGCACTTTGGGTCGGTCAGTCAGAAAGATGAAGCTAGTTGCCCATTCCAAAGCGTAGTAGGTTCCTATGGAGAAGAACGGAAAAGAAACTTCACGGACACTCTTTTTTATCAAAATATTGCTACAAAATATTGGTTACATCATTCATGTTGAAAATATACAGGGTGTAAGGGACAGCCCTCCACAAATTAACAGGGTGCATTCAGCTCCTTATTGTGAATCATATTCCACCGGAAATTTTCTCAGGAAAAGTTTCATTTTTTTTAACGTTTTTTTGGCTAATATTCCTTTATTTCAATGTAAAATTACATTCTCTGTTTGCAGCACTCCATTTATGTAAATAAAACAGCTAAAATCCAAAAAACAGCAATGTATGTCGAAATACTCTAACGTACTACGCGCGAAATCAGCTGTTCACTTTCTGCATAGCTTCAGAGTTCATCAAACTCACCGCATACTACTTGCATACAATACAATAGAGACAAGCGAGACGCTCCGATTTACCGAGTCGCAACAGTATTGCCAACTTAATAAACCTCAATTTGTGAACGAAAATGTTAGATCAAACTTGGTTCACATAAGAACTCCTCTAATGTTAAATGCAAATCTTTTAGTGCACTTAATTTCTAAAGGAAAAACGCACATAATGTGCCCTTGAGTATTCGTGGTAGGTACATACCTAATTACTTAATTAATTCTACTTTTCAAGCGATCACTGGATCCAGTTTCCAAGCCACCCAAGGGCCTTTTCATGGCTTTACGGCAGCTACCGACTGGTAGTCGAGTCGCGAATCGAACGTAAGCCCTCTGCAATGGAAGCCCAGTCTTCTATCACGCTGGGCTATCACTACTATTAATTTGCTTAACATAAACTTTGAATTAAATTGACAAATTTATCGTTTCATTTCTCCAAAAAAAATAACAGCTCTAACATTTAGTCAAGCTTAAAAATAGTGGTATTTTTGTACAACATTTTTGCAAGAAACATGCAAAATTTTTTGAGTAGTTGACAACACTGTTTTTGTGTGTGATTTTTCGTGTAGTCATTAGTACAGTTTAGTTGTCCTGCGACTGTGTCCTGCGCAGTATCGCTCGCTGTTGTTCGCGCAGTCGCGTCGTGAAGTTTACGTACTTACCCATTTGTGTTGTTGTCTGTGAGAAATGGCTACACGAGCACTAAGCTCGTGAATATGGCGAAATGATAATGTGCTACGGGGAAGCTCGGGGAAATGCCAGGGAAGCGCTCAGAAATTACATCGATAGGTATCCTGACCGTCGGCATCCATCAGACTCCCGGATAATTACCAATGTCTATGAACGAGTGCTAGATAACCAGCCCATAGTTCCCAATCAAGAAGGCGCCGGAAGACCACTTCGCGGTGCAACTGTAGAAAGAGTTTTAGACCTGGTCCGTCAAAATCCACGCCTAGGCACACGCACTGCAGCTCGACTATTGCGCCGGAATCATGGAGCCCGCGTCTCACACTTTTAGACTTCTTTTTGTGGGGCTACGTAAAGGAAAAAGTGTTTGTTAGTGCATGTGCGAGTGAGGAAGAAATGCGAGATTGAATCACAGACACATTCCAGCAGCTGCGCTACAGCTGCAACGAAGATCCCAACTTGCTGACCCGCTTGCACGGGGAGACCCTGCGCCGTGCCAATGTGTGTGAAGGTCTCGGTGGAGGTCATTTCGAGCCGTATCTCATACGACCGGAGCGATTCTAAGGTAGGATTAATTTTTGATACCTATTGAAATAAGACTGATTGATTTACATTATTTTTCTATGTAATAAGCATTGTACTTATGGTAAAAACACATAACGCTCCTTTTTTAACTTGCCGCAGTCGGGTAAAAAAACGAAAACCACTTCAACGTTAGTTGTAGCTATTGTTTGGCACAAAATTAACTCTAGTGCTTATTATTTTGTTATCTTTACTCGCTTTACCAAAGCGGAATTCCCGCTGTGTGAAAGGGCAGCTAATGAGAAGCCTGAATGCATGTTTGCAAGTACTTAGTATTTTTTTATTTTTATTGACTGTTTGTTTCATCTGCTGGTTATTTTCGTTAAGTTTTAGACTGTTGTTGGTTGAGCGGAAAATACTTTTGTATTAATTTGTTTAAAAATGCCTCGCAGACGATACAACGTTTTACGTAGGCAAGCCAGAAAAGATAAAGGTTTTTGAGGGAATACAGCCATCATCGTAAATACAAAATAAAAACATTATTCCTTATTTCATAAAACCTACTTATTTTATTTTTCATTGAACCCTACCCGTACTTGACAAACTGACCAATAAGTAGGTACCATACACCACTTTAAACATCTTTCAGTTATAAAAATAATTAAATGAAGGCTAAATTATTGTCGCTTTTACTGTACCTGCGCGTAAGTATCTACCTACTCAACTAACTTGTGCACTACGCTGTCGCTATCTAGTTTAAGCCAAGTGGCGCGAGAATTGACCCCGTGGCGGGTGGGGCAGCCGAACACTCACTGCGCTACCGTTCGCTACGTGCGTTTTGCCACGGAAGCAATACATTGCGTGCGAGGTAATAAAACAAATCAGGTTTATTGGATTCCCATAACGTTCCTGAAATAATTTCATGTACCGGTCATCTTAGTATGATGTACTGAATTCACCCTATCAATCTGCGGAGGGCTGTCCCTTACACCCTGTATAGGTACATGCATTGTGACAACAATGTAGAAAGACGAGCACGTTAAAAGCGTCCGTATTATAAAGATAAAAACTAAAAACACTACCTAAATTGAAATAAACCGTGGCAGCTAAGAGATGACCAGTTCCGACTGACGGCACCCGTTCACGAACATGACGCATGGATCAGCACCATTTAGCTCAGACATTTTGAAGGGAACCGATCATGAACTGAACACACACGCCACCAACAGCGATACATTTGAGTGAGCATGACATACTCAGCCGCAAGGGCACATTCAAGTCAATGAAAGACGTACCAAGTAAACGGTAGCTTTATAGTACCCACAATTTTTTGTGGTGTGTCCTGTGCTCACACACGTGATAGGCTATTATACAATTGCTCATATTTTTATATCTCTTTTACTTAATTTTCACAGGCACTACTAGGATACGGAGATGACGTACGGTCAGCTGAGTGGCTGTGTGGGGGTACGCTCATCAGCCACAGGTACATCCTCACTGCAGCTCATTGCAAGTCAACACATCACTCGTAAGTATAAATGCATAGCACATGTGTGAGCACTATGTAGCTAATATAAAGCTACCTTTTACTGGGTTCGTCTTTCACTGACTTGAATGTGCCCTGGCGGTTGAGAGTATGTCATGCTCACTCAAATGTCTCGCTGGTGGTGGCGTGTGTGTTGGATCATTAAGTTCCCTTCAAAATGGTTGAGCTAATTGGTGCTGATTCATTCGTCATGTTCGTGAACGGGCGCCGTCAGTTGGGACTGGTCGTCTCTTAGCTGCCACGGCTTATTTTTATTTTTTAATTTAGTTGCTTTTAGTTTTTATCTTTTTTTTTTTTTATTACGGACGCTTTTAACGTGCACGTCTTTCTACATTGTTCTCACATGTATATTTTCAATATGAACGATGTAACCAATATTTTGTAAAATATTTGATTTTAAAAGAGTGTCCGTGGAGTTTCTTGCCCGTTCTTCTCCATAGGATCTGCGCTTTGGAATGGGCAATCTAGCTTCATTTTTCTGACTGACCGACCCAAGACCGACCCTTTGACAATTCAAAAGTGCCTGTAATTGGTTTATTTGAAATAAATGCTTTGAGTTTGAGTTTGAATATTATAAAACTATAATTTATCTAAACCTTTTTTACTAAGTTAACTTTTCCATGGGCCTTATCATCTCCACGCACTGGGGACTGGGTCACCATTTTGTTCTAATTTTTCAAAGATAATGAAGCAATGTTTTTTTTTTGTATTTCCAAAATGAAGCGAATGTGAGTTTCATAATTAGGTTCCTGGGTGAGGCCCTGCTGCCCAGCCGTTGCCCAGCAGTGGTGCACCAATTACGCTGTAATAGAAAATGGAAATATTATTGTTTTTTTTTTGGATTCATTTGTGACAGATGGCCAGGAGCTCGTGGATAAGTAATAACACCCGCACGAGACGAAGGTTAAGCTTCGTATGGATTGGTCCGTTGATGGGTGACCATCTTAACATATCCTCCGTGCCTCGGAAAGCACGTTAAGCCATTGGTCTCGGCCGTCATTCGTGGATCTTTGACAGTCGTTATGGGTCGTCAGAAGCACCAAAGTCTGACAGCCAGTCTTACCAAGGGGAATCGTATGACCCAGTTGGGTCGTGGAGGTCAGACAGGCAGTTGCTCCATATAAAATACTGGTACTCAGCTGCATCCGGTTAGACTGGAAGCCGACCCCAACATAGTTGGGAAAAGGCTAGGCAGATTGATTTTATTGTGATTGTGACAGTGGTTGATAGTTACACTGAACAGAGTTTTTTCGTGTCTATGTGTGTTAGGGCCCTCGCCCACGGCGACTTTTTGTAGCGATGCTGTCGCGCGTTTACGAAATGTGCGACTGCATCGCTACTAACGCGCGTTAGTCGCATTTGCAACGCGCTACAGAAGCGATGCCAACGCGCTACTAACGCGCTACTGTTTCGCGACTGTATTGATGCAAACGCGCGACCGTGTCGGACGACATCGGGGAGAGAACAGAGGGAGGGTGGCGCGTGAGTGGAGAACCGAGCTTTCGTTCCCTACGCTTCGGCTGCTTACGTTAAAGCAGCACCAAAGACAACGTGACGAATGTTGCCTCAACGGAGTCCATCTTGCAACTGTAGCGATCGCAGGTATTTTTGTGCCGTTACTGAATCGCGTTTGCATCGCGACAGAAGCGCACCAGTGTCGCGTTTGCATCGCGACTGAATCTGGGCCCGTGGGCGAGGGCACACAGCTAGCAACCGCTTCGCGACTGTATCGATGCGGACGCGCGACAGCATCGCTACTGCATCGCTACAAAAAGTCGCCGTGAGCGGGGGCCCTTAGAGTGTGTTTTTGTAAAACTTATTAACTTTTTCATTTATTTATTTATCTTTTTGATAAATAAAAAATAAATAAATTCACAGCTATCATTACAGGAAACTCCTAATGCTGTAGCGTTACTTAAATAACATAACACATACAATATTATTTTTGTGAATTCATTCAGAGAGCATGAAGTAAATCGTTTCTTCAGCCGTGTCATTCAGTGGCACTTTACTGAGCAAGTTGGTTCGTGCATGCTACACCTTGCACCTTGGCTTGGCAGTGAAATGTTTGACTGTAAAGTAACTTATTCGTAGCTGTAAACGCACCAACTATTCAACAACAAGAACAAACCCAGAAATCTTATTTATTAAAATAATGAAGAATATCCAAAAACCTTTTATTCTTCAGAGGTCCAGTAAAGTACATAGCCCTGGGGATACTTAGACGCACGGACCCTCCCGAGACATGGCAGATATACAATGTGAAGCATATTATCCAGCACCCGGAGTACAAGCCACCATCCAAGTACCATGACATTGCGCTGCTGGTCACCGACAGATGGTAAGTGAATCATCATCATCATATAGGTCGTTCTTCTTTTTCATCGACAATGACATGTCCCCTCCGAAAAAAACCATATTTCTTCCTAAATATTCAGATTTTTTTTCACAAAAATTGTTTTCATATTATATACAATCATTAAAATAATCTTAAACACATTTTTATTATTAAGTACTTACAGCTTTTTACAAAATGATTGCGACAGAATATTCAAGTGTGACGCAGGTGTTGTCGGTAGAAAAGAAGAAGACCCATCTGCCTAGCCTTTTCCCAGCTATGTTGGGGTCGGCTTCCAGTGTAACCGGATGCAGCTGAACTGAATACCAGTATTTTACATGGAGCGACTACCTATATGACCTCCAGAACACAGTAACTGGGTAATACGATTACGATAATCCATGTTAGAATATTCTTTTTATTTATTTTGTTATTACTGTACACCTAGAGTCCTAGACGTATATTGTAGAGATACTTTTTTTTTAACCGACTTCTAAAAAAGGAGAAGGTTCTCAATTCGGATGTTTGTATTTTTTCAATTTTTTTGTCAAAATCCAGTTCTGATGATGGGATCCTGGAGAAATCGAAGGAACTCTTCAAATATTATAGGCACACCTATAGCGATTTGGGTATTTTTTTATAGTAACTCGTGCATTTGCTCTCGGAAAACACCATTTGGTGAATTGGAACTGATGATGAAGACCACAGATGGCCATCGGAACTACTCAATTTATAAGTATTTCACGGGTTGCGATTCGATTACTTTAATATGGTTGCTTAAATTTATGCTCGTCAAAATGCATAATGGTGATGATGACTTCACCATGGAGCTCCAGTTCTCCTGGTTCTGGTACTAGGAGAACTCCGCAACAATTAACGTCCCTGCATCGGGAAAAGCAATATTTTGTAAAAAGTGATGAGCAGTTGCCTTTGGGCTATTGTAACTTAGATAAATTACAAACTGACCCACTAAAAAGTGAAAAATAAAAACTTTTTACAAAAAAAAAAACAACCGACTTCCAAAAAAAACACTACGAAGTGAAAAATAACTATAATTTTGGAAGTCGGTGGCAAAAAACTAAAATACAGATCCAAAGACACCGACTTCCAAAATTAAAGTTATTTTTCACTTTGTACTGTTTTTTTTGGAAGTCTGTTGTTTTTTTCTGTAAAAAGTTTTTATTTTTTTAAAATTTTGGTCTCGTTTATTTGGTAACCATACAATATTCTATTCTACTCTAGGGTACAATTCACCCACTTGATATTGCCCGCTTGCCTGGACACTGGTGACGCTGATGCTAACGTGGCGTTCGCGACTGGCTGGGGGTCCGTTGGGCATCGGCAGAGCTTGGCTGATACATTACAAACTGTGAGTATAATTATAATAAATTAATAACAAATAAAAAACTTTATTGCAGACCATATAGTCCATAAAAAAAAAAACAGATTAAAAAAATATTGCACATTAAAAAAAACCGGTCAAGAGCGAGTCGGACTCGCGCACCGAGGGTTCCGTTCCGATTTCTGAAAAAGTGTGCTATTTAGAGACATTGTTTTATTTTTCCTGTAATCTTTACATAAACTTCTATCACATAGAATAATTTCTGATTTTTCCCTTTGCAAACTTCGAAGATAAGGGGGGGGGGGGAAGGGTATTTTTTTAAACATTTTTCATCAAAACTCGAAAATTATGCGACCTAAAAAAAAAAAAACAATGTTTAAGAATGTGCAAACAGCGCTCTTTCATATGATACCCCACATGCCCTAGTAGCCTCACTTTGAATTTTTAAGACCCCCTTTCAGCACCTGTTACAAAAAAAATATAAATATTTTTATTTCTTTCTTATTTGCAAAATAGTTGGGTGAACGTCATATAAAACTGTTCCAAATTCAAGTTGATAGAATTAGTAGTTCTTGAGTTATCCAGCTGTGAGAGACAGACAGACAGACAGACAGACTGAGTGACACCATAACGGTTCCTTTTTTACCATTTTGGTACGGAACTATAAAAACACAAAACTTTACGCTGCTATTTCTAAGCATACCCATAGTTTGATTTGATTTTAATTTTGAAAACTTTTTTAATTTTTTTTAATATCCTGCTCTGACCACTCCTGAGCAAAGCCCTCCCTGCACTCTTTCCATCAGTCACGAGCCCGCGCGTCTTCTTCCCAGTTTTGACAGAACCTATCCAGCTCGTCCCGCAATCTTCTACGTGGTCTGCCGCGACCCGCCCCACTGTCTCAGGGCACCAGTTCTGTGCTATCTGGGCCCACAGTCATGCGGCAGACATGTCCTGCCCACTCCCATTTAAGTTAGGCAGCCTTTTGAACCACGTCAGCCATCTTTGTTTTGGAGCGCAGTATTGTTTCGAAAACAATCCGGTCAAGAGTAGCTCGTGGCTAAGTAATGACCAAGTAATAACAGCCGCACGGGTCGATCCATCAGGTTAAGCTACGCTTGCCGGAGTTGGTCCTTGGATTGGTGACCATCTTTACATACCGAGACTCCTCCGTGCCTCGGAAAGCACGTTAAGCCGTTGGTCCCGGCTGTCATTCGTGGATCTTTGACAACCGTTGCGGGTCGTCAGAAGCCCGAAAGTTTGACAACCAGTCTTACCAAGGGGTATCGTATGTGAGGAAACGCCCGGGTGTTTCCATTGTGTGGATCGCCCGGAGGACACGGTGGAGCATACAGTGGAGGTCTGCCCGGCTTGGGCAGAGCACCGCCGTGTTCTCACGGAGGCGATCGGCGGCGGCGATCTCTCGCGTCCGAGCCTGGTCCAGGCCATGGTGCGGAGCGAGAGTGCATGGGAGGCCGTCACCTCCTTCTGCGAAGCAGTGATGCTTGCGAAGGAGGAGGCGGAACGCGTGAGGGAGAGGCAGCCTCACGCCCTCAGTCGCCGCAGGAGACGCCCTGGGCGGCGGGAATCGCGGGGCGATTTCCGGCCACCGTAGGCGCGGGCCTGCGGACGGTGAGCAGCGGGTAGCTCGCCGTCCGGTAAGGACCAGGCCCGAGTCGACGGCGCGTTGTGTTCCACGCGCGCCTCAAAGAGATGTCAGCAAGTGACGGGGCCCTATAGGGCCGACGCCGCTGGGGTCGCGGGTTGTCTGAAGGGGTTACCGCGGCCCTGGCATGGGCAACTGAAGGAACACGGGTGGGTTTTAGTCAGTAAAAGTCTGACACGCCCTCCCGCTCCACCCAGAGCGGGAGAAGTTATTTGATGATTTCCCACCCTCAAAAAAAAAAAAAAAAAAAAAGCGGTATCGTATGTGGAGGTCAGATAGGCAGTCGCTCCATGTAAAATACTGGTATTCAACTGCATCCCGTTACACTGGAAGCCGACCCCAACGGGAGTGATATGTAGGTTCGAATGACGTTTTTGCGAAGGTCGCCATTTCGAAAAAATTTGCGAGCATAACGCCAGTTCGAAAGTCATGGTATCGAAATCCGATGTTGAGTTAATTTGTCTGGGAATCGAACTCACGACCCCAATGAGACGAGACACAGAGCATGGTCTTTTGATTTGGTTTGGGAAAAAAAAAAAGAAAGACAAATTAACTCAACATCGGACTTCGATACCATGACTTCCGAACTGGCGTACTGCTCGCAAAATTTTTCGAAATGGCGACCTTCGCGATAATGTTATTCGATATAGCGCTTTTCGATTTAATGAGTTTTCGAACTGGCGTACCACTCGCAATTTTTTTGGAAATGGCGACCTTCGCAAAAACGTCATTCGAACCTACATATCACTCCCGACCCCAACATAGTTTGGAAAAGGTTATTGCAGATGACGATATTGCGCTCCATTGCTCGTTGGCAGACCTTGAATTTGGACTTCTGGATGTTACTAAAATTTACACGATATTAAAATATTTTGTTCTCGACATTTCAGGTGGTGCTCAGTGCATACAGCGAAGCTGAATGCACTGCCTTCTACCCACCACACAGGCTGCTCATGCATGGTTACAACCACACCACCCAAATGTGCTACGGAGATAAGGATTTGATTAACGATACTTGTGAGGTAAGAACATGAAACACCACGCTAGTATTTTAGGAAGGGTATTACGCTAGTATGTGGGACGCCGAGTCAAGAACAAGTATAGGCTGCAGGCTTAGACGTGGACGCTGCGTGAGGTTGAGAAGAAGAAGATAGACGTTCTAAAACTGTGGTGCTGGAGAAGAATACTTGAGGTATCGTGGATCGAGTTTCGCACCAACACCTCTACTATACGCCAAGAACTCGGCATCAAAAACTGTCTATATGTTGTGGTCCAAAAGCGCGTCCTCAAACACTTCGGACACGACTCGAGATGTGAAGGTGACTATAGAGCGCCTTGTCGTGCAGGGCAGAGTGGAGGGCACTAGACCAGGCGGACGCTCACCCATGAGATGGACTGACCAAATTAAATCTGCAGTGTGCGATCTCTTGTATGTATGAGATCGGAACCGGAAAAATCGGAAACGATGGCGAGACATTGTGAGGCGAATCACATCAGGCCCTGGATAAGAAACTACATGAAGACTACGACCGTCATCTTCGTTCACGAAGTTCCAAGAGGTAGCACGCTGATTTTTTGCTCCTCAATTTTTAAATAGAACAAGTCGTTTATAGTGGATTTTATCACATTAAATTACTATTGCCTTAAAGCCAGTGAAGTGACTCATCGATCTGTGAAAGTCCTGCTGTGATACGTCTGAGTGAAGCAAAGTTACAGTGATAATAATCCGTGCTAAAAAAAAACTAAAAAATTTGAAAAAATCTAACGGCCGTGGGCACTGACCTACGACAACCCGCAGTTCGCTCGATACTCCCCGCACTTACCGCCTCTGCGCCCCGTCGCCGCCTGAGTATGACTCAGTGATTATAGCGACCATCAATTTCGACACAGCGCGTAGTGCTTCGGTGGCTTGGAGGAATAACGTAACCACTGGTAGTGCGTGGCGCTGGTTCAAATCTCATTGAAACAAAGTACACTTTTTGTGAATTAAGAAATTGTATTTATTCAGTCTAATTTACCTCAGCCGAAGTGTGTGTGATAATATCACATCAAGGATCAGAATGAATTTCTTCGAGAACATTACTATGCGCCGTACTCGTACTAAATCGGATTCCAACACCGGTACTAACGAAACAATAAATAATAGTACATTCGAAGATACTGTTTCCAGCCTACCTGACTTATCCAATGATGACATTAATGATGCAAAACAACAACATATTACAAAGCTAAAGGAACAAATTGACAAGCTTGTGTTAGATTTGGATAGCGCACATCATGAAATCGAGTCTCTTTCTTTAGAAAATAGCAACCTTAAGCAAATAAACTTAGACTTGCAAAGGAAAAATGATGTCTTAGCAAAACTTAACAGCCCAGTTACAAAAAAACACAAAAAGTCTACTCCCATAAAGAAATCCCTAAATAATAACAAAGAAACACAAACAGAACCTTTAATTATATCGAATCAGGAAAAAGATATGTCATCAGCATCACCCTTGAGCATTCAAAATAATACCAGCAGTGTTGAGACAAAACTACAACAAATCCCTCAACATATAAATGAGAGTAAGATCTGTATCCTGAGTACCAATAACAGGAACAACATTGGAAATATTGCCACGAAAATCCTTCAGAAACATTCAGTAAATATATGCCATTACATAAAGACACACTGCAATACTCAGCAACTGGTGCACGACATAGAAACTAAATTAGAAACGTTTACAATGAAAGACTTCTGCATAATTCTAATAGGAGAGGAAGATTTTAAGACTACATGTGACTACCTCCAACTGACTCTTTACTTACGAGCAACTTTACAAAAGGTGAACTTTACGAACATCATTGTTTGTACACCGACATTTAATTTTAATTGCAGTTACCAAAGAAATATGTATAATTGTAGAGTAGAGCATTTTAATAACCTACTGTATCTTGACACATTGACATACGAGCATGCATATTTTTTGGACTCAAACAGAAATCTAGCATTCGATTCAACAATGTTTACCAAACTAGGACTAGTAAATAATCATGGAATGCAGACACTTTTCAAAGATATTGAACAGTTTATCGACGGTATTAAACAATATGACTTATTGATAACAGACGATGATATAATACCCGATAGTCAACAATTAGACACACAGTTTTTTCTGTGATACCTATATAAATATACTACATCAAAACATTGCAGGACTACTAAATAAAGCTGACGCATTCTCTGTATGTATAGAAGAACTCATTGCCAAAAATGTTGACGTTGATGTTGTTTGCATAACGGAACATTTTATGATGGCTGGCTATGAGCAATATCTCTCAATCCCGAACTACAATCTAGCTACTTGTTTTAGCAGGAAAGATACTAAAAGAGGGGGTTCATGTATTTTGATAAAAAAGGGACACCATTAGAAAGAAATTCCTGAAGTTCGGAACATAGCAATAAGTAGCACATTCGAGTGTTGTGCTATAGAACTGACTCATACAGGTACCATTGTAATCTGCATCTACAGAGTTCCTAATGCAAACAATTTGACCTGTTTTTTTGAGCAACTGTACAAATTATGTCAATTAATAACAAAGAAAAATAAGCGAAATGTTGTAATATGTGGTGATTTTAACATTAATATTTTGAAGCGTAGTAATATCACATTAGAACTGGAATGTATTCTACTCAATTTTAACTTTAAATTCGCAATTAATCAGCCGACTAGACTGTCTAGCAACACTTGCATAGACCTTTTTGCGCATAATCTGGGTAAGAAATGTAATTGTGACGTAATAGATTTTGCACTTTCAGATCACACCTGTCAAATACTCAAGGTTCCAACCAAAAGAATATGTGTTATGAAGCATTGGTATATCAAACGCCGTGACTATAGTCTGGTTAATATGAATAAGTTTAGGGAATGTTTGCAAAGTGTTTCTTTTTCGGAACTGTATCAGGTTGATGATCCGAACGCAGCCTATAATAATTTTTTGGAGACATTTACTCTTCTTTATAACCAATGTTTTCCGTTTAAGCGTATTACTATTAGATTACACAAAAGACCGCTATGGGTCTCTCGCGGTATTAAAACATGTAGCAAGAATAAAAGAGCTCTCCTGTGGCGTTACAGACTGCACCACAATGAACAAGACAAAAAAGCCTTTAAAAAGTACTCAGCAGTTTATAATAAAATAATTAAATTAACGCAACGTGCTCAGAATAATTACAAGATCAAATCATCATCTAATAAGTCTAAAACTACGTGGGAAATAATTAATCAAACTAAATTGAATATGCCCAATAATAATTTAATTCGTAGCATTAAAATAGGAGATAAAATAGTGACGCATCCACCTGATATAGCGACCGCATTTAACGACTTCTTTGTTGACAAAATAAAACCTGTAACGAATTGCGGTGTACAAGTGACTTCAAATATAGAAAAGAACAGTACCTCGATGTTTATGGCGCCAAGCAATGAAAATGACATTTGTGCTATAATTAAAACTTTGAAAAATTCTGGCAGTGTAGGTAATGATGGCATCTCTACCAAAATAATTAAACATGTATCAGACTGCATTGGTGGTCATCTGAGCCATATTCTCAATCTGTGCATATCACATGGTACTTACCCAACCAACCTAAAGACCGCTGTAATTAAACCATTGTTTAAAAAAAAAGACAAGGAATGCTTGGAGTCTTATAGACCCATTGCGCTTGTGCCAGTAATATCTAAGATATTTGAAAAATATATTTATATTCAAATCTTTAAATATCTAGATAAAAGAAACATATTAACTGACGAACAGAAAGGCTTCCGAAAAAACAAAACCATCAATATGGCAATATATGACTTTTTGAACAATGTTACTACGAATGTTGACAAAAGAATACCTGTTTGTTCAATTTATTGTGACATGACTCAAGCATTCGACTATGTTGATCACAATATCTTGCTCGATAAACTGGATGCGTACGGTATTAGAGGGAATATCCTCAGTTTAATAAATTCTTTTTTGCGGAACAGGAAACAGTACGTTGAAATAAACGATATTGATCCCAAAACTAAATGTCAACGATCCTATAAGTCTAGTTATCGCACAGTTGCTTATGGTGTGCCCCAGGGCAGCGTCTTAGGGCCCCCGCTTTTTATATTATATATAAATGATCTACCAAAAGTAACAAGGCACCCTATGACACTGTTTGCTGATGACAGCACTGTGACCATTAAAAGTACTGATGATCTAAGCCACAATTATGTTGTCACTCAGACAATAACTTCCATAGTGAATTGGTTAGATAATAATAATCTAAAAATAAATATTGATAAGACGAAATTAATGATGTTTAGCCAACGTGCGAATACCAATATGACAGTATGTTATAACAATAAAATTATAACACAAGTAGATACATCCAAATTCCTAGGATTAACGATTGACAAAAAATTGGACTGGAAAGCACACACGGAGGAGCTAACTAAACGAATTAGCAAATCAGCCTATGCCCTATTCAAACTGACCACAGTGATTAACGTCGATGCTTTAGTCACAGCATATCATGGTTTGGTGAGTTCAGTATTGAGATATGGTGTAATTTTCTGGGGTAACTCAACCAACAGGGAATTAGTTTTTAAAGCACAAAAAAGGTGCATTAGATCAATGTTCAGACTCCACAGTTTAGATTCTTGCAAGCCATTGTTTATCAAATACAAATTATTGACATTTCCTTGCTTATATATTTTTGAGGTAGCTGTATTTGTTAAAACCAATCCAGACCTGTTTACTAGAATATCATTTTATCACAAACGAACTCGACCACAGAACAATAACTTGTGCGTAAAAAGGTCCCATACAGCATTGATGCGAAAAAGTGTTTTTTGTATGGCACCAATGATATTCAATCACATTCCTAGTTCAATTAAAGAATTAAACATAAACTTATTCAAGAAAAGGCTTAAATGTTTACTGTTGAATAAAGCGTATTACGACATTTCAGAGTTTTTGGCAGACAAATTGCAATGACTGTTTTTTTTTTTCTTTTTACTTTAGTTACTTGGTACTCGTTGACTGTGATTATGTCTTTTTCTTTTTGACACGTGACATTTTTGTATTATTGAATTGTTATATTATTATTATTTTTTTTCTCACTTTTTTTGTTTATATTGATTATTGATGTAGTAAACTTATTTTTTTTTAATATTTTTTCCTTTTGACATTAATATTTTCTTATTTTATTTTTTATTTTTGAGATATTAAATTATTTAAATTATGTAACTTATTAATAAATTAGGTTTAAATGCCATCCATAAATATTTGTACGCCTTCTGGTATAGCATAGCGCGCTTGTATATATATTTTTTTAACATCTATTATTGTACCTATGTTAACAAATGATTAAATGACTTATGACTTATGACTTATGACTTATGACCGTTCTAACAAGAGTGCTACGAAGAAGAAGAAAGTAAAAGTACAACCAGTAAGCATACAACATACACGACCATCCTCTACCACCATTGTATTTGCCATAAATTTTTGGAGGTTTTTAGGATTCCGTATCAAAATAAAAAGGATCCCATATAGGATCACTCGTGTTGTCTGTCTATCCGTCTGTCACAGCCAATTTGATGAATATACATGTTGATGCATGGAGAGGCAGAGGAAGGCCAAATAAAAGATGGATGGATAGTGTGAGGAATGATATGAAAGAGAAGGGAGTGAATGATAGCGTGACGTGTGGCCAGGGGAGAATGGAAGAAGAAAACGTGTTGCGCCGACCCCAAGTAACATGGGATAAGGGCAGGAAGATGGTGACTGCCACAGACTAAATCAGATTAAAATATTAATAAAATGTCGTGCGCGTTACGATTGCTCCGCCAAGTTATCCAAACAGAAAAAAACTTCGCCTAAAAATTGTCGAAATTTGTCAAAATCGAAGGGAACAAACCAAAACATTGTCAAAGTAAAAATAAAGAAGTTATAAGGGTTTTAAGTTGCCCGCGCGAACGTAACGTGGAGGATTGCGCGGCCATGGAGATCTCAGCAACTACTTGGGTTAGAGATCTAATTCTTTTTGTCAATTGAAGACTGAAATTGTCGAAAATTGTCGAAAAAAGAATTAAGATCAATATTTTACGAAATATTCACCTCGGAAGTTATGGCCGCGCAATCGTGCACTTGTTGTTTCTTTATTGTTGATTATTTCTTTATAACTTAAGATTTCATATAGTAAAACTGTTACAAGAAGAAAGGTATTAATTTGTTGTCGACAAATTATAACCCTTATCTTCTTTATTTTTACTTTGACAATTTTGTTGGTTTGTTCCCTTCGATTTTGACAAATTTCGACAGTTTTTTAGGCGAAGTTTTTTTCTGTTTGGATAACCTGGCGGAGCAATCGTAACGTACACTAAAATGCCAATACAACAATAATAAAATGTCATACTAACCTAATCTATGCGACTCTCATCCAGCACCCTAATTGCATAACACACTATCAATCGTAATTTTAATCATTTTAAAGCAAATTGCTAATCCATTGCTTCACATGTACGAATTTGTCTGCTCGACAACGTAAATAACGCAATGAATGGTGTTGAACTGTCAAAATGAAACCGATTCCGATTGATAGTGTGTTACGCAATTGGGATACAGATGTATAACCTAAAACTGACAACCAATGTGTTCTCTCCTAAGGGTGACAGCGGGGGCCCCCTCCAGGTGCACTCAGCGCTCTCATCGTGCGTGCACACTGTCATAGGCGTGACGTCACACGGCAAGTCCTGCGGGTTCGGCGGCGGCTTCGGCGTGTACAACAGAGTCTCCTACTATGTGCCTTGGATTGAGAGCATCGTGTGGCCTTGAGACCAGGCCACACGATCACACACACCAGGCTATACGATCTGGCGACATCCTTGAACACTTAAAGCAATGAGATTATATTATGGATTCTTTAATACGTTATTTAATTTCCCCTGTCATATCCCTTTCCCTAAACTACTTCTAATTCTACTTATTCAGTGTTAACGCTGCACAAAGAGTCAGTATCAACCGTCCAGCCTCTTAGCAATGGAGCGATGAAGATCTGAGAATAATATCTATCTCTACTTTTTAGTTTATGTGTTCCATTATTTTTGCCATTCCCCAATTTATTAAAAAATCAATCTATTTGCAGGATGGGTGACCATCTTTACTTATCAAGACCCCTCCGTGCCTCTGAATAGCCGTTGTTTCCGGCTGTCATTCGTGGATGATTCTTGATTCGTGGTCGACAGTCCTTACGGATCTTCAGAAGCCCGAAAGTCTGAAAACCAGTCTTATCGTATTACTCAGTCTGGGTTGGGCAGTCGCTCCATGTGAAATACTGGTATTCAGCTGCATCTGGTTAGACTGACTGCGTGGGAAGCACAGAACCAGTCGAAGTGGCGGTACTTGGGGGAGGCCTATGTCCAGCTGTGGTCGTCTTCGGCGGAAATGATATGATGATGACATTATAATAATATAATGATATGATGATGACGTTATAATAATATAATGATATGATGATGACGTTATAATAATATAATGATATGTTGATGACATTATAATAATATAATGATATGATGATGACGTTATAATAATATAATGATATGATGATGACGTTATAATAATATAATGATATGATGATGACGTTATAATAATATAATGATAATCTGAAATATTCACATTATTTAAAGATATGAAAAAATGCTCTAATTTAACATATATTTTTTCCAAATCATTAACGCTACTCGTTCAGACGTGATCTTTAGTTTAAAATCATTAAAAGTCTGTTATCGTCGCCTTAAAATTATCAATGACGGATAGGCTGGTTACTTTCACCAACAATAAGGGCGAGAACGCAATGCGGTGCGTTTTTCTACCGCATAATCTGTGATGTATGGAATGGCTTCGAAGTACGCGCACTGCGGTCATGCGTTTTGTTACTGTAGGCCCCGCCCAGTGCGGCAGAACTAACGGATCATTATTAAACAGGGTGTTTCTTTGATGGAATTGAATTTCGCGGGCTACCACTGCGTATCATCCTTAAGGAGGATGCGTTGGTCCGCCTACCCTTTTTTTTTTTTTTTTTTTTTTTTTGAGGGTGGGATATCATCAAATAACTTCTCCCGCTCCGGGTGGAGCGGAAGGGCGTGTCAGACTTTTACTGACTAAAACCCACCCGTGTTCCTTCAGTTGCCTATGCCAGGGCCGCGGTAACCCCTTCGGACAATCCGCGACCCCAGCGGCGTCGGCCCTATTGGACCCCGTCACTTGCTGACATCTCTTTGAGGCGCGCGTGGAACACAACGCGCCGTCGACTCGGGCCTGGTCCTTACCGGACGGCGAGCTACCCGCTGCTCACCGTCCGCAGGCCCGCGCCTACGGTGGCCGGAAATCGCCCCGCGATTCCCGCCGCCCAGGGCGTCTCCTGCGGCGACTGAGGGCGTGAGGCTGCCTCTCCCTCACGCGTTCCGCCTCCTCCTTCGCGAGCATCACTGCTTCGCAGAAGGAGGTGACGGCCTCCCATGCACTCTCGCTCCGCACCATGGCCTGGACCAGGCTCGGACGCGAGAGATCGCCGCCGCCGATCGCCTCCGTGAGAACACGGCGGTGCTCTGCCCAAGCCGGGCAGACCTCCACTGTATGCTCCACCGTGTCCTCCGGGCGATCCGCACAATGGTAACACCCGGGCGTTTCCTCCCGCCTTATGCGAAACAGGAACCTCCCGAAACAACCGTGTCCGGTGAGGACCTGCGTCAGGCGGAAGGTGAGGACGCCGTGGCGCCTCTCTAACCACTCCTCAAAGAGGGGACTTATCGCCGCAATTGTGGCGTGCCCAGCGCTGGGTTGCGACAGTCGCGCTCTCCATGCCGCCATGAGATCCCGCCGGAGGTCTGCCTACCCTGGGTTCCTTTTTACCATTTTCATACGGAACCCTAAATACGGGCATTTTTGCGACATATTTTGTTACTTACAAATAAATCAAACCTAATTTCACTTCCCGTTGACCTAGAATCATGAAATTTGGTAAAAAGCAAGTTATAAAGGAAAGCTCTCGTAGCACAAGTCACAAAGGAAAAAGTCCGAAAATCGTTAATATTTTATAAAAGTTTTATTTCATAAATATTTTTTCGCAATTACAAAACATTTGGAGAAATGAAAGTCAAGTGTATCGATGTATGGGAGAACATGTTTTTCAAACAACAATGTTAAGTTTGTTTTTGTGATAAATTCATTCAAACTACGGAACCCTTTGTGCGTGATCCCACACGCACTTGCTGACCAGATTGTCTGGCAATAATAGAGTCCCACGAAAGCAACAGAAACTTTTACATGTTTATGAAAAACCTTATCTCGTCTACGTCACCATTCCTAATCCTCACAAGTACAAACGTGCTCGTAGCGACAAATGGACGTGTGCTCAAAAATGGTTTTAAAGCCAACAGCTGTTATATTGTTTTTATTTCTACGGTGTCTCAATGTTTTATCTAGCAAGGTGGAAGGTATGGCCCTCTTTGCATTTTTTTTTAAATGTTATTGTTTGCAAAGCCTCGGCGCACGCGCACCTAATGGTACAACAACAACAATGCTGCCTATGGTGTGCGTTGCCAACCCAGAAACAAAGTCGAATGTCCCATGTGACTATAATCACAGCGGCACTAAAGGCGCTCGTGGCTCAGTAATACCATCTACACAGGTCGATCGATCAGGTAAAGCTACACTTGCCTCGGTCAGTCTGTGGATGGGTGATCTTTACATACCAAGTCCCCTGCGTGCCTCGGAGAGCACGATAAACAGTTGGTCCCGGCTGTCATTCGTGGATCTTTGAGTCGTTACGGGTCGTCAGAAGCCTGAAAGTCTGACAACCAGTTACCCAGTTACTGGGTTGTGGAGGTCACAAAGGCCCTTCAAGCCCGAAAACAGCAATACAGCAACTAAAAAAAACTCCGTATGATTAAAGTTTGTCAATACGTTCAAGACTTTCAATTATCTCAAATAATTATTGTAAAATCAATTCTAATAGTATTTTCGTTTGCAAATGCTTGTAACTGTTACACGGTTGTTTGAAAAACATCGCGTTTATGGAAATTACAAAATGGAGTTATTATTAACTAAAACATTTTTAGAGTGTGGGTTTGTCAGTTTGATTTTCAAATTGAGTTCATTTTATTTTTAGGCACGGGCCTTTTTTTTTTTTTTTTTTTTTTTTGGAATGGCTTCTCGCAGTTGACCACGGGGGGTCGAGACTGTTTAACCGGACTTTCCTGTGGCTGCTTTAAGCGAGAGCTTAAAGCCTCCGGCCAGGCTTAAAACTAAGACTTAAAACTAGGGGTTTGAGCGACTCTGCACGTCGCTGCGGTAAGGGTAGGGAGGACAGCCAGAGGGTTCAGGCTGGGTCGTGACGCGATAACATCCAAGGTACGAGGTACGAGAATGATCGGTGGGCAAGGGGAGTTTAGTGGCGGGTTAGAGGCTACAGGCTCGGCTGCGCTACCGGCTGGCGCAGCCTCGCCGAGTAGAGGGCAAGAAGGAGGTGGGCAATTACGTTTTCGACCTCGACGGCGGGGTTGGAACGTAGGTCTTAGCTTGCGTTTGCGGAGCGTACTGGTGGCCTTATTACTCTCCTGTAGGAGAGTTATAGGGTCATCAGGTTCGGAGAGAACATGTTTAGGACGGCGGGTCCTACTAATCCGGGAGGGAACATAGTTGGCGGATTCGACAACCAAAGGGTTGCGATGTTTCGCGGCGGTTTCAAAGAAACGCACGGAATTGCGTTTCAGAAATTGTCGGATCGTTGGGATTTTGAGGTCAAGGTGGAGGTTTTCGTTCCGAACGAACCAGGGGGCACCCGTTATCTTTCGGAGAAAACGGTTTTGCAGTGTCTGCATTCTATGTATGTGATGGGGCTTGGCGTGAGCAAATACCGAGCCCGCATAGGTCATGATGGGCCGAATGACGGCTGTATAAATGCGCAACTTGCACTTAAGTGACAATTTGCTACGTGCATTCAGAACGGAATGGAGTCTACCGAGGGCAAAAGCGGCCCGTGAACGAGCGAGCTTTATGTGCTCGGAGAAGCTTAAGTGCTCATCGAGCGTGACACCGAGATATTTGGCTCGCTTCTCCCAAGGGATCGGCTTGTCAAACATCGTGATTGGTCGGGGTAAAGGACGTGTGTGGTACGGTTTCAGAAAGAGAACCGCTTGACTTTTATCCGGGTTGACTTCGATTCTCCACCTACGAAACCACCAGGCGAGGTTATCGACTGAGGTTTGGAGAGTACGAGATATCGCGTCTGGGCTTTTTCCTGTGTAGTAGATGGCCGTATCGTCTGCGAACAGAGCCAACTGAGCCTTTCTACTTTTCGGGATATCGCTGGTAAATAGAGTAAAGATAAGGGGTGAAATTACAGAGCCCTGAGGTACGCCTGAGCGGATAGGGTGGGGAGAAGATAGCGCTCCTTCGATACGGTATCGAAAGGTGCGGTTTGACAAAAAGTCACGTAAAATGAGCACGAGACGGTCTGGCACTCCGAGTTTGTAAAGCTTATAAATTAAGCCGTTGTGCCAGACTTTGTCAAAAGCTTTCGCTATATCGAAAAATACCGCTCCCGTCATCGAACCGCGCTGAAAGCCAGCGCCTATGTGTTCGATGATGCGGCACGGGCCTGATACCCCAATCTCTGTTATAGATTTTGTTACGATTGACGACACCGTTGGCGCAGTGGTTGAGCGATTGACTGCTGCGCAGTCAATCGCTCAACCACTGCGCCAACGGTGTTGCTTAGCTTGGGACTAGGTGGCGTTGTGTGAAATGTCCAAGGCTATTTATTATTTTTATTTATTTATTAAAATCACAAAAACTATGAAAAAGTCCGTCAAAATCTTCGATCATTGATCGAAGGTCAAAATGCTTAACTTTACACCGAGTACTGTGAAATTGTCTAACAAATGTTCATCAAAATTGTACTTGATCCCCCCCCCCTCCAAAACAATGTAAGCCGACCCCAACATAGGTACCTAGTTGGGAAAGGACCTTCAGTGTCGAGGAGTTGGAGCCGCGTCACACCTCCAACTTCGTTCCTAAAGGAAGAGTTTTGGCCGTAAGGTGTAGTCTACCGAACGTTTTCGCGGCAGGCTATGCGACACCGCGCAGCGTAACACGCCGTCATCACTGTATGTTTGACTAGCTTTTGCTATTATACATATAAAACTTTCTCTTGAATCACTCTACTTATCTATTAAAAAAACCGCATCAAAATCCGCTGCGTACTTTTAAAGATCTAAGCATACATAGGGGACAACGGGAAGCGACTTTGTTTTATGCTACGTAGTGATTATGTATTGATAATGTACCACATAAACTCAAACTCAAAACTCAAACTCAAAGCATTTATTTCAAATAAACCAATTACAGGCACTTTTGAATTGTCAAAGGGTCGGTCTTGGGTCGGTCAGTCAGAAAAATGAAGCTAGTTGCCCATTCCAAAGCGTAGATCCTGGAGAAGAACGGGCAAGAAACTCCACGGACACTGTTTTAAATCAAATATTTTACATAATATTGGTTACATCGTTTATATTGAAAATATAGATGTGAGAACAATGTAGAAAGACGTGCACGTTAAAAGCGTCCGTAATGAAAAAGATAAATACTAAAAACAATTAAATTAATGATCCAACACACACGCCACCACCAGCGAGACATTTGAGTGAGCATGACATACTCTCAACCGCCATAATCAATACACAAACTTATTTGATTATGTGTTGACTGTGGCCACAGCTGCCTGAAATAAAGTAATAATAAAATAAATAAATGAAAGGCTAAGCAGATTGATTGATTGATATAACGGCCATATTTAGACGTAGTCTGTTAAAAGTCCTTATCTTCCAGGATCTTCGTGTGTACTGAAAGACGGCTCCGAAGGCGTCTGCACAAAACTGCCCAAATGTGACGCCGCCTGGGCGAATATGAAACATTTTAAATTTCCAAAGGTACCTACGTCTTAGTTATATTTAGATGACTTTACACTTCGACCGATGATGGGCCGGTGGCTATATGGCCGCGTTCTCACGCATGAGGGTTCAAATCCGGGCAGGTACCAATGTGACTTTTTCATTTGTACTTTCGAATTACTTTGGACATTACTGACATCGGTGACGGAAAAATGTCGGCAGGAAAACTGGACTTCCCGTCCTGAGCAAGCGTGGTGATTAATGCTCGTGCCTTCTGTGTATGAGAAGAGGCCATTGCCCAGCTGTGGGACAAAAATAGGCTGGTATTATTATTACACTAGCTGCGCCCCGCGGTGTCACCCGCGGAGACCGCGGTAAAAAGTAGCCTATGTGTTAATCCAGGGTGACAGCTACCTCCATATCAAATTTTATCAAAATTGGTCCAGCCGTTTGAGCGTGAAGAAGTAACAAACACACACACACTCACAAACTTTCGCCTTTATAATATTGCCTAGTGTGATGTGATATTTATACTTTGACTTACTGGGTAGATGTTGAGATGGCTGTTGTAGTAAGGTTGAGACTTGAGAACGAATGTTAGCCAGGTTTGGGCCAAGGAAGCCAAGTTGCGAAACGCACATCAAACGGCAGTCTATCATTGTGATTGCGCTATACATAAATATAATAAAATTGTAGAAAAGTGGTGTCTGTACAATGGAAATATATAAAAAAAAAGTAGCAGGGGTTGTTATTATATCGATGCCGAACCCGAGATTGTAATTAAATATTTTTTTGTCTGTTTGTCGGTTTGTCTGTTTGTCTGTGTGTTTGTGCACGCTAATATCAGAAACGGCTTATTCGATTTAGATGCGATTTTCACTAATATATTTTAGTAAGCTTCACTTAACGTTTAGTGTTTATTTCATGTCAATCGGTCCATAAATAAAAAAGTTATGTCAAAATCACGGCGAACATTTGTTAAGGTATTCTATCCGAGTACGTACACGCCTCGCGCCGGCGCGTCCGTGGCTATGTAAAGCGCGCTGAGAGCCGCGCCGCTGCCATAAGGATACAAACCCTAAAATATAAATAACGCAAATAGTAGATAGTACTTTGGGAGAAATGCTATTTGTAGATGCACCCGGTGGAACGGGTAAAACATTTCTTACGAAAGTTATTTTGGCGAAGGTAAAATCGCGCTTGCTGTCGCTTCATCAGGCATAGCAGCCACATTGTTGCCAGGTGGGCAAACTGCTCATACAATGTTCAAAATTCCGATCAATTTAGACCGCACAGAAAGCCCTGTTTGTAATATTTCAAGAAACAGCGATAAAGCTAAGGTTCTTCGTGATTGTAGCCTTATTATATGGGATAAGTCCACAATGGCCAATCGAAAAGCAGTAGAAGCAGTAGACAGAACGTTGCGTGATGTTAAGCAAAATGATCAACCCATGGGTGGCATTACTATGCTTTTTGTGGCGATTTTCGTCAGACTATCCCTGTAATACCACGTGGAACAAGGGCTGATGAAGTTAGAGCCTGCCTAAAGAGTTCTCGACTGTGGCATTACATTATCCCTTTGCATTTGACATTAAATATGCGTGCGCAAATTGGAGGCAACGAAAATGCTCAAGAATTTCCAGATTTGCTACTTGAGATTAGTAACGGTGTGTATCCGCAGGAACAAGGAAAAGTTGTTCTTGATGACAACCTATGCTACATAGTTTCATCAATGCGAGACCTCATATCATCTGTGTATGGAAACGCAACGCAAATACCAACTTGCGAAAATTCCTGGCTTTGCGAAAGAGCTATTTTGACGCCACGAAACGACCAAGCAGCAACAATAAACGCTGAAATTTTGAGCTATGTTCCGGGGGATTATGTTGAGTATATCTCCATTAACAGAGTCATGGAAGAAGGAGAATCTACAAGCTACCCAGTAGAATTTTTAGAATCCCTCAATGCTCTTGGACTACCAGCACATAAAATAAAATTAAAAGTAGGCGTACCCATAATGCTTCTTAGAAATTTAAGCACCACAAAACTTTGCAATGGCACCAGGTTAAAAGTGACCAATTTACAACGAAATCTGATAGAAGCAGAGATTTTAACAGGGTGTGGAAAAGGTGACAGTGTTTTCATTCCTCGGATTCCTCTCATTCCAAACAATTTTCCATTTAGTTTTAAACGAGTCCAGTTTCCAGTCAGCCTATGTTTTGCGATGACAATTAATAAAGCCCAAGGTCAGACGCTGAAAGTTGTGGGTGTAGATCTAAGTATCAGCTGTTTCTCTCACGGTCAGTTGTATGTGGCTCTGTCACGGGTTAGCAATCCAGGAGCCTGTATGCTTTCATCCTTTCATCCCCGATGGCCATACGTCAAATATCGTATACAGAGACGCATTACTGTAAAGTAAATTTTTAGCTACCCAAACGACGGTATATGTAATTCAAAATATGCTGCCCCAAAAGTCACTATTCACGCGGACGAAGTCGCGGGCACAGCTAGTACATAAATATAAATTGTTGAGCGGACGGATTTTTCAAACCTATGAAGCAATGAATGTCAAAATTAATGCCATTGCGACCCCATCCCATTTCATGCCTTCCTGCACCCCATTTCATAATTACCTTTAAAAAAACCAGTCAAGAGCGAGTCGGACTCGCGCACCGAGGGTTCCGTTCCGATTTCTGAAAAACTGTGCTAGAGACATCGTTTTATTTTTCCTGTAATCTTTACATAAACGCACATTCACATAGAATAATTTCAGATTTTTCGCTTTGCAAACTTCGGAGAGCGGGGGAGCGGTATTTTTTTACATTTTTCATCAAGTCGAAAACAATATAATCGAAGTCAATAAAAATATAAATATTTTTATTTTTTTCTTATTTGCAAAATAAACGTCATCTAAAACTGTTCCAAATTTCAAGTTGATAGCATTAGTAGTTCTTGAGATATCCAGCTGTGACAGACCAGACAGACTGAGTCACACATTAGGGGTTCCTTTTTTACCATTTTGGTACGGAACCCTAAAAACGCCTTTAAAAAAACTGTCCAAAACTTTTTGATTGCAGTTTTGCTCATTCAGTATACTGAAGCCAGTAGCCTGCTGTCCAGACTGTCGTGCTGTTCAAGAAAGGTGAGTCTTTTTAGGTAGGTATCCACGGGTGCTATTGGAACCCAATTTCTAAGCCTACCCAGTCTGTCTGTCCGTGTATTCGCCGAATTTACTCGCCCGAATCGGGCGAATCGATATTTACAATACAATACATGTACTATACTATCTTAATCTTTAATCTTTTGAATTGAATTGATTGTAAATTTTGACATGAAATGAAATTGAATAAGAATAATTAAGTATATAAAATTTAATTTGCATGCATGTGTCAATGAGGTAATCAAATAGGTACCTACTTATAGTTAGGGAGGCGAGTAAGGGAATTTCGGTAATACTCGAGCGTGGCAGTTTAAGATATGAGAGATACCTTAGACCTAATAGAACAACCTTGTAAAGTATTTAGCTCTATATGTAGTGACGCGCGCCTAGGATAGACGATCAGATTAGTAAAAAAAAATCGATAGTCTGCAATACTCGAGCGCGTCAGATTAAGATATTGGGGGTTGATTTTAGTGTTTTAAGACTAAATTTAACTAATCTGACGATAAGTCCTTGACGCCGCCGAGTTATAGGGTCGCGAACTTGTAAAAAAAAAACGTTAATCCGGCATTCTCAAGCGCGATTTTTTTATTTT
The DNA here is from genome assembly GCA_905163495.3 of Cosmia trapezina. Lineage (NCBI taxonomy): Eukaryota > Metazoa > Arthropoda > Insecta > Lepidoptera > Noctuidae > Cosmia > Cosmia trapezina. The sequence continues at coordinate 2,609,315 of LR991047.1, forward strand.
TTATTTTGAAAAATATAATCTAAAACTTACTAAAAATACAAAATCTGCCGGTTTCCGCATGACCCGAAGTGTGGAGGAGCCATTTCGTCTTCCGAAAAACGCGTTGCGGCATATAAGTCGCGAACGATACATTTTACAAAAAAAAGTTTAAATAAACAAAAAAGGTCATTTTATTTTACACAAAAAAGGTCTCTTTACATTTTTGTCCAAAGTTAAAACTAAAAAAGAAAAAAAATAAACCAAAAAACCTTTTTCGGTCAGATTAAGAGAACCCACCAACATTTTTGTCAGATTAAGAAAATATGCTTTCAGGATACCGAGATAAACCTCCCCTATGAAAATCTGACGCGCTCGAGTATTTCAAAAAAACTTTCTTTTTTGCATTTTCAAAAATTCATCGTAACTTATCGTCACGCCGAAATCGTCAGTTTTTTTAAAGGGAGCTTCCTTGGGGCCTACTTAACACCCCTTCCGAAAATCTGACGCGCTCGAGTAAATTTTTTTTTTTTGCATTTTTGACTACTTTATATGCCTACCCCCACCACGCAAACCGGCAGATTAGTATACCGTTGTTATCAGAGGCACTTGGGGCATACGTAGTATGAATATCTGACGCGCTCGAGAATGCCCAAGTAACTGTTTTTTTTAACATTTTTGAAAAACCGTACACGCCAAACCCACCACTAAAATGGTTTTTACCATACGAGCTTTTCTTTTCGAAATTATTTTATCTTTCGATTTTGATAGGTCTCGACGGCGCCGTTGAATTACGCCATTTAGCTACCTCGCCTCCCTAACTATTACGTAAATAATTATATTGTAATTTTATAGAGTAATTCAATAGCAGGTAGGTACTTATTAAATCATTTTATCGTTTTTAGGGTTCCGTACCTCAAAAGGAAAAAACGGAACCCTTATAGGATCACTTCGTTGTCGGTCTGGCTGTCTATCTGTCAGTCTGTCAAGACCATTTTTTTCAGAACGCGAGGAGATATCAAGTTGAAATTAATATCAAATTACGTAGGTCTATGGTCCCTTGGAGTTCTTAAATTTTTTTTAATAACTTTAACATTAAAATTTTTAATTGTATAAAATTAAAAAAAAAATCTAATAACTCATTAATAAAAAAACCGGCCAAGTGTTTTATAATGCGATCAACGAGGCAGTTTAAATGAAGGTGTTCTAATGATATGACAACTAAATTAATGATACTGATTTTATGTTTCAGTCACTATGACTTCGGATTCTTGATCAGTAACTACGGAAATGCTAGGGACGGTAAGTCTTGTATAACCTGCCTGCTTCCATTCGTTTAATTCCTTGGAGTTTGACAAAGAACGATGAAATCCAGCATTCTGGGTGTAAATAGGCAGGAAAAAAAGTCGGAACACCACGCAGCGTTCCTAAACGGGCAAGCTCAAATAGGATTGGGCGGCTCACATCAGCCGTTTGCACGATGACCGCTAGGCGAAAGTCTCAAAGTGGGTGTCTGAAGATGTATAGATGGCCCAGAAAGAGGTGGCGAACCGACCTGGATGGGTACCGCGAGGACTGGTTCAACGTAGCGCGGGAAAAGATGTCGGGACGTTGTATACCGGATGACTTTTTTTACTGTCTCGAAAAAAATTGGGTATATTAGGTCAACGGAGTAGAAGCCTATGGCATTTCTAGTTTTTTTTTTTTTTAATAGCTTAGACTGAAAAAAATATCTAAGTACCAATAAATACTACAAATTCAATGTAAACTTTTCATATTTGGACCATAAAAACAGATATTTTGAAAAAAGAATGATAAATCGTTTAAAAATATCGAAATTCAAATCATATGCAACTTGCATATGATTAGAATTTTTGAGTTTTTTTTTTTTTTTTCGAGACGGTAAAAAAAGTCATCCGGTATATACTAGTCGCGCGGTAAACTCTAATTGCGCGATGCAGGATTGCGTGACGTCATGTAATTGTAATGCGTAGTTCGTATGTGGCGATGTCGATGCTTCTCTCACCTTAGCTTTACACAATTATCCCGCAGCTGTAATTCAAAATGCCTTTTTGTTTTAGAATGTCTCGAACAATTCTACAGACAAGTCAAGTGTAACCAGTACGCGGAGTTAGCAGAATTAGATGACAGCGTCATGTGCTACAGCAACCCTAAGAAGCTTGAAACTGTGGTAGCTGGAGGATATGACGCTCAAAGGAACGAGTACCCTCATATGGTTAGTTTATTAAATAGAAACCTTCACGTTTTGTCAAGTAATCAAGTCGTAAAAACCGTGCGAATCAGGGGGCCTACTCCCTAAGCACGAAGCCCGTAGTTTCGGCCTTCGTTACGGTCGTTTCTTACTCCGTATCACCTACGGATGGATGATTGGTTCGGGGCCCGAACGAAGTATGAATGACAACATGATTTGCCAGTTGTCCCTACTCACGATGTGTTCTTGCCCGTCCGAAAAATTTAATTTTTACACTTGTTTTAATGGATTGTAATGTCAGACGGACGGATAAACGGTCGGACGGAAAGACGGACGGACTTAGGGAGTAGGCCCCCAGGGCCGGGTGAAAAGAAAAGTGACTCATCAACGCCCAGCCCAAACCCTTGGACCTACAAAGCTGAAATTTTGCACAGAGGTTCCCTTTATAATGTAGACAAGGAATAAGGATGGATTTTTGTTCCCTTGGGATATTTTTCGACATCCACGCGAGCGAAGCCGCGGGCAAAAGCCAGTTATTGAATAAAATCGGTCGACTTGGTCAAAAGTTATTTGTCACCAGAGCTTGCTAGCTTGTCACGCCACGTCTGTCTGTCTGTCTGAACGCGATACAAAAACTCAAAAAGTACCAAACGGGTTTTCACCAATGGTCGGAGTAAATCATGAGGGTGGATAGGTAATTCATTAGGGTTTTGTGTAAATTGGCTGAAATGTGACGGTGATTGTTGAAGATGTCGGAAAAAATCATGCCGACTGGGAGCGCCGCGTAAACCAATAGCGTAAACCAATAGAGTTACCTACGTATATGAAAACAAAGTACATATTACGGAATAATATTGTTTACCTGGATTAACACATAGGTTAGGAACTTTTAATCTCGGTGAAATGAAATGAAATGAAATTGTTTATTCTGTAAATAGGATATCGAAATCACTTTTACACGTCATAATTTTTTTTTTTTTTAATAAGCTAGATGAAGTCGACATTTCCTATCTGACTACCCTGAGAAGAAATGGCGAAACAAACTCAGGTGGTACCTATGGTCACCGTGGGATATTTTCCGACATCCACGCGGGCGAAGCCACGGGTAATCAAAAGCCTGAAAGTCTACAAAGGCGTATCGTGTGGCGTACCAAGTGGCGGGAGTCAGATAAAAAGTAGCTCCATGTAAAATACTGTTATCCAGAATGATGTATCCTGGAAACTGAAATGGTTGGTAAATGGCTAGGCTGATGATGAACCCGGCACAAATACACAACCCGGGTGGCAACTGACAATTTCCAAAATATCACTTTTCTTCTGACTTCCTTGTTGATCCAGTGTTCTTCAGTGCGACTGCTGGTCTTGGATTCAACCCTCGAGTGGGGCAGTATTTTATTTTATTATCTCAAGAAAACTTACAGCTAGGTTATAGATAGGTTAACATTAGTGACAGAAGGCCAATTACAAGTTTTCACTAATAAAACTAGGATAGCACAAGAGACAGTAGACAGGTAAGAGAAAGTAAGAAGTAAAAGAACTCGGAGCAAATAACAATACAACATGATAAGTATCAGTGATCCTCAAAGAAGAGGTTACAATAGGGTTTTTTTAAGTTTAGTGACACTGGTAGTAAATAAATCAAGATCATCAACACTCTGACACATCGAGTTGTATGATCTGCTAACTCTTATCGTGTAAGAGTTTTGTCTATAGATACACCGTACCGAGGGAACATACAAAGGACGATGATTCCTAAAGGTAAAGGATGGAACACGTAGCCCGATTTTGCCAAGCAGTTCAGAACAATCGGTTGAACCATTAGCTATATTGAATAATAATGCAATGTCAGCAATGTTTCTTCGCTCGATTAGTGGAAGAATGTGAAACTTCCTACAGCGACTGTGATAGTTGGGTAAATAGATTTTCGATCTATACTGAATGTACCTCAAAAACTTCTTTTGAATACCTTCAATGCGATTAACGTAAGTAGCATAAATAGGATTCCATACTGGTGAACAATATTCGAGATGACTGCGCACAAAGGAACAATAAAGAATTTTGAGTGTTTTTATATTTTTAAAATCGGCTGATATTCTCAAGATGAAACCAAGTGCCTTAGAAGCTTTTTTAATAATATTATCAATGTGTGTGTCAAAAAGAAGTTTCGAGTCGAAGGTGACGCCTAAATCTCTAATTGTATTAACTCTAGATATTGAAGTGTTGGATAGCTTGTAATCATAAAGAATAGGTTTAGGTTTGCGAGTGAACGTGCATATGTAACATTTCGATACATTCAAATCTAAGCGGTTGGTGACACAATATTCTTGGAATCTGTCCAGATCAAGTTGAAGATGTTCAGCATCTTCCTCAGTTCTAATTTCACTTAATTTCACTTTCATGTCATCCGCAAACAAAAGAACTGTTGAGTTCGAGAAACATGAAGAGACGTCATTGATGAAGATGTTGAACATCAAGGGTCCCAGTAGCGATCCCTGAGGAATCCCTGAAGGGATAAACATAGTTCTGGATGTATATCCATTCAGAACAACAGTTTGACATCTGTTGATTACATATGACGAGAACCACCTAAAAAGATTTCCGCTGATACCCATAGCTAATAGCTTACGCAAGAGTATAGCATGATCCAGGCGATCAAAACACTTACTATAGTCTAGCTGTGTAGATAATAAATAAATAAATAAATAAATATCCTTGGACATTTCACACAACGCCATCTAGTCCCAAGCTAAGCAACCTGATGCTTGTGTTATGGTAACGAGATGGCAGATAAACTACTTATATACATTTTTTTTTTTGTAAATACATACATATTATAGATAGAAAAACACCCAGATAGATTACATCCACTTGTGTGCGATGGGACATACATTCAGTCAAGTAATCACTGCAAAGAATGAGATTGGTGGTTGTGGAACGACCTCGCAGGAAACCATGCTGGCGGTCACTAATACTTAATTTAAGAGTAGCATAAAGCTGCTTGTATACTATTTTTTCGAGGATTTTAGCGAATAGACATAGTTTGGAGATAGGTCTATAGTTTTCCACGTTGTCTCTAGGCCCTTTTTTGTGAATCGGAGTAATCAACGCTGACTTCCAAATTGCAGGTACCTCACCCACAGCTAGGGATCGCCTGAACAAAAGTGAAAGAGGGGTAGTCAGACTTTTAGCACAGTTGAGTATAAAAACAGGCGGAATACTATCTGGTCCTGCAGATTTTGTCAGGTCGACTCCTTTCAGTAGTTTAAAAACTTCCAATTCACTAACTTCGACCGAATGTATGTCAGAAATAGTATCGCCCAAATGCATGCTAGAACCCTTTTTTTTTTTTTTTTTTTGAGGGTGGGAAATCATCAAATAACTTCTCCCGCTCTGGGTGGAGCGGAAGGGCGTGTCAGACTTTTACTGACTAAAACCCACCCGTGTTCCTTCAGTTGCCTATGCCAGGGCCGCGGTAACCTCTTTAGACAATCCGCGACCCCAGCGGCGTCGGCCCTATTGGACCCCGTCACTTGCTGACATCTCTTTGAGGCGCGCGTGGAACACAACGCGCCGTCGACTCGGGCCTGGTCCTTACCGGACGGCGAGCTACCCGCTGCTCACCGTCCGCAGGCCCGCGCCTACGGTGGCCGGAAATCGCCCCGCGATTCCCGCCGCCCAGGGCGTCTCCTGCGGCGACTGAGGGCGTGAGGCTGCCTCTCCCTCACGCGTTCCGCCTCCTCCTTCGCGAGCATCACTGCTTCACAGAAGGAGGTGACGGCCTCCCATGCACTCTCGCTCCGCACCATGGCCTGGACCAGGCTCGGACGCGAGAGATCGCCGCCGCCGATCGCCTCCGTGAGAACACGGCGGTGCTCTGCCCAAGCCGGGTCTGCCCGGCTTGGGCAGAGCACCGCCGTGTGCTCCACCACTGTATGCTCCACCGTGTCCTCCGGGCGATCCACACAATGGTAACACCCGGGCGTTTCCTCCCGCCTTATGCGAAACAGGAACCTCCCGAAACAACCGTGTCCGGTGAGGACCTGCGTCAGGCGGAAGGTGAGGACGCCGTGGCGCCTCTCTAACCACTCCTCAAAGAGGGGACTTATCGCCGCAATTGTGGCGTGCCCAGCGCTGGGTTGCGACAGTCGCGCTCTCCATGCCGCCATGAGATCCCGCCGGAGCTCTGTCCGCTGTACCGTGATTTCTCGCGGCAGCGGAGTTACGCCCCGGATGCTAGAACCCTGCGCGCGCTCATCAGCGCAGGATATCAGGATTGAGAAAGTTCGAGTAAAAATAGTCGCCAAACATGTTGCAGATGTCCTCTCCGTTACTTGAAGTGCAATTTCTATATTTGAGTAAGGAAGGATATGAATTAGTTTGATTTTGAGATTTGACGTACGACCAAAACGCTTTGGGGGTCTTAAATATACCCTCTTCAATTTTTCAAAGTATCCCATTATGAAATGCTCTGAAGCAGCCCTGAGTCTTCTCTTCCTAGTTTGAACCAGTGAATTCAAAATGGCCGCTTCTGTTACCAGGCTCTCATTGGCTACGGAGATGACCCAGACAACGCTGATTGGATGTGTGGCGGCTCCGTTATCAGTGATAGGTACATCCTCTCTGCTGCTCACTGCATATCAAGTCCTGCACTGTAAGTACACCATATCATCACACCTGTATTTCACAAAAGGTTAGTAAGAGGTGTGTAGTAGGACATCGACATTTTGCCAGTTATGAGTGGAAATGTATGTGGTACGGCGGAGAACCTACTGCTAAAAAACCGGTCAAGAGTGAGTCGGGCTCGCGCACCGAGGGACCGTACCATAATCATATTATGTAATTTTTGTTGATGATAAGTATCTGAAAAAGTACGGTATTTATAGATAAATATCGTTTTATTTTTCTTGTAATCTTTACATAAAATTCTATCACATTTTTCATTAAAAGTCGGAAACTATGCGGCCTAAAAAAAGAAAAAAACCATGTTTGAGAATGTGCAAATAGCGCTCTTTCGATTCCCCACATGTCCTAGTAGTCCCACTTCGAATTTTTAAGACCCCCTTTCAGTCGCTGTTGTAAAAAAAACATATAGATTTTTAATTTCTTTCTCTTATATGCAAAATAGTTAAGCAAACGTCACCTACAACTGTTCCAAACTTCAAGTTCATAGCATTAGTAGTTCTTGAGATATCCAGCTGTGACAGACAGATTCCACAGACTGAGTCGCACCATAAGGGTTACTTTTGTCATTTTGGTACGGACCCTAACATGGCACAACAATTCAGATTCCTGGCTGCTCTCCTCGACCCAACTCAAACTCAACTCATCTCAGTTTTAGCACCTCACTAAACTTTAGGCTGTTCCTCAGATCAGTGAACTGACTCCTACGTGAGAGCACCATCCCGGTTGTTGAATACCTGTGCAATCGTACCGTCACAGTCTGAATATCTTACCTTATCTTATCTTACCTTCTTATCTTATTTTTTTTACATCTTGCATGCCTTTTCCCAATTATATTGGGTTCGGCTTCCAGTCTAACCGGATGCAGCTGGATACCAGTATTTTACATTACAATTTTAATCAATCTTTTTATTACAGAGGAGAAATAAAATTTGCTGCCTTGGGGGTACTAAAGCGGACAGATCATCCAGCCTTGTGGCAGAAATATGACGTCGTTAAGATCATCGGCCATCCGCACTACAAGCCTCCTTCTAAGTATCATGACATCGCGTTACTGGCTACTGGAGCTAAGTACGTAATAATTAGTCCACCTTGCTGGACTTTTTTATTTTTAATACAATTACATTGCATTCTGACCCACTGCTGAAATAGAAATAGAAATAATAATTAGGTACTAGCTTTTGCCCGCGGCTTCGCCCGCGTGGAAGTCGGAAAATCAAATCAAAATCAAATCAAATCTCCTTATTGCATTCATGTGTTACAATTAGTTGTTTCAATTAAAGTTACTAAAAAAAAAAAAACATCCCTCGGGAAGATGCTACCAGGAATTCCTTCCTTATTCCTTGTCTACATTATAAAGGAAACCTATGCGCAAAATTTCAGCTTTCTAGGTCCAAGGGTTTGGGCTGGGCGTTGATGAGTCAGTCAATCGATTGATTTGGTCGTAAGCACTGTATACTTATGTTTTAAATGAATAAATAAATAAATCAGTCAGTCAGTCAGGACTTCTTTTTTTTTATTTATATGGATTATAGAGATAGATATACATATAGCACTCACTGCCTCGCGGTTTCACCCGCACTCGAACCCATAAGAATATCGGAATAAAAAGTATTATAATGTGTTAATCCATGTTATAAACTACCTGTGTACCTTTCATCAAAATCCTTTCAGTAGTTTTTGCGGCAAATACTAACAAATATCTATCAATCCATCCTCACAAACTTTCGCATTTATTATATTTTAATGATATTATGTAGGTATATCTCTGTTAGCCGAAAAACTATCACGATGATGTTGAAAAAAGTCATCAAAATAAAAAAAAAACAAAATCAAAAGTCCTTTATTCAAATTAGGCTGAGAATCAGCACTTTTTGAACGTCAAAATTACAGTAAGACAGTCCCCACAAAACGCCCGCCCTTCACCATTTCCTAGTGCTTTAGCTGGGAAGAAGAAGTAGCGGAACAAACTGTCCAGCAGAAATCCATCATCATCATCATCGATCATCATCGATAGACGTCCGCTGCTGGACATAGGCCTCTCCAAGCACCGCCACTGCGACCGGTTCTGTGCTTCCCGCATCCAGCGGATTCCAAAAAAAAATCAGATTTGAAAAAAGTACTACACTAATTTAACCAACACCTTTTTCCAGGATAAGATTCAATCGTGAAGTGATACCAGCATGCCTTCATAGGCAGAACGACATGGCCCCGGTGGCCACAGCTACGGGCTGGGGCGCGGTGGGCCATCGGAAGCCATTGGCAGAAATATTGCAAGTGGTGAGTTTAAGGCTACTCTTTCGATAAAAGCTTAAAAACAGCGTGCAGATGAAGCAGTTTTTCGCCGGAACCTACAGAGAAATTACATCTGAAAAAAATTGTTAGTAATCTACATGATATTAATCGTAATTTGGTTTAGCCATAATTTTTCTATCGGTATCACATAATAAGAAAAAAAAACCCCAAATCACCTCCAAATCGTTAAGATGAAACCATTTTACTCCTTCATTTTTTATCAAAAGAATATAAAAAAAAATATCTACTACTTTGCAATACAAACGAAAATGATTTGGTTTTGTTACTTTTTAAAAACATGTAAGTATATTTTTTATTATAATAAATTAAAAATGGGTCTAATTTGGGACAGCGCTCCTTGATGGGCGAGTCCTATTACTGGCTGGACGTACGACGCGTTGCGTGAGCTCAGGCCAGAATGCGCAAGCTAACCACTCAAGGTCGTTGGCGTATAGTTGCGCCTTAACATTACCTATATTATTTTACTAGCGGACCCGACAGACGTTGTCCTGTCTGAACGATCCTAGAACCCGACTGCAGCGCCACCTACCGGGTCCTATTGTGTTTTCAAACCATCCAGGAACCCATTGAAATATACACACAAAATTTCATTTAAATCGGTCCAGCCGTTTAGGTGACAAACACACGTACAGAATAATTATATAAATTAAGATTTTAGTGGTGATTAGCACATGATAAATGCTTATTTAGAGCTGCGTGGCTCAAATATAAGTACATACCTACTTAAATTAGCCCTTAAAAATATAACAATTATCAAACACAAATGTTTTTACCCGACTGCGCGACGCAAAGGAGGGTAATGTGTTTATCAGCCTATCTTATGTATGTATGTTTGTTTCTGTGTGGCACTCTAGAGAACAAACGCGTGGGCCGCTTTTGATAATTCTTAAATCTTGTGAGTGTCACTAAAGACATGACAGTCAGTAATCAAAATTCAATATGACGACAACTAGACGCCATATTGTGCAAAATAAAAAAAAACTGGCCGAGTGCGAGTCGGACCACGAACAATGAAGGGTTCCGTAGTTGAAAAGAATTTATCCCGAAAACAAACTTAACATTTTAATCACAAAAAAAAAAAAAAATTGTGTGATAAAATTCTAAATCAACAATTTTCGAATTTTTCCTTTACTTGTGCTGTGAGACCTAGCTTCTTGGCAAATTTCTTGTTTCTAGGTCAACGGTCAACCCTAGGTTTTGATTTACTTGCAAGTATCAAAATATGTCGCATAAATGGCCGTATTTTTTTTTGCGTTGTTTTAGAACTCCAAGGAACCATAGACCTACATGTTTGATATATTAATTTCAACTTGATACCTTTACGCGGTTCCTGAGAAAAAGGGTCTTGACAGACTGACAGACAGACGGACAACGAAGTGATCCTATAAGGGTTCCGTTTTTTCCTTTTGAGGTACGGAACCTAATCTAGGTACTACATTCCTGCCTCTAGGGTATACAAAAGAAAAGAATTAAAGAATATTGTAATGTAAACCTACTTTAATACTTTCAGGTGGATATCTACAAATTCTCTGACGCGGAATGTATGGAAGCCTATCCGGTACATAGGCATCTTAAAAATGGTTACGACAAAACCAGTCAAGTATGCTATGGAAATGAGGAGCTGATAAGTGATACGTGTGAGGTAAGATCAGCTAGTAAAAATCAAAAATCAATCTGCCTAGCCGTTTCCCAACTATGTTGTATGTTCCCAGTCTAATCGGATGTAGCTGAAAACCAGTAGGTATTTTACATGGAGCGACTGCTTAGCTTAGCATTCACACACATACATACACACACCATTAATCACTCGCAATTGTATCACGATGACAACGTTTACTGTGAGATATAATGGGGGTCCTGGAGTTCTAAAATACAGGCCTAGGCTTAGTTACAAATTACAAAAAAAAAAAAAAAAAAAGCTGACCTCCAAATCCCAGTTATTGGGTAGCGATAACCCTTGGTGAGACAGTCAGACTTTCGGGCTTCTGACGACCCGTTTCGACTGTCAAAGATCCACGAATGACAGCCGGGACCAACGGCTTAACGTGCTTTCCGAGGCTCGGAGGAGTCGATATGTTATGAATGGTCACCCATCCACGGACTGCCTTCGGCTAGCGTAGCTTAACCTTCAATAGACCCGTATGGCTATTATTATTTAGACATGAGCAATTCCAACAACTTTTGTGCAATTGTTTTGTGAAATGTTTATAAAAAAAAACCGGTCAAGAGCGAGTTGGACTCGCGCACCAAGGGTTCCGTACCATCATTGTCAAAACTGTGCTATTTAGAGACATCGTTTTATTTTTCCTGTAATCTATACACTAACTTCTAACAGAATAATAATCAGATTTTTCTCTATGCAAACTTCGGAGATAAGGGGGAGAACAGTATTTTTTTAAACATTTTTCATCAAAAGTCAAAAACTATGCGGCCTAAAAAAAAAGAAAAAAAAAATGTTTGAGAATGTGCAAACAGCGTTCTTTCATATTGTACCCCACATGCCCTAGTAGCCCCTTTGAATTATTAAGAACCCCTTTCAGTCCCTGTTGCAAAAAAAAAATATAAATATTTTTATTTCTTTCTTATTTGTACTGTTCCAAATTTCAAGTTGATATCAGTAGTAGTTCTTGAGATATCCAGCTGTGACAGACGGACAGACAGACAGACAGACTGAGTCGCACCCTAAGATTTCTTTTTTACCATTTTGGTACGGAACCCTAAAAACAATACACTCACCTGATTGTAATTTTTAGTGAAAATAAATATTCTTATTCTTATTCTATTCTTATTCTTACTCACTACTAATTCATATTTGTACGCCGTCATCGGAAAACGTAGTGAACTTATATGTTTTACTAACAACACCTGTTTTTTACACCACCTATGTTTTACAAATAAAACTTTGACTTTGCTTTTAACAAAATGGCAGCGAATGGCTGGTTTACAAAGTGCGAGATGCTGACAGTCAGCTATTACTCGCACTGTGTACACGCATGCCAGTAGCTCGGCTTACCTTGGCTGCTTACACAGTGCGAGTTGCTGCACTGCAGCTACTCGGTAGGCCGACTCGTACGTCAGCTCGCACGAAAACAAAACATGTTGAAGTGACTCAGCTGCGAGCTACTGTCCAACTCACAAGTGCGATAACTCGTATGATACGTCCACACAGTGCGAGTTGCTGCACTGCAGCTACTCGGTAGGCCGACTCGTACGTCAGCTCGCACGAAAACAAAAAATGTTGAAGTGACTCAGCTGCGAGCTACTGTCCAACTCACAAGTGCGATAACTCGTATGATACGTCCACACAGTGCGAGTTGCTGCACTGCAGCTACTCGGTAGGCCGACTCGTACGTCAGCTCGCACGAAAACAAAAAATGTTGAAGTGACTCAGCTGCGAGCTACTGTCCAACTCACAAGTGCGATAACTCGTATGATACGTCCACACAGTGCGAGTTGCTGCACTGCAGCTACTCGGTAGGCCGACTCGTACGTCAGCTCGCACGAAAACAAAACATGTTGAAGTGACTCAGCTGCGAGCTACTGTCCAACTCACGAGTGCGATAACTCGTATGATACGTCCACACAGTGCGAGTTGCTGCACTGCAGCTACTCGGTAGGCCGACTCGTACGTCAGCTCGCACGAAAACAAAAAATGTTGAAGTGACTCAGCTGCGAGCTACTGTCCAACTCACAAGTGCGATAACTCGTATGATACGTCCACACAGTGCGAGTTGCTGCACTGCAGCTACTCGGTAGGCCGACTCGTACGTCAGCTCGCACGAAAACAAAAAATGTTGAAGTGACTCAGCTGCGAGCTACTGTCCAACTCACAAGTGCGATAACTCGTATGATACGTCCACACAGTGCGAGTTGCTGCACTGCAGCTACTCGGTAGGCCGACTCGTACGTCAGCTCGCACGAAAACAAAAAATGTTGAAGTGACTCAGCTGCGAGCTACTGTCCAACTCACAAGTGCGATAACTCGTATGATACGTCCACACAGTGCGAGTTGCTGCACTGCAGCTACTCGGTAGGCCGACTCGTACGTCAGCTCGCACGAAAACAAAAAATGTTGAAGTGACTCAGCTGCGAGCTACTGTCCAACTCACAAGTGCGATAACTCGTATGATACGTCCACACAGTGCGAGTTGCTGCACTGCAGCTACTCGGTAGGCCGACTCGTACGTCAGCTCGCACGAAAACAAAAAATGTTGAAGTGACTCAGCTGCGAGCTACTGTCCAACTCACGAGTGCGATAACTCGTATGATACGTCCACACAGTGCGAGTTGCTGCACTGCAGCTACTCGGTAGGCCGACTCGTACGTCAGCTCGCACGAAAACAAAACATGTTGAAGTGACTGAGCTGCGAGCTACTGTCCAACTCACAAGTGCGATAACTCGTATGATACGTCCACACAGTGCGAGTTGCTGCACTGCAGCTACTCGGTAGGCCGACTCGTACGTCAGCTCGCACGAAAACAAAAAATGTTGAAGTGACTCAGCTGCGAGCTACTGTCCAACTCACAAGTGCGATAACTCGTATGATACGTCCACACAGTGCGAGTTGCTGCACTGCAGCTACTCGGTAGGCCGACTCGTACGTCAGCTCGCACGAAAACAAAAAATGTTGAAGTGACTCAGCTGCGAGCTACTGTCCAACTCACAAGTGCGATAACTCGTATGATACGTCCACACAGTGCGAGTTGCTGCACTGCAGCTACTCGGTAGGCCGACTCGTACGTCAGCTCGCACGAAAACAAAAAATGTTGAAGTGACTCAGCTGCGAGCTACTGTCCAACTCACAAGTGCGATAACTCGTATGATACGTCCACACAGTGCGAGTTGCTGCACTGCAGCTACTCGGTAGGCCGACTCGTACGTCAGCTCGCACGAAAACAAAAAATGTTGAAGTGACTCAGCTGCGAGCTACTGTCCAACTCACAAGTGCGATAACTCGTATGATACGTCCACACAGTGCGAGTTGCTGCACTGCAGCTACTCGGTAGGCCGACTCGTACGTCAGCTCGCACGAAAACAAAAAATGTTGAAGTGACTCAGCTGCGAGCTACTGTCCAACTCACAAGTGCGATAACTCGTATGATACGTCCACACAGTGCGAGTTGCTGCACTGCAGCTACTCGGTAGGCCGACTCGTACGTCAGCTCGCACGAAAACAAAAAATGTTGAAGTGACTCAGCTGCGAGCTACTGTCCAACTCACAAGTGCGATAACTCGTATGATACGTCCACACAGTGCGAGTTGCTGCACTGCAGCTACTCGGTAGGCCGACTCGTACGTCAGCTCGCACGAAAACAAAAAATGTTGAAGTGACTCAGCTGCGAGCTACTGTCCAACTCACAAGTGCGATAACTCGTATGATACGTCCACACAGTGCGAGTTGCTGCACTGCAGCTACTCGGTAAGCCGACTCGTACGTCAGCTCGCACGAAAACAAAAAATGTTGAAGTGACTCAGCTGCGAGCTACTGTCCAACTCACAAGTGCGATAACTCGTATGATACGTCCACACAGTGCGAGTTGCTGCACTGCAGCTACTCGGTAGGCCGACTCGTACGTCAGCTCGCACGAAAACAAAACATGTTGAAGTGACTCAGCTGCGAGCTACTGTCCAACTCACAAGTGCGATAACTCGTATGATACGTCCACACAGTGCGAGTTGCTGCACTGCAGCTACTCGGTAGGCCGACTCGTACGTCAGCTCGCACGAAAACAAAAAATGTTGAAGTGACTCAGCTGCGAGCTACTGTCCAACTCACAAGTGCGATAACTCGTATGATACGTCCACACAGTGCGAGTTGCTGCACTGCAGCTACTCGGTAGGCCGACTCGTACGTCAGCTCGCACGAAAACAAAAAATGTTGAAGTGACTCAGCTGCGAGCTACTGTCCAACTCACAAGTGCGATAACTCGTATGATACGTCCACACAGTGCGAGTTGCTGCACTGCAGCTACTCGGTAGGCCGACTCGTACGTCAGCTCGCACGAAAACAAAACATGTTGAAGTGACTCAGCTGCGAGCTACTGTCCAACTCACAAGTGCGATAACTCGTATGATACGTCCACACAGTGCGAGTTGCTGCACTGCAGCTACTCGGTAGGCCGACTCGTACGTCAGCTCGCACGAAAACAAAAAATGTTGAAGTGACTCAGCTGCGAGCTACTGTCCAACTCACAAGTGCGATAACTCGTATGATACGTCCACACAGTGCGAGTTGCTGCACTGCAGCTACTCGGTAGGCCGACTCGTACGTCAGCTCGCACGAAAACAAAAAATGTTGAAGTGACTCAGCTGCGAGCTACTGTCCAACTCACAAGTGCGATAACTCGTATGATACGTCCACACAGTGCGAGTTGCTGCACTGCAGCTACTCGGTAGGCCGACTCGTACGTCAGCTCGCACGAAAACAAAAAATGTTGAAGTGACTCAGCTGCGAGCTACTGTCCAACTCACAAGTGCGATAACTCGTATGATACGTCCACACAGTGCGAGTTGCTGCACTGCAGCTACTCGGTAGGCCGACTCGTACGTCAGCTCGCACGAAAACAAAAAATGTTGAAGTGACTCAGCTGCGAGCTACTGTCCAACTCACAAGTGCGATAACTCGTATGATACGTCCACACAGTGCGAGTTGCTGCACTGCAGCTACTCGGTAGGCCGACTCGTACGTCAGCTCGCACGAAAACAAAAAATGTTGAAGTGACTCAGCTGCGAGCTACTGTCCAACTCACGAGTGCGATAACTCGTATGATACGTCCACACAGTGCGAGTTGCTGCACTGCAGCTACTCGGTAGGCCGACTCGTACGTCAGCTCGCACGAAAACAAAACATGTTGAAGTGACTGAGCTGCGAGCTACTGTCCAACTCACAAGTGCGATAACTCGTATGATACGTCCACACAGTGCGAGTTGCTGCACTGCAGCTACTCGGTAGGCCGACTCGTACGTCAGCTCGCACGAAAACAAAAAATGTTGAAGTGACTCAGCTGCGAGCTACTGTCCAACTCACAAGTGCGATAACTCGTATGATACGTCCACACAGTGCGAGTTGCTGCACTGCAGCTACTCGGTAGGCCGACTCGTACGTCAGCTCGCACGAAAACAAAAAATGTTGAAGTGACTCAGCTGCGAGCTACTGTCCAACTCACAAGTGCGATAACTCGTATGATACGTCCACACAGTGCGAGTTGCTGCACTGCAGCTACTCGGTAGGCCGACTCGTACGTCAGCTCGCACGAAAACAAAAAATGTTGAAGTGACTCAGCTGCGAGCTACTGTCCAACTCACAAGTGCGATAACTCGTATGATACGTCCACACAGTGCGAGTTGCTGCACTGCAGCTACTCGGTAGGCCGACTCGTACGTCAGCTCGCACGAAAACAAAAAATGTTGAAGTGACTCAGCTGCGAGCTACTGTCCAACTCACAAGTGCGATAACTCGTATGATACGTCCACACAGTGCGAGTTGCTGCACTGCAGCTACTCGGTAGGCCGACTCGTACGTCAGCTCGCACGAAAACAAAAAATGTTGAAGTGACTCAGCTGCGAGCTACTGTCCAACTCACAAGTGCGATAACTCGTATGATACGTCCACACAGTGCGAGTTGCTGCACTGCAGCTACTCGGTAGGCCGACTCGTACGTCAGCTCGCACGAAAACAAAAAATGTTGAAGTGACTCAGCTGCGAGCTACTGTCCAACTCACAAGTGCGATAACTCGTATGATACGTCCACACAGTGCGAGTTGCTGCACTGCAGCTACTCGGTAGGCCGACTCGTACGTCAGCTCGCACGAAAACAAAAAATGTTGAAGTGACTCAGCTGCGAGCTACTGTCCAACTCACAAGTGCGATAACTCGTATGATACGTCCACACAGTGCGAGTTGCTGCACTGCAGCTACTCGGTAGGCCGACTCGTACGTCAGCTCGCACGAAAACAAAAAATGTTGAAGTGACTCAGCTGCGAGCTACTGTCCAACTCACAAGTGCGATAACTCGTATGATACGTCCACACAGTGCGAGTTGCTGCACTGCAGCTACTCGGTAGGCCGACTCGTACGTCAGCTCGCACGAAAACAAAAAATGTTGAAGTGACTCAGCTGCGAGCTACTGTCCAACTCACAAGTGCGATAACTCGTATGATACGTCCACACAGTGCGAGTTGCTGCACTGCAGCTACTCGGTAGGCCGACTCGTACGTCAGCTCGCACGAAAACAAAAACGACGTGGTACTTCTACGGCTCTTTTGGACGTGACAGATAACATTCTGTCAGCACAGGATAAAGGCCTGTGCACACTTCTCGTGCTATTGGATTTTTCGCGCGCTTTTGACTGCATTAATATAGATTTATTTCTGTCTAAGCTAAACTATTATGGTTTTGACCAAAACACTATACACTGGTTCCAAAGTTACCTCACCAACCGTCAGCAGCGTGTGGAAATACGATTAAGCAATGGCTCTTCCCTAGTTTCATCCCTTGCATCCGTTTATAGGGGAGTTCCGCAAGGCTCAATACTGGGCCCCATAATCTTCATTTTGTATTGTGCGGATATAATAAGTTCCCTAAAGCGGTGTAAGTACCACATTTATGCTGATGACGTGCAGGTCTATATCTCTTTTCAGCCAAGTGACTATAACAGCGCGCTAAAAGACCTTAATGATGATCTTGACAGGATAGTATGTTGGGCTGAAAGCAACGGTTTGGTACTTAACCCCACTAAAACTAAGTATATACTGTTTGGAACTAAGAACCAAATCAGTGCAGTGCCGGCAACACTCAACGTTACTCTGATGGGTGAGTCGGTCAGTCGAGTCAGCGAGGCACGTAATCTGGGTCTGAACATGGACGCTGGGTTGAGATACGAAACACACGTGTCAGAGTCAGTGCGCACTTGTTTTTACCGGCTTAAGGTCCTCTATAAAATAAGGCCTTATCTTTCAGAGGAGCTGCGGATCCAGCTGGCTGAGTCTCTCGTGCTATCGAATTTAAACTATGCGGACGTAGTTATTGGCCCTCGGTTACTGGCAAGAACTGATCGACTGATTCAGAGGGTGCAAAACGCCTGCGCTCGATTCTGCTTCTCAATCCCACCAAGAAGTCACGTAACGCCCTTTTTAAATAACCACTCAATCCTCAAGATGAAGTCACGTCGTAAGTTGCACTTGGCATGCCTACTTTTTGGAGTTATAAAGTACAAGCAGCCGTCCTACTTGTACAATAAACTGAGCTGGATCGCTAGTAAAAGAGAATGCGCAAGAAGACAGTGCTCACAGCAACTCTCCACTCACTCGCACAAGACAGCGGCCTTCAGGGGAAGTTTTAGATACGCCGCATCTAAATGCTGGAATAATATACCCCCGCCGATAAGGAACCTAAAATCTCTTGCAACCTTCAGAGTTCGACTGCGGCAGTTTCTTATCGCCTCTCAGAAAAAACTGGGGATGACTGTTTCAAACACGTCCATTATTTAACTGGTTATCATGTCCTTCCCGAGCCAGTCTGTCTATTTAGCGTATCTCTTGGTAAAAACCTGTGAACGAAGGGTATAGGCACTTGGTAATTTAATAATTCGTGGATCTTTTGTTGCATATTAACGATTAAATACATAATTATTGTGATAAATATACACATATTAATTACCTACATTTATTTATTGTGAACACACTAATTTCATTTTTAACCCATATTTATTTTATTCGCACCTACGCCACTATTTATTTATTGTGATTATTAATTTATTTTATACATTATACTTTAAACTTTATATATGATATCTAATCAAGTCAAGTAATCTAAACGCAAAACGTTACTGATTAAATAATTAGAGTTGTGGGTATACTTAGTTATTTCACTCCGCGCATAACACTATGTCACAACACCAACATAATCATGACTGCTCAGCGTCCGTACGTCACTGCAGGGATCCAGCAGAATATCAGCGTCAGGTATACTTGCCTGACACATGCTGAGCTGGACTCCCATTTGATGCAACCTTGAGACGCACACCGCACTGTGTAGGTACCTACCTATAATCTTTACTTGAAATTATGTATGTTATGTCAAGATTTTATGTATGTTTTTCTTTAGTATGTTTATAGTTATTATTTTTTTTTGTATGTTGGCACCTTTTTTTGTTTTTAATTTTTATATCTATTCATGTGAAGACTGAAGAGTAATAATTTAATTGTACTTTTGTGTGTTGTGCTGTGTCTTTTGTGTGCATCAAATAAATGTTTTATCTATCTATCTATCTATCTAAAAAATGTTGAAGTGACTCAGCTGCGAGCTACTGTCCAACTCACAAGTGCGATAACTCGTATGATACGTCCACACAGTGCGAGTTGCTGCACTGCAGCTACTCGGTAGGCCGACTCGTACGTCAGCTCGCACGAAAACAAAAAATGTTGAAGTGACTCAGCTGCGAGCTACTGTCCAACTCACAAGTGCGATAACTCGTATGATACGTCCACACAGTGCGAGTTGCTGCACTGCAGCTACTCGGTAGGCCGACTCGTACGTCAGCTCGCACGAAAACAAAAAATGTTGAAGTGACTCAGCTGCGAGCTACTGTCCAACTCACAAGTGCGATAACTCGTATGATACGTCCACACAGTGCGAGTTGCTGCACTGCAGCTACTCGGTAGGCCGACTCGTACGTCAGCTCGCACGAAAACAAAAAATGTTGAAGTGACTCAGCTGCGAGCTACTGTCCAACTCACAAGTGCGATAACTCGTATGATACGTCCACACAGTGCGAGTTGCTGCACTGCAGCTACTCGGTAGGCCGACTCGTACGTCAGCTCGCACGAAAACAAAAAATGTTGAAGTGACTCAGCTGCGAGCTACTGTCCAACTCACAAGTGCGATAACTCGTATGATACGTCCACACAGTGCGAGTTGCTGCACTGCAGCTACTCGGTAGGCCGACTCGTACGTCAGCTCGCACGAAAACAAAAAATGTTGAAGTGACTCAGCTGCGAGCTACTGTCCAACTCACAAGTGCGATAACTCGTATGATACGTCCACACAGTGCGAGTTGCTGCACTGCAGCTACTCGGTAGGCCGACTCGTACGTCAGCTCGCACGAAAACAAAAAATGTTGAAGTGACTCAGCTGCGAGCTACTGTCCAACTCACAAGTGCGATAACTCGTATGATACGTCCACACAGTGCGAGTTGCTGCACTGCAGCTACTCGGTAGGCCGACTCGTACGTCAGCTCGCACGAAAACAAAAAATGTTGAAGTGACTCAGCTGCGAGCTACTGTCCAACTCACAAGTGCGATAACTCGTATGATACGTCCACACAGTGCGAGTTGCTGCACTGCAGCTACTCGGTAGGCCGACTCGTACGTCAGCTCGCACGAAAACAAAAAATGTTGAAGTGACTCAGCTGCGAGCTACTGTCCAACTCACAAGTGCGATAACTCGTATGATACGTCCACACAGTGCGAGTTGCTGCACTGCAGCTACTCGGTAGGCCGACTCGTACGTCAGCTCGCACGAAAACAAAAAATGTTGAAGTGACTCAGCTGCGAGCTACTGTCCAACTCACAAGTGCGATAACTCGTATGATACGTCCACACAGTGCGAGTTGCTGCACTGCAGCTACTCGGTAGGCCGACTCGTACGTCAGCTCGCACGAAAACAAAAAATGTTGAAGTGACTCAGCTGCGAGCTACTGTCCAACTCACAAGTGCGATAACTCGTATGATACGTCCACACAGTGCGAGTTGCTGCACTGCAGCTACTCGGTAGGCCGACTCGTACGTCAGCTCGCACGAAAACAAAAAATGTTGAAGTGACTCAGCTGCGAGCTACTGTCCAACTCACAAGTGCGATAACTCGTATGATACGTCCACACAGTGCGAGTTGCTGCACTGCAGCTACTCGGTAGGCCGACTCGTACGTCAGCTCGCACGAAAACAAAAAATGTTGAAGTGACTCAGCTGCGAGCTACTGTCCAACTCACAAGTGCGATAACTCGTATGATACGTCCACACAGTGCGAGTTGCTGCACTGCAGCTACTCGGTAGGCCGACTCGTACGTCAGCTCGCACGAAAACAAAAAATGTTGAAGTGACTCAGCTGCGAGCTACTGTCCAACTCACAAGTGCGATAACTCGTATGATACGTCCACACAGTGCGAGTTGCTGCACTGCAGCTACTCGGTAGGCCGACTCGTACGTCAGCTCGCACGAAAACAAAAAATGTTGAAGTGACTCAGCTGCGAGCTACTGTCCAACTCACAAGTGCGATAACTCGTATGATACGTCCACACAGTGCGAGTTGCTGCACTGCAGCTACTCGGTAGGCCGACTCGTACGTCAGCTCGCACGAAAACAAAACATGTTGAAGTGACTCAGCTGCGAGCTACTGTCCAACTCACAAGTGCGATAACTCGTATGATACGTCCACACAGTGCGAGTTGCTGCACTGCAGCTACTCGGTAGGCCGACTCGTACGTCAGCTCGCACGAAAACAAAAAATGTTGAAGTGACTCAGCTGCGAGCTACTGTCCAACTCACGAGTGCGATAACTCGTATGATACGTCCACACAGTGCGAGTTGCTGCACTGCAGCTACTCGGTAGGCCGACTCGTACGTCAGCTCGCACGAAAACAAAACATGTTGAAGTGACTGAGCTGCGAGCTACTGTCCAACTCACAAGTGCGATAACTCGTATGATACGTCCACACAGTGCGAGTTGCTGCACTGCAGCTACTCGGTAGGCCGACTCGTACGTCAGCTCGCACGAAAACAAAAAATGTTGAAGTGACTCAGCTGCGAGCTACTGTCCAACTCACAAGTGCGATAACTCGTATGATACGTCCACACAGTGCGAGTTGCTGCACTGCAGCTACTCGGTAGGCCGACTCGTACGTCAGCTCGCACGAAAACAAAAAATGTTGAAGTGACTCAGCTGCGAGCTACTGTCCAACTCACAAGTGCGATAACTCGTATGATACGTCCACACAGTGCGAGTTGCTGCACTGCAGCTACTCGGTAGGCCGACTCGTACGTCAGCTCGCACGAAAACAAAAAATGTTGAAGTGACTCAGCTGCGAGCTACTGTCCAACTCACAAGTGCGATAACTCGTATGATACGTCCACACAGTGCGAGTTGCTGCACTGCAGCTACTCGGTAGGCCGACTCGTACGTCAGCTCGCACGAAAACAAAAAATGTTGAAGTGACTCAGCTGCGAGCTACTGTCCAACTCACGAGTGCGATAACTCGTATGATACGTCCACACAGTGCGAGTTGCTGCACTGCAGCTACTCGGTAGGCCGACTCGTACGTCAGCTCGCACGAAAACAAAACATGTTGAAGTGACTCAGCTGCGAGCTACTGTCCAACTCACAAGTGCGATAACTCGTATGATACGTCCACACAGTGCGAGTTGCTGCACTGCAGCTACTCGGTAGGCCGACTCGTACGTCAGCTCGCACGAAAACAAAAAATGTTGAAGTGACTCAGCTGCGAGCTACTGTCCAACTCACAAGTGCGATAACTCGTATGATACGTCCACACAGTGCGAGTTGCTGCACTGCAGCTACTCGGTAGGCCGACTCGTACGTCAGCTCGCACGAAAACAAAAAATGTTGAAGTGACTCAGCTGCGAGCTACTGTCCAACTCACAAGTGCGATAACTCGTATGATACGTCCACACAGTGCGAGTTGCTGCACTGCAGCTACTCGGTAGGCCGACTCGTACGTCAGCTCGCACGAAAACAAAAAATGTTGAAGTGACTCAGCTGCGAGCTACTGTCCAACTCACAAGTGCGATAACTCGTATGATACGTCCACACAGTGCGAGTTGCTGCACTGCAGCTACTCGGTAGGCCGACTCGTACGTCAGCTCGCACGAAAACAAAACATGTTGAAGTGACTCAGCTGCGAGCTACTGTCCAACTCACAAGTGCGATAACTCGTATGATACGTCCACACAGTGCGAGTTGCTGCACTGCAGCTACTCGGTAGGCCGACTCGTACGTCAGCTCGCACGAAAACAAAACATGTTGAAGTGACTCAGCTGCGAGCTACTGTCCAACTCACAAGTGCGATAACTCGTATGATACGTCCACACAGTGCGAGTTGCTGCACTGCAGCTACTCGGTAGGCCGACTCGTACGTCAGCTCGCACGAAAACAAAAAATGTTGAAGTGACTCAGCTGCGAGCTACTGTCCAACTCACAAGTGCGATAACTCGTATGATACGTCCACACAGTGCGAGTTGCTGCACTGCAGCTACTCGGTAGGCCGACTCGTACGTCAGCTCGCACGAAAACAAAAAATGTTGAAGTGACTCAGCTGCGAGCTACTGTCCAACTCACAAGTGCGATAACTCGTATGATACGTCCACACAGTGCGAGTTGCTGCACTGCAGCTACTCGGTAGGCCGACTCGTACGTCAGCTCGCACGAAAACAAAAAATGTTGAAGTGACTCAGCTGCGAGCTACTGTCCAACTCACAAGTGCGATAACTCGTATGATACGTCCACACAGTGCGAGTTGCTGCACTGCAGCTACTCGGTAGGCCGACTCGTACGTCAGCTCGCACGAAAACAAAAAATGTTGAAGTGACTCAGCTGCGAGCTACTGTCCAACTCACAAGTGCGATAACTCGTATGATACGTCCACACAGTGCGAGTTGCTGCACTGCAGCTACTCGGTAGGCCGACTCGTACGTCAGCTCGCACGAAAACAAAAAATGTTGAAGTGACTCAGCTGCGAGCTACTGTCCAACTCACAAGTGCGATAACTCGTATGATACGTCCACACAGTGCGAGTTGCTGCACTGCAGCTACTCGGTAGGCCGACTCGTACGTCAGCTCGCACGAAAACAAAAAATGTTGAAGTGACTCAGCTGCGAGCTACTGTCCAACTCACAAGTGCGATAACTCGTATGATACGTCCACACAGTGCGAGTTGCTGCACTGCAGCTACTCGGTAGGCCGACTCGTACGTCAGCTCGCACGAAAACAAAACATGTTGAAGTGACTGAGCTGCGAGCTACTGTCCAACTCACAAGTGCGATAACTCGTATGATACGTCCACACAGTGCGAGTTGCTGCACTGCAGCTACTCGGTAGGCCGACTCGTACGTCAGCTCGCACGAAAACAAAAAATGTTGAAGTGACTCAGCTGCGAGCTACTGTCCAACTCACGAGTGCGATAACTCGTATGATACGTCCACACAGTGCGAGTTGCTGCACTGCAGCTACTCGGTAGGCCGACTCGTACGTCAGCTCGCACGAAAACAAAACATGTTGAAGTGACTGAGCTGCGAGCTACTGTCCAACTCACAAGTGCGATAACTCGTATGATACGTCCACACAGTGCGAGTTGCTGCACTGCAGCTACTCGGTAGGCCGACTCGTACGTCAGCTCGCACGAAAACAAAAAATGTTGAAGTGACTCAGCTGCGAGCTACTGTCCAACTCACAAGTGCGATAACTCGTATGATACGTCCACACAGTGCGAGTTGCTGCACTGCAGCTACTCGGTAGGCCGACTCGTACGTCAGCTCGCACGAAAACAAAAAATGTTGAAGTGACTCAGCTGCGAGCTACTGTCCAACTCACAAGTGCGATAACTCGTATGATACGTCCACACAGTGCGAGTTGCTGCACTGCAGCTACTCGGTAGGCCGACTCGTACGTCAGCTCGCACGAAAACAAAAAATGTTGAAGTGACTCAGCTGCGAGCTACTGTCCAACTCACAAGTGCGATAACTCGTATGATACGTCCACACAGTGCGAGTTGCTGCACTGCAGCTACTCGGTAGGCCGACTCGTACGTCAGCTCGCACGAAAACAAAAAATGTTGAAGTGACTCAGCTGCGAGCTACTGTCCAACTCACGAGTGCGATAACTCGTATGATACGTCCACACAGTGCGAGTTGCTGCACTGCAGCTACTCGGTAGGCCGACTCGTACGTCAGCTCGCACGAAAACAAAACATGTTGAAGTGACTCAGCTGCGAGCTACTGTCCAACTCACAAGTGCGATAACTCGTATGATACGTCCACACAGTGCGAGTTGCTGCACTGCAGCTACTCGGTAGGCCGACTCGTACGTCAGCTCGCACGAAAACAAAAAATGTTGAAGTGACTCAGCTGCGAGCTACTGTCCAACTCACAAGTGCGATAACTCGTATGATACGTCCACACAGTGCGAGTTGCTGCACTGCAGCTACTCGGTAGGCCGACTCGTACGTCAGCTCGCACGAAAACAAAAAATGTTGAAGTGACTCAGCTGCGAGCTACTGTCCAACTCACAAGTGCGATAACTCGTATGATACGTCCACACAGTGCGAGTTGCTGCACTGCAGCTACTCGGTAGGCCGACTCGTACGTCAGCTCGCACGAAAACAAAAAATGTTGAAGTGACTCAGCTGCGAGCTACTGTCCAACTCACAAGTGCGATAACTCGTATGATACGTCCACACAGTGCGAGTTGCTGCACTGCAGCTACTCGGTAGGCCGACTCGTACGTCAGCTCGCACGAAAACAAAAAATGTTGAAGTGACTCAGTTGCGAGCTACTGTCCAACTCACAAGTGCGATAACTCGTATGATACGTCCACACAGTGCGAGTTGCTGCACTGCAGCTACTCGGTAGGCCGACTCGTACGTCAGCTCGCACGAAAACAAAAAATGTTGAAGTGACTCAGCTGCGAGCTACTGTCCAACTCACAAGTGCGATAACTCGTATGATACGTCCACACAGTGCGAGTTGCTGCACTGCAGCTACTCGGTAGGCCGACTCGTACGTCAGCTCGCACGAAAACAAAAAATGTTGAAGTGACTCAGCTGCGAGCTACTGTCCAACTCACAAGTGCGATAACTCGTATGATACGTCCACACAGTGCGAGTTGCTGCACTGCAGCTACTCGGTAGGCCGACTCGTACGTCAGCTCGCACGAAAACAAAACATGTTGAAGTGACTCAGCTGCGAGCTACTGTCCAACTCACAAGTGCGATAACTCGTATGATACGTCCACACAGTGCGAGTTGCTGCACTGCAGCTACTCGGTAGGCCGACTCGTACGTCAGCTCGCACGAAAACAAAACATGTTGAAGTGACTCAGCTGCGAGCTACTGTCCAACTCACAAGTGCGATAACTCGTATGATACGTCCACACAGTGCGAGTTGCTGCACTGCAGCTACTCGGTAGGCCGACTCGTACGTCAGCTCGCACGAAAACAAAACATGTTGAAGTGACTCAGCTGCGAGCTACTGTCCAACTCACAAGTGCGATAACTCGTATGATACGTCCACACAGTGCGAGTTGCTGCACTGCAGCTACTCGGTAGGCCGACTCGTACGTCAGCTCGCACGAAAACAAAAAATGTTGAAGTGACTCAGCTGCGAGCTACTGTCCAACTCACAAGTGCGATAACTCGTATGATACGTCCACACAGTGCGAGTTGCTGCACTGCAGCTACTCGGTAGGCCGACTCGTACGTCAGCTCGCACGAAAACAAAAAATGTTGAAGTGACTCAGCTGCGAGCTACTGTCCAACTCACAAGTGCGATAACTCGTATGATACGTCCACACAGTGCGAGTTGCTGCACTGCAGCTACTCGGTAGGCCGACTCGTACGTCAGCTCGCACGAAAACAAAACATGTTGAAGTGACTCAGCTGCGAGCTACTGTCCAACTCACAAGTGCGATAACTCGTATGATACGTCCACACAGTGCGAGTTGCTGCACTGCAGCTACTCGGTAGGCCGACTCGTACGTCAGCTCGCACGAAAACAAAAAATGTTGAAGTGACTCAGCTGCGAGCTACTGTCCAACTCACAAGTGCGATAACTCGTATGATACGTCCACACAGTGCGAGTTGCTGCACTGCAGCTACTCGGTAGGCCGACTCGTACGTCAGCTCGCACGAAAACAAAAAATGTTGAAG
This sequence comes from Cosmia trapezina, assembly GCA_905163495.3. Classification (NCBI taxonomy): domain Eukaryota; kingdom Metazoa; phylum Arthropoda; class Insecta; order Lepidoptera; family Noctuidae; genus Cosmia; species Cosmia trapezina. Next base: position 2,636,434 of record LR991047.1, read on the forward strand.
TGACTCAGCTGCGAGCTACTGTCCAACTCACAAGTGCGATAACTCGTATGATACGTCCACACAGTGCGAGTTGCTGCACTGCAGCTACTCGGTAGGCCGACTCGTACGTCAGCTCGCACGAAAACAAAAAATGTTGAAGTGACTCAGCTGCGAGCTACTGTCCAACTCACAAGTGCGATAACTCGTATGATACGTCCACACAGTGCGAGTTGCTGCACTGCAGCTACTCGGTAGGCCGACTCGTACGTCAGCTCGCACGAAAACAAAAAATGTTGAAGTGACTCAGCTGCGAGCTACTGTCCAACTCACAAGTGCGATAACTCGTATGATACGTCCACACAGTGCGAGTTGCTGCACTGCAGCTACTCGGTAGGCCGACTCGTACGTCAGCTCGCACGAAAACAAAAAATGTTGAAGTGACTCAGCTGCGAGCTACTGTCCAACTCACAAGTGCGATAACTCGTATGATACGTCCACACAGTGCGAGTTGCTGCACTGCAGCTACTCGGTAGGCCGACTCGTACGTCAGCTCGCACGAAAACAAAAAATGTTGAAGTGACTCAGCTGCGAGCTACTGTCCAACTCACAAGTGCGATAACTCGTATGATACGTCCACACAGTGCGAGTTGCTGCACTGCAGCTACTCGGTAGGCCGACTCGTACGTCAGCTCGCACGAAAACAAAAAATGTTGAAGTGACTCAGCTGCGAGCTACTGTCCAACTCACAAGTGCGATAACTCGTATGATACGTCCACACAGTGCGAGTTGCTGCACTGCAGCTACTCGGTAGGCCGACTCGTACGTCAGCTCGCACGAAAACAAAAAATGTTGAAGTGACTCAGCTGCGAGCTACTGTCCAACTCACAAGTGCGATAACTCGTATGATACGTCCACACAGTGCGAGTTGCTGCACTGCAGCTACTCGGTAGGCCGACTCGTACGTCAGCTCGCACGAAAACAAAAAATGTTGAAGTGACTCAGCTGCGAGCTACTGTCCAACTCACAAGTGCGATAACTCGTATGATACGTCCACACAGTGCGAGTTGCTGCACTGCAGCTACTCGGTAGGCCGACTCGTACGTCAGCTCGCACGAAAACAAAAAATGTTGAAGTGACTCAGCTGCGAGCTACTGTCCAACTCACAAGTGCGATAACTCGTATGATACGTCCACACAGTGCGAGTTGCTGCACTGCAGCTACTCGGTAGGCCGACTCGTACGTCAGCTCGCACGAAAACAAAAAATGTTGAAGTGACTCAGCTGCGAGCTACTGTCCAACTCACAAGTGCGATAACTCGTATGATACGTCCACACAGTGCGAGTTGCTGCACTGCAGCTACTCGGTAGGCCGACTCGTACGTCAGCTCGCACGAAAACAAAAAATGTTGAAGTGACTCAGCTGCGAGCTACTGTCCAACTCACAAGTGCGATAACTCGTATGATACGTCCACACAGTGCGAGTTGCTGCACTGCAGCTACTCGGTAGGCCGACTCGTACGTCAGCTCGCACGAAAACAAAAAATGTTGAAGTGACTCAGCTGCGAGCTACTGTCCAACTCACAAGTGCGATAACTCGTATGATACGTCCACACAGTGCGAGTTGCTGCACTGCAGCTACTCGGTAGGCCGACTCGTACGTCAGCTCGCACGAAAACAAAACATGTTGAAGTGACTCAGCTGCGAGCTACTGTCCAACTCACAAGTGCGATAACTCGTATGATACGTCCACACAGTGCGAGTTGCTGCACTGCAGCTACTCGGTAGGCCGACTCGTACGTCAGCTCGCACGAAAACAAAACATGTTGAAGTGACTCAGCTGCGAGCTACTGTCCAACTCACAAGTGCGATAACTCGTATGATACGTCCACACAGTGCGAGTTGCTGCACTGCAGCTACTCGGTAGGCCGACTCGTACGTCAGCTCGCACGAAAACAAAACATGTTGAAGTGACTCAGCTGCGAGCTACTGTCCAACTCACAAGTGCGATAACTCGTATGATACGTCCACACAGTGCGAGTTGCTGCACTGCAGCTACTCGGTAGGCCGACTCGTACGTCAGCTCGCACGAAAACAAAAAATGTTGAAGTGACTCAGCTGCGAGCTACTGTCCAACTCACAAGTGCGATAACTCGTATGATACGTCCACACAGTGCGAGTTGCTGCACTGCAGCTACTCGGTAGGCCGACTCGTACGTCAGCTCGCACGAAAACAAAAAATGTTGAAGTGACTCAGCTGCGAGCTACTGTCCAACTCACAAGTGCGATAACTCGTATGATACGTCCACACAGTGCGAGTTGCTGCACTGCAGCTACTCGGTAGGCCGACTCGTACGTCAGCTCGCACGAAAACAAAACATGTTGAAGTGACTCAGCTGCGAGCTACTGTCCAACTCACAAGTGCGATAACTCGTATGATACGTCCACACAGTGCGAGTTGCTGCACTGCAGCTACTCGGTAGGCCGACTCGTACGTCAGCTCGCACGAAAACAAAAAATGTTGAAGTGACTCAGCTGCGAGCTACTGTCCAACTCACAAGTGCGATAACTCGTATGATACGTCCACACAGTGCGAGTTGCTGCACTGCAGCTACTCGGTAGGCCGACTCGTACGTCAGCTCGCACGAAAACAAAAAATGTTGAAGTGACTCAGCTGCGAGCTACTGTCCAACTCACAAGTGCGATAACTCGTATGATACGTCCACACAGTGCGAGTTGCTGCACTGCAGCTACTCGGTAGGCCGACTCGTACGTCAGCTCGCACGAAAACAAAAAATGTTGAAGTGACTCAGCTGCGAGCTACTGTCCAACTCACAAGTGCGATAACTCGTATGATACGTCCACACAGTGCGAGTTGCTGCACTGCAGCTACTCGGTAGGCCGACTCGTACGTCAGCTCGCACGAAAACAAAAAATGTTGAAGTGACTCAGCTGCGAGCTACTGTCCAACTCACAAGTGCGATAACTCGTATGATACGTCCACACAGTGCGAGTTGCTGCACTGCAGCTACTCGGTAGGCCGACTCGTACGTCAGCTCGCACGAAAACAAAAAATGTTGAAGTGACTCAGCTGCGAGCTACTGTCCAACTCACAAGTGCGATAACTCGTATGATACGTCCACACAGTGCGAGTTGCTGCACTGCAGCTACTCGGTAGGCCGACTCGTACGTCAGCTCGCACGAAAACAAAAAATGTTGAAGTGACTCAGCTGCGAGCTACTGTCCAACTCACAAGTGCGATAACTCGTATGATACGTCCACACAGTGCGAGTTGCTGCACTGCAGCTACTCGGTAGGCCGACTCGTACGTCAGCTCGCACGAAAACAAAAAATGTTGAAGTGACTCAGCTGCGAGCTACTGTCCAACTCACAAGTGCGATAACTCGTATGATACGTCCACACAGTGCGAGTTGCTGCACTGCAGCTACTCGGTAGGCCGACTCGTACGTCAGCTCGCACGAAAACAAAAAATGTTGAAGTGACTCAGCTGCGAGCTACTGTCCAACTCACAAGTGCGATAACTCGTATGATACGTCCACACAGTGCGAGTTGCTGCACTGCAGCTACTCGGTAGGCCGACTCGTACGTCAGCTCGCACGAAAACAAAAAATGTTGAAGTGACTCAGCTGCGAGCTACTGTCCAACTCACAAGTGCGATAACTCGTATGATACGTCCACACAGTGCGAGTTGCTGCACTGCAGCTACTCGGTAGGCCGACTCGTACGTCAGCTCGCACGAAAACAAAAAATGTTGAAGTGACTCAGCTGCGAGCTACTGTCCAACTCACAAGTGCGATAACTCGTATGATACGTCCACACAGTGCGAGTTGCTGCACTGCAGCTACTCGGTAGGCCGACTCGTACGTCAGCTCGCACGAAAACAAAAAATGTTGAAGTGACTCAGCTGCGAGCTACTGTCCAACTCACAAGTGCGATAACTCGTATGATACGTCCACACAGTGCGAGTTGCTGCACTGCAGCTACTCGGTAGGCCGACTCGTACGTCAGCTCGCACGAAAACAAAAAATGTTGAAGTGACTCAGCTGCGAGCTACTGTCCAACTCACAAGTGCGATAACTCGTATGATACGTCCACACAGTGCGAGTTGCTGCACTGCAGCTACTCGGTAGGCCGACTCGTACGTCAGCTCGCACGAAAACAAAAAATGTTGAAGTGACTCAGCTGCGAGCTACTGTCCAACTCACAAGTGCGATAACTCGTATGATACGTCCACACAGTGCGAGTTGCTGCACTGCAGCTACTCGGTAGGCCGACTCGTACGTCAGCTCGCACGAAAACAAAAAATGTTGAAGTGACTCAGCTGCGAGCTACTGTCCAACTCACAAGTGCGATAACTCGTATGATACGTCCACACAGTGCGAGTTGCTGCACTGCAGCTACTCGGTAGGCCGACTCGTACGTCAGCTCGCACGAAAACAAAAAATGTTGAAGTGACTCAGCTGCGAGCTACTGTCCAACTCACAAGTGCGATAACTCGTATGATACGTCCACACAGTGCGAGTTGCTGCACTGCAGCTACTCGGTAGGCCGACTCGTACGTCAGCTCGCACGAAAACAAAAAATGTTGAAGTGACTCAGCTGCGAGCTACTGTCCAACTCACAAGTGCGATAACTCGTATGATACGTCCACACAGTGCGAGTTGCTGCACTGCAGCTACTCGGTAGGCCGACTCGTACGTCAGCTCGCACGAAAACAAAAAATGTTGAAGTGACTCAGCTGCGAGCTACTGTCCAACTCACAAGTGCGATAACTCGTATGATACGTCCACACAGTGCGAGTTGCTGCACTGCAGCTACTCGGTAGGCCGACTCGTACGTCAGCTCGCACGAAAACAAAAACGACGTGGTACTTCTACGGCTCTTTTGGACGTGACAGATAACATTCTGTCAGCACAGGATAAAGGCCTGTGCACACTTCTCGTGCTATTGGATTTTTCGCGCGCTTTTGACTGCATTAATATAGATTTATTTCTGTCTAAGCTAAACTATTATGGTTTTGACCAAAACACTATACACTGGTTCCAAAGTTACCTCACCAACCGTCAGCAGCGTGTGGAAATACGATTAAGCAATGGCTCTTCCCTAGTTTCATCCCTTGCATCCGTTTATAGGGGAGTTCCGCAAGGCTCAATACTGGGCCCCATAATCTTCATTTTGTATTGTGCGGATATAATAAGTTCCCTAAAGCGGTGTAAGTACCACATTTATGCTGATGACGTGCAGGTCTATATCTCTTTTCAGCCAAGTGACTATAACAGCGCGCTAAAAGACCTTAATGATGATCTTGACAGGATAGTATGTTGGGCTGAAAGCAACGGTTTGGTACTTAACCCCACTAAAACTAAGTATATACTGTTTGGAACTAAGAACCAAATCAGTGCAGTGCCGGCAACACTCAACGTTACTCTGATGGGTGAGTCGGTCAGTCGAGTCAGCGAGGCACGTAATCTGGGTCTGAACATGGACGCTGGGTTGAGATACGAAACACACGTGTCAGAGTCAGTGCGCACTTGTTTTTACCGGCTTAAGGTCCTCTATAAAATAAGGCCTTATCTTTCAGAGGAGCTGCGGATCCAGCTGGCTGAGTCTCTCGTGCTATCGAATTTAAACTATGCGGACGTAGTTATTGGCCCTCGGTTACTGGCAAGAACTGATCGACTGATTCAGAGGGTGCAAAACGCCTGCGCTCGATTCTGCTTCTCAATCCCACCAAGAAGTCACGTAACGCCCTTTTTAAATAACCACTCAATCCTCAAGATGAAGTCACGTCGTAAGTTGCACTTGGCATGCCTACTTTTTGGAGTTATAAAGTACAAGCAGCCGTCCTACTTGTACAATAAACTGAGCTGGATCGCTAGTAAAAGAGAATGCGCAAGAAGACAGTGCTCACAGCAACTCTCCACTCACTCGCACAAGACAGCGGCCTTCAGGGGAAGTTTTAGATACGCCGCATCTAAATGCTGGAATAATATACCCCCGCCGATAAGGAACCTAAAATCTCTTGCAACCTTCAGAGTTCGACTGCGGCAGTTTCTTATCGCCTCTCAGAAAAAACTGGGGATGACTGTTTCAAACACGTCCATTATTTAACTGGTTATCATGTCCTTCCCGAGCCAGTCTGTCTATTTAGCGTATCTCTTGGTAAAAACCTGTGAACGAAGGGTATAGGCACTTGGTAATTTAATAATTCGTGGATCTTTTGTTGCATATTAACGATTAAATACATAATTATTGTGATAAATATACACATATTAATTACCTACATTTATTTATTGTGAACACACTAATTTCATTTTTAACCCATATTTATTTTATTCGCACCTACGCCACTATTTATTTATTGTGATTATTAATTTATTTTATACATTATACTTTAAACTTTATATATGATATCTAATCAAGTCAAGTAATCTAAACGCAAAACGTTACTGATTAAATAATTAGAGTTGTGGGTATACTTAGTTATTTCACTCCGCGCATAACACTATGTCACAACACCAACATAATCATGACTGCTCAGCGTCCGTACGTCACTGCAGGGATCCAGCAGAATATCAGCGTCAGGTATACTTGCCTGACACATGCTGAGCTGGACTCCCATTTGATGCAACCTTGAGACGCACACCGCACTGTGTAGGTACCTACCTATAATCTTTACTTGAAATTATGTATGTTATGTCAAGATTTTATGTATGTTTTTCTTTAGTATGTTTATAGTTATTATTTTTTTTTGTATGTTGGCACCTTTTTTTGTTTTTAATTTTTATATCTATTCATGTGAAGACTGAAGAGTAATAATTTAATTGTACTTTTGTGTGTTGTGCTGTGTCTTTTGTGTGCATCAAATAAATGTTTTATCTATCTATCTATCTATCTAAAAAATGTTGAAGTGACTCAGCTGCGAGCTACTGTCCAACTCACAAGTGCGATAACTCGTATGATACGTCCACACAGTGCGAGTTGCTGCACTGCAGCTACTCGGTAGGCCGACTCGTACGTCAGCTCGCACGAAAACAAAAAATGTTGAAGTGACTCAGCTGCGAGCTACTGTCCAACTCACAAGTGCGATAACTCGTATGATACGTCCACACAGTGCGAGTTGCTGCACTGCAGCTACTCGGTAGGCCGACTCGTACGTCAGCTCGCACGAAAACAAAAAATGTTGAAGTGACTCAGCTGCGAGCTACTGTCCAACTCACAAGTGCGATAACTCGTATGATACGTCCACACAGTGCGAGTTGCTGCACTGCAGCTACTCGGTAGGCCGACTCGTACGTCAGCTCGCACGAAAACAAAAAATGTTGAAGTGACTCAGCTGCGAGCTACTGTCCAACTCACAAGTGCGATAACTCGTATGATACGTCCACACAGTGCGAGTTGCTGCACTGCAGCTACTCGGTAGGCCGACTCGTACGTCAGCTCGCACGAAAACAAAAAATGTTGAAGTGACTCAGCTGCGAGCTACTGTCCAACTCACAAGTGCGATAACTCGTATGATACGTCCACACAGTGCGAGTTGCTGCACTGCAGCTACTCGGTAGGCCGACTCGTACGTCAGCTCGCACGAAAACAAAAAATGTTGAAGTGACTCAGCTGCGAGCTACTGTCCAACTCACAAGTGCGATAACTCGTATGATACGTCCACACAGTGCGAGTTGCTGCACTGCAGCTACTCGGTAGGCCGACTCGTACGTCAGCTCGCACGAAAACAAAAAATGTTGAAGTGACTCAGCTGCGAGCTACTGTCCAACTCACAAGTGCGATAACTCGTATGATACGTCCACACAGTGCGAGTTGCTGCACTGCAGCTACTCGGTAGGCCGACTCGTACGTCAGCTCGCACGAAAACAAAAAATGTTGAAGTGACTCAGCTGCGAGCTACTGTCCAACTCACAAGTGCGATAACTCGTATGATACGTCCACACAGTGCGAGTTGCTGCACTGCAGCTACTCGGTAGGCCGACTCGTACGTCAGCTCGCACGAAAACAAAAAATGTTGAAGTGACTCAGCTGCGAGCTACTGTCCAACTCACAAGTGCGATAACTCGTATGATACGTCCACACAGTGCGAGTTGCTGCACTGCAGCTACTCGGTAGGCCGACTCGTACGTCAGCTCGCACGAAAACAAAAAATGTTGAAGTGACTCAGCTGCGAGCTACTGTCCAACTCACAAGTGCGATAACTCGTATGATACGTCCACACAGTGCGAGTTGCTGCACTGCAGCTACTCGGTAGGCCGACTCGTACGTCAGCTCGCACGAAAACAAAAAATGTTGAAGTGACTCAGCTGCGAGCTACTGTCCAACTCACAAGTGCGATAACTCGTATGATACGTCCACACAGTGCGAGTTGCTGCACTGCAGCTACTCGGTAGGCCGACTCGTACGTCAGCTCGCACGAAAACAAAAAATGTTGAAGTGACTCAGCTGCGAGCTACTGTCCAACTCACAAGTGCGATAACTCGTATGATACGTCCACACAGTGCGAGTTGCTGCACTGCAGCTACTCGGTAGGCCGACTCGTACGTCAGCTCGCACGAAAACAAAAAATGTTGAAGTGACTCAGCTGCGAGCTACTGTCCAACTCACAAGTGCGATAACTCGTATGATACGTCCACACAGTGCGAGTTGCTGCACTGCAGCTACTCGGTAGGCCGACTCGTACGTCAGCTCGCACGAAAACAAAAAATGTTGAAGTGACTCAGCTGCGAGCTACTGTCCAACTCACAAGTGCGATAACTCGTATGATACGTCCACACAGTGCGAGTTGCTGCACTGCAGCTACTCGGTAGGCCGACTCGTACGTCAGCTCGCACGAAAACAAAAAATGTTGAAGTGACTCAGCTGCGAGCTACTGTCCAACTCACAAGTGCGATAACTCGTATGATACGTCCACACAGTGCGAGTTGCTGCACTGCAGCTACTCGGTAGGCCGACTCGTACGTCAGCTCGCACGAAAACAAAAAATGTTGAAGTGACTCAGCTGCGAGCTACTGTCCAACTCACAAGTGCGATAACTCGTATGATACGTCCACACAGTGCGAGTTGCTGCACTGCAGCTACTCGGTAGGCCGACTCGTACGTCAGCTCGCACGAAAACAAAAAATGTTGAAGTGACTCAGCTGCGAGCTACTGTCCAACTCACAAGTGCGATAACTCGTATGATACGTCCACACAGTGCGAGTTGCTGCACTGCAGCTACTCGGTAGGCCGACTCGTACGTCAGCTCGCACGAAAACAAAAAATGTTGAAGTGACTCAGCTGCGAGCTACTGTCCAACTCACAAGTGCGATAACTCGTATGATACGTCCACACAGTGCGAGTTGCTGCACTGCAGCTACTCGGTAGGCCGACTCGTACGTCAGCTCGCACGAAAACAAAAAATGTTGAAGTGACTCAGCTGCGAGCTACTGTCCAACTCACAAGTGCGATAACTCGTATGATACGTCCACACAGTGCGAGTTGCTGCACTGCAGCTACTCGGTAGGCCGACTCGTACGTCAGCTCGCACGAAAACAAAAAATGTTGAAGTGACTCAGCTGCGAGCTACTGTCCAACTCACAAGTGCGATAACTCGTATGATACGTCCACACAGTGCGAGTTGCTGCACTGCAGCTACTCGGTAGGCCGACTCGTACGTCAGCTCGCACGAAAACAAAACATGTTGAAGTGACTCAGCTGCGAGCTACTGTCCAACTCACAAGTGCGATAACTCGTATGATACGTCCACACAGTGCGAGTTGCTGCACTGCAGCTACTCGGTAGGCCGACTCGTACGTCAGCTCGCACGAAAACAAAACATGTTGAAGTGACTCAGCTGCGAGCTACTGTCCAACTCACAAGTGCGATAACTCGTATGATACGTCCACACAGTGCGAGTTGCTGCACTGCAGCTACTCGGTAGGCCGACTCGTACGTCAGCTCGCACGAAAACAAAACATGTTGAAGTGACTCAGCTGCGAGCTACTGTCCAACTCACAAGTGCGATAACTCGTATGATACGTCCACACAGTGCGAGTTGCTGCACTGCAGCTACTCGGTAGGCCGACTCGTACGTCAGCTCGCACGAAAACAAAAAATGTTGAAGTGACTCAGCTGCGAGCTACTGTCCAACTCACAAGTGCGATAACTCGTATGATACGTCCACACAGTGCGAGTTGCTGCACTGCAGCTACTCGGTAGGCCGACTCGTACGTCAGCTCGCACGAAAACAAAAAATGTTGAAGTGACTCAGCTGCGAGCTACTGTCCAACTCACAAGTGCGATAACTCGTATGATACGTCCACACAGTGCGAGTTGCTGCACTGCAGCTACTCGGTAGGCCGACTCGTACGTCAGCTCGCACGAAAACAAAAAATGTTGAAGTGACTCAGCTGCGAGCTACTGTCCAACTCACAAGTGCGATAACTCGTATGATACGTCCACACAGTGCGAGTTGCTGCACTGCAGCTACTCGGTAGGCCGACTCGTACGTCAGCTCGCACGAAAACAAAAAATGTTGAAGTGACTCAGCTGCGAGCTACTGTCCAACTCACAAGTGCGATAACTCGTATGATACGTCCACACAGTGCGAGTTGCTGCACTGCAGCTACTCGGTAGGCCGACTCGTACGTCAGCTCGCACGAAAACAAAAAATGTTGAAGTGACTCAGCTGCGAGCTACTGTCCAACTCACAAGTGCGATAACTCGTATGATACGTCCACACAGTGCGAGTTGCTGCACTGCAGCTACTCGGTAGGCCGACTCGTACGTCAGCTCGCACGAAAACAAAAAATGTTGAAGTGACTCAGCTGCGAGCTACTGTCCAACTCACAAGTGCGATAACTCGTATGATACGTCCACACAGTGCGAGTTGCTGCACTGCAGCTACTCGGTAGGCCGACTCGTACGTCAGCTCGCACGAAAACAAAAAATGTTGAAGTGACTCAGCTGCGAGCTACTGTCCAACTCACAAGTGCGATAACTCGTATGATACGTCCACACAGTGCGAGTTGCTGCACTGCAGCTACTCGGTAGGCCGACTCGTACGTCAGCTCGCACGAAAACAAAAAATGTTGAAGTGACTCAGCTGCGAGCTACTGTCCAACTCACAAGTGCGATAACTCGTATGATACGTCCACACAGTGCGAGTTGCTGCACTGCAGCTACTCGGTAGGCCGACTCGTACGTCAGCTCGCACGAAAACAAAAAATGTTGAAGTGACTCAGCTGCGAGCTACTGTCCAACTCACAAGTGCGATAACTCGTATGATACGTCCACACAGTGCGAGTTGCTGCACTGCAGCTACTCGGTAGGCCGACTCGTACGTCAGCTCGCACGAAAACAAAAAATGTTGAAGTGACTCAGCTGCGAGCTACTGTCCAACTCACAAGTGCGATAACTCGTATGATACGTCCACACAGTGCGAGTTGCTGCACTGCAGCTACTCGGTAGGCCGACTCGTACGTCAGCTCGCACGAAAACAAAAAATGTTGAAGTGACTCAGCTGCGAGCTACTGTCCAACTCACAAGTGCGATAACTCGTATGATACGTCCACACAGTGCGAGTTGCTGCACTGCAGCTACTCGGTAGGCCGACTCGTACGTCAGCTCGCACGAAAACAAAAAATGTTGAAGTGACTCAGCTGCGAGCTACTGTCCAACTCACAAGTGCGATAACTCGTATGATACGTCCACACAGTGCGAGTTGCTGCACTGCAGCTACTCGGTAGGCCGACTCGTACGTCAGCTCGCACGAAAACAAAAAATGTTGAAGTGACTCAGCTGCGAGCTACTGTCCAACTCACAAGTGCGATAACTCGTATGATACGTCCACACAGTGCGAGTTGCTGCACTGCAGCTACTCGGTAGGCCGACTCGTACGTCAGCTCGCACGAAAACAAAAAATGTTGAAGTGACTCAGCTGCGAGCTACTGTCCAACTCACAAGTGCGATAACTCGTATGATACGTCCACACAGTGCGAGTTGCTGCACTGCAGCTACTCGGTAGGCCGACTCGTACGTCAGCTCGCACGAAAACAAAAAATGTTGAAGTGACTCAGCTGCGAGCTACTGTCCAACTCACAAGTGCGATAACTCGTATGATACGTCCACACAGTGCGAGTTGCTGCACTGCAGCTACTCGGTAGGCCGACTCGTACGTCAGCTCGCACGAAAACAAAAAATGTTGAAGTGACTCAGCTGCGAGCTACTGTCCAACTCACAAGTGCGATAACTCGTATGATACGTCCACACAGTGCGAGTTGCTGCACTGCAGCTACTCGGTAGGCCGACTCGTACGTCAGCTCGCACGAAAACAAAAAATGTTGAAGTGACTCAGCTGCGAGCTACTGTCCAACTCACAAGTGCGATAACTCGTATGATACGTCCACACAGTGCGAGTTGCTGCACTGCAGCTACTCGGTAGGCCGACTCGTACGTCAGCTCGCACGAAAACAAAAAATGTTGAAGTGACTCAGCTGCGAGCTACTGTCCAACTCACAAGTGCGATAACTCGTATGATACGTCCACACAGTGCGAGTTGCTGCACTGCAGCTACTCGGTAGGCCGACTCGTACGTCAGCTCGCACGAAAACAAAAAATGTTGAAGTGACTCAGCTGCGAGCTACTGTCCAACTCACAAGTGCGATAACTCGTATGATACGTCCACACAGTGCGAGTTGCTGCACTGCAGCTACTCGGTAGGCCGACTCGTACGTCAGCTCGCACGAAAACAAAAACGACGTGGTACTTCTACGGCTCTTTTGGACGTGACAGATAACATTCTGTCAGCACAGGATAAAGGCCTGTGCACACTTCTCGTGCTATTGGATTTTTCGCGCGCTTTTGACTGCATTAATATAGATTTATTTCTGTCTAAGCTAAACTATTATGGTTTTGACCAAAACACTATACACTGGTTCCAAAGTTACCTCACCAACCGTCAGCAGCGTGTGGAAATACGATTAAGCAATGGCTCTTCCCTAGTTTCATCCCTTGCATCCGTTTATAGGGGAGTTCCGCAAGGCTCAATACTGGGCCCCATAATCTTCATTTTGTATTGTGCGGATATAATAAGTTCCCTAAAGCGGTGTAAGTACCACATTTATGCTGATGACGTGCAGGTCTATATCTCTTTTCAGCCAAGTGACTATAACAGCGCGCTAAAAGACCTTAATGATGATCTTGACAGGATAGTATGTTGGGCTGAAAGCAACGGTTTGGTACTTAACCCCACTAAAACTAAGTATATACTGTTTGGAACTAAGAACCAAATCAGTGCAGTGCCGGCAACACTCAACGTTACTCTGATGGGTGAGTCGGTCAGTCGAGTCAGCGAGGCACGTAATCTGGGTCTGAACATGGACGCTGGGTTGAGATACGAAACACACGTGTCAGAGTCAGTGCGCACTTGTTTTTACCGGCTTAAGGTCCTCTATAAAATAAGGCCTTATCTTTCAGAGGAGCTGCGGATCCAGCTGGCTGAGTCTCTCGTGCTATCGAATTTAAACTATGCGGACGTAGTTATTGGCCCTCGGTTACTGGCAAGAACTGATCGACTGATTCAGAGGGTGCAAAACGCCTGCGCTCGATTCTGCTTCTCAATCCCACCAAGAAGTCACGTAACGCCCTTTTTAAATAACCACTCAATCCTCAAGATGAAGTCACGTCGTAAGTTGCACTTGGCATGCCTACTTTTTGGAGTTATAAAGTACAAGCAGCCGTCCTACTTGTACAATAAACTGAGCTGGATCGCTAGTAAAAGAGAATGCGCAAGAAGACAGTGCTCACAGCAACTCTCCACTCACTCGCACAAGACAGCGGCCTTCAGGGGAAGTTTTAGATACGCCGCATCTAAATGCTGGAATAATATACCCCCGCCGATAAGGAACCTAAAATCTCTTGCAACCTTCAGAGTTCGACTGCGGCAGTTTCTTATCGCCTCTCAGAAAAAACTGGGGATGACTGTTTCAAACACGTCCATTATTTAACTGATTATCATGTCCTTCCCGAGCCAGTCTGTCTATTTAGCGTATCTCTTGGTAAAAACCTGTGAACGAAGGGTATAGGCACTTGGTAATTTAATAATTCGTGGATCTTTTGTTGCATATTAACGATTAAATACATAATTATTGTGATAAATATACACATATTAATTACCTACATTTATTTATTGTGAACACACTAATTTCATTTTTAACCCATATTTATTTTATTCGCACCTACGCCACTATTTATTTATTGTGATTATTAATTTATTTTATACATTATACTTTAAACTTTATATATGATATCTAATCAAGTCAAGTAATCTAAACGCAAAACGTTACTGATTAAATAATTAGAGTTGTGGGTATACTTAGTTATTTCACTCCGCGCATAACACTATGTCACAACACCAACATAATCATGACTGCTCAGCGTCCGTACGTCACTGCAGGGATCCAGCAGAATATCAGCGTCAGGTATACTTGCCTGACACATGCTGAGCTGGACTCCCATTTGATGCAACCTTGAGACGCACACCGCACTGTGTAGGTACCTACCTATAATCTTTACTTGAAATTATGTATGTTATGTCAAGATTTTATGTATGTTTTTCTTTAGTATGTTTATAGTTATTATTTTTTTTTGTATGTTGGCACCTTTTTTTGTTTTTAATTTTTATATCTATTCATGTGAAGACTGAAGAGTAATAATTTAATTGTACTTTTGTGTGTTGTGCTGTGTCTTTTGTGTGCATCAAATAAATGTTTTATCTATCTATCTATCTATCTAAAAAATGTTGAAGTGACTCAGCTGCGAGCTACTGTCCAACTCACAAGTGCGATAACTCGTATGATACGTCCACACAGTGCGAGTTGCTGCACTGCAGCTACTCGGTAGGCCGACTCGTACGTCAGCTCGCACGAAAACAAAAAATGTTGAAGTGACTCAGCTGCGAGCTACTGTCCAACTCACAAGTGCGATAACTCGTATGATACGTCCACACAGTGCGAGTTGCTGCACTGCAGCTACTCGGTAGGCCGACTCGTACGTCAGCTCGCACGAAAACAAAAAATGTTGAAGTGACTCAGCTGCGAGCTACTGTCCAACTCACAAGTGCGATAACTCGTATGATACGTCCACACAGTGCGAGTTGCTGCACTGCAGCTACTCGGTAGGCCGACTCGTACGTCAGCTCGCACGAAAACAAAAAATGTTGAAGTGACTCAGCTGCGAGCTACTGTCCAACTCACAAGTGCGATAACTCGTATGATACGTCCACACAGTGCGAGTTGCTGCACTGCAGCTACTCGGTAGGCCGACTCGTACGTCAGCTCGCACGAAAACAAAAAATGTTGAAGTGACTCAGCTGCAAGCTACTGTCCAACTCACAAGTGCGATAACTCGTATGATACGTCCACACAGTGCGAGTTGCTGCACTGCAGCTACTCGGTAGGCCGACTCGTACGTCAGCTCGCACGAAAACAAAAAATGTTGAAGTGACTCAGCTGCGAGCTACTGTCCAACTCACAAGTGCGATAACTCGTATGATACGTCCACACAGTGCGAGTTGCTGCACTGCAGCTACTCGGTAGGCCGACTCGTACGTCAGCTCGCACGAAAACAAAAAATGTTGAAGTGACTCAGCTGCGAGCTACTGTCCAACTCACAAGTGCGATAACTCGTATGATACGTCCACACAGTGCGAGTTGCTGCACTGCAGCTACTCGGTAGGCCGACTCGTACGTCAGCTCGCACGAAAACAAAAAATGTTGAAGTGACTCAGCTGCGAGCTACTGTCCAACTCACAAGTGCAATAACTCGTATGATACGTCCACACAGTGCGAGTTGCTGCACTGCAGCTACTCGGTAGGCCGACTCGTACGTCAGCTCGCACGAAAACAAAAAATGTTGAAGTGACTCAGCTGCGAGCTACTGTCCAACTCACAAGTGCGATAACTCGTATGATACGTCCACACAGTGCGAGTTGCTGCACTGCAGCTACTCGGTAGGCCGACTCGTACGTCAGCTCGCACGAAAACAAAAAATGTTGAAGTGACTCAGCTGCGAGCTACTGTCCAACTCACAAGTGCGATAACTCGTATGATACGTCCACACAGTGCGAGTTGCTGCACTGCAGCTACTCGGTAGGCCGACTCGTACGTCAGCTCGCACGAAAACAAAAAATGTTGAAGTGACTCAGCTGCGAGCTACTGTCCAACTCACAAGTGCGATAACTCGTATGATACGTCCACACAGTGCGAGTTGCTGCACTGCAGCTACTCGGTAGGCCGACTCGTACGTCAGCTCGCACGAAAACAAAAAATGTTGAAGTGACTCAGCTGCGAGCTACTGTCCAACTCACAAGTGCGATAACTCGTATGATACGTCCACACAGTGCGAGTTGCTGCACTGCAGCTACTCGGTAGGCCGACTCGTACGTCAGCTCGCACGAAAACAAAAAATGTTGAAGTGACTCAGCTGCGAGCTACTGTCCAACTCACAAGTGCGATAACTCGTATGATACGTCCACACAGTGCGAGTTGCTGCACTGCAGCTACTCGGTAGGCCGACTCGTACGTCAGCTCGCACGAAAACAAAAAATGTTGAAGTGACTCAGCTGCGAGCTACTGTCCAACTCACAAGTGCGATAACTCGTATGATACGTCCACACAGTGCGAGTTGCTGCACTGCAGCTACTCGGTAGGCCGACTCGTACGTCAGCTCGCACGAAAACAAAAAATGTTGAAGTGACTCAGCTGCGAGCTACTGTCCAACTCACAAGTGCGATAACTCGTATGATACGTCCACACAGTGCGAGTTGCTGCACTGCAGCTACTCGGTAGGCCGACTCGTACGTCAGCTCGCACGAAAACAAAAAATGTTGAAGTGACTCAGCTGCGAGCTACTGTCCAACTCACAAGTGCGATAACTCGTATGATACGTCCACACAGTGCGAGTTGCTGCACTGCAGCTACTCGGTAGGCCGACTCGTACGTCAGCTCGCACGAAAACAAAAAATGTTGAAGTGACTCAGCTGCGAGCTACTGTCCAACTCACGAGTGCGATAACTCGTATGATACGTCCACACAGTGCGAGTTGCTGCACTGCAGCTACTCGGTAGGCCGACTCGTACGTCAGCTCGCACGAAAACAAAACATGTTGAAGTGACTCAGCTGCGAGCTACTGTCCAACTCACAAGTGCGATAACTCGTATGATACGTCCACACAGTGCGAGTTGCTGCACTGCAGCTACTCGGTAGGCCGACTCGTACGTCAGCTCGCACGAAAACAAAAAATGTTGAAGTGACTCAGCTGCGAGCTACTGTCCAACTCACAAGTGCGATAACTCGTATGATACGTCCACACAGTGCGAGTTGCTGCACTGCAGCTACTCGGTAGGCCGACTCGTACGTCAGCTCGCACGAAAACAAAAAATGTTGAAGTGACTCAGCTGCGAGCTACTGTCCAACTCACAAGTGCGATAACTCGTATGATACGTCCACACAGTGCGAGTTGCTGCACTGCAGCTACTCGGTAGGCCGACTCGTACGTCAGCTCGCACGAAAACAAAAAATGTTGAAGTGACTCAGCTGCGAGCTACTGTCCAACTCACAAGTGCGATAACTCGTATGATACGTCCACACAGTGCGAGTTGCTGCACTGCAGCTACTCGGTAGGCCGACTCGTACGTCAGCTCGCACGAAAACAAAAAATGTTGAAGTGACTCAGCTGCGAGCTACTGTCCAACTCACAAGTGCGATAACTCGTATGATACGTCCACACAGTGCGAGTTGCTGCACTGCAGCTACTCGGTAGGCCGACTCGTACGTCAGCTCGCACGAAAACAAAAAATGTTGAAGTGACTCAGCTGCGAGCTACTGTCCAACTCACAAGTGCGATAACTCGTATGATACGTCCACACAGTGCGAGTTGCTGCACTGCAGCTACTCGGTAGGCCGACTCGTACGTCAGCTCGCACGAAAACAAAAAATGTTGAAGTGACTCAGCTGCGAGCTACTGTCCAACTCACAAGTGCGATAACTCGTATGATACGTCCACACAGTGCGAGTTGCTGCACTGCAGCTACTCGGTAGGCCGACTCGTACGTCAGCTCGCACGAAAACAAAAAATGTTGAAGTGACTCAGCTGCGAGCTACTGTCCAACTCACAAGTGCGATAACTCGTATGATACGTCCACACAGTGCGAGTTGCTGCACTGCAGCTACTCGGTAGGCCGACTCGTACGTCAGCTCGCACGAAAACAAAAAATGTTGAAGTGACTCAGCTGCGAGCTACTGTCCAACTCACAAGTGCGATAACTCGTATGATACGTCCACACAGTGCGAG
The DNA here is from genome assembly GCA_905163495.3 of Cosmia trapezina. NCBI lineage: Eukaryota > Metazoa > Arthropoda > Insecta > Lepidoptera > Noctuidae > Cosmia > Cosmia trapezina. The sequence continues at coordinate 2,654,766 of LR991047.1, forward strand.
TTGCTGCACTGCAGCTACTCGGTAGGCCGACTCGTACGTCAGCTCGCACGAAAACAAAACATGTTGAAGTGACTCAGCTGCGAGCTACTGTCCAACTCACAAGTGCGATAACTCGTATGATACGTCCACACAGTGCGAGTTGCTGCACTGCAGCTACTCGGTAGGCCGACTCGTACGTCAGCTCGCACGAAAACAAAACATGTTGAAGTGACTCAGCTGCGAGCTACTGTCCAACTCACAAGTGCGATAACTCGTATGATACGTCCACACAGTGCGAGTTGCTGCACTGCAGCTACTCGGTAGGCCGACTCGTACGTCAGCTCGCACGAAAACAAAAAATGTTGAAGTGACTCAGCTGCGAGCTACTGTCCAACTCACAAGTGCGATAACTCGTATGATACGTCCACACAGTGCGAGTTGCTGCACTGCAGCTACTCGGTAGGCCGACTCGTACGTCAGCTCGCACGAAAACAAAAAATGTTGAAGTGACTCAGCTGCGAGCTACTGTCCAACTCACAAGTGCGATAACTCGTATGATACGTCCACACAGTGCGAGTTGCTGCACTGCAGCTACTCGGTAGGCCGACTCGTACGTCAGCTCGCACGAAAACAAAAAATGTTGAAGTGACTCAGCTGCGAGCTACTGTCCAACTCACAAGTGCGATAACTCGTATGATACGTCCACACAGTGCGAGTTGCTGCACTGCAGCTACTCGGTAGGCCGACTCGTACGTCAGCTCGCACGAAAACAAAAAATGTTGAAGTGACTCAGCTGCGAGCTACTGTCCAACTCACGAGTGCGATAACTCGTATGATACGTCCACACAGTGCGAGTTGCTGCACTGCAGCTACTCGGTAGGCCGACTCGTACGTCAGCTCGCACGAAAACAAAACATGTTGAAGTGACTCAGCTGCGAGCTACTGTCCAACTCACAAGTGCGATAACTCGTATGATACGTCCACACAGTGCGAGTTGCTGCACTGCAGCTACTCGGTAGGCCGACTCGTACGTCAGCTCGCACGAAAACAAAAAATGTTGAAGTGACTCAGCTGCGAGCTACTGTCCAACTCACAAGTGCGATAACTCGTATGATACGTCCACACAGTGCGAGTTGCTGCACTGCAGCTACTCGGTAGGCCGACTCGTACGTCAGCTCGCACGAAAACAAAAAATGTTGAAGTGACTCAGCTGCGAGCTACTGTCCAACTCACAAGTGCGATAACTCGTATGATACGTCCACACAGTGCGAGTTGCTGCACTGCAGCTACTCGGTAGGCCGACTCGTACGTCAGCTCGCACGAAAACAAAAAATGTTGAAGTGACTCAGCTGCGAGCTACTGTCCAACTCACAAGTGCGATAACTCGTATGATACGTCCACACAGTGCGAGTTGCTGCACTGCAGCTACTCGGTAGGCCGACTCGTACGTCAGCTCGCACGAAAACAAAAAATGTTGAAGTGACTCAGCTGCGAGCTACTGTCCAACTCACAAGTGCGATAACTCGTATGATACGTCCACACAGTGCGAGTTGCTGCACTGCAGCTACTCGGTAGGCCGACTCGTACGTCAGCTCGCACGAAAACAAAAAATGTTGAAGTGACTCAGCTGCGAGCTACTGTCCAACTCACGAGTGCGATAACTCGTATGATACGTCCACACAGTGCGAGTTGCTGCACTGCAGCTACTCGGTAGGCCGACTCGTACGTCAGCTCGCACGAAAACAAAAAATGTTGAAGTGACTCAGCTGCGAGCTACTGTCCAACTCACAAGTGCGATAACTCGTATGATACGTCCACACAGTGCGAGTTGCTGCACTGCAGCTACTCGGTAGGCCGACTCGTACGTCAGCTCGCACGAAAACAAAAAATGTTGAAGTGACTCAGCTGCGAGCTACTGTCCAACTCACAAGTGCGATAACTCGTATGATACGTCCACACAGTGCGAGTTGCTGCACTGCAGCTACTCGGTAGGCCGACTCGTACGTCAGCTCGCACGAAAACAAAACATGTTGAAGTGACTCAGCTGCGAGCTACTGTCCAACTCACAAGTGCGATAACTCGTATGATACGTCCACACAGTGCGAGTTGCTGCACTGCAGCTATTCGGTAGGCCGACTCGTACGTCAGCTCGCACGAAAACAAAAAATGTTGAAGTGACTCAGCTGCGAGCTACTGTCCAACTCACAAGTGCGATAACTCGTATGATACGTCCACACAGTGCGAGTTGCTGCACTGCAGCTACTCGGTAGGCCGACTCGTACGTCAGCTCGCACGAAAACAAAACATGTTGAAGTGACTCAGCTGCGAGCTACTGTCCAACTCACAAGTGCGATAACTCGTATGATACGTCCACACAGTGCGAGTTGCTGCACTGCAGCTATTCGGTAGGCCGACTCGTACGTCAGCTCGCACGAAAACAAAAAATGTTGAAGTGACTCAGCTGCGAGCTACTGTCCAACTCACAAGTGCGATAACTCGTATGATACGTCCACACAGTGCGAGTTGCTGCACTGCAGCTATTCGGTAGGCCGACTCGTACGTCAGCTCGCACGAAAACAAAAAATGTTGAAGTGACTCAGCTGCGAGCTACTGTCCAACTCACAAGTGCGATAACTCGTATGATACGTCCACACAGTGCGAGTTGCTGCACTGCAGCTACTCGGTAGGCCGACTCGTACGTCAGCTCGCACGAAAACAAAACATGTTGAAGTGACTCAGCTGCGAGCTACTGTCCAACTCACAAGTGCGATAACTCGTATGATACGTCCACACAGTGCGAGTTGCTGCACTGCAGCTATTCGGTAGGCCGACTCGTACGTCAGCTCGCACGAAAACAAAAAATGTTGAAGTGACTCAGCTGCGAGCTACTGTCCAACTCACAAGTGCGATAACTCGTATGATACGTCCACACAGTGCGAGTTGCTGCACTGCAGTTACTCGCTAGCTCGCACTGTGTAAACTAGCCATTCCGATTTTGGCTGCGCGACAAAATAAACCTGAAGTGCTGCATATCTATCCAAACTTTATTTAGAAAACGTATAGATAGTCTTGCCAGGTTACGTACCCATTATTACTCAAGAAGGGAGTCCTACACCTTCCAGTATTATCAAATGTGAGTGTTTTTTTTTTTTGGTTTGTTGTTCTTCGCAGCAACGGTGCAAAGATCGACGTGATTTTTGGAGTTTACTCCTTAAGAATGGATTTTCATTTATGGCACCCGGTGGTATGGAATATAAGGAGTGAAATAATACAAGCGTTACGGAAATGCGTTACGTTATTCTGCGCAACGTAAAACAAAACGAATGCCTTTGCACCTTAAAGTTGCTTTTTGTAAAGCTCTGATTCATTGAAGAAACCCTGCCCCTATGGTCCTTTGTTTCATCTACAATCAGAACGGCACAAAAAACAGGAGTAAACTCCAGTCGTGTGTCGAAGCACACACACTTTTTTATCGAGTTAGTTATCCGGAGAGAGGCTACTTTTATCCCGAAAAAATACACAGGTCCTGTAGAATAGACCACGGAAGTAAAGCCGGGGGTAAAGCTAGTTACCTATCTATTATTAAACTATCTTTTTCTCTCCAGGGTGACAGCGGCGGCCCTCTACAAGTTAAGACCAAAAAAAGTAAGAAATCCAAGTGTTTATACACTATTATCGGCGTCACATCGTACGGAAGAGCATGTGGTTTCGTTGGCAGTTCCGGCATGTACACCAGGGTCGCCCATTATGTGCCTTGGATTGAGAGCATTACGGGGAAGCTGCGGTGAAGAAGAACCATTCTGCGAGATAGGAAAAGGATACTGGACTGGGATATTTGAATGCAATACTAGTGTTTGTTATAATTAAAAAGTTAATCGAACAGTGTCGATATTTATTTTCGTTTTGTAAGTTCTTTCTTTTATTTGTATTCGTATCTAGATGTGCACGGATAGCTGAGCAAGAGTAGGTATGTCCGGGTAAATTCTGCCATGACTTATTTCTACTGAATTCTCTGGGTAAGACACAATTTCCACTGCTGCTGCTTAGGACGTACTTACACGGTGAAGTTATGCACGTTAGCTTCGCGGGTTCATATATGTTTGTAGCATTTATTTAGCGTAGCCATGGGCACAAATGGAACTGCGGTTTTATCTTTTAAAAAAATCTTGCAAATCCTTCTGTCGCTACTATAACAAATCTTAGAATCTGATTTCGGAAATCAGACGAATCCGGAGAAAATGTAACTTAGAGAGATGTATTGCTGATTTGTATGTCTAAAATTATTATAAATGCATATTTTTTCACTGTCACGAATCATATTTTGATCAAGATACAACCTGACACTGACCTACAAATTGCAAAAAACGCAAGAAAATTTGAATTTCGTGCGCTACCACTGCGGAGGTACCTTAACGTTTTCGGTTATTACCGACTTCACAAAAAGGAGGAGGTACTATGTTCGGCTGATTGTATGTTTTTTTTTTTTTTTTTTTGTTTATTTGTTCATCGAATACTCCGACAATTGTCGACGGATTTTCAAAATTCTTTTTTTGTTTGAAAGGGTATACTCTCGAGGTGGTCCCATTGTCACCAAATCAGAATGTGATCAGGGGATCCCATGGAAATCGAGGGGAACCCTCAAATTTTATAGGCACAACTATAGCGGTATGGGTTTTTTTTTGTAGTAACTCGTGCATTTGCTCTCGGAAAACACCATTTGGTGAAGTGGAACTGATGATGAAGACCACAGACGGCCATCGGAACTACTCAATTTATAAGTATTTCACGGATTGCGATTCGATTACTTTAATATGGTTGCTAAGTAATTTATGCTCGTCAAAATGCATAATGGTGATGATGACTTCACCATGGAGCTCCATTTCTCCTGGTTCTTACTAGGAGAACTCCTCAACAATTAACGTCCCTGCATCGGGAAAAGCAATACCTATTTTGTAAAAACTGATGAGCAGTTGCCATTGGGCTATTGTAACTTCAAACTGACCCACTAAAAGTGAAAAAAACTTTTTTACACAAAAAAAACAACCGACTTCCAAAAATAACTTTAAGGCGGTGAGAGCCGTAAAAACGTCGTTTAGTTTAGTGTTTTATTCGTAGATAACACGGATTTAAATTTTGAAAAAAATATATTACTTAGTTCAGACTTCCATCTACAAATTTCGGCCGTCCGATACACGATTACTTGCACTTTACTGCATCCAATTAAATCGCAAAGACAAGTCTAAATTATGATCTATATCTTATTTCATTTGATTTATATTAGGCTTTGAACAATAAAACTTATGCCATAATAAAGGTCGTAAAAAATGTAATTTATAACGGCTATCATAATTTGAAATATCAAAATATTTATATCACTAATTCCAATGTCAAGTGTTTTCAGCTTCGCAAACGCTCGCCCTGAGCCGTTTAGTCCCGAGCGGAACGTGACGGAGGTCGGACGTTTGCCAATTTTTCGAACCCGCCACCCCCGCTAACTTCTGTCACCGGCTGCGACCGGCACAAATTAGCATGTGTTGAAAACAGTTGAATTTGAACGCTATGCCTATGTAAATAAAGACGTCACGCGCGCAAAAGCTTTATTGGTATTTATTTTTATCACGGCCTATGTTTACCAATCGCATCAAGTGTGTAAAACAGTTGAATTTGAACCCTACACTGGAGCTTATAAAGCCGCCTGACGCGCAAATTTTTGGTTCACTATTTTCAAATCTCAAATAGGTAGGTGCCACAGAATAAAGTTAGTACGGGTGGTTTTATAATGAATATCGGATAGGAAATGAGATTTCTTCATAACATCACGCCTGAATTCTTTCAAAGAGTTGGGCAGGGATGTTCAGAAAATAAGTAGGCCCTCAAATGTATTTTTCTGTATACCTACATAAATAAGATTTTTTTTTTAAATTAAGTTTTTTTTCTAATTAGGTATCTTTTTATTTTTTTTGTATTTCAAGGTCAAAATGAAAATCCAAGATGGCGGCTGCAAAAATTTCCAATTTTTCGTCATGGGTGTCGTTTTCGTGATATTTTAGGTCGCTGAAAATGATAGTGGGGTCAAAATGAAAATCCAAGATGGCGGCTGCGAAAATTTCCTAATTTTTCGTCATGGGTGTCATTTTCGTGATATTTTAGGTCGCTGAAAACGATAGTGGGGTCAAAATGAAAATCCAAGATGGCGGCTGCGAAAATTTCCAAATTTTTCGTCATGGGTGTCATTTTCGTGATATTTTAGGTCGCTGAAAACGATAGTGGGATCAAAATGAAAATCCAAGATGGCGGCTGCGAAAATTTCCTAATTTTTCGTCATGGGTGTCATTTTCGTGATATTTTAGGTCGCTGAAACCGATAGTGGGGTCAAAATGAAAATCCAAGATGGCGGCTGCGAAAATTTCCTAATTTTTCGTCATGGGTGTCATTTTCGTGATATTTTAGGTCGCTGAAAACGATAGTGGGGTCAAAATGAAAATCCAAGATGGCGGCTGCGAAAATTTCCTAATTTTTCGTCATGGGTGTCATTTTCGTGATATTTTAGGTCGCTGAAAACGATAGTGGGGTCAAAATGAAAATCCAAGATGGCGGCTGCGAAAATTTCCTAATTTTTCGTCATGGGTGTCATTTTCGTGATATTTTAGGTCGCTGAAAACGATAGTGGGGTCAAAATGAAAATCCAAGATGGCGGCTGCGAAAATTTCCAAATTTTTCGACATGGGTGTCATTTTCGTGATATTTGAGGTCGCTGAAACCGATAGTGGGGTCAAAATGAAAATCCAAGATGGCGGCTGCGAAAATTTCCTAATTTTTCGTCATGGGTGTCATTTTCGTGATATTTTAGGTCGCTAAAAACGATAGTGGGGTCAAAATGAAAATCCAAGATGGCAGCTGCAAAAATTTCCTAATTTTTTCGTCATGGGTGTCGTTTTCGTGATATTTTAGGTCGCTGAAAACGATAGTGGGGTCAAAATGAAAATCCAAGATGGCGGCTGCGAAAATTTCCTAATTTTTCGTCATGGGTGTCATTTTCATGATATTTTAGGTCGCTGAAAACGATAGTGGGGTCAAAATGAAAATCCAAGATGGCGGCTGCGAAAATTTCCAAATTTTTCGACATGGGTGTCATTTTCGTGATATTTGAGGTCGCTGAAACCGATAGTGGGGTCAAAATGAAAATCCAAGATGGCGGCTGCGAAAATTTCCAAATTTTTCGTCATGGGTGTCATTTTCGTGATATTTTAGGTCGCTAAAAACGATAGTGGGGTCAAAATGAAAATCCAAGATGGCGGCTGCAAAAATTTCCAAATTTTTCGTCATGGGTGTCATTTTCGTGATATTTTAGGTCGCTGAAAACGATAGTGGGGTCAAAATGAAAATCCAAGATGGCGGCTGCGAAAATTTTCAAATTTTTCGACATGGGTGTCATTTTCGTGATATTTGAGGTCGCTGAAACCGATAGTGGGGTCAAAATGAAAATCCAAGATGGCGGCTGCGAAAATTTCCAAATTTTTCGTCATGGGTGTCATTTTCGTGATATTTTAGGTCGCTGAAAACGATAGTGGGGTCAAAATGAAAATCCAAGATGGCGGCTGCAAAAATTTCCTAATTTTTCGTCATGGGTGTCGTTTTCGTGATATTTTAGGTCGCTGAAAACGATAGTGGGGTCAAAATGAAAATCCAAGATGGCGGCTGCGAAAATTTCCTAATTTTTCGTCATGGGTGTCATTTTCGTGATATTTTAGGTCGCTGAAAACGATAGTGGGGTCAAAATGAAAATCCAAGATGGCGGCTGCGAAAATTTTCAAATTTTTCGTCATGGGTGTCATTTTCGTGATATTTTAGGTCGCTGAAAACGATTGCGGGGTCAAAATGAAAATCCAAGATGGCGGCTGTGAAAATTTCCAAATTTTTCGTCATGGGTGTCATTTTCGTGATATTTGAGGTCGCTGAAAACGATAGTGGGGTCAAAATGAAAATCCAAGATGGCGGCTGCGAAAATTTTCAAATTTTTTGACATGGGTGTCATTTTCGTGATATTTGAGGTCGCTGCAAACGATAATGGGTTTCGCAGCCGCCATCTTGGATTTTCATTTTGACCCCACAATCGTTTTCTGCGACCTAAAATATCACGAAAATGACACCCATGACGAAAAATTAGGAAATTTTCGCAGCCGCCATCTTGGATTTTCCTTTTTACCCGACTATCGTTTTCAGCGACCTAAAATATCACGAAAATGACACCCATGACGAAAAGTTAGGAAATTTTCGCAGCCGCCATCTTGGATTTTCATTTTGACCCCACTATCGTTTTCAGCGACCTAAAATATCACGAAAATGACACCCATGACGAAAAATTAGGAAATTTTCGCAGCCGCCATCTTGGATTTTCATTTTGACCCCACTATCGTTTTCAGCGACCTCAAATATCACGAAAATGACACCCATGTCGAAAAATTTGGAAATTTTCGCAGCCGCCATCTTGGATTTTCATTTTGACCCCACTATCGTTTTCAGCGACCTAAAATATCACGAAAATGACACCCATGACGAAAAATTAGGAAATTTTCGCAGCCGCCATCTTGGATTTTCATTTTGACCCCACTATCGTTTTCAGCGACCTAAAATGTCACAAAAATGACACCCATGACGAAAAATTAGGAAATTTTCGCAGCCGCCATCTTGGATTTTCATTTTGACCCCACTATCGTTTTCAGCGACCTAAAATATCACGAAAATGACACCCATGACGAAAAATTAGGAAATTTTCGCAGCCGCCATCTTGGATTTTCATTTTGACCCCACTATCGTTTTCAGCGACCTAAAATGTCACGAAAATGATACCCATGACGAAAAATTAGGAAATTTTCGCAGCCGCCATCTTGGATTTTCATTTTGACCCCACTATCGTTTTCAGCGACCTAAAATATCACGAAAATGACACCCATGACGAAAAATTAGGAAATTTTCGCAGCCGCCATCTTGGATTTTCATTTTGACCCCACTATCGTTTTCAGCGACCTAAAATATCACGAAAATGACACCCATGACGAAAAATTAGGAAATTTTCGCAGCCGCCATCTTGGATTTTCATTTTGACCCCACTATCGTTTTCAGCGACCTAAAATAGCACGAAAATGACACCCATGACGAAAAATTAGGAAATTTCGCAGCCGCCATCTTGGATTTTCATTTTGACCCCACTATCGTTTTCAGCGACCTAAAATGTCACAAAAATGACACCCATGACGAAAAATTAGGAAATTTTCGCAGCCGCCATCTTGGATTTTCATTTTGACCCCACTATCGTTTTCAGCGACCTAAAATATCACGAAAATGACACCCATGACGAAAAATTAGGAAATTTTCGCAGCCGCCATCTTGGATTTTCATTTTGACCCCACTATCGTTTTCAGCGACCTAAAATGTCACGAAAATGATACCCATGACGAAAAATTAGGAAATTTTCGCAGCCGCCATCTTGGATTTTCATTTTGACCCCACTATCGTTTTCAGCGACCTAAAATATCACGAAAATGACACCCATGACGAAAAATTAGGAAATTTTCGCAGCCGCCATCTTGGATTTTCATTTTGACCCCACTATCGTTTTCAGCGACCTAAAATATCACGAAAATGACACCCATGACGAACAGTTAGGGAATCAGCCGCCATCTTGGATCTGTCTAAAGTAGG